>OY720429.1:205258546-206646951 GCA_963082735.1 Pocota personata | reverse complement strand
CTTTTTTAAAAGGGTCAGATGAACGCAATAAATGGCTCTCCCCAGAATCCGTAGAGCCGACCTCCGAAGAGGGTGGATTTTCCAGTGTACCTGGACTGCCACCTGGGGTATTAATATCTTTCGTTTTGTTCATTGCATGTTTTTGTATACGCCATACTCGGTATACGGAGGGTGGATTTTAGTCGCCTCTTACGACAGGCATGCCTACCTCGGGTATATTCTAACCCCTACCCGAAGGGGTTTGAAAATAAAGTGCTAAGATCAATAGTTAATGCACCGTGGTTTATTAGAAATAGCGATATCCATAGAGATTTAGGATTGCAACAGTCGAACAGGAAATCAAAAACTTCGCGCGTAAGCATAAAGACAGATTACAAGGACACGTTAACAATGAAGTCCTTCGAATTCTAGATGAGAGGAATCTACTGCGTCGTCTACAAAGGACTAAACCTTTCGACTTAACGCGATAGCAAGAAACCGCGTCTAATTTGCGGAACAAGCAGGAACTTTCAATGGAAAGGAACCTGCCAAACGATCTCAATACGTGAAAAGAAAACTGCTGGATAAGTCAAAACTTTATCACGAAGGGAGGTTTTTCAGTGAGTAAAAATCTCACACTACTATGAGCACGCGCTAACGATCCTTAATGAAGATTTTTTAACCTACCCTCGGAAAAAAAAAAAAAAAAAATTAGCCGACTTATCTATTAATTTCTGGGGTAAGTTGGTAGTATAGTGACATTTTGCTACTCTTGCTGGGCCAATGCTTCTATCCTACCCAAACTTCAATTATGCCACTCCCTTTCAATGCCATAAACAAGCCACAAACAAGTTATGTTATACTTATGTTAACGATAAAAGAAAATAGTTCCACCTATCTGCCTACCCATAGACACACAGTGATTGGTACTGATGCCTAGCTTTACGAAGAAACCTTTTTGCTTAAGTTAGTCAATAAAAGCCTTATTTAGCTTTTGAAAAGTGTAATAAAGCCAAATTTCAACAGTTGGTCTTATTTCACTTTGATAAAGTGAAATAACGCCAAATTATTTTGGGAAATAAGACCAATTTGACCTTGATTCTCTTATGCGTAGTATATTTGTATAAAACTGAGGTTGTCCTTATTTCACTTTTCTAAAGAGCAATAAGACCAACTGCAAATAAGAGATTACGGTACCATGAAATAAAGTCTTATGGAAAAAGGTCCAAAAGTCGTTTTGGACTTTATTGCAATTTCAAAAGTGCAATAAAGTCCTTGAACATTATTGCACTCAGCTATTTAAAAGAAAAAGAAATAGAATATTTTTTGTATTGTAAATTTGTAAAAAAAAAGGGTGCAGTTCCGAACTTTACATCAAAAAAAACCTCGCACCCACTCCAAATCCTACAGTGACCCCAATCAGGGGGTTGCAGGGGGACAGCATGCCCCCATTATATAATAATAAGACCAACTGTTGAAATTTGGCTTAATTACACTTTTCAAAAGCGAAATAAGGCCAAGTTTTGAAAGTTGGTCTTATTTCACTTGGCCTTATTTCACGGCACCATTTGGTTCATTCTCATTGATTCAGAAAGCGGGGAATATATATACCAATGAAAAAAAACTCTGTGGCGCCTCAGAACTTTTTTGGAAAATCGCACCAAGAACAGATATTCACAACAGATATCCACTAACTTCGCGGGAAGTTCTAGCATTCTGGAAGATTGCGTACATACAATTTTGAAAAATGTAACCTCCATCTTGTAGAGAATTCCAAAGACTAAAATAGTTTTCCTACGATACACCGTTTTCAAGATAATCGGACTCAAAAACATATTGCATGCTTACAATTTTCGAAAAATTTCTTCTATACGACGCATAGTTTTCGATATATTTGCACTCAAAAAAGATCCCCATCATTATCTTCGGGGTAAAGTCGGACATTTTGGAGGATTGTGTGCTTACAGTTTTCGAAAATTTCAAAAGATTAGGCATCCATTTTGTAGAGAATTTCAAATCTTAAAATTTTAGTTCACACGACGCAATATTTCCACGACATTCGCACTCAAAAACGATTTCCATCATTATCTTTGGGGTAATGTCGGACATTTTGGAGGTTTACTAACAAATTTTCGAGATTTTTAAAAAAATCGACCTCCACCTTGTAGTGAATTCCAGATCCTACAATTCCTGCAGAAATAATTTTGCTTCTACGATCCACCGTTTTCGAGGTATTTACATTCAGAAACGATTTCCAGCATTAGCCGTGCTGTATTGTCAGACATATTGGAGGATTGCACACTTACAAAAGAAAATGTTGAAATTCTGGAGGATTGCGTACATACAATTTTCGTTGTAAAGTCGGACAATTTGGAGTATTTCAAACCCTAAAATGTCAGCCGGAATTATTTTTTCTTCGTACGACGCACCGTTTTCGTAATGCACAATAGTTCGAACGAATGAAAATGACCAATGGAAAATGTCCAATGAATGAAAATAGTGAACGTTAACGAAAAGGCACATACATGCTTGAAATATAAAATATTACCAAGAAGCAAGACCTTCTTGAATAGTTTTATTTTTTCTTTCTCTTTATTCGCAGTAAATCTGGAAGCTTCTGATCATTCGTGAAGCTGAAAAATAATTATACTTGAATAAGAGAAGCTTTTGCACAGCGTTTATCAGTCTGCCTGTTTGTCTATCCTTTAGATTCTTCTCGTACGGATAAATCGAGAACTACCGTAGGAATTTTGAAGAAATTCTTTATGAGTCCAGTCGCGCAAATACCTAAAAACCATTAAAATCGGACGGTGAGGGGTCTCATTTTTGAAAGCTATCTTTTTCACACACCCAGCAAAAAAACTGACAAATGGCGGAATAAGGTTGCAAAAGTATTCAAAAATCGAATTCGACGCATGCTCAACTTAAGAACCATTGCACGGATTTCGAAAAATTTGAATTATTAGTTTGAACTTGTGCGTAGATACATATATTTAGTTCCACGTTAAAATTGGATGGTACGGGTATTCAAACAATTCCATTAAACGCCTATATCAATAAACACTGAACGGACTTTGATGAAATTTGGTTTTTAAATTCGATGTTGGATGGTTAATCAGAGGTGGCGAAAATAATAATAATAATAATAATTTCTTATCATCGAATGGGCAAAAGTAATCATCAAAGGAACTGAAAATATTAAGAAGAATAGGTGTTCCAGGGATAGCTCGGTTGTTAGAGCGATGGTGGCTAAAACCATATCTATCGCATGATAGTTCCCTGGCCAATGTTTCATTTTTGGCATTGATATTAACTAATTGAAAAAAAATATTATATCCCCTACAAATTAAAAGTCTCCGCTTCACCATCTAAATAAGAACAATTTAAAATGTTTGTCTCTTTACTAACACAATGTTAGAAGATTTCGCACCGAAACCAGTGTTATTTACGAGTATTTAAATTCTAAAAAGTTACCTTGTGACAAACATATATAATCATGTTGAAACTAACTTATGACTTCTATCTATAATAATAATAATTAGTTATTCACTCCCAACTTGGCGTCTTCTTGGTACTACATTCTTGATACAAAACATTATCCCTAACATTGTCAATCTGGAACTTATATGCGTGAAAGTTAACATAACAAAGCGTTGCGTTAGAGAAAGACGGGTAAAGTGTTATAGCCTATGTGGATATTGCGATAGCCATATCGGGAAAGTTTTACAATAAGAGATCTGATGGAATCAGGTATTAATAAACTCGTAAAGCGGACTGATAAGGTTGGCCTTTCAGGTAACGACGAAAATATCGAACTGTTTTTATTCAGAAGAAGGTACGAGGTATCATATATTGTCCCTCTAAAACTAAATGGCACGGAACTTTAATTCATAAACCATGCCAGATAGTTGGGGGTCATTCTCTGTAGAAAAGTCAGTTGTAACTGAATGTGCAGGACCGTGCCAGGGGAGCTCTTTATACCTGTCGAATTGCTTTGGGTCCAAAATGGGGCCTTCAGCCTAAAGTAGGTCATTTGATCTATACGGTAATAGTGAGACGCAAATTGATGTACGCAGTACTAGTCTGGTGGACAACAATGGACAAGAAAAGTAACTTTGATCTTCTAAGGAAAGTTCATAGGTTATCTTGCGTCTGTATATCGGGTACTTTAAAAAGAACTCCCACCACTGCACTGATAACTATGCTTCACTTGCTGCCTCTTGATATCTATGGGGGGGCAGCTATAGCAGCATAGAGATCTCACATTTGGCTGACGCTAATTCGGGCAGCTCTTGGAACCTGAACGGCAAAGGCAAGATGGACTATAGTATCCCTTACATCGACTTTAATATCAATACCAGAACTCCTAGCGGAAGAGTTTATGAGATTGAGTTATACTGACGAATCTAAAACAGTGTATGGTACGGGGGCAGGAGTTTTCTCCAGTTCACATGATGTAGTCATTATCAGACTACTGTGCACTGTAGTATATTCCAGGCGAAAATTATGGCAGACCGGGAAGCAGCTTTCAATTAACGTGGTAGAGGATAACGCTATTATACTAAATATAGATAGTCCGACAGCTATAAAAGCCTTACTATCACCGACAGTACGATCAAAGTAGGTAAAGCAATGTCTTCTTCAAATGAGATCGCTGTCAGATGCGACGTTTCTCTGTTCTGTGTTTGCAGGACACAGGGATGTACCGAGTCACTGCAGAGCGGATGAGCTGGCAAAGAAAGGTGCGGGTTGTAACTCCTCTGCAAATAGGGTAAAACGGTCTGCTTCTATAGAATCGACAAGGTTCCGCCTTAATACAAACCTTGACGCCTTGATGACAAACACCCGGTGGAACAATTTCTTGTCTTTCGCCTAAGTAGATCTGGCATAACCCGAATCCGAAGAGAGCGAAAAAACTTCTGTCCATAAATGGGAAATGTCTAAGTCCGATAATAGGAGATGTAGAGGAGAAGGAGTATTTATATAGATATCCCGGTGACTTAGCCAGACTCAATTACAATATGAAGATCTTTGTCTCCTGACCTAAGTGGTTCTGCACGTAAATGTAAAACAAGAAGAGTTAACACCGCTACGGTGACAAAAATTAACTTCCTTAGGGGAAAACGTATCATGCAAGTTTCTTAGTGCTTGTGATCAAAGGTCCTACCTTTCGATCTATGTGTGTCTCTGGCTAGCGGGGACAGCCAAATAACCTAACCAAACCTTTGCGTTGCCCTTACATCTTGTGTTGTTACATCCACCGCTCACAATCTTTTAGCGAATATCATCTTCTCGTTGACGCAGTCGATTTTTGGTTTGACCAATTGACGATGTCATTCTTGTGAATGATTTTAATCTACCCCGTCTGCAATGGACTAAACCGGAATATTAGACTCACTTTGTCACAATTAATGCCACATCTGACAACAATATCTTATTTACCGGTCGACTAACAGCTTCTGGTACAAACCAGCTGACGGTATTAAGAACATTCTAGGCAGTTGTGTTTAATTCTGTTGATTGATACTAATAATTGCATAATCACTTAGAGTTCTCACCTTCCTTTCAAACTGGACCATTATCATCCTCCTCTATCCTTAACCTTTTTCTACGAAAATGATAACATTTCTGTTGACTCCCAGAGAACGTTCAAATTCAATTTCCACAAAGTCGATTTCGAAAAACTGATTTATCTTTTAAGTATCAGTTTAGATTTTATTTTCGACTTAACCATTAATACGAACTCAACTGTCACTACTTTCTATTCTCATTTCTTTGACTGTCCAATTATAATTAATCTATTCAAATCGCCTCAAAAAAATGTATCTAATATTTTCAATCAGGCCTTCTGTAATAATAACGTGGTTCCTGATCACAATTACTTCAGTTTTACGAACAATTGGGCCCAGACGTCCTTAGCTTCTGTTAATATAAATTTATCGTCAGTGGCTGGAAAAATCAACCTTCCCAAAGATAACTATTATTATGACATTTTGTGCCCTAGAAAGGTAAAGAAGTGGATGTCTGTGTTTATCGATGTAAAGCATTGGACAAAAACTCTCAACAAATCATAATGCTAAAACTATATCTCTTCGTTTTCCACTGAGATCCACAGGGTAACCATTTAGGGCTTTTGATCTTCATACTGGCCATCAATGATATTGAGTCTGTGTTTATCGAAACTGACCTATGTGTCTATGCAGACGATATGAGAATCTCAAGACAATTTGAATCTCATGCTGATTGTTTCTTCAGAAAGATGTACTTCAGAAAGATTTAAATGAATTCTCCATTTGGTGCCAACATTATTTTCTAGAGCTCAATTTGAATAAATGTCAAGCCATAACCTACTCTCGTAAGCGTTTTTTACAAAATTCCTCTATATGACATTTGTAAGACCTCTCTTTAATAATGTTACCCAGGTTTGGTCATCCTATCATGATGTCTACATTTAGAGAATTCAAGCTGTTCAGGGTAGATTCCCCTATTTTGCCTTGCGGGGCTTAGACTGGAAGGACAGAAACAGGCTTCTTCCATATCAGTACCGACTTAAACTGATAAATCGGCAGTCCTTGAAGTAACTTCGAGACATTGTTGATATACTCTTTGTACATCAGTTACTTTCTGGCATCATCTATTGCCCTCTACTGCTTCATTAGTTCTCCTTCAATACCAATCTTCAATTTTCTTAATCAGCCTTACCCACCACCATACTAACTACGGTCAGTTTGAACCTTTGACCATAATGGTACGTAAAGTTAGTAAGAACTTTAACATTTTTGATTTCAACAGCAGCAAACTCACACAGAGAAATGCCCTGCATAATCACTAACACACCTTCCCTTAACCTTAACCTGTATCATCTATTTTTAATTTGTCTCGACTTCAGTAACTATTCGGTTTTAAGTTTTGCAATGCTTGTTTTATTTTTCATGTTTGGTTTACCAATTAATGTTTCTCAGATTTAAGTTATTGTTATGCTTGTATTAAATAAATAAATAGATATCCCTCAACTAAATAGAAATCAGACCCTGAATGCCTTCATGGCATGGCTTTTGAAGGAAGATCTTTCAACCTAATCCTGTCATAGGATTGCACAAATTGCCCGGAATTGCAATCACTTACTTCAATATAAGGTTTTTGGTATCTTTTCATCACCTAGTGAAATAGAAATTAGAGTACCAAAATAACTTTAGTTACTGTTTCTTGAACTCTTTGACTGTTAATCCACACCCATATTCGTAGAGCTTAACATTTTTCTAGGAAAATTATGAAGATCATTACTTGCAACAAATTGAAGATCTATTCAAAACACCCTAAGAGTAGCGGCATAGCGAATTAAATATTACCAAATTTCCATGTCGCTGACTGTATTTGAATATTTTTTTTTGTTCTTCCTGTAATATTTCGAGATACATATTTTTGCCTCCGGAACAGCAAAGTTCCCACACTTGCGGAACAAGCAGAGAAATACAAATTTCTACAAATCCCAATGAAGTTGTTTGTGTATTTCAAAGAGGATTTTCCAATCGAACACCTTACGTGAATTGATGGGACCGAAAGTAAGAGAGGGATACAGCGTCTCTATTTCCTAAGAACCGGTAACGAAAAACTTCAATTCCACAACTGGGTTTAAGGGTGCTTACTTATATTTTTGTTCGCCTATTTCAGGATATACCACAAATGCATGCAACCGACAGTAGATTTGCCATAAATAGACTCTCGTACTCGAATAGGGAAATACGACGAAGGCTTGAAATCTCTACCACATTCAGGTATATCACATGAAGGAAAAAAGAAATACCACCTCCTTCGCATCACTGGGACTGTGTACACGTACTATTGGAATAGACACTTACGACGTGAGCACTTAACCCGACCGATATTTAATCGAGAATGGGAACGGGCCGGGTTACACAAGCTGGGAGAGATATCCGTACCTACCCAGTCTTGTGTGTGTTTACTTGGTTGCATTTGCAGTCATATGTAAAAAGAAGTTCCAATCGGAGTGTGAGTTGAAAGTTGGAGACCGTAGAGCCAACGCCGCCGATACCCACTTAAAATTCGAGTTCAGATATTCTCTGTGCGTGCCTCAGCATCCATTTGCCGCTGGGATACGTAAATCAAGAATTTCCTCGAGTTTATTAGAAACATACGTGTGGAATAGTGTTCCAGACACTTGTTCTTGTTGTTTACTTATTCAACTTTTATTACAAGCCTCTGGTTTCCAATTACAGGTTATACATTCATTCACTTTGTAGGGCAGATTGGTATGTACTCCCCGACCGGTGGTGGTGGCGGATAAACGTTTGAGGGCATTCGATTCGAGAGGATGACTTCGATATTCGTTCATTTTATCGAAATTCGTATAAACACACCAGAGGCCTAAGGTTATAGCGGATGCATTTCACATCAGAATCGAAATCAGAAAATTTCGATCTAAATTCGGGAGGGTTCTTGAAATATTTAAATTTTAGAATTTTGATTTAAGAAAAACCTTCGTTATGGGGGGCACCTAGTTGGGTTTGGTTCCGGTTTGGTTTTGGTAATGGGAATGTTTGTTTGATATTTTATCAACATTTTTGAGTTTGAATTTGAAATCGATTTCGGAAGTTATGCATGTTGTTGCCTGGCTTATGGGAGATACGATGGGGAAAGGTGTTCAAAATTTTTTTATGAAATATGACTTATGGTGGAAGGGGTTGAAATTCATTGGGTTACCGTGCCTTGAGTGCCTTGGGTGAAGTGTTGAGAATGTTCGAAATATGTTAATGAGCGAGATATTTTCTTCATCGTTTCACGTGTTGTTAATAATTTCCAGTAAATGGTTGGATAATTTGGAGTGGAACTCGATGAAGAGCACGCTTAAAGATCATCACCTCTTCGCGGTGACTGTTAGATACTTAATTTAAGGGTAACGCACATTGGGCGTGTGACTAACACTGACTAAACATGTGTGACAAGTAACGGAATGAATTTCAGAGCGCACATAATACAAAATTTAATGAGGACTTGATAGTTACTCCAGTCGGATGCAGTAAAAAAAAATGTGTGGTTAACACATTCGGAGAATATCAGTCGTTCTTGCTGAGAAAATTGCACATCAGTATAATAGGTTTTCAAATAGGTTTGTCTAACTGCAGTGACTAAAAGCAGAAGAAAACAATTCTTTATCTGCTTTTATGTGGTCATCAACATTTTTCGATAATCGCGGTTACCTGGTAAATTCATGTCCAAAACCAACAACGCTCCAATTGTTTCAGCGAATAGGATCGGAGCTGACCAACTTTCGATCTACCGGGAATGAAAATTTATTTTAAAGAGCGTAAAGAAATCTTTTGTTGGCATGATCGAATCAGAAGTTCTAAGGAGAAACAATCAGGAATAAAAACGACGGTGCCCCAATGATCCATTTTAAACGTTTCCATATGATTCACGCCCCGTTTTGATAGTGCTTTGCGTGATATTAGATATCAAGGGAACGAAGATACACCGATGCATCTAGAGCATTCACTAATTAGTGGATTCATATGCTGAAGAGAATCTTAGCATTGCCTTGCAGAGTTATAGCATCTTTTTTTTTATGATAAGAGCCATATATTGCCGAAAACACATTTGCTCCGCCAGAAAACTGATGGCATTCTGGTAGTCGTCTACTTATAATGTTTTGACCAAAATGATTCCTAAATACTAACTTTACTTAACTTCATTGGATAGTTTGATTGTGGAGCCTCAGTTTTAAGAGGACTAACCGAAGACCCATTTAATAACGGCTATCCATAACTAGTGTTGTCTGACAGAGTCGAAATGTCAAATTCACCCTCAATGCCGATGAATGATGCGTTCTTCCCTGTATAACGTACAACGTTACGCTCGTCAAGCTCAACCAGACTTTTCATGTCTACCAGCAAGAATGAAGTCAGACTTTAGAGAAGTCACCTCTAAAAATGTTTGGTATAGAAATTATTCTAACTGTCCACCATAGCGTTAGTATGCTAGTGCCAGACCAGTAGTAAAAATAATCTTCAGAGTCGGCAGCAACAGGCTTACCTATTCCTCATCGTTGAAGAACACAAAAGCTTATTTGATAGTCTAGTCCGATGTCTAGTACCAGCTACGCCGAGTTGTTTTGGCTTAGCTTATACTCAGCTTGTTTTCAGTCAGGGTGATAGGGCTTAGTTTTGAAGCTGACCTCATCTGGTTATGTATCTGAATGTACTTCTAGCAGAATACACGTAAAGTTGTTGCATCTGCCCATGTGATGGTATGTTCCATTAGATTCTCTAATTGATTCCGGTATGTCTAGTTACCCTTTTTGGGGGATTTAAACAACATACCAGTTTCATATAATGTTTCGATATTTCCGCAAAAGTCTCCATAGATAAGCCTCTCAAATTATTATTGCTTTGATCAGTAAATATGACTGCCTTGATGGAGGTATAGGAAATCGACTTATTTATGATCTGAAAGGGACACCTCTGGCAGAACTGTCCAGTTAGTAATAGACTTTAAGTACCTCATACAGCCAAGTAAGTGGCCCGTTTTGTTTCCATAAAAAAAGTTGAGTAGGACCCAAGACTATCCTAGATAACTTCAGTTAACCATAACTTTGTCAATTTTAAGAACTTTGTTTAAGGCTTTGAAGACACACGCTTGAAGTCCGAGTATGGGTAATTTGGTGCTTCGTTATATACGGATTGCTTAAGTCTCTAAGAAACCAAGGGATTGGGACCATTGGCTACACCGACGACTTTCTAAATATCTTTAGCGGAAAATATGAAAGCTCCGTTTCAGAAGTGTTACAATATGCACAGAGAAGCAACAAAGAAGGCCTCCCTATAAACCCAAAAAATACAACTATTGTGCCTTTTACCGGAAGAAGAAATTTAAAAGACAAATATTAATGGAGTGAATATAGTAAGAAAACTGGAACGAGTCCAAAGCTTAGCTGAAATCTCCCACTCCCACTGCATCCCTCAACGTTATTCTGGACTTACCCCAGAGTACAAGTTCACATAAAAAAGAAAGCCAGATTCAGCCTGCTCCTCCATCTAAAAAATGTTTCGGCTCTAAACATCAGCTCTAGACTGCCGATCATCTCTTATAGAGATGGCGGAGCAGTTTAACATTCACCTAATTTGGGTTCGGGCATAAGGATATTCCAGGGAATTGTAAGGCTGACGAACTTGCCAGACATGGAACAACAATACCCATCTTCCCAGGCAAAAGTTTACTGGGTATGCCTATAGCTACATGCAAACTTAAATTAAAACTGGATGCTACCGCAAAGACAAATTCTACTTTCCTGAGAAAAAGCATAATTTTCCCCACCTTCCTCCGAAAAAAACGCAATTTCGTGAAAACTGATTTTCGATCCACATCTCCTGTGTCCAAGAAACATGCTCCATAGTAAACGTCGTTCGGATTAAGCTTGATGACATATTTTTCCAGTAGCTTGAACAAGATCGTTTTTTTTATGTACTTCCAGTCTGGAAAATTTGTTCAAATTCCATACAACGGTATGTTGGGCAATGCTTAACATTTCTGCTATTTCCCGTATAGTTAAATTTCCCCGTGTCAAAACCAAAGTAATTTATTTGCACTTAATCTAAATGTTTTCAGTTTACATATTTTCATTAAAATTTAGGTACTTGACGAGTTCAATGTGCTAATAGTACATACAGGGCCTGGCCTCGCTTCTCGCAGTTATTCATTCTGTGCACCGCACGAATGGTTGGTACTTACAATTTTATACCGTTTTCGAAGCTCAATTTTTTCGACAGGAAAAGCTTCTCATGACAATTTTACTTTGGATGTTTGTCAGACGTTCGAGCCGACGGCGAAACGCTCTGTAGACTATCAAGGTGGAATATGCAACGCACCCAAAAGGAAGAGGACCACCATCCATAAAGAAAAAGGCGTCCGTGGAAAAAGGTACATCGAAAGATAAAGCTCAGAAGATTTCGAGCGACCATAAATCGAAGAAAATAGCTGCACTGATGTAAGGTACTACTTCTAGTTGGTAGAAACCTGACTGGATTAAACAGAGGCCAACAGTAACAAGTCGGAGAAAACCAACCCGTGCCGACGCGCTGGTTTTAGGAACAAAGGAAAATCTAATATCAAGAAAATGGCAAAAGGAGACCTACTCATCTAGCTTAACAGATCTACTAGCTCACACGCTACAAAATTTGAGGAAAAGGTTAAAAGTATCCTTGTAGAACAAACGGATGTGAACATTCCAACACACGAATCATAAGATTATTACAAAAGAAGACGTTTTTATTGCGTTGGCAGAAAACTGAATACCAGAGTCATAAAGGCATTGGAATTAAGTCTCTTCAAAAAGCCTATAATGGTACCCAGACGGCAACCATGATCTTATCAGCAGAAGCAGCCATGAAGCCCATAGTAATAGGCAATAGAATGGGTTGTGTGCCGAATATGAGAGAAACCCACTCAAATCCTACAAATGTATGGAATTTGGTAATATAGCCAAAGCTTGCAATAGCATAAAAGACTGGTCCAAGCATTGCTTACGATGTGGTGAAAGTGGTCACACGGCAAAGTTATATAACAAAGAACCAAAATGCCTACTCTGCCAAGGCAAGGTAGTAACCACTCTACGGGAAGTCGAATATGTCCATCGTACCAACGAGCATTGAAGGAACTGCTGCTGAGACGATGCAAATACTACAGCTAAACCTAAACCACAGTGGTTTAAAGGGCTCAAGCCCTTTTATCACAAATCACCCATAAACTAGGCGTAGACGTAGCAATCTTAAGTGAAGCATATCGACAATATCTATCCTGTAATTCTTCACTAGAACAAGACTTTTTTCTGTTCGCGGTAATACACCCACCTCTCTAATAATCCCACAACAGTAATTCGAATATTTTCTCTTTATTTTTCTCTTTTTCTTTTCAGATTTTTAACTTAAGGTAGAGATAATGGCGGTCAATAGTCAACCTTAATAGTGTGCGAATCTCTTTATCAAAATACGAGTATCTATCGTTCCTCAGCGTATTATATTCTTCCCATGTATGAATTATGAGACCACAGGACAATGGTCTCTATTTTGCAGAGTTAGTATTTATTGAAATTTCATTGCTGACCCATAACATTCAATAATTTCGAAACCTAGGAATGGGTTACCAACCACTTCAAAATTAATGGGATTCAGAGAAGAATTCCTTTGATGAGCAAGTGCCTTTTTAAAAAATTTTTATTCGATGCTGAATCAGAAAATCATTTCTGTTCAACTTTTGCAAAATCAATTGCAATAAATAAAAAGCATTCTCTCAAAACAATAAATCCGACTGACTGGATCTGGATCAGTAGCAAAAGATGTGGCCAGCCAGCCAGCAGACTGACCCGCCATTCCCGCTCGGTAGGTATATTCCCAAAGTTGAATGTGTCGGAATCATACCCCATAACCAGAATAATTTCCTTCGAACCGCCAAGTGCAACCCGTGAAATACATACTCCGCAATACACATATTTTCTTTATGGAATCGGAATCGGAGTACTCCACTCTGGACCACCCATACGGCTTTAGCTTCGGCCCACCATTCCACTGGGGTGCGCCCACAGAAAGTTCTGTTCATGAAATGTTCGTACTTTATATTTCCTGCAACATCGATTTTCACATTTAAGTCAGCTTATTTCCTGTTTACCCGGGAGAGAGAAACTACAAACAAGCAATAAAATTCCAATTGAGAAAAATGAAATTTACACGCCATAAAGCAAATCGTCGATGGCTGCTGGTGGCTGGTGGCTGGAACTCGTCCATCCCTTTGCCATCCGACGAGAATAATAATAATAAAGGTTTATCCTTTCCTCCATCATTGCCGCCGCCTGGAGCCGGCAACAATCCCTTCTTTGCAGCTCAACAGCAAGACATCTGAAAGAATTCTTCAAATCGGTTATGGGGGAGACTAGGCGATCCAAAAAGGACCTTACATCCATATATCGCGTTAGTTGTTTGTCAGTCGGTCGCAAAAAGAATTTGGGACTTGGCCGACGCCGTCACCGTCGCCAATGTGTGGAATGTTAATGTGCATTTTATAGTTTGTCGGCGGCGCGGTGGCATAGGGTGAGGCTGGGACCACCTGCCACAATCCGCACGCTGACGCTCGTTTTGCTTTAACGTGATTTGAATAAATTACCAAGGATTACGGATGCAAAGTAAAAAAAACAAAAAAATGTAAACACATCCCAATGTGGAAAGTATCGGCAAAACGAGTTGCGGTGGCTGCTAAGTGAACAATTGAATTTGGATGGACTTTTTTACAGTCTCCCCTCCCACGACGCGCGACGAGCACACATAACAACAATAATAACAACATGGGCAATAAAATGAAATAAAGTTATGTGATAAAATATTAACGATGTATGAAATTGAATTTTAAGTGCTCTTCTATGGCAGGAAGTGTCCAATATATATATATATATATTTTTTTTTTGAATCCCGACTATTACAAAGTCAGTTAATATAATCAAATCACAATCATGCAGAACGTGATTTTCAAATTGGCTAAACCAAAGTACATTGTCAATATTTGTGGACTAGTTTTGGTGGGAATGTTCTTTTTTTTTTTTTGCAAATTTTGCGGTGCATTTAACTAGCATTAACTCGACCTAATCGCAGTTGAAAAGTATTCACACAAGGACCGCAGCGATTTGTTAAATGTCATTATTTCCTACACAAGCAGAATTCATGGAAATTCCAAAACAAATAGATTATTTAAAAAAGTGCATAAACTAAATTTATGTCGACATAGTTTTTGGAAAATATTTCAATTATGTAGGTAGCAGTGGTGTGGCGTCCATACAAGCCGATTCCTTTCGGCTTCCCTTTTCAAATATCAAAAATTTTTATTTTGCCACTTGCCAACCATCACATTCAATTATTTGTTCATCAAACCATTTTTCATAACTTTATACACGCTCGAAGATGAAATGCTGCGACCACTTCGGTTGATTATTCATTTTTACTCATACACAAACTCGCACACATAAGAGAGACAAGTTAGAACTCCTCTAGCGAGAGAGCGTACAATGAATTTTTTTGAGAAGCCGTTCATTTTCCGGCTTATGCATTCATTTCTTCACAGTACGAACTCTCAACTCTTTTCCTTTCTGGCATATAGTAGAAGTTTATTTGCGATTTCTTTTTCGCTTATGAGGAAAATAACCCGCGATTTCTCGGCTTTTGTGGATGAACATTGATGGAGGAGAAAGGTTTTAGTTCGAGGGAGTTTTTTTTTATTGTAGGCAACAAAATAAGCCGACGAAAATCGAGTTATTGGGTGATGTAATGGTTCGAACGGCGTTTGGGGTTTTTCTTACTTGTTGGGTATTTTTTTTTGCAAATTTGAAATGACGGTTTCAAATCGGTTGTGTAATTGTGCGTGATTTTTGTGATTTTTGTGACTGCTAATTATTAGATTCTAGGAATTAGTTCTTCTAGGAAAACAAGAGCTGGCATTCCGGGGTATCAGAGACTCGATGGCAATATCATTCGCGTATAGTGAACGTCTTATTCAATTGCAGAGAAGACATAGAGCTTGCGAAGGAAGAGATCGAGGGTTTTGAGTCATGGATTCATTCTGAATTTTTAAACTCATTTGACTGAATCTATGAGAGCGTAAGTAACTGCTCAGGACCTCCACGCAAACGCCGACTACTTAATATTGATTCAAACACAAATTATAGCCGAATTTTTCTAGCTATTATAGATAATGTTACAAGTCAGATTAAGAATAGGTATAGTTCATTTAGTTCATATATTTTCTTTGATTTATTAAACAAATCAAAATATGAATATTTTTCTAATTCAATGCCGGATTACAAAATATCTTATTTAATTACCCTATTTCATGGAATTTTTAGTTTTACTACTTCAAAAAAAAACTCAAAGTTTTATACAGTACCCCACTTAAAAAGCTTGAGGTTTTTCAACTTTATAAGCATTTTAATACGGAAATGCTTAGATATAATTTTTCTCAAGCTCTAACATTGTGTGAAATCTTTTTAACCCTGCCTTTGACTGTGGCCTCTATCGACAGATCTTTTTCGAATTTAAGAATAGTCCACACTTAAGAAATTCCCACAAAGAAGAAAGACTCTCAGACTTGGCACTTTTATCTATCGAAAAGCACCTTCTTTTAGAAATTAAAAATAACTCAAATTTTTATGAAAGAGTTTTAGCAGAATTCGTAAAAAGTAAACTTTAGAGTACAAATAGGTAGTACATAATTGCAATTGCTAAATTTTTTATATTTAACAACGCTCCGAGTTATCAATAACTTATATAGATTATTCTGCCCAGAACGGCTCTTTCGAAGCCACTTTTTTAATGCGATGAGCTTATTGTCTACGTAAATTCCAATGACTTAAAGTATAACAAAGGTGGCTTAGAGTGCATATCTTAAGTCTGTGTTTCGAATAAGCACCAAAATGGTAAGTCTTGAATAAAACAAAATTTTTTCGGCTTCCCTCTCTTGAAATTTCACCCCACGCCACTGGTAGGTAGGTATACCTGTGTAGAAAAATTTACAGAGGGTTGATTAACGAAAGATTTCGTTTGGTTTTAAGTTTCGAAATTTGACTCAGTATACTCCTTATGCATACGCCATGCTTTGCTCACCCATCCCCCAGCGACGAGTATCTACGTTGTGGCCGTGTTGGCAGGCACGGCCTTCAACTCCTTTCTATTTCGAATCTGGTACGAAAAACAAAACTTGTCCGAAAAATCATTTCATTTCTTTATTTAAAACTTAAAAATCTCTGTACCCAATCAGTGCTGCTGCAAGGGTCTTGGAAAAAAGTATCAGAAAGTACCACGTCTTTAAAAATCTAAATTTCAAGTAAAGCTTCCATTGTAATCAACAAGACATCTTCTTAAATAATCTTTATATAGCAATTGATAGATTTGCATCAAATTTTATATCAAAATCATGCCTTGTAGGTTTCTTTTCTGGCATCGATATAAAATACGTTACTTATTTTGTTATTATATTATTGGTGGTTGGGTGTTGTAAGAATTGGGTAGACACTGATTGGAATCAACCTGGCTAAAAGCAGGGCTGCAACTGTTAATACACATCAATTGCGCTTATTTTACCTCCCCGTGGCAAACATCCGGCTACTGGACTCATCCATCCGAACTCGACTTGCTAAACTTATAATCATGAGTGTTAGCAAGAAGAAAATAGCAACACTATAATGCTCTGCCGGAAATGACTAATTGTACAAGTCAGGGTGTTGAAATAGAGATGGTGGCGGAAGAGCCCTTAATGGGTCAACGGCAGTTCTCATATCCCTGAAGTGCGTTACTGACTCCGAAATATTCGGTCCCGTTTGTCCAAAGGGTCCCAGAAAGGGCCTGACCCTCCAAGTTGGGGTTGTGCATATGATTAATAACCAAAAGCCTCGAATAAGGAATGATTTACTGTTGACGACCTTGCAAAATGAAAAAAGGACAAGGATATGCGAATCTGCACGTGGAATGTACTGACCCTGAACAGGCCGCGTGCAGCCGAACAATTAGCGAACTCTAGACTGCTATAAAGCAGATATATCGCCATCCAGGAACTGCGGATTAATGGGCCGTGCAAAAGAAGGATGAAAAACTGTGACATAAACTACGGTAATTGCTACAGAAAACAGAAGCAGCGTCTATTTGGATGCGGATTTGTTATAAACGGAAGACTTAGGCAACGTACCATCTCATCCAGAAATGGAAAAATTGAATGCGGTCGACGAAAATTGTAAAGTGATTTTTTTTCTACCACCAAACGAGACAACAATCATCCAACCAATGGAACAGAGAGTTATAGAAAAACTTAAGAAGTTGTACAGGAAGTAAGTGCTACATCGTTTGCTGTTGGCAGAATATAAGGAAAGTTTGGTAACCTTTTGAAATAATTTAATCTCAAGGACTGCATTTATATGATAGCTAATATTTGGAATACATTATCACAGGAGAATCTGAGAAAGGCTTGGAGAACAAAGGAAGAGAACAAAATGAAGAACTTGACACACGCAATAACGAAGATTTATATGAAATCGTTGATATGTTCCAGCAATTCTCAGGATTTTGCGATTTGTGACAAAGATGATGCAATATCGCGTGGCTAGATGATGATAATGATCCTGGTTTTAAAATTTTTAACGACAATGAGATTCGTGAAGGAAAAACAACAGGCAGTGATCGATGGCGAAAATATTGGGGATGAAGAGGACGAGGAAAATAGCAAAAGGCCGAATCATGAAGAAGCTTTTTCAACGTTGCAATGTCCTGGTTCAAGTTATAAGAAGAAAGCTGTCACACACATCTCGAAGAAAACGCGACAAAAATTCATTCAGAAAAAAATGAAGATTATTACTTTATTCAACCGTAACTTTGTCGTATATGTATAGCTTCTTTTTCTATGTTTATATGTATTGTAAATATTGTTATGAATAAAAGTGTATATAAAACATAAAGTGCTTACATGAAATCTTGTACAAGCGACTGTACAAATTGTTAAAGTCCGCCAACAAAAACGCCCACTTTCAAATGAATGACGCTTTTCTTAATATTTTTGGTAGAAACTGAAAAATATTGTCTATGTAAAATATGTAGACGTTAACTTTCCTAACATTTCGTCCGTACATCATACCTAGTCACGCCTACTTGTTGGAGGCGTTATCTTTAACAAATCATACATTGCTTTCTCAACGGTGATGATTGCTATTTACAGTGATGGTTAAGCCTTATTGTGAATATCTCATCAGAATTTGTGAACTTCGGTTACAAATTTTGGGAACCACGTCCGTGTACTTTCTGTTAAGAAAAAATTTCTTAAAAATCGAGGAAATATCCTCTGTATTAAAAGATATAATTGCATCTGTTTCAAAATGCCAACCTCACTTTATTAGGGATGAGTTAAAAGATGGGGCATAGGGTATCATACTATCCGTTCTAGAGGAATTGTAACTTTCCTGTATGATTTTTGTGTAGTATCCCATATGATTTCTGTAGAAAACTTGACGATAAATTTGCAAGATCTAATTAGGAGAAATCATTCATTTTCAAATCTTAATTAATTGGAACATTGGTACCCTGTCCGCGTACAATTTTCTGAGTAAAACTCAATTACCGAATGCTTGTATTGGTAGTGTCGGTTCGTAATTAAGAAAAGTAACGAGACTTAATGACTTACATAATCTTGGAGAACCGATACTGAAACAATTTTACTCACTTCGCCTCTACAAACGTTGATTGTTTGTCGCCTTTCCCACATTCTTAACATTTCTATGTATTCTTAACTTTGGAGTGACACACCCTCTAAAAGCACTTAAAAGTTTAATATCCTCCTAACTCATCCTAAAGAAGATGTCGTGCCTCACATCAACCAATATGAAGGAAATCCATCTGAGTGTATAATTGCGGACGGGTTTTCACATACTCGTAACTGGGGGAGTCATCTTTGATGTTTACATTTTTGAAAAGGCTTGCCTATATACCCCGTTTCAACGATATATCTCCATTTAGCCTATATGAAACTGTAACAGTTACATATAGTTATCTATAACATTTTGTTGGGTATCCGTTAAGGAAACTGGCATCAAAGATTTTCTGTCAGATCATTTAGCACCTTAGAGAGAGGATAATGGCCCCGGAAATACGTGAATGTGTGTTTCAGCCCATGCCCACCTTTAATGTGCCCAGAGAGACGTTAAGATACAAAGATACGTGTGCGGCACGTCTACTTGTATCTAACATCTGTACATCGCATTTGGAAACTAGTAGTCGTAGTATGCTTACCGCTTTGGCTTTAAGGAGCAAAGTGTTTAATGGCAGCAATTAGTTGCGAATATTAAATGCAATTTGCCCGGTAATTTTCGCATATTGTATGTACATTTACCGTTATTTATCACTGTCATTAGCACCACAACTAATTGTTTCCATTTTGGTATGTGTGTCTGTTGGCAAAATAAATGTCTGCACTGGGTATAAATAATTTTGCAACCATAGAGGAAGGATTTGCGTTCACAACCTTCAAAAACAATTCAAAAACAAATGTTTCGGTCCGTTCATAGTTCTCACCTGTTCAAGTCACGGATGTTGATGGCACCAGGGAGCCTTTGAATGTGAATTAGATTGAAAGTGGGAGTCATTTATTAGATACATACATATGTATGTGGTGAAAACGGACGAGTAGTAGAATTAGCCGCTCTTTGTAATATATTAGTACCTGTATGTCATTTAGGTATGTATGTTTATACCCTCTATGTATAACAAGAGCCATAGGGTATATTAATTTTGATCCATAGTCAATAACATATAGGCCAGGAATTTTAATCGAAATTTGAGCTAATCATCGGAATAAATGTAAAGTTCCTTAATTGCTTATTTGCGCGTTATGGTTTTTTCCGCCAAAAACAGCGAAGATCACATTTTTTTCTGAAAATAAAAAGAAAATGCTCAGTACACGTTTCGGGTAAGTAATGCATTTTGAGGTCTCTGGTTTCTGAAAATCGAGCAATTTTTAAGTGTTAGATTTAAAAATTTTCAATTGTGAAGCCGCTAGCTCAAGACCCTCTGAATGAATTTTTAAGAAGTTTAGTCAACAATTGTAGTGTTGTACATAGATAGCTACTTCGGGCAAAATGTCTACAAGCCCGGCGCAAACTCCAACGATCAAGAAGGAGGGCGGATTTCCAATAATGCCTGGACACCCTTAGACTGGCGAGACGTAGCTTAAATAGAGCCATTAAGGAAAGCAAAACTGCATGCTTTAAACGTCTCTGTAAAGAAGCCGACATCAACCCATGGGGCTCGGCATACAGAATGGTGATGACGAAATTAAAGGGCTATAGGACTCCTCAAATAACATGTCCGATAATGCTGAGATCCATAGTAGAGCACCTCTTTCCTCAAAGGCCTTCTACTATGTGCAATATTATACGAGAAGTCAATCCAGAAGATATTCCTTTAATTACTCACGAGGAACTGCTAAGGGCATGCAGCAAGATAGGTGACAACAAGGCGCCGGGACACGACGGCATCCCGAATAAGGCAGTAAAGGCAGCTGTAACAAAAAGACCAGACCTCTTCATAACAACAATACAGACGTGCCTTGAAGAGGGAACCTTTCCCGAAAAATGGAAAACGCAGCATTAGGTCCTACTGCCAAAAGGAAAGAAGCCCCCAGGAGACACCATGGAAAATTTCCTCGAGAAGGTAATCTATAATAGATTACTCGCAGTAGCAGAAGAGAAAGGAGCCGTCTCAGATCACCAATTTGGCTTCAGAAGAACACGATCTACTATTGATGCCATAAGAGCGGTAGTTGATATCGCCAAAGGTGCCATCGGAGCAGTATTGTGCAGTAGTAACGCTGGACATTAAAATCGCATTTAACTCTGCGAACTGGTCGTTTATTAGAAGGTCACGTGCCAGGATGGATACGCTATATTACCTGCTACGGATAGTGACGAACTACTTCAACAACAGGAAGCTGAGGTACAATACCGATGAAGGGGTAAAATACTACAACGTAACTGCGGGAGTTCCACAGGGATCGGTTTTAGGGCCACTATTGTGGAACATCATGTACGACGGAGTCCTACGATTAGCGCTACCTGGGGGAGTAACGATAATTGGATTCGCCGATGACATTGCAGTCGTGACAGTAGATAAACAAATCCGTGCAGTAGAATCAGCTACAAATGAAGCAATTGTCCGGATAAAAGATTGGCTAATATCCGCCGGACTAGAACTAGCTGACAATAAAACAGAAGCTGTTCTTATAACCAGCCGGAAAACCGTCCAATTTGCCAACTTTCAGGTTGGTAACCAAACCATCAGGTTGAAAGAGGCAGTTAAATACCTTGGAGTAATGCTGGACAACAGGCTACGGTTTAAAACGCATGTTGATTTTGTTACCAAAAATGCATCGCAAATGCAGGGAGGTCTCACGCGTATCATGCCTAACATCGGTGGACCTGGATACGCTAGAAGGATTCTACTCTCTAGAGTTATCACCTCAGTTCTGTTATATGCCGCCCCAGTCTGGGCGGAGGCACTGAGGACGAAGGAGACCAAAAGGAGACTATCGTCATCATACAGACTCTGGGCGCTACGGACAATCAGCGGCTTTCGAACCATCTCTGACGAAGCTGCATTTGTCATAGCTGGAATGGTCCCCATCGATATTCTTGCAGATGAAATGCTGAGGATATATAACAGAAGAGCATTGAGTCATAATGACGCCACTGGTATCAAGGTGATAAAAATTGAAGAAACGGCAGCGTCAGCAGCTATGTGGCAAGCTCGTTGGGCTAATACAACAAAAGGCAGATGGACATACAAACTTATACCGACAATCCAAGATTGTATAAGTCGAAAGCATGGAGACTGCAACTACCATCTAACGCAGTTCCTGTCTGGCTACGGTGGCTACCGCAAATATCTACACCGATTCGGACACGACAACTCACCATCCTGCCCGGAATGCCCAGGTGAAGATGAAGATACGGAGCACGCAGTGTTTTACTGCACACGTTTCACGGCATGGAGAATTACTCTGCCAAGTCCGTCATCACTCCTCGACCATATGTTACGGTCAGAAGAGAATTGGATGGCAATATGTTCCTTCGTAACAACTCTACAAAAAGAGTTGCGGAGAATAGAAAAGCTAAGAAGAGCAACTGAAGAAGCGGAAGAAGTTGACATAAGAAGCATAGCATAAACTGCTAACGAGCCTCGCGAAGTAATATCTAACGGCAGTCCTGCGGGGAGAGTGGTTGAAGTGTGTAGGGTGTGTGTTTAGTACGTAGGCGTATTCCTGGCATCGATTATAAGGTTTGCGAATCGTGCATGCTAGTAGCACTCGGGCTATTAGTATCTATGAAGATTACACATCCCTGGCGCAATCCAAAAAACATAGATAGCTACGTTTCATAATCATTAAATTTAAATGGAGTGGGGGTGAGATATAGAGGCATCATTTCGAACATTTTCAAATTGTCCCTGTCACACAGTTAACATTATCATGGAATTAGATTGTAAGTGTGGTTTGACGTGTTGTTGGTCACATCTAAGAACCATTAAATTCTGATTAGGTGCGGACAAGACTTGAATCATAAATTATTGTTTACTAAATTTTTCACATTTCTTAAGAAGTTTTGTAATATAAACATGTGTTTCTTATAGTCTAGGGATGATCTGGAAAGTTATAACTTTGTGTTCACTTAGTAAGGACAACAAAAAGAAACCTGATGTAACCAAATTTTTATTATCTACATGCAGATTTCTTATGATTTATATATAATTTCGTGAAATTTGTGCGTTTTTCCGCACACCGACCCAAAATGACCTAGAAAGCTGACATTTGTCATACTTATAGAAGGGAGAAGAAGATGTTTTTTTCCAAATATGTAAAAAGAGTTCAAAAGAAATCGACTTACTCAAGATAAGGTATAGCGGAGTGGATAGAGATTTTGCTTAGTTTTTTTTTTTTTTTTTTAAACAATAATGGAGTAATGCCATCAGTACCGTCAATTTTAATGCACTTCAGGTCATTTAGGCATCAAAAGAATAAACCGAATTAAAATAATGGAATATTAGATTCAGTAGAAATGATAACGGTATACAAATTTGTTAAGAGTATCAAATTCCCGTTGTCAATGTAGGCACCAAGATTTAAACTCCACATTTGCTTTATCATCTCCGAGTTGATAAATCATTTACATGCCTTTTTTTCAGGTTCGAGAGTCTATTAATCGACGGTGGGTTGGTGTTTAATTTTGGTTTGCTTTTTCGAAGCAAAACAACACCTTATGTCTGAGATCCGTATTCGAAAACAATAATATTCCAAGATACTGATTCCAAGCAATTATTCATGGCAGAAAAATCAGTTTTCATATAATCGTAGCAAAATTTGCAGTCAAATAATAAGTTTTTGATAATGAAAAATTTAAATTTCAACTACAATAGCAATGTGGAACACTGTGTTATTAATAATAGGTAAGGTTGGTATACCAATATTTTCAAAAATATTCCTTATCGAAAAATATAAGGCCTAGAACTTGGACCGAATCATATTGGCTAAAGAAATTTATGACTTCACCTTTTACGAGTATATCATTGTTACAAGGCACAAATTAATTTTCATCAGTTATATGCGGTTTTTCTATGTGTGCGTGAATACCTGAACTCCTGCATTCCGTCAAAAACTCTTACTTTGCAGATTTATAGCAAGAACTGTGCAAAATGCAGTGAAAATTATTCTTCTGATTTATATACAATTTTAGAATGTGAGTGATTTATTCAGCACCGTCCCAAAAGTTTCTAGATGACTTACGAAGCTAAAATTATAGTCAAATTTTTGCTGCAAACATTTGTTTATTTTTTCGGATTTATGTACAATTTTCTAAAGTGCGTACATATTCCCACATCCTTCAAGAATGCACCGGATGAACTATCATAGAAAGCTGAAACGTTGTCCACTCGTAGAATAGATCAAAGGGCAGAATCTCATATAATCAGATTTCCGATTTTCATATTTTTCTACCCATTTTGCTTTCAATATTTATACACATACTCGTATATACATTGCCGTCCATAAGTTTTCGGAGAATACATTCTGTCAGATAAATTCAAATAAAACGGTTTGTGTTTTCATTTTAATAATCAAAATTTATTGTAAATAGTTTCATCAATATTATATTTATCTAGTCAAATGAACAAATTAATTGAACCGAATAAATAAAAAGATTTGGGTAATGAAATAGAGTTACACATATTTTTCGTCGAAAAGTTTAGTACTTGCATCACTTTGGCCTTCAGTCTAGGCATCCTATCGATCAGCTTCTAATATTATTAATCTCCAGGCTACTTGAAGGTTTGTCCCAAAGTTTGTCTTTCGATGTTAGACACTGTCTTCGAAACTCACCATCAAGGTTGTCCCAAAGCAGCTCTATTGGGTTGAGGTCGGGTGATTGTGCAGGCCATTTTTCATATTTTTCAGTGTTCCTTCTTGTTCTTCTTGGTTCAGGTATCTTCGACAAAGCTTGGAAGGCTGTTTTAGATCATTATCTTGCATTAATGTGAATCCAGGGCCTATTAACCGGAAACCCGATGGTAAGGTACTCGTATATTCTTCTAATATTTGTTTGTCCTTCTCTTTATTCATGATTCCATCGATACGGATGCGATCTCCAACACCAGAGGAAGAGAAATATCCCCAGACCATTAGTGAAACACTGCCATGCTTGATTGTTGTGATCATAGAGCTTAGGAGCATCTTTCATTCAGCAGACCGTCGAAAGTAAACTCTCCTATTTTGTCCAAAAACTTAAAATTTGGACTCGTTCGCCCATAAGACTTTCAACCAGTCAGTTGATGTCCAATCTTCGGTTACTTCCCTAATCTAGCCGCTTGCCTTTTTTTTGAGATCGTAGCAAAAGTTTTTGTACTGCTACTCGATCGTGAAGGCCTGCGGCAGCTAGACGCCTTTTTGTCGTTGTTACTGATATCTGCTTTGAGTACGAACGGTTGAACTCTGCACGACTCTGTCTTCCTGTTTTGATGTTAAGTTGGGCTTTCCACTTCTCTTCCGGATCTTAAGCTTCTCTGCAATAACACGTATGCTCTTCTTTAAGCAAGGTTATTATGCCAAAACTTTCAACTTCACTTTTTTCCTTGTTTCTTCCCATTTCAGGTTTTTTTTTTTGCTCTTCATTGGTTAACTTTAAAAATTAAAGTTTCAAGACTAACTTGCGTCGGAAGAATACACAGCCTGCTTTAATAGTTAGAAAACAAACCTAGTTTTGTTAAAAAAAACGGCTTTATGATAAGTGAATGACGTTTGCAGTTTTGTTTTATTACTCCCTATATCGGTTTATGCCTTAATTCCGATACTTTTTTTTTTAAAACTCTTTACATGTTTTGAGATGTAATAATGTCTATTATCGACCCTAACAGGATTTGAAAGGATTTTGTTGAGTCCTGCAAAGATAGATGAACTTATAATTGTGGAAAAAATGGTTTGTCCGGAAACTTATCGACGGTAGTGTATATATAAATAGTAAGTTTGCTTATCTCCAACAGACTTGTTGAGTACTGTCAATGTCCATCGTACACTACCAGCAGATTAAAGATCGCTTGACATTGAACCTGATATTGAACTGAGTTCAACCCAAATGCGGGTGTAACATACTCGTAACACCTTTGCTTTTTCTTATTCTTCTTTACCTTCTTACGTTCATTCATAATTCATATTTATATTTGCATTATATTTGCATAGTAATCAATTTGCACCACATTCAGGATTTTATGTAATGTAGAGTGATTTTGTAAAGTAAGCTAATTTTGTTTTCTGCTAGAGTAAGAACAAATTATGTATAAATACTATAAATAAATCATGAACTTATCAGAAGTTATTGAACAGCAAACATGACGCGCATATGGAAAATTAGGGTACTTTTAGTATGTTGGTCAGTACACTTAACTAAGGAATTTTGAAATTTCCTACCATACGCTATTTTTTCCGATGTGAAAACTTAAAATTATTGAGCTACTTGGTATCATTACAGGATGACGATGGCGAATAGATATTGCTCCATCAGGGTCGGTAACAACATCGCCGAGACTTTAGATGTCAGAAAAGGACCACGACAAGGTGACGTTCTGCCATGTGATTTCTTTAACATCATACTTGGAAGGATTGAACAAAATTTTCAAGCTAACATTAACGGTACGATCTTTCAAAAGTCTGTACAATTACGCCGACCACATTGACATAATTGGAAGAACGCGTGAGTATTGAAGCAAAGGTTCTGAAATAGAGTTAAGCGGTTAACGACGGCGAAACAAAATAAATGCTGTCATCAATAACGGACAGTCACCATTGGTTGTTCAGGACTTTGTCTACCTAAACTCCGCTATAAATTCAAATAATAACACCAGCGCAAATCGTAAAATCAAGTATTTCATGTATCATCAGGAGTATACAATGGTAGCTTTCTTAGACATAGAAGGCGCTTTTAACAACTTCAACACATCACCGATGATAGATTGCTGGCAGACTTGAAGGTGGATAACACACTTGATAAGTTGATCAATCTACTGCTCACTTGTCGCATTATCAATGTAAAACTGGGTAGGGCATTGGCTAGAAGATCTGTAAGCAGAGGCGTCCTTCTCCTCTTCTTTGGAATTTGGTGGTAAATCAACTTCCGATAATCCTTGAGGCTGAGGGATGCACGATGATCGCTTATGCAGATTACGTTGCTATAGCCGTCTCGTGGAAGTACCTAAACACTTTAAAAGAACTCCTACAAAACGTATAAAATGAACAGCTAGGTATGGTTTGGGTGTGAACCCCCACAAAACTGATCTAGTCCTCTTTTCTAGGAAATATAAAAATCCGTTTATTGAATCTCCTGTACTTAGTGCTGTAAGCTTAACTTTCTCCAATGAAGCAAAATATCTGGGTATTATTTTGGATAGAAAATTAAGCTGGAAACACAATATACGAGTACAAGAAAGAGTCACAAAAGCTATACAAGTATTAACTCTTTTCTTGTAAAAAAGCTATCGGGAATAAATGGGGTCTGCAACCCCGAATTACTCACTGGCTCTACATTTCGGTTATAAGACCGATTCTCACGTACGGGATGGTTGTGTGGTGGGCTGCCTTGTATAAAGCTATAAACCTCAGCAAAGCAGCTATTGCAGCTATTCGTCTTAAAGCAATCTCACATTAGTCAAATAAATAATTTGGCTTTTGGCCTGCATTTTGAATAATTTCAGAATTCTCACCATACCCAAGTTAAACTTTAATAGGTATTTCAAAGTCACCATCTCTTTCAGGTTTTCTGGGAGGAAGATGGATTCAAAAACTAACGACGGGGTAGGTGGAGGTGTTTTCTCTGATATCTATATATATTAGCCTCTCATTCATTTTTCCAAATCAGTGCAGCGTGTTCCAGGCAGAAATAATGGCGATTAAGGAAGTCCCATCCTGGCTAAAGAAAAACGTCATATCAGCGACAGATATACGCATCTTTTTGGATAACCAGGTAGTAATCAATTCCTTGGAATGCCAGGGCATAGGGATATTTCAGTGAACTGTAAGGCTGATGAACTCGTCAGATATGGAACTACCATATACATCCTACCGGATATTGGTACCTTGGGTGTACCGATCGCTATATGTAAACTCAAATGAAAACTGGATGCAATCGAAAGAACGAATCTTAGGTGGACGCGTGTTGCAACATGTCTAACGACAAAACAGATTCGGCCTAAGCTGGACCCAAAACCCTCTACGATTCTCATTTCTCTCAACAGACTGCATATCAGCGCCACAATAGGTATCAATACTGGGTACTATCTAATAGGCAAGAATGCTATAAGGCTTGGCATTTACTCAAATAATTTCTGAGAAGGAGAAACTATTCTCCACTTTGTCCAGTCCAGCACTCTCCCATAAAAACTTAAGAGCTTTCTATTTCAATGACTTAGGCTATCTTACAAATATAGATATCAGAAGCCTCCTATTCTTCATCAGAAGCTCCAAATGGTTTGATTAAGTAGGCAGGAGAAATTTCTCATGATCCATGTGGTATCACAACGAATCACTAGTCTATGGCGTTAATAGCTTACAGCCATTTCAACCTAACCAAAGACCAGCGCAGAGATCAAGTCAAGAATCACTCTTGCCAACCGCTGTTACTTTGGGCTAAGAAGGCAATTGAATAGTAAAACCCTCTCACGGACAACTGAGGTATTTATCAACCCAATCCTTCTTTAGGGGGCAAAAGAAAAGTTTTCTGGGTTAATTTTGATTGAAGAAGAAAATACAATAACGAACATCGACATCGATGCAGAGAATGCACATCCGACCCAGAAAGTCTTCAAACACATCTCAGACGGACGACGCTTTAAAGGAAGAATGCACACAAATGGAAATGGACCTCAACCAACTGGAGATGCTTATTGGTTAAGGCCCAGGTCAACCCCGGACTGTAGCGTCATCGTAAGTAAAGTAAGTTTAGTATGTGTAACTCAGTCGTTCTTTTTATTTGCTCTTTAACAAAAATTACGAGGGCTAAATAGTATTCAAACTGTTTGGAATAGTCTTATGATATCATTCCTGGACAGGAAAGCTAGCTTTATGTGGATTCCCTTTTAGAGGCGAGTGTCGGATGAATACCATCCGGTGCAATGTAAGCGATCTCATTTTACATGTCTGCACCTAAATACTTTCATACGAAAAATAACATTTTATCTCATTTCCTCTTCAAAGACTACCCACAGAGATCAGCTCAGTGGGTAAGATTTTAATTGCGAAATGTTGCAATGACAGCAGCTTTGACTGTACTTCTTCACACCAAATAACTGCCACTTGCACTTGCTTAGTCATTTGTGACAGTTTACTCGACCCACCCTCATTTCAAAGGACCACATCTCTTTTATATTCATAACACAATTTGACCGCATTTAACAAATCCCCTTCTTTACATATACAAAAGGAGCTCATTGCCTATACAGCCCACCAAACCCTCCCCTCCTCGATCCAACCCCTTTTTTGCGAGGCAATTAAAACTTAACCAAGTAAACTGCCATAAAACCGCAAAGCTAATAACGAGTCAAGTTCGCCAAACGAAGATGACCATCGTTTCTCCGCAAACATCGTGCGGGTAAATTTAACGAACTGAAGATGGACAAAAATAAAGCAACTCCCTGGAAGTATTCTTCATGGGATGAAGTGCATTTAAGCCTTTTATAAAATTCAACCCCTCGAACTTCTCTCTACAATTTCTGGAACGAAGTTCGCCCTCTAAATGAACGAAAGTCATTGTTGTTCGGTTGACAAAGTCGAGCAATTAAGAAACTCTGACTCCAATAAATATAAATTTGCGTTATAGCGGGAGGAAGGAGTAAATCCATGGTCAGTTTGGCCACCTCTCGAACCACCTTTCGAGGAACGACAAGGACGACGTTGGTCATCAGTTCGACAAACAAACAACCACAATAGGAGTTCTTCTTGAAAGTTTTTCCTTCTTTGGTTTTTCAGTTATATGGTGTGGCAGGAGGTGCCGGCCAATGGGGTAGTGGGTGATTTATTACATCGAATATGAGGGGCGGAAAGGGTTTTTCGAGATTCCCCGCTTTGTTGCCTGTTACAAGGATATTACTTGCTCTCGCTCTTTCTCTCTCTCACCCTCTTTGCATGTGATGGCGGCAAACCCTTCTAGAGTTGTTACCTTATAACTTTTGGCAATTTTCTTGGCGATTTGTTAAACGAATGGATATGTACTCGCAGACTCGGAATTCATAATGGCCAGAGTATAAATTGTGATATCATTAAGAGTGATTTACAGGGGAATGCCTTAGATGGAGGCTATGCGATAAATTTTGGCCAAATATTATTTTAACCGTTATGTAATCTATGATAATAGAACACAAAAAAAAAAAGAGAGTCGTTATATAGGGACCATCATAAATATTTACTTTCACTAATTGTTAGTGTTTCGCCTGTAGCTGAATGAGGCCATAAAACTAATTTCGCGGAGAACAACTTTAGTGTGCGTAGAATCAAAGGTAGCAATTTATCGCGAGGAAAATATTATGGTATTTTGTCATTAGATGCCTAAAGTGTTGAATTCATTAAAACCTTCAGAATAGGCTTTTAGTATAACTGGGCCAAAATTATTTGATTTAAAAATACATGATTCAAAATTCGAGATACCAATATCAGTGTACGTGTCGATTGTGATCCGTTGAACAAACGTATACACCTCTGTTCATAAAACCACTTTAAGTTTCTTCTGAAGAGTTTGAAGTTTCTGACGTCACTGAGGTCATACGGAAAGAAAACTAACACATAGGGCTTCCTTAGAAGGAACTGTTGAAGTGTAGAATAAATTCGTATGACTCTTCGCTTATGCAGCTTCTACAGAATTCACTAAAAAAACAGGTATAGGCAGGCTTATCTCTATAAGCATTGTGATGGGAATTCTCAATGCAATCAGGGATCTAATGTTGGAGCGCCGGAGTGAGAAGCGCACAAATTGATTATGTATTTTATTACATGGCCACATTTTAAAATCGCTTCAACTTGCAAGTACCAATTGTTAATTATTTTTCTTCAAAACGATGTCCTGATTCATTGTACATACATTTGCAAACACAACTTTATAATATTTAATTCTTTGCCATTAAACATTATTAGTCCATCACGTCAATGCTGCCAGTTCGTGGTAAATTTACCATTTCGTGGTAAATCTTAAGCCCTAACACTTCTTCGGTACAAAAAAAGGTAAGTTGCATGAGCAATGAATTCGCCTCAAAATAATCAAAGATAGGAAATTTCACCGAATTTTCCTAGCAGTCACGAATTAGCTGCTGATTTGCAATTTGTATTTTTAAGCAAAAGAAATACGATATTGGATGCCAAATACAAGAACATTAATGTTTCTCCTAGCAACCAGTAAAAGAGAAAAAGAAAAATAAAGAAATTGAGAGAAAAATCAACAACATGAACTACATACAAAGCAATTAAACCATCCAACCAACCGGTACTTCTAAATACCAATTAACGAGGCACATAGGACCATTAGTCCGCATATGACAATTAAACATTGAAGGTATCAGCAAATCAAAAAGCGAATATTTGTCTAAGCTTTTAAAAGACCACGATATTGATGTAGCTGTCGTTCAAGAAACACCCACTGTAACACACATGCGTCTTAAACCTCGAGGTGACATCCAAGGCTACTCTACAGGTAGATTAGAACTCTGAAGATAACGTCCTTACGGTCATCATCAACGTTGCTATGAACGAATAATGTTCTGCGAATACACAACCAATCCACTGTATATATTGGCTATTTTAACAGCCATCATTACCTCTGGAAATTTGCAGTGAACGACAGAAACGGCGAAGCACTAGCTGACTGAACGGATTCCGACAATATCAAACCAATCTTCTATGCTAAGGATCGAAGGACATTCCACTCCAGAATATGGCGTCGCGCCATCAATTCGGACCTGAGCTTCGTATATTGCGACTTTGAAAACCGTCCACTTCTAACATCCATTTCCCGCATAGCCAACACCAACCATTAAAATCACAATCGGCATTCAAGTCTTACTTATCAATTCCTTATCTAGACCCCGCTGAAACTTCAACAAAGCTGGTTGGGAACAATTCTCCAAGCAATTAGACAACTGTATCCGTTTTAACAAACCTAAGATCAGCTGACTACATTCTTTCCGGCTTGAATGAGTAAACTCAAGGCCTTCCATCATATTTGGCCACTTATTCTGGTGACTTTTGTCAAGTGATCTGAGTAGTTCACCTGCTGATGGAACTATGGACCCTTTTCTGGACTAGTAAAATCTATAGCTAAAAACCACATAAGACGCGGATACAGAAAAGAATACATCCCTGGATAGAGCGCAGAGAGCACTTGATTGTAGAAGGAGTTTGAGGAAAGTGATGGCCCCGAAATTGCAGGTGAACTACTCAGATCACTTGACAAAAGTCACCAGAATAAGTGGCCAAATATGATGGAAGGCCTTGAGTTTACTCATTCAAGCCGGAAAGCATGGAGTCAGCTGAGGAAATTTGGAGACGGAAATATAGTCAGCATAGGAAAACCATCAATAAATCTCAACGATATTGCCAACCATATTCAAAAAAATGTCTCGAACACTATGAGATAAACGGCACACGATTCAAATCAAGCGGGATCTAAAGATGTTAAAAGAAAGGTGTCCAGAAACATCTCAGTATTCCAACCCAATCGCAATAGATGAAATAGTAGCAGCCTTGGCTTTTGTGAAGATGGGTAAAGCAGCTGATTTCGACAATATATATTCAGAATTCCTGAAGCAAGCAAGGCTTAGAGACGATAGAACTTTCAAAATCGTTTTAGAAAACAAAAATAACTGTTTTCTTAAAACCTGGAAAACCGACAAATAAACCCGAAAGCTACCAGTCCATTGTCCTCCTGAGTTCATGTTACAAGCTAATAGAATGAGTAAAACCGGAGGTATAAAGTCTTGCTGAATGATGCTAAAAGTCACACGAAAAAGTTTAACAACGGATTACCGCAAGGATCGGTTTTGACACCAGCCCTGTTCAACCTGTATATGGTACGACATACGAACCTTGACAAGAAAGTTCTCACATGCTGTTCCCAAGTGCTTAAGCGGAAAGAATATTTTCAATTGCACCCGAGGTTAAAACTAAGAAGAGCAATGATTTCAGTGACAATATAATTAGTAGTACCTGCAAAATTAGTTCTATTCACGTAAAAAAACATTACCTGACCATGCAGATTTTTGTCCAATCTTGCGGATCTGTAAATAAATAATGGCATTTTAATATACGTAAGTATTTATCTGTTGATTAGTTATTAAATCTAATGTTTGCTAATTTTTAGTCGTTTTTAAGTTATTTTTAACTTCCTCATCTACAAAACAAGTTATTGCTTTCGTGAAAATTTTCGATCTCGAGATTTTAGTCAATCTTGGTACTACTATTATAGAGGAACTCGAAAAAGGAGGTGTAGCAATTTTGTGTGTCTGACTGTCGTCTGCCTATCTGTCTCTCTGCCCGTCTGTCCGATCTTCCAACTTTATACAAGTTGGCTCAAAAGTAATGACCCTATTTAATTTCGCTATAATTTGTTTTCTAAATAATGATTTTATCTACCGTTATTTTTAAATAGACCTTGAATTCCATTAAGTAGTGAAGATTATATCGTTCAAATATTGGCCTTCACGGTTTATGCAATTTTGTGCCCCTTTTTTCTCCATCACTTTCCTCAATACGTCCACCGGTATGTTGTCTATTTATTGTCTAATGTTGTCGTTCAGAGCTGCAAGAGTCTGTGGCTTGTTCACATAGCCCAATGACTTCAACTAACCCAAAAGAAAAAGTCTGGAATGGTCAGATCGGGTATCAATGGATCAATGTAAATCATCAAAACGGGAGATAACACGACCTGGAAAAGTGTCCTTCGCTAAGTCCACTGTGTCGCCTGCTGTATGGTGTACTGGCTCCAACCCAAATTCAAAAGTTACGTAACATGATTCTGAGGCGTCTTCGAAAAAGTAGGGCCCAATCACGATTTCAGCACAGACGCCACGCCATAAAGTAGCTTGCAATTTCATCATTCATAATTAATTTCGAAGGAAAATCTTCCTCTTTATGGTTGAGGCTTATGATGCGCTGGCTGTATTCCAGAGAGGCTTGGTGGTCTGCGGGCAGTAGCACCATCTGAGTTTTATAAGGAAACATCTTCAAGTCTTTCACCAAAATACTCATACAATGTAGAGATCTTCCGAAAATGCCCAAATTGCGTGACCTGTAGTGTCGTTGATGTTTCTAGACACTCACGCACAACACCAATTTTCTCGGCCGGACGGCCTGTTATTGGTCTGCCAACCCTTGCCCTATCTCGAGGCGTCCAGCTTGGCATCGAATTGTGCTACCAGTCGGTGCCGAACGGTGAGGAAATCTTGGACGAAATTCACGTTGTGTTCTTATCACTGACGAATTATTTTGCAAACAAATTTACACAATTATTCCAAGTTTTGAGGAGTATGGCGTTCCACTGTTCAGTCGTGTTTTTTGCATCTGTTTACTACATCACGATGACAGGAGACGCCATTTGCAAAAATCATAGATAATTCATACATGTATGTAGGGTCATTACTTTTGTGTCATTTTATATCTAGGGTCACTGGGATAATGTCCATACGCGAAATCGGAGTTTCCATTCTAGATTCCAAATTAAGAGGACTTAACTTAGGGCCAATTTTGAATGAGTATAATTTTCTCGAAAACGTCTGTAACGATTTTGACAAAATTTCACTGACACTGACATTTGTAATATGACTACGTAATCGGTTTTTCGTTAAAAATTCTAATAACGGTGTTTTACTTATTAGCTGATTTGCGAATATTGGTCATACTCGGATATGGATGCAGCGATTTCATCCAAAATTAATATACAAGGTGGCGCAGAAGTCATCACCCTATCGTAAGATGCTCTCATTTTTGCAAATGGCGTCTTATGTCATCGCGACTTTGACATTTGTGAAGTAAATAGAAGAAGAATGCACTTAATAAACATAATCAGCAAACAGAACCAATACTTTTTATTTACAAATAAAGTTACTGTCTTAGGAAATCGAGTGCGTGATGACTTTTTTAAGTCATCTTCGACATGCAATTTCTTTCTGATTGTTTATATATTTGTTCACAAGTTTAACAAACATTTAAATAAAATTATAATAATCTTTTAATTTATAAGTGTGATAAAATATATAATATAATAATAATAATAATACTATATATTCAAGGAATGACAAAACAAAGACAGATTTCAAAAATATTAAAAATATAATTTACAACATTTCTAATTTAAAGATGCTTGTACACAAAACGATACGTAATAGTTTACCAACTGCGAGCTAAATGCGATTAAAGGGTGAGACAATCCGCGAAACAAAGTCTTCTAATACTTAGTGGAAGGGAATTCCATAAACGTATGGCATGATTGAAAAACTATCTTTCAATATGTATTGATGTATACTGCAGGGCAAAAGTTTGAGGCTACTCTTAGTGTTCGAAGGGAAAAAAAATTTAACATCAAAAAAACTCTTTAGTAGAATAATAAGCATGTAAAATGAAGAGAAGAAAAAATTACTTAAACCGATTTTTCGTTGAAAATGTCACCTTTATATTCGATTACTTTTTTTACAATTCTTCGCATTCTAGCTATCAGTTTTTGGCGTTCCACTGTTCATCATCGTGTTTTTTGCATCTGTTTACTACATCACGATGACAGGAGACGCCATTTGCAAAAATCATAGATAATTCATACATGTATGTAGGGTCATTACTTTTGTGCCATCTTAATTCTAGAGTCACTGGGATAATGTCCATACGCGATAATATCCTGATTAGTAAGATTTCTTCATCTTCCCTCTATTTCAGGTAGTCTTGACGTGTGTTTAGGGTCGTTTGTCTTGTTGAAATACGAATCCTTCACCAATTAAACTTAGTCAAAGCCTTTTCTTCCAATAATGTTTTGTATGCCTGCTTATTCATTTTTCTAATCACTCGAGCCAGATCTCCTACTCCACTTTAAGAGACACATCCCCAAGCCATAACAGAACCGCCTCCATGCTTGACGGTAGGAACCACACAAACTGGTAGCATCTTTTGTTCAGCGCTGCTTCGAACGAAAACTCACCTGTTTATGCCAAATACCTCGAACTTTGGTTCATCGCTTCATAAAATTCTGTTGAAATCTTCTTCCGTCCAGTCTTTATGCTTTTTGGCCCATTCTAACATTTCCTGCTTGTTTTCCGGTCGCAGTAGGGGTTTTCGAACAGCAACTCGCCCAAATAATCCAGCATGTTTTAATCTTCGTTTGACCGTTGCCAAAGACAGCGGTTTATTCAGTGTTTCATATATTTCTTGGCGTATTTCGGGTGCTTTGTTCATCTACTTCGTTTACTTGTTGTGGCTATTAACCGATCCTCGTGTTTAGTTGTAGCTCTAGGCCGTCCTGATCGCGGTTTATCCTCAAGACTTCCGGTTTGAGCGTGTCGCTCAATGGTACGTTGAACGCAGCACCTGACACTTTCAACTGCGAAGCAACTTCCCGCTGCGATTTGGCTTCTTTAAGAAGGGTTATAATTTCAGATCGTATATACAGGCTTCTTTGTAATTATGATCCTATGGAAATATTTCAGAGCACAGAATTCTAGATACACATTAAGGGTGTATCCAAGAGTATGGTGAAACATGGTAATAGCGCCTTATTATTTTGAGCATTATTTTGATAGAACATTTCGCACCTATATGTTATGATCGGTAACAAAATAGATTTTGCTAACTTTAACCTAGTTTCTAGCAGTGTGGAATGCTGCGATTTTTAAAGGTTTCTAAGAGAGCCATGTGTATATCTTACCGATAACCACACGTACATGATCGTCCCATGTTAGTCTATCGTTAAATCATACATCAAGATTTTTTCCTTTTCTTATCTGCATGCAAATGAATTTAGCAATTATTTATTAATGCTGGATGTTAAAATGAATATAGTAAATATAATCGGACCCAAGATTAATACTTGAGGTACGCTTGAAGAGAACTGGATATTTTACCACTCACTGCAATCAACTGCTTCTTTTCTAACAGATAAATATGAGCTTATTAATATTCCAGCAGACGATGAGAAACCGTATGCATTTCAAAGGCTTTGGAGAAATCCAGTAGAGGTAAAAGCGTTACCATTTCATCATTCTGCTGCTATTTTCTTTTTAAAAAATGGAGGTAATTTGAAACGTCTTCACCTATTAAAGGCTGAATCGTGTTTGTTTTTCACTTTTACTATCTCAGTGATATACCACGAGTTTGAAGTATTTACGGCATTTGATTTCGTTTTGAGAAGTACATGTTTATTGAACAAATTGAAGATATTATTCTGCAATAAATCAACTTGTTCACCAGTTGACGTTGTATAATATATGTACTCGTATGTACCTGCTGTCAATACACTTTGGGGTTTGTTCTAAATATTTGCTTGAGAACGGGTGTTGAAGTGCAGTTTATAGATGAGCAAAGAGTGTTAAAGGTCTTCATCTGACGTTTTTGGAACACCATGTAACACCGCATCGGTAGCAATATTATTACGCGCTTTAATTTATGAAGTGTCGCACGAAATGTGGAGATTTCGCTAGTTGGCAAAGGGTTAGATGGGACTTTAAGTTGTCCAACTCTAGCTGTTAATGAGGACATAGTGTTTTAGACTACTCCTAAGTCCACAACAATGTTGTCAAGTTTTTCGGACAAATTGTTAAACTGTCTTTAAAACTCGTGCATCTTTAGATATTAAAGTTACAGCAAGCGAAAATACGCGTATGTATGATTTAACTCTGCTTTAAGCATTGGAGCTCCGGCAGAAGAAAAATATTTCTATTTGGTCTTGGTGGCTGTCATGCATATCCTTGCAAATATAATAGTCCGAAGGATTTTATAATATAAGTCTTTGTATAATGGCTATGTTTGGTGCACTTGCAATTTCCCATATTTGTATTTCAAATTTTCAAATTGATTTCGGGTTGGTCTTGCAAATTAATAGTTTGTTGATAGTTTTGATCCCTTTCTCAGGAGTGAATATATGTAGTTGATGATAACTTGTTTGTTGTTTAAGTGAATGGCCAGGGCGGTGAATTTTCCTTTCGGAGTCTAAATGACTTGAACTGATTTTTCTTCACCCCATTTGTTGAATCAGTCCACTGTTTCCTCGAGTATTTCCTGAAGTTGTTTTGTAGCCGATTATAAACAAGTACATATGTGAAGATAGAATTACTGTGTCGTCCGCAAATGTTGCTACCATTGAATTTTGTTGTCTTATATTTGGTATGTCAGCAGTATATAAAAGATATATAATCGGTCCCAAAACGCGGCCTTGAGGAACAACAGAGAATTTTGTTTGCTACTCTATGTACTTGTTGAATGGTTGATTCCCATACGGTTAAGAAGCAATCTTTCGAATATTTTGGATAACAGTGGTAGTAAACTTATCGGTCTGTACGATGTTGATCTTTTAGAGTTTTTGTCTGGTTTTTGGTATAGCAGTAATTTTTGATACTTTTCAAAATTTTTGGGAGGTAGTTTAATTTAAGTGTTGCGTTAAAAACGTTTGATAGCCTTATTGGGTAATTCCTTTAATATTTTGCCCGTTATCATATCAGAACCGGTAGTCTTCTTGATCTTTAGACTATTATTGAAGTAGTGTTTTATTTCACTAGTGTCTATTTTCATTAATGCCTTATACGTGGGTATGTTGACATAGGGTATATGGGTATTTAGGTGATTAATTGGATTGGTTAATTTTATCTTACAGTGATCTGCTAGTGTTTGCGCTTTGTTTGTATTTGTCCTAGACCATGTCTTGTCAAATTTGATTACAGGTGGTTGATATATAGTACCTTTTTTTAAGTTTTTTTGTTTACTTTCCACAAAGAATAGTTTGTTGCTTTTGTCGCTGTTAGATTTAGTAGGAATTTATTAATGTTGTCATTATTATGTGTTTTAAAGAGTTCTTTTGGTTCTTTGGTAGATTTATGGTAACTTGGCATATTTTCCACAATTTTTGTCTTTGATTTCTAATCTGTATTTGGTATGTGGTCATTGAATTTTTGCTGCTAATTGAATTATGTCGTTTAGGTGGACAATAGAACTTTCAAGCTCGTCTGATATTTTAAGTGGGACTTGGAGTTATTTGGAATAGGTGAGTGATCAGAAAATAGTTCGAGCCACGATTTCATAGTCAAAAAGCTTGGGTTAATGTTTTTAATTATATAAAAGGCCATGAGGTCCTGTATTTTTCTGGTGTCAGTAGGCCAGTGAGTGGTTTGTCCAGTGATTATATACCTGCAGTTACTTTTTATTATCCCGTGTAGTAGGTTTTTCTCTTTTTGTTTGTAGTCCTGGATCCCCAATCGGTGTTTCTGCAATGAAGCGTGAATCCAGTGATTTCAGATAATCTGTGTATTGTGCGGTACTGATTGCGTGCTTCGGTGAACAATAAAGTGAAGATATTATAATTGATCCTTGTGTGTTGTTTAATAGTTATTGTCATCCTCTTTTAATTCTACGTAGCTAATTTAATGTCTTATTATTATTGTCGCACCAGATTGAGGATCACAGGGTGATTTGTATAGCGTATGTTGTACTTTGAAATTTTGAGGTAGGTTTTGTTCGTGAAGTGTGTTTCAGATATTATGACAATATCAACAGAATTATCTTTAATAAACTATTAATAAAGTAAGTTTATTCATCTTATTGGAAATTTATGTTATGAGTTGCTTCATCATAGCTTTTTTTTCTGTAAGATCGTCAGATGTGTTTGTTTTGTTGGTTTGTGTTTGGTCCTTTGTACTTTGTTTATTTGAGCTCATATTATTTGCTAATGTATGCTTTGCTGTTATATTGTTGGCAGCAACCTGTGCAAATGTTAAACACTTTTAGAAATTAATTAACTTATTTTAAATGAAATAACTTGTGTGTATTTTGATGTTTTAGATGCAGAGTTATGCTAAGAATGTCTAGTGATATTTGTATTTAGGAATTCAAATAGTGTTAAATGTCAGAAAAATTTAATACATTAAATTCATTTGGATGAGATCATGTGGGGTGTACAATATTTAGATACAATGGATAAATTTTAATAAAAGATAGAGAAAAGATCAGACATTATAATAAATCAAGCAATTTAGGACATCAGAACTTCAATTTCATTGTGGTCAAAACCTAGAAGCCAAGTTTTAATTTTTTTAGGAAGGATCTAACTACGCGAATCGTTGCAGGAAGCTTATTAAATAATTTGCAAACAGGCGACGGAGTAGAAGTCTCTAAAGTGGGTGTTGCGAAAAGAAGGCATATTTACATTTGAAATATACTGAATGTGTACTATATAAGTTTTTTGAAAACCGACAATATGCATCAAAATTTAAATAGTAGCAGATTCTAAATAAATACTTAGGCTATATGACAATTACTGACTGCACAGTGCCCTAACTTTGAAAGACCGTTCTCCTGTTAATTACCAAGCAGAGATGAATCAAGGTAATACCACGCGATGGCATTACCTTTCCCATCGAAAGCCAGGCGGCAATAAAAGTCTTTTTCTACTATAGAGGTGAAATTGAAGCTTGTGAAGTTTTGTAGACCTAGAGCAAACTAGTCACTCAGTAAAAATCCCACCATGTAAGATTAAACATAGAGCAGGTAATAGCGAACATCAGGTGGGGCTCTGTGAACACCTGTGCAACAACGAGAAAACTATGCCCAATGTACAACTAGGCCAAAACTTATACACAGATGCAGAAAGACAGGAAAATCATTTCCACCCTTTTATGAGCAATTATAGGGCATAATACTCTGCGATAGCGTATGGAAAAGGTACGGCGGGAGGATGATTTTTTTTTTTCTTTTATAATTTGCACGTGTTGAAGGGGATATGAATACCCTTATACTAATTTTTAGAACACGTGCGTTTTTGTGGAAAGGGGAAGAGACAGAGAGAAAGACAGAGTGGTGTAGTTTGAAACTCAGGTGGTATTAAGTTTCTGTAAACTCAAAGGGTGGCTGTAGAGATAGCTGGGGAGTATTTTGTTTTTGTTTTCGCTATTATTGTCGTTGCTTATGATTCACAATAATTTTTTCCGTCCTCCTAATGTCATCATCACGATCAAGTTGCATTTTAGCCATATGACCACCATACTGCCAGTGTTATGCCTTCACAGTAGAGTTGTCTTAGCTTTCGCAAGTGATCGACTTTTATATTTATTTCATGCGAAATAAATAGATGATTCTTGACATCAGGATTCGAACCGTGAATCAATAGCGTGACAAGCGATGATGTTACCACTACACCAAGGCCATCCCTATCTCCAGGCTTCTGCCATCTCTGACATGAAATCATAGGAAGCCACTTCTTCCAAGATGTCGAAGAACTATGCGATAGCTTTAAAGTGTTTCGAAACCCGGAGGTAATAAGAGATTGTTTTACGGACCCCCCAATGGGCATCACAATGGAAATCACTATGGGTGTATACTGACCTGAGTGTGTTCTTCCCTCGCCAACTCATCTACCTAACCTAACTCTCTGTATTCAAACCAAATCAAGGATAAACAAATCGCTAAAGGATTTAATGAGCCCATCACATAGTCATTAACAGATTTCAGAGAAACAATTCGATCAGTAAACAATAAACACGCCGTCAACAGGGAGGAATACTCCCCGCTGTAAGCGAACATACTACCACCCCGAGTTCTAATTGATGGCGTCAACACTGACCGAGACACACCTAACGCCAGCTGACTTGGCGATTAATGACTTCATGAAGAACTTGTCCTCTCCTCGCCCCATCACTAGCAGGTCATTCAAATCAATTAAACGAATTCGTGTTCTGCCGGAAGCCATGCCATGTTTGTGGCCAGTGCGAGCTGCTCATCCTTACGATTAATTGCTCCCGTTCAACATTTTCGCACAGCATTTATCGCTGAAGTAAATGGGCTGAAAGGACAAATTACTGCGATTACGCTTCCAAGTAATGGACAAAACAAACGCACCCGAATTTTAAAAAAAAAAAAATACATACATACGTACTCGTACATACAGAAACAGTCAGGCAGACATTATGCTTTGAAGGAGGCAATGCGCGAGGCTGCGTAATCAAATCTCAATGGAGGCGGGGCATAGGATGTTAAATTTAAATGCCAATATTTTTGCCAAATTGAAGTTCCTTGTTCGATTAAAATTCCTCAGCCACCCTAAGGGAGCACTCGGATACGTGACCAATATACAAATTGATTTCTTTTACTATATAACATTTATACGTATGTATGTATATATATCTTTTTTTTTATTCTTTAGCTAGAGAATTTATTTGGAGGAGTAATTCTGTAATTGCAACTTGTGTAAATCGAAGCCGGAAGTCCAAATCGGGAATCTTATTAGAATGGGGAATAAAGTACAGAGGAGACACAAACAATGGGGCGCCCGATTGGGTGGAGAGGAGATTTAATTGACTTTGTCCGACAAGGATTTCCGGCCGGGGGTTTATGATTAAATCGGATGGATCGAAAATGATTTTAGATTATGTCGAAGGAAGTGAAGTAAGTGCTATACATATTCAGGTGCAACTTCCCCGTAAAAGGAAACGGGGTACCCAGTTTGAGTAACTGAATCGGAATGACCCCTACCGCTCAATGTATAATTTTTAAAGAAATTTGATTGCATAGACAGAATAAGTACATGACTGAACGGTGAGTAAAAATTCTTCTACAAAGGCACTAAGGGCGCCCTTCTCCAGACCTCCCTCGCGCTCGCTTGTTGTAGACGACGGAAGGTACATTCAGTGAAACTAAGGATAACAGAAGATATTATGAACACTGTGCTTCAAAAAACATTTGATTTTCGTTTGCATTCAGCCTTGTCCAAGCATGCATGACTCTAGGTAAATGTACCATTCATCTCATATCTTATCTTAAGATGTAGAAAGGAAACATTGTCCACCCTGACCATATTTGTCAGCTCTCAGCTCAATCTCAATTCTGCAACCAGTACCAGAACAACTCGACAAGGATTCAATATCTGCCGATACATGCAATGCTCTTCTGATACCGAATCTGTCAAAGCTTTTGTATTCAATGTAAATATGTATGTATCCACAGGTCAGTTTTCCTTGGCACGTCTACTAACATTTTCGACTGCCAACATATACTTAGCCCTTGCCAATAGTTGTAGTATTTTAGTCGCAACAGTCTAGCTATTCTAGGATTATAGCATGGCGACCTGCATCCAGTCATTGGCTGAGGCATATCTCCAGAAGCCGGACCAGCTTCACAAAGTTACTTCGCTCAAGTCCGTTCAGCCAAAGGTTCACCGGTTCAACAGGCATTGATGGTTACCTGACTATCTAAACAACTACAAATAGATGTAAACTCGTTCACCTTTCATTCAGTGCAATGTACGCTGTGCCAGCGGTAGCGTGTACTTCTGCCTAAAAAACAGTTATAAAGCGACTTAGTTACATAGAATGTTCCACCCGACTTTTCTATGAATAGATTCCAGCTGCATAAAGCTCATCCTGAATAAAATCAGTACCTCCTGTTAAGACACTAGTCGCGCCTCTCCTTCACCATGAGTTACTGGAATCTGTGCCCAAAGACTTATTATGAACACATATTGTATCAAGTATATATTCCAGTGATACTCAGACTCGATACCTGTACTCTGTACTATCAAGAAGCAGTCACCTGTTAATGAAATTTCGTCGTCTTTCGTAGAAACCCAACCCAACCGTCAATTAAAGCCCCTACAGGAAGACTCAACGCATGTTCAGATCTTGAGAAGTCCTCCTCCGAGCCTTGTTTAGGAAGTTCATCAGAGTCTCATTTTCCGTAATCCCATTATAACAAGGGACCCAAACTTAGTGAGATGAATCTTGCGACTGAATGCAGAGAGTTTTGCTGTCTTTGTTGTTACTGCATCGAACCGCATATCTATAAGACAGACGTCGAAAGATTTTGATGAAAGAAGCAATGACATTATTTCGCGATAGCTTTCCCGCCAAACAACCGATGCATATGCTAAGAAATGTATTTTCATTGCCATGCAGATCAATATGACCTCTCATGGTGATAAGCTTAAGGTCTTGCTGAAATCACCCTTGCACCTCCAAAAACTCGAGAGCTTTTTTTATTAGTTTCATTGGATATTCGGACTGCGACGTCTTTGAGTACTGGATGAGTCAGACCAATTAACTTACTCTTTCTCGTAAAGAGACCACCGAAACCGAAAGCCCATTCCTAGTGCACCATTCATCAGTCACGTCTAATAAATTTAAGACATTGGCTCAGACAAAAATCTGCAGACAATTTCGTCAGATTCCAAACAACTGCTCCCGTTCGATGTTTCTACCCAGCTCTACCCAGAGAACAGAACTCCACACAATTGCCACATATTTTGAATCACTGAAAAGCTCGTTTTCATTTTGAAATACCACTTCAAAGGATCTCATTTATTCTGAATGTGTTCGGAGCTGATACACCACTTTTCAAAAAACTTTTTATCTCTTTAATTAGTTGAAACTATTTGCCACTCTAAAGTCTTAAAACCAACAAAGCAATAAATTACTAATTTTAATTACAAACATCTCGAAAGTTTTTATCCCTCTTCCCCCACTGAATCTCCGACACCGACATAGCTTTGATATTAATTAACCACCGTTATGCATGTTGCAGCACCAGCCTCTCCCAGCACACATTTTGGCTGGAAAACTTCAGGAAAATTACCAAAACAACATGTATCCAGCTTGAATACACCCTAGGCTTGTTGGTGTATCTGCGGCGGTACCCGAAACTGCACGGGGTAACGAGTTCATGCCACACTTATCTACATATCAAATACATGTATCTCGCGTTGAGAAGCCGAAGGAAAGGGGACAAAAAAGGAATAAAAGTACCGCTCTTTTCTCAAGTCCAACGGAATGAAAAAAAAAAAAACAACAACAACGGTATTTCCAACATACGATGGTTGTGGAGAGCAAAAGTTTCAACTTTATAACTCATCCAGCATCATGTGTGGATAATCACTGCATGATATCCCCAAACTCCCGCCCACACATGGCTTTGGCTAGCAATTTACCAGCTACCCATACCAAAACCCGATTTCGGAATTCTCGGGCAGTTTTCGGTTTCCACGGTATGAGAGGTGGCTGGGCTACACAATCCAGGCTAAGATGTTTGTTGGAGCAGATAAACTTTCGCGCTGCGAACGATTGCTGTAATTTTCTTCCTTTCTTCGTAATTAGAATGTACGAGTATGCCATGCTCGCTGAACCCTTTCGGGCTCATATCAGCCGCGATTCTTCTAAAGTAGCAGGCAGACAAAATGTGTGCCACTTTAAGAAATTCACATGAACTTACATAAATATGTACGAGTATGTATATCGCCTGCCTGAGCGGTACTGCTGTTGCCACCAAAGTGGAAGGACTAGCTTTCTTCCCTTTCACATATTTGCTAAAGTGTGTCCGGGATGCCAGGAAGTTCAAATGAAATGTTGTTTCAAACAGGATTCTTTCACGCGCATGTAAAACTGGGAGTTGCTCCAGATGTTACGGCTTCAGATTACAACGGGTTTTATCTAAATAAACGGAGGATACTGTTAGAAGTCATCATCCGTGCTTACTGCGTTTGCATTCAATTGCTTAATTGTGTCCTTGATATGGATTTTAAGGGCTTAATGAGAAAAAAGGATTCCATGTCGTGAGTGTGCAACATGTTGTGAACCGCTGATGATGGCATAAGTTAGGGGGATAAAATTTAATAGGGGTGGAGGCGTTTGAGCAAAATGTTTGGGGGTATTTATTTGTGGAGAGTCCACTTACGAGTAATGTTCTCTATTTACAGATTTGATAAAAGTTATGATGTTTCGACAGAAGGATTTGTCAATACAACTTGATAAAGTTATTTCCTTGATTAATTTTTCCAGCATACAAGATTGGAAACGGCGGCGCACCACGGTTCGAACAATCTTCTTTTTTTTTAATATAAAAAGTTAATTAATTTAGGCTAGGTTGGCTTTTGATATATAATTGAAAAATAATTGTCGCCTTAATAGCTCCCCAATCTTTATGCAATTGAACTTTGAAGAATTGATCCTAGCCTGGCTAACCCATCAGCTCGCTTTTTCACCTCTACATTTGTCACATTAATTTGGGCAAAATGACCTTAAACTGATCAATTATGGCTTTGCTAGTGGTCTGACTATCAACGAATATAGCAAATTTGCGTTGGGGCGTTGGGTCGATCTTGAATTTTTCAGAAGCCCTTCGGATTAGCAATAGTTCCGGTTGCAAGACCGTGCGTGGCAGAGTCAATTAATTTATATATTTAGTCACAAGGACCCCATATGGAGTCTACACTTTTCATCAACGCACCGTTCTTCCATTCCTTTCCTAATGGGAAAATCCACAGGAAATCCGGAAGTACAGTCTAGAGCTAATGTAGCCAGTAGCAGACTTAGCCAGTTCTCGTGGTAATAAGTGACTGTGATTGTACGGCTTAGAAATCCTGCGTCTAGATCCGTTGAGCCTGTATGCACTGCAGCATTCGATGATCTTAATCGCCCTTACTCTCATAGTTATGTCACCTGAAAATATGGTAATGACTAAAAATTTGTATTTTCTTAGTCGATTCAAGTGACACACACAAATTAGTTCGCATAATGTTGCAAGTGCGGAAACAGACCTAAAATAAAATCAGATGGCAACATGTCACTTCGACTGTGAGAATAAGGGTGAACACATAGATAAGGTGTAAGAGCACATCTAGCACGAACGTTTGCCGGTCACGACCGCAGGACACCTGTAGTGCCCATTGCGGCCGTTCTGTCAACCCTTTTTAATTAATTAATGTTGTAAACTTGATTCAGCGCGGTCCACCAGACTAGTGATCTGTATGTAAGAATTGGATGTACTATGGCTGTGAACATTTATAGAGTCACTCTTTGATTGAAGCCCACGTTAGTTTCCAACGGCTCTATTGCAGCCTACGCATGTTTTTTTTAACTCGTTGTTTTATCGTTGTTTACTCGTTGTTTGGATATAAGTCACTTTTATTTGCACATATGTATGTATAAGGCAAGTATTGGTTTCCTGAAAATGTCCGATCTCGAGATACTATAATAATTGATATTACTATAATAGAAAAACTCAAAAACTGGGTCTCACATTACATACATACGACTGCAGCCTAAAATGAAGAAAATCCGCCGGCTGGACGGATTTTCATCAAACTTCATACCTGGGTATTTTTTGCGAGGCGAAAAAAAAAATTTCATTTTAACCCCAAAATTATTTATAAAAAAATATATTTAATACAAAATTGATTTTCTCTAAAACGGCTCTTACGATTTTGTTCAAATTTAATATTTTAGTTACAGTGGATACACGCTAATAGATGGCGTTCCAGGTTTTTGCCCCAAAATCTGTATAACGGTACTCTTCTTATTAGGTGGTTTTTGAAAATTTGCTACTTCTGGGCTACGACTAGATCGATTTTGTTCGATAATATCACTTTTTGAACAATATTTGACATGCACAAGATTATGGCATACCAAGTTTTTGAAAATTTATCTAAAAAAAATAACAAATTTAATGATTTTGTTTAAATTTTAAATCTAAGTGATTTGCAGACATATAAGTATGTAAGTGCAATTACGTGCGAACCAGTCGTGCACTTTATTTTCCTTGATTAACACCAAGTTCACAACCTGTGGTTTACCTATTTAATCGACATATCATTGGCCGAGAATTTAATATAATTTATAGTTAAACGTTGAATTTATAAAAAGGACGATAAGGGCTTCTTTTTGCATAATCTTCTCTTATGAGAGGCGCTGGGAAAGCATCCTGAGATGATCATTGATTGTCTGCTGATTTTGCTTTTGAATAATTGTATATTAAAAATTCTAGGAATATGTCTGCTAGGAGTAAATTTCAAAGCATACTTGTTCTGGTTCGCGCAATTACCAGGTATACATGAATGTGATGGGACCTGAATAAGGATCGGATGTCACGAGTGATAGATTTGGAAAGTTCATTCCATAAACCATTCGATTAATCAATAACTTCCGTTTCTAGCTATAATCTGGAAGTCTTTTTTTTATTTTTTTATTTGAAACCACTTATATATGCCTCTTTAACTCTTTAGCAGTGCAACGGAAGTTAATGAGTGAAATATACATGGAAAGGCAATTGAATCTACGGCACCATTAAAAAAAAAATCATTTTTTAAGCCCCGGGGGACTTCAAAATTAATTTTTTCATAGAAATTTTTCAACTCAATTTTTTTGTTTTTTAAAATACTTTAACCAAAATATAATACGTTGAGTTACAGATGCACGAAATTACGCTAAAAATAAGTTCTTAGCTTATTAAGAAGTAATTCAGAGCCCGAATAGTCACCTTTTAGGTAAATAAATTTAATGCAATATAAGTTTTAATTATAACCAAGATGAATTTCCCACTAGGAAGTCCGGGAGGATGGGAATTCTCTAAAGCCACCTACTTGCCTGGCGATAATATTGTGTAAGTTGTCAATCAGTCTTATTCGTGTTGTAGGTATGAAGGTGAATTTGACGTGATTTTTTTATTTTTTAAAGAAAATTTGCAATCAGACTAGATTTCGGTCCATTGCACTATCAGGCAGAAACCCCATTTTGATGTAGTGGTTGAAGAAACTTAGATTTTATTCAAGTTGTTGCTGTTTTGCTCGAACCTGCTTAGTTTGGGTCACAAGTATGTAAACACACTATCCACCCTGACGTGATCTTAGTTTTATTTGTTATAACGAACAATTTTCCACTAAGGGCTTCGGGGGAACACATCTGTCCTCGTGCCTATACACATATTCTCCCTCGCTTTCACAAAGAAATTTTGTACTTTCCCCGAAAAATGTGTCCTTAAGCCGCCATCTCGCAAAATGAAAGCTTAAATATGGTTTTTGTCTATTTACACAAAAATCATGATTTTACAAAAAAAAAATATCTCTGCAAGAATTCAAAATATCTGCAATTTTGGCCACAATAATTTTTTTGATTTGTAGCACTGTAGAGGAATAAAATTGCGTCGAACTTTTATTTCATACTTCTATATTAAGATACTTAATCGCGCTATACTTGTAGTTATAGTGCAGGCTGATTCCACGTTATACTCGTAAGATGAAAGTTTTGGAAGTGATGGGCAGCACCACAGCAAGAACAAAATAGTACGGGAGTTTCGATTTCCCCCCATTCCTAGCTATGAGGGCTAGAAGTTCGTTTTGAACTCTTAACTCGTAAAACGGAAATTAGTGAGTGATGTTTATTTGGAAACAAATTTAGTTTCCCATCTAATGGTATGCAACACTGTTAACAATGGACTTATTTTCTAAACGCCAGATGATTTGAAAATATATTTCTCATAAAATTTTTATTTATTAATAATTCATAACAAATCTTCTATATGCTTTGACAATGGCCTATTAAAAATTGGCGAAGACAGTGCGTTTCTATCAACAACGATTTCCAAGATAGGAGCGAAAATATAACGAAAGATGCACGAAATCGCACATTGGAAGGCTGTTCTGTCCCGCGGAATGTGTTATGAGTGTGCAAAGTCTAATCTTTCTAGATAGCCCGTAGTTTCCTGAAATTCATGGAAAGGCACTTACGTACATTGAACATTTGTATTTAAGAGATATACAAAATGTTCTTTGTAACAGCCAGTGTTTTGAAAATCAAAAAAATCTGACTATACGAACATGTAATTTTACAAAGTAGTCTGTGCTATAAGTGTGCTATAAGTAGGTAATCAGAGGTGTCCTGAAAGGACGCACTGAGAAATTAAATTAAATTAAAGAATATTAAAAATATTTTATGTACTACACTGTGTTTTGAATATCGAGAACACATCTACGTAAATTCTACCCCTTAAACTACATATCTTGTACGTGCACAAAGTTTTGCCTTTTTAAGTAATCCGAACATACCTGGAAATTGTGAAAAGGCACACACACAAATTGGGAAATTGAAAAGAGTGTTATTTTAAATAAACTGTATTTTGACAACCGAAACTCAATCCCCGTTATATTCATTCCCATATTTAATGTCTTTATGCTGTAAGTGTGCAACATTTTATCTTTCTAGGTCGTCTGAGCGATCTTTACATCACACTGGCAGGTCATTATTAAGATTATTTTTAAAGTGTTCTTTGTAACACCTTATACTTTAAAAGTCGAAAATACGTTGTATATCGTAGTCCAAGTGTACATAATTCTGTCTTTTTATGTAATCCGTGGCTTCTGAAAATGTGGAAATATACAAATGAACGTTGGAAAATACGAGTAATTTTTAAGTAATTTTAATAATATTCCCTGAAGCACCCTATATATTTCGAAAATCATATACAGCAAAGAAAATAAATTTGTTTTAATTCTGAAGCAAAAATAGTATCGTTTTTTTATCACAGCTATTCATGCTATGTGACACACAATTTTATGCCGTTTCCGAGGGGAAGTACAGGGTTATTCATTTTGTGCTTTAGGATTTTAATTTTAAATAAAATAAAAAGTATTAATGAATTTTTTCTTACTGTTTTAAATTTTGGACTATGCCATAATGTATAGAATACAACAACGGTTAAATTGCCGTCACGGGAGTTTTTGCAAACTTCGATTTTTGTGATGCGAATTTCGATGACTTTTCGGCACATTTCTGGCTGTATTGCGGAAATGAATGTTGGTTTTTAAGTAGTTCAATGTTTGGGAATTGTCTGCAAAGAAGTCTAACGGGGTCAGATCACACGATCTTGTTGACCAATTGATGTCTCCAAATCTCGAAATTAAACGCCCGGGGAACTTTTCGTGTAATAGAGCCAAATTTGCATATGTGGCACGTGGCCCCGTCCTGTTGGAACCACATGTTATTCATATCAATGTCATCAATCTCAGGCCAAAAAAAGTTGGTTATTATTTAATCATAGCGCAGAGAATCCACCGCAACAGTGGCGCCTTCGTCGATTTAAAAAAAATACAGTGCGCACCAAACTGTCACTCGTGGTGGATAAAATGGCCTCTCAATTCTCAGAGCCCAAAATTCTGTAATTTTGTTTGTCTACGTAGTCGCCGAGAGAGAAATGAGCCTCGTCGCCCAGGAAGATTTTGTTAGAAAAAGCAGCGTCAACTTGGTGATTTTCCAGCACCCAATTGATGTTTTCCGCATTTTATAGTTAGGAGGCTTTAGTTGTTGTGTAAGCTGGACTTTATAGGGATGGAAATGTAAATCCAAACGCAAAATACATCAAACGGAGCTTTAGGCCACTGAGGCACTCACAGCGTTTTCAGTTGATTGAGCATTGCGATGATGCACAGGCCTGACAGCATCACAAACGCAACCGTTTTGTTCAAATTTGGTGATTGTGTTTCGCATTGTTTGCGCTGTTGAGCGATTATGACTTAAATCGTGATACACAGATATAACAGCACTGTTATTTTTGTAGTAAGATGTACAAATTTTAATGCATTAGTTAGTAGTTAAAAGTTCCACATTATAAAATGGCAAAGCAAGAACTAACTACTTGTTACTATGGATGATAGACGTTTGTGACAGATAGCATATGGCACGCATATTAAATCCCAACCTCGAAATGAACAACCCTTTATTGCATTCGCCAACGATATTCGAATTATTGGCCTAAATCAACGGGCTGTCACAGGTGTTTTTGCGAGTATAGAGACAGAAGTTGCTAAAGTGGGTTTAACGTTGAACGTGGGTAAAACTAAGTACGAGTATATGCTGTCAACAAGAAGACACACCCAACATCGACAGAACGGGCAGCTATAACTTTGAGGTAGTAAGGGGCTATTACTTCTGACAACATCAGCGCAGAAATCAAACTTACTGGAAGGCCCTAATCAGAACCACTAAGGAAACTCTACATAAGACATTAATCATCTCAGTCCTGGTATATCGGCAAACCCCACAAGCGGACCAAAAGAGATGCAGTAAAGTGGGAAGGTTGTGATCCTTCTACTCCGGATCATAACTTCGCCGTAAGAAGAAGAAGAAGAAGTCCTGGTATACTGGAAGGCGGATGAAGATATCCTTGGTCGTTTCGAGCGAAAAATTCTTCTTAAGACATTCGGTCCCGTTTGCGTTGACGGGCTCTGGAGGAGAAGATTTATCGATGAGCTATACGAGCTGTACAGCGACGGCGCCTCAATCAGAAATATACGAGAGTTTTCGAATTCAACCCGAAGGACAAGCAGTAGAAGAAGGTCTAGCTTTAGATGGCGCATACGAGTAGAAGAGGACATCAACCAATTTGGAGTGTGGAACTGGAGGCAATTAGCTAACGACTGGGCTAACTGGAGAAGCTTGTTGGTTTAGGCCCAGGTTCAGGCCGAACTGTAGCAACATCTAAGTAAGTAACTAGCAATGTTTGGAATGCAATTTAACCTCGAAGACTTTTTGTTATTCAATTTTCGAAAAATTTCAAATACTCGTACAACAAATTTGTTTGCCTGCTTTTCATCAAGAGCATCCGATTTTAAAGTGCTGAATTATAATGAACTAATTGTATTGTACCAAGACTACGTATCCAAAACAGTGAAATTTCTTTCGGAATCATTAAGGAGTTGGCTGAATTGTCTGAAATCAAGCTGTGGACTTTTTCAAAATAGGAGCCTACAGGGATTTTTAACATTAACAAGTGGTTATTATAGATGTAAAAGTTTCACAAGCATCAATTCCTGTACTTTGGAAAATTGCGCGCTCAACATTACTGTCAGGTGCAGGAATTGCGAAAGCATGGTTTCTAAATTTCGTGTTTGAATCGCGAGCAATTTTTCCTTCCAAAAGTCATTAATGGAGTTCCGAAACTTTTGCTTCAAGAGTTCCGTAACGTTTGATCACCAAAAGAGCCTTTAATCGTTTAAACGTCATATTACGAGTATTTAATTAGCTGAAACTAGGATACAAATTATTTACTTTTGTTAAGAGAAAATTTGTGCACTTTAGCAGTCTTCTAATCATCAGAGCTAGATAGCATTCTATTGAATTCTTATGAACAATTTTAGGTACTATAGAGTCCATTGCATATTTATTACTAAATTAAGTTTCTCTTAATGTCTGTAGAGTCCATTGCATTATTCATTACTACGTATAAATTGAGTTTCTCGACGTAGGCATCAATCTCTAAATTCGTCAAGTTCCAATTAATAGGAATTTTTGAAGCGTGGAATTGTTGCCTAGTTTCTGCTGCGACATTTCTTTCTTTTGACCTGGTTATCGTCAATAAATCCCTTAACAAAATTTCCACTCGTATTGTTATTCGAATTTAACCAGCTCATGTGCTTCACTTTCAAATCGCCTGCTTCCAATGATATCTGCAAATAGACATGGAATGCGTTATTTTTGCCTTAAGTCAACAAAATTGATTGTTTTGACTCCTTTGGCGAGATAGTCCCTAATTCTTTTATTTGTAGACTTTTTTCTATGCCTTATGAGTAAAATATGTTTCCATCTTGCTGGAAAAACTGCCCGCATTTAACCGATCCCCAAAAAAGCAAAACTACCGTCCGATAGCGTTGTTGTCCATGGTATCAAAAGGGATGCAAAAAGCCATGAATGCTGAAATAATCAAATATCTGGAGGGGTACGGATTGATAAGTTACCGACAGTATGGTTTTCTCAGTTGCCATTCAGCTGAAAAAAATGTTGAGCTTCTCGTATCTTACCTACCTATGGACCTTAGCCATCGAACAACACGGGAATCAAGGGTCGTTGCCATGAACGTCTCAAAGGCATTCAATAAGGTTTGGCGTAGCGCCATATTAAACAAGCTAGCATCCTATGGATTACCACAACACTGCTGCGGTTGGATGGAAAATTGACTTCATTACAGATCAATGCAATATGTAGTCGATGGTGTGTCTTCCGATATATTTAATGTAAAAGCTGGAGTGCCTCAGGGTTTTATGCTTTCACCAACTCTGTTTTTACTCCATATCAACGACCTTTTAGAGCAAACAAACAACAAGATCTTCAGTTCTGCCGATAACAGCGCCCTGGTTTTTATCTTGCTCTAAAAGGTGCAACCAGATCAACTCATTAAACGAAGACCTGTAGAAAATCTTACATAAACGAGCAGTCTATTTTATAGAAGATCCCGCACTGACTTCCAGTCTCCATTATAGACTGGTAGCAGACCTATGCCTGTTTTACAGATATTATCATGGCAGATGTTCCGACGACCTTAATAGAATGATCCCAAGAAATGTGATATTTGAGCGTTCTACTAAGCAAGCCACCTCTATACCCACCTAGCAACAGCGCAGACATTTCTTTATCAAAACTCCTTCTGCTACAGGACGAGTAAACTTTGGAGTTTACTCCGAGGGAACATATTTCCAGAAACCTTTAATATTCAACAATTCAAGAGCAGAATCAACAGGCATCTACAAACATCTCTGAGCTCAGTGTTATAGGTTCGCCGCGCCTAAGAGATTATAAAAAAAAACAATTGTCAGCCCACTGATGGCTACTTTAATGGCTAGTCTTTGGTAACGCAAATTTCTTGAAGTGTTTAATACCATCAATTTGAAGCCTTCTCTTGCGCCTTATTCAAAAGTGAAAATTTATACCGTCCTCAACAGACTGCCTTTTCAGATGGCACCTGCCTACCTATAACACTCTTCTATATCGCACGGATGAAACTTCGCGCCAAACACATCACTTGGTATCATCAAAAGATTCAATCATTCAGCAAATTACCTTCCACAATTGAATCTTCAACTGGAAGCAGCGCGACTCCATCGTCAAATTGATTGATCAGAATTAGAAATCGCAGTTGTCTGTCATTCCGCTAGGCAATCAATTTAATTGGCAAAAACGTTTGCTTCCACAACTTTCTTGGTTAATGGGACGCTTTACTTTCTCTGTTTTTACTTGCAAGGGCATGTATTGGTTTCGTGAAAGTTATTGGTTTCGGGATTTCCATCAGTTTGGATATTTGCTAGTGTAAAAGATCTCTTGAAAATGTGGGTATGCCAACACTGTGTAAGTTTCTCTAAACTTCTGAATGGATTCATATCTGGCTCAAACGAGTTTGGTTAAATTTCATATGGATTTAGGTTAAACAAGGGATATGAGAACCTGTCCTATAGCACCACTAGAAGTAATGCAGCAATGAATCCGAGAAGTATCAATTCAAACAATGCATCATCACATGGTACATGGACAGATCCTAATCATCTACAGGAACTAGAGCAGTTGTATGGGGACCCAGAATCAAGTACTTGGACGCCATGGGAACTTACCCCAATATTCTTCAAGTAATATGAGATCGAAAGATGTGGACAATTTAACTTCGATAGGAATTATTGTGGACAGGACATAGCGATATCTTCGTATAGCCGACGTCATCAAGGCTTCTCTTGGAATCAGGTTTAAACTAGTATGAGAGTGTATTTTAATATGAGAACAGAAAAATCGGGGGTACTGGATACCAGGTCAAGTATTAGAAGTAAAGAGAAACGAAGCAGCTGATGAACTAGCAAGGAAGAGATAGGACATAGCCTTCGTCAGAACAGAACCATTTTGTGGGCTGGGACAGCAGAAGGTATGGGAAGAGCTGTGGAAGGAAGCGTTTTGTAAAATACCCAAACTTTGGAATGAACTCCCTAACCTAAACAGGTCAAAGAACTTCGCAAGAATTATAATCGGAAAAAGTAAGTTCTGCAAAAACATTAACAAAAACCGGGTCTTTGTAGACTTGAGGAACGTTTCAGGACACTGGGTAGGAGGAGCATAATAGATACACAAAGGTTGCAGTGCGCTTACTATTAATGTTTGTGAATTACACACATAATTTTGCTTGCTCTTTAATTAACTTTAAACCACTTAAACTTCTTCTCTTTTTATTATTATTTTCTTCTCCTTTTGCATTCATACATTGTTTGACAGTTGTTAATATGTTAGCTGTAAACTACATCAATTGTATCACTGTACTCCATATGTAATGTAAAAAATTATAAAACGCTCTTTCATGCACTGAGTTTGGGTGGTCAGCACTGCAGCTTGCGTATGCGACGATTTTTTTTTCTCGGCCACTTGGATTTCGTTCATCACAGTAAGCAGACCCACCAGCTAAGTATCTAGTAGCGTATAAAATAAATAAAGTTATCTGTTTTTTATCGACAATTTATATACTTTCGGTGCAGTGTCTATTTCCCTTAAACGATTTCCAATCAAGACTTTAACAATTTCTCTCAAATTTAAAATTTGAGTGATTTGTTAATGAACAGCGTACATACATACATATGTGCAAGTACGTGAGACCCAGTCGTGCATTTTATCTATTTTACATCCACCCTCCTCTGGTTCATATCAATTGATTGAAAAGATTGCAGAACAGCATCACAACAACTCGAGTTAATACGTATCCTTTTGAAGGAATGAAAAAGTTCTGACGTACAATGTGTGCGGTGTACTCATAAATTCCCAGAAGATTTTGTTCGCTTTTCGATTTTTTTTTTTTTTTTTTTTGTGTTTGAATCTCAGCACTCATGACAAAGAACCACTTTGCATGGAACAGCTAGCGGCGAATGCTCGCGCTTTTTTTCGAGGTTGCTCAGGTTCGCCGCGGCTATAACTTGCATAACCACATATTTAATATAAATTCCGATTGGTTAGCTATCCGTACCAGAAGCAAAAGCATAATCGGGATAACTTCCAACGGAACTCCTTGTACGTTGGCGAGAAACATTTTCATTTTTCCAGTTGTACGGTGGGTGGTGTACGACGATGAATTGCGGATGTATGTGTACGTATGTAAGTATATCAGAGTTGGGGCACTGAACTGCAACCTAATCCTGCACAAAACCAAAATGTCTACTGGGAAATTTAACTAAAACGTTTTTTTAATAATTTTCCATCAGCTTTGTCGATAGTGTGAGTTTGTTTGTTTATATGGTCGCTCTGTTTGTGTGTGTTTGTGAGGGATGCCTTCGGGTTGAGATTGCTTCCAATCAATCTCGAAGGCATTGAAGTCGAAATAAATGCCCCACTTCACATACTGAAAGAGGAGTGGAATTTTCAAATTAAGCAAACAACCATGTCGGTTGGGCTATTAAGATTTTTGAGGGTGGCACATTGATTTCTACTGTCAGGTTTTTCCTTTGAGAGGAAATTTTCAAATCAGGACAATAATGAAATGGGAGGTATTGTAGTTCGGCTTTAATCGAAGGGCAATCAAACTGAAAATTTGATTTTATGCCAAATACGATTGGGGTTTTGTTTTCGATCGATGTGGTATTATTTCGGATCCGGAGCGTAGTTAGATTGGAGTGCGAAAATATGGTAAAGCAGAGCGCCTCAGCTGCGCTAATTGACAGAGGTATAAGATGGAGATCCTTTAATTTGCTAACTGTTGTATTCATAACTACCAAAAAATAATAGTCCTATTTGTTTTTTTTTTTTTTAATAATTTGCACGTATGAATACCCTCATACTAATTTTTTAGGACAAGGTCGTTATTGTGAAAAGGGGAAGAGACAGAGAGAAAGACAGATTGGTGTATTTGGTTTGAAACTCAGGTGGTATTAAGTTTCAGTGAACTCCAAGGGTGGCTGTCCAGATAACTGGGGAGTATTTTTTTCTTTCGTTGTTATTGTCGTTGCTTATGATTCACAGTATTTTTTTCCGTCCTCCTGATGTCATCATCACAATCAAGTTGCATTTTAGCCATATGACCACCCTACTGCCAGTGTTATGCCTTCACAGTCGTTCACAGACTTTCAGAGAGTGTAGACGTGTTTCGGCTTCTCAGTTAAAATCGGTGTGATTTCAAGTGCAGTATTAGACAGTGTTCTTCCAAGTGGCAAATTAGCCTACAGGTAGTGGTGGTGTTCTACCAAACCAGTGACCCTGGTTCAATTCCGGACTGGGGAAATTTGAATTCTTGACTTTTTTTTTCATTTATTCAAAATAAGTGAAAACCAAAAAAAAAACAAAAACATATCAGGCGATGGAGAGTGAGCGGTCCGCGCTCCCAATAGCGGGACCAGCTGATAAGAAAACATCAGCCGATGAGACAGTAATATCAGGCCACCCAGCAACAGTGGCTACAGACAGTACATCAAAGCGGAGAAGGAAACTTAAACCATCTCCCAACTTGGTAAAGCGTCCCTCCAAATCAACTCCAGCTGAACAGCTGCCAAGTGGAGCGAGGGAAGGGGCGCTGAGTACAGCAACAGCAGCAGCAGCAGATAAAAAGCGGCAGAGATCGGATGACTCTGTTACCTTAGCGTACATCTCCGACGGTGGGGAAGGCCGCTACATTGGAGAAGACGATAACTGCTTCGCGGTTCTGGCATCCTCTGAATCGGATGACGAAGAGGAGGAAGTCCAATGTCTAACCAGCAGCATCAGGCAGTTAGAAGAAAGGGTGTTTGCCATTAAAGCCAAACAAATGGCAAGAAGAGAAAAGGAGCGGCAGCTAGAGCTCCAGCGCGCTCAACAACTACAGAAGCAGCCAGAAGGCCAGCTGCAACAACAAAAAAAGCAGCCGCAAATGCAGCAGCAGAAGCAGCAGCATGAACAACAGCAGCAGAATAAGCTGCAACAACAACAGCAGCAGAAACCGCTGCAACAAACACAGCAGCAGAAAAAGCAGCAACAACCGCAGCAGCAGCAGCAGAAACAGCAGCAGCAGCAGAAAAAGCAGCAACAGCAGCAGCAGCAGCAGAAACAACAGCAACAACAACCGCAGCAGAACCAACAGCAACCGAAGACGACGGCAAAAGCGAGGGTACCGCCAATAAATACCTACAAGGTGGAGTTGAAGGATACCATCGAACTATGTAAGTCGGCCATAGGAAATAATTTTTCCATTAAAAGATTAAATGAAAATAGACATGCTATGCACTGTAATACAGTGGAAGATTATAAAAAAATTAAGCAGTTACTTAGGGATACGACGACGGAGTTCTTCTCCTTCACCCCGAAGGGGGAAAAGCGGCAAACAATGCTGCTGAGGGGGATAGACCCGTCTACTGATCCGGAGACGCTCCTTGCGCTGCTTAAAGAGAAAGAGTGCAACGAGCTCGAATTCGTAGGGGTCAAGCCATTCACCACCGCTAAAGCAAAAAGGGAGAAGCGGAAATTGCCGTTTTTCCTGGTTCAGCTTTCACCCAATAGCAAGCTGGATGGTCTAAGGAGTATTAAAGTCCTAGATTACCAGGTTGTCGCATGGGAAAAATTAAGAAGGAGCGAAAACATTTTACAATGTGTTCGCTGCCAAAGGTTCGGTCACGCCGCGTCGAACTGCGAAATGCAGCCTCGATGTGTTAAGTGTGGAAAGAACCACAAAGCAGAGGAATGCACTCTGGGTAAGGATGGAGTTGCAGATAAGAGCCAGCTCTCGTGTGCTTTATGCAGGAACTCGGGACACACCGCAAACTATCGGGGTTGTCCTAAGTTCCAGTATATTAAGAAAGTAAATCTAGTTCGCCAGGAGAAGGTCGTTGTGAAACGTCCACCTGCTCCAATTCAAACACCATCCGTGACTCCCCAAGTGACCTACGCCCAAATGGCGGCAGGTCGGGGAAACGCGGAACAAAAAAGACCGAAGGTTGCTTCTCAGGCCCCAGCGCCTAGAGCACCGGAGGCTCAATCTGACTTGCTTACCATCTTGCACTCTATCCAAGGGCAGATGGAGCAGCTTCAACGTCAGGTACAGGAGCAGGCGAAGCGGGTGGACCAGATCTACGCACTTCTGCCGGGCTTAACGCACCTTCAGTCGTAATGGGTACGAACATGGAGGAGCAATCCTTGAAGATCCTTGCGGTGAATGTGAATTCACTGATTATGATCGAGCGAAGAGCCGTATTGTTTAAGTTGCTTGAAGACCAAACCCCTGATGTGCTTATGGTTAGCGAAACAAAGCTATCCCAGAAGCACAAATTGGGGCACAATAAATACAGTATTGTAAGAAGAGACCGACCCAACTCTACACAAGGAGGAGGTGTTGCGATCTTCATACGCAAACAATTGCAATTTAAAGTAATGTACAGCGGTGAAGTGCGAAGGTTCCAGGAGCTGGAAGCGTGTATCGTGTGCATCCCTCTCCGTAGTGGAAAGAGGATGTACTTGGTCGCACTCTATGCACCTGAAGCTACTCAATCTACTTTATTTATTTCAGAGCTCGAGACACTTTTTCGATTCCTAAGGCTGGAGTCGGAGGAGAATTATTTCATCATGGCCGGAGATCTCAATGCCAAACATAGAGATTGGGGAAATAACACACCAAATCCTAGAGGGAACCCACTATTCAATTGGTGGGGTCGGCACAGTGTCGAGTATAAACTCGATTTGAAAGCAACAGATAGTCCGTCGTTTCCTAGAAGTGGCTCTTATCTGGATCTTATGCTGTTCGACGTACGGTTACAACTGACCGACATGGACCGACAAACTATAAACTGCCTGCACACATTTGTGTATGACAGTGACCATTGCGGACTCAGTGCCGTAATAACGATTCCCAACGAAATTGCGGAGTTGGAGGAGTTTGTCCAAACGTACTCCTACAATTATAGTAGGACGCGTTGGACTCGCTTCTCCAGAACTTTAACAAGAGCACTCTCCTCGAACTCGCTCTACCCACCGTCCAATAGGAATCTGTCAAACGAGGAGATTGACTGGTACCTAAAACAAATGGACGAGACAATTAAACGAACTATGGATAATACGATACCTCGGTATCAACATACTGACAACGCAGACATATTCCGCAATGCAACAATTGACGCACTACACCAACACAAAAGTAGACTGCTGTCGAGACTAAAAACCTTGTACAGACAGTTTACTGACAGACAGAACTCGGAGGTTAGGACACTGAAGTCGTTGATTAAAAACCTCCAACAGTTAATTAGAGAAAATTACAGACTTTCGGCAAATTTGCATTGGAACAACAAAATTCGGGCTGTAAAATCCAACAACCCGAGTATGTTCCCGCAAATAAATAAAATATTTCGGAGGAATAATCAAAACGACCTTCCGTGTCTTAAGATCCCCCGAACGATGAACAATGGACGAATACTTATAACAGCAGGTATAGATCCAGATAACGCAGTAGAGGATGACAACTTCTTTGTGATCGAAGATCCGCAGGAGAAGGTAGAGGCTATAGGAGCGACTTTCCAGGAAGTGTACAAGGTGAATGATACCATTTCCCCGAACCACGACCTGGAAAATCGCGTCCTTGTGCACAACTTCTACCTTCGAAATGATATAGAGCACTGGCGATCCGAGAACATAGGTTTTACCGAGTTCAATGACGATAACATGGCAAATAATGTCATCGCCGATGAAAGGGTACATCCCCCGTACATATCGAAGGTAGAGCTCCAAGCGATCTTCGACTCATTGAGGAGGAAGAAATCTGCGGGAATCGATGGAGTGTCGAACATTGTGCTTCGACATCTCCCTCTAGAAGCGGTGGACATTTACACCACTCTGTTTAACAATGCGCTGAATAATGCACATTATCCAGCGCATTGGAAAACAGCACTGATACAACCCATCCCCAAAAGGGGTAAGGACACTTACAATCCGGCAAATCTCCGGTCGATAAGTCTCCTTCCGAACATCAGCAAGGTATTCGAGAAAGTGATCAATAGAGCCCTGCTTAAGTGGACTGAGAACAGTAATATAATTCCGGATAACCAATTCGGTTTTAAGGCGGGGCATGATACAATACATGCCGCGTCTAAACTGGTATCGGATATCCAATGGAACAAAAGCAAGAACCAATGCACGGGTGCCTGCCTGATTGACTTGGAGAAGGCCTTCGATACCGTATGGTTAGAGGGACTCTTCTACAAGCTAAGCAGGCTGGGCATAAGCAAACCATTGCTGTACATACTTTATAACATGCTCACCAGTAGGCAGTTCATCGTCAAAAATGGCAATGTGACTTCTACTGGAACATTTCTAATTAAAAATGGTCTGCAACAAGGTGCGGTTAATTCACCGATCCTTTTCAACATTTACACGAGCGATCTGATAGGATCACTACACCATGCCATAGCGTATGCAGACGACTTGATCGCGTACAGATCAGGACCAAAAATCGAGGTCATTGCAATTCTCTTGCAACGTGACTTCGATAAGATTCAGCGATATTGCGATGACTGGAAGTTGAAGATCAACTTCCAGAAATCGGAAACCATTCTTTTTAGGACGCCGTTGTCTGGGGCCTCTAGGGATACCAGAAAGAATTGGCGAAAGTTCTCAATCGTGGGACCGCACGGACAGCCACTTGCGAGTCGAAGTGTAGTCAGATACCTGGGGCTCTGGTTAGACCAATATCTATATTTTAACAAACATATAGATGCTGCTCTGGCCAGAGCCAAAGGTGCTTTTGCCCTTACAAAGAGACTTTTTTATAGCAAGCAACTCGATGCAAGGGTAAAGGTAATCTGCTACATGGCCCTCATCCGGTCCATGCTCGTATATGGATGTCCCGTGTGGTTCAACGTGGGAGCAAGCTTGTTGGAAAAGATTCGGGTGTTTGAGAGGGCTTGCCTTCGGGCTTGCCTTCATTTATTCAGAACACCGGAGTCCCAGTACATAAAATTCTATCCCAATGAGGTCCTATACAACAGGGCTAATCTAATAAGAGTGGATAATTTCGTTATCAAGCTGATTCGAAGGCACATTGCAAGAGCAATGAGCTCGACGAACAACCTGATCTTCGGGGCTTATTACCCCAATTCCGAGTATCATGAGAGAGTGCGCCTTAACGGCTTTGTTCCCCCAGAGGCGTTCCTCTATTTTGATAAGAAAGGTCTGATCCAGGACAGATTGGCAGTGCCGCTAATCTTCCACGTTGCTCGGACAGCTGTGGATAGGCGACTCAACTACGACAGAGACGTTGCACACGGCAGTGTGGAGCGTCTCCGGTTTAGTAGGGCGGTATCGGGTCGGGATGTTGATGACGTACAACGTCAGTACGGTCATTTCTGGTGGCTGACCGAAAGAGAGGAAACTCCTTCGTCGTTTCCTCCTAATCCAGGGTAGCCTGTTTGATGTTCAAAGTTGGCTGTTCTTGCCCATGGCCGACTTACATAGTTTAGGTTTAGGTAGTTTTTTAGTTTTAGGTAGGTGTTGGTAATAATTTAAAAAAAAAAAAAAAAAAAAAAAAAAAAAAATCCACAGCACTTGGATGAAAAAAAAATACAAAAAAAGCACAAAAAACATAAAAAAAAAATTAGAAAAAACAGCACTCGATAAAAAAAAAAAAAAAAAAAAAAAAAAAAAAAAAAAAAAAAAAAAAAAAAAAAAATTTACGTATAGAATACGTAAGGTAGAATAAGATAGGCTAATTTAGAATAAGATAGTTTTAAGATTTATTTTAAGGTAGTTTATAAGTTTTATTTATAAGAATACAAAAAATGTTCAGTCACTAAGTTTTTTGACTAATTTTCTTAGTTTAAATTTAAGACAATGAATTAAATATACAATTTTCATGTTCGTTACGTCGAAAGACATAGTTTTAAGTGTTAGGTTTAGCTTAGAGCGCCCGCATAGGGCCAGTAAGTTAGAATAAGAATAGTTAAGTTAGTTAAGCTAGTTTTAAGCGTTTTGTCTAGCATGTAAGTTAATAAATGAATTAATAAAAATGCACTTAAAATGAAAATGAAAATGTTATGCCTTCACAGTAGAGTTGACATAGCTTTCGCAAGTAATTGAAATAGATGATTCTTGAACCAACAGCGTGACAAACGATGATGTTACCACTACACCACGGCCACCCGTGTTCAAACTTGCGCATTTGGAAAAAAATATGGAAAACTTTATTAAGTGAGTATGGAATGGAGTATGTAAGAAGTACAAACAGACAATTTTCTTTGTCACATAAGTTTTAGATTCCTCGGAAGAAATTTTCCTAATACTTGCGGGTCGCGGCCTAACTTTAATTTAAGGGCCATGCACTTAAGTAACAAACGGATGAAGTGGAAAGTGACAATTTTTTCGGTCCCAAAACCATTGAAGAAAAATCATGATGTGCCCAGAAACAGCATTTTGACAAATTGCTGTGCCTATACGTCTTTCAGAATTTATACCGCAAAATCTAGTTCTAACCTAGACCGACATAAACATTGAGGAAATTCACCAAGCCATTATAATAGCTTCCACCTACTTCGCTGGATATGCGGGTACAGACCCACCGTAGCCAATGGTTAGAAAATATTCGGTATGAGGTAGCAGGGATGAGACCCTGGGTGAGACCCTTTTAAAATGTATCCATAAATTTAACTTAAATTTATCTTGGGATACACACCTACTTTTCCAACGAAATTTGTTAAGTATTTCTTTCGGCAGCCCGAACATAAAAAGGTTAATCAGGAATTGAAGAGACTGTAATGACCATAGGGTCATCGAATTTGGTCTGGAATAGGTCAGGGCCGAAACAGCCTCCGTAAGCGCCGGACCACACGAGCTATTTTTCTTTTCTTTGTGATGCGCCCGGTAATATTGAGACGAGGTCTTTCTGTGTCGACATTGTGGTGCTAACGGAGTACATTAGGGAAATGAATGAACAAATTAAAAAATTTTAATGATCAGCTAAATAAATAAAAGACCAGCATATTTGCCAAAAAATAAAATAATCAACCAACAGATAAATAAATCATTTTCCATTCAACCAAATCAGCAGAAGCGGGCGCAGAGGAGTGCATTTTCTGTCACGCAAAAGTTCTGTCACCGCAGTCAAATTGAGTGCGTAGAGGAGCAGTATTGTTGGTTTTCGTTCTTAATCGTACGTTCTTTTAAAATTATTATACATATATTTAAAAATTATTTTTTTAGAAAATACAAATTATAAAAATAGAAATTATTTATTAGTTTACTTGCATTGCGTGGACGCGATAATGTTAAGAACGACCGAACAGATTGTTATGCGGTTTTGGGAACCCTATAGCATTCTTTGAGGAAGGTTTAGGTATATATAAATGTACGTTGTTTATGTGTTCGAACAGTGACCATAAATGTGCAACAAGTCAACACAAATTCGATAGATGTATAAAAAACTTAAGACGCGGTAAAACAATAAATACACATAAAAACGATGTATTGTAGATGCTCGTACTTATATACATACATAAACAATATATAGGTACATAAGTAGCTCTATTATATAATAGTTCTACGAAAACAGTTGGACATATAACCCAGATGTATAAGTAGTTCATAATAAGCACTTATTTTTTTCATTTATTCCGGTAATTACAAGGCAACGATCAGCAAGAATGGAACCCTTGTTCTGTTGCCCATTAGACATAGAACGTTGAAATCTGGACCAAAGCTTAATATGGATGTCAAATGAAAGGTAACGATGCGCTGATTCCGAAAATGTATAATTTCATTATTTTTATATTATCAGATATTGAGATCCAACAAACTACCAAAAATGTTATTATATGAAGTATTGAAAAATAATTTGAAAATAATAAATAATATTATTAAAAGTCCATCAATTCTGCTTTCGGAAAAAAAACATTCAACGATTGACCACAGGATAGTTAATATCATTGAAGAAGCACTAGAAGAAAATAAAGTTTATTCCACTGTTTTCCTTGATGTGGCATAAGCAATCGATAAGGTTTGACATGACGGGCTAGTCACAAGCTTAGGAGAAGCCTGCTTGAACAATATTCTACAATTTTAAAATCATTCATCTCGAATAGATATTTTTGAATGAAAGAAGAGAGCACATACTCCAATCTGAAAGAAATACACGCTAGTGTACCCTAAGGCAGTATTATGGGTCAAAGACTTAGAAAACAACGTTATGGCTACATTCACCGACGATACAGCAGTAATGCCAGTTGCAAACTGTCATTTGTAGCTAAGCTACAAATTATATTTATTTAATTAATCTAAATGAACTTAAGTACATTCAAGTCGACTTTACAGATAAAAAGATACATAACTCATGTACCTGTTTGAGAGAGCAGTCCCCTATGCAAATACAGCAAAGTACCTGGGCATAACTTTAGATGTCATCTTTTGTAAGTGGTTCGATGGAATTGCAAGTACAAATACAATTCTCGGTACTGTTACTTGCAATTTTTAAGTAAAAGTACCGAGGAATTGTACTTGTACTTAAATAAAAATAAGTACAAGGTAATTGCACTTATGTTGTACTTCACTACCAAAATACTTAATTACGTTACAGGTCTGGTATTAACCGTTAACCAGTTAGCAGCCAAAGATAAATATCCAGGTCCCCCGAGAAGACACCAGTACCGACTCCGTCCTTGATTTTAGACGCATCCGTGACAAATGACAGAGATTCGGTGCAGCGGACAACGCGACACGTCCACTCTGATCTGTCCCGAATTGAGTGTTTGTAACTAAAATTTAATTTGGTGTGCAGGCAGTCGGTCACTCTGGGAGATGGCCAGTGTATTGTTCTCTTCATAGCTGGGAGGGTCTCAGTCTTAATGCGGAGCTGGATGCCAGTTGCTGCCAACTATGTCGATTGGGATAAGGTGCAGCATGGTTTGAAGCGCCGCTGTTGGAAAGGTTTGCAATGTTCTGGTGATAGTGAGCCATGCTCCTCCTTGAGTTTTTTCCGATAACTTTAGGTTAGAATTCCCCTCCAGGGCGGCCTACCACACTAATATACCAAATGTGATACTCGGCCTGATTTCCGAAGTGTACAACCAATGCATTATATTGGGTTGTAATCCACATGTGGAGTTGCATGAGTATAGAGTATACGGCAACCATGGATTTTCTAGTAAGTTCAGTGATATTTTCTCTCCAGTTGAGCTTACAGTCAAGCCTTAGTTCCAAATACTATTTGAGAATATGACAGTGGATCCTCTCAGTTTAGGAGAGGTGAAGTAGGGAATTTGATGTTTATTAGTGAACGGGACTAGCTCGGTCTTGGTCGGGCTAATACTGAGACCACAGCTGTTTCTCCAATTGATCAATGTATCTAAAGCAAATTGCGGGACATCGACAAATATCTGGAGGTACTTACCTGATACTGAAAAGCGACATCGTCTGCGTAAGCTACAATTTTGCAACCAGTGTTCTCTATTTCTCAGAGAAGTTAATTGAGAACGACGTCGCAAAGAAGAGGTGAAAGCGCACCCACTTAAGGAATCCGCCGATATGTTGGTCTTTTGACAGAGCTGCCTCCAAAGGAAGCACTGATTACTCTGCTTCTGAGTATGTACAAGTCTCTATAATGCAACAGATGGGTTCGCAAATATATAGCCTACATAAGGCATTAATAATCGAATTGGTTACAACGTTATTGAAAGCTCCCTCTATGCCAAGAGAAGCTATCAAAGTGGAATCCCTTAATAGAGAGGGATTTTTCGATGGAGTATATCATTGCGTGTAGAACTGTCTCAAAGGATTTACCTCTTTGTAGGCATGTTGGGCTTAGATAGCAAGGTGCTATCCACTGAGTCCTTGATGCAGAGATTTAGAACCCTATCAAGAGTTTTTAGTACGAACGACATGAAGCTAATTGGACTGAGGTCTCAGATTATAAGTGCAAGTAAAAACTGAATAAAATGGCAGTATAATACTACCAATTTCCTTGATATCTAATAATATCTAATAATATATAAATGCTCCAGAACCCTCGGCACATTTCATGCTTGACCGTCTTTTTTTTGGTTCGGGCGTAACCGGGCTTTCTTCGGACCCAAGATCTTGTTATATGGACTACTTTGGCATTATCGGCCCCAGATCTTTAATATGTTTTCAAGACTTACTCAGGTTTTCCTTTCAAAGAACAGACACCCTAAATGAACCAACAGCAGGATTATTGGCATCGGTATACCGATCTCTTATCCCAGGATCTGGGCGGGGTTGTGCGTTGATATGAGGGTCTTGCCACAAAAAAAAAGGAAATTATGAGAAAGATTATTGAAGCCTTGCATATGCAATGTCCAAGACAGACACCCTTTGCGGGGCAAAAGTATATATAAGTAATATATTGCATTGCGTTACTGTTTCTCTTGTTTATTAGAAATAAAAGCAAATACATACCTGAATAAGAATTTTGAAGAATTTTAGGTGACATTAAGGATTAGTTTCGGAAAGAATAACGCAATTGAGTGTTATGGCGTAGGATCTCTGCATACATTTTTAAAGTGGAAGACATTTTTATTCACCTCTTATCAAAACCTAAATCATATTCCGCAGAGTGCGGTTCTCATCCCAAAATATATTTTTGGATCACTGTATGAGGCAATACCACTTGCCTTTAAAACGATCTGCACAATGAGTGTAGGTGATAGTGAAGGTAGATGATGGTGGTGACTAAAATACATGTCCTTAGTCCTATTTGTTGGGGAGTGGAGGTAACTATTGCTATAGAGGATATGCAAGCAAGCAATCACTATAGCGAATTACATTTAATTGCAATAAAAAAAAAAAAAAAAAGAAGACAAACAGGGCTAGGAAATTTTAAGTTCCATTAACTAATTAAAGAACCAAGCGAAGTGTGGGGTAAGAGACATCACTCCCAACTGCACTTACTTACTAAACTACCTATTCTCAGAATCGTCGGCGGCATAGTTCTCTCGAGCGTCGGTGCAAAACACAAAACCCAACAAAAGGCTAATTTAAAAGTTCCTCAAGTGTTTGCCTGTAGTGAGACTGAGTGGTGCTGCCGGCTGCACTCCTCCATAGGGCCTGGAATGTAATCAACTACTTGTTTTGTTACAGTTGGCTGGGTGGGTGGGAGTACCACTGCACTAAGTACAAAACTGTGCTCAAGGGTGGATACCCAGCAGCCCGTAAATATTGTTGCATGACTCCATTAACTTCATAGATGAAGATTGTGGGCCATTCGTTGAAAATTTCTCATGCGAATTTTTCAAGAACTCGTATTTTTTTCGATGTTGATGATTGCTATGGATGGGTGGATTTAAAAAGTGTGGACTAGGGATGTACTAAGCTTACCAAGTTGGTCCTAATGATTCCGACATTACTGACTTTATTTTTCCTAATTATATTTTAGCTGGGATAACTCAATGGTGTTGGGGAGATCGTTGAGGAGTGGAATCGTCTGATTAAATGGTGTACATACTATGCCAAAGCAAGGACGATGTAAATCTTCATCTAGCATTGCAAATTCACATTCAGCATAGTAACGTAAGTGGAAGCAATTCACAGGTGAAGCAGTGAAAAGTTTAAGTGGGCTAAGTGTCTTAAGCACAGCTAAAGTCTGGGGCTGAGTAGTGAACGAGCTTAATGGCTTTCAACACGACAACTAAAAAGTTGAAGTTGGAAAATATGCAACAGGAGATTGTAAAGTTGCCGAAAGGATTTTTCGCTTAACAAGTTTGTTTGGGTGTTTCAATTGGAATTTCAATTTGATTGAAGTTTTATGACAAACTCGAAGGAATGTTATAGACTCTTCGAATAGATCGAGGAAATTTTGTAAGTTATAATTGATTAGATATTAATAATTTTTGGGGGTAACTCTCAAATTAAGTTAGGAGACGCGCTGAGTTTTTGGAAAACTAGTCCACATTGGTATTGTATGAAAGTATTGTATGAACCAAAAGCGATTTTCTCAATTTAATACGCGGCCGAAAAAAAAAGACTAAAATGTACCCATCTACGGAAAATGGTAGACGATTTAATCAGCCATCAATTTCCTTCAAATACGGATAGTAGAAGTACCAGCCCGGCACCCAACATACGGACACATGTTTTGAGTCTTTTGGGATTTTTTATTGCAGTGAATCTGGATTTTCAAGCTGGGGCCAACTCCAATAACTTTTACGTCACCGAAGGAACATTTTTAGATCTACGAGTATTTATAATATTTCACAAAAATTCCGGACCAACGATGGTCGACATTAAGAGGGCATATGAAAGGTACTTAAAATTTACTGGGCATACTTAAGAAATTAAGCAAAATATTACCATTCTCAAATTTATCTGATTTGGGCAGAGAGAAATGGACCCCCCTATCTTCTATATATACAAAAATCAATTGCCGTCCGTTAGTCTCGCAAACACTCGAGAACGGCTGATTCGTTTGTTATTTTGTTCGTCTCAATACTAGGGTGGTTTAGGAAAAAAGAAAATTCGGAAAAACCCAAAGAAAAACCGTATAATCGAAAAAATCGAAATTTGCGTTTCTTATGGCACTTAACACCACCAATGAGAATTGTATTTCGACAATGAGCATTCATTTATATAGCCACTTCGGACTATACTGATTCGATTTTAGCGAGACTCGATTAGTTTTGATACACGAGGATTTCAATATTGTAAAGCTCTCGATTGCAGGCGCCGAAACCAATAAAAAAGTCTGTGCTATCAATTTTTATTCATACAGACTTATGATCCGTGAAGGTGAAGAAAACACATTTTGAACTGTCGCCGTCTTTTCCATCAGTTCGCGGTTGACATGTATGTCAAAATTGAGACTGAACGACTGACATATATTCGTTTCAACCGAAAGCAGCTCCGATCTGAAGCATAAATTCATCTCCGCGATACGATTAATGCTGAGGACGATGCAAACAACGTGGGAAGAATGACAATTTTGCCGGCCACTTACATCGGAAGCCCTCGCCACATGCAGAGTAGGCGCAAGATGCGATGTCGTATGCCGCCCAGACCATTCGTATTCATAATGTTAACCTGTAACCCTCAATGGATCGAAATTAAGAAGGAATTGCTAACCAGCCAAACACCAGTTGACAGACATGACATCATTGCCAGGGTTTTTAAACAAAAAATAAAATCTCTGGTGGATTTCATCATAAAGCACCGTGTGTATGGGCCAGTTCGTTGTTGGATGTACTCCGTTGAATGGTAAAAACGTGGTCTGCCTCATGCGCCCATTTTGGTTTGGTTCGTTGACAAAATCATCTCAGCCGAAATCCCGGATGAAGCTGTTGTGACGAAATTGCATGCAGTGGTGACTAAGAATATGATCCATGGACCTTGCGGAGTTTACAACAACGATCACCCGGTATGATCGATGGCAAGTGTTCTCAGCGATACCCGAGAGACCTGATTACCGACACCATCACAGGCGATGACGGATACCCATTGAATCGTAGGCGATAAGTTGCGGACAATGGGCGATCTACAGTTGTGAAGGTCGCACAGAGCACATCCCCATTATTACTCGGGAGGAACTATTCAAGGCATGCAAGAAGATAGGCAACAATAAAGCCCCCGGACCGGATGGCATCCCTAATAAAGCAGTGAAAGTGGCTATTCAAAGGAGGCCCGATATTTTTAAAACGACGATGCAAAAGTGTCTAGACAAAGTAGTTTTTCCTGATCCATGGAAGCTCCAACATTTGGTGCTGCTCCCAAAAGAAAACAAGCCGCCAGGTTAACCATCGTCATATCGAACAATATGTCTACTCGACACTTTTGGAAAAATTCTCGAACGAATAATATATAACAGACTGCTCGTGTTAGCAGAGGAGAAAGGAGCACTGTCAGATCAGCAGTTCGGATTCAGAAAATCGAGTTCTACCGTTGATGCCATAAAAGCGGTAGTCGATACAGTGCTGAAGCGATCCAGGGGAAATGATGGCGAGAGGGGACAGAGAAATACGGTGCAAAAGTGGCTCTGGACATTAAAAATGCCTTCAACTCGGCAGATTGGACCTTTATAAGGAGATCACTGGCCAGAATGGATACTCCATACTACCTGTTGAGGATAATCACAAATTACTTCACAAAAAGGAAGTCGAGGTACCAAACTGACGAGGGGGTCACTGCAGGAGTCCCACAAGAATCGGTATTAGGTCCTCTTCTATGGAATATTATGTATGACGAAGTCCTGCGCTAACACTGCCACAAGGAATTAGAATAATTGGGTTTTCTGATGACATTGCCATAGTTACCATAGATAGTATCCATCGGTCTTGAATTAGCAGAACACAAAACTGAGGCTGTTCTTATAACAAGTCGAAAGACTGTTGAATATGCGAATATTCGAGTCGGCAGCCAGACTATAAGATCAAAAGAAGCACTTAAATATTTAGGAGTAATGCTTGATAATAGATTGAAGTTTAAAGCCCACGTAGAATACTCGAGCAAGAAAGAAAGAATAGTACCAAACATCGGAGGCAAAAGTATCTACACGAAGGAGATTTTCCTGATCCATGGAAGCTCCAACATTTAGTGCTGCTACCAAAAGGAAACAAGCCGCCAGGTGAACCATCGTCATATCGCTCAATATGTCTACTCGATACTTTGGGAAAGATTCTCGAACGAATAATATATAACAGACTGCTCGTGGTAGCAGAGGAGAAAGGACCACTGTCAGATCAACAGTTCTGATTCCGAAAAACGCATTCTACCGTTGATGCCATAAAAGCGGTAGTCGATACAGCAGCTGAAGCGATCCAGGGGAAAAGATGGCAAGAGGGGACAAAGAAATACTGTGCAGTAGTGACTTTGGACATTAAAAATGCCTTTAACTCGGTAGATTGGTCGTTTATAAGAAGATCGCTGGCCAGAATGGATACTCCATACTACCTGTTGAGGATAATCACAAATTACTTCAGGAAGTTGAGGTACCAAACTGACGAGGGGATAACGTCACTGCGGGGGTCCAACAAGGATCGGTACTAGGCCCTCTTCTTTGGAATCTCATCTACGACGGAGTCCTGCGCCTAACACTGCTACAAGGAGGATAATCGGGTTCGCTGATGACATCGCCGTAGTTACCGTGGCCAAACACATCCACGAAACTATAATAGAATTAGCAGACCACAAAACTGAGGCTGTTCTTATAACAAGCCGAAAGGCTGTTGAATATGCAAATATTCGAGTCGGCAGCCAGACTATAATATCAAAAGAAGCACTTAAATATTTAGGAGTAATGCTTGATAAGAGATTGAAGTCCACGTAGAATACTCGAGCAATAAAGCTTCCCCACTGCAGGCGGCCCTCTCTCGAATAGTACCAAACATCGGAAGACCTGGGTACGTTAGACGGATTTTACTATACAATGTCGTCAGCTCGGTTCTCCTGTATGCTGCCCCAGTTTGGGCGGCGGCGTTAGCGATGATGCAGACACGGAGGAAACTGTCGACAACATACAGGCTCTGTGCGATAAGAACAATCAGTGGTTTCCGAACAATATCGGACGAAGCAGCCTTTGTCAAAGCTGGAATGATCCTTATCGACATCTTTGCAAACGAGATGGTAAGGATCCACGAAAGGAGAAGCTTGATCAATCAAGAAGCAGGAATTGTCAAGAAAATAATAGAGGAGGAAAAGGCAATATAGATAGTTATATGGCAAGCTAGGTGGGAAAACAGTACAAAAGGTAGATGGACCTACAAGCTGATTCCCACCTCACCACAGCGCATGGGGACTACAACTACCACCTTACACAGTTCCTATTGTGTCACGGTAGCTATCGGAAGTATTTATACAGATTTGGACAGGATAGCTCACCTTTCCGTCCAAATTGTCAAGATCAAGAGGAAGACACAGAACACGCAGTGTTCCATTGCAGTCGCTTCGCAGAATGGAGAAAGTCCACCGCTCCTTATAAACCACATGTTCCGATCAGAGGAGAACTGGATGGAAATTTGCGCACTCGTAACGAATGTTCAAAAAGAGCTTCGTATAATTGAGAATGGAAGGTAAGCAGAAGTAGCAATACAAGAAGCGGGTGCGCCATAATGCCCTTATGAAATTTTCATGTAAATTATAGTTTCATACCTATGTCTCTTCGTCGGCTTTTGAATTAGCAGAGAAGTACAAGCCAAATCACAATTTCAATAAGAGTTCCGGAAAAGCTGGACACGGATGGCTTCTGCTGTTCTTAAAACGCCATCCTGAGCTTTCTATACGCAAATCTGAAGGGGTTTCTAAGTCGCTCGCAAATGGTATGTCAAAATAAGATGTTTCAAGGTATTTTCGTTTGTTGGAAGAAATTTTACAGCAAAATAATTTATTTGACAAACCTTGCAACATATTCAACATGGACGAAACTGGTTGCCAATTGAATAACAAACCCGAGTATGTCATTGCTGAGAAAGGGTAAAAAAATGTCGCTGCGGTAACGTCACCCGAAAGGGGAGAAACGGTAATAGTAGTCGCCTGTTGCAATGCGGAGGGCAGTTTCCTTCCTCCAGCTAGTATTTTCAAAGGCAAAAGAAAGAAGGTTGAATGGGCACAGGGTATGCCACCTGGCTCAGTAGTTTATATGGGTGAAAGATCAGCTTATATAATCAAAGAAATTTTCTTTTCATGGTTAAAAGAACATTTCATTCAAATCCCATCTTGCTCAAGGCGGGTCATAAATAATCCAAGAAAACAAAAGGCAAGGGTATTAACTTGGTTGGGTAAAAAATTAAACCAAAAACAACTTAAGACTAAAATTGCAAGGCCAAAAAAAGTAAGATGAAGCGGCACTCATCGACGTCATTCGACGAAGGAAATCTTGAGATCCAACTAGCCGACGAGTCGGATGGGCCCAACGATTTTGGGGAGAACATTTGCGTTGGATGTGGTGAAGATTACATCACTACAACCAAAAGGGACCAGTGGATGCAGTGTGTTCTTTGTGGACAGTGGTCCCATGACTCCTATACTGCATTTAAGAACACCTGCGATGGATGTGGGCGTTTAAATCAAAAATAAAAGCTCCCCTCCATATTGCCTCAGGGGTGCGCCATATTGCCCGCAGGTAGGGCAATATGGTTTTTTATAAACTATTTTTAAATTAATTTATTTTTTGTTAATGGATGTGAATTATTATTTTTATTTAATTTATTTATGTTACTTTTTTCTCTAATTTAATAAAAAAAAAATTACTGAATTATAAAATGTTGTTCGTAGTAAATTTATTTCAGATTGACGTTAGGTGCGCCATAATGCCCGCCCTACATAACCATTACCGTTTTCATAAGCTTTCTTTTATCAAACATTTCCAAATTCAATTCATTATTCAGCTGAGTCGTTAAGCGGTAAAGTTGTATTTAACTAATTTTTTTAATACTTTTAATTTAATTTAATATTGTTTCAATAAAAACCAAGTTTGTGAATTAATTGAAAGACTGTCTGGTTTTAATTAATTTGCCTAACTCCTACATACATATTTCATTGAAAGACAATTGAATTGCCTAAACTTTAAATAGTCTCTTAGGATTAAAGAAAAGAACAGCAACTGTGACCGAATGTTGTCAAGCAGGCTTTAGACTTTAACTAGACAGGTTAGACTTTAACTAGACTATGTGTTTCGTACATTCCCAATCAAGGGATTCGATATTATAATTTCACGAGCAGTTATTAATGCAAGTTCATGAAAAGGGCATTATTGATGTTGCTCTCACAATCTTAACTGCGCATACTCTATGATTTCGGAACTCAATGCAGATGACAATGCTAAGAACTTCAATGCTGTTTTCTATCTCTAAATTGAAGAATGCACATAAACTTAATAGCGGATGTTGTTTAAGCGGATCCCCTGTACTTGAGTCGACTGATATATGAGCAGGATAAAGCTTTTATCGCTAATATCGTTGGAATGTAGTTTAATAACCTGCCGTGTACGTCAGGCGCTTCTGATTAACCACAATGCGCCTAATCTGCTACAGGACAAATTAATTTTGAAATTCACTCTCAGCAGGCATATTTCCGGAACGTATTAATCTTCAGCTTCTCAAGAGCAGAATCAACACTCATCTCAGGGCGCTGTTCCAGCGTTATATGCTCTCCTTTCCTGAGAGAAGATTAAAGATGGAAAACAACAACTTCGGCCCATTCATATGTTTATATCTTTAAACGAACTACACGTTAATCTTCACCCAATCTTTAATTCTTCGCATTATCTCCAACAAATATGTATAGGTAAACAGTTGAATTCGAAAACTGAGTGTATTTTCGTAACTGAGTGTATTTCCCACTATCTACCTTAGTGCGCAAAATTGGTTTGTTGGCGCCCGGGAGCCAAACTGGCTAAAACGTTTACACAAGAAGATCTTTAGATATTATCGAGTATTTTTCTCAGGATTACAACGCTGTGATTGCTGCACAAAATGATTGTAGTACCGGTCCATCTGCAATGCTTCGAAACGAAATCACGACTACTTCACGGAGAGTATAGTAAGATGAGGTAGTTTTCCAGAGGGTTCGATCACTCTCTACCATCTGGTAGATGGTTTCTCCAACCACTTATGTAGTGGTTGGAGAAACTTCGACTTTATCCGGGTGACTGTGGGTTGCTGTTCTCCAATGCGACTTGAACCAAGCAACATTCAGGTCACAAACAACATTCAGCAGTGATAGATCTTGGTAGTTTTTATACAACATAGGTAACATCTCCCTTTTTGTAGATAGGAAAGATAGATGAAGCTGACACTGAAGTTTAACTTTTGTTCGCTCGCTTTTGTCATTGAATAGATTTGGATTCACCTCGAGTGCTTCCACTGTTTCTACGTGATGCCTGATTAGTAGATCCTAGAACTACTATTTCGTGGGACTCAGTGACTATATTTAGTAGGTACACATACACTTATAGAGTACGTTCAGGACTCAAAGCGAGCCGCCAGTTGCTGGGCGTTTCCATAAAATCCTCGGATCTTGTTTAGGTGAAGAGCCCTCCTTGAGTTATTTGCATCCTCTTTCTTCAATTCATTAGTTATTCTCTTTTTAACCGTTTTTCACACAGAAGCAGACCATTATTTTTTTCTTATTCATCCTTATATTAAAGCCTATTACTCGATGCAGTCGGCTATTAAGTAGTCTGATCAAAATGCTTAAAAATTCAGATTCATAAATGAATCCTTAATAATTATAGCTACATGCTCGATATTTTATCTTCATTTTATCCTGAGTCAGCATAAAAGCAATTCCGGTATAAAGTCGCTCGAGCAACATAAAATTCCATCTCATGCACCGAACACAGCATACCTACCCACATACAGACTACATTGGCCACCCAACGTAGGACAAATTGACTTACCGCTCTTCCGAAAATTGCCAATCACATCTGAAGTGTAGCTCCCATTTAATTTCCGTTAATCAATTATTAAGTCCATCAGTACATGGCCGTTCATTACGCTGTATGATGCAAGAGCGGATGGCATTAATGCCGCCTCCTTTTCGTCAGCAATGCAATGCATTGTCATGCCCACAGTCCTTAATATGCAGATACATATACATACATCTGGCAATTAATTAATTAAAATTCATTGCCATGTTACACGATATCTGCAATAATCGGCAGCTTTACTGTTGACAACAAGTGCGCCGCCCTGCGAAATTTATCACGATGGCACATTTTATGTGCTTTCAACTCCCATCCTGATCCGGTGGGTAGAGTGGATTCAAATAAAAAAGTAAACATCTACCCTGTTGTTTTTTTTTTATTCTACAATTCATTGAACAACCTAGTACAGAGTCCACTGGGCTGTAAGCATACCCAACTCTAACTTTGAGAAAGTTTACAGCGCCCAGGAAGGACGGGGGTAAAAAAAAATTAAATGGACATATCTGAAAACTGCTTGCAATATAAAATTGTTCACAACATATGCTGGGGAGGGGTGGTGCGGATGCTTGTGAGTCAGATCAAGGATGCGAACGCGGAGGTTTCGGAGCTTCAGTACGTTGCTGTGAATGAATGTCGGTTACGTGCAACGACTAAAATGCCAACAAGTTAAATGCTTCGCTTTACTGTAGCTACTTTTTTTTATTTTTTATTATTTTTTTTTTTTTTTTGTACATCCTGTTGTTCCTGGGGGGATGCACAGGAAAACAAAATTGAAAATATGGACAGCGAAATGAAAACTCTCTGTAAAGTTCTACATTGCTGAAGCTGGAATCCATGCAAAAATTAAATCACATCCGCGCAAATAGCTCATCACCGTTGACATTGACCAAGCGATTTAGCCCGAGCGAGAGAATATTATCCTCAAAAGCAATGGTGCATTGCGGGTAGTTTAGATTAGAGTTGCCATGCACAGGAAGATACCTTTCCGTCTTAGATTTTAAGAATTTTGTTGACGAAGGTCGTTGGCAGCAGCTAACCATAGAGTTAAGAAATAACGAGTCTCTTTTTTTAATTAATGTTACAGTCTAAGAATTATTGGAATACAGTCAGATCAGTAGCCATGTTTCTGTGTAACTTTATACAACGTTTAGTCACAGTTCACAAAAACAGAAAATCAACATTGAAAAAAAACTAGAACGGGTCGTATGATAGAACGGATCGTATGATACCCTATCCCCCGTATTTCAACTCACTCTTAATAAAGTGAGCGTTGAGATGTGAAATCTGTAAAACAGGCGCAGTGATACTTTCGCGATTTTTATGAAATTTTATCACAAAACTGTTGCTATAACTCCTTCTTAGCAAAAAGTGAGCGTGGCATCCAAGATTTGTGACCGATGTTCAAGGATTCTGATGAGATATTAAAAATAAGACATCACCGTAGTTAACTTTGAAAAATACATGTTTTTTTTTTGCTAACGCCTCCAAAAAGTGGGCGTGATAATGAATAATGTTTAGAAGAAATATAAAAAAAGTCTACATATTTTACCTAGTCAATTGTTCAGTCTCTAGCAAAAATAGTGAGAAAAATTAAATTTTTTTGTAAGTGGGCGTGTCCGTGGAAGGATTTCAAAAATCTTTACGCTTGTACTGTTTCGAATTCTAGAAAGGTTGTATATACAATATCAAGCCCCAAAAAGTGGTAACATATGGACAGACGGACGGACGAACCGACATGGCTAGATCGACATAACTTTTGGTGCCGATCACAAATATATATTGTAACATCCCCTAAAATTATGCTACAATAATGTAGAATAATAACTACGCTCCTCCAGCCCATTCCAAAGTGTCTTTTCTTTCGAGGTTCGTGTCTGCGGCTAAGTCTCCACAGTTCATGTCTACGAAAGAGACGGATAATATCACGGATAAGGAAGAATTATAACTGCAAGAAATGATTGACATCTTGGAATTATTACATCAGAATTTTTCTTGTTCCAGTGGTCGAAGAATTTGCTAGAAGTTTCTGGCTATCAGAAACTTCTGCTACATAAGGACATATGGCGATCGAAAGGGGGCAGTAGTTTTTTAAAACCGTGGCTAAGAGATTAGAAAAGTGATAACGGGCGAAGTTGTAATTTTGTGATAAATTGAAAGTTGAGAGTTAACAAGAAGAAGTAATTAGTTTGGATTTGTAAATTAAGTAATTGAAAGGAGATAAAGTGATTTGGGAGGAAAGAGACATTGTAAGAAGAGAATTGCGAAGAATAGTATAGTGTGAACCTGAATTGTTCTATAGACTAGAAAATAAAGAAATAAATTTCACAGAATATCGTTTTATCTACTCGAGCCGTAGCTCACATATTACAATATGTATATACTCGTACTTAGTCATATCATAAATACTGGTACACGTTTAGATGCACTCATCGTGAAACTAGTACTGAACATATCCATTTTATATTGACAGGTGTTCAATGAATGAAATTTATACTAAATTAACGCGCAAAAAGTTAACACACAAAAGTCGTTTATAACTGTTTAGTGGGGCGATATTGAAAACCGTGTTGTAGTAATAGAACTTCATACATATGTAAGTGTAATATGGAAAGAGGTGATATTTTCAGAACAGTATCGAACTATAAAATTGTTTGAGAACACTGGTGGAGTAATTGACTGTCAAAGATCCGGGCGCCCTCGCCTATCAGAACTCCACAAGCGATCAAAGTTGTTAAAGGCAGGATTAACCGGGAACCGCTCCGAAAGCAGAAAATCTTGACACGAGAAATGAAGATATCGCAGAAGTTCATGTCTCGCATGCATTCAGTGCTGACACTGAATTACACATTTATAATTTTTTATTTCTGAAGAATTCTTTAAAAAATGGATAGCTATAACTTCGAGGTAGATCAGAAATTTGTGTAATTAAGCTTTGAAGTCAATTGTGAAAACAATATCAGCACAGAGATCAAACGAAGAAACACTCTCGCCAACCGCTGTTTTTACGGGCTTAAAAGCTATTAATTATCAGATGCTTTATAAAAAACTCATCATACTAGTCTTGGAATTGTCGAAGTTAGATAAAAGTGTACGGACTGTGCAACAAAATTGATCTGGCCAATTAACGTAGGGCGGATGAACAGCAATCTTCCGGCCTGATGAGTCTTCAAGTCAAAACCTCATATGTTGGGCATTTCTTTCCAATTTTCCGTCATAAATGTGAACAAATCAGTGGAACACTGCACAGTACAGCAACGCATAGATATTACTTACAAACATTCTGTTCTACTTGTTTTCTAAGAATTTATACCAAGCGAATTGTGGAGAAAAACAATGAAATGATCTCTGGGCTAAAAGTATTCTGCAGATCTGCTCCGCCATTTTCACATCTCAATATATATAACAAGAAACCATCACAACCAATACCATCGTAAACATTAACCCATCAAATTTTAAAAATTACTATGACAAGCGGCAAGCATGCTCGCCATGCCCACACATATTCAAATATATACATATTCGAATATGTGTGGACATGGCGAGCACGCTTGCTGGTGGTCCGATCCTCACTCGTTGGGTACGGACCAGGGCTACCTCTGAAAAATTTCAAAAAGTCACAGAAAAAGGGGGCAACAAGCATAAAAAGGGGTAATAATACTTTTTTTCCATTTAGTATTTTATACGAATCAGCATATTACTAACTTAGCCTCTATCACCTAAATATACAAAACTACTTACGATCAAGTTTACAGACTTCTAACCAGTGGCGGCTCGTGACATATGCTATAAGAGGGTCATAATCAGCAAAAAAAAAAAAGTACCTTCGTAGTTCGACTCTGGCATGGAAGACAAAACCCCTTCGCAAAATTGAAAATAAAGGAAAACACAAACTGATGCTTAAATATAACACGTTTCATTTGTTTATTTTAAATTTAAGAATCTCGAAACGGTGCATGTTTTTTTTGAAATTCTACACAAGGAGAATGTCAAAATTTTATAAATTGGAGGTACTCGTCCAAGATGTTCGCATAATAAGAAAAACTATTTCTATTAACTTAGGGGTAAAGACGGAAATCTTGGAAACCTCCATCATCCTCCTCTAAACCTACGTTTTTGACCCTCTTTATTTTTTTTATGACGTATCGTTTTCAATAATCATTTTCATTAATTTCGGGTAAATTTGGACATCTTGTATTCGTACTTCTAATTTTGGAAAATTTTTAAAAACTCACTTTCCTTATGATTTCGATATTTTCGGCACTTATTATTTTTTTCCAGGACACAGCCCTTTCGAGATTCTCGTACTCATTTTCATTAACTTCAAAGTGAACTGGGACATTTTGTATGCGTACTTCCAATTTTTAAGAATTTTTAAAAACTCGGTATCTTCCTAATGGTGAATTTCAAAGCCGAAATTTTCCAACTCATTATTTGTATGAAGCAACCGTTCCGAAATATTCCTACCTAAAAACGATTTTCATTAACTGCTTTCCAAATGCCAACTCACAAACATTTCTGTCCATGCTAACTTAAGACTCGCGAATCTCGCTACGACAGCGAAATAATTGTGCGGAACTAAGAAATGCTGAAAATTTTCATTGTTCAAGCGTACTATATTATGGTTTTGGTACAGAGCATACATCAATTCATTTCTAAGATATGATCGGATGAAACTATGTTCGACGAATTGAACCTCAGCATCGTTTGCTCGATCTTCAAGAAACTACACCCTCTGAACTGCGCCTACTACAGAGGTATCTGTCTCCTTAACACCGCGTATAACTTCCTATCTACTATATTATGTGAATGCCTTAAATATAGGGTGACCAGATAAGAACGATAGGAAAAGAAATTTAAATAAAACAACAACGGTGAGAGATATCAAATTAATTCTGGCTTTATTTTGAACCTACATTCATGCCATTAGGTATGGAATAGCACATCATTTAAATAGCTTCCTCGGCTTCTCTGGCAACACTTCAAGCGGTCGGTCCAATTTTTGATAACTCGGTCCAATATGTGTGGCGTTATTCTGGCAATAGCGTCTCGAATGTTGGCATCGAGGTCGTCCAAAGTGGTTGGCTTGTTAGCGTAGACTAAGGACTTGACATAGTTGTTCGTTGTACCTCCAATCGTTCGGACGTGTTTTTCTTTTGCTCCCGCTTCGCGAGTTTAAATAAATTTAATTCCAACTTATTTATTTGCGTACTTGCAATTTCCCCCTGAGTTCATTGCCTTTCCACCTATTAATTGGTTATTGCCTTTGATCGCGAACCATTATTTAACCTAATTAAAAATCAACTATGTCAAAGCAGTGCGGTAATACTGATTGTGTGCTAACTTCGCCAGACTTTAGTGCTGACTTTGTGAATTGTAATGGGCTATGCGGGAAATCATTTCATGCTCTCTGCATAGGGTTGAGTAAGCGCTCCATTACCTACCTCAACGATTTCAACAATAATTTCCTTTTCTTTTGCGACGAATGCAAGGGCATCTCTCTTTCACATGTTATGCTCGCGATAAAATGTATCAGTGACTCTATTAATACAAACTCCTCCGAATGCAAACTGTTCTACAAGCAAATCATGACCCAATTTGCTAAGTATGATGAAGTGTTTAAAAGTGTGGAAGATTTATCCAGCGGCATCGATGTTTCCTCCACTCTTTGCAAATCTAAATTCAAGAACATAGACAAGCAGCTGGCAAGTCTTAGTGATTTAACTAAGAAGTTACCGGCTGACTTCAAGTCGAAGTTCCTAAGTTTAAAAAGTGATCTGAAATCGGATATTAACGCAATTTTGAACCCGCATGTATCAGTGATCAAAGACCATCTAAACACCTTTCGCACCTACCTGGATACCAATTTACAAAGCCCTTCAAAACCAAGTGTCTCATCTTCTCAACTCATCGATCCTCTACTGCTTGACATTATAAGCAAAATCAATGAGGTCAGCAATGATGTCGCTGCATTCCAATTAGTTATGGGCGATATTGATGAAAACCTTAGACTGGCATCGAGCAAAATTGATTGCATACCAGAGCTCATACAGCCACAATCGAGCCCAGTCTACAACACATCAATACATGCCGAAATCTTGGATTCATCCCCATTTAATCAACCAACATCAACGGCGACTACAACTACAACAACAACCACTACTAATACCACAATAACAACACCTGAAATAGCCCTAACTCCTGCAACAATGCCCACACCCGCACCGACCTCAACACCAACTGAAGAATCAGGCACTCTGGCACAATCTGCTTCGACACCCTTAAACCGATTTGGCACACTATGGACACCCGCCGACTGGAATAAAAGACTCGATAAATTACACAGAACTGCCTGCGAGTATAACGCCTTTATAATAAATAACGCTCCTCAGCATGCTGATGTTTCTTGGGTGAATAACTTCTTCCTCCAGAAATTTGGCATCACCATCAGAAACTGTCAGATGATTTCTACAGCTAACACCAAAAATAACCGTTTAAAGCTTGACATACCTTCCAAATACTCCTGGCTTTTTTCGAACCCCTCAAACGACGTCTTCAGCTTGGGAAAGATGACCATCACCAAGTACAATACAGGAGAGGTGAAGCTTAGTAATAAAAATAAGCCTAGTGTTAAGCTAAATAAAAGAAAACGTAAGTTTAAGAATGATAGTTCATCTAGTCCCAACCCTGACCCAAACTGGAGCTTCAAAGTTGGAACTTTTCCTCTTTTCTCCCCTCTCACTCTTCAGCCACCTACCTCTATTAACTCAGCACCTCCCACGGTAAACGCTAAGTCACCTAAGCCTCAACGTAATCGCGTATCATTTAACTTAACTCCAGACCCTGGTCTCCCCTCTAATCATCCGCCAGCCCCGGCAAACACTCAATCCACTTCTAATTATCCGAACTTCATACACTCCCATGTTCTCAATCCTGCCCCGCCCACTGCTGCCTCCAATGCTGCTCTTCCCGCTCTTTCTCTTCATAAAGAGACACCTTCACCAATCTCTAAGGCCCCTGCAATTTTCGATCCTCTACTTCCCCCAGCTGTTAAACTTACTTCTAAGTTTTCAAACCACATTTCCTCCCCCAACGACCTTGATGGCCGATATACTATGGCACGACTAAGAGATCACAGGCTCTTCGAAAATGTTCGACTTTACCTTGCTTACTTATTTGATAAGCCTGAATCCATCTGCATTGACGGAAAAACCAAAACAAACGTTCAGATATCTATCCAAAAAGAAGGCCTTCCTATTGATCCTGCTGCACTGCGAAAAATCTTCAACCGTTATCACGAGGGTTATAACATTTCGTCGGCCACCGTGGACAAAGACTTATCTGCTTTTGCTTCTCATATCAGTTCTAAACGTATCTCACACCTTCAAAGAACCCGTGCTGACCACAACAAATTTTTTCGTCCCTAATTTGATAGCAGGGCTTCAGCAAACCTCCCATTACAGCGTTCCTCTAACCTTTTACTATCAGAACGTAAGGGGCCTGCGTACAAAAACCCAAGCTGTTCTGCGCCAGTCTCATGCTCTTCCTTTCGATATATACGCTATAACTGAAACCAATCTGATTCCCGATATAAAGAACCCGGAATTATTCCCACCCATATTTAATGTCTATCGGGACGATATCAGCCACCCAACGGATGACTCCCCTTGTCGAGGTGTTCTTCTTGCTATTCATAACGACCTGGACTCTTCTCCGATTGCTACTTCTTCGTCTTCAAAACTCGACTTTGTTGCAATAAAAATAACACTCCCCCACAAGTCCCTATACGTAATGTGTTTCTACATTCTGCCGGCCCAACCTATTGAATCCTACCAACTTGCTGTTAATGCGATCGATCAAGTAATTGAGTTATCTGAATCCTCTGACGACATCATTATTTTCGGCGACTTTAACCTGCCTCAACTACATTGGGATTTATCTGATGATGAATCGTTTTTCATTGCTTCAAATCCCAACTCAACTAAAGAATGTCTCTTCATTGATCGACTAACCGACTCAAGTCTATGCCAAGTTAGCGGCATCTCTAATTATATGGGTAGGCAGTTAGACCTAATCTTCACTACTGACCCACTTAACTCCTCTGTCTCACTCTCCCCTCTTCTTCTATCAACTATTGACAACCTTCACCCCCCGCTTCTTCTTTCTTTTTTTCACGACCCTCCACTACAGCCCACACCCCCCGCTGGCCTCCCTTGTTATGATTTTCATAAAGCCAATTTCCGAAAAATAAATGAACACCTCAGCAAAGTCTCATTTGAGTTTGCCAATCTCCCTGTAAATGATGCCATCTCCTTGTTTTACAGAGAACTATTTGCTTCTATCTCCCTTTTTGTCCCTATTTCTCGGCCAAAACCCTTCTCTACATCCCCTCCATGGTACAATCGAAGACTCCGATCGTTACGCAACAAGAGAAACAAATTATGGTCAGTTTTCCTTCGAAACAAGTCTTTTTCTGACTATTCCAACTATCTCGGCTCATACCTTCAATTCACTCAGGCTTATAACTCCCTCTATCAACGATATGTTGACAATGCGCAAGTCAACCTTATAAGCGACCCTAAATCTTTTTTCCGATTCGTTAACTACAAGAAAAAATCTGACGGTTACCCTCCATCCCTCTCTTACGAAAACATATCTTCAAGTGATCCACACACCATTGCTAATTTTTATGCCACCTTTTTTAAACAATCTTTTGCCGACAACGCCTTTGTTCCAGATCCCTTTTATTTCAACTACCTACCTGACTACTCCATTGGTCCCTTTCTCTCTCAAACTTTCGAACCTACTGTAATTGAAAATAAATTACAAAAACTTAATGATGAATACTCACCAGGCCCAGATGGTATACCCGCTATTTTTCTTAAGAAGTGCTCCCTCGTGCTCTCCTACCCCCTTTCGCACCTCTTTAAACTCTCGCTATCACAAGGCGACTTTCCTCATATATGGAAGTCCTCCTTCATAACGCCAATTCATAAAAAGGGATTAAAGAGCGAAGTTACTAATTATCGCCCGATAGCCAAACTTTCGCATATACCCAAACTCCTGGAAAGTATTTTGTACGAATCCTTAAGCTTTCAATGCAAATCTTTAATTTCTCAAAACCAACATGGCTTTCTAAAAGGTAGATCAACCACCACAAACCTCGTTGAATTCACGTCCTCTGCGCTGTCGGCCTTAGAAAGTGGTAAAGAAGTCGATGTTGTTGCAACCGATTTTAGTAAAGCTTTCGATAAGATATCCCACAAATTAATCCTTTTCAAATTGTCTGCCCTTGGTTTTGAACCAATACTGCTGAAATGGATATCCTCTTATCTGGAAAACCGTTTCTATAGCGTTCGCTTCAGGTCCGTCCTATCTGCCCCATTTCTGGCCACCTCTGGTGTACCACAAGGCAGTCATCTAGGTCCCCTTCTCTTCATCTTAACTATAAACGATTTGGAAAGGGTTATTAAACACTCCTCTATCTCTCTCTATGCCGACGACACCAAATTTTATAAACACATATCTTCATCACAAGACCCCTGCTTGCTTCAACAAGATCTAGATTCTTTTTCTATTTGGTGTCTCAAAAACTGCCTAGAGCTAAATGTTGCGAAATGCCAATCCATCACCTTATCACGTAAGTACAACAAGTCCCCTCCCCGTCTTTACCTTCTTAATGATCAACCTATACCCATCGTACAGTCTCTTCGTGACCTAGGCATATTGTACGACCGGGAACTTAATTTCCGTTCGCATATTGACGAGATAATTCGTAAAGCCAATTCATCCCTTGGGTTTATTAAACGGTGGTCAAAGGAATTCTCTGATCCCTACGTAACCAGATCTCTCTACATCACTTTCGTCCGCCCCCTCCTCGAATATGCCAGCCAAGCATGGTCACCCTATCAGCAAGTTCATGTAGCCAGAATCGAAAGCATACAACGACGTTTTCTTCGATTTGCCCTCCGCGGTCTTTCTTGGAACGATCCCCTAATTCTGCCTCCCTATCATGACCGCCTCAAACTCATTAACCTGAATAGCCTTGAGGACCGGAGAGATGCTGCAGACATTCTCTTCATTCATCGCCTCCTCTCAGGCTCTATCGATTGCCCGTCTCTTTACAACTCCATCTTCTTAAATACTAACCCTCGTAATTTAAGACACCCCCGTCTCTTCTATCTGCCAACCCACCGCACGTCCTACGGCTCCAACGAACCAATTTCCCGTATGCTACGGAAAGTAAACTCAAACATTTCCATTTTTGATTTCAACCGTAGCTCTTCCTCCATTAAACTTAGCCTCCTTCTACATAAGCCCTAGCTTTAACTCCTAGTTATAAGTCTTAGTTTTTAGTTCTAGTATTGTAAGTATTGTATTGTATTTTTTTTTAGCTTGTATTAAGCCAAATAAATGGGACATTTTGCCCCACCAAAATTAAAAAAAATAGCCCTAGAGAAATAATCGAGGGGTGTCAAGTCGCATGATCGCGGCAGCCAATTGATGAACGCTCGCCATGAGATGACCCACTCGCCAAATTTCTCCTTCCCCACTTCGAGCGTTGCTTTCCTTGTATGACATGAAGCGCCGTCTTGTTGGAACCATAGCTCAGATATAACGATAACGGTGTCCTCATTTTGAAAGAAATAAGGTCCGATGATGCTGCCATGCCATAAACCGCACCAAACAGTCAATCTTTGTGAATTCATTGATGTTTGGTCGAACACTTGTGGATTGTGGTCGCTCCAATAATGGCAATTTCCTTCATAGCTGCTGAGCCAAAAATGGGCCTCGAGTGAGAAGATGATTTTTCCGCCAAAATCTGGATCTCCGGTCAACATTTCCAGAGCCCATTTAGCGAACTCACGGCGTTGTCTATGGTAGTCCGGCTTCAATTCTTGCATCAGCACAATCTTATAAGGATGTAGGCCCAAATCCAACCGCAAAATAAGCCTGGTTGACTCTCTGGCGATGCCCAATTCAGCTGATCGGCGCCGAATCGACATTTCTGGATCTTCTTCGATACTGGCCGTTACGGCGGCTATGTTTTCTTCACTTCGCACCGATCTCTGTCTGGTTGGAGGCTTAATGTCCAAAAGAGTGTACTCACGCTCAAACTTTTCCACCGTGCGAAGAATTACCTGCGCACTGAAGCCATGATGAAGACCGACCTCATAACGAAATCCACGTTGCGTATTTGCAACTGAGCCGGAATTTCGATAAATTTTTTAATAATTTTCACACGTTTGGGAAGTATCAAACGATGCATGATGAAATGGCAAACCTTACTGCATAGTTTGACAGCTAGATGTCATTGATAACTTTGACAGCTGCTGAAACATAACAATTGGAACAACTATCATTGCTATCTCGTCACTCTTTATATTGTCAACAATCTGATTAGTTAATATTGGTGTTGTTTTAGGCCAGAAAACTCCACCTTGGATCCGATATTCGCATTGAGGCTGATCTTGGAAAAAACCAAGGAGCTCCAAATCGATACTCACTACATTTTCATTGATTTTAAAGTCGTCTATTTCGAGTATAGCGTCTATAGAGAAGAGATACAAAGCCATGTCTAGTTTTGACAAACCTGCCAAATTCGTCTATCCGTGCAGGATGACTATGGAGAATGCTTTTGATGTCAGAAAATGACTACCACAAGGTGACGTGTTGTCTTGTGATTTCTTTGACATCATGCTTGACAGGATTGAACAAAATTCTCAAGCTAACATCAGGGCTACGATCTATCAAAAGTCTGTACAACTACTGGCGTACGCCGACGACGAACTATTATTGGTGCTTTCGTGAGTATTGAAACAGAAGCGAAAATATTTTTAGCGGTCAACGAGGTTTAACAAGGTTTAACAGAGTAACTATTCACTAAACTTCAGTTCAAAGTATGTACTATGTAGGTATGTACCTAAGTGAACCAAATTGACTTAAGGTCACTGATTTGTATGTCAGAGGGCAACTGGCACGTTAAAATTACAACTTAATTTACCGAACAAACAAAAAAAGTAGAATGAAGTTAGCGGGGGTCACTTTAAGTAACGAATGTAGAAAGACAAATTCAAAAGTTGCATTTAGTTTGGTTCATGCACGTGTTTATGTGAGGTAAAAAAAAGAGTATTTTTTTTAAAAAAAATTGAAAATCTATCTTTATCGTTTGCAACTTTAGGGGAATCTGCTCCAACAAAGTTAGAAGCCGAATTCAAACGTGGACGATAGAGCACTGAAGACGACCCATGTTGTGAAAGATCATCGACCTCAACTACAGAGGGAAACATCCAATAAATTTGTGATCTGATCATGGGAAGCCGCATCTCGTATGAACGGATCCAAAACATCATTCAAAACAAACTTGGGTTCTGCAAGCTTTCTGCAAGATGGGTCCCAAAGCTGCTTTCAGTTGAACAAAAACCTAATCATCTGACGATGTCTCGCGAGTGATTGCAGCTGCTTCAAACCCATCCAGAGGATATTTTGGCCAGATTTGTGACGACAGATGAGCAATCAGCAGCATGAAAAGATGTGGATCACTAGCCTTGAAGAAAGTTAAAGTTAAATTATCGTCGGATAAGGCAATGGCATCGGTATTTTGGATCGGCTGTGAGAAAAAAAGAAAACCTCCACGAATGTTAAGGAAAAAAGTTTTGTTTCAGCAGGATAATTTATGCCCACACATGTCTCACCAAACTGTGGGTTTGAATTGCCGCCGCATTCTCCATATTCGCTTGATCTGGCTCCATGTGACTTTCATCTATTTCCCAACCTAAAAAATTATTTGGGAGGTCAAATGAAGAGGTCGAAGCGAGGAAACATTTTTTAAAACTGGTGTAATGGCTCTATAGACCAGAGTGGAGAAGTGTTTTGAGCCTAAAGGAGATTACGTTGAAAAATAAAAGTGATTTGTAAACTTCAGAGTTCGTTTTCTTGGCCAGGTCGCGAACTTTTCAATCCACTCTCGAACGTAATGCTCTACATACATAAGTCAATTTTCAAAAGCGATCTTGTACCTAGTGTAATTCATGTGAACGACACAAAGAATTAAACAATTTGATCGCTAGTCGCAGGATAAGGATGTGGTAGTTTCAACAAGGATGTACTTGTTGAAACGTTGAAACCATATCTCTTCCACATCAATATCGTCTAATTGGTGCCAAAAATAATTTGTTATCGTGTCCTGATAGCTTTCACCATCAGCAGCACCAAGAGAATTTTCGAAGAAGTATGGTCAATAACGCCGTCGTTGTCCCACCAATCAGTGACTTTTGTGGGTGCATTGGGTGTTCGTGAATGACCCGTGGATTTGCTTGACCCAAAATTCCACAATTTCGTTGGTTTACGTTGCCATTCAGTTAAAAGTGAGTCTCATTGCAGATTATGATTTTTTTCGAACAATCGCCAGTCACGAGTCAATTCGATCTTGTAGGCATGCAGATGCAGAACCTTTGTTAAAATCCACTGTGTGGACCTGTAGGAAAAGGTAAATTGCTGGGAACTATGGCAAGTGGATTTTGACGGCCACTGTGAGGACGCAATGGTCTTTGCACATCCAACACTGACGCGGTTCGATCGAATTATTCCATTAATTTCTAAACCGCGGCACGAGATTTACGATTATGTATACTGACATTATTTCGCAATGCGCGAATCGTGTTCGTTAAATCTTACCTTTCGGAGATGGATTTTAACAATCAAAATGCGTTATTCTCTCATATACCGCCCCATAATTACAAACGTCAATGCTTATTATTGACAGATGTCAAATATTGTTTATCTTTAACAGAACTACAGTAGTGCTAGATTTAAATTAAATTGTAACCTCCAGCTGAATTACATAGTACGAGTATAAGTCTATACATCCTAAACCGATCAAGAATGCTTAAGTAAGCTGAAATTTTGACACAACATCGCATAATATCAATCACCAAATTTGAAAAGTTTCTTTGTGGTAAGATTTAAGGAGCGAGTTTTTCTGTCAACAATTTTTTCAAGTAAACAAATGATTAATGTTCACTAATACAATGCAAATTGAATGGTTTAGTTCATCTATTAATAAAACAATTTTCAGGACCTGGAGTGCTTAATATGGCACACGATTCTATTACCTCTAAATTATTTTCACAAGACAATATTTTGGCAGAATAGTAGTCTGTGCCAAATATGGCAAACTATGCATATGTGATTTATATATCCGTATTGTTTCAAACTTGGTTATGACATAATATGTAGAAGCGGATTTTAGGGACCCCCTGCAGCCATGGTGTCTAGGTGATCGTCGAATTCGTCTACGATTTAATTCGGCTTTTTTATTTGTATAGGGTTTCTTACACTGCTACCTAATGCTTTATAGTACCCCGTGCTAGTATCTACGAGAGGTTTATTCCATCATTGGAGTTTCCCCCAGAATATAATTCCTACAGAATTGTTTTCGAGGGTCCAACACTCTTACTTTGCCTTAGCAAGGATAGTTCGCCCTAGAGCACCCTCTGTAATCCGGTTTCTTTTAGGAATATGAGAATGAGAAATGGGTCCATGGTTGGCATATCCTCATCTGATAGGTTGGTACTTGCCAAGTATTTCAATCTTTTGTGGGTCTAATACGGCTATAGATGTTCTTCTCTTTATTCCAGAGGTGGTAGGCAACATAGACAATGTGCACAAAAGTTATGCAGGGAAATTAAATGCTTTGATGATTTTTGACGTTGGCGGTTTTTGGTGGGGACGAAAACCCCCATTTATTTGGCTTATTACAAGCTACAACTAACTTAAGACTAAAACTTAAAACTGAAACTTAAAACTAAGACTTAAAGTTAAGGAGAATGGTGAAGGAGTTCGGCTTTGAGGCAGGGAGTGCTGAGGTTAAAATCAATATGGGTGAGGTTTGAGTTAACTTTTCGTAGCATACGGGAAATTGGTTTATTAGATCCATATGAAGTGCGGTGGGACGGTAGATAGAAAAGACGAGGGCATCGTAATTTTCGTGGGTTAGTACTGAATAAAATTGAGTTATAAAAAGATGCGCAATCGACAGAGCCTGAAAGAAGTCGATGAATGAAAAGAATGTCTGCAACATCTCTGCGTTTCTCTAGAGTACTCAGGTTGATGAGGTTGAGGCGGTCTTGATAGGGAGGCAAGATAAATGGATCGTTCCTAGGAAGACCTCGAAGGACAAATCGAAGACATCGACGTTGAATATTCTCGATTTTGGTCACATGAACTTGCTGAAAAGGTGATTGGTGTATTCATGGAGGGGGCGAACAAAGGTAATGTAGAGGGATCTGGTCACGTAAGGGTCGGAGAATTTACGAATTATCTCATCAATATGTGAACGGAAATTTAATTCCCTATCGTACAATATTCCAAGATCACGGAGAGATTGAACGATGGATATATGTTGACCATGGTGAATGTAAAGGTGGGCGGAGGAGAAGTGGTGCTTACGTGATAAGGTAATGGATTAGCGTTTGGCGATATTAAGCTCTAAGCGATAGTTCGAAAAACTATCAAGGTCTTGTTGAAGGAGGCAGTAGTCATGAGGTGAAGAGATAGCTTTGAAAAATTTGGTATCATCAACGTACAGAGAGAGTGTTTAATAACCCTCTCAACATCATTTATGGTTAGAATAAAGAGGGGGCTGAGGTGGCTGCCTTGCGGAACACCAGAAGTGGCCAAGAAAGGAGTCGAACGGATCAGAAGCGAACTCTTTAAGAACAGTTTTCCAGGTAAGAAGATATACATTTTAACAATATGGGTTCGAAACCGAGGGCAGTCAATTTGAAGTTTTGAGATATCTTATCAAAAGCCTTACTAAAATCAGTTGCAATAACATCGACTTCTTTACCATTCTCTAAGGCAGACAGGGCGAAGGACACGAACTCGACTAAGTTAGTGGTAGTTGATCTACCTTTCAGAAAGCCGTGTTGGGTGGGAGGGATAAGAGACTTGCACTGAAAGCTTAAGGCTTCGTATAAAATACTTTTGACAAGTTTGGGTAGATGAGAAAGTTTAGCAATGGGGCGATAGTTTGTTACTTCTTTCCTTGATCCCTTTTTGTGTATGGGGTTATGAAAGAGGTCTTCCATATCTGAGGGAATTCTCCTAGTGATAGAGACAAACGGAAGAGATAAGAGAAGGTGAGGGAGAGAATGGAAGAGCATTTTTTAAGAAAAATGGCAGGGAGACCATCTGGACCGGGTGAGAATTCATTATTAAGATTTTGTAGTTTATTTTCAATTAAAGTAGGATCAAAAGGCAGGGACAGAAAGGGTCCAACGGAGAAGTTAAGAAGGTTACTGAAGTAAGAGGGGTCTGGTTGAAAAGAGTTATCGGCGAAAGATTGTTTAAATTAAGTGGCAAAAAAGTTGGTAATGGTTTGCGGATTAGTTGATGATATATTTTGAAAACAGAGGGACGGAGGGTAACCGTCAGATTTTTGTTTATAGTTGACGAATTGAAAAAATTACTTAGGGTCGTTCATAAGATTTTCTTGCGCGTTAATTAGGTGCCGCTGGTAGAGTGAGTTATAAAGATAATTGAATTGAAGGTGGGAACCGAAATAGTTGGAACAGTCCAAAACAGGGAGGGAAAGCTGCCCATAGCTTGTTTCTCTTGTTACGTAAGGCGCGAAGTTTTCGATTATACCAAGGGGAGATGAAGTTTTATGGCGAGAAAAGGGGACATAAATAGAAATAGAATTAAATATATTCCTGTAAAAAATTGTAAGGGCTTCGTTTAAGTATAGGTTAGCAAACTCAAAGGAACGTCTACTCGCATTTATTTTCCGGAAATTAGCTTCATGAAAGTCGTAAGAAGTGCGAAATATAGGTTGAGTAGATTGAAGTGGTGAATTGAGGAAAAGTGAAAGAAGAAGGGAGGGGATGAAAGTTATCAATAGTCGACAGACATAGGGAACAAAGCGAGACTGAAGAGTTAATGTAATTTAAGACATTACTAACTTGACATAGACTTGAATCAGTTAGCCGATCTATAAAGAGACATTCCTTAGTGGAGCTGGCATTAGAAGAAATAAAATAGGATTCATATCGGTAGGAGTTCACTGCAGCAGAGGCATATTAAATTCGCCAAAAATAAGGATGTCATCAAGGGAATCAGATAGGTCAATTATTTGATCAATCGCGTCGATAGCAAGTTGGTAAGATTCGATAGGTTGGTTTGGTAGAATGTAACAACACATAACGTATAGAGATCTCTGTGGAAACGTTATTTTTATTGTAACAAAGTCGACCCTAGAAGAGGAAGAAATGGCAATGAGATGAAATGGTTAGTTCGTACAAATTATTGCACGCGGTGGTCCGTTTTGAGAAAGCGCTCCTTCATAGCTCTTTGGTATAACCTAACCTAATCCAACCGTTTTGACATGGAAAACTAATAATTAATATATGTCCTTAGCTGTTTCGGAAATATCGAGCTAATGTGCAACCCAGAAAATCAATGCGCTAGAAGATGTCCCTGTCTTCGTTAAGGTGATCAAATAGTTAGTAGAGGATTTACCCTAGCTAGATGTCTGAAGTCACTAAGGGCTCGTTCTAGACCGACGAAGATGGCAAAAGCTTGAAGCGTCAACCTAATGGTGATGAACCGCAGCCTATGAATATCGGTTTTAAGGTTTAATACCATAACAAGATTCGAAAATGTTGTCTATCTCTAATAAGTGTTACAGTGATGCCAAATACAGAACAACGTAACACCGTTACACTTTTCGCAGCCGATTAGACTAATGAAATTGCTCAAGTGGCATCCCCATTAAATGATTAATCAACTAGCTCTTGGATGACTCGTTCCGTCAACCAGAACACAATACTCGTATTGCGCGTATCCTTAGAAACAAAAGTTGTAATCACTGTTTCATGCACACGATAGAAAAAAAAAAAAAACATTTCTCTACTGTGAATACTCTTCCCAGTTTAGCGCGTGTCGTGGTGTTGTATTCAAATGTGTAGCTGATACGGGATCCATTTGCAGACTCAATGATGTTGAACAAAAGTAATCGCTATACACTGGGATGAAGTGCAACTGACGCTCGCAGATGGTGGAGATGATGGGTGGTGCTCAGAGGGCAGTAGTAGCATAAGGCACTCGTAACTATATCACTCGTGATGCTATGCTATTTCTCGTTTTCGGTACTCATGTTCACTAAATGCGCCTTGTAATGGCTCAGTACTACCAACTCTAGCCATCATATCCTCCGCCGACATCCCACTACCATACCAGTTTACTGTTGTGTTCAGTTGGCGGGAATTATCCTCAGTCGAGTGGTTAAGGGACTGAACTTTATTTCCGAACCATTAAAAATGCGAATTTTATGTTTTGAAAAGGTTTTACTTTTTTGTTTTGCAATTTTTATTGGTTTTCCTGTTTCACCCTACACAACCATGAATTGTGTTTGTTTTGTTGCCCGGAAAATGAAAAAGTCCACATACTGCCAATTTACCCGTTTGATTGAAAAGTGAATTGAATGTTTTCGAACATAAGAACAGCAGCTGAGTGTGGAATGAAATCAACACTAGTGGTGTTATAACTGCTATACTAGGTGGGGGCAGTTCACCCCCCGTGGGAACTTCGACGCAAATCGTGGTACTGCTCCAAACACACCTGCGCTGTTGTTAATTTTAGCACTTGTTTTTTTACTCATATGGAGAATTATGTGGGGTAGCGGGATACTTCATTAATGTGCCCAATAATTTATTGATTATTTATCAAAGAAATACAATTGGAGGTAGGTATGCAACTTAATTAAGTTAATATACGATTTATTTATTGTGGGAATTTAATTCTGTTTTTTGTATGACTTTTGACAGATTTTGTTGGTGCCAGATTTATTCAACTGGATGGCAGTTGCTTTGATTGTACAAATAATGCGAGCTGTTAAAAAAGCCATGAATAGTAATCATAAAGTTCACTAGGTAACTGTTTTGATTGCTTTCATCACAAAGCGGTTCTATGGTGAGCTAAATATATATTTATTTCACATATTACGCGTTGAAGTAATAATAAAATAGTATTACAATTGCGTTAGCTAGTGGAATAAAAGATCGCTGAGTATATGTAGATAGGCACATACTCGTTTATTGCGAAAACTAATTTTGATTTTTAAAATAAAATAATTTTCATTTCAATTCGATCACACCGAGAATTGCGAATTTAGAAGGACCACTTCTGCAGATTGTTGAACGGCGGTGACGTCCAAAACTTCGCTGTCGATGATGATAACGATTAACAATACCGTACACCCGACTAAAGTGAAGTGAAAATAGCACTATATAAGCTTAAATCCAACAATGTTGCTGGAGCCGATGGGCTAACTGCCGAGCTATTTGGCACGGTGCGTACATTAACTCATTTCTAAGATATGGTCGGATGAAAGTATGTCCGACGAATGGAACCTCAGCATCGTTTGTCCGATCCTCAAGAATGGAGGAACTGCACCAACTAGAGTACAGATCGTATCTGCCATATAATATGAAAGCCTTAAACCTTTTGTCAGCAATCTGATTAGTACATATCAGTGTGGTTTTAGGCCAGGAAATGTTATGAGATAGCGGCAGGCCACGGTGGCACGCACGCTGTTGCACGGCTTAACTCAACGGACGGGGCTGGTTCTTCCCTGGCTGGTTCTTCCCTGGCTGGTTCATCACTTTCACACCACCCGCTCAAACACAAAAATATCGTGCCATATGTATATTAAAGGGAACCTAATAGAGAAGAGAAGAAGCTAACCTAATTAGACCACGGACGGACTTAAAAAAGATAGGAAAGAAGACAGGAGAAGAAGAAGCTCAAGGGCTTATGCCCATATCCTGGAGAAAGGAGGGTATACCAGATCTAACCTAAACCTAACTATTCTAACCTAAACCTAATCTATTCTAAAACTTATGATAAGCCCTAACCTATACCTAAACTAACTTATAACAATCCTATTCTAGCCCTATACTACGGCATCTGTACCCCTAGTCTCTCCAGGATGTGGGTTCGTCTCCACCACCACCCTTGTGTCTGAAAGACACAACCTTCGTAATCTCCTTGGCCAATATTCACTGGAGATGGCCCCTAATGCCTCAATCCAGCCACTACTGTATACTGTTCACGTAAAGTACGTAAAGACGTCACGTATGGTCTTTGTAACGTCAGTTCAGTCGCCCTGTCAAGTCATCGTAGCACCTGCTCAGCGAAGGACAGCCCTCCCATTCCCCCACACACCATCATCGCACAGGGGAAATTATCTGTCCATCATTTTTAAATAACCACTTAAATTAATTATATACATTTGAGTTTATTCAGGTAAAAAAAAAAATTAAATTCTATCCTAAAAAATCAATTACAGCTAATCTATTCTAATCAAGCCAATTCTGCTCTTAGCATTACTCCATATAAAAGAAATATTCACTAAAAAAAAATTTAATTGCTTACGTTTTTGTTGTCCCCCGTTGTTCTGTCGGCAGCACAAGAACAGACCCCAGTTGCTGAAGTTCAAGCTGAAATATCGCGGGCATAAAATCAATGCTAAATGCAGTACCACTTCACTCCTAACCTTAGCTTTACAATCTTTAAAATATAAAAAAAAAATAAGCTACACTCTGTCTACATAAGTAGAACACTTCGCTCATATATTTTTTGTTCTTTTGTCACACAAAAAAAAATGTTGTTCCTTCGTTGTATTCTGTTTCTGCTGCGGCTTTAATGTCACTGCATCTCTGGGGCGGACCACCTCTGTTCAGTGTTGAGTGGCCGTTGCTCCCTTGTGATCTTTGCACCCCGCTGAGAGAATAACGGTAGGCCAATTCGCCGGTTTGACTTGCGTTCTCCGCTGGCCGTTGTTTGCGGATAAAAAACCCGGGGCCTATCAAAAAAAATCTCTGCAGAGGCTTAGGTATAGCGGCTCGACCCAAGTCCTGGAAATTTCACCAAAAGTTACACCGATTAAATTCTCTGTTTCGTCGACATCGACCGTCCTCGTTTGAATTAATCAAAAAAGTGATGAACGGTCAATGCTCTTTTGCCCTAGTTTCCTACCTTCTTAATTTATTTATTTTTTCTCTTTATTATGGTCATTGCGTTACCTCTTCAATTTAATTCGTTGCTTATATTTCTCTTCGTCCATCTATGTTACCTCTGTCTCCCTTTTTGTCCATGTCGGTCGTCCTTATCAACATCCATATTGCTTTCGGAACATTGGAAAAGGGAAATTCCCTTATTCAAAGTTATAGTGATATTTTTTCCCTTTTTTTTTTTTTTTTATTAGCACTACGGGTTTAGTTGGGTACGTAACATCGGTGTTTGCAGTGGATACGGAGATCCACATTGTTTTGGTGTTTTTTTTTTCTGTGGATACGGTTACTTTTTATTGCGGTCTCTAGGTCCTCGTAACAGAAAGTCCACCAATCTTTGATCTCGGCAGATCTTTGAATAACCCCAGGAGCTTCAAATCGATACTCATCACCTTCATCATCAATGACAGCGTCATGTAATTTCTTTAACATCATACTTGAAAGGATTGTACAAAATTGTCCAGCATCGACGACATTGACATTATTGAAAGAATGTAGCGGGCTCTCAGTGGTGCTTTCGGAGTATTAAAATAAGCAGCCAAATGGGTTTAGTGATTACCGAGAAAAAAACAAAATATGTATGATTGCATTATCAAAAAAAAAGGACAGTTAACATCGGCGACTTGAACAGGTATAATTTTAAGGTAGTTAAGAAATTTGTCTACCTAGAAGAATCACACTTGCCAGCCACATATTGTTTCCTTAGGCTAAGTAGGTACTCGAGTAGCAAAGCCCTCTGACGGACAACTAAGGTGGCCTACTCGTAAGACTAAGACCCTCATCATACCAGTTCTCTTATGAGGCGCAGAAGCATGGACGTTATCAAGGCGGATGAAAACACTTTTGGTTGTTAAAATTCTTCGAGTGATTTTTGGTTCCATTTGTATCGGCGGGGAACGAAGGAAAAGATACAACAACGAACTATACCTGCACCATCACGTACATGCATAGTTCGTTGGTACTACGGCCTGGAAAGTTTACGAATCCATCCCGTAGGCTCCACACGGTAAAGATTTCACCTAAGGTGGCGCACACAAGTGAAAAGGACCTCAACCAACTCTGTGAGCAATACTGGAGGCAGCTAGCACCAAATCGAGCTGGTCCACACCGGACTGTAACACCATCTATAGTAAGTAAGTATGTAAGCATCTTTTTTTTTGGAATAAAGGGGAAATCTTCTAAAAGATACTGACGAAATACTCGGTTGGTCAGTATGCCAGATTTTTAGTAACTAAAACCACCTCCCTTTTATACACCCTTTTTTTATACCTCGCGGTACCACCTCCAGGTATTCCTTCGCGGGGCAGAATTTAGCAATTCTTGCTTTCTTTAGATGTCTACGTGGCCAGTCTCTTGGACTATTCTTCTCCTTTCTCCATCTCTCCTTCTTTTCCGATCCAGTCGTCTAAGTTCATTCGAGATGTATTTTGTGTAGGTGTCTACTGCATACCATTTTGTTTGCGACTGTAGCACGTGAACTATTATGTTTTCAGGGTTTGGTATTTCTTTCAGTTCCCTTTGTAGGATTTCTCTCTGAAACTGGAATCGTGGGCATTGGAAATACACATGCTCAACGTCTTTGTGGCTTCCCTCGCAGTACGGACAGTTGGGTGTTTCGTCGAGTTTAAACTTATGTAAGTAGGCACGAAAGCATCCATGCCCACTTAGCATTTGGGTCATGTGGAAATTTAGCTCTCCGTGTCTACGCTCTATCTGCTGCCATTTTCGTAGACTTGACGTTCGTTCAGCTTCTCTTAGGTCACATGGTGTTCGTTTCACCATTTTCGTCATCCGTGTTGTTTTTATTTTCATGTATCCTCTGTAGTTCATCTGATAACAGGTCAATGGGGACCATTCCTGCAATGACACATTCTGCATCGCTAGATGTTGTGCGATATGCACTACATACCCTCAAGGCATATACTCTGTACGTTGTTTCGATTTTCTTCTTATACGTTTTGCCTAGGTGGGTAATCCTATGAAAAATTAAAAAAGCCTAGAGCTACTTTCTAATAAGTAAAAACCTGTATTTATTCAGAAGACAATTCCTGATTTCATCTAAAAATCATAAAAGCCGGTTGAAGTAGATAGAGATACGAGATACGAAAAATTACCAAATCCCAGAGCACTGAGGCTCAATTTGGTTCATTGTTTACCTACTACCAAGCAGAAATCCCTTTCATGTAATAGTTGCAAAAACTTAGATTTCATTCTTTTATGCTCGAGTGGTTGTTGATTGTTGTTCATCTCTAGCCCACATGTTCTAGAATTGCTCCTAGATCTTTGATTAACAAAAAATTGTTTACTTAATAAGTACTAATACAGAGTAGCTTGGTATAAAAATATTATTAATAATTAAATATTTTTTTTTTGAAATGACTCTATTCTGCTGAAACAAAAATCATACAATTTATTTCTATATACTCAATTCCAGTACTGCAAACTTAATAACTTGGAGATTTTAAAAGTTTCTGGATATACATATATGTCTGCCTGGAGTTCTGTAACATAAAGTACAGTCTTGGTCATAAATGAAAAGCACCCTACGCATATGTATAACATGCCATTGTATCTGAAAAATTCAATACATATAAATAAAAAAACAATTAGTATGTGGACGAACATTTAATATCTAGTTGGCCCTCCATTGACCTTTATCACTACAAGAGCCCTACGAGGCATGCTGGCAACTACATTGAAACATTGTTCCGAGCTGGTTGTTTCCCATTCTCGTCATATCTTCAGGCCTACTAAGGATGTCAGATTATCCTCTTCGATTACTTACCTTGGCGTGGTGGGGACGCTCAGTAGGATCTAATGATCCTGGAGGGCGATTGCAGCACGGTCACCCGAGCTGTAAGGTCTCCAGAAGAAGTTCCGAAGCGAAAGAGTAGTCAACAGTAATCCAGTGGCGGTATGAGCAAATAGTAAACCGTACCCAAGGATGCAAGGCTGAGGGTAAAATCAGTCGCTAATGAGCTCCTTCAGGTGCCCTGGCAAGGGCCTGTCATAAGTTGCCTTATCGTAGCAGACAGAGATCGTTGGAAGAATCTGGGTCGGATTCAAAAAGACCTAAGGTGCACAACACCAGCACCTCCTCCAGGCGGTTCAACTTCACATCGAAATCATACAGTGTAGTACTCAAGGACATGTTTATACTGGTAAGATAAGAACGATATCGATAGTACAATCACTCCAGATAAATGGAGGATGATCCCAGCCAAACTGGCGAATTGCGTCTTAGACATCATGAAGGAGAATCCCGGCCCTACTCCCAACTGTCGTGACGGCGGTAGGCATCAAGGCCACGTCAAGCTGATCGCTTGTGCTGATAAGAAATCCTGTCATCCTATAAGCTAGCGATTAGCAAACTAGGGGAGGTTTGGCTTGGTGCTAAGCTTGAGGTTGTAGCTAGAGAGGATATCCCATGCAGACCAAGAAATTCCACCTGAATCCTAGCCGAACCCTCTAACATGGAAGATATTATCCGGATCCTCCACATCAGCAACCCGTCGCTTCCTACTCACAACTGGAAAGTCGCCAAGCTGAAGGAGCAGAGAGGCCTTTATAGATGCGCGCTAATTGTGATCAATAAGGAATATCTTGCACCATTGGCGAAGACTGAAGGTGTGATTAGCTATAGGTTCGATGCGATTACCCTGAAAGCTCACAAAAAGGACGAGGTGGATGTTGAGAAACTTCCCCCCCATCCTTCAGACCCTATTATAGGTATCAAAGACCCTATTATAGGTATTAAACTCCCTATTATAGGTATCTATCAGACATGGAGATGGGTGATATTTCAGAAAAAGCACCTTTGAGCGAGGATGAACTTCTTGGCTTGTCCTCAGACTCGGAGGAATTGAACAACACTGTGGTGGAGGTTTCTCTGCCTGATTGTAGCAAAAATGAGGCAGATTAATTTCTATCCCTCCAAAACGGCTTCTGCCGGCCTTCTTTCCGTCCCTCAAAGGATAGGGAAGATATTGTCTTGATCCAAGAACCTTGGGTTGTTAATAACCTGGTTTGTTGACTCAGGACTCCCGAATACTATTCCCTATATGTGAAGGATAAAGGTAAACCTAGATCATGCATATTGGTAAAAAGTAGCATTAAGGTATAATAATTTTACTTCCTAATTACAGTGATCGGTATATACGAGTAATCGTAGCGTTGCTAGAAACAAGCAAACGCTCCTATTATCTAGCATCGGCTTATTTCGCCCACTACATCATAGACCTTCCTGGACTTAATATAGCAAGACTGGTCACAGACGCTGAAAGAAGTAAAACGGGAATCATAGTTGGCTGTGATGCTAATGCTCACCACTCCGCGTGGGGTAGCTCTGACATTAACGAGAGAGGTGAGTTGTTTTTTGACTATATTCTAAAAACTAACCTTATTTTATGTAACAACGGTAACGAACCTATATTTATAACTATAAACCGACAGGAGGTTCTAGATGTAACCCTTGTCTCCGACAACATTAATCAAATGATCAAGAATTGGAAGATACCTGGTGAACACTCTTTTTCTGATCACCGACAACTTCAATTTAGTCTTAACGACGATCCTCCAGGCTCATTGGTTTACAGAAATATCCGTAATACTAACTGGCTCAAATATAGGGACATTTTAAAGAAAGTGGGTAATTCCGACACTCTAAAGTCCCCGAGCAATCCTCAAGAGCTTGATTTTATGGTTAAGGACCTTACCCTGGCCCTCAACAAAGCCTTTTCTTCCTCTTGTCCTTTGGTTAGGGTTAGGGACAAGAAAAAACCACAATGGTGGATCCCTGATCTAGGACCACTCAGAAATACTTGCAGGAAACTTTTCAACAAAGGCAAAAGCACAAGAGATGCATCTGACTGGGACTCGTACAAAGAATCCCTAAAAACATATAAAAAAGAATTGAGGAAAGCCAACCGTAATTCTTGGAGACTCTTTTGTGGTAAAATAGAAGAATCTTCTGAGGCGTTTAGGCTGTGAAAAATCCTCTCGACAAATCCTTCAGTGCCCAGCTGTTTTTTAAAAATAAATGGGTCTTGGACAACTTCTAGTGTAGATACGTTAGATTTACTTATTGATACACACTTCGCAAGTAATTCCCTGACTGCCAACAATAATGACTATATCAAGTCAAATACTCAAAAAGTATTTTTCAGAGCTGACTGAATCTGATCCATATTCCGCATATATGGAGAGAAGTCAATGTCGTATTCATACCCAAAGCTGGAAATATTCACACGCCAGTCCAAACGACCTCAGACCTTTTAGTCTATCATCTTTTAAAAACACTAGAACGACTGATCGATATCCACTTAGGTGACAGTATTGACACACAACTACTATCCACGGCTCAACGTGCATACTATAAGGGCAAATCAGTAGAAACAGCATTGCATACGTTAGTCAGTAAGATCGAACACTTCACAAGGAGTACACCATGGTAGCTTTTCTAGATATGGAAGGCGGTTTTAACAACGGCCGACTGATCGATATCCACTTACGTGACAGTATTGACACACAACTACTATCCACGGCTCAACATGCATACTGTAAGGGCAAATCAGAAGAAACAGCATTGCATATGTTAGTCAGCAAGATCGAACACTCCATAAGGAGTTTAACAACGTCTACTCATCTGCGATAATCAAAGCACTGTCAAATCTGAAGATAGATAGCTCACTTGGCGAGCTGATTAATTTACTGCTTAATAGTCGAATTATCAACTCAAAGCTTGGTGGGACATCTGTTAGAAGATACATATGTCAGCAGGGGTATCCCTCAAGGGGGTGTCCTATTCCCACTTCTTTGGAATCTGGTGGTTAATGAACTACTGTTAATCCTGAAAGCTGAAGGTTGCGAAGTTATCGCCTATATTGCTATAGCAATCTCCGGTAAACACCTCACTACCTTAAAAGAGCTCCTACAAAACGCTTTGAACAAGCTATCTAAATGAACAGCTCGGTGTGGTCTAGGAGTGAATCCCCACAAAACCGAACTAGTCCTCTTCTCAAGGAAATATAAAATCCCACCTATTGACCCTCCATCCCTTAATGGAACAAGCTTAACTTTCTCCAACGAAGCAAATATCTGGGTCTTATTTTGGATAGGAAACTAAGCTGGAAAACTAATATACAGGAACGAGTTAAGAAAGCCAATGTCGCACTCTTCTCTTGCAAAAAAGCCATTGGGAACAAATGGGGCTTACAACCTAGACTAACTCACTGGCTCTATATCTCGGTCATTAGACCAATCCTTATGTACGGGGTAGTTGAAGTTATTAAGCAAAGTCCAACGTTCAGTTTGTCTGTGCATTAGCTGAGCACTGCGGACGACACCTTCCGCAGCAATGGACATTCTTTTTTCATTTAATACCCCTCCACATTTATGGCAGGCAAATGGCAGCTCACTCAGCTATTCGCCTAAAAGCTACTTCACAGTGTTCCAAAAAACTCTTAAACAAGTTTAATATCTTTCCTGAAGACATTGACTACACCATACTCAAGTTAAATATTGACAAAAACTTCTAAGTCACCATCCCTTCCAGAGCATTCTGAGAAGACGGTGGTTTTACGGAAGATAAGTCGGTACATTTCTATACCGACGGTTGAAAAACTAACGACGGGGTGGGTGGTGATTTCTTCTCTGGTAAACCATTGTAGCGTATTCCCGAGCGGAAATAATAGCAATTAGGGAAGTCTTGTCTTGGTTAAAGGAAAACATGATATAGTTCATTGATATCCGCATCTTTTCAGACAGCCAAGCAGCAATACTTGGAATCATCCTCAGTAAATTCTATAACAGCTCTAGACTGCCGATCGTCTCTTATAGAGATGGCGGAGCAGTTTAATATTCACCTAATTTGGGTGCCGGAATATAAGGATATACCAGGGAATTGTAAGGCTGACGAACTTCCCAGACATGGAACAACAATACACATCCTTCCAGGCAAAAGTTGACTGGGTATGCCATGCCTATCGCTACATGCAAACTTAAATTACAGCTGGATGCTATCGAAGACAAATTCTAGGTAGACAAGGGGTATAACTTGTTTAGCGACAAAACGGATTTGGCCTATGCTGGATGATCTGAAACGCTCTAGGAATTCGATTTCTCTAAATAGAAAGCATATTAACGCTGTTATAGGTGTCATTACTGGACACTATCTAATAGGCAAGCATGCATGGAGGAGAAAGAGACTATTTTTCACCTTCTTTGCACCTGCCCAGCTCTCTCCCAAAGAAGGAAACTCCACTTAGGGGCCTTCTGTTTCAAACTTGCCTACCACACAATTGGGATGGTAGTCTTCTCCCTTCCTCCTGCGAACGTAGACTGCGCAGGAGTCCCGAAAATCTATAAAGACACTTTCTGATTTAGTATTCAGTTCGGACACACTTTTATTAATTAAAGTATCCAATGATTTCGTAAATCCGCTTTTGATTTTCTTTTTAGAAGTATGGAATTTGCTAACCTCAAAATTTGCCTCGTCTGACCATATAACATTGCTCCAATCTTCATGGCACCAACCCTTTGCAATTTGGCCCACTCAAGACGTCGTTTCTTGTTCTTCTCAGAAAGCCAGGGTGTTTTTGTGGCCTTGCAGCCTCTAAGGCCGGCTTCCGTTAGCTTTCTTCCAACCGTTCTAGCAGATAGCGTAACATTTTGGCGTTCCTGAAGCAAAGCAGCTAGTTCAAAAGAAGTCTTTTGACGATGTTTAAAGACAAGAGAGCAAGAATCCGATCTTCACGAGTCGAAGACTTTCTTAAGGCATATTGAACGGCTGCAAGCGAATGCTTAAGAGTTTTTCAAATTTTTTGCTGGGACATGCCTTGAGAGGCCAAAAGGACAATTTGGGATCTTTCAGCTCGTATTTACGAAATGATACCAATTATTTATACAAATTTTACCGCACAAAAAATCTAGAGTTATAATTCGCTGGAATTCCCCACAATTTAGTCATTAATAGTTAACGCATCCTGGGAAGTCAAAAATATTCACCTATCTGCAGTATTTTTTTTTACAGTAGAGGGTGCTTTTCATTTATGGCAAAGGCTGTATTTGCCAATTTATCCATCCTGTCAATTTAAACTATTTTCTAGCAGCAACCAAAAGACTAATGGTTCCTAATTTAAATAGAAATGCATATGGAAAGTATGAAGAATTCTGCACGAAACACTGTAGGAATACGAAAATGTAAAGCCAACCTACTGGCAGACCAATAGCAACGATATCCGATGTCATACCAAACTGTTGCCACAGACAACTATCTTATGAAAGAAGTGCTGTAAAATGATGATGATGATCTTACTCGTAGTTGAACATAATCCTTAACTTTTGCATATGAGATACACTTTTGTAACCACAAACACATCTAATGGTCACAGAAGCATGCTTCGCCTAACGTCTGTGCACCACTTGAGATAATGAAAACTTACAACGAATGCCATATCCAAACAAGAAAGGACACATGGTCATGATACTGTGTAATGTGCAACTGTAACCGCATTCAATGACAAAATTTAATTTGAATTGAAAATGTTGAGATGATATTCCATAGTAGCAATAATGCAACCAACTCGTGGGCAGAGGATAGTTCATGATATCTATATCAATATGTATCTACGTAATGTATCTATATAGATACGAGTATATATTTATATTTTCGATACTCGTGATACCCAAGTGGATTGTGCAAAATTTCGCATGAAAAGATAAATAATGATGAAAGGTACACATCAAGAAATATTCGCAGCAACGGATGCACTACCTAAAAGAGGCAACGAAGCAATGCATATTTGGTATACCATGATCCCATTTAATAGGGTGCTTGGTTGTTTAAGACAAAATTTGTTCTATAGAAAATATTTCGAAGGTCAACCTTCTAGTAGTCAACCGCTGAATGTAGACTTGTAATGAGGTTTGTCGCTGAAGCTTTCTCGTTGGCCTTCGAGACGGCTCTAACTATCGGGTAAACCATCATAGCCAATTCGACATGACCTATTGTGATCTCGAATATTGAGAATAGGGTGTATAGCAATTAATTGGAAATCAAGTGTAGGCAATATGTACTTCATTATTAAAATATTTTTTTTTCTTTATTGTAGCAATGCGCATTCAAGGACTTCGGGCATAGCACAGAAATGGGTGGGTGATGAATCAGTTGCAATGCTGGAGAGGTGCTTACAAGGGTATCTTTCAGATTTTTATTTCTCAAATTTCAAGACTTTGTTGTATAATCTTTTTATAAGGAATCATTAGTCTTTTCTTTTGCATGGTACTAAAAATAAAGCAAGAGAATTACATATTTGCATAGATTTTCTTTTTAACATTTTCTGGCTTTAAAAAGGCAAGGCTAATATTTGATTTTTATACAATATACCTATTATACCTATGCATCTATTGTATTTGTCGTTCGTCCTTCTCAGATTTAACAATACTTTCTTTTCTTCATGTACGTTGAACTTTGTGAAATTGTATAGCTGTTGTGCTCGTATTTAGGCTAGGTTAAGTTGAAATGTTTATCTGGATAATCTGTATGTCCCCTGGGATACCACAATGGGGGAAAAAAAATCGAAACAGACTAGGGTAACGTTCGTTCCAAAGAGCGCCAGGAATGCCTAGCGAAAGAACTAGGCAAGTCTTGAGGAAGATGAGGCAGCTCAGTATCGGTAAAGATTCTGGAAATAATAGCTCCCTTTAAGAGCATTGAAGCATTTTAGAAATATATTGAACTTAGTACCAATAAAAAAATTGATAAAGTGCGAGTAGAGCCGTTATTTTAACTGTATCCCAATTTTGCTTTCTCGAATCCGTGGAAAAAGATTATTAATGCAGCTTTCCGTTTGAAATACGTACCTCAAACCTGGAAAATAGACGAGGTAATTATGATACCGAAGCCAGATAAACCACCTACTGAAGTCACAGCGTATCGATCGATATCTTTGCTAACGATGATTTCAAAATTATTTGAAAAAATCCTGCTTGAAAAGCTTTTATCTGTACGATAGATCAAATTCATAGAATAATAGAGAAAATAGAAAAAATGCCTGCTCTGCAGTATTCTTGGACCTAGCTCAGGTCTTTGATAGAGTTTGGCACAAAGGACTTAGAGCTAATTTGAAGAGATGTCTAGACAATTCTAAACCATTCTAGAATCCTACATAACTCTTCTTTTTTTTTTAATTAGCAAGGGAATGAGTTTTCGGAAGTAATAAATCAAAGCTGGTGTGCCACATGATAGTGTGTGGAACCTACCCTTTATTTGTTATTCACAAACGACATCCCGATGAGTGAAAATACAGCTATAGCAATATTTGCAGATGATACTGCTGACACTGACAGTGGGAAATGCAATAAAATACGCGACAGAAAACCTTTAAAGGTTAATAAACAATATAAACACCTGGATCAGAAAATGGCAAATAAAACTAAATGAACTTAAGTCAGTACACATAACTTTCACTTTTTTTTTTCCTATAACAGAATTATCCCATATTCTAATACGGCTGAAAACTTGGGCATGATACTGGACGCTAAAAAGAAATGAAAGAAACGTGACCTTAAGAATCAGAAAATGCATTGGCTTATCAGTAGATTTTTCTTGTCTATCTATTCCGAACAAAATACTTCTGTATCTGTAGCCGGTGTGGACTTACGGGATACAGCTGTGAGGATGTACAAAAAAGTCAGAATACATCCAAAGATTTAAGAATAAAGTACTTGGAAGAATTGTTAGTGCTCCGTGGTACATTAGAAACACAGGCTTTCACAGAGTCCGAGGTGTAGAGACAATTGATTTTTAAATCAATAAGCTCGCTAGGTGGCACAAACTTAGGCTGCAAAACCAAGACAACGATGAAGTGGTTTGATAAGATTTGATAAGAATACTAAAAAGAGTTAAAACTTTCGAGTTAGCCACCTAAAAAATAAAGCGCATAAAAGTAATAAGAAACAAGAAAAAAAAAAGAACAGCGAAAGATTTCTTTGAACTTACTCTCTAATTTAATAAAATTAATTTGCTGATTAAGGCACGATATTAGAAGTGGTTAGGTATACCCGACTTCTAACGGAGGTGTTTTTAGTGGCGTTCAAGTCTCACATAACTTTGAGGCACAACACTCTTAGTGTCTTTCGAGATTTTCACCTCCACATGCAAAAGCACGGCTAGCTTGAGAAGCGCTAAAGATATTTTGATGAAATGTTGTTTATATGTACGAGTATTAAGTTCTGATACGTAGGTCATTTCGTTTAAAAACTGTCGAATTCTTGAACGGATTTCAATTAAATTTGGTTTGTGGACTTGTTGTTGCGAAATAGAAAAAGAACAAAAAAAAATGCACGTAATTTCTTTAAAAAGAAAAGAAAAAGGGGGCCTCCCCATAATTTAGGTATATCCACAGTTAAGGAAGCATGAAAGAAAGTTTTTGAAATACACAAGAATGTCGTGTTGTAAAAATTCCTATAACAGCGAGTGAGAAACTTATAGTAACTGCGAAGTAAGTACTCGTAATACAATTTTTACTTTGTGAAGGATTTATTTCAAACGCACAAAACGCACAAAAATTAAAAAAAAAAAAAACTTAACGAAAAGCAGCACAAAAAAGTTCAAACACAAAATCAAATTGGCTTCTAATTATATTCATTAAAACTTACTGAAAGAAATATTACGGGAACGTGTGTTTCTTCTATTGATTGTGCACTGTTGTCAGTAACACCATTCAGTGGTGTATTTGAGGGCTCACTAACTGGAGAATTTTGTTGCATGAAATAGCTAGACCCCTGCGACCCATTTGGCGTAAAAGTAAACGAATCTGTTTAAACAATTGGACAAAATAAGTTTGTTGGCATTATTGTAAACTAGATCTTGTAAAGTCCTTTGAACTTGCATCCTGAATTGAGCTTTTGAAAAGAATGTAGTTTTCGTATATGAGGGAGTAAGCTTTCAAAAAACGATTCGTCCTCATCCTTCTCTTTTTCTTTAGGTGTGTTTTCAATTATTTCGGCTTCATGGATTTGGAGGTATATAAATTTGTTCTTAAGTGGCTTATAGTATATTGCATTATACAGATGTAATATCGAAGTCTTTCGAACGTCCAGACGATGAGCCTCCCAAATTTACTTCTTCCTTTTGTTCCAGATTGACTTGTTCTCCTTGGTCCACATTTACTTTCTTTCCGTGTTCTGAAACGGAGAGAAACAAGTTAATTTGAAAAAAGGCCAAGCAGTGTATAAGTCTTCTACACAGCTCGCATCACCCGATCGTTCTAATGGAATGACCCGGAATTGGTCCCTTAGATGCTTCCATTTTTATTTATTTTTTAAAGGTCCTTTGAGTTTTGGAATTGTTAGAAATTGTATACAGTTCCTGTTTACAATTTCCGATTTTTGGCGACAGGGTCCACATTAAGGGTGTTATCATTTGTATTTAGGATGGTGCCATAAGAAAAATTGTGAGGGTTACCTCAGAAGTTTTGTAGACCACTGTGCAACCCATTCATGTGCCACAACCGACCGAAGAACACATAGAAAAAGTATCAGAAGAATTTTGTAGTATGTGGGACTTTATTGAACGGAAAGCACATCCGTATTAAATAACCACTCATTCCGGAACAATATTCTATAACTATAAGAAATTTTGTTCGATTGTGCTTATTGCAAATTTTTAATGATAGAAGTTGGAGGATATGGGAAGCAAAACGATGGTGGAACTTTTAGTTCTTCAGCTTTATTCGAAATGGTTAATTCCGAAGAGATTATATTATCGAATGCCACATTTAATATTGGAAGACGAAGCATATCCGTATGAAATGAGTATTTCAATGAATGTCTAGCCCTCGAACGAAGATGAGTGGAATGTGCCTTCGGATTAATTCGAAGTGGCGTATATTATGGAAACTCATTGACACCACAACAATCTTCGCAGAAGAAATTGTGAAAGCTTTTTGCATTCTTCACAATACAATTATCGACATAGAAGGTGAGGGAAACTATACACAAAGGCAGCTGTATCTATTTCGGAATCAGAAAGCAGTATTCAATAATTGAAAATCAATCATCCAAAAAAATGGTCATTTGTCCTAGAAAATTTTTTAAATTCCTTTACCTCTAATCGAGTATAAAATGTTTAAGATTAATAATACTTAAAAAATATATACATAAAGAAAAAAAAATACTTCTTTCTTTTATTTCCAAAGGGACTTTTTCCCACTTCTTCTCCACAACAATTCTATTGTGGTAATTTTTATTTCATTGGTCCCAAAGTGGAGGCCTTTCGAAAATTGTTGATATGAGTTGTTCTGAATCCTTTTCACTTAAAAAATTCACTACACATATTAAAAATTTTCATATATTTGTACTGTTTGAATCGCGTGTTTTAAAAAATGAAGAAGAGCAATTTCCGAATATTTTTCGAAAGAAAGGAAAAAAAAAAACATCTGGAAGAGGAAGTGGGGTGAGCTGTTGGGATATCGTGAAGAACTCCATGATGTAGCTGTTTTGGATGTGAAAATCAACAATATGACACTGTATAGTCCTCATTTACTTGAATAAAGTCACCGGCAACGTGATTATGATAATTATGATAACATTATCCTGAACAATGTGAGTTCAACAGATCTGATGCCTGTTAAGGATTTCAATGGGAGGATAGGTCTATCACAAAACAACAACAACAAGTGGAGCTACAACAACTACAACTATCCAAGAAGTCCGGAAATCTAAAGATGAGGTTAGCAATAACATGGGTTCAAAGTAGCATTATATGATTTTCGAATAGCAATGCAAAATGGTCCGAGACAACAAATGAAACAAGCAGGCACCACTGAGTCTTTTGCCGAAATTAATATAGAATGACAAAAGTCGCATCACACGTCAGAATAACTTGAATACAGAACTAAAAGGATTTACTGCATCGACCACTACTCCGCGCATTAGATAGTTCACGGAAATTATTTACCATTCCATTATGCAGCACCTTTGTTTAGTGACGAGTTCCTTGACCAGCGGATCACATAACAAGAAGTACAACTAGTCATTTTTAAATCAACCACGGAGTTTATAGCAGCACTTACTTCGGAATACAACCGAATATTCGAATCTTCAAACGGATCATAAAGCTTCAAAAAGGCAATTATAATACCTCTTCACAAAAAAGGAGACCGTGGTGACCCTGGTAACTATAAAGATATATCTTTCTAAATACCTCGGCTAAGCTATTTGGTGCATTGATTGTCAATAGGTTGAATCAATGGATTGAAAATAAAAGAGTTCTAAGTGAATTTCAAGCGGAACTTAGAAGAAACTACTCTACGGTATAGCAAATATTTACATAGACATTGCCGAAATTTGTAAAAGAAAACAAAATAAACTTTAAGCCTCTTTGTTGATTTTCGCGCAGCCTTTGAGTCTATCTCCGGAGAAGCTCTGTTTAATAAGCAGTACAAAATAGGAATCTCCAGTAAAGTTATTAATGTCTTGAGAGCAATGTATGAATGCAACACGGCATACATTTGGGATGGAGAGTTTATGCCTAATGAATTTACTACATCAACAGGCGTGAAACAATGCTATATCCTAAGTGCGTTACATTGCATCCTGTTTATTAATGACATTGTTGAAGTGGTAGAGGGTGGCATCGAGATTGGATTGGATCTTTGTCGACACTGTGAATGATATGCAGTTAATGATCAATATACAAGTATTAGCGGCGTACTGAAAGAGGTGGAATCTGTTCATTAACCTAGAGAAGTCGAAGAGGATGGTATTTAGAAGAGGTAGAGGGAGATTTCCCGAGCGGAATTTGAAGGAAAGCAAGTCGAAATAGTCTGTGAATATAAGTACTAGGGAGTCCTTGATCTCTGTTAATCTCAAGCATTTTGAGGCCAAGTTATCATATCTGAAGCCAGGCGTTATGAATAGGTACATATGTACATAATCCATGACACGAAGATGAAAATATTCGGCGCTACTTCAGCTTCTATTCTTTTATATGGAGCTCAAGTGTGGGACACTCTTCAAATGAAGCAGTAGAAAAGTTTCTCTACTGGAGAAAACATGCTGAGTAATGTATGACAAAATTGTAAAATAGCCAAATTATAATCACCGGGCGAGATGGATAGCAACAACCATAAAGAGACATATATACACTGATGGGAGTTTTAACGAGTGTCTCTCCACTGGTTCTGATGCCAGTGATATAATGATGTTGAAGAATCCATCGTAATAATGCGATTGATGCATATTAATCTTCAGCAACTTCAGCCCTGATGAAATTAAAGAACCGGGGGACTACAACAACACCATTATTGAATTAAGACCACACAAATTATGATGGCATGTCGAATGCTAGTATTTATTCATTCCAACTATTTTCTTTTTTTTTGTTGCCGACTACACTGAACGGATTTCAATGATTTTTTTTATTGATTAGGAAATTTTTTAGAGCAGGTTTGTATAAAGCTACTTATTGGGTTATAATTTCGAGAGACCATGAAATAAGATAATAAAACCTAGAAGCGCATATAGCTTCGACTTCGGCTTTGTTGATTTTAATCAAATTAGTTTTGGCTTTTAGAGCTTTTACGCATCCAGATTTCAAGCCCAAAATCATATTTGTATGTTGTTTGGAAGCTAAATAATATCAAAAATATACTTTCCAAATTTAATGAACTTTTCCTTTGAGTCGGTCCCATCACTCAGTGGTGATGATAATTTTGTTTCTTGCTTTCTCTTTCTCCTTGTTCTCTTTGAGAGCTTTTTTATCTGCTTCAGGGTGTTTTTCTGTCCTATCTGCTTGAGTAGGTATACGAGTATGTATGTATGCTCTGGCGGAGAAGTTTTGGAGTTAATTGATAGCGTTCCCACTTCATATTTTTTAAAAGCGTAGTGTTTCCTTAAAAATTGTAGGGAAATTAAATTCGTATTTCTTATGAAATGGTTATTCATTTTAGCATAGTCTCTTGGACTCATTTAAAAAAATTTGGTCATAAGTAGTACCTTCAACTTCAGTGAAACATCTACGCCATAACAAAATGTGATTTAAAATTGTTCGTAGCGACGTAGTAAAATAGATGGAAAATCATAAAAGCATAGCGAAACACTACGATAGTAGTTAAATAGTGTGATAGTAGTGAAACATTACGATAGTAGTGAAACATTACGATAGTAGCGAAAGTGGGAACGTTGTAATGTTAATGGTGTTCTATCAGTACACATAACACGATAGCATAAACCAGTTGCTGATCTGCAATACACAGCAGCAGTGCGTGTATAAATATGCAGTATGGGTATCTAAGGACTGTGGAAAGGGCTTAGAGGGAAGAAAATCCTTTTTTTTTGTCCTAAAAGTTGCAGGGGTACGAAGCAAGACGAGCATGGATCAGCTAGTTAGTCATTAAGGGCAATGACAAGCGTGCACTTAAAAAAAAAATACTCGTATATATACAAAATGTTATTAAAGTTTTAAGTAAAATGTTTCTAAAATGTTTTCTTTACTTCAGCTTTAATTGTATTGGTTTTTATATGCTTTAATAAAGCTAACTTGTAGCTTGTTGTTAACTTAGCTACTCTATCCACAAGTCTACAGTAAGAACCACAAAAGGAGAATCAAATTAAACTGATTATAGGCCGAGGTATATCATTTGGCATCACACAGTATGAGAAACAGCAGCAAAGTAAACAGAAGAGCTGGCGTTATTCTGACCTGAAATTCTTACCTCGGACAAACAGGAACTTCTTGATTTTTCGTTCTTTATTGAATCAAATGAAAATGATTAGGGATTGAATTTCGGTTTATTTGGTATAGTTTACCGATAGAGTGAGACGTGTAATTGTCTGCTGGGCTGGTCTGGATTAAACAAACTATTCTATCTCTGTAATTCAAAAACGCATGCATTTCGAAGCTATTGTATTTGCAGGAGCATATACGTGGCACCATCACTGAGCGTAAGACTCAAGGTTTGAGTACAAAAAAATACCGAAAAGTTTTCTCACGGTCCCTCCTTTCGCGAACGTCTGACAAAAATCCCAGAATAAAAGCGTAGTAAATTTTCTACGATTCTAGGTAAGAGGCAACCCTGATTAATTAATAATTAACGAGCTTGAAGCATCATCTATAAGAACACATTTGCAGACAAATTTGGCAGAACAGCACAAATTATTCTGTGCTGTTTACCTGGTTATAGGTGCAATAAATTAACTAAATAAGGCACACACAACGTAAACATTGTTAGGTTTCCTTAATATATATATATACGGAATCTCAGTGGACTCAATAGACCCAAAAGCGGCCTGTTGCTTCAAAGGTCATCCACCATACCTAACCGTAACCTAATTACTTTGGAAAACCTTACATAAAAATTCTAAAGATAACTTGTCAAACTTTTGAAAGTTTCACTTCTTCAATTCCTCCACCCACTGCAGAATGCTCCCCTCACCCACACGTCCACCGAAAATCTATTGCCATACACAGCAGTTATATTCTCTAGCCAAACATAATTTTACCTTACACCATGGAAAATCCTTTTTTTTTTTTCTTCCTTCACTTTTAACAGTGAATACCGCACCTGCTTATTATTCAAAATACTCCAAACGACATCCATTCATCCCCATTACAACTGTAGCGCTTAACTGACATCCTCCTGTCACGCCCTCTATTTCGTATGCATTCGTTGTAATTTAAAAATCGTCTTCAACGTTCCTACGTATTAAGCTTACAAACCGAGCACAACTGCCACTGCAGGCCGGTATTGCAGTTGCATATTAAAATTTCATATGGAATGCCAAAACATTCTACAAAGCTGACTTGGAATGCATGTAAAGTATTTTTGTGTAAATCCATTGGTGTTTGCATGAGTGTATTGCAGACTGCAGTTGTGAACTGAATGCGGCGATGACTTACTTCTAGCCGACCGACCACCACACACTGTTAACCCCATCAAGGGATAATAATTCAATGTCCAGCTACAACCCATGACCATATTTGTAGAGGTTACCTTGGTCAATGGCATTGCTTGGATTGACCAAACGATGTTTGAAGTGACCAGCTTAAAGTATTTGATTCTGCAGGTAATTGTGGGAGTAGTGGTCAGTATGCAGTGAGAGGCTTAATCTCCTATCCAGGATAGGTGCTAAAATACAAAAGTGGTGGTTGTGTTCGACTTGATGTTATTCGACATCCAGTTTTAATATGCATACTTTAGCGCACATTTTGTTAGCTCTAGTTTAAAAATAGGTACTGAAAAGAATGGTTGAAAAACATATTTTGCTTTTTTTCTGATGAAAACTATGTAATTCTCACCTTGCTTCTGATCTTCTATTCAATAAATAAGTGAGCATTTTGCCTGCCCTGGACAATGTATTAGTAACGACACGCACGGATGATTGTAAAACAAAAGATTGAGTTGGTGCCGGCTTTTTCGGAACAATCTGGGTATTTACCCTGCTTTAGATTTCCAAAGCATTGCAGAATATTCCAGGTTTAAATAACCGCTTTTTATCAAGCTGGCTGTTAATAAACATAGTATCGCTGACTAATACTATTACTAACCCCTGACCCCCATTGGGCTTAAATCGTTATACAGTGTTCACAAGTGTAAATCTAAACGAACAAAATAATTTTTGTTTGTATTAAGAGATGAGAAAAATACTGAATCGAGGGGGCTATAAAAGTGGGGAAATAGTTTGTAGTGCTAACATCATCGCTTGTCACGCTGCAGGTTCACGGTTCAATTCCTAATGTCAAGAGTAATCTATTTATTTCACATGACAAGAAATAAAAACGTGGATCAATTGCGAAGCTCATGTCAACTCCACTGCGAAGATATAACACCGGCAGTGGGGTGGTCACATGGCTGAAAATGCAACTTGACCGTGATGATGACATCAGGAGGACTGAAAAAGATACTGTGAATCATAAGCAACGACAATAACAACAAAACAGAAATGCTCCCCAGTTATCTGGACGACACCCTTGGAGTTTACTGAAACTTAATACCACCTGTGTTCCAAACCCACTACACCAATCTTTCTCTCTCTCACTTTCTACAAACTCCCGTGCCCTGAAATAATTTAAGGGTAAAAAAAATGGACAGCCCCTATTTGGACGTTTTATACTTGACGTTCAATATTCATAGCGGCCTGACTATCAACCAATATATGAAGTTTTTGCTAAGGCGTTGGGTCGTGCTTGAATGTCCCATAACTCCTGTGGATTAGCAATATTTGAATTTTTTATTTATTTTAATTCCAGTTTGTAGACATTGACATAGTCCCACAGGTAATAGGACTTCCTCTTGTAATGAGGAAATCCTATAGTTTAATCTAAAGCTGAGGTAGTCAATAGGAGCCAGTTATTGTGGTAATAATTCCAGAATTTGGCTGTGACTCTGTGGCTTAGTACTCGTAGTCCAGCACACAAATTCGTTGATCCTATATGCACTGCACCATTGCGTACTTTTAGTCACCCTTATTCTTATTGTCATGTCACCTGAAAAATAAGGTGACAACTACATATTTTTCTGTGATTCCTATTGCTGCCGTTCTTCAAACCCTTTTTGATTAATTATAATTAAATAATGTTGTAAACTTTAATGAGCTAGTGATTTGTATGTACTCGTATGTAAGAATTGGGCATACTATGGATACATAAGTATCATCGGCTGAGAATTTAATTTAATTTAAAGTTAAAAATTGAATCAATTGAAGATAGTACGTACCTTTATACGAGTACTGCCGTGAGTTGTGTAAAGAAGCACTGTCTGAATAAATACATACTCGTGTAATGATCTCAAAAAAATGTCTAATGTACATAGATAGGGTCGTAAGATGCTTAGAATCAAATATTTTGTTCGTTTTATGCTAAAAAATGCATTCAAAATATTAAAAAAAAAATTCACGTTAAGGGAAACATTTTGAGCTGATGTAGAACTTCCCGACGTGTTCTGTTAATGGTCGATAAACATTTAAAAAGGGTTCAATACCGCGGCAGTACTTTGAAAATTTAAATTTTTTTAAGGCTGTCATTTAATTAATGATGCTTAATTAGTAGATGCTTTTTTGGTCAGCAAAATAAAATAATAAAATTATTTGATTTGCAATTTAGTAGTTACGAGGGTGGGTCAATAATTCCTTAAAAATTAAATAAGGAACACTCTTTTCGGTATAAAAATTATTTTTTAGCTCTATACACTTCATCCAACGTTTCTCCAATTTTTTGATGCCCTCCAAATAATACGATTTCTCGAGATTCCTCAAAATAAACGTTTGTTTCAGCGATGACCTCTTCATTCGACCCAAAGAACTCTTACCCCCAAACCATTTCTTCATGTTTGGAAACAAGAAATTGTCGCAGGGGCTAAATCTGGAGAATATGCTGGATGAAGGAAGAGTTCGTAGCCTAACTCATGCATTGCGACTGCGGACTTGTGCGCCGGGGCGTTGTCCTGGTGAAAAAAAAAAATTTTCTTCACAAAATGCGGCCATTTTTGCTTCAAACCGGCTTGGAATCGATCCAGCAGCTCCGCGTAATATGCGCCGGTGATCGTTTTACCCTTTTCGAGGTAATCGATGTGAATAACACCGCGCGCATCCCAAAAAACTGTCGCCATGACCTTGTTTGCTGACAAACCCGCCTTGGCCTTCTTCGGCTTCGATTCTCCAGGAGAAGTCAATTGTTTTGACTGTTCCTTGGTTTCTGGTGTGTTGTGGTGAATCCAGGTTTCATCCACAGTTACGATACGGCGTAAAAACTCAGCCGAATTTTTCTGGAACATCGCCAAACACACCTTTAAAGTTGTCAAACGATTGCGTTTGTTGTCGATTGTGAGCAAATGCGGCACCCATCTTACGGAAAGCTTTTTCATGTCCAAATATTTATGGTAAATCGAAATCACTGAGCCATGTGATAAGCCTGTGGCCTCTTCAAGCTCGCGCACCTTCACTCGCCGATCGTCCATTATCAAAGCATGGATTTTGTCGACCATTTCTGGTGTGGTGATCTCAATTGGGCGACCAGAACGTTCGGCGACACTTGTACTTGAACGGCCGCACCGAAATTGAGTAAACCAGTGGTGAATGGTTCCAATCGATGGTTAATAGTCCCCATAATATTTGTCAAGCTTTTGTTTGGTTTGCGTGATAGTTTTTTCTCGCAAACAATAGTGTTTAATGAGCACTCGAAATTCACTTTTATCCATTTTAATGAAAATGCTAGTAGGCGTCTATATAAAATGGCTGCCACAACAAAACTATTTGATAGATCTGTCTGAAAATTTGGGAGCGTTCTTTTGAAAGATGATTCATGACAAAAAAAATTAAATTTAAGGTGACGACACAATTTGTGTTAATTTTCAGGAACTTATTGACCCACCTACGTATTTAATTAGTAGATAATGATCAGCAGAACACATTCTTTTTGACTCGCAAAAATAAAATTTCAGCAAAAAAATTAAAAGAATAACCTGAAAAAATGTCAAGATACAGTTGTTCAAGATAAAAGCTTGACGCTTGCGAATTTCAGAAAATAATGGTAAGGTTTTTCATGAGTAATTGTTTCTTTCTGCTGATCAAATGATCTAATCATTTACTTTTTCTGCTGATTTGTTGAGATAAAAAAATTGCTTTCGGCTAATCAAATGGTTACTTGTTTTTTTTTTTTTTTTTGTATATTTTGTTGGTCTTTTAGTTATCTAATAATATTGGCTGTTTCTTAATTAGCATCTCGAACAAGTCCCAAAAGATTTCGAAAGGTCCCGTTTTGTTATTTCAAAAATAAATTTGACTGGACTATTGGCGTTAGTGAGTACATTTGTATATTGGCATCAGTAAGTTCCTAGTCAGATTTTTATTCTTACGACTCATTGAATATTGTTGCTAAATAAATGTATATATAATATGTATTTATATTATCTAATCCAATAAGCAGTAAATTAACATGTACACTTGGAATCTAAGGATACTTTAATTAATGATAACATGATTCATGATACAAAAACGGGAAACACAAATTTGTTCTTATTGTCATTGTGTGTATAGTATTCGCATAGGTTTCAGAATAAATTTTCTAATCACTGTTTTAGCCATCTCTGGATACACATTATACAGCAGTTTTGTTATACTTTAATTTTGAGGAGGAAGTTGTTCTCTCACCCCTCCCCCATCCCCCCCTACTTCCTAAAATTGAGGCTCTGGTGCCTGGGTAGTATTATGGAAGCAAAATTATCAAAACGCACCAAGCAACCCATGATTCTAATCCGGATTCCTTTTCTAGAAATATAATTGCAATAACAAGAAGGAAAGCACACCACCAACAGATGAACATACATACTCGTACATGTACATTCGTACTAGTTTTGTATTTTTAGAAATTTTATTTGTCAACACACTATACTAGGGGTAATTTTCTCGCAAAAGTTTGAATGAAGAAGCTCTTTCTTAGATGAATGAAGCAAAGAGCACAAAATAATGATTACAAGGGGAATATAATGAAATCCACAGGCTAATGAAAGTCTAGAGATCATAAACGAAAAAAAGCAGAGCATTTGTGGAAAGTCAAAATTCCACAAAGTCAAAACTCCACACTGATAACCCTTTCGCGGTCAAAAAATTTATAGAAATATACTATCATATCTCTGTTGTATGAAATGAATTAATTTACACTTGAACAATGTTCGGAAATATTGAAAACTTATTTTCAAAGTGAGTTCTGTGTTGCCGAAACAGTGCGAATTTTTAAAAGAAATTTCTGTCGAAATAATGCACCAACCGTGCCTGCTGTACTCAAGTTTGTGAAGAAAGTTTGTGAGATTGGTATGCTAGTTGATAACATAAGTTATCCTCGTATTCGTCCTATGCGGTCAACTGATAATATTGCTGCAGTTGCCAAAAATTGTGGTTTGTTGTTTGTGGAATGGTGGCATTATTGACTTATTTTTCTTATACAGAGGCATAATAACCGATTTTTTTTTCAGAAACTGAGGATATTAACTTGGACGATCTCTAGTTCCAGCAAGACCACGCTACGTGCATGCAAGCACTTCAACAATCGATCTTTCTCGCAATAAGTTTAACAATCGTGTAATCAGCCGTTTTGGTGATGTTACATGCAGTTTTTATTTTTTAAAGCAGTGTGGCATATTTAAGATTTATCTCACGAACGCGTACTTTGTACCATGGAAAAACTGGAACGAGGTTAACTATTATTAAAGGTTTTCAAATTACAAACTATTCTATTCCTAGAATGGTTTGTAAAGAATGTGATATCCCCATTGCATATCAGCACCATCATCGGTTTCTTCATCTCTTTTTTTGCCCTGTTTTCATATGATTTTTGCAAGAGCCCCAGAGACGAGAAGGAAACGATACTCCATTTGCTTGGTACCTATCCAGCCCTGTCTGAAAGAAGACCGTTCCATCTTGGGGCACTTTCTTTCGATATGGCGGTGAAACCGTATTCACATTTCAAGTCACTTTCGACAGTGGATCAAAAAATTTCGCATACAGCAAATTCAGACAAAGAAAATTCATTCATTTCATATTTATTTCATAAATAAAATTATTTCAGTACCAATTATTTTATTCTTAATACTTAACGTCAAAAGCTGTCAGTCACAAAAATAAAACTTAAAATCCTCCACATTTAAAACTATAAACCGAAAATTGTACAGTTTTTAGTAGCGGGTGTGATGTCTCTTATCTGCTATGACTTATTTTAGTCAGTTCTGCATTGGAAACACTAGTTTTACATTAACTTCGGCTGATATTCGTATTTGTTCAACTCGTCTAAAAAAATCTTCCTTGAGTTGCCTTTTGCTATATATCTGTCGTTCCCTTAATTCCTAAACCATCCTAAAGACGTTCGATGGGATTGCGGGAGATGGGGTAATACCGATTTCACATTATATAACAACAATTCCTTCACTAGCATGGAAGAATGCTTAGGGTCATTATCCTATACTCATATTATACTACCCGGTATACCTACCTATCTTGGAAGCGCTGGTCCCTACGTTTTCCTTGAGAATTTTCAAATACTTGTGTTTATCCATTCCGCCTCTAAAGCTGTGTTTGCACTGCGCCACACAAACCTTTGACCACCAGACATCAAAATAACATTCTTCCAAAAATCATCGGGTTTTGTTACTGTTAGTTCCTAACAACTTTTTATAAAAATATAAATATTTTTATATCACCGACCACTGGAGAACACGAAAATACCTTGTCATTGTCAACAAATGTCAACATTCGCGCAATGCATCCTCTCCCTCTAACACACGTGGAAATGCAAAACGAGGTCAGCAGCTATTTCCCTTTCACCAAATTGATAATGGCCGACTTCAAGAAAAGGAGAAAGGATGCATTATTGCTGAAGGTAAGACATGACTCATAGGGGGCATTAATTCTTCAAAGGCAGCATTGATGAAACTCAACACCCTCTTAGGTAAAATGATGATCATCTGTTAATTTTACTGTAGTGCCTAAAAGCTATGTTTCATGGGAACTACTGCGGAAATTACACTTCACTTGTCGGTTAGCAGTCAGCAGAGTCGGACATAATAAAGAAGTTTATAACGTGGATATATATATAATTTTTAATTTAATTAACAGTCGCTAATTCTGAAGTTTCTTGTGAGAAATAAAAATTATTTCTAAGTTTAACACAGCTTAGAATAGTTACATATTTATAAGGATAATCCAAGCGCCGTGCCACATTTGTTTTAGATAGGTACCAGTGGCGTGGCGTCCATACAAGCCGATTCCTTCCGGCTTCCCTTTTCAAATATCAATAATTTTTATTTTGCCACTTGCCAACCATCACATTCAATTATTTGTTCATCAAACCATTTTTCATAACTTTATACACGCTCGAAGATGAAATACTGCGACCACTTCGGTTGTTTATTCATTTTACTCATACACAAACTCGCACACATAGGCGAGACAAGTATTAACTCCTCTAGCGAGAGAGGAGTTATGCATTCATTTCTTCACAGTACGAACTTTCAACTCTATTCCTTTCTGGCATATAGTAGAAGTTTATTCCCGGGATTCTCGGCTTTTGTGGATGAACATTGGTGGAGGAGAAAGGTTTTAGTTCGAGGGAGTTTTTTTTTTTTTTTTTATTGTAGGCAACAAAAGAAGCCGAAGAAAATCGAGTTATTGGGTGATGTAGTGGTTCGAACGGCGTTTGAGGTTATTGAAAATTTGGATGCAAATTTTTGTGATTTTTGTGACTGCTAATTATTACTAAGTTAGTGTTTTAAATTATTAAATTATTATAAAATAGGGAGTGAGCTAAGTGAATAGTTATTAGCTATATACCAAGTAAGTGATTATAAATCTACTCAAGAGGTGCCCCATTGAGCATTCTTATTATTCTTAGACAAGATGTCTCTAGTTAATTTTGAGTGTTGTTTAACTGATTCTCTTCTAAAAGAAACCCACGAGTTCAGTAAGCTTTCTTTTTTGCAAAAAAAAAAAAAAAGTTATAGAACTAGGTCGTTCGACACCATCAATGAAAATTGATTATACGCGAAAGGATGGGTATCAGAAACATTTTCATGAGTCTTTTTACAAAAAGAATCCATGGCTGACTGGCAGTTGCAAATTAAATAGAATGTTTTGTTTTCCTTGTCTTCTTTTTTCTAATTCTCCTAGTGTTCGGAGTCACACAGGTTTCTTTCATATAAACAGGTTTATTAATTATTCTAAAAAAACATATTCAAACGGAAAAGCATATACGCAGCTGCTTGCATTTGCATGAATTTGGCGAATATCGCATAGAGACTTCTTTAGGGAATTCGTACGAGGCTCATAATATAAAAGTTGATCGCAATCGCGATTTAATGAAGCTTTTCATAGACACTGTAGTTCTTCTAGGAAAACAAGAGCTGGCATTCGATCAGATAATCGCGGTAATTATATTGAAACACTTTCATACTTGGCTATGTACGACCATTTAATGGATTCGCATTTAGAACAAAGTTTAAGTTCCCAAAACTCCATTTTTTCCGGCCTCTCCAATGACATTCAAAATGTCTTGATACATAGTACGAGTATCGCTGCAGTCATCAAATCCGAAATTAAGGATCAAATCAGTTCAATAAAATTTGTATCTGTGATGGTCGATGAAACACCAGATGTGAGCCATAGAGAACAGCTTAGTATTGTAGTGCGTTATTTAGTAGAAAATAGAATACAAGAAAGATTTCTAGGTTTCTTTGACGTGAGTGTCGGTCGAAACGCGGTTATTTTGTGCTATGAAATTATAAATGTTTTAGATAGTTTTAACTGTAAAGAAAAGTTAATAGGTCAGTCCTACGATGGTGCGGCCGTAATGGTGGAGTCCAAATAAGAATACGGAATATATGCCCAATGGCTATTTTTATTCCCTGTTAGGCCCATGTTCTGAATCTAGTGTTATCTAAATCGTTAGAAAGCATTCCTGAGTTGAAGTTATTTGTTGGCTTTGTTAGTAGTATCTTTAAGTTTTTTAGTAAATCATCTAAAAGAACCAATCTGCTAAAGACAATTGCTGATCGACGAATGCCCGGGGTATTTATGTGAACCAGGAGAATGGGATAACGATACTCTGGTTATGTCGTATTTGCAAAAACAGATATTCTTTTTAGTTCAGTTCAAAATAAACAAACTGACATAAAGCTTGCGAAGTAAGAGATCGAGGGTTTTGAGTCATGGATTCATTCTGAATTTTTAAACTCATTTGACTCAATCTATGAGAGTGTAAGTGACTGCTCAGAATATGAATATTTTACTAATTCAATGCCGGATTACAAAATATCTTCTTGAATTACCCTATTTCCCGGCATTTTTAATTTTGCTACTTTAAAAAATGAACTCAAAGTTTTATACACTATCCATTATCACTTAAAAAGCTTGATGTTTTTCAACTTTATAAGTATTTTAATACGGAAATGCTTAGAGATACTTTTTCTCAAACTCTAACATTGTGTGAAATCTTTTTAACCCTGCCTTTGACTGTGGCCTCTGTCGAAAGATCTTTTTCGACTTTAAAAATAGTCCATACTTAAGAAATTCCCACAAAGAAGAAAGACTTGTAGAAAACATTTTACTTAAAATTTTTTCGGCTTCCCTCTCTTGAAATTTCACCCCATGCCACTTTAATCTTTGCGGCATATCATCATGCGGTATATATTTTTAATGCGTTGACACATAGATTACACAACCTTTTATTTTATTTAAATTTGACACATAGAGCAATAGTTTTTATTAAAGTCTTTTTGTAATGCAGATAAGTTTACCTAAAGATTGCTTATCGATGGTTCGTCACTAAATTATTAGGTACATTACATATGTATGTACATAGGTATATACCCATGCCTAACCTGTGTAAAAAGTATTGATATCTCACTAAACAAAATTCTGTAAAAAGGGCCCTAAAAAAAAACCAGAATTACGTCTCTGGTTTCCTTCAGCTTTAAATTACAGACTTGGCCATTGAGTGGATAGCCAGTATCGGCATCACACACCAATCACACTTTTGTACCATATTTGGATGGATTCGACGAGATATATTACGTAAACTTTGTACGTCCTCTTTACAGAAATAGCGGTGCATCGACTGTTATGAAATATATAAGGCACTTGTGTTCCTGGTTTATGACCAGCTTTTCAAAGATTTCACTAACGGGGTCTGCTTTATCGGTAGCCATTTCAATGCACGTCTGGCACTATAATCAATGCGATGAAACCTGGAAATGGCCTTGAGGCACTTTATAACCATTGTTGAGCGATAAAGTGGATATGCATTCTTTTTTATGATTCACAGTTCAATTTATTGCATCTCCTGTTCATCCAAAGGCACCCATATCATTGCTGATTTGCCAGGAGCTTTGACATTGATACTATCGTACACAGCTTTTCTATTTGTATACATGCAGATATTGGTAATAGGTGGAATCATTAAGGCACAGCAAATATTAACTTCGCTAAAATTTTAAAATTTTTTCGTTAAAGGATTTAGGTCCAGAAAATAACTATTTTCCAGAATATTTTGCCAATAAGCACGATACTTTTTGCCACATAGTTCCATTCTTTGCATCAAAGATCAAATCACTGTCACTGTAATCATCAGCTTCGGCAGATAGTTTTTTTTACGTCATCGCCGGAATCCTAATCAACGTTTATTCCAAATACCACATCTTCTATTTCAGCATCCGAAGGAATATCTTTAGTCACTTGAGCAGTATTACCTTTAACATACTCGTACATACCTTCCTCATCATCAGAATTGTTTGAAAGTTGGAAGGAAATTAAAATCACTTTTATTCATTCTCGCAATTAGAAATTTACATTAACACTGTTTCATTATCATTCGCCAACTAAAGCTGAGGAAACTTCACCCCCGTCAACTTAGCAGAGTGAAGTCATTAAAAACAAGGTTAAAATATTTCTGAATTCAGTTTTCGTTGAGTTTTTTTAATTTTTGAGATATAAGCGTTAGCAGATAATAGCACTAAAAATGTTCCTTCTACATTGACGTCAACTTAGCAAAGATCTGATCTAGTTATTGATCGAAAAATGAAAATTATGCCAGTATTACGTGTATGTGCTATATATATACTTATGCTAATTATGTGCTAAGTTTTTTTATTATTTTTGTACTAAACGCTACTAGAGGATGCCTGTGATAGACTTTCGTCAACCTAGCAGAAACCATTTCTAATTTTGTAGGTAATCGAAGAAAAATATCCGAGAATTATGTGCTATTTATGTTCTTATTTTTTAAATTCTTCAATTACTTACTAAATTAGATGGGGCCTCTGCTAAGTTGACGTCAATATAGCGAACACATATTCTGGTAGAATATGAATATCATAACGGGTAGAGCACACAAATTAAAAACGTAGCACAAAATTATTAAATATTGTTTTTAATGACAGCACTTTGTTAAGTTGGAGTGTCAAGTTGGACGTGGAAAATCCCTTTACTTTGTTTTGATTTCTGAAATTCTGATAGCCGGGGATTCCCCATTAATGTTTTCAAGTTCATATGCAAGTATATAATAACGAAAAGGATGAATCAAATATATACACAATTTTCATTGGAAAGCTGAGTTGTGGCAAAATTCCCATGCAAAATGTTTGGAAAAAATATTTACCTGGGTGAATGCTGTACCTACTGATTACGAGATCCCATTTGAGGATTAAGGCAATACAAAGCTTACACATTAAAACTCAGATTAGATTCACTCCTGTGTGAAACAAATTCTCCCAGCGATATGTTGTCAGTCTGAGATTTTGCTGAAATGTATTCCACTGCTCAGTTCTATAATGAGCATCATTCTTGTAAATATGTAAACTAAGCAACACTTCTGTAATATTTGTGCTGTGTTTGTCTGGATATTGTTCGTTTCAATGTTAATACATGTGCATAATAGGCTGAATCTTTCTAAAGAAAATCTCATCTTATATAGGTAGATATATTACACCATTGTCGTATTGTCGTATGCCATATATCATTTCACATTTCACACTCCACGAGTCAAACGACAACACTGTCTTACTTCCCCACTAAGCTTTCTCCTTACGGATGTAAGTTTTGCATTTATCAAATTTCTAATAGTTAAGCCAAATGATTAACTCATCTTTTTAACCAGAGAGCCAATTTAAATTCATCTCATTTAAATTCAACACAACATATCTCTCAGAACAGGGTCAAAGCGGGTGGGGAACATAATACAATAATTCCAACATTTTTTCAGTTGAGTCAGGGAACGGCTCAAAAGATACATTTTCCTGTGAAGTATGAAACTACGAACTCTGAAGGCACATGCCACCGACCGCTCTGAAACACGCTAACAGAGCGCGCCGCGAAACCAAAAGGCGGACATACATAATTGAATATTAAATCAGAGCGAATCAAATGGATGCGCACATTGCAACGAGCACGAAATATGTTTAACAAAATATTAGATTTGAGCGGCATAACGACGTTCCATGAATGCAAATCTCATGCAATTCAATTTGCATAAAATGCGAAAATGAAAATCTTCTCTGCGCCATACTCCGTTCGTTGCGGGTGAGGACTAAATTGTATTTTATTAGATTTCACAAGCTGAGTTTATTTCCGTTTGTAAAGAGCCCGCTTTGGAGCTCTCCTCAGCAATGGTACTGTCATCTATGTTGCTAGTAAGCCTCATTTGGTTTATGAATATCCAGCGGATAATATGTAAACGACGAACGAAAAGTGAGTTGAGTCCTCATGGGGTCGTGTGTGTATAGATGGTACAGATCCTTAAATAAGCTATCTGTCTGTGATTTATTAGTACTATTCTTGTTTTTTTTTGGGAATTGAGAGATAATAATTTAATTTTGTATTCTATTATTAAGTTGAGGTTTCATTAAAGGATTTTATAAAAGCTGAAATGATTTCTGTTTGAGCTGAATTTCAATTGTCACAGTAAATCAAATTGTTGAACTTACTCGTAGATAACGCACAGAGATTTATATCCAAGTATGGAATGGGAATTGAAACATGGAAAGGTAAGCCGCGAGTAGACGTAAAAAGGCAATACAGATACCTATTCCTCCATTGTGAGCACATATTTAAAATATAAAATTAACTATATATGTATATGTTGGTATTTATGCAGGCATGGCACATGCCTATGTATATACATAGGTTACGTATTCCGAACCTCTCTACATTAAATTCTTTAAGTTCAAACTCAGACAGATAAAGGAACACGCGCGTAACACCCGATTCCCTTTACCTTGAATATATTTTGCACCGAACACATTCTTGCGGATCATTTCCTGCATAAGCAATCCATGGGAATCATATGGTAATGCGACAGTTGAGCTAATAAAAGAAAAATAAGAAAATGATTTTTGATCTAAGAATGGAGTTGTAAGTTCAGAGGACAGATAGGTGTCCGAAAGAGAGAAGAAATAAATTTTATTTTTTAAAAATTCATTCGCTGTTTCCCAACTTATAAGTGGCGCAGTCGGTATCAATAAATATTCATTTGAAATCAAAGTGAAGTTTTCGGTGTCAATAAGAATCCACCTTTATATTTCTTAAAATCGAAAAGTGAAGTTTTCGGTATCAAAAAGAACCCAAAAAAAGTGTAACGGCGGAAAGCGGAAAAAGAAAATAAGAGTAAAGTTTTGTTTTCTCATTATATCAACTCAAACCACCAACATTAAGAATTAAGAAAAAACTTTGAAACTCTGGCCAAACATTTCTGAATAAACATAACAAAATCTTGACCGTTTAATAAAGGCTATCGAAGCCTTAGCAGTGCGAAACCCAATTCAACAACAGAGTCGCACGCTGCGAATACTAAACAAATTTCATATATTCGTGAATTCGATGGTGATAGTGCAGCATTAACACAATTTTCAAAACGTAGTTGGAAACCATATCGGACCAGTAAAGGAAGCGGAAAAAAGCTGAACTTTGGCAGGTGATTTACCACACGAAGATAACAGGACGGGCAAAAGAACTACTTCTCCACCATAGACCAGCAACTTGGGATGAAGCCAGGGATCTACTTAAGCAGCACTTCAGATCTTCAATCAACTATAAAGATATCACAACGAAAATAAAGTACCTAAAAGTTAGTTCTATAACAGACCTTAATATAAAATTAGAAGAATTAATACGGAATGAAAATTCATTTGCGACATATGAGAATAACCAAACTGAAGTTAAAAATATATTTTATACATCAATAATAAATATAATAAAACAGTTAGCAATAGGGAATTTGTCTAAGGATATAGAAGATATTTACTACCTCAATAGAATTAAGGACGTATCTACAGCTACATAGGATACGATGAAGGAAATATAGAAAAGGAGTTTAGTACAAACAAACCACTCGGTAACTCAAACAATTATCAGAATACACCGACAACTACGGATATATTAGCGACAAAATCACAAAGTCACTCTTAACAAAATAGACCACGGTCAGCTCAGATAGGGAGACGCCATAATTCTAGAATGGGACAATCGGGACAGTATAGGCAGAACTGTAATGAAAATTATTACAACAACAGCAACAATATTAACAATCGAAGCGTAAACTATCAAACTTTCAGCTCTCCAGGGCAATTGAGAAACGCAGCTTAATACCCGACACCTATGTCAGTTGGACAAATCTCTTATCGGAATGTCACATGGACTATCAACCAAGAAGAGATACATAACATTGAACCCAAGATTTTTGTGAATTAAGCCTCGAAGAAAAAATTAAAATTAATTAAGGGAAAAAATGTAAAGGATTAATTGACACAGGCTCCACAATGACCATAATAAATTCAAGTATTAAAATAGATTGTAGCAAATACAGGATTGTCGAGCAAGCTACACTAAGACTTCAGACAATAAGCAATATAACTATAGAAAAAGTAGACAGAATCATTACAAACATTCCAAAGGAGTTTAAATATGACGCAGGAGGGGCGGTCGAATAGTACAAACGGGATTTAGGAGATAAACCTTATGATGTCCTTATCGGCATGGTCATACTAAATAAAATTGTCAAAACCCTGGATTTTGATAATAAATGTCTCTTACTATCATAGATAACGGTGCCAAAATACCCATTAATTCTTCCAATACTAGAACAGACGTCGATTGCTTCGAGCTCATCTCTGATGAAAAAGAAATAGATTTAAGCCATTTAAATGAAGAGGAAAAACCAATACAAAACCTACTTAAAACCGAAAGACAATTAAGGGTATTCCTGGTACTATAGGAAATTTGTGAAGGATTATGCAAAGATTGCTAATCCAATGGTAAAGTTCTTGAAAAAAGGGAAAAAGATCAATATCAACGATTCAGAGTATATCCAGGCATTCGAAGCTTTAAAACTAAATATAATCAAATATCCTATATTGAAGTTTCCCGACTTTAACGAAACGTTCACACTATTTACTGACGCAAGTAAATATGCAACTCCTCTCATGAGAAGAACTACTCAGTTACTGATAAAGAGTTTTTGCCCATTGTATGGTCAGTAACCTCTTTTACACCGTATTTATGGGGAAAATGATTCAAGATAATCATAGACCACCTACCCATCAAATATCATAACAAGAAGTTCACGGGAAAAGAGTTTAGTCAAAGAACCAACGTTGGTTACTCAAACTGCAAGAGTATCTGTACGATATAGAATACTTAAAAGGGAAAGATATTAAAATTACAGATTTGTTAAATAGAATTCCCGATAGCAACGAGAAACATTAAACAGTAGACAGTCAATCAATAAACCAGCTATCCGAAAATGCAATAGTAAACTCACAGGTAGAACAACAATTAGACCATATCGTCATTAAAGAAACAATAGTGAATAGATACAAGAGCCAATTAATATAAACCAAAGATGCTGACAAAGAGATAGAAATTTTACACAATAGAAGAGTAATATTTGTTGATATGACTAGGAATAGGGAACAGTTGAGCTAGTAAAAGAAAAATATGAAACTGTTTAGATTTAAGAAGGTAATTTTAAATTAGTTTCTAAGTGTCCCCCAAAGAGAGAAGACATATGTACATTTTATTTTTTAAAAAGTCTTTCGGTGTTTCCCAACTTATAAGTTATACGAAAAAAAAATCAATGCGACTTTGCTGGTGCCACATTCGAATTTGTTGGCAAATAACATCGGCTTGGCCTTTCGGTTATTGTACATTGCTTGAGAGTTCAGATCTTGTTTGAATGTTCGACATTTAGAGTTAGCAAGGGTGCAGGTGCAAGTTGTCTATTTTTGCACCGCGAGTTTGGCATATTGGCAAATCTGGGAAAATAAATCTAAAAATGAATGAACTTAACTTACCAACACCACTTGGCAGTCCAGAAGTGATTGTGTTATATCCCGCAATCTATGGCTACAATTGAATGAAGGAAGAACCAGAAGCTTATTGGAAACAGGAAATTCGTATCTTGACAGGGGTATTGACAGGTCATTAAGCGATCGGCTAGGCGTAAACTGTGGTGACTATTGCAGGAGTTTTCAGGAGGAAGAAGAAATAGAGACCATCAAACACTTGCTCTGCGACTGCCCAAATCTCCAAAAACGTCGCTTTCGTCATATGAGAAACAGACTGCTTGAGGAACTGAGCGAGCTTATGCAATTTTCGATGTTGGACTTAATGCGGTTCATTAGAAGCACACGCTGGTTTGAGCGGAAACCAACGGAATTGCAATGGTGCATCGTGCATCGAGATGCACATCCCCCCAACCTAATCTAACCTAACCTAACATATATATACAACTGAAAATAAACTCACAAAAAATCTCGAAGCTATGGGAAAATACCAAACAAATTGAAGGTTTACACCTAGTAGTGCCAAAACCAAATCAGTATACTTCCATCTGAACAACCAAATGATCTATGTACGATTCGAAGCTGTTTTCGATTTCGTACTTCGGCATAAAAAGCTCCCCAAATATATTGAAATAACTAACACCTTACCCAAAAGACACGTAGCGCTTAAAGTCATGCAAACCTTCTCTCAGACTAGCGAAAAAGTTACACGTATCGAACTTTGACGTAAATGAGGTGTGGAAATAGGGCTGGAGGAACTTTTCACCAACTAGCAACATTCTTGCCGACCCGACTGCTCGCGTACCAGCCTTCGATCTACCGAGACATACGTGGAAACACCTTATTATTATTTATTGTTAAATAATTGATTAAACTCGTTTTTTTTTTAACAAAATATCTTAGCCTATATATTTTGTTTAAAAAAAACGAGTTTAATCAATGATTTAACAATAACTTTGATACGTGCTGGTCAAATTATTTCACAATTCAGTAAATTTGATGGAGACTCTATTCAACTCATATCAACAAGTTCTGAACACTCATGTAAAACCGTGTTGGAATTTTTTTTTTTTTAAGTATAATAACTATAATAACTATTTCCTGTCTCAGATACAATCTTTAGATTGCATCTATCACCTAGTCAATTTTGATCAATCTTGGTATTACTCGTTCAATAATAGAGAATCTAAAAAAAGTGAGTCTGCAACTATGTCTGTCTGATTGTATCTCTATCTGACTGCAATCTAAACGGTTTATCAAATTGTTTTCAGACTTATTTGGGGTCTGCAGTGTTACAATTCTAGGCGAAACCGAAATTTTCATTCTAACCTTAAAGTATAATTATATAATTTTTGCTTGCTCTTTAATTAACTTTAAACTACTTAAACTTGTTCTCTTTTGGTTGTGGGTGGTCAGCACTGCAGCTTGCCTATGCGACGATTTTCTTTTCTTGGTCAATAGGTAAAATAATCTGTTCTTATATCGACAATTGCTTCTTTTATATATGTACTTTCGGTACAGTGTAAACTTCACTTCACAGGGTATTTAACAGATTAAAATACCTTGTGAGAGATCCTTGTGGTGGATTCTACGAGTATGTACGAGTGTGTGCATGCCTTTTTTGTAAAAAACCACGTGTGTGATTTGTTTACTGGGCTTTGGTAGAACTAAATAAAAGCAATTAACATAGTTCCTCGCGGCAGTATCCCTTTGGGTTATATATATTAAGATATTCTTGCGCGCAAAATCTAAGCGTTTACCTGGGTTTTTCGTTTGACTGTGTGTTAACAGTTCGCTTAAAATGAATGCATTAAAATTGAAGCGCGGGACTGCAAAAGGTCGCTTAACTCGTGCCGCGGCTTTTGTTGAATCCATAGGGGACTCTACTTCTACGGAGATGTTAGAAATTAAATTGACCAAGTTCGACGAAGCTTGGTCGGAATTTTGTTTGCTTCATGGAAGAAGATGTCGATGAATTCGAAAATGAGTTCGCTGAGTATGAAACAGTATATTCTTTTACGCATTCCGATTTAACAGAATTGATTCGTAAAAGACAAAGTGTAGTGCAATCTAGAGGCAGTAATTCGGTTTTGGAACGTCTGGCAAATTTACAATCCTCGTTTATTGGGAACTTAACTAGCTCAACCAGTACAAGTTCGACCATCAACCTGCCGAAGATAATCGTTCCACCATTCTCGGGTTGTTACAAGGATTGGCCGTGTTTTCGCTATTTGTTTACGGGTACAGTTGATAGTAAATCTAACCTCACTGCAACACAAAAATTCTATCATTTAAAGTCGTTCTTGCGGGATGATGCCGCAAATGTAATCAAGCACATTCCCATCTCAGAACTATATTGAGGCGTGGGAAAGGCTCGAAAAACGATATGATCGTGCAAACTTAATTGTACAGTTTTTCATAGAATTGTTCTTGTCGCTATCCTCAATAGGTGTATTAAATGTGCAAACACTTCGAAAAATTTCAAACGGTGCAGACGAAGTGATTCGAGGGTTAAATGCGCTGGACAGAAATGATCGCGATCCGTGGTTGATTCAACGTTTGTTAACGAAACTTAACCCAGTTACAAAGCATTTGATCGTTCGAGAACGGATTTAATTGACTTCCTTGAGTTACGGTGTGATGCACTCGAATCGTGTCAAGCCCTAAATCGTTCAGTTGTATTGCGGGGAAAACAATCCAATCCAATTCGAGCTCATCTAACGAAGTCAATCCGCCTGCCCCATGTGTAAAAATGACTATATCGTACCCCAGTGTTCTCATTCATTGAATCACGTAGATCATTCGTAAAGAATCCCCCGCAATTCGGTAAATATACACAAAACAATCAAATCTGTCGAGAGGGAAAAACAGCTTCTCGTCATTGGTAGTGACGCCAATGCTCCCCACACTTCATGGGGCAGCAGCGACACTAATGATAGAGGTGAGTCTCTATTTGATTACTCAATGGAAACTAACCTAATTATATTTCATTTTTATTATTAAAAATAGACAAGAACTTCTCAATGTGACTTTTGTCACGAACTCACCTAAGTTAACGGTCAAAAACTGGATGGTATCTAGAGACGCGTCTTACTCGGACCACTGTTATTACACATACAATTCGGTATTGACATAAAAACTCTTCCACAATATGTTTCTAGAAATGTTTGGAAAACAGATTGGGTGAAGTATAAGGCAAAGTTCAATTACTACCACAAGAATGTTCCCTTAATTCAGCCCCACTCGCCATTTGGTGTTGACCGGATGTCGGACAGCCCAGTTAGTAGGCATAAGAACGGGGGTAAACAACCATGGTGGAATACTACACTGGGCGGGCTCAAGCGAAATGACAGGAAGGCTTTTAACGAAGCAAAAGTTTCATGGGATTGGGTTCTGTACAAGAACAGTCTGAAAAAATATAAGTCGGAAATAGTTAAAGCTCAGAGTAATGGTGACATTTTCTGTGAAAATATAGAAACTGTTAGTGACTCCACTTGGATAAGGAAAATCTTGCCCAAATCTCCATCTTTATCGAAAGAACTTTCGAACTACTCACGGATACCAACCATCATGATAATAAAACAGAGATAGGCCACTCTGTAGAAAGCCATAGTAGTGTCGAATTATCGATGCCTAATGATATTGTCATTCCTCGAAAACTACATTGGGCAGTGCACAATTTTCATCTGTATAAATCACCTGGACTCGATGGGATTTTCCCTGTGGAGCTGCAAGTCGGCTTAGTCATACTGAGCCCCAGGCTCCAATCAATCTTTAGGAGTTAGCTACTTTGGCTGCACTCCAAGTTCCTGGAGGAGGGTCAGAGTGGTGTTCATACCGAAGGGCGGTGAGACCTCCCCTAAGGACTTTCATCCAATCAGCTCATTTCTATTAAAGACGTTGAACAGACTGATTGACGTCAATGTACGAAATAATCTGAATAGTAATCCCATATCGAAGTCACAGCATGCGTATCGCAAAGGAAAATCGATAGAGACTGCCCTTCATTCGCAGGTGTTAACCATTGAGAGATATTTAAAAAAACAAGGATTTCAAGATGGTATCTTTCCTTGACATTAAGGGAGTTTTCAAAAATGTTAAAATAGAAGCTGTTATAACTGTACTTCTCAGTCTGAAGTTTGATGGCTGCCTTTGTTATTGGATCGATCAAATACTAAAAATCAGGAACATCCATGCTAAGCTGGGATGTTGTCTAACAAAAATAAGCCCTTGATAAACTCGTTAAGCGGACTGACAAGGTTGGTCTTTCAGTTGACCCCGAAAAGACCGAACTGGTTTTGTTAACAAGAACGTATATGGTACTACATCCAAAACTAAATGGCTCGTAGACTATGCCAATACTTGTGGGTTATTCTTAATGAGAAACTAAGTTGGAAACTGGATATAGAGGACCATGTCAGGGGAGCCGCCGTTGCCCTTTACTCCTGCGGAAAGACTTTGGGTCCAAAATGGAGCCTTCAGTCTAAAGTATTGCACTAGAGAATATGGCAAAAACGAGGGTTATCCTGATGTACGAAATACTAGTCTGATGGACAGCACCTGATAAGGAAAGTAACACGGATCTTCTAGGGAAAGTTCAAATCTATCATCTGTATAAAGAATGTCTTATAAAAAACTTTCACCTCTGTGCTGCAGAAAATATTTCACTTGCTTTCAGTTGATATCTATGAGAGGAAAATGGCAGCTAAAGCAGCATTAAGTCTTCAGAAATCCTCACAGTTGACTAACTCTAAATCGGATAAGTCTAGGATCTTGATCGGCAAAGTATGTTCAGCATCAAAAAGATAAACTTACTCCCACCACACTTTTCCTTAAGCAAAAAATGTTGTTACGAGGACAACTTTTTCCTCAAAATCAAGAATATTTCAACTTCTTCAAAACGTTAGCTGTTTGAAGCTCGTCCTTCTACAGCCTACAATAAAGTATGCAATACCAAAATTGCATCGAAATACGTTCGCACTAAAGCAACAATCAATTTTCTTTTCTGATTATGAAACCAGCAGGCTTCTCTTACGTATACCTATATACACGGTCTTCCAATAGGAACTTCCGAACTTCCGAACTTTGACAGCTGATAGCGGCCATATTGTTGAAGCTACATCTGTCAAATTGGCTGTCATTTATTCAGTCTGTTTTGCCAAATCACAATGGACAGATATAGTGTTCAACATCACGTGCAAATAATAAAATTGTTTTATCAAAATGGGTGTTCTGTTCGGGCAACGTTCCGAGCGTTTCGCCCATAATCGTCGCCATAATCGTCCTTTCGAGAGAACTATTCGCAGTGTGGTGGATAAATTTGAGTCCACTGGTTCAGGAAATGATCAACCAACACCCGTACATCGACGAAACGCAAGATCTGCCGAAAACATAGCCGCTGAGGCAGTCGATTTCGCGTCGCTCACAAGAACTCGGCCTTTCGCAGACCACAACTTGGCGAATTTTGCGTCGTGACTTGGGCCTGCACTCATACAAAATTCAACTGACCCAAGAGCTGAAGGTAAACGACAGACAAAGACGTTGGAAACTGACCCTAATTTTCATCGAAAAAATCATCTTCAGCGATGAGGCCCATTTCTGGATGAATGGGTACGTCAACAAACAAAATTGTCGAATTTGGGACGATACCAATCTACATGAGATCCAAGAGCGTCCAATGCATCCCGAAAAAGTTACTGTTTGGTGTGGATTTTGGGCTGGCGGCGTCATCGGTGCACATTTCTTTGATTGATTTGAGCGTCAACGGCGAGCGCTATAGGTCGATGATTACCAACTTCTTTTGGCCTGAATTGGATCATATGGACACCAACGATATGTGGTTTCAACAGGACGGCGCTACGTTCCACACAGCTCACGCCACATTGGAAATTCTGCATAAGCGATTCGAGGGCATGGTCATCTTACGTGGAGGTGATGTGAACTGGCCACCGAGATCGTGCGATTTGACCCCGTTAGACTTTCTCTTGTGGGGTTTTCTGAAGTCGCAGATCTATGTGAATAAGCCACAAACCATAGCGGCCCTCAAAGCCAACATAACCCATGCCATTGGTCAAATTCAGCCTGATTTACGCCCAAGAGTCATGGAAAGTTGGACATTTCGGATGCGCGCCATTCAGAGAAGCCGCGGCAAACATTTGAATGATGTTATATTCCGTACATAATGGCATCTATAGGCCTTTCAAACGAATAAAAAATTTCAATTACATCTCGCACACACTTTGTTTTATTTAAATTTAAAGATAGGAAGCGCTTAATGAAAGACCCTTTATGACAGAGAAGAACATCGAAAGGCAAATCCTTCAATGGCGATAAATTATAAATCAACTTCCAAAATAGATACAAATTTTAGTGAAACAAAAAAGTTTAGATACCGTATCCCTCGAGCAAACCTAAATTGATTTTTTAAGGCAAATATATAGAACATTCTCCCATCCTTACCATATCATCAGAGAGCACAAATCGATATCCCAGTGATGAAATTACTCCTCCTTTGAATATCTTTCGATGAATTCATTTATAAATTTTATGCATCGGCACCTTAATCGACTTGAAAATTCTGGTTTCTCCTTGTAAAGCAATTCCACTTCACCAGGTATAGTCAAAGCAGAGACGCAAAGCGAACGATTTCTCAGTTTAGGTTTCCAATTTTTCATATCCATTCTCCTGCTGCCAGTGGCTAAGTCTCCTTGACGTCCGAAATAATGTATACTTTCAGGGCAGCACATGCGGTCGACGGATGAAGGCGGTTTGGTTGGCAGGTGACTAGGTTCGGCCAGTCTAGGACTATGTAAATGTACTCGAGTTTGCATCGTTGAAAAGATTGCTCCGAGCAAGTTTATTATTATCACCAGGGTTTAGGGCAGCTTACGAATGTCTAAATTATGCTAAAAGTCAAATAGGTAGATATGGAAGAGGGAGCGACTGGTGGAACCTATGCCCTCAACAACTTTTTGTTTTGGATGATAGGAAAAATGGCGTAGAACATTTTTTGGCAGATTAACACCAGGTAGAAATGGAGAGGTTGTGTACGTTCCTGTTGTGGAATGGTGTGGGCGATTTACTTAAGCCATGGATATATAGAAATGGAAGGATATTGATTTCATAGCTTTAAATGGTGATACAAGTATGCTGTTATATTTTCTCTGGAAGATGTTAACTGTGAGTCATTTCGTTTTATAGCCTATTATCATGCTATGTAAACTCGTAATAAAAAATAATTATTTTATTAACAAGTAGAAGTGAAAACTCGTTCACTACATAACGAGAAACTACGTTGGCAGGTGAATCAGTTGAAAAATTGTTGGGAGAAATATCATTACTGTAGAGATTATAGAAATACTAACCGAAAGAAAAAAATATGAGAAAAGAGTGCACCTAATTTAGGTTACCTTAGTTTACAAGAGAAGGATGACTGGGGGAATACCTACATGCCACTGAGTTCTTCAAGGTTTAGAGGGATATTGAAACCATAAATTACCCCGAAGCGGCCCATCGTTGCAATGATATCTGTTCAGATTTAGTTTTGAGCGTATTGACTGTGTTGACATCTACTGCTGCGTTAGAAGTGTACGGTATCTTCCATCACCTCAGGGTCGCCGCAGCCTCTGCAAATATGCTATTCATTTAAGTTTCTCATCCTAATGCTTTCGTCTCACTTTCACTTGTCAAGATTTAGATTTCAATATATAATTAAATACGAAATACCTCCCACTTTTCAACAGAGAGAAAGGACTAAATTTCTCAGTATCGGCAGCGCAAAGTCTGAAAAAAAAATCTTTCCTTTTCAGAGAAAACTAGCTCGGTTTTGGAGGATTCACTCCCATTCCATATAGTTCTGCCCACGAGCGACTTTCAAGATTTCACTGAACGTCTGCAACAAGTATTGCTCCTGTTTCATCTGCACACAAGTCATCTCAGATATTTCAGAGCAAAAAATTATACAAGCAGGGGCATTTGTACACATATTCTAATTTGCCTTGTCCTTAAAATTGTATATACCCGTACATACACTCCGTCTCACTTGTAAAAAAAATGGGATTAAGTTGATAAATGCAACTTTTATGACGCTTTTTCCAAAAAGGTCATAAAATTTACCTGTTTTTTTTGTCTCACTTGATTACGAACAGTAGCTAAATCTACCTGTTACCATGTTTTAAATCAAATAAAAGGATACTTAGAGTATTAGGGAGCTTAGTTCAAGAAATAACTTCATACAATCCACAACTATGGGTAAAGGAAAGACATTAACCAAGGAGGAAATAGGCCAAATTGGAGCTTACCGGGAACAATCCATCCGCCAGTAAGATTGGAAGAGGCGCCACTGTTGTACACAGCTTTATTAAGGACCCGGAAAAGTATGGAAAAAACCGCAAAGGAAGAGTCAGCAAAGCAACAACTTGTCAGGAAAGGCGGGCCATACTGAGAGTTGCTTCAAATTCAAGGCTCTCCGTAAGTAAAATTAAGGCAGAAACTGGAGTTACAGCTAGCAGATCGACTGTTCATCGCGTGATACAGAAGGTTAGCCATATTCGCCAAAAAAAAATTAAGAGGAAACCACCATTGAATGCGGTACGTTAAATCCAGCGGCTTAATTTTGCAACAAGTCACATCAGGTGGAATCGAGAGTGGCATACCGTCGTCTTTTCTGATGAAAAAAAAATTAATTTGGACGGACCTGATGGATACAGATGTTATTTCCATGATTTGAGAAAAGAAGAAATACATCTTCAAAGGCGACACAGCAAAGGAGGTGGTGTAATGGTATGCGGAGCAATAAGCTATTACGGAACTGTGGAGCTGGATTTCCAAAGCTCCAAAATGACGGCAATCACTTACAAATCGATACTGGAAAGAGCTTTTCCACAGTTTTCGGAGATATTTGGTGGACAGCGATGGACTTTCCAACAAGACAATGCACCGATACATACCGCACGGACAACTAAAGCCTGGATTCAGAACCAAAATGTAAACCTACTTGCATGGCCGCCATATTCACCCGACCTGAACATCATGGTAAACGTGTGGGGTTGGCTTTCAAGAAAAGTCAACGAAGGAGGAAGGCAATATGATGAAACGGAAAAGATTACTGAAGCCATAAAACGAGCCTGGTCCGAAATTTCGCTAGATTATTTGACAGCACTCTATGAATCTCTACACAGGAGGCTACTTGAAGTGATTCAGCGATCAGGAGGTAGTACCCATTACTAGAAACTATTGCTACTCTTTGAACAAAACCAACATTTATTTATACAAACAAATTCTGTATTGTTTTTATTACCTTTTAAGCTTCTAAAAGGTAGATTTAGATACTGTTCGTAATCAAGTGAGACAAAAAAAAAACAGGTAAATTTTATGACCTTTTTGGAAAAAGCGTCATAAAAGTTGTATTTATCAACTTAATCCCATTTTTTTTTACAATATAAACATAATATATCCTTCATTCCTTGTGCAATTGGTTTTTCCCAGATTAGCGAAGGATTTTAAAAATATTGTAAAATTAAAACAAAAAACTGCCTGTTCGTAATCAAGTGAGAAGGAGGTTATGTACATTCCTCCAAAAAAATAAGTTTTGCCTATAAAAACTACTTAATAAATCTTAGACTACCTTATTCTACCTTACTCTAATTACGTAATTATATACGTACTTTTTCATTTTAGATCCAAGTGCTGTGCTTGTTTTTTCTTTTTCTCTAAAAATCTAACCTAAAAACTACCTACACCTAAGCTATTTGTCCATAGAATAACTGCCAACTTTAAACGGGCTATCCCGGATTGTGAGGGAGCGACGAAGGAGTTCGCTATGTTTCGACTAGCCACCAGAATTGTCCGAACTGACGTTCTACGTCCTTCAGATCACGACATGATACCGCCCTACTAAACCGGAGACGCTCCTCTCGTATTTCTTATTATTCTGTCGTTTTTGTGTCGCCTATCCGCAGCTGTCCGAGCAACATGAAAGATTAGCGGCACCGCCAATCTGTCCTGGATCAGACCTTCTCATCGAGATAGAGGAATACCTCTGAGGGAACCCTCTCGTGGTACCTGTAATTGGGGTAATAAGCCCCAGAGATCAGGTTATTAATCGAGCTTATTGCTCTTGCAATATGCCTTCGAGTCAGCTTGATAACGAAATTTTCCACCCTTATTAGGTTAGCCCTGTTGTACAGGACCTCATTGGGATAGAATTTTATGTACTGGGACTCTGGTGTTCTGTATAAATGAAGGCAAGCCCGAAGGCAAGTCCTCTCAAACACTCCAATCTTTTCCAATAAGACGGGGCATCCATATACGAGCATGGGCCAGATAAGGGCCACGTAGCAGATTACCCCCGCATAGAGTTGCTTGCTAAAAAAAAGTCTCTTTGTAAGGGCAAAAGTACCTTTGGTTCTGGCCAGAGCAGCATCTATATGAGTATGTTCGTTAAAATATAGATATTGGACTAACCAGAGCCCTAGGTATCTGACTACACTTCAACACCCAAGCGGCTGTCCGTGCGGTCCCATTATTCAGAACTTTCGCCAATTCTTTCTGGTATCCCTAGAGGACCCAGACAAGTTGATCTTCAACTTCCAGTCATCGCAATATCGCTGAATCTTATCGAAGTCACGATGCAAGAGAAGTGCAATGACCTCAATTTTTTGTTCTGACCTGTACGCGATCAAGTCGTCTGCGTACGCTATGGCATGGTGAAGTGATCCTATGAGATCGCTTGTGTAAATGTTGAAAAGGATCGGTTAATTCACCGCACCTTGTTGCAGACCTTTTTTAATTTGAAATATTCCACCAGAAGTCACATTGCCATTTTTTATAATAAACTGTTTACTGGTGAGCATGTTATAAAGTATGTACAGTGGTTTAATTATACCCAGCCTGTTCAGCTTCTAAATGGGACCGTCTAACCATACAAGTCAATCAGACAGGCACCCGTACATTGGTTCTTGCTTTTGTTCCATTGGATATCCGATACCAGTCTTGACGCGGCATGTATTGTATCATGCTCCGCCTTAAACCGAATTGGTTATTCGAATACTTTACTGATATGTTCGGAAAATCGGAAAAAAAACATCCTCTTAATAAAAGAAATGCTTGTAGCATAAAATTATCTAAAATTTTTGTTACGACAATATTTTTGATTTATAGCACCCTATAAGCACAAAATAACATCGAAACTTTACCTCCTATGGATAGCACACACACTTCGTCATTTTGGATTTGAGTTTCTTCCCGAATTTTCCAAAAGCCAAGAGATGAGCTACAAAATTAAAATTTTACACACGCACGGCACAGATGATGTAGAGCATAATGGAGTCTATTATGTGATTTTCGAAATACAGGGTGTTACAAAGGTTGAGGACGCCTGGGATGATCTAGAAAGATAAAACTTTGCGCTTATAGCTTAGACTATTGAAATGAGAATGATGGGGACAGATTATAGATTTTCAGAGTACCAGCCGGTGATTTTGTGTTCCTTTTTAATAAAACTTCCCAATTTGTTCGTGTGCCTTTTCGAACTACTTCGTGCACATACATCATAGCTTAAGGGGGGTAGAATCTAACGCAGTTGATTTTTAAAATACAGGGTGATCCATAAAATATTTTTAACATTTATTTAATATAAGATCTATACAACTACTAGAGTGTGCCGACGACATTGATATAATTGGATGAACGTAACGGGCTGTCAGTGGTGCTTTCGTGAGTATTGGAACAAGAGCAACCAAAATGGTTTTAGCGGTGTACCGGCAAAACAAATTATACTTAGTCCTACAATAAGTTATAAGTGCAAAACGTTATAAAAATTAAACAACAAAACATTTTGAATTAGTATTTTTAAAATTGATTTGCTTAAATAGTAAACGTTTTAAAAACAAGCGGTTTATTCAAGGTGACCGCCTTTTGCTTTAACGCAGACTCTCAAACGGTTTAGCCACTGGTTTACAGCAGTACGCACGGTTTCCAGGGTTACGGATAACGCTGCTGTAATTAAAGCACTTTTGAGGCTCTCCAAATTTAGGTGGAGTCTCATGCAGGCCATTCTTTCCAGCACTGAACATAAACAATAATCCAAAGGAATTAAATTTGGGCTTCCTGAATGCCAATCCCCGGATGCAATAAAAGCAGGAATATTGATTCTAAGCAAATGGTGAGTTGTTTTGGCTTTATGTGCCGGAGAAGAGTTTTGTCGACAAATATATCTTGCTCCGTTAGAAAGGGTATTTTTGACTCCTATTTCACAAATGGAGAGCAGTAACTCCTTGATGGGATACCCCCACCAAACTATTACCGAGCAGGATGGTGGCCACGCTGAACCTTAGGAATTGTATGTTTTGCTTAAATTTTAACTTGTTTACATAAATTGTATCGCTTCGTTTATTAAAAACTTCCTCGACGCTGAAAATCTTTTTATTTGTAAAGAGAATATTTTCGTGGCCGTTGTCCCCATGCCAGTGCAAGAGTCGCTTGAATCTTTCAAGCCTAATTTGCTTTAAATTAAATGACAATAGATGTCCAGTTGACCGACGAAAGGCTTTCATGTTGAGATCATCTTGAATAAGCCTTGACAGGGATCTGGTGGATATATCGCAACATAAGAGAGTCAACATCGATGACTGGGACAGAACACCACAATAGACAGCTACAATTGTGAGGTAGTTCAGGACTTTGTCTACCCAGGCTCAGCTGTAAATTCAAACAATGACCAGAACAACCGGTGTTTCTTTGCGCTAAAAAGGCAATTGAATAGCAAAGCTCTCTCACAGAAAACTAAGGTGACTTTATCCGTCATTATCCCAGTCTTGTGATAGGGCGCAATCGCATGGACGTTATCAAAGGCAACACCCTTGGTTGTTTTGAGAGAACAAATTTTCGAGTTTTGGTCACGTTTGTATCGACGGGGAATGAAAGGGAAGATACAACAGCGAACAATACCGGTAGTGCAGCGACATTGACCTAGTCAGAAGGGTCAGCATTTATCACCTGAGTTGGCTAGGATATGTAGAGCGCATGTACATCACCGCTCTGGTCCAGAAAGGATGGGCGATGCGGTAAAGGAAGACCTCACATAAGGTGGCGCATACAATTGGTAAGGGACCTCAACCAACTTCGTGTGCAAAACTGGAGGCGGCTAGCACAAAATCAAGCTAGCTGGAGATTCTTGTTGGTTGAGACCCAGGTCCATCCCGGAGTCTAGCGCCATCTAAAGTAAGTAAAGTAAGATATCAAACTGCAGTTTGTTTGCATTTTTATAGCCATCTGTTGAAGTCAAAATAACGGTACTGTACATATTTAAAATCATATTATGCAAAAAAAAAAAAAATGAATTTTCTTTTACTCAAAACTTTTCTAGTTTTTTACTTTTCCAAAATTTTACTTTGGTACTAACTGCAAGTTAGTAAAGCTCAACTCTAATCCGAAATTCAGCCTTCTATGTCTAACGTTTTAGTAGTTATGATTCTGTGGCAGACATATGGACAGATAACTGACGCCCAGTCAATTTTAAGAAAAATTAAATATGGACGACAACAAAGCGACGGGTCTATACATTTGTACTAGGGTACTGGCGCGAGAGTTTACTATTTTCCACGCCCAATACTACGACTGGGAACAAATTGTTCACTTTAGCTAAAGCATCGTAACAGGAGTTGCATGCCAGCATTATCGATAGGTAGTATGATTTGAACTTGATTTCCTTCACCCGAAACTAAGCTAATCTAATCCATTTACAGGTAAGGTAAGTAGAATCCGTGATTTATATACAATTTTGATTGTTGCTTCTTCTGAAATGCTTATTATCTCCAGATATTACAAGTCATAAAAAGAAGAAATATGAAATCAAACTCAAATCTAAATGTCTTTCTCCCTGAAGATAATCTCTGGAACTCCTCGCTTCTAGTTCTTGTACTTGTCCGTCTTACTTCTAAATACAATTTGTAAAGTTTTTATATTTTTTTTTACTGACAAATCTCACTCAACTCCCATTCAAGTTTCAATTGCACTCCAATTTTATTATCTGGATGTGGTGAACCAAAAATTCGATTCAACCACCACATAAACGCTTGGCTCTCCCTACCTTTTTTCCAATTCAATACTATAAGGCCAATAAAATGTAAGCAAGTATGTACTGTCAATAAATTTTAAAATTTATATTTTCAATTTCAAAAATAGACATCTCGGAACACAAATTAATAAAAGAAGTACCCTGCCCTCATCCACAGAAATTTCCAAAATAAATTTCTATAAAACTTTCGTCTCCATTCAAGGACCAAGGAAAAAAAAATCCGCAACACAAAAACATCCCATAAAACGCCTGTACCAATAATTGAATTACACGGCGAGGACAGCTGTAAAAATGTTCCATCAAAAAAAGAAGGACAGACCTGCTCCTTCCCTCGAGTATCGTTTAATTTACCCGAGGTCACTCCTGAAGTGGGTAATCACTGAATTTTCTTACAAAATCAGTTTACATTTATCATATGTCCTCCCATCGTCGGTTGTCACCGTCGTCGTCTCCGCACAGCTTGACACTTAAAAATGAAAAACAATTTAACGAGCAACGAAGAAGGGCACTCTCTCTTCTTCTTCGCCCCCCACGAACTGGGGTGCATGGATTTAAGGACGAGAAAAGAATCCATCATATTCCCAATTGCCGTCCTCCGATTGGGGCGGAGTAGGCTATAAAAAATTAATAAAAGTATTTTTTTTTTTGTATTACCTAATTCCGTAGCGTTTTCGAAGCGACCGCAAAAGCAATGCAAAGCATGGGCGCAGGCAAATCATGTCAATGCCATCTAAACGTCACAAGGAGACCGAGAAGATTGTTTCGTCACTTGATTTCAAGACTTTTTTCTTGTGCATCTCCATCGCCTCAGAAGAGTTGTTCTGTTTGTTATTAGAGGCAAGGATACGTATCGTACACTTGTACAGAGGACGTAGGTTGGGGAGGAGGGAGAGAGAGCGTGCTTTTTTCTATTCATTGAACTGAATATGTCATTTTAAATAAACGGCTGTCTTTAAAGCCACCCAGTGGGGACAACTTCACTTAAGATGGGGCTTGAGACTTTGGAATTAAATTCAAAAAATAACAGCCGGGAGGGGTGGTGGCTTAATAGATATAAAGGATGTTTAAAGAAATTACATACATACATATGTATGTATATATATATAATATATATATTTTTTTTTTCAGTTGCCTGCGTGTTCAAGCGATGTGTTTTTCTTGGAAATTCCTTGGGGGTTAAATTAGGATTTGATTTCTGGAAATCCATATTTTTAAAATGTGTTCCATACGAGATTTCCCTTCTGCTGATTTTATAAAAATTAGAAGAATGCTCTCCAGGATGAAAAAAGTACAGGACAAATTTTCCCCCAAGATACAAAATATTTGTGTGTAAGTTCTACTAAAATGTAAGTTCTACTAAAATGTTAGCAACCCATCATGCCTATGCTACAGCCACAAACTTCCTTCGTGATATCCTTGCAGGTTCATCCTCAGTACCATGAAAGCGATAATATCGATAATTAAGATTCGACACTCATATTGTTTCTTCACACCATCTGTGCATGAGCTTCACAACAGCATTAAGCCCTCCACATAGCAAGATGAACTAGTACAGGAGCCAACAGAGGTCTTTACTACCAAAGTCATTAGAATCGTTACCGTAAACCACCGCAGTAACTAAACTCGTAGAGTATTGTGACGCCAAGAAAATGGGATTAGTCATTTGTTGTGAGCGGCAGCAAATGCAACACACGAGGAAACCATCTCCTGGATTGGCTCCCAGTCGACTTTCGTTACGGCAAGGAGACAGGGGGTGATTAACTTGATCATGTCTAATAGGCAATTTAAGTCCATTACAAACTGGAGGGTACTGACGAAAGTATCTCTCTCAGACCATATATATATGTATATATAGTCCAGTAACAAAATACCTCTGCAGATCTAGTTATCTGGTGGAGAGCGGTTCTGCAAAGACTATAGGTATATAAAGAAACCAGAATACCTTTGCACAGGTATTTAAAGACTAATTTGGAGAAAAACTGAAATCTTTACCGATCAAAGCAAAAAGTATTATATATAAAAGGATAATCTCACCTTCGAAAAGTGCTTCTTATAAGAATTTTTGCGAAAGATCGAAACACTGAGTGGAATAAGTAGGTTGGTTAAAGTTCTCAAGAAGGGCAAATCAGCCAAATCACCTAGAAAAACAAATGGCACCTTCACTGAGACGAAAGTAGAAACTTTTAGTTTTCTGATGGAAACTAATTTTCCAGGTAATCAGATTACGACTGAATCACAACCCGACCCGATCATCGAGGCTGAGAATAATCAAAGCCTAACAACTCGGCGCATTTGGTATGTTGCATCGGTTATGGTAACGGACGAGGCTAACAAATACGCTGCAGCCTGCTTTGATAGCTTCAAGTCACCTGGTTTTCACTGCTAGCCTGGCAATGGCATACATACGAGTACCAACAGCTTGGCGAACAGTTAGAGTGGTTGGCTTTTATACCTATAATCGATAGAGATGAGCACTAGCTCACCAAGAACTTCAGACAAAAAAGTCTGCCTCCATTATCTCTGAAAATCGTGGAAAGAGTGGTTGAACTACACGTGTGCATTACATCCTTTGCCTGTGATGCAACATGCCTATCAGCGCAGAAAATAATGTGAGTTGGCAGAATTTAATGCGCTCTTTGTACTTGATGGGGATTTTCAACGACATTGAGGGTGTAATGCGACATTGGAAAGTACGTGCCATTCTGCCAAACAACACGGCGTGTACGAACCATTAGTGTTATGGATTGAAGCAATGCTAATAAATAGAGCTTTGGTTGGGGATGCGGATTATGGTCGATATATTATAATGGCAGAGATTAACAGGGGCTACCCGCAAGCTAGCACCTTTTATCCACTGTTATAGTGCATGGTGGTCGACTCTCTGCCAAAGACTCTCACCAGTTCTAACGTCTACGCTCAGGCATACGCGACTGATGTTGCCGTACTTTCCGTTGGATCATGCCTTTCGGTTAATCCTCCAAAAATTGAAATTGTTCTCCTTACAAGAAGGAGGAAGTTGATCGGTTTGCGTCAGCCAGTACTGGGTAGAAATTTTGGATAGTAAATTTCTTTGGTCAAAACAGTCGAAGGCAGCCAAGGTGCTCATAGTTTTCTGGCAGTATAAAGATGCTTTCAGCAAGACGTGGGGCTTATAACAAGAATAGGTCCTACGGATCTACATGGCAATGATAAGACCTTTCTTAGCATATGCATTGCTTGTTTGGTACAAAAAAACTTTCGCGTAAAAAAAGGTACTTATTCTCTCACTAAATTCCAAAGAATAGTTTGTCTCGGCTGCACGGGACCTTCCCTAGAATGCCTGGCTCTGCTTCATCCTCTTCATATTTTTATCATGGGCAGCACAATAAATCTATCTTCCGTCCTAAATGAGGTGGCTTTTGGTAGAACACTGGAGCTTCGATGGCCTTGCGCTACACTTATCTTTCGATTATTGTCTTATGGATACGAGTATGCCGTCTGTCGCAATAACATCAGAACTCAAACTTCTTTATTTAAATTTAATTTAAAGTCGACTTGGGGTAGGTTGCGAAAGCTAAGCCAACTCTACTGCGAAGGCATTACACTGGAGGGTGGTCAGATGGCTGAAAATGCAACTTGATCGTGATGATGACATCAGGAGGACGAAAAAAAAATACTTGGAATCATGAGCAACGCAATAAAAGCAAAACAAAAATGTTCCCCAGTTATCTGGACGCTACCCTTGGAGTTTACAGAAACTTAATACCACCTGAGTTTCAAACCACTACACCAAATCTTTCTTTCTTTCTCTCTCTGTCTATTTGTCAACGCCCGTGCCCTGGAATAGTATAAGGGTATTCATATCCCCTTGATACGCGCAAATTATAAAAAAAAACTTTCCTCACACTAAGGACTAGATTTTTTCGGAATCAGACCCAAGAAGGAATGAAGTCTCTAAGACTTCTGGATACTTGCAGTGTATTCCAAACGGAGGTTCTAGCTGTACTCCAAGCTGTGGAATTGCTTGTGTTATCTTACAAGGATATCGCCTTACACCTTATTCTAGGCACCAGTTATAGAAATTCACGAAGAGCATTTCCTTCGTTCCGACTGCTATCTTAAAACTTGTGTATATCTTCCAGTTCAGGCGCTTTGTACACCCGAATCATTTGCATGCTTTTAGGAGCACCGTTTGGCTGCTTCTAAAAAAAACATCATCAGGAATCAGGCTGTCGCCTGTTTCAAATTGTTACACTTTGCATGCTCTCGGACCATCAGTATATGAAGTTCGAATTGCAATAAAAATTGTTTTGATTTGTTGCATCCTGAAGACACAAACTTCATCGAAGCGTTATCTCCTACGGATAGCACCAGACACTTTTTCTTCCCGAATTCTGAGGATAACCTTGAAAGCTGTATCTTTGCACACTTATAGCATGGAAATGAGCATTAGCAGACAGATTTTCGATTTTCGAAATATAGTTAAAAATAACACGTTTGTATCTCATTACAAAAATTTCTCAATTTGGATGTATGCCTTTCTACAATTTCCTGTACCTTCTGGCTTGCCTAAAAAGCAGAAGATTATAGCCTCTGTGGGCCTCAGGCGAGCTCAATTTTGTAGGCCAACATTAGAATTTTGTGTTGATTAACAAAAACAATTGTATTCAGTCAAATCCTAAAGACAATGAACTGTCAACCGTAGGTAGACAGTGGTTTATTCTACTGTATTCCAGTGCATAATATTTTATTTTTATTGTTATGTTTCAGCAGGTGAAAAAGTTACCAATGACATCCAGCTGTCAAAATATTCACTAAGGTTTGCCATTTCATCATGCATCGTTTGACACTTCCCGAATGTGTGGTAATTATTAAAAAATATTATCGAAATTCCGGCTCAGTTGTAAACTTCTGTGGTCGTACGAATCATGGATTGAGTGCGCAGGCAATTCGTCGCACCATGGAAAACTTTGAGCGTCAGTACATTCTTTTGGACCTTAAGCCACCAACCAGACAGAGATCGGTGCGAAATGAAGAAAACATAGCCGCCGTAGCGGCCAGTATCAAAGAAGACCCAGAAATGTCGATTCGGCGCCGATCAGCTGAATTGAGCATCGCCAGAGAGTCAACCAGGCTTATTTTGCGGTTGGATTTGGGCCGACATCCGTATAGGATTGTGCTGACGCAAGAATTGAAGCCGGACTAACATAGACAACGCCGTAAGTTCGTTAATTGGGCACAAGAAATGTTAACCGGAGATCCGGATTTTGGCCAAAAAATCATCTTCTCACTCGAGGCTCATTTTTGGCTCAGCCATTATTGGAGCAACCACAATCCACAAGTATTCGACCAAGCATCAATGCATCCACAAAGATTGACTGTTCGAAATGAGGAAGGAGACACCGTTACCGTCATTGGCCCTCGGTATAGAGCGATGTTGACTGACTTTCTGTGGCCAAAGCTCGACAATATCGATATATCCGAGCTGTGGTTCCAACAAGACGGCGCTATATGCCATACAAGAGACGCAACGCTCAAAGTGGTGAAGGAGAAATTTGGCGACTGGGTCATCTCACGGCGAGCGTTCATTAATTGGGCGCCGTGATCATGCGACTTGACACCCCTCGATTATTTTCTCTGGGGCTGCGTCAAATCCTTAGTCTACTCTAACAAGCCAACCACTTTGAACGAGCTCGAGGTCAACATTCGAGACGCTATTGCCGGAATAACTGCCAGCAAAGCTGTGGCGGCCATTTAAATGATGTTCTATTCTATACATAATGGTATGAATGTAGCTTCAAAATACAGCCAGAATCAATTTGATATCTCAAGTTAACATTCCATTCCCACGAACTTGAACTTCAGTCCAACAAAGTATAACACGCGCTGCATCGTCAGCAGTATATTCGCCGCGTATTTAATTCCATTTCAAAGTTGCACAATAACGCAACTCCTGCATTTTCTTTGTGAACATTCGTTTGTTTGATTTGAATTGTATAAATAGAGTATCAAAAATATTGGAGACTAGAATCAAGTGTGACATGAAATAAAACGGCTTTTTTTTATTAAAATTCTCGCGTTCGAACTTTTAACTGGCGCCCGAGCAGGCAAGAGCACCCATAAGAACCTCTAAAGACTTCGGTTAAAGAAAACTCCATAAGAACTTCTATAGGCGCGAATCGGTTTTTTTTTTATTAGAAAAAAAACCAAGGGAAGACAAATTAAAAAAGAAAAAAGTGTACCTTAGGAAAAGTTCCGTGAAAATAAAATAAAAGGTGACATTAAACTCTAGTGCGTGAAAAAAAACTCTGAGGTGCGGAAGAAAAACTCTAAAGTGCGTGGAAAAAACTCTGAAGTGCGTGAAAGAAGAATTCTAGTGCAAAGAAGAATTCTGAAGTGAAGAACAACCGTGCCATAGTAAGAGAGGCACTCTAAACTGGACTTAGCGGATCTTCCAATGATTTCAACAATTAAACTGTGAGTAGAATTTTCCATCATCTTCAATTATAACTAAAAAAACACAGTAAATTTGAAAAAGAGCATTAAAAATTATCCTTTGAACAACCATGCCTGAGGTTGAAGAAATCAAAAAATGTATCTTAGAGTTAACTGGAGCACTAACCGCTCAAATCGGGAGGATTAAATTCCTTGATCAAAAAGTCGCCAACTTAGAATTAAACTCTATTGGACTGACAAGCATCCCTTATATAGAATATAAAATCAAGAATAGTGATACCTTAAAATTCCTCGTTGACACTGGCTCAAACAAAAATTTTATCAGGCCAGAATTAGCAAAAAACTTTAAAATTATAAAAAATCCATTCAAAATTCAAACAGTCACGGGGGGTGAAATGGAGATATATGTATAAAGAAATTAATGGACAATTTGTTGCTTCCGTGGGAAATAATCAAATTATTGAATCCTTTGTTCTGCCTAATTTGAAAGCTTCGATGGTATCAGAGGTGACACCCTCCGCGAACTAGAAGCTAAAATAGACAGGAAAAACAATACAATACGGATCAGTCCAAATCGCCACATAGCCATCCCTCTCAGGCCAAAACGATCCATACAACTTAACAAATTGGAGATTAGAAACAAGTTAAAATACCTACCAATTAACACAGTAGAACAAATATTAAAAATAATAAAGAACCATGAAGCAATTTTTAGACCAATTAACGAGAAGGAGACTATTGAAACAAATATAGAATGCGAAATAAACATCACCATGATTCTTGCTTGTCTCGACAATTCAAAATATTTCACCACTCTTGACCTTACGGCGGGATTCTATCAGATAAAAATGAAAAAAGCCGACATCAAAAAGACTGCCTTTTCAACCCTTAATGGGAAATGGGAATTTTTGCGTATGCCATTGGGAATAAAAAATGGCCTAGCCCAATTTCAAAGGGCAATAGACGATGTTCTAAGGGGTTTAATTGGTAAGATATGTTTTGTCTATATAGATGATATTATTGTCACCGGAAAAAGTTAGAAGCTCTTCTACCTGAGAAATATTGAAATTGTTTTTAAAAGACTCAAGGAGGCAAATTTAAGAGTTAACGGAACGAAATTCTAGGGATACCCATAACAAGCGAAGGCATTAAGCCTGACCCGAGGAAAATCGAGGGTATCCAAAAAATAAAAACCCAAAAAATCTTAAAGAATTGAAGAGATTCCTTGGATTAACATCATACTATAGACAATTCATTAAAGGATTTGCTACAATTGCAAAACCCTTAACAAACTTAACGAGAGGGGAGAATGCCAAAGTTAAGGCCAATCAATCCAAGAAAATTAAGATCACCCTGAATGGAAAGGAGATGCAAGCATTTAATAACTTAAACGAACTCCTTACTTCGTCGGAAGTACTTATATTCCCTGATTTCAACTTGCCATTTGTTTTACCGACAGATGCTTCCAGCCATGCAAGTCAAGGAGAGAAGCCCATAACTTACATCCCTCGTTCTCTTATGAAATCTGAAGAGAACTATGTAACCAATGAAAGGGAGATGCTGGCTATTATTTGGGCCTTAGATAATTTACATAATTACCTATATGGCGCGAAAAAGGTCAAAATCCTGACAGATCATCCACCTTTAACCTTTGCATTAAACTCGAGAAACAACAATGCAAAACTCAAAAGGTGGAAAGCCCGCATAGAAGAATACAATTACGAGCTTATCTACAAGCCTGGCAAAATGAATGTCGTGGCTGATGGTGTATCCCAACTTAAAATGGAAGTAAATGCATTGTCTGAATCAACGGACACAGCGGAAACAATGCATAGCGCTGAGAAAGATAACACTGATCTAATACCTCATTGTGAAGTACCCATCAACGCGTTTAAAAATCAAATTATAATCAGAACAGGAAAAGTAAATGCTTACGAACAGCCTCACCCTTCTTTCCATCATCACTACATAGGAGTAGGTAATGCGCTTGATCGAAGTGAATTAATTAAGATCCTGAAAGAAAATCTTAATCCCAATACCGTTAATGGAATCAAACTTCCGGAACGCTTTATTCAGATGCTAAATGAAATTAAGAAGGAACATTTTTCAAATTTTAAAATTAGAATCATACAATGGGTTGTGGAAGATATTGCTAACGAAGGAAACCAGTAGCGAAGAATTGATGAAGAGCACAGTAGAGCTCATCGAAATGCCCATGGAAATAGAGAACAGCTTGTGAAAAGTGTATATTTCCCTCGGATGAGTAACAAGGGAGCATTAGGGAATTTATTAGGGATTGCGACGTCTGTAAGACTAGTAAATACGACAGACATCCTTACAAACCCGAGCTTCAAAAAACTCCAATACCTACGAGTACGTACCCATCAGAATTTCTACACATTGATATCATGGACATAAAAGATGAAAAATTTATTACATGCATAGACCAGTTTTCAAAGTTTAGCAAATTTTTCAGAATCAAGAATAGAACTGTACTTCACTTAAGAAACAAAATAACAAAGATCCTCCACTATTTTACAGCACCAAAACTCTTAATAACGAAGGTAATTACGTAAAATATTTGGGAGTTAAAATTTATAGGACGCCAACAGCAAAAAGTTGAGTATTCTAGTTCAACGTGAATACTCTACGTTGAGTCTCAAGGAAATTGTCGAGATCTCCGTAGATAGGTATAACAATACTATGCATTCCGTCACCACAAGAAAACCTTGTGACATATTCTTTGGCAGAATTCAAAGAATAAATTATCAAGACTTAGTGGACTTCAGGACAAAGCTTAATGCTTAACTGAGTGAACAAATCAAGCGTCATCAAAATGAAAAACTTCTAAAAGAGAATATAAAAAGGGCAAAACCAAAAACATATAAAACTGGAGATATTATTTACGTTTCCGATAAAAAGAGACAGGGCAAATAGAAACCTATTTATAAAGGAGAACACGTTTCTAAGGACCATCGTGTCATTGTTACAACATCCTCTGGGAGAAGAGTTCACAAATCAAATATAAAAAATGGCCCTTAACAAGTTATACAATTTCTTTCAGACTGACGATATGTGCAGCAATTGCATCAGCCAGCGCAGCAATCGACATCTTCGAATACGAGTACAAAACACCTTTAATAATTTTCAAACAAGGAACTGGGAAAATCGTCGTGGGAAACTTCAAACTCATTCACATGATCAATACAACACAATATGAGGAAATAAGTAAAAGGATGACACTCTACTTGCATCAGATCAATGATTCAAGTATTCTGAAACCCCAAATCGGGCATCTTCTCCATCAGATTGAGGACTCTATTCAGAAACTGAAAGGCAGGAAGAGACAACCTAGATCCATAAATTGGATTGGATCCGTGTGGAAATGGGTTGCAGGAAACCCAGATGCAACAGATTGGGATACTATTCTCCAAAGCCAAAATCAGCTTATAGAAAACAACAATAGGGAGTTCAAAATTAATAATAGAATGACACAAATGATAACCACACCAAAATTGTTTCAACATTAAACCCAACGCAAGCAAACATGGACAAATTCGAGCAGATGGTATTTAATATTTTTTTCATTATTATTAAGAATGAGGTGAACGAGATTGTATTGGCAACAGAATTTGCCAAAAATGGAATTATTAATACTAATCTTCTCGACAAATCCGAAGTTAGCCAAATTATAGAAGACGAGAACCTACCTTATGAAAATGAAATCGAAGCCCTTCAACATGCCGAACCAATAGTTATAACAAAGGGGTCAATAATGCTGTATGTCATATCCTTACCAAAAACGAACTCTGAGGAATTTAATCATATAAAGATACGTGCAACTACTCGTGAAAACAAACAAATTTTTTTTTGGAATTTTTGGAAGAGTTATTCAATAACCATAAGGAGCTATTTGGGATTAAGTCGTAATAAATTAGGAACCACCACCATTTGCAGAAGATATGAACTTCAAGCCCTATCACCTGAACATTGTATTTCCCAGCTTTTAATTGTAACCAACATCACATGCGACTATAAGCATACGAAAGAACAAATTTTGGAAGAAATCAACGAGAACACAATCTTCTTAACGAATTTTAAGGAAATCTTATTCATGGAAACTCCACTAGGAAACTTGAAGGCAGTTTTCTTATCAACTACATAAACGAAACCATCGAAATTAATGACATGGTCTACTCTAGCAGAGAAGTGAAAACCAGCCAGATTATTCCACCAATTTTACAAGCCAACCATGAACTTGAACTTCAGTGAACTCCTACAAAGTACAACACGCGCTGCATCGTCAGCAGTATATTCGCCGCGTATTTAATTCCATTTCAAAGTTGCACAATAACGCAACTCCTGCATTTTCTTTATGAACAGACTAGAATCAAGTGTGACATGAAAAAGAACGTTTTTTTTATTAAAATTCTCGCGTTCGAACTTTTAACTCTCACACCGTTTTTGTTTTATTTAAATTTCTTTTCCTATCGTTCTTATCTGGTCACCCTATATACCTATACAATGCGATTTCAAAGAGTTTGGTGGTTCTATTAAATTACATTCAAGAGTGAAGTTGAAATATATTGTGATTAATATTTTTTTTTTTTATAATCTGCGCGCGTCAAAGGGAGTATTAATACTCTTTAATTGTTTCAGGGCACGGGCGTCAGAGAAAGGGAGAGGAACAGAGGAGGTACCTATGCACGTTGGCTTTGAATGTTTGGAGGTTGTAGTGATGGGGAAATACAGAGCCAGGTAGATCGTTCCACATTCGTGTTGTTCGGCTTATAAATGAATCCCTATATTTGACAGTACGACCGAAGTTTGGCTTTATGGTAAACTGATGTGCATTCGAAGCATGTCGCGTATTGCGGGTGAAATTTTGAAAGTACATTCCAACTGGCTATTTCGCTGGAGCATTTTTTGTGGAAAAAACGATAAAACAGGGAGAGACAGGAGACATTTCTCCGATGTTCTAGTGAATGAATGGAATTCACAATGTCTCTATCACCTATAAGCTTTAACGCGCGATTCTGTACCCTATCAAGAATGTGCAGAACGGTCTTGGGTGCACCGGACCAGATATGGGCGTTATATTCCAGCTTAGGGCAGATGAATGTCTTATAAATTGAGGCCAGAGCAGACGGGTAAAATATTTCTTGCACCGCTTAAGGAATTCTGGACATTTTGCACCATTTTTGGAGACCTCGAATATGTGATCGTTCCACCGAAGATGGTTATTGATACACATACCGAGAATGGCAAGTCTTTCGGTTTCAATGATGCAAGTACCATCCATGGACAATGGTTGAGGGTTTTGGTTTCGCTTGAGAGACAGAAGACAGCATTGTGTTTTGGAAGCATTAAATTCCACTCTGTTGGTTGAACCCCATTTAATTATGCTGTTCAGGTCGGAATTTAATGTGTTTAACATACGTTGCCGTTCCCCTTCTACGGCCGAAGAGCAAGGACGTGAGTTAGGGAGCGAATATGAAAAACTGAGGGTAATGCCATCAGCGAAGGAATGGATTGGATTAGAAGTTGCAGACAAGAGATCATTTATAAAAATAAGAAAGAGAGTCGGAGACAAAACAGATATTTTTTTTTTTAAAAAACTTGTAGAATATAATATGTAGATGGGTATTTTTGGGGCCCCTACAGTCGGGGCCCTAGGACAACACCTAACTAGCCAACAGTATAATATGCCTCTGCTGGAAACTTCGTAAACGTATAGAATGGTTTATGGGGTGGAATTTAAAGGAGACGAGCTCCATATTTTCGAAACACATAGTGCTACATAAAATATTGTTAACATCTTTTTAATACAACCTACCATAAGGAAACAAGTAAATAAAAGGAATGTTTAGTTCTTTTTGATTTAAATCTGATGTTTTGTATATAAACGAAGTTTCAAAATTAGAAGCCACGAAACTTACATTCATACTTGATTGGCACTTTCTGCAAGTGCCGGGTAACTTTAGTAATTTCCTCAAACTGCTATGATTCTAACCGATCAATCCCATTTCGAACACTAAGCTTCTACAGATTCTCAAGTAGTTGGTTTCTTCTTTTTCTCTTTGGGCAACTGAAAGATATGAGATTATTCCGCTTTCCTATACTCTAAACTTTCGAGCCATAGAATGCGTGGCCAAAAGCCAATAATTGTTTACCATAGAATTATCAACAATTTCAATAGTATTTTTTATTTTGATGAGTCGCACCCTGGACGCACAGAATGGCTTCAAACTTTTATCTCGTATGGACAATATCATGCATATCATCATTGTAAGGTATCAAAATGGCTACATAGAAAGTTGTTTTGAGTATTGAAATGAGTTCGATTTGTCCCACTTTTTAAGAATGGACTGGATGTCGACCGTCCTCGCAAATTACGTGCAAATGTGATATAACCGCCATGCAAGAAACGCGCCGACTTGGAGAAAAATTTGCAAACAATACGGATGCTGCCATGGTATGGATAGTAGCTTCATAAATGAAAGAAAAGAACTACCGAATAGTTCACCAACCCTCAATGAACTACTAGCAGTAGAGCTAGGTTCTCCAATCAAGACTACTTTATGCGCATACTCCAACTGAAAATAAAGCCTGCAAAATCAAAAATAAATTCTGCGAACTGCCTAATGGCACCTGCAGGTCACATGTGATTTTCTTCACCTTATGTGCAGGTCAATCTTTCGTGTGACATTTAGATTATGAGTATATTGCAATCTTGGAAGACCCACAATCGACTGCTGAGGTATAAGTTCTTAGCGTGTACTCGTAAATATAGAACAGTCTTCATAAAATGTATTCAACTGCAAAATAACACAAATTGATCGGCTTTTGGCCACACATTTCTAGCTTAGCTAGTCTAGGTTAGGTTAGGTGGATAGGTGCCTTGTGACAAATAGAGTCACTGCTCACTTAGACCAACAAATTCGGGTCCATTGTGCCCAATCGTTTAACCCTGGAAACGTTAAAAGTTCGCTGTTAGAACCACCCAGATAATGATATAAATGTCAAGAGATCCGTAAGCTCTATATTACCTAAGTCCTCCAATTCTGAGAAGAAGTAATTTCCGAGAGTCCTCATTCTTGTAACGGATAGGGCAGGACAATCACACAGCAGGTGACGAATTGATTCAATTTCTCCTTCGTCACTGCAGCTTCTACAGTAGTCGTTATGTAACACGCCGAGTCGCCCCGCGTGACCAGTAATTATTCCAGAAACGACCCGTGTATTATAACGACTAAGTTTCACAAGAGGGTCATAGCGCCCTGGCCGTTGCGCATGTTTCCAGATAAATCCACCGTCTGTTTGCTCGATTGGTGGTTTCGCCTTCTATTTTCTTTCGTAGGGAACTGATTGGGGTTACTACAAAAGGGAGGGCCCGCGATAAGAGCAGCGCTGACCCTTTCCTACCAAGCTCATCAGCCCTTTCATTTCCTTCGATATCCATATGCCCTGAAACAGATATTCCATTGACCCAGCAGAGGGTCACCACATTGGGCTCTGGATATTCCATTTAAGACCGATTTGCAAGTTCTCACAAGCCTTGATCTAAACCAGGCTGTCTATATAGACAGTTATCGTTTTACGAACGATTTTACTCTCGGGTATAATTTTCGCAGCCTGTATGATGGCTGTGATTTCGGCCTAAAAGACGCTGCAGTCGTCGCTTATTCTAAAGGAGTTGTTTATTCCTAGGGCCTCACAATAAACTCCGGCTCCCGTGCCAACGTCCATCTTAGAACCGTCGGTATAGAACGCCAGTTCCTTTTTCTTCACAATTCTCAGGTTCCTCCAGTGCGTTCTGTCAGTAGGGGTCATGAAATCAGTTTCCGCCGATATGCTGGTAGTTTCCCATCGGGATAAAATGGAGGCATGGCCGTAAAGGATCGATGATCACAATCGGCCTTCTCTCAGACTTACAGCGGTTTTACCCGCCAGACTCCTACAGTATATATCAAGCGGAATGAAACTGAGCACGGTTTTCATTGCCGCTGTCTTATTGACCCGATGACTCCGATACACGCTGCCCTCTGGATTTTGGTGGGGTTTGAAAGCTGATATTGCTTCTCAAGAACCATCCACCAAACTAGTGAACCATATGTGCAAATGGGTCTTACGACCGCTGTGTATATACAGTACACCACAGCTGGTTTGAAGCCCCACGTGTTGTTGAACGCCTTTTTGCAAGAATAGAAAGCTACGCTAGCTTTTTTGATGCGTTCCGCAGTGTTATCCTTCCAGTTCAGTTTGGAATCTAAAATTACGCCCAGGTATCGAGCTGAACTTGAGATACTTACTTCAATACCACCGATGTTTGAGGGTCTGAAGGTAGGAATTGATCTCTTCTTAGTGAAAAGAATTACCTCCGTCTTTGAGGGGTTCACTCCCAGCCCTTTGCTGCTGACCCAATAATTCACTAGTTGTAGTGCAAGATTTAGTTTTTCGCTTAGGACTGGAGGGAATTTTCCCGAAGCCAGGATGACCACATCGTCGGCATAGGCCGTGGCGTTGAAGCCGTTTTCCTTCAGTATCACCAAGATCTCATACACTACGAGGAGCCATAATAAAGGAGATAGAACTCCGCCTTGGGGGTTCCTCTGCAGGCGCTTCTCCGGATGGTTACATCTCCTAGCATTGAAAATATAACCCTCGATTGAAGCATCTGTGCAATCCAATTGCAGAGACCCATGTTTAAATGAGATCTGTGTAGGCTGTTCAGTATCGCGTCAGTGTTTACGTTATTAAAAGCCCCTTCAATGTCTAGGAACACCCCGAGAGTGAACTCTTTAAAGGGGAGGGATCTATCTATATTTGATACGACCCTGTGTAGCGCAGTATCTACCGATCTGCCGCAGATGTATGCGTGTTGTGATTTAGATAGGTAATTATCGCCAATCACGTTTCTTAAGTATACATCTATTAAACGTTCCAGTGTTTTTATCATAAAAGACGACAGACTGATAGGTCTCAGGTCTTTTGCGTTTGTGTGGCTCGCTTTCCCCGCTTTGGGAATAAATACGACGCGCACCTCCCGCCATGCTTTAGGAACATATCCTAGCTTAAGGCATCCTGTGAAAATGCGCTTGAGCCATGGAATAGCAATATCCACTGACTCTTGCGGCATCACGGTTCGAATGTTATCCGTTCCTGGTGCCTTATATGGAGCAAATGATTTAATTGCCCAGGCTATCTTGTGATCATCTATTATATTCCTCACGTCTTCCGCGCTTATTCCCGGTGTCGTCTCTGGAGTGGGTAGATTATCTTCGGAAATCGGTGTACATCCGGGAAAATGAGTACTCAATAGTATATTCAGCGTTTCCTCTTGTGACTCTGCCCAGGTACCATCACCTTTCCTAATATTGGATGCCGGCGTTGGTGTCTTGGCCAGAATCTTCTGTAAGCGGCTTCGTTTGTTGATTCTATAGATGCGCAAAAGGAGCTCCAGCAGTTCTTTTTTGTGAACCTAATCTCTTTCTTGAGCAACTTTACGTTTTCTCTATAGGTAGACCACTCAACGACCCCCTCTTTTGCGAGGTTCCATCCTACTCTTGAAATGCGAATGAGTTCCGCTATTTTCCCGCTCCACCATGGTGGACGCTTTTTACCGCTATGCCTACTAATCGGACAGGATTTCTCGAAAGATTGCGTTAGAGAGTCGGTTAGTCCATCGACTGCATTGTCAACTGCTTCTATAGAGTTGAGGTCCTCGGTGAAGTGATTCACCGATTTCCTTAGTTCTCTCTTGAATTTTGACCAGTCCTACGCGGATTTCTAAAAGTCCCTTTCCCACAAGTAGATAATTGTAATTTGAAGAGTATCCAACAATGATCGGATAGTGACGCCTTGTCGGCACCAGTATTCTTTCGAATACGGTCAAAGACTGCTCCAGATAAGGCCTTCTCAATCATTTGACCGCGTTCTTGGGAGTACTGGTCACTAGGTTTTCCGAAGTCCACTACAGCTAGTTGTAGTGAACTACGAATCGCCCCGCTGAAAGGCACCTCCGTATCAGCCTTCGACCTTTTGGGGGGATTTTTAGTGTCCTCCGAGGATCTCAACCTTTTTGACACAAAATCCTCCCTCTTGGTCGTGGCCATCCTACGAGAATGTTCAGCGACCCTCGATATGTCTGGCTGACCAGTAGGATCTGGCTTAGCGGCAGCGGTCTTGCTGGCAGTCTTTGTGTGAGCTGCTCCCTTCCTTCTGATGTCTGGGCATCTACCTTACGGTTGGCCTTGGTTTTTCCAGCAGTCTGTTTAGCCGCAGGCCTCGTTAGAGCGTCCTTTTCTATTATATCAATAGCCCAGGCCAGGGAGTTTTGTTCTTTCTCGGAGAGGGAAGATGGGTCCTTTACCTCCAGGATCGATTTGATATGCGTCGCTCTACGGAACAACCGCCTTCTCATCTGACCTGGAGAGACTTTCTTCTTCATCTCCGACTTCCGGGTACTCTCGGATGGATATGCTAATAGCCGCTCCTCCATTTCCATAGAGATCTCCTCATCCGCGTTGGCTGCCGATAGTGGATGCCTCTCAGTCAATTCTGGTACGCCCACGGTTAGCGTGTCAGCGTCCAAACTGCTGTTTATTTTGTTTTGTTTTGTTTTTTTTTCTTTTTCTTTTCTTTTTATTTTTTGTTCATTTTGTTCCCACAAGTAAGGTCGGAATATAGGTACGCCCCGTCAGAGCCGCCATGCCGGGGTAAGGCATTTTCAGATAAGGCCAGGGCATCTGTGAGAGCTCGTTAGCGGTTGGTATTTTATCCCCCCAACTTACTTATACTTGCTTACACCACCGTTTGAATAGGGAGGCTATCTCTCAGTTTTCGGACCTCCAGGAGTCGATGAATAATCACCATTCACCAACCCATCCTTCAGCCCTACTTAAGCCCCAGCACCACGACAAAGTGGATAGCCATCGCTGGGGCCTAGCTAGTCTAGGAAGGATCTACACGAATCTGACCAATCTGGCTAATCTGTCTGAACAGTCGTAATTCAAGTTGGAAAAAAATCCACAGATGTACACTGCCTGGCTGCTCTTATTCTTTACGATGATCTTAGTAGAACAGACTGCAGAGTACAAAAAGTTAATTCATATTAAGTCAGGTGTAGCTTTGGTTTTCTAATACAGTAACTTATTTACTCATTACACATTGGCTTTCTGTTTACTCGACCTAAGCTTCACCCCAATGTGAATGTCATTGGACCTATGTACGCAGCTCATCGAGATCATACTCGTATCTCAGCATCATAGAATTCAACCTGACGTAACTTCCAATTTCGATTTATACGTCAATGAAGTTGACTTCGTTAAGACAACCCGCACCATAAACACTCTATATTTTTTACTTTTTTTCTCGTCCTTATGCGATACCGCACTGTCAAATGAAATGTCAATTTAGGACCAATTCAGCGGTAAGTAAATGCTGCCACACTGATCGGAATGCCTCATGGGAATTTTCGACTAATTTCATCTCAGTTGTGCTGTCTTCATCTTAGCTTGTCTTTGAGCAGTGACAGTCCCAAGATGGCTCTATTCTCTTGACTTCTTAGAGCATTTATGCGTCCTATCTCGGGGATACAGCTTACGGGAATGAGGGGTAGGTACCCACAAGAAAAAGCATTAAAAACTCAATTTATTCTCAAGTGTTTCTCTCTCTTTAGAGTTGTTATCCTCCTTATACCTTTTCAAAAAAAAAATAATAATAATAATAATAATATCACTGAAGCGAGTTTAAGGACTTCAGTCGGCATCACACCGAACATATCCACCACTGTGCGAATGCTTCGAGTGCTCTTATGCGGAATCAGGCGAACCAAGCGCGCTGAGTACGAGATGATTATGGTGATGGCGATGACAATGATGATGATTATCTACTAAACCCATATCGAAGGAGAGCCTCGTACACTCACATATTGTGCAGCAGGGAATTTTCAGTGTGAGCAGAGGAAGATTGTATCTTTATTCGCTCATTCTTCTCTAACGAGCCGGCGACTTGCTGCGAGGCGTTTGTTTGACATAAATAGACAATTTTTGTGTTGTCCTTACACTGTCTTCCCACATTTCTTTCGTTTTCCTTTTTGGTTTGGTTAAAACGAGACTCCTTCGATGACAGTATGGTGTCTGCATTTAAATTTTAATGGGATTAGAAGCACACAATATCGCTCTCGGCAAGCAACAATGAGAGGGATGGGTCTTTGGTCCTTGAAATGGATTCTTTGGGGGTTTTATGGTACCAAAGCTCATAATAGTTAATAAGTGTATGCGTCGTTACGGGAAGAAGATAACTGAGGCCCTATAACGATGATTTGTTTTATTGACTATCAATTTAATTTAGAGTGGGAAATTAAGTCAAGACAGGTGCGTTAAACTGGACGAGGCGTTGTAGCTGTTGAGCTGGCTATAGGGCGATTAAGAGTGAAGGATTTTACCGCGTTCAGAGTTCAGAATTAACTATGCATTTCGTATTCTAGCTGAGCTTCAAATTATGATCCACGCCTCCATAAAGTAGGTGAGCAACTCTAGGAAAACTCTGTTTGAAGGATTTTCTCTCAGAAGGAATGCGGACGTAGTGACAAACTATTACGGAACACCTTTAAACAGTTTTCGGACGTTCGGCAGGTTGATTTGGCTTTGTTTTCGGTTCAGTTGAATGGATGAAATTTTGGTCGTCATCGTTTAGACGAGCAGAATTTCGCTTTCTTCCCCGTCTAACATTCCATAGCGCCTGTATTTCTCCTGTATGAGCTCCGGACATCTTTCCTGCTAAATATCTCTCCTCTTTTTTATGTACTGAAGCTCGAATTTAGCGCTTAAAAGAATTTCTAACGTTATGTTTGAAAAGATGGGTATCAAAGGCAGCGGCTTCACGTTCATAGTGTCTGCAGTCCAAAATCAAAGCTAGGACAAGTTTGCTTCCTCCTCATTTGTCCCCCCGCCTGTCTATTGGCACCCACATTGCACCATGTCGCAGCCGCCGTTCAGATGGAGATCTGCTGAGCTTTGTAATCCACCCCTGGACCTTAACCATCTAACAACATAAGTTTATCCTAATACCCTATTAAATAAGTTAATCTTCTATGGTCTTGCTCAATAGCTTTCGATGATGTATCTTCCGACAACCGCTACGGAAACCCACACAATGCCTCGGATAAGGACTGATAACACGTTGACCCGGACTAAGATTGGTTTCTGGAATGTGAAGACGCTCCTTGACTCTCAGAGTGAAGGACCTCAGAACGCCAGATTCCTTCAATTGGAGCATGAGTTCATGCGATATAGGCTGGACACATTGGGAGTAAGCGAGATAAGATGGTTAGATGTGGGTGAGTACCAATCCCCAACGCGTAACATTGTATTACTCTACACCGGAAGACCATCCGGAAGCCCCCGTGGATATGGAGTTGGACTGCTGCTAACGCCAACAGCACGCAGAGGCCTAATTTCCTGGCAGCCGCACGGTGATAGGATTTTTGCGGCCAGATTCCGGACGAGAGTACGTCGCGTCACCATTATACAGTGTTACGCCCCCACCGATGGTTCGTCTGAGGAAGAAAAGGAGACCTTCTATAACCAGTTGGGAGCTGTTCATAATGCAACACCCAACGGCGACATTGTCATTGTGATGGGGGACCTGAATGCCAAGGTAGGCTGCGACAACGAAGGGCTCAAACATGTTATAGGACGGCACGGACTAGGTAATCGCAATGACAACGGTGAAAGATTCGTTGATTTTTGTAACGCAAATCGTCTTGTCATAGGTGGCACCATATTTGAGCACAAAGCCTGCCATAAAATCAGTTGAGTGTCAACTGACAGGCAAGCAACCTCCAACCAAATTGACCATTTTGCCATCAGTCACCGTTTTAGAAGTAGTCTCCTAGACGTCCGAAACAGACGAGGTACCGACATGAGGTTAGTACGAGATCACCATCTTATGACAGCTACTCTCCGATTACGCACAGCTGCCGTTCGTAGATCTAACGACACAAGAATACCTAGGTTCAACGTAGACCGACTGATAGTTCCTCTCTCACGTGGAGTGGAAACAATCAGCAGCTCACTGAACGCGACCATCCAAGACCATTGGTGCGCTGTGAAAACTGATTTCACATCAGGTGCTGAAAGGATTGACGGTCGATCGCAGGGAAATCATAGAGTGTGACTTTCCGAGGATACCTGGAGAAGGATCAACGAACGAAAACAGAGCTCGAATTGCAGCAACTCCAGCAGCAGGAAGGATCGAGCTTGAGTCCCTATATCACATGAAGATGAGAGAAGTACAGCGTAGCGTGAGACGTGACAAGCGCATTACATCAATGCGCTGGCTACGGAAGCAGAAGAAGCAGCAGCGAGGTGCGACAGCAGAACCGTTTATAGAATCACTAAAGAGCTTATAGGTGGCCGAAGCTCTACTCAACACCCAGTGAAAGGCTTAGACGGTTCGTTGCTAATATCGTATGAGGATCAACTGAAGAGATGGAAGGAGCATTTTGCTTCGGTTCTAAACCGAGTATTCGCCAGCAATATGCACCCAAGTCAGACTGAAGTGTTCGTAGAAAGAAGTTCCCGAATTCGCACCACAACCCCCAGTAAAGAGGAGATTATTACCGCAATCAAAGCACTGAAAACTAATAAGGCGGTAGGACTTGACGGCATACCCGCGGAGCTTTTTCAAGCTGCGCCAACAGCATCGGCAGAGCTACTGTTCCCACTTGTCGGGAGAACATGCGAAGCCGAGAGTTTTCCAGATGAGTGGAAAAAGGGAATGATTGTCAAGCTCCCTAAAAAAGGCAACCTAATGCAGTGCGAAAACTGGAGAGGTATCTGCGTGCTGCCTGCTGTGGTCAAGATAATAGCTAGAATCATCCTGGAGCGAATCAAAGAACACCTTGAAGACACACTTGACGCCGAACAAGCAGGTTTCCGCTCTGGATCCTCCTGTGTCGACCACATCAACACCCTGCGGATCATCATCGAGCAATGTGTTGAATATCGATCACCACTTCACCTGTTGTTCATCGATTTTGAAAAGGCGTTTGATAGTGTCAATCGGGAATTTATTTGGCGTGCCTTGCGCAGGAGAGGCATTCGGGATAAATTAATAGCAATTATCAAAGCTACATATGATGGGTCCACATGGCACGTTTTGCACAGAGGAAGGCTGTCTGAGGAATTCGAAGTCCAAAGTGGGGTTCGGCAAGGCTGCATACTTTCACCAATATTGTTTTTATTGGTGATTAGCGATGTGCTGAATGCGGCCTTATCAACAGGAAATGGAGGAATTCGATGGACTCTCACATCTGAGCTCAAACACCTCGACTACGCAGACGATGTATGCCTACTGTCTCATAGAATAATGGACATTCACCAAATGACAGCAAATGTGGAGAGGGAAGCAGACGTCGTCGGGCTGAAAATTAACTCGGCAAAAACAAAAATGGTCAGCCTAGGACCAAACTCATCAACTCATATATGCATTGCTGGACAAACGGTTGAGAGAGTAGAGAGTTTCCAATACATTGGGAGTATTATCTCAACCGATGGCGGAACCGAGCCAGCCGAATAGGTAAAGCAAAATCTGCTTTTGGGATGCCAGTTATATATAGCTATAGTTTGGCGAAGTAATGCAATTGGCTTAAACACCAAGCTACGACTGTTCCGTTCCAACGTTGAATCCGTGCTGCTATATGGATGTGGTACCAGGAGAGTGACCGTCACTATCACGAGGAAGCTGCAAACGTTTGTCAATAGGTGTCTACGTTACATCTTAAGGATATTCTGGCCAAACCGTATCTCTAACGAACAGCTTTATCAGAGAACGGGCCATGAACCTATAGGCACAACCATACCACGACGAAAATGGCAGTGGATCGGTCACACTCTCCGAAAGGGTAACAGGTTCATAGCCAACCAAGCGATGCAATGGAACCCGCTTACCCAGGATGGCAGGATACGTGGCGGTCCTAGGAGTACGTGGCGCAGAACAGTTGAGAAGGAAGCACGACAACTGGGAAAGAGTTGGGGAGAGCTGAGGCACATTTCCAGAAATCGCACACGATGGCGCGTAGGCGTTGTAGAGGCCCTAGGACCCACAAGGGGATACAGGACTAAAGTAAGTTCCGACAACATTGCTGTGAAAGCTGAAGTGTGACAGGGATTTATAGTTTCACTAACTCTGTTTCTACTTATAAACAACACGATCTTTAGTTTTGTAGATGACAGCACCGATACAGCACATGCCTGTGAATGCAAATAGATCACATCGTCAGTTATTCGAGCAAATCAACTCATTAAATGAAGACCTACAGAAAATCTCGCAAATCTAGTCTACTTCAATGCGAAGGAAAACCAATTCACTGCCTTTTTAAGAAAGAACTCGTCTTCTTTGCACGACTAAATAATACAAATAATACCCAAGGAAATCTTGCATCCTCTTGGCGTCAATAACAAAATCGACGTCCATGAAGTTCAAGTATCTATTTAGAGCACAGAGATACTTTACAACGTAACAGCTTCTTCTCCTGTACAAATTGTAAATTAGATCGGGACTTAAGAATTGTTCTCAAGTTTGGAGTTGAGCTTCAAATTATTTCCTTCAACTGCTCGACATCCTACAATAACATCCAATCTTTAACCATTGGTTCATCGAAGCCTGGTAGCAGGCTTATGCTTATATTATAGATATTACCATAGCATATATATTTCAATGATCCCTAAAAATAAGCCATTTGAGCGGTTAATTACGCAAGCCCACATTTTGTAATAGAACTAGTACACTTTAAAATTCACACCCAGGAAACATATTTCCAGAAGCTTCTAGCCTGCAGTTACTCAAGAATCAACATTTATCTACAAGCTTTCCGGGGAGAGAAGATTATAACAAAATATGTGGCGGTTCCGTAATGGATTGTGTGATACCCTATCCTTTTAAAACACCTTTTTAAACAAATTTTCTTATCCATTTCCTTATATTTTTAAGAATTTTCTTTAAATTTTCTATAAAAAAATTATCGCGTCACGTGATTTTATTTAACGGTACGTCATTTTATATTTTCGTTCCTTAATAAAATTGGCCTAGTAGTTTGTTGTGTAAAGTATAAATGAAAGACTAGATTCTAATTGTGGTCTTTATTGTACGATAGACTAATTCAGACTGGCTCTAATAAGTAATATAAGCTAGTATATATACATATATAATTCACATAAGTATTCATGAGTATGTGTTTATCTATAATTTATACTTATCAGTTGTACTTTATACAACATCTTCCTTTCATATATGCATACGAATAATATTTAATTCAATATAGATAATAATACAAAATATATGTTATTAGAATTTTTTTTTTTTGTTTTTTTTCTATTTGCATTTATTTTTAGGTAATTTAACAATCAACAATTTTCATTTAAAAATAGATAAATAGATAAATAATAATATAATGTATGTAGATACATATATGTTACATATTTAATGTAGATTATTAATTCAAGTTATATATTTATATTTCCACTTATTACTTTATAAAAAAAAGGATACAACTAATATTAGATAAGGCAACAAAAGGAAAAAAAAAAAATTCATTTAAACTACGTGTGGTGGGAAGCAAAACGACTCGGTGGTGCCACGGTTCTACCGAAACGCGTAACATACTTTGATTTTGTAGGTGTAAGATTTGCATTTCGTTTCTCTTCATCATTTTGTGGCACAAAATTATTTGAATTTGGAATACTATCTTCATTTTGCGTTTGTGATATCAGTTCATCTGGATCTACACGCTCTGATTTTACACTTTGAGGAGAACCAGTTTCTAGGATATGTTGTTAGTTACGACGATATTGTGTGCCATCCTCTGAACTCACTATGTATGATCTTGGTTCTTCACACTTTTCCAGAACTGTAGCTGGTTGCCAGTGTGATGTTGGGGTCTTCTTAAAAAAAACATTTTTCCCTTTTGTCAAAGCTGGTAAATGACGTGCATTTTTGTTATAAAATGAGCAAATTTTTTTACTGCTGAAGCTCAATTTTCTTATTATGTTCATCAATATTAACTTGAAATCGCCTTAAGTTTTCGGATAATATAGGCATTTTTGTCCGCAATTGACGTGACATTAACAGTTCAGAAGGAGAACTAATATTTCCTTTTCGTGTGGTTCTATAATGTAGAAGTGCTATGTAGGGATCAGAATTGGTTTCATTGCACTTATTAAGGATCTTTTTTATGGTTTGAATGGAGCGTTCCGATAAACCATTCGACCTAGGAAAATAGGGGCTTGCCGTTATATGCTCAATTCCCCAGCTTTTATTAAAATTGCCAAACTCTTCTGAGTTGAACGGCGGCCCATTGTCACTAACTATTATTGATGGTATACCATGACGTGAAAACATTGACTTAAGATGGGTTATGACAATTTGACTACAATAAGTCTTATTTAATTTAGCTATTTCGATGTATTTCGAAAAGTAGTCGACAACGAGAAGAAACATATTCTTGTTATGTTCGAATAAATCCATTCCTACTTTATACCAAAGTAATGAAACAATCTCATGCATACGAATGGGTTCTTTTTGGTTCTGTGGTCGATAACGAATGCATACATCACAATTCCTAACAATGTTTAGAATATCATGCTCAATATTAGGCCAGTAAATTGAATGTTTTGCTAAACTTTTACATCTTTCTATACCCATATGGCCTTCATGTAAAATTAGTAAGACGTTATGACGCATTTTTGGTGGAATTACAAGACGATTGATTCATATAAAAGACTCTCAACGACTTCAAGCTCGTTGCGAATATTATAGTACAGCATTATAAAATGATCTATTTCTCTTTTATTAGTGGGCCAGCCAGTTTTATGGTATTCCATGACTTTTGATAAAACAATATCATTTTTGGTTTCGGTGCGGATTTCTTCTTGTTTTGAATAAGACATCGCCAATGGGCGTGCCGATAAGACTAAATTGCAATGAAGATTTATCTCACTGTCAAATTCGGTTAAAGATTCATTTGGCAAGGCTGCGCGAGATAATGTATCAGCCACATACATATATTTTCCAGGCTTAAAAGATACTTTTAGATCATACGCTAAAAGCCTAAGCATGAATCGTTGTAAACGCGCAGGAGCCTTATACAATGACTTATCAAAAAGTGGGACCAGCGGTTTGTGATCGGTTTCAACCATAACCGATTTTCCAAAAATGAAGGAATGAAATTTAGTGCACCCAAATAGAATAGCAAATAATTCCTTTTCTATTTGGGCATAATTTTGCTGTGATTGAGTAAGCGTGGCTGAGGCATATGCAATTGGATTGCCATGGTGTGAAATCACTGCCCCAACTGCATTTTGTGAAGCATCTACAGACAAAGTCAGAGGCTTATTCACATCAAAGTATGTGAGAACTGGTGCTTTAGAAATTAACTCTTTTAATTTGTTCAATTCTCTTTCATGTTCCTCAGACCAATGCCATTGTATGTCTTTTTTCAACAGATTCCTTAGATTGACATTTTCGACAGACATATCCTTAACGAAAGGCCCTAGGTAATTTATCATACCTAAAAATCGCTGTAGTTCCGATGTGGAAGTTGGTCTTGGAATGCCGCAAATCGCATCTATTTTTGCCTTATCCGGACGGACACCCATTTGACTAAACACATGACCTATGAAAATTACCTCACTTTGACAAAATTTTGATTTTCCTCGGTTAAATTTAAGCCCTATGTCTGCAGCTCTTTGAAGAACTTTCTCCAAAATATGATCGTGTTCTTCTTTGCTCGAGGCATAAATTAAAAAATCATCAATGTAGATTATAACATTAGATATATCCGCAAAGTTTTTGACCATTTCACAATGAAAAATTTCCGGTGCTGCATTTATACCGAAAGGCAGTCGAAGAAACCGAAATCTACTGAAAGGTGTATTGAAAGTACATAACTTCGAAGACTCTTCATCCAATTGTATTACCCAAAAGCCTGAGTTTCCATCAAGGACACTAAAATATTTAGCTCCACTCAGCTTTGCTTTACAGTCATCTATATTTGGAAACGGGTAATGTGGACGAAGTATAGCCTTATTCAAATGACGCGGATCTAAACACAAACGAAGTTTTCCATTCGGTTTTCTTACTAATACGATCGAATTAACCCATTGAGTTGGCTCTGTAATTTCTTTAATGACTTTAAGTTCTTTTAATCTATTTAATTCTAGCTTGAGATCCGAATTTAACGCGAATGGAATTTTGCGAGGACTATCAACGACCGGGCTCACATCACATTTGAGTTTTAAATGACATTTCCCCTTTAAGCAGCCTAAACCTTCAAAAACATTTTTAAATTTTAATAAATAATTTGGAATAACATTATTTTCTCAACTATTATTCATTTGATTGACACTAATACAACACTCATCTGTTTTCTTAATTAATTTCATATCTATGCATGCTTTCAGTCCTAATATACACTTGCAATCTAAATTGATAATATAAAATTTTAGTATGTAGGTTTTATTTTTGAATTTACAAGACAGCATACAATAACCTATAGCATCAATTTTTTCTCCGCTAAATGTAATTAAGTTTTCCTTACTTGACTTGATGATATTTTGTGAATAACCAAGTGACTGGAACTGTTGTAATGACATAACATTTCCTTGAGCGCCCGTGTCCAGTTGGAAAGAAATGTTGCATTTGTTTACTTCTAGTGACACGTTCCATTCCGGTACTGCTTCTTGTTGCTGTTGGTGTTGAAGAGTACCGAGATACAATGTTGACAACTCAGAATCTGCATCAGAAACATCTTCGACGAATTCGATGTTGCGAACATGTAGACCCCTTTGACACATTTTCGCAAAATGGTTTTTTCCTTTGCACTTGTAGCAAATTACACCCATAGCTGGACAAGTGTATTTGTGTACTTGGCCACAGTTATTACATGAGCCGTTTGATGGCGAAGGAAGAAACTGGCTTCTTGATGTGGTACGATGCTGGTAGCGGTATGAGTTCTGTTGTTGATTTTGACGACTAGATAACTGGTAAGATGACTTTGGCGACGACGATGACGTAGGTGGATGGTGATTGCTTTTTGACGTTTGACGATGAGAATGATGCGGACAATTGGATGGTGCAGGGAATGAGTCTTGCTTTTGCAGGGCTCCAATAAAACTACTTGTTTGCTGAGCTTGGAGTTGCTGAATATGTTCCTTGTTGAGTTCCATGCTTCTGGACATTAGGACTGCCTTATCGAGAGTAATTTTGTCCTCATTAAGAAACCTTTCCTTCACGTGACTAAATTTGTTATGAAGTCCGCATATAAATATATCACGAACTAGGTCTTCACGTATTGTTGTAAATTCACATGATAAGCTCAAATTCTTGAGTGCTGTGACAAATTCGTCTATAGACTCGTCCGGTCCTTGCCTTCTAGAGAAAAATGTGTATCTCTCCATTATTAAATTTACCTTTGGCAGGAAGTATGCATGAAGTTTTTCTATCAGCTTGTTGAACGTAATATTGTCCAACTCTTCATTGAAAGAACTAAATATGTCTAATGAATCTGGATCCATGTAGTGGAGCAACAGAGCGACGCACGCAGATAGATTTGGAACGTATTATACCATGTTTCCACGCTGCCGGCAGATTGCTACTTTTCAGGTTAAGTGGCATGATTGCCATAGTAGACGGCACTGGCATCGACACGCTGGAAGCTGCTGTGGTAGAACTTCCTTGTTTTGCCTGATTTTCTAAATCATTGGTCATCTTCAAATGTTCTCACTTTTTTATGTTTTCACTATGTACTTAGTTTAGAAACCCCACATCTGACACCATGTTGTGTAAAGTATAAATGAAAGACTAGATTCTAATTGTGATCTTTATTGTACGATAGACTAATTCAGACTGGCTCTAATAAGTAATATAAGCTAGTATATATACATATATAATTCACATAAGTATTCATGAGTATGTGCTTATCTATAATTTATACTTATCAGTTGTACTTTATACAACATAGTTGATCTAAATTTTGGAATGAATAACCTGGAGCTACTTGAACTTGCTGAAAACTGGTATAGAAGTAGGTTGTCCGATATTTAGCATTTTAGCATGATTATATGATTTAGTTTATGGACGGATTACACTAAATCAAACACTATTAAATCGAAGATCCAAGGAGCGTGTGTACCAAGTTTGATTTGTCTAGCTCAAAATTGAACGGAAATGGCTGAAACAATTTTGTTTGTGGGTATAGGCACTTTTTTGGATGGTTCTGTAATACTTCTCTAAATTTGAAAATATGCCTGGATAGGATATCGCATAAGGAATCGATCTGTGTCAAAATTATTTTTGTTCATTCATTCCCAGCGGTTGAGAAAAAAAAAGAAGTAGGTGTACTAGTTTCAGGATTTCCAGATTTTTAGCTGACAACTACTCAAATGACTACACCTATTCAAGACCATAGATGTACCAGCTGTCCGTAGCCGTATCCGCATGTTTTGTCATGGATATCAAACAAATATTAATTAATATATAATAAACATGTAGGGCATAGGTGTTACATCTTTTTTTTTTTTTTTTGTTAATTTGGCAGAGATGAAATAACAACATCAATCAATTATGGATTTTATGTCTGTTTGTCTCTTTGGTGGGCAACCGACTGATCCAATTTTAACGAAACATAATTTCATGGAATTTCTGTGGAATTTTCAAGAAAGTCGCCAAATATATACGAGTGCATACAATATGCAGCATTTGAATGAAGAATGTTACAAAACCCCTCATACGATTGCACGAAATTTATTAAAATATGCTTTCAAATCTGTTCATTCGAACGGAAGTGACACAAATGTCCAAACCCGCTGATCGGATTAACAACAGATTCAAAAACAACAAAAAAACATACCTACAGGAAAGATAAAATCCATCTGGAACTGATTGTGTAATACCCTATTCCTCATTTTAATAGACCCTAGGGGGGTATCAAAATTAATATACCCTAGGGGATAGGGTATAAAAGTCATTTAAATAGGTGCATTTTTGCGCAAGTTATCGTTCACCGAAAAAATTTGATTACATACACAAAATTAACTTTATTTTCTAACCTACTAATCCGATTGGCGCTAAAATCACCAGATTTCGAGCATTAGTTCAGGTAAGCATTCTGCAAGAATAGTCATTTAAAAATTTTAAGTTTTCAATAAGAGTCACTCAAATCGGTTCAGTTTTACCGATAAGAGTACTTTATTGCATACGGTGTTTCAAAATAGGATCCGCTATTTCGCGATCTGGTAGACCATTGAACTTCGAGCAAAATATATGTTATAAGTATTCATCCGATGTAATTTTTTCAATATTTTTACTAGAAACTACAAAAATATTTACTTTACAAAATATTTACATATTCACATTGCTATTCTCTACAATTTTCTGATATATTAAACCCACATTTTGTGTGCGTTTTATTCAAAACCCATATTTTGCTTTCTCAAAGCTTTTTAAGAATATTTCACCAGAATCCGTGAATTTTTTTTACAAATGCCAGCACTTTCTTCTAACAAAATGGTGCAATATTATATACAAATATGAATATATCAGAAATAATACAAAATGGTAAATATTTTTCTGATAGTCTCTTATAAATGTGGGAATATCCCCGAATAGAAAAAATGCAATTTTACTGGATTAAAAAAATTTACATACTATTAGCGAAGGGTTATAATGAGGTTTAGGATATTAAATTTAAATAAAATAGAAAGTTTTAAAGATTTCAGTGAAATTTTGTTGTTGTACTACGCCATTATGTTTGGAATGCAACATCGGGTAAATGGCCTTCGCAGAAGTTTTTGCAAACTTCGATTATTGTGAGGTAATTCTCGATAACTTTTCAGCACATTTCTGGTTGTATTGCGGCCATAACTGCACGGATGTTACTTTTTAAGTTTGGAGATTGTCTACTTAGAGACGATCCTTAGCCTAGACCCAAAAAGGAATCTATCGGGGTCAGACACACGATCTTGGTGGTCAACTGATGTCGCTAAATCTCGAAATTAATCGGATGGGAAACTTTCGTGCAATAGAGCCAAATTTGCCTGTGTTGTGTGGCACGTCGCCGCGTCCCGTCGCTCACATCAATGTCTTCAATCGCAACTCAAAAAAAGTTGGTTATCATTTGACCATAGGTATTTTGGTTGGCTATATCCTTGTTCAATACTCCGTCTTCGGGCCGAAAGTTAAATTAAAGCCGAAACTCTGCGGGCATTGTCCAGACCGAAATAATATGTATTCAATTGTGAAAATCTCACCACAGCTGAATGGCTCATTGTACCAAACGGCGGTCTCAAATAATGTGTAAGAGACCCACTGCCATTCATTGCTTTCAATTTCGGTTGAAATTGGGAAATATTTTGTCCAGAATAATAAAAACACCAAGACCCTCTGCAGGCATGCACGCGTAAAAAAGGCGTTTGTACTATTATAAGACCGACAGTTCCAAAAATGATAATAACCCTGATACTTATGAGAAGCCTCCTTTTCGTCCAATCCTCCGTCCCTGAGCTAGCTCCATCCAGAGCTCAAGTGCTCACCATGCTTAATTCCTCTTAATTCTCAGCACCCTTCCCAGATAAAAGCCCGTTTTTCTGCTTCAACTCCTTTGAGTCATTACCTTTGCTCTCACATAACAAACAAAACGTAACAATTGTCCTTGTCAAAACTAGTTAAGATAAACGCACAACAACACCCCCACTCGCACATCACGTAATTCCCCAAAACCATGTGCGTGCGTGTGTGAATGTAACAAATCGAGTGTCCCTGCTTATTGTTATTTAATTTTCTGATATGAATTGCAACAGCAACACCGCAAAACACCCCATCATATAGCTTGAAATATGTCATTCGCCCACCCCCACATAGCACGAGTGAATGACATTAATTTAGTTCACAGAACGCACACATGAGCCTCTGTCCCCACCGCATGCCACATACCCAGAATCCTTGAAATTGCACATAAACACAAATGTATTCCACAAGGAAAGATGTTTCGTTTAAATGAGAGATTTATACTTATGGCGGTTTTGAATGCGGTGTGTCTTGGCTGCACAGTATCCTTCTTTTTCTCTTCCTCCACAAAGCCAGGACATTCTCAAGCCAGAGTATCTTCCAAGATAGCAATCATCAAGGGAGAATAGAAGAAATCATAATAAACATAACAATAAAGGACAAACATATATACACACACACGCAAATGGCAATTCATAACTTTGCTGCCCTGCAATGATGCTCTCCATTCCTCCCCTGCTACGAGTGTACACGTATATGTGAGTGCGTGCCGGAATGTCCTGGCAAGTGGCGAGCAATTGCAAATGAAGTCGTTTATAAAATACGAAATGAAAGGATAAGTGGCGAGTTTTATGGTTAGTGGTGTATGTGCGATTGCAAAGCTGTTTTCTTTGATCAGCTCTCTTCTCTGGCGGGTATAATTTGTCGCGAGGATTCCCTTTATGCATGTCGTCTCGTCGCGAGTGTGAGTGCAGATGTGTGCTCAAAAACTTAGGCCTAATTTATTTAATGCCATCCTGCATGGTACTTGGAGTTTTTATTGTGCGCATAAACTGTTTTATTATGGAGATATGCCACTGTGAAGATTATCTCCGACGCGGAGCAAATTTGTAAACGTAATTAAGTCCTTAATGTTGCAATTTATGAAATCATTTTATGGGAATATGTTTTGATTATCTCGGCCAGAATTCAAGGTTGCCGCACACATGTTGGCGTGGGTGCGGTTTATTTTCGATCCTTGGAAGATTTTACCATAATTTCAAATGGTCGTCCAACGTTCTTAATATTGGATTAATGCGTTAGGTATAATTTTAGAAAATCAAAACAAACAACAAAATGCATTCAAGGAAAATTATTGTGGGTAGTTCATACAGGTTCAAGAAGGAATTTAAGAATCACGGAATCGAATCGATAGAGATATGCTACTGCAGGAATAAGGTGCGAAAATATTTCGCAGTCGGTGGTGAAAACTAACATTCCGCTGTCGGGCAGGATGAGCCATTCCACATTCACGATGACAGACAAGAATCTAAGCTTAAGTCAAACTAAGTTGGTGAATACACCACCAAACTGTTTGATGTCAGAAACCGTCTTAGACAGGGTGACGCGCAATCATGCAGTTTCTTTTATATCATTCTTGAAAAAATTTAACTAAACTCACAAGACAACACCAGGGGTACAATTTGTCAGAAGTCTGTGCAACTACTCGCATACGCCGATGACATTGATATAAACGGAAAAACCCAACGGGCGGTCAATGGTGCATTCATGAGTATTGAGGCAGAAGCGGCGAAGATGGGTTTTAGTGGTGTATAAAGCAGAACGGAATATACTCTTATGCTGTCTGCAAGAAGGACCACTCAACATAAGAGCCTTGAACAGAACGCAACGATGGACAGATAAAATTTTGAGCTGGTAAAGAACTTTGTCAATGACATCAGTGCAGAAATCAAACGAAGAATTACTGTTGCCAATCGCTGTTTCTATGGACTAAGTAGGCAATGGAGCAGCAAAGCCCTCTCACGAACAACTAAGGACACGGGGTGGCCGTGGTGCAGTAGTAACATCAACGCTTGTCACGCTCTTGGTTCACGGTTCAAATCCTGATCTCAACAATCATCTATTTATTTCGTTTGAAATAAATAAAAAAGTCGATCAATTGCGAAATCTTAGTCTACTCTACTGCGAAGGCATAACACTGGCAGTAGAGTGGTCATATGGCTTAAAAGCAACTTGATCGTGATGATGACATCAGGTGGAGGGAAAAAATACTGTGATTCATGAGCAACGACAAAAAGCAAAACAAACAAGCTCCCCAGTTATCTGGACGCCACCCTTGGAGTTTACTGAAACTTAATACCACCTAAGTTTCAAACCCACTACACCAATCTTTCTTTCTCTCTCTCTCAATTTCTGCAAACGCCCGTGCCCTGAAATAATTTAATGGTATTCATATCCCATTTGGCGCGCGCAAATTATAAAAAAAAAAAAAAAAAAATCGAGCTGACGGAAGAGGCATGTTTGTTGAGGCTCAGGTCCACCACGGACTGTAAGCGCCATATAATGTAAAATAAAGTTCATACAGGTGACTGGTGGACTGAAACAACAAACACTAAGAGAGGGGGGTTTCATCCGAATACCAATAACGTCCGACTCCCCAGTCACGACATCTGACAACTTTAAAGTAAACACAGTTGCATTGATTGAACGGAGGGAAGTGATTAAAAATCTAAAGATGAAAAAAGCACCAGGTTACGACTTGATAATGGTGCAGGTGGTCAAGGAATTGCAGAATAAAGCTCTTATCAAACCGCTATATTTGATTAACGCTTCGTTCAGATTGCTCTCCGTTCCGAGACAATGGAAAGTCACCGAGACCACAATGGTCCCGAAACCAGGCAAACCTCTGAATGAGAAGAAATCATAACGGCCTATTTCCCTATTGCCGGTTATCTCTAAAATATTCGAAAAACTACTTTCGAAACGACTTCAAACCCATAATCAACGAAAGACGTCTCATTCCTGACCATCAGTTTGGATTTAGAATCAAACATTCTACAATCGACCAAGTCCACAAAATAACAACTGACGTGATACTCTACACGCGTGATATCCCGTCGTCGCCACGTTTGCGGACGATACGGCGATATTGACAACGGGCGATACAATTGAAGCAGGGACTGAAAAGCTGCAGCATACTATTAATAAAGTCCACGCTTGGACGAATTCTACTCACTTCAACTTTACCTACAAAAAAGTGAATAGATTACACGTATATTTAAACTCGGCTCAAATACTGTACGCGAACGAAGCAAAATATCTAGGAATGACTCTAGATGTTAAGCTTAAATGTTAATCGCACGTAAAAAAGAAACGCGACGAGCTCGAAAACAAATACCGACAAATGTACTGGTACATTCGAAGTTGAGCCTACATAACAAACTGCTTATCTATAAGCAAGTGCTAAAGCCAGTGTGGACGTATGGTCTACAACTATGGGGTTGTACCAGGAAAATCAATAGAAACATCCTACAAACTTTTGAAAATAAAGTTCTTAGAACGATCGTTAACGCACCGTGGTACGTACGTAATGAAGATATTCATCGGGACCTGGGAATTCCCAGCGTCGTCGGAGATCGTGTTCACGGCCATTGTAACAGTACCGTCATTTAACTACTTGACGCGAACAATTCAATTCGTCGTCTGCAAAGGACAAAACCTTTTGACCTCGCGTCATAGCATTTGCCGGTCGTGAAAACTGCAGGAACTTTCATTGGAATTTAACCTGTCTAAAGTGCTATATTCTTTTTAATTATATACGAACATCTTTTTCCAAAAATCACGAGTCTCGTAAGCGAAAATAAAACTGCTGGATAAGCGTCAACTTAGTTGTAGCACAGATAATAAACTATAACTATATAACTATATATTTATTATCTGTGGTTGAGGTATTATTCTTGGAAAGAGGTGTTTTTAGTGAGTAAAAATCTAACACTACCATAAGCACGCGCGGTCAGTCCTTATGATGTCTTCAGAAGATTTTCACCCTCTCGGCAAAAAAAAAAAATCTACTAAAGTTAAAATTTCACATACGGCATTGCCGTCCGCCGGAAGAGAAGAGACTACTATACAGTACATTCCAACCTATCCGTTTAACTCATCTACGGTTTCATTTGTTGTTAACATATCCCCCCCACCATTCTAGCAGCAGAACATTTTGTTCGTTTCCTAACCTTGACCATTCCCTGAAGAACTGCAGGTTTTGTTGGGTATCTTACAACGATACTGGAAAGACGGTATGTATGTTATTATCTACGCAATGACAATCTTCACCGCTACCTAAATACTCCAACAATCAATGAAGAAATAACGAAAACATGTACAATGACTTCGAGAATACCAAAATGAGGAATTGAAATGTACCTATATAGCTGAGGCTTCAACTTTCGAAGGAATAGTAAATAGAACTATTCCAAATGGATCTGGTTGTATAACATTCATCTATTACATCCGTATAATATTAGACCCCTGACTTTTTGTTGGGTATATGTACGTAAATACTGAAAAAAAAAAATTATTTGGAATGCCTAGTACCCACCCCATCAACAATTCAAATTCTCTAAATTCATAAAGTCAGCCAAAACCATCGGTGCTTGCAAGACAAACACGTTCGACAGGCAAATTCAGTAGGATACCACATCTGTTTATCGCCAAACAGAACTCTCGTGCTTGCATATTACAATAGGGACCCAGACCCAGACCCAGACCAGTCATGCAGCTCCCCATTAGCTCGTTCATGCCCATTCTCTTATACGAATTCAATGCGATCCAAATTAAACATCTATTGCACCGATAAGTATCTGTAATAACATACTGCAGCCCAAGAATTTGCTACTTCCGCCAATTACACACACCAAAAGCCGGACGCCGTTACCGCACCGATTACATTGGCTTCCTCTGCCATCATAGCCAATTCATTTCCACATAATTGGCTGGCGCAATCAAAATCGAAGCTGTTCAATGCACACATCCCAATCGCGCTCTAATTTACGCCAAATTGAAGGTTGCTGCAACGACGTTGGGCGTTCACCCAAAAGGTCCCATTGAAGTCAGCAAAACTATCTATCAGCACTTGAAGCGTTCACTATCGGTTGCATAAATCCAATAATGCGCGCACTTCTAATCCAGCGAAAGTCTATTCCCCGGACTTTCCAAATCCAAACATTCATCGCGCACTGTACCGCAACTCATAACTTTGTCTTTCGAATTTGTTAGGCCCTCGGTGGGGGCATCGAGGGGAATCCTAATTCACTTTCATCCGCATCCCCGGTATTGGCAACTGCATAATTGCCATCGCAGGTGCTTTTTAGCCTTCGTTACTTGGAATTTAGTTCACGTTGGGCATACCACGATGTCTTCTGGGGGATATGTCATATAAATGCGCGACTCCAGCACTGGAGAACAATACAACAGCCAGGACCGCTATCGAGTAATCATCCACTACAAGACTATGGCGGAATTATTTCACTCTGGTGCAACCATGAATATCGTAAGTTGAAAAGTGTACTTTTATTACATTATTTACGAGATTAATATGTGTTGTGTCCCTTAGGAGCGACCGGTGGGGTTGGTGTTGCTCTTAGCATGGCAGGTGGCAACAACTTTGGCTTATGGTGCAGGAATCACGGCAGACAACTACGCTGCAGCAACAGGAACTGCAGTTGCATCGAATGATGGTCGCTACGCATCTACGAAGGATAATGGAGCTGCGAACACACTCGCTGATTATTATCTGAAAGGATACGGTGTTGGGATGAATGACTTTGGCCAACATCAGCAGGATTCAATCGAATACCGAACTGACGACGGCAATACCCAGGCTCGATATGGCAGCAGTGACAGCGGTAGTGATGAACAACAAAGCCATATCTCTGCTGGATACAATCATCGTCAACCGGGAACATACCATCACTCCGCTTCATCGGGAAATGCATATGAAGTTCCTCATCAAAGCGACATTGGCAAGTTTGTTGAAAATAATTTCTCGCATCAATATGACCAGGAATCCAGTGGGATTGGTGAAAGTGGTGCGGGTGGTGGTTACCATTCGACGAGTGACGATGAAGGGTCCTCCTCTGATTATCATCAGAATCATGCTGGGTTCACCGCTTCCCAGCATCAGCATACGGATGTGATTAACTACGTACCGTATCCGGTTGTGAAGAAATTGCATGTACCCTACTCGAAACCGGTGCAAATTCCAATTTCTCATGCGGTCATCATTCCGGTACGCAAGCCCGTGCCCATACACATCCCAATTACGAAACAAATTCAAGTTCCAGTTGAGAAGGAACTTAAAATTCCCGTAGAGCGGTTGGTGCCGTATCCAGTGGAGAAACAAATCCCAGTGCCGGTGGAAAAACATGTTCCATATCCGGTTGTGAGATATGTGCCGGTCAGGGTACCCAAGCCGTATGCAGTTAAAGTGCCCGTCGTGAAAACGGTTGTGCATAAAATCAAACAGTGGTGGTAGTGACCTTCGTTATTTGGTATTTAATTTTAAACTTAAAATAAAACTATAATTAGAAACTAATCTTCGTTTTAATTCGGGAGGTAGAAGATAGAAATTATCTTATTGATGGGTGTATAGGTATATACCTATAGATGAGCATAACAGGGCATAGCCAAGCATATGTACTGCAATTTAAGATTTGTTGATGCCTAGCTTCTACATACTTCCTGCAAACCCCAAAATATTTATCTATAGGTATATTGGTAAATGCATGGAGCACTGTGATCAAAAAGGAGACTACCACAGGTAAATAATCTAATGTTCCAGCCCAGAATAGCTCTCAAGTTATGCTCTTGAAACCTTCATCAAAGTCCAAGTGATATAGAAGCAACCACCGCCTGAATTGCACAAGCGCACCAGAACTGTGGAAAGTACTACAAAACTCCCCTAACACGAATTATATATATACATTTATTCCTATTATGTAAAGTGTGCGAAATTAACAGCGAATCTAAAGGCCATGGTTCTCTATTAAATGTATATTTTAATGGGACAAAAAATTGTGCAAGAGCGAAATATCTAATTATCAGACCATTACTAAACTGTCTTGCATATTTAAGCTCTTCGAGAGCATCGTTTATTATGCAATGTTCTTTCACTGTAAGCCAATTTTTCCTACAAAGCAACTAACATAACCGAATTTGTGTCTAGTACCCTGCACGTTTTAGAAGATGGCAATGAAGTCGATGCCATTGCCACACATTTTAATAAGGCTTTTCACAAAATTCCTCACCAAATTATTGTTTTCAAGGTAATAGCCTTGATCAAATCATACCTAGTAGACCGATAATACGAAGTCAGTTTTAGATCTTCAGTATCAGGCCCTACTGTAGTAACCTCGGAGTTCCCTCAAGGGAGCCATCTCGGACCATTGGTTTCCATCCTACGATAAATGATACCGAATGTATGATCAGAAACTCCGAACTTCTAGTCGACGCTGATGAAATAAAATTCTTTAAACGTATATAATCCCCCTCAATAGTTTCTACATCTGGTGTCACAACAAATTTTTAGAGCTTAATATCAACAAATGCCGCTCTATTACCTACTCCCGAAAGCATCTTCCACCACCTCGCAGGGTCTACTTCATTCGCGACGAACTTGTACTCTCAGTCACGTTAGCAAGTTATTCGGGTAGCATCTGTGATAGTGAACTCAACTTTCGTTTACACTTCGACAATATCATAAGCAGAGCCAACTTAGCATTGTGAAACTCCAGACAAAGGATTTCTCGAGCTATACGTTACATGATTCACCCTCGTTAGACCACCCCTCGAGTATGGCAGTCAAGTATGGTCGCCCCACTATGCTGTCCATACCATGAGAACAGAAGCTGTCCATTCGCTTTATACCAACTGCCAACTTTCCACCGTACGTGGATCGTCTTAGATTGGTTAACTGAACAATCTCGTGAACAACCAAACTAATAAATAAGTAAATAAAATGATAAATAGCTATTCAGGGATAAGCGAATAAATATTTATTTTCCGTATTCACATTGGCAATTTAAAATCTAATCTTGGATAGCTATCCTCAGGGTCTAGTCATTATACGCAAAAAAGAACAGTGTGCAAAAATAGTTCGTACAGTCACCAATATTTGAACGTACTCGTATTTCTTCCTATCCTTGTCATTGAAATTTGTACTCCGGTCGCCATCTTAGAAAATGATATTATAATATTAGAGAGATATTAGAGATTTAGACTTAGATTTTATTTCAAATAAATTCGAATACGAGTATATGATACAAATACATTATTTAAATTCTGATTTTTTGAAACGGTTTGGTGACATTTTGTATTTTTTATACTATGCGTAATAAAATAGTGTCAAATGCCACTCCAGTGGGCTTTATTAAAAATAGTTAACTATTGGTGGGGTTACCCTTAAATAGTAATAACACATTTGAATAAAATAAAATAAAAAAAAGTAATAGAATACATTTAAAAAAATTTCAATTCAAATTAAATGTAAATCTTCATTGTATAGAAAAAAAGAAAAAAGGAAGACTTAAGTTACACCAGAATGTCAGAAATAATAGATTCTAAATTACTGTAATCAAATTGTAAGAGCGAATGTTTTACACATTTCTCAAACTTTCCAGCAATGGTTATTGATCTGAATGATTGGCGTAGTTTTTATTAAAAACGCGGAATGATGAAACCAAATAAAAGTTACAAAACGCGGTGGTACGGGAAAATGGTATAGATACAACGTTTGAAAAATTTCTACGTAAATTATAATCAGAAATTAAGCTAAAATTCCGAATCCCCGATCTGTTAAAAAAAAGTTTTTAATACCTTAAAACAATATAAATGACGGACTGGAAGAATTTTCATAACACGGAACAATGGAATGAGAGTAGAACTCCACATTAGATGTCAAGAATCATCTATTTATTTCGCATGAAATAAAAAAAAAAAGTCGATCACTTGCGAAAACTAAGTTAACTCTACTGTGAAGGCATAACATTGGCAGTAGGGTGGTCATATGACTAAAATGCAACTTGATCGTGATGATGACATCAGGAGGACGGAAAAAATTACTGTGAATCATAAGCAACGACAATAATAGCGAAAACAAAAAACAAAACACTACCCAGTTATCTGGAGAGCCCCCCTTGGAGTTTACAGAAACTTAATACCACCTGAGTTTCAAACTACACCACTCTGTCTTTCTCCCTGTCTCTTCCCCTTTCCACAAAACGCACGTGTTCTAAAAATTAGTATAAGGGTATTCATATCCCCTTTAACACGTGCAAATTATAAAAAAAAAAGTCCGTTGAGGTCGATAGGTTAAAAAACATTATTTTAGTTTTAGAGCTAATCCTCAATCTATGCTCGGCGAACCAAATCCTTAATATGTTTAAATCCCGGTTGATGTCAGAAACCAAGTTAAAAGCACTATTTGAACCGTAGGAACAGCCCACATCATCAGCGAAGGCAGTAAGTGTACCTTTAAAGTCAAGCTCAAAGAGTGAATCAATGTATACAAGGAACAGAGTAGGTCCCAACACAGAGCCCTGAGGTACTCTCAAATTTAAAAACTGTACATCGCTCCTGGTTTCACCGTTCTTAACTCTTTGAGATCTATTTGAAAGATAGAATCTGAACCAATCGAGCATAAAACCGCGAAATCCAGCTTTTTCTAGTTTTCTCAACAAGATTGTGTGGTTAACCATATCGAAGGCTTTTGTAATATCCACAAATAAACCTGCAGTGAACTTTATTGCAACGAGGTTAGAGAAAACACTGTAACAAAAATTAAGTAAGGCATATTCAGTTGACTTCCCTGCTGAAAACCATACTGCACAAGACTGAAAAACTTATTATTGTTTAAAAAAGATAATAATCGTATTTTAACAATTTTTTCGAAGAATTTACTGAAGACAGGAAGAAGTGAAATTGGCCTGTAATTGCTCATATCCCCTGCTGAACCTTTTTTTAAATAGAGGCACTACGTCCGCACATTTGAGAGCAGTGGGGAAAACTCCAGAAAATATGCTTCGGTTAAAAATCGCTGCTAGTACATCTAAAAAGAAACATCCGATACGTTTTAAAAATATATTGGAGATGCCATCATAACAGCTAGCATTAGAACTGTTAAGGGACCCAATGATTCTTACAAGTTCAAAATTGAACGATTTGTTATAGGCTTGGTAGTACAGGAAGACTTTTTGAAAATACGAGCACTATTAACAACTTGCCATTCACTCTTTAAATTACCTTTAGAATTGTTTGCTTTCTTAAGCAAACATAGTATAGACATAAGCCTAGTTAATGAAACATGGCTAAAGAGTAACGATAATCTGTCTAATAGCGAATATAAAGGTTATCGCTTAGATAGAGACGAGAGAAGGGGAGGTGGTGTCGCGATAGTAGTAAAAAGAACAATTAAGCATATAGTGCTTCCGGTCTTGAAAACTAAATTTATAGAAAACAATGGCATTGAGATACCATTTACTAACGGACTTTCAATAAAAATATTCGATGTCTATTTCTCTGGTCATTCTGGCAATGTGAATAGGCGTAATGATTTTAGAAATGATATGACCTAAACAGTAGCCACAGGAGGTGGGGATGCTTAAGAGCGATAACGTTCTAGAAGATATGAACCACAGACACCCTTTTAGTATCCTATATCGTCCACACCCAACTTATATCCCCTCTTGTGTTCAGTCTAATCCATGGACATTGGATTTATTCCTGACCAACACTCCACAATTATTAACCCAGCCTATTGTAGTAAATAAATTAGACCCGTTTCGCAAAAATTATTTAGTGTATGATTTTAAAAATACTAATTGGAATAAATATAAAAATAACTTAAGGCTGAAACTAAAGCAAATACAAGAAGTAGATCCTGATGCTGCCAATCAAATACAAATCGACGAATCTGTAAACGCCTTTACTTCCACAGTTCGTGATAGTGTGGAGCAATCTGTTCCGAAGAAAGCCAGGTTCCACAATAGCTCCAACGTGCTTCCACCTTATATAGTACAACTTATTAAAGTTAGGAATAGATATAGGTCCTGGGAGATAAGGACACGAAATAGTGTTTATCTTTCTGAGACAAAATTTCTTAACGCTTCTATCAAAGAATCGATTGCAACTTTCAGAAACCAAGCTTGGAATTGTAAACTACAAGGCTTAGACAAATCGAGTAAGCCTTTTTGGAACATAGTAAAGGTAATTAAAACAAAACAAAATCATATTCCTGCATTTAATATAAGAAATACGGTATTGCTCTCAAACCCCCGAAAAGACCAATGCGTTAGCACACCCCTTTTTTGAAAACCACTCAACAGGTAACAGCATCATTAACTGCATCAGTGTCCAATCCGAAGTGGAGAAATCCATGAACTTTCTTCGTTCACACCCTTTTGAAGACAGCGATGATGTTACCACTACACCACGCCCACCCTAAATTATTATTTATTATTTATTATTTATTATTTATTATTTATTATTTATTATTTATTATTTATTATTTATTATTTATTATTTATTATTTATTATTTATTATTTATTATTTATTATTTATTATTTATTATTTATTATTTATTATTTATTATTTATTATTTATTATTTATTATTTATTATTTATTATTTATTATTTATTATTTATTATTTATTATTTATTATTTATTATTTATTATTTATTATTTATTATTTATTATTTATTATTTATTATTTATTATTTATTATTTATTATTTATTATTTATTATTTATTATTTATTATTTATTATTTATTATTTATTATTTATTATTTATTATTTATTATTTATTATTTATTATTTATTATTTATTATTTATTATTTATTATTTATTATTTATTATTTATTATTTATTATTTATTATTTATTATTTATTATTTATTATTTATTATTTATTATTTATTATTTATTATTTATTATTTATTATTTATTATTTATTATTTATTATTTGTTATTTATTATTTATTAATCATTATTTGTTGTTGATTATATGTTATTTATTTATTGTACTATTTATTTATCTTCTCGTTAGTTTTCTCATCTATTTATTATTTTATGTATACACTTAACCAACAAAATTTAAATAAATTAACTATATCGGTACTTCCCATGTCTCCCCTTCAAGAAAGAAAATCATATATCAAGCACAGTAATATGTATATCAGTGGCGTGGCGTCCATACAAGCCGATTCCTTCCGGCTTCCCTTTTCAAATATCAAACATTTTAATTTTGCCACTTGCCAACCATCACATTCTATTATTTGTTCATCAAACCATTTTTCATAACTTTATACACGCTCGAAGATGACTTCGATTGTTTATTCATTTTTACTCTTACAAAAACTCGCACACATAGGCGAGACAAGTATGAACTCCTCTAGCGAGAGAGCGTGCAATGAATTTTTTTGAGAAGCCGTTCATTTTCCGGCTTATGCATTCATTTCTTCACAGTACGAACTTTCAACTCTATTCCTTTCTGGCATATAGTAAAAGTTTATTTGCGATTTCTTTGTCTAACATACATTCGCTTATGAGGAAAATAACCCTCGATTTCTCGGCTTTTGTGGATGAACATTGGTGAATGAGAAAGGTTTTAGTTCAAGGGAGTTTTTTTTTTTGTTGTAGGCAACAAAATAAGCCGACGAAAATCGAGTTATTGGGTGATGTAGTGGTTCGAACGGCGTTTGAGGTTTTTCTTAAACTTGTTGGGTATAATCTATTTTGCAAATTTGAAATGACAGTTGACAGTTGCAAATGGGATGTGTACAATTACACAACCATGATTTATTGAAAATTCGGGTGCAAATTTGTGTGATTTTTGTGACTGCTAATTATTAGAAAATTTAGCAATTACATATTAGTAGTTAAGTTAGTGTTTTAAATTATTAAATTATTATAAAATAGTGAGTGAGCTAAGTGAATAGTTATTAGCTACATACCAAGTAAGTAATTATAAATCTACTCAAGAGGTGCCCCAATGAACATTCTTATTATTTTTAGACAAGATGTCTCTAGTTAATTTTGAGTGCTGTTTAACTGATTTTCTTCTAAAAGAAACCCTTCTTTTTTCTAATTCTCCCAGTGTTTGGAGTCACACAGGTTTCTTTGATATAAGTAATTTTATTAATTCTTCCAAAAAACATATTTAAACGGAAAAGCATATACGAGTACGCAGCTGCTTGCATTTGCATGAATTTGGCGGAGACTTCTTTAGGGAATTCTTACGAAGCTCATAATAGAAAAGTTGATCGCAATCGCGATTTAATGAAGCGTTTCATAGACACTGTAGTTCTTCTAGGAAAACAAGAGCTGGCATTCCGTGGTCACGACAAAAAATCTGGATCAGATAATCGCGGTAATTATACTGAAACCGTTTCATACTTGGCTAAGTACGACCATTTAATGGATTCGTATTTAGAACAAAGTTCAAGTTCCCAAAACTCCATTTTTTCCAGCCTCTCCAATGACATTCAAAATGACTTGATACATAGTATCGCTGCAGTCATCAAATCCGAAATTATCAAATCAAATCAGTTCAATAAAATTTGTATCTGTGATGGTCGATGAAACACCAGATGTGAGCCACAGAGAACAGCTTAGTATTGTAGTGCGTTATTTAGTAGAAAATAGAATACAAGAAAGATTTCTAGGTTTCTTTGACGTGAGTGTCGGTCGAAACGCGGTTATTTTGTGCGATAAAATTATAAATGTCTTAGATAGTTTTAACTGTAAAGAAAAGTTAATAGGTCAGTCCTAAGATGGTGCGGCCGTAATGTTCGGTGGTCATGGTGGAGTCCAAGTAAGAATCCGGAATATACGCCCAATGGCTATTTTTATTCCCTGTTATGCCCCTAGTGTTATCTAAATCGTTAGAAAGCATTCCTGAGTTGAAATTATTTTTTGGTTTTGTTAGTAGTATCGTTAGGTTTTTTTATAAATCATCTAAAAGAACCAATCTGAGTCATGGATTAATTCTGAATTTTTAAACTCATTTGACTCAATCTATGAGAGCGAAAGTAACTGCTCAGAACCTCCACGCAAACGCCGACTACTTAATATTGATTCGAATACAAATTATAGCCGAATTTTTGTAGCAATTATAGATAATGTTACAAGCCAGATTAAGATTAGGTATAGTTCATTTAGTTCATATATTTTCTTTGATTTATTAATCAAATCAAAATATGAATATTTTTTCTAATTCAATGCCGGATTACAAAATATCTTCTTTAATTACCCTATTTCATGGAATTTTTAATTTTACTACTAAGAAAAAGAAACTCAAAGTTTTATACACTACCCCTTCACTTAAAAAGCTTGGGATTTTTCAACTTTATAAGCATTTTAATACGGAAATGCTTAGAGATACTTTTTCTCAAGCTCTAACATTGTGTGAAATCTTTTTAACCCTGCTTTTGACTGTGGCCTCTGTCGAAAGATCTTTTTCGACTTTAAAAATAGTCCACACTTAAGAAATTCCCACAAAGAAGAAAGACTCTCAGACCTGGCACTTTTGTCTATCGAAAAGCACCTTCTTTTAGAAATTAAAAATAACTCAAATTTTTATGATAGAGTTTTAGCAGAATTCGTAAAAAAGAATCGTAGGATAGCTTTAGAGTACAAATAGGTAGTACATAATTGTAATTGCTAAATTTTTTATATTTAACAACGCTCCGAGTTATCAATAACTTATATAGATTATTCTGCCCAGAATGGCTTCTTTCGAAGCCACTTTTTTTATGCGATGAGCTCAATGTCTACGTAAATTCCAATGACTTAAAGTATAACAAAGGTGGCTTAGATTGCATATCTTAAGTCTGTGTTTCGAATAAGCACCAAAATGATAAGTCTTGAATAAAACATTTTACTTAAAATTTGTTCGACTTCCCTCTCTTGAAATTTCACCCACGGCACTGATGTATATACTTAATTAAATGAAGGTATTTAATGTAGCCTTTCCTTCCAAATATGATTAATAAGTCAGTGATATAATTAAAGCAATTTTTAATGAATTTTTCAGTAGTAAGATAGCAATAATCCAAATCTATGTAAATAGTGCAATTTAGTCTATAACAAATGTATTACTCTAGCTACAATAAAGATATCTACCATATCTATCTATCTAATCCAACTTAATCCCTAATATGTATTTTAAATGCACTCCAGATTTGCGAGTTTGTTAATGAGATGGTAGTTTCTCTTGCAGAGATCACTTTTATTTGGTCTGTCATAAACCATCCACATTTGTTTTTAGTTTCCAAGGTCACTTTCATTACGTCTTATTTAGTCTCTCGTTATTTTATCAATTTTAGGCTTCCAAAAAGGTGATCTATCACATCTGTTAGCAAATACAAATAGGTTTCAACCATGACAATCTCCGAAACTTCTATAACAACCATCGCCTTTGCAAGTAATTTTTCAAAATCACTACCGCTAACGACTACCTATCAAACAAAAAAAGAGAAAAGAAAATCCTAATTCCGACGGCTGTGCAGAATGCCGTTTTAATACCTCACCTAAATTAAGCTCATCTACGATGGCATCTTGCAGTTACTGCCACTTCTACTGTAAACGACACATCCATCCCCATCATCTACCTACCAACCACCAACGCCCGGTCACCCGCTAATTTTCAATTTCACCAGTCGCACTCCAGCGGCCATAAAAACACACCGGTGTGTGTGGCTCATTTTTTCCCGTCGCTGCCGCCTGCCAGTGACAGCCACAGTTACTTACTTGCGTGCCACATACCTTTCTCTTTTCTCGTTGTAATCTGCATAAATTTTTGGTTGCTTGTAGAACAATTCTCATGCATAAAATGTTAATTAAAATAATTTCCTCCCGGAACCGTAAAAACTCGTACACACACACATACCTACAGTCGTGTACCAAAAGAAAACAAAGGAGCTGAATCTACCATCCGCACCACATATTACCGTCGTCGACGGCACCGGCCACCGCAAAGAACTCCTGTTTTGGCACGTAACTTTTACAGTATCGAATAAGGACTGAAGTCGGTTGGTGGTTAAGAGTGGGTGGGGTTTGAAGCACCCCCATGAAAAGTGCCAACGGAAAAACTGGACAACTATCGAGAATAATAAAAATTCCAATGTGCGCTCAAATCAGCACCCTAGCGAATGGTTGAAGCGAGAAAAATCCCGGGGCCTTTTTTTCACGCTGGCTACTCGGTGTCCAACCCAACCCCCATGTTCAGTTTAATTCCACAAATTTTCGTATCGACAATGACCGCAGCATTACTCGGTGAGGGTTCACACGAGTGACACCCGTCTCATAGACCAAATCCTCATAACTAGTTTCGTTACCAACTTCGCAACCAGGATCGCACCCAGCAGGAGGTCCAAAGAGTATGTGTGTGTGTATGGACGATGTGTGGCGTGCGCTGTTTTTGTTTATCATTCCTTTATCGCGAACATGATGTATGCTCATAATAGTTGGCTTGTATTTCATTTCCCAGCGGTTTTAGGGTGGAACGCACGCAAAAGACCCAGGACCTACCCCACAAGTCGGTTAATCTTGTCGCATGGAAGGGTGAACTGTGAACAACACACACGGGCGAGAACTTTGTAGTACACGTCACAAGGGAGTAGAAACCCTAAGTGCTGGATCTGTGGCCGTCAGGTGCTCTTAGCCTTAATCTAATCTAAAGTTTTGTCGCGTTTTTCGTTCGAGCGGAGTTGTCCTTTCGTCGTGTTGCTTGGGTGGATGGGTGGGGGTAGCACAAGAACAACAAGCTGCTCGATGTTTTTTGAATACCTAATTAAGATAAGTAGGTTGATTAGTGGATTCGGTGGCAGTGGATGGATGGAATTACCCGGGCCTGCTGCGTGCGAGACGGTCTGTGTGAATTAATCACTTAAAAGGGTTGGTTCTCTGTTGCTTCTTAGTGGCAATGGCTGCGGCGGCAGCGGGCTAATTAGTGTGTGTCCTTCACAATTGGGATTGCACAATTTTTGTAATGGACTCTAGTGAAGAACATGTGTGTTGCGGTTCTCGACAGCAATGGTTTATTATGGTGTGGCGGTGACCTGCGAGGTGTGTTAATTTTAATCAAAGACCTCTCTGTGCATATGTTAGCCTGGATGAGGGCGTGCTCGTTGGGTTCATGATTTGAATAAATCAGTCGAGTTTGGGGAGGGTACTTGTGCAGGATATAAATGAATAAATTGCACAGCCGGTTAATGTGGGGTTCTATGAAATTAACGGAACACATTGCTGTTGTGGTTAAGTTCGAAATCTACCTAACTCATACATTAAAGAGCGGTTTCTTAGTGTTTGGAAAAGCATGCGATGAATGAAATCAAAAAAAAGTGGAACGTTTTGTGGAAGTTTATTCTTAGTGTGCCTTGCAAAGTCAATGGCATTAAAAGAAATTTTTAAATGAACCTGTCTGTATTGCATATATTTTGGATAGGTACGAGTAGATATAGTCCACGAGCAAATGTATAGATGGGAATCAAGAAACATATCGTCCCTGCGCCTGAAAAATACGACAATAAAAAGAATACAAATTTGAAGGAAGTCAAAGCCCATTTTCTAGTAAAAAAAATATATTTCCAATTAATCCTTAACATCTAAGGACTAGTGTGGGAGCCAAGCTCTAGCCCACCGACTCTTGGGCAAAGAGGCTACAGCAGATATGGAAGCTTGGAAGCCGAGCATAGTTCGGATTCCTACAGCCTCTCAATACACAGTAGCTCTTACTAAGAAAAAGCGAGCAAGCCCTCTGATGCTACCACTGGGGCAACCTGGAGGGTTGGACGACCCACTGAGGAAGAGTCTCAGCGGTGCGGGCTCTCGCTGGTACTTACGGTATCTGGAAAAAGGTTTCGCACCTGAGGATGCCAAGCAAAAGGCAGAGGAGCATAGGGCCAAGCCCGACTCTAAAGTCACTCCAGCTACCAAAAGGAGCAACCAGGATCTAAGACTCCCTGCATGTAATGTGCAGAAAAAGATGAGGGCATAGAGAGTTCCAAGAGATCCCAGGCATAGCCTGCGAAAGCTAGCGCTGTTTCAGCTGGTAAAAGCTATGCTGCGGCTGCAAGGGCAGCTTTGGCTAGGAAAAGACATGCTGTGACTGCGAAGGCCGAGCAGGTTGCGGTGTTGCCTGCTAAATATCCGCAGGAGATGCTCGATGCTGAAGACCTCAAGGCACTCGAGAATGCCATTGTGGCGAAATTGGCTCTGGCATGGGAGCACAAGCTCAAGTTTCAGGGCATACATTTCAAGAAGGGGATGCTATTGGTCGAGTGCGAAACTCCGCAAACGGTGGAATGGATCAAGACCGTGGCGCCCTGCCAAAAAGTGCGGACTAGGAGCATCAAACCTCTTTGGCACTCCTGGAAGCGTAAAATGATGGATTGAACACCAAGGCATGGAATGTCTTGTATGGTCGTACCGAGGGTACTGGCCCTTGGAATTGACCAAGAGTCTTTCGATGTTATTAAGGCTCAAAACGGTTCTTTGAGCTACCGGTTTGGCAGATTGGCAATGAAAGGCAGGGCAAAGTACCATCTCAAACCTAGTCTCGATGGGAACGAAACCAGAAGTGGAGCAATAAACTCTGCCAGAGGTTGAAACACCAGCTCCTACTGTCGAACAGGATTCCCAAAGTACTGATGAGAGTATGTCCATCTCAGAGTGCTCGCTCTCTGGTGAAGACCTTAATGAGACAGTGGTCTCTCCCTCTCAGGGCCTTGATGTTAAGGACGAAGAGACTTTATTAGCGGAGGGTGGGGCATCTGCCCCCAACGAGCATTAGCTCGATGACCTCCGACTACAAAATTAAGGTTGCACAAGTAAACATTCACCACCAGAATGTTTACCAAACAAAATATGAGCATACCACTGATTCAAGAACCATGGATCTTGAAAGGACTAGTCAAATGACTATCATGAAAGAATCAACACCGCACCATCACCATTGCATCTATGCTGGGGACGAACCAGCTATTTCAAGGGAACTGCAGCATATAGTGGAGCACTGCAACAAGCTCCAGATTCCGTTGCTGATTGGATGTGATGCTAATGCTCACAATGTCATCGGGGAGCACCGACACCAATATCAGGGGTGAGTCTCTCTTAGAATTTATCTTAAGTTCATCTCTTGATATACGAGTACGAGTATGTAAGATAGGGAATACCCCAACATTTGTTACTAGAGTTAGAAAAGAAGTTCTCGATCTCACGCCGGGCAGTCCTAGCATAAGTAGGTTAATTAAGAATTGGAGAGTATGCAATGATCCGTCAATGTCTGATTACAGAATAATTGTGTTCGACAAAGACAATGCATTCATCATGAGAAATCCAACAAGAAATCCAAAGAAAACAAACTGGGCGACTTTTGAAGAAACCTTGGGTAATAATCTGGAGCATATCGACATTAGTAGAGCTCCAGCCCATTACCTAGAGTTATAAAACGCAGTAGAGAACATTAGTAGCGCTATCACAAACGCGTTTGAAACAAGTTGTCCCATAAGTAACAACAAGGGTGGGAAAGATGTGTCATGGTGTAGCAACAATTTGTCAAAGTTAAGATCCTTAACACGCAAATTGTTCAACCGGGCTAAGCGTAACAGAGACTGGCAAAGCTACAGAGAGGCACTTACATAGTACAATAAAGAACTGAGGAAAGCCAAAAAGGAAAGCTTTAGAAGATTTTGCGAGACAATCACGAGCACTCCTGCTGCAGCTAGACTGCAGCAAAATCTGGTGGAATGCAAACGTCTCTAAAAAAAACAAGAAGGCAGTTTCACTAAGGATGAGGAAGAGAGAGCACTACTGCTCTTAGAAACTCACTTCCCTGAAAGTATGCAGAACACAAATGAAGAGAGCACGACCAACATAACAAGACTTCGAAAGGAAGATTGGAAAATTGCAAACACAATCTGTTCCAGAGGGAGAATTGAATGGGCAATCAGCTCTTTTCAGCCGTTCCAGTCACCAGGTGTGTATAGTATCACACCAGTACTAATACAGAAGGGACAAGAAAGACTACTACCATACCTAGTCAGAATAATGAAAAGTTGTCTCGCACTGGGATATATTCCAAAGCAGTGGAGACGGGCGAAGATTGTGTTCATACCAAAAGTAGGGAAAAAGGACCCAACACAGCCCAAGTCATGCGGACCAATCAGCCTAACATCGTTTCTTCTCAAAACAATGGAAAAAGCTGTGGACAATTATGTAAGGGAGGACGTACTAAACACGTCCCCACTTCATTACCGTCAAAGTGGATGTGCGAGTTGCTGAGAACAAGATCAGCAGAAACTCAGACGTCGCGTAGAATCATTAAGGTCAACACAACAAGAGGATGCCCAAAAGGAGGAGTACTATCTCCTCTAATGTGGAGTTTAGTTGTGGATGAACTTCTTTAAAAGTTACCCAACCTCGGAATCAACTATCAAGAATATGTTGATGACATAGTACTGATTGCCAGAGGAAAGTTTGAAGGAACCCTTTGTGACATCATACAAAGAGGTCTAAAAGCAACTAAAGAATGGTGCTGCAAGTTTGGGCTCAATATAAACCCAGGAAAAACTACAATAGTACCATTCACAAGGAAAATGAATTTTAAACTGAAGTCAATTCGGCTGTCGGGCACGGAACTGACACCAGTAAAAGAAGTGAAATATCTAGGATTACACCTAGATAGTAAACTCATGTGGAAAAAGTTATAATGGCCCCAGTAATGCAGAGGCAAGCCAGTAAAGAAGACATATCCACAAAGGCCACCCGTGCTCTCATGATATGTAGGAGCCTAGCTGGTAAGTCTTGGGGATTTAACCCGAGCATTCTAAGATGGATGTACATCGCCATTGTGAGACCAATGATCACATATGGAGCGACAGCATGAGCCAAACAAACTATTCTAGTCACAACGAGGAATACACTCACTAAGGTGCAAAGACTGGCTTGCCTCTGCATTATTGGGGCCATGAGAACATGTCCAACTGCTGCCATGGAAGTATTCCTGGAACTAACTCAGCCGTATATTGTAGTTGAGCAATATGCAAAGCGGACGATCCTAAGAATGGCAAAAGATGGCATCGGGAGGGGAAATGCGTCAATTCAAAAGAATATTATGTACTTCTCAAGAAGAAACAGGGTAACCCTCTATTGGATCCCTGGCCACACTGGAATAAAGGGCAACGAAGAAGCAGACTTGGCAAGACAAGTAGCAGCAGAATTCTTCATTGGACCTGAACCATTCTGTGGAATAGGAAGCCAAATTACGCGAAGAATTCAGGAAGATGATCCTAACAGGCTTCCTAACGGAGCACTGTAAACTCGTGGAGCATTTAAGGAAACTAGGTTAACAAACGAAGGCTTTTGCAGATTCCACAATGAGACCAGTGAGATTCCAGAACATTTTCTGGAGTCATGAGGGACTTTGACCCACAAAAGACTGAAATGCTTGGGCAAGTACCAACTATCAGATCAGAATATACCAACCATAGATCCACTTTTCATTCTCAGATTCCTAAGAGAAACTTGATTAGAGATGGTACTCTAGGGTGAACTATCCTTGCTAAGGCAAAGAAAGAGTGTTTGACCCTCGATAACTCTAATGAGGGAATAAACCTCTCCTAGGTATTAGCAGGGGGCACAAAATACAATTAGGTCGCAGTACAAGTTAACCCTACTCAAATAATAATAATAATAATAATAATAATAATAATAATAATAATAATAATAATAATAATAATAATAATAATAATAATAATAATAATGATAATAATAATAATAATAATATGTTGGGTGGCTGGTCATAGAAGAATACCAGAAAATGATAAAACTGATGAGCTCCCCAGAAAAGGCACTACAATTAGCATTTTGCGAGAGAAGCAATACAATGGTATTCTTCTCGTATATGTGAGTACTTACTCAAGTTGGATGCTATCAACAAAGCCAACTATAGATGAGAGCATGGTACGATATGTCTGGTATCCAAATAGATCTGGTCTAACCTAGATAAAAAACGCTTCAATGGACTAGTAATACTTAAACGATCACAAATCTGTTCCGTCATCGGTTTCCTCACGGGACACTGTCCTATAAGATTACATGCTAAAGGCCTTTTTTCGAATAATTTTTGTCATCACTGCAGGAAAAATCAATCCTCCACTTTTATTGTACCTGTCCAGTCCTGTCGAAAAGAAAATTGTTCCACCTTGAGGCTCCTTTCTTCGATAATCTCAGCGATCTGGCGGATACTGACGTCAGTAGCATCCGAAGTTAAGACTGGTCCAATTAGCCCGCAATGTTGGTTGAATAGAGATAGATCCAGTGGTATCACAATAGTCTAAGTGTATCTGTAGTACGGTATAGGCACCCTTAATTAACCTAATGTCTACGAGGGCAAGGTGAAAAGTTCTCAGCCTGACAATAAAAGACTGCGATTTTCAGTAAAAAAATGATTTTATTTTTCTACATAATCTCCATTGACTTCAACACACTTGGTCCAGTGTTTCTCCAACATCAGTATTCCTTCTCGGAAGTGAGAGTTGGAAGGCTGTGAAAATATTCATCTACGGCCCTCTCAACTTCTGCATTGAATGCGAAGCGCTTCCCGGAAACAAATTTCTTCAAGTTTGGGAACAGATGGAAGTCTGAGGGTGCCAAATCAGGTAAATAGGGGGGACGGCCGAGCAAATCGTACCCCAAATCCCGCAGTTTTCCCATCGCCAACGCACACTTGTGTACAGGTGCATTGTCATGGTGAAAGATGATTTATTTCTTCTTTAAGCCATACCTACACATATTTTTTTACCAACAGCACAAACTTACAACTTCCATTCGACCTCTATAGCCCTGTTTTACCACAAATAATTTCATATATCTCTTCATCAAACACTTTTTTGCTGACTAACCTAGATGAGCTTCCCGCCGCCGCTTATACAACTTTAATTGTTCATTAAACTATTTATAGCAACGAATAATGGTAATGTCTGTTCAACACCTGACTCTGTCATGCTTCTTTCAATTAATTGTCGCCCATTTACAACTCCATTCATCATTCAAACAACGGAAATAAGTTCAACACCTGCGCTCACAACAATCGGGAGAATTCAATATCTCACCACAGCACGCTGCCACTGCCAGGAACAATGGCACTGCCGATTGATTTCCCAAGAAAACATGAATCGCAAAGTAATTGATTTCACAAGAAAACGAAACAAATTTATCCGGAATCGCTTCGAAACACGCAATCGAATCAAAAATTAACCAAACCCACCCCCATGAGGGTGGCAGCGGTGATATACTCGTATACGTATGTCGGTCGCAGCAGTGAAGGGTGTTGCTTTACATTTTGCTTCATAAATGTAACCCACCGCCACATATAGCCTCTATCTCTTGAACACGAACCCGTTTAAAATTATTAATTCACATATCGATTGCAGAAATGGATAATAGATCGTTTGGCCAACGCTGTTGTGATTTGAGGCCATCCATTGTCCCTCCTTAGAAGGATAATAATATTCCCGAGAGAACTGCCTGAATTCTAAGAAATCCCTAATGGGCACCGATGTATTATCCTTTGTGGATAAACTATAATAAGGTCTTAAATTGCCAGGGGCTCTAGGACATTACCTGGAAAAGGGTAAATGAATATTTATTCCTCGATTAACTGCACAGCCCTCGTATATTTTGCAAAATGACAATTTTAATATTTTTAAAAACTTATTTGATTCTATAATGTGAATGTAATTTGCGGTAGGGTTTTAAGTGGTTTCAGGCGACGTAACCGCCCGTTGCGTGGCACGGGCGTTACAGCTAACATATGTACATAATTAAGAGGACAATCATTTTGATAAAGCTTGTTGTAGGACATATCGCAGGCGGCACGCTATCACGATTCACAACCTCGTTTTACAGAATGTACTCGTACTCGTATCTTGTGGTATCTTTTAGTTCCCAGAGTTAATGTGACCTATGGGACAAATCAAAGTGTCGCACACATTCCACAGAATGTTGGTTGAGAAAAAATGATTGAATATATTGTGAAAATTTACGTTAGATTGTGGGAAATACTGTTAGCTATGTTTAGATGAAAGTGTTGATAAGGTAATCTGGGCTTACATCTCGCTTTGGCCATGGACTTTCGGCGAAAAAAAATTAAATTTTTGTAAACTTAAACGACTAACTAACTAAACTAGATGTTGAATAATCTGGTCCATGAATATACGAGTAGCTGCTGAGCGACCAGACAGGCAGAATTGCTACAAAGGATCCTTTTACGTCTCTAGTTACATACGAGAATGTAGCGAACGAGCATGGAAATCATTTTTCGGATAACTTAAACGATTTTGACCAAAAACGATTAATATTTCAAATACGAATTAATATTTCAAATACGCGAGGATGTATCAAGTTTTGTAAAAATTGTGTAGCGGATGTCTAAGATGTCTAAGGATGTCACTTGCTATCTAGTAAATACATTTTAAGTTTGTACCTTGGAAAAAGTAGTGTATAATTGAAAATATGCAAATGGGATTAATTAAGTGTACTTAACATGTCAAAAGTTCGCTAATTTCTAATAAGTGCATCATGTTTTTTTTGTACAAAAAACATGAGACACATTTTATTTTCTAAAACATGGCTATTATGGCCGGAAAATCAAAACAATTGCTGAATAATGCATTTGTTAATAGTTCTGGATTTATAGTACGAGTATATAAATTTATCTGTGGTAACTGAACTATAGATTAAGAGATGAAAATGTTTTTACAATACCCTGCAACCTAAAGGAACTAAGCCAATCGAAAATCTGAAAATCTAGGATTTTGCAATATGATCTATTCTACGAGAATAAATCTTTCTAGATAAATCTGGACGCGTTTTAAATTTTTTTCTCCCGTTCTTAGAAGGAAGTGGAAAATATAAACTCATCGGAAAGTTGTATCAGAAAGAAAAAATCTTATTGGTACACCTTGTATTTCGAAAATCAACAAACTGTACCGGAAATTACATATTAGTCAAAAGAATAAAATATCTGCGCGACACCCTGTATTCTGAAAATTAAAGACCTGGTCCCATTACTTTCTCTGCTGAAAAGAATTTTTTACAGTACCTCGTAGGTATGTCAAAAATCTAAAATTTATTCATCTGAGGTTCTAAGTGGTGTCATGCATTAAACAAAAAAAACTCTATAAGTGTGCACAGTTTCAGCTTTCCAAATTTATCGAGAGCTTAAGCATAGGATATTCCGAAAACTTCACATACTTGGGAGAATAAGGTATTTGTATCTACTGTAGTTGATGTTAAAAAATGCACAGTTTTAACTTCCAAAGCGATTCGAGGAATTCTGAAGAGGTGCGGAAAGGCACACACACAAAGGCAAAGGTTATGTAGACCGTGGCTCCAGGCCAAAAGTTTGAGGCCTACCTAGACAGCTGACTTCATTCATGCATAAAGATTGTATTTTTTGGATTACATTGGGTTTTTTTTACTTAAATTGTCTACCTGAACAATACACAACATATTCAGATAATAAAAGTAGGACTTTACATCCACGTTTTTGAACAGTGGGCGTTTTGTTTACGAATGTGGAAAAAACCGCTTTTACAGTTTATTGAGAATTTTATGGCTTTTGGAGTCATACACTCCTTACATCAAAGGGGTTCTCAAATCGCAAAATTTGCTGACCTGGATTGCATAAAAGCCACACTTTGAAGTCATAAGAATTTATTTGAGATTCTTCACGCCTTGAGTAAACAACTCGTTAAAAAAGGGAAAAGTCGGGGAAACCGCAATGGAGAAACGATCTGCAATCATCACCCTTCTTAACGAAGACAAATCGCAGTGGGAAGTTGCTTCGCAGTTGAAGGTATCAAGGTGCTGCGTTCAACGTACTATTGAACGACACGCTCAATCCGGAAGTCTGAGAATAAACCACGGTCAGGACGGCCTAGAGCTACAACTAAACACGAGGATCGGCTAATAGTCACAACACGCAAACGAAGTAGATGCAAACCAGCACCCGAAATACGCGCCGAAATAAGTTTAAAATGGGTCAAAAAGGGAATGTTTCTCTGCAAGTGGAGTGGAAGATCTGGCTCGAGTGATTGGAAAAATGAATAAGGAGGCATACAAAACAATATTGGAAGAAAACGCTATGACTTCTGAACTAAAATCAATTGGCGAAGGATTCGTATTTTAACAGGACAGACGACCCTAAACACACGTCAAGACTTTGTCAAGACTACCTGAAATAGAGATAAGATGAAGAAATTTTATAAATCAAGATATGGCCGCCGTAATCACCCGATTTAAACCCTATCGAATTGTTATGGGAGGAACTGAATAGAAGGGCCCGCAATCAATGCCCATCATCAGAATCTGCGTTGCATTTGCTGGAGCAATATACCACAGGCAACAATTCAAAAACGGATAGCTATCATAGAATGCCACAAGAATTGTAAAAAAAGGTAATCGAATCTGAAGATGGCTTTTTCGACGAAAAATAGGTTTAAGTAATTATATATATTATTATAATAAGAACAAAATGAAAATACTTTTCTTCTTATTTTGGTTTCATTTACATATGTTCCCCGTTCATTTTACATGATAATTAATCTACTAAAGAGTTTTTTTCGATGTTAGATTTTGTTTTTCCTTCGAGCACTGAGGGCGGCCTCAAACTTTTAGCCCGCAGTGTAGGTATTTAGAATTTCAAAAATTAACTGTGCTAGCTTCAACAAGTTTCAACTTTCTAGAATCTAAATGATATCAGGGTACAAAAAGCTTGCCAATATTACGAGTAAGTGATTCTTAGCAAAAAAAAAAAAAATCAGTCTGTAAAAGGTATTTCAGATATACTGTTGCTGCTATGGAACGAAGTATTGAGGAGGACCTGATTGAAACACCTACCTCTAGAGACTGTAGATATTTCGCCACGCTGTTTAACAATGCGCTGAATAATGCATATTATCTGGAGCATTGGAAAATAGCGGTGGTACACCCTATCCCAAAAAGGGTATTTCAGAAGATAGGAAGAACCCTGTTAAATTTCGGTCAATTAGTTTGTTTCCGAATGTTAGCAAGGTCTTTGAGAAAGTTGTCAATAGATCCCTGTTGAAATGGGTCGAGGATAATAACGTCAGGACAACCAGTTTGGTTTCAGGGCAGGACATGACAATATTCATGCCGTGTCGAAACTGGTACCCGACATACAGTGGAACAAATGCAAGAACCAATTCACGGGTTCTTGCTAGTTGACTTGAAAAGGCCTTCGACACTGTATGGTTAGAGGGTCTTTTCTATAAGTTGACTATGCTGGGTATACACAAACCCTTGCTATATGTAATTTACAATATGCTTATGGGAAAGAAGTTCGTTGTCAAATGTGGCAACGTGATTTCGGGCAGAGTGTTCGACATTAAAAACGGTTTACAGCAGGGTGCTGTGAATTCGTCGATACTGTTTAACATCTACAAGAGTGATCTGGTGAGTTCACTTAAACACGCTGTAGCGTATGCTGACGATTTGGTGGCATACAGATCAGGTCCTAAAATCGAGCTCATCAACATCCTTTTGCAGCATGACTTCGATCAAATTAAGGGATATTGAGACGACTGGAAGCTGAAATTGAACTTTCAGAAGTCGGAAACAATCCTGTTTAGAACTCCATTGTTTGGTGCCTCTAGTGATATCAGAAAAAATGGCCATTATGGGACAAAACGGACAGCCATTGGCGGTGAGAAGCGTAGTTAGATATCTCGGTATCTGGCTCAACCAGTATTTATATTTTGATAAACATGTGGATGCTTAACTTGCCGGTGCAAAAGGGCTTTTGCTCTGACAAGGAGACTGTTTCACAATGGCCAACTTGCTGATAAGGCCAATCATCGCTTATGGTTGTCCATATATATAGTTATATGGAAAGATACGGGTTTTGGAGAGACAATGTCTTAGACTTGTCGCCGGTTGTTCCGAACACATGAATCCAACTATATAAAACACTATCCCAACAAGGCCCTATACGATGGGACTCAATTGAACAGGATTGGCAATTTCCTTATTAAAGTGGCACGTTGCAAGGGCGATGTTCAGCGACAATAGCCTGATCTTTGGGCTTATTGCCCCAATGAATTGTACCTCGAGAGTACGTTCCGGTCCATCTTCATACCGCTGGAGGCATTTATCCATATCGATGCAAAAGGGCTGGTACAGACGAGGGATGGTATCCCATTGTATTGATTTAGTCATTTTTGTGTAGTACGTAAGTTTAATAAAGATAATAAAGAAAAATGAATTAAAAAAAATAGAACCCGAATGGGTCGATTCGTCATCCGTGCACAGCAATTGAAGCTGTGTCCATCTACTTTATCTTGGATTGCGATCCTACGAGATCCAGCTCATGCAAGCATTGAAGCTGCTTGACCATCATGTGCGTCGTATGTTCTGTGAATGGGCGAGATTGCTCTTCATCGTTATTTTGACCACACAATTTTGTTCAGCGATGAGGCTCATTTTTGGTTGAATGGCTGCGTCAACGAGCCGAATTGCCGCATTTGGAGTGAAGAAAACCCAAGCCATTATTGGGACGCCGTTACATCCATAAAAAGTCACTGTTTGATGTGCTTTATGGGCTTGTGAAATTATTGGTTCATATTTCTTCAAAAGTGATGTCGACAGTCAACGTAGAGCGCTATATGTAGATCATGAATACTCCCCCAGTTGAATGGCATTATCTAATGTAGAGGAGCTGTGGTTCGGCACAACATGCAGCACAGCGCGGGCCACAATTAATTTATTGAAGGAAACATTCGATGAGCGCATAATTTCGCGTAATGGATCTGTGAATTGGAATATTTTCTATGGAGATATGCAACGTCGCTAGTCTACACCAATAAACTAGAGAAGATGGACGACTTGAAGTCAACATCATCGCGTTATTGTTACGGCCCAGCTGCTCGAAAAAGTGGTCGAAAATTGGATTTCCAAATTGCGCGCGCCCATATGTGTTAAATCATTTTTAAACACTAATGACATAAAATTATCTACGTTTAGTACCACCATTTTTATGTGTTTTATATAATCATAGAGTTCTATACCTCTAAAAAGAACACCCTTTATAAACGGAACACTAATGGATTCAGCACGGCGTCGGTTAGTCCGTCTGGCACACGATTGTCAAATCTAAACCGTTGAACGAAAAATAATCAGGAACAAAATTCTGAAAGGTATTTTTATGGGAGGTTATGTCAAGCGACATATTAAATAAAAGCTGAACTTCCAAGGAGTTCAAAAATAAAAAAAAATATATCTATATATATATATATTTTTTTTTTTTTGTTTAAATTTTTTGGATAAAAAATTTAAAAAAAAAAACTGTAGCACGGCGCAGCCTGATTGGCACTCTGTTTTTTTTTTTTGTAGACTGATGGTTGGCTAATGTAAATACGGTGCCGTGAAATAAGTCAAGTGAAATAAGGTCAAATTTAACTTTGTGAAAGTAAAATAAGGCCAAACGAATTCACTAATTGAAAGTGAAATAAGGCCAAATGCTAAAGTCTTCCATGATGAAATCTTAAAAGTGGCTAAAAGCGTTACTACATGCCGCATAGCGTCGCCCTAAGCACCTGCATGTGAGGCCGAAGGCCGTCTGGTTTATGAGTCGAAGAGATGTCCATAGTTTTTTTTTTTTTGGCGCCACCCAAGTACTGAATTTTATTAATTTATTAAGCAATATTAAAAACAATGGAAAGTGAAAGTGAAAAGATAAAGCCAAACGTTAAAACTTGCCTAACTTCACTTTCACAAAGCGAAATAATGACAAATTTTTGCATTTAACCTTATTTCACTTGGCCTTATTTCACGGCAACTGTAAATACTCGTACTTGTGAAAAGTAATGTTCATGTATCTTGTGAAACCAACCGAAGAAATTGCTTGTGACTTGATCGTAAGTTCTGACGAAATCTTATGGCATGCACCATGCCTGAAGTTAATTTTCACGGCAATGACAGGCGGCGGCGTCAGCTAGTATTCAAAATACCTACACATTTTCATTATTTAGCTAGTGCTACCATTATTGTCCAAATAGCTATTAAGCGCCTAATTGTATAGATTTCAACCTCAAGATCAGCTACATTCTGTTGACAAAGATGAATTTCTCCGATAAAGAGAGTAAAGAAATTTTTTATTCGGGTCTCGCCATTGAAATCGTCAAGGATCTTAAATATTTTTTTTTCAGAAATCTTTTGCACTTTGGATTTAATTCCTCAAGAATTGGTTTATATCGCACTAGCGGAACCCGCGGTTCTGCCCAACCCAAAATAGAATTAATGATTGTAAATTGGAGTGTACGACGTCGTATAGAACTATTAAAGAGCATCATATCTTCTACAGTTTTTTCAGCGCCCTTAGTTTTTCGTGCATCATTGGTATTTTGTTTGCGACTTTCTGTACGTTTGTATTTACCAAAGAATATGTTCCATGATAGTTAAAATTGGCTTGGAACCTGTTCAAGGGTTCTTGGAATAAGAGCTTTCATACAGGAAGATAGACACTGGGGCACTTCCTGTCCGCCTGCACCTGAACCAAGATAAAAGGCGTATTGTGAGTTACCCGAGGTATATGCCCCACCGATAGAACTGTAAAGGAGCTACATATCGCCCATATACCGTTTTGATGTATCTTCTATGGTTTGTTTTCTTATGTTAGTTGTTCATGCTTCAACATCAATTGTCCTACCTTCCTTAAAGAATAAGTTGAAGGAAGTGAAAACCTCATCAAAATACATTTGGTTGTCCTCAAGATTAGCGCGTTCATTTTATACTAAGTAGTGATGATGATGATGACGTAATTAAGTATTCATTGCCATACTACACCATAAATATTATTATCTGCTCGAGTTAAACCCCATGCAAGCTCTTGCGGAAAACCATATTGTAGGTACCCCAATATGTGTATAACTTTTTTTTTTAATTAAAGCCTTTCAGTGCCAACAGCTACTAAGAGAGAGTACTAGACTGCATTGTGAAAATCGTTCACAGCAAATTTATTGAAAATTTAAAAACAGTCGACAACACACAAACAGCGTTGTTTCCTTTTGCACCCGTTTACTTTCACCCCCTTGCTGACTACACAAAACAGGACATTTTATAACCCCAGCTCTTACCAACCACTCCTGATTTACTTACTTCAACGTCAGACTTTTGAAATACAAAATACACCAACACAGTGCCAACAAGAAACAACCACAAAAAAAAAAAAAGATTGAAAGGAAAACCTTCGACTAAAATAGAAAAAAAGTATACCCCCGGAAAATTAATTGAAATTGTTGCACGCACACAGACAAGTAGCATTTAATAAAAACAACATACAAAGGAGGTTCTTCAATTTTATTTTGTAGTCCTTGCCTTTTTTGCCAGGCTGAACCTACCACCACCCGATCCATTCACGTTAAGTGTGCCCGACCCCAATGACTGTGAAAATAGTGTGAAAAGTTTGTAATTAAATTGATTCGTGTTGTTGAAAACTTTGATTGAAAATATGTGGCAACTTTGAGAGGACATAAAGTGGTTACACGAAATGATTTACTGTGCAGTAAAGTTAGGGAATGGAGCGACAAATTTTAAGATCAAACTTCTGCAGCATAATTACTGCGAATTTGAGCTCATCTATCTCTTGTTTCAACTCACCGCGGAAGCGATAATGGGGGTTTTTTTTTGTTGTATTTGTATGCTGTACGTGTACAGTACAGCCTAAATGGAATCGATTTTTCATCAAATGATTACGGTTATTCGAGAGATTTAATAAGGCAGGCACTTCTAGTCTTCATTATGTGAAATTGTAAAGAAAAAACTCAGGAAATTAAATCTATCCAAAATCGACTCGTGGGCCTGCTAGATTGTGCAGGCCCACGGGGAAAGTGAACGAGGTATGTCTAACGAAAGTTCTTCAGAAGAAGAACTTACAGCCGAAAAATTTTCTTGGTGGAATCACCGACGGCGTCAACAGTCAGGCTAGCATATTCATATATATGTACCTTGTATGAACTACTTCGACATATTCCCAGCTTGGATCATTTTATTTTTAGATTTACAATACTGGGCCAGGGTGTTGAAAAGAGGTGACATCTACTTAACTAGTTGACCACTAAAATACAGTATCACGAAGCAACAGCAAGCTTCGGATAGGGGACATTTTACTGCTGACGACTCACGTAAACGAAATGAGGACAACTATTTTCGGATCTGCACGTGGAGTGTACGGAACGTTAACGGGCCACGTGCAGCCGAACAATATCTTATATATATGCTGTCATGAAAAAGGGACCTTAACTTCCGCAACTTAGACAGAAGGTCACAATAGAAAGCTACAATGAACTAAACAGGTTGTACAGCGACATCAAACTAGTAGTAACGATTCGACTGCATCACCTAAAATGAAGGAAGTTCTCAGGCGGCAGAGGTCCATCCCGGATTGTAGTGCCATATAAAGTAAAGTAATGTTAAGTAGATACATATGTACATACATGATGCACACAGAACAATTGGTATCAACTAAAGTAATTGTAACTCCTATCAACTTTCTCAGAGTTGGCCACTTATGTTGTAGAGGATTTCGAAACCAAAAATTTTGATCTAAGTTTTGGAAAATTTTGTAAAATTTTGCATCCATCTTATTCAGAATTCCGAACTCTAATACTTTGGATGTAGAGATTTTCACTAGCTTTAGCGTAAAAATATATTTTACCAGACTGTGTAATTTTTTAAAAAATTCGGCATCCATCTTGTACAGAATTTCAAGCTCAAAATTTCGATGGTACACAATATTTTCGAAATATTCATAGTTTCAAGACTGCCTCTAGTCTCGTTTTTTATAAGGAAAGAATTTCGAATATGTCAAACAACTGCACCAAATTGTACTTAATTGTTACGGTTTTTAAAAGTCAAATTAGAATGAGCAATACAGCTAAAAAATTAAAAAAAGCGCTTGTTGACTAACAGAACCACAATTTCCGCTCGATGATATACATATGTATGAGGAGTGCAACAGCATTCTAATAGTATCCCCATTTTAAAAAATAAAAAAAAGTCACAGCGATTTACAGCACCCACCCGTGAAAAGAATTAAAATTTTATTCAAATAAAGATAAAAGATACTCGAATCTCACTAACCGGCTGAATCCAATAATAGAATCTCTGGATAAATACAGAAAGCTCGAGTAGTATAATGGTAAACAAAAAAGATAAAATAAAGTAAGCAAAACAAATCGAAAATCTATCTGAAAGATACATAAATTCGCATTTAATGTAATCCCTGGTGGCCGTGCCACAGAGCAGCTGCTACTGCTGCCGCGCTGCCCACAAAAGCCGAAGCCGAAGCCCATTTACTCGTACGGTACTCGTGTGGAACATTTCCTGCAGGTGTTCTACGCTCGTATTTATTGATTTTTCATTGGCATTTTCCGCACGTGAAAACTTTCCCCATTAAATTACTTTCTTTTTTTTTCACATAATTATCGGAGGACTTGGAGTATTGCCTTCGTATGGCTTACGTCCTTTTTGAACGAAGTTTTTTTTTTCCAACCACAAAGGAAATCACTTCCACTGGCACATATTGGCTGTGTAGACTCCTTGTGGGCTGTGTGGGAAAGGATTGGAAAGGGTAGCATATGCCAAGGCCATATGAGAAAGATTATCCTTGGGGACAAAGACGAATAAAATCCTTTTTTCCATATAAATTGTGAGCGTATACACGCACTTACAAGGACATCAGCCGCCAAAGGCAGTGAGGGTGCGTAAAATGTTTAGCTTTTGGAAAAAAAGCCGATTGACTATCTTATCTTGTTGACAACATACGTTAGACTAGTTCCGTGCACACTTTTTGCCCTTACTGACAGTGCATTAAAGTAGGTCAGTCCTTAATTCAATAGGCGAAGGGTGGTCGTGGGGTTGGAATACTCCGGCAGAGAGAGGGAGAGAGATAGGTAGCTCGGGAGATTTATGAATTGAATGAAACCCCTTTTGCAGACACGGCGAATTGAGAGGTGAGCCTGCGCACTGACTCCGGTACTATTTGATAAGGATATGGGGAAACTGGAGAGGTATTCGTGGAAAATGTTTTTAATTCGGAATTGGGGGTGTATTAGGCAAGAGACATTGTATCGGCAACATTTTGTTTTTTGTTGATTCAAATTGCACTTCAGATACATACATACATAATCCAGTTTGAATTACAGCTGACTTGGGTGGTTATACATATTATGATGTAATAGTGACGTCAAAGGATAATGCAATGGGGGGATGTGTTCTATTTAAAAAAGTTTTTTTTATTACCCAACTTCGTGGAGCTGCAATTATGTTAGCATTGTAAATGTGATTCTTGAGGATTTTAAATGGCTTGGCTTAAGACAGATGGCTATTGTTTTCCATTTTTCATTATTCATTTTAGTAAATTTTTGGATGAAAGCCACGGTCTTCTTTCAAGACAAAGTTACACATGTGTACCACAAAAGGACAAGGTATTCTCATTCATCCTATGCTATGTATCTAATAAGATCTCATTGTTTTTCATTATTCAGAAAAATATTAGTGATATAAGTGAACATAAATTCTGCAATGATTTTTGACAGGGAGTTTTGTCTTGCAAAGCGACGGAGTGAAGTTTGACCAGATTAATGAAAAAATATAGAAATAAATCTCCTAGCGTAAACAGTTTTTTAATATTTACAAGTTTCAGAAAAAACTTTGAATAAGTCTAGGGGAACGATTTTAGTCCATCTTTTTTTACATCTAAAAATAAGATTTGAAAAAAACATGGACTGAAGAAGAATGATCAGAGTCACGAGCCCGGGAAAAAACGATAAAAGTTCAAACTTCACAGCTCAGGCTTTTATATCATTTTTTTGCCTTCGTCCTTTTTGTACATGCATTGGTAATTTGCAGTGGTTTACACTCGTATTAGCTTTGCAACTTTATTCGTCGAGTACTTCAAGTGAGTGCACAACCGAAGGAAAGTATTGTGGGCAACGGACCTGACTGTGAGTGCAAACGCTACCGTTTTTTAACAAAAAAATGAAATGAAAAAGAGTTTAACGAGATTGGTAATATAGATGACCTAAACAGATATTTAGTAAGCCTCATAACTGTTCTTCTTAATGCGGCGACGTAGTCAAAAAGAATCACCTGAAAATTAAAACAACGCTGCATATTCCTACCGCGTTCGAGTACTAGAAAATGGTATGACCACCGATGAGCAGGTACATGCATATATTTGTTACAAAGCGTTTATCTCTGTACAAGGTATCACACAACGGAGAGTACAGACTGTAAGAGAGACACTAACATTGACCGGTGACTTTAACGCCACAGGCGGTGTCCCCAAGGATCCGTACTAGGTCCACTACTGGGAATCCTCAGACTTCAAATCCCGAGGTCAGCGAAAATAATTAGCTTTGCAGACGACATAGTGATCGTTGTAGTGGCCAAATTGCTTGAGGAGTTGGAGCATGACTGTATTGAAGCTATCGGGATGGTACAGGACTGGCTAGTAAGCATGGACCTAAAACTAGCAGAGGAAAAGACCGAAGTAGTGCTCGTCAGCAGCAGACGAGTTATGGAGACTATAAAAGTAACCGTGTGAGATCACGTTGTAGTTTCCAAACCAGAGCTGAAGTACCTTGGCGTTACTATATATGCAAGGTTGGCTTTTAAGCAACACCAGCAACACGCAGCTGAGAAGGCAGCAAAAATAACAGCTGCCCTGGCAAGGATCATGACAAAGAGTTGATAGAGTTGCGACGTCGATGATGCTTTACGGCTCTCAAATATGGGCAAGTGCCATAAATACGAAATCGCACAGAAGGAAGACGGAGGCGCCTTTCGAACAACCTCCTACGATGCGACATGCGTAGTTGCTGGAATGGTGCCAATAGACCTCTTCATTAAAGAAGCCGAATGGAAATATCGTGCCAACAGGACAGTGGTGTTAACAGCGACGAGTCGAAGTGACACCGAAGTACCGCCAAGAACAATCCTCGAAGAATAGCAAGAGAGATGGAACTTTTCTGACAAAGGCAGATGGACGCAGAGATTGATGGAGAGCTGAACTTCTATCTGACGCAAATATTTACTGGTCATGCATGTATAAAAGCCTACCTCCATAAATTTGGACACGAAGACAACCCTTATTGCCCAACGTGCATGGAAGCAGTCGAGGATGTAGAAAACATCATGTTCCATTGTGCACGATATGAGGAAGAACGTACCTTGCTGGCAAACAGATTGGGTGTGGACTTAACACCAGAGAACACCAAAAGACAGAGCACAAAAGAAGCTTGGGAAGCAGTAAGCGAAACTGTGGCTACCATCATGAAAGAACAACGAAGACAGGAGCGACAGCGAAACGTCGCGCAAACTGCTGCCAACACGAATGAGCCGAGTATGTAAGGCTGAAGACCCCCTCACGATGAAATGCTTGACGGCAGTACCGCGATGACCAGTCGTAGGAGGGTGGGATAGTTTAGTGGGTGAAAATCCCACACTACTGTTACTCGGTACGGACACAGTTTCGTCTTTGAAAGATTCCCACCTTCCAACGCAAAAAAAAAACTCTTGAATGAGACTAAACAAAAAGTTGCTAATTTCATAAAATGTCTTAAGGAGCGCAAGTCTCATTAGTCCCTCATGGACATCCAAAAGATCTACCTCCCTGAGGAAATGAATGTTTCAAAGTTGCATAACTTCCATTTAGAACGGTTTCAATATCGGATTCGGTTATCCAAGTAAAGACACCTGCAGTCAATGCGATACTATGGACGCAGAATTCGAGATTCTGAAAACCAAGCTGGCTTATATCTCTGCTGATCAAGTTACTATCACCTAATCATAACTGACTAAAAGAAAAAAAGAACTAGAGAATATGTTTCACGTCAAGAAAGCCAACCGTTTATATGAGCTTAAGCGAAGATGCCACAAGAAAGTAAGAGAAAGGAAGAGTTGCCTTTTGCCTGCCGACGAGCGCACACGCGATCAACCGTCAAGCGCCTTCGCGTAACCATCGACATCGTCTTAACAAATATAAAAAAAAAAAATCAAAATACTTCCATCTAAAAAAAAATCAATCGCGCGCGCCTAATCAAATTCAGTGTAGTGCAGTGGAAAAAAAAATTAAATAAAATAATTAAATAAAAAAAAAAAACACATAATCACAATCCAGTGCCGGTGCATTCCATCTTGTCACCTCCACTCACTCACTGTTGCGCTTCTTCGTTATCGCAATTGGAGCATGTGCTGTATATGTACATACTTCCAGTTGCGATGACTGAGAGAGTGTAACATTTGATGCATAGCGGACTGTGAATGTTTATTCGAATAGCGGACCTTAGCTGATTGTCGTTTGGGCATAGCACCTGCAACAGTTTGTTTTGGAAAACTATTCTTTGGATCTACACTTCACAGTTTTGCTTAGTTACGTCATAGTTGTGTCTTTTTGTGTTTCTATGTTGTAGTGATGAGGGAATTTAGGGTTGATTTTACCAACATTCGTGGGCTTCGAACGAATTTCTTCGACATGTACGCCCACGCCCATTCCCATAAACCAGCTGTTCTGGCACTAAGCGAAACACAGGTAGTGGAAGAATCTTCCGATTTGAAACTGCCTGGATATAACTTAGTGTCATTATTCTTTCCCCACCATGGCCTCGCCATTTACGTCCGTAGTGATATTGCTTACCAAGTTCCACCACAGTATGGCCACTGTTCCAACCCGGAATTTAATTTCATATGGCTAAAATTCACCGTCCGTAAGCAAATAATTCACTACTGCTTTATTTATAGAAGCCCTAGTGCGGACAGCAACTCAACTTTTGACGAATTTGATGCGCTGTCCGATTCCATCACTCGAATTGTCTCCTTGTACCCTCATACTGAAATCGTCATTGCGGGCGATTTCAATATACACAATTCGGATTGGCTTCAACATTCTGGACAGACAACACCCGAAGGAAGGTATGTTGAACTTTTCACTGAGGTAAACAATTTGACTCAGCTTGTAAATGAGCCTACACGTATACCGGACATTGAAAGTCATTCCGCCAACACTTTGGACTTGTTTCTTACTTCGCACCCTGATAAATACACTATTGACGTTTTAGCGCCTCTAGGTCGGTCTGACCATAATATTGTATCAGCTAAATTCTCGTACTTCGACCACTCAGTTAAAGAAAAAACTCCTAAAAGAAAAGTATGGCAATACGAGAAAGCCAACTGGAGCGGCCTCAATAGCTTCTTTAGGAGTTTTAACTGGTCGCTATGCTTCCTCGATAGCGACGTGGATGCCGCTGCTGATGTGATCACTAACACTATACTCTTAGGTATGAATGACTTTATTCCTAACAGAATAAAGTGCATTAAACCTAAGGCAAACTCGTGGTTTGACCAGAGCTGTAAAGAGGCTATCAGGTTGAAAGAAGTAAGTTTTCGGTCTTATAAAGCCAACAAATCTGAGGAAAACCGAAAGAAGTTTAAACAAGCCAGAAAAGACTGCAATGCCCACATTCGACGTGTAAAATTCTTATATGACCAACAATTGAGGCAAAAAATCCTACAATGTCCCAAAGATAGTAAAAATTTTTGGTCATTCGTCAAAAATATTAAAAATTCTGCCTCGTCTTAGACAAAGCTAATCTGCTTGCTGCTCACTTTGCAGCGAACTCCACGCTGCCAGATAATGCTTCGTCTCCACCTGTATTTGAGAGCGCCAAATTTTCCATGGGACAAGTCCACTTTCGCACTCGTACAGTTGCAGGAGTACTCAAAGGTCTTAACATACACAAATCCGCTGGTCCAGATGGTATCCCCCCCATAGTTCTGAAGAGGTGTTCTTCTACGCTGGCAAAACCTCTGCGTAAGCTTTTCTGTCTATCCTACTTTTCAGGGCTCTTTCCGAGTAGATGGAAAACAGCATTTGTCCAGCCCGTCCCTAAAAAAGGCGAATCTTCCTCCCCGTCCAATTACCGACCCATTGCACTTACGTCCCTTCTTTCCAAGGTCATGGAAACGCTGATAAATCGTCAGCTTATGAAATATCTCGATTCACGAAAACTCCTTAATGACCGGCAGTATGGTTTTCGTAGCAACAGATCCACTGGTGATTTGATGGCATATCTCACCGAGAAGTGGAACCAATCTCTCCATCACTTCGGCGAAACCAAGATGGTTGCGCTTGATATTTTAAAGGCATTTGACAGAGTTTGGCATCAGGCTCTTTTGTCGAAAATGCGTGCATATGGCGTCGTTGAGTCTCTCTTCAATGGATTAGAAATTACCTTTCGGGGCGTTCAATACAAGTTGTTTTGGACGGCTTCAAGTCTGCAATTCACCAAATAAATGCTGGTGTTCCCCAAGGCTCTGTTTTGTCTCCGACTCTCTTTCTTATTTTTATAAATGATCTCTTGTCTGCAACTTCTAATCCAATCCATTCCTTCGCTGATGACAGTACCCTCAGTTTTTCATATTCAGCATAATTAAATGGGGTTCAACCAACAGAGTGGAATTTAATGCTTCCAAAACACAATGCTGTCTTCTGTCTCTCAAGCGAAACCAAAACCCTCAACCATTATCCATGGATGGTACTTGCATCATTGAAACCGAAAGGCTTGCCATTCTCGGTATATGTATTAATAACCATCTTCGATGGAACGATCACATATTCGAGGTCTCCAAAAATGCTGCAAAATGTCTAGGATTCCTTAAACGGTGCAAGAAATATTTTACCCCGTCTGATCTGGTCTCAATTTATAAGGCTTTCATTCGCCTAAGCTGGAATATAACGCCCATATCTGGTCTGGTGCACCCAAGACCGTTCTGCACATTCTTGATAGGGTACAAAATCGCGCGTTAAAACTTATAGGTGATAGAGACATTGTGAATTCCATTCATTCACTAGAACATCGGAGAAATGTCTCCTGTCTCTCCCTGTTTTATCGTTTTTTTAATAAAAAATGCTCCAGCGAAATAGCCAGCTGCATTCCTCCCCTTCAAAACTTCACCCGCAATACGCGACATGCTTCGAATGCACATTAGTTTACCATAAAGCCAAACTTCGGTCGTACTGTCAAACATAGGGATTCGTTTATAAGCCGAACGACACGAATGTGGAATGATCTACCAAGCTCTGTATTTCCCCATCACTACAACCTTCAAATATTTAAAGCCAACGTGCATAGGCTTCTCCTCTGTTCCTCTTCTCCCTTTCCTTAAAAGCCCGTGCCCTGTAACAGTATAAAGGTATTCATATTCCTTTTGGCGCGCGCGAATTATAAAAAAAAAAAAAAAAAAAAAGACACTCGAAGCTGTGACAATAGATTTTAAAACAAATTTTCCGACCCCAAATAAACTTTCAACTGAACTTATAAGCTTTGATGTTCATATTCTATCCTAATCTTTTGCTAAGGAAGGGGGAGATGACTTTTTCAGCAATATTCTGTCTCCTGAAGTTACAGAACTCTACATATTTTGTGCCTCATGCGTAGGGCAGAATAAGAACTTCACAGTGTTCAGTTTTATGGTGACTGTAAATTTTTCTCCGAGGACACCTGTACCTAGAATTCGATCGTGATATAAGCTACGTTAACCAAAGGCATATACGGAAACTCCAGTTGATTGGTGTGATGTGATGAATGTAAAGAAGAGCAAGATTATACAATTAACATCCTTACTACACAGCATTCCTTTCTTCCCTTAATAAAATTCCTAAAAAATCTAGAAACAAGAGAATTTTATCGAAACATTACATACTCGTACATGAACGAACCTCCAAATTAAGCCCTACCTCACTGGTAAGACTGATCAATGTCTATGACTTTAATTTATTTATTTCTTTTAATTTATTTATTTTGAAGTGTTCCTTAATTATTGTTCTTTATTTTTTCTTATAGTTTATGTTTAATAAATATATGAAAAGTATAACACTTCTTTTGTTAATTTTATTTATAATTTTTCGATCCGCAATTTAAACTGAAAATTTCGGTGGACTACAATCCCCATGACCCTTAGGTTAGGTTAGGCTGAAGTGGCTGTCAGCAAAAATAGTCAACACACTGAGTCCAATAGGTCCATTGTAATACCACATGGGTTTGGGGCGCGGCCTTTAGCCTACTCGTTGAACTATTTGGAGCTTCTGATGAAACGTAGAAGGTCCCTAACGTCAATATTAATCAGATCATTTAGGTCGTTGAAACAGAAGGCCCTTAAGTGGAGTTTCCTCCTTTGGGAGAGAGCTGGGCAGGTGCAAAGAAGGTGAAGAATTATCTCTTCCTCCTCCTCGTCCATACAGCTCCTGCAGAAATCGTTTGTAGAAGACGCCAAGCCTTGTTCGATGGTTGCCTATTAGACAGTGTCCAATAACGACACCTATAACAGCGCTGATATGCTTTCTATTGAGAGAAATCAAATTTCTATTTCAGATCCAGCTTAGGCCAATTCTGTTTTATCGCTAGACAAGTTATACTCCTTGTCCACCTAGAATTTGTATTTTCGATAGCATCCAACTTTAATTTAAATTTGCATGTAGCGATAGGCATACCCAGTCAACTTTTGCCTGGAAGGATGGGTATTGTTGTTCCAAGTCTGGCAAGTTCGTCAGACTTCCCTGCAATATCCCTATGCCCTGGCACCCAAATTAGGTAAATATTAAACTGCTCCACCATCTCTATAAGAGACAATCGCCAGTCTAGAGCTGTTAAAGAATTTATTGAGGAAGATTCCAAGTATTGCTGCTTGGCTGTCTGAAAAGATGCAGATATCAATGGACAATATCACGTTTTTCTTTAGTCAAGACAAGACTTCCCTTGTTACCATTATCTCCGCCTGGAACACGCTACAATGGTTTGGGAGACGAAAAGAGAGGTTTAAATTAAGCCTATCAGAGGAAACACCACCACCCACCCCGTCGTTAGTTTTTGAACCGTCGGTATAGAAATGTACCGACTTATCTTCCGTAAAACCACCTTCTTCCCCGAATGCTCTGGAAGTGATGGTAACTTGGAAGTTTTTGTTTTAACTTTGGTATGGTGTAGTCAATGTCTTCAGGAAAGATATTAAACTTATTTAAGATGGAGGCGTGACCATATACTTTTTTGGACCAGTGTGAAGTAGCTTTAAGGCGAATAGCTGAGTTAGTTGCCAAATGTCGAGGGGTGTTAAATGAAAAAGAATGTCCATAGATGCGGAAGGTGTCGCTCGCAGTGCTCCGATAATACACAGACAAGCTGAGCATTGGACTTTGCTTCCCCAGGACCCTTATATTAGATAAAATCTCAAATTTCATCAATATCGTTTCAGTTGTTCTTGAGCGAAGCATGGGAGAACAAATAAAAATGCAGATGTTGAATGAAAAGTTTTTGCCCTTTCAAAAACAATTCTTATTTTTGTATTTCGGATTTTCGAACCAAAATTAAAATAAATAAAGTTGAAATCACAGTATGGAACACTTACGGTGCGAGGCCTGATTTTGAATCTCCCATAAATCCTTAAACTATTCAGCTTTTCGGAACACGTAGGAAAATCTGATGAAGGAGAGCCTACTGTGAGACAACAAAGTGTGCAAAAATTACGAAAAAATCTGGGCCAGAGAAAGTAATTTTCTTATAGCCTTTTTATTAAGTATTGTTATTTTATTATTAACGATTTTTTGTTTCTTTAATAGTAACGGTGGACAGTTGAAAATCAAAGGCAGAATTGATGAATTGGAGAGAAATTAGATAGTAAAAATTTTATATTTGCGTGTAATGTACCTACTAATAAGAAAAACAAAAAACTGGCACAACAACTCTCAAGGCCGAATTGAAGTAAGTTTTGAGCTCGGATCATCCAATACGTGGCCGTGGTGTAGTGGTAACATCATCGCTTGTCACGCTGTTGATTCACAGTTCGAATCCTGAAGTCAAGAATCATCTATTTATTTCGCATGAAATAAATAAAAAAAGTCGATCACTTGCGAAAGCTAAGTCAACTCTACTGTGAAGGCATAACACTGGCAGTAGGGTGGTCATATGGATAAAAGGCAACTTGACCGTGATGATGACATCAGGAGGACGGAAAAAAATACTATGAATCATAAGCAACGACAATAATAGCGAAAACAAACAAAATACTCCCCAGTTATCTGGACAGCCCTTGGAGTTTACAGAAACTTAATACCACCTGAGTTTCTTCTCTTCCTCTTTCCACAAAAACGCACGTGTTCTAAAAATTAGTATAATGGTATTCATATCCCATTTAACACGTTCAAATTATAAAAAAAAAAAAAACGTTATGAGATAAATGATGATATTATACTAACAACTCCAACAGTGAAGATAATGAAGGCAATGCAAATATTCAGAAACCAATCATTCTCTGTACGATATGTTGCGAAAATCATTGGATGGTACTACTACAACCATGCAACCATATCAAGTTATGCTCAACATATTTTAAACAAATTGTCGAGAAATACATAAAACATGGGACACCGATTTTATGTCCAATCTGCAGACAGTTTGAAAAAAATAACAAAAATCTTTTCCTGATTTGTTTTACTTTCTTTTGAGTTCTGTAATTATACGTACGAGTATGTATGTACGAGTAGGTATCATGAAAATATTATAAGAATTTACAAGAAATGTTGTTTTTTTGTCAGGATTAAGAATATATGTTATTTTCTTTTGAGTTCTGTAATTATACGTATGAATGTAAGTAAATTTATTATAAAACAGTTTTGTGCCGGCCATGTAAGTGGGTAAGTGCCGCGTTTCGAGCGATTAGTTTAATTAAACTCCGCTTTTGAAGGTAGCTTAGCCTGTATGTATGTATGTACATACGGCCGATGACCACGTTGCTGTGATTGTAGCCAGGAAAATTACGACTTATTACATAACCGAGACTAGTGGCAGATTGTATAGTTTTGATTTTTTTTTTTTTTTTCGAAAACCATAAATCGGGTAAGTGATTGAGGTCATTTAGTTGTAACCTATTAGATAACGACCACATGTTGACTTATTTTAGTTCCTCGTTCAGAAGAGAAGCAAGTTCTTTTAAGTTGTTAAAATGTTTGGCTAAATTAAGTTGAACATCATCTGCATATGGATGTACTGAAGAGTTTTTAGAGTTTTTCATTTATAAGTATGCAGAATAGAACCGGCTCAAACATTGACCCTTGCGGAACTCCTTAAAGGATTGGATTGGTACCTATTAGACAGAAAGCTGTTTATCAATTTGAAAATTAGTTTTGCTATAATTTTCTCAAAGGCGTTTGATAAACATGGTAGGATGCTGATCGGTTTAAAATTGACGGAAGAAGTCGGATTGATTTTCTTGGTAATAGGAAAAAGTCTTGCAATTTTCCAAGACTGAGGAAAAGTTGTCGTCATTATGCAGTAGTTTATAAAATGTGTTAGATGGTTGATAATCAGAGTCGCCAAAGATAATGAGATGTTTATAGCGCGCACAATACTCATCTAGAACTGAGGAAAATTAAGCTGGGGGTCAACGTTTATTATTACTATAAGCACATAAAACTAAGCATTTTGTATTTACTTATTACTTATTAATTACATTACATTATCCCTTCCACCCCCTTCCCCCCAAGTAACTCTGTCATTTCTAAAGAGTTTATAGTTTGGTATATTTATTGTCTACAACCAGGTTTCACTAAGATCTTGAAGACATAGTTCATCATTTTGATTGCGATAATTTGTTGCTGAAATCAAAACAGCGTTTCTCTCCTGTGAGTTGCTGAACTTCAACACTATTAGTGACATTGCGGCGTTATTGTTGCTGTTGCCTTTTATGCGCTTTTCGAACGAAAAGAGTTTACTAAAACAGTTGCAATTTATAGTGTAACCGAGTCGATTAAATAAACTTTTTAAGTTCTCATTTGCACTGTGGGCACTCTAAAAAGCACAGCATCACTCAACTATGCGGCAGATGGTTTTGTTCACTTCATCAAATCGCTAACACCAGTTTTTCTTAATTTGTACATATATACCTAGGAATACGATACCTACAATTCAATTTACTCTTTAAACTGGTGTTGCCAGGACATTTTCAGAAAAAAACCGGCAATGTTTTAAAAGTTAAAAAATTATACATATACATATATATTTATATGCATAACATATATAAAAACAAAACATATTACAAACAAGGACGCTTTTCGACAATCCCAAAATTTGAGCTCTAATGCCGATGCTGTCACAAAATCAAAAATTAATTCAAAAGTGTAATCGACGGAGCTTTTAGGGTCAATTTTCTTCATATCTAATTAAATTTTTTCTTAGAGTCGCATTTCTTGACTTCATGCTGATACTAAAATCGAAATGGCAGTTTATGTGTATGATTGTATGAAAAACACATTTTATAAAAAAATAATTTGAGTTGAAATATGGTCTTACTTCATTATTGCAAAATAGGCCACACTTTCAGATTTGTGCTTATCTCGCTTAGCGTTATTTCACGGCACCGAAAATTACGGTATCCCACAGTGGCCCCCAGGTGACGTCTATGCTACAATGTGATATACAGATGGATATAATTACGATACCCACCTTTTTGAGTTTCTCTATTATACTTAGTAATACCAAGATTGAACAGAATATCGACATCGAAAATGTCCGCGAAAACAATACGAACTTGCTTTTTATAGGTTCAAGTAACAACAAATCACATCAAGTTGCCTCACCCAGTCTATCACTTTGTCGCCCTAAAGGTGTAAAATATTCGCCGAATACCCGTATTATTTTATTCTGCAAATAATTCTGCCTAATTTCGGTAATCATGACATTAATATTACCTAAAACGCTTTCATCATCCCTAAATTGCAACTTAAAATAAAGAAATAAATCCACTAACTTTAAATTCATTTCTAATATTTTTCTCAGCTGACAATTTGATTTCTGCATGCAAATAAATCAAAAGCACCTGAGAACAAAAACAAAGGTTATAAAAACTCACCCATCAAAATGCATTCCTCTTCAAACGGTTGTTGTTTTGTTTGTAATAATTTTAGCACACACGCACGCGAACGCGACCGATGGGGAACCATTATGCATACTGCACTTGCCCCAACAAATAACAGGGGTAAGACATTAAGGACACCAAGAGCTGGCCATAACCACAAAGAACATCACACACAGGCCCACATACACTGCACTTGCCAGCATTATTTTAATTTTCTTTTTTAAATGAAAGAGAGAATTTCAAGCAGAGCTTACATAGATGACACTTGCTTTGCTATGATCAGACTTCTGATTCTTACACAAGAACACTTACTGAGAGGGGGAGGGAGGGAGACAAACGAACTAGCACTTTACACAAACGAACGATTTCGGACACTCGATTTAAACCGCGCACTAGTTAACTGATGAAGAGGAAGACTACTCACCTGAAGATCCAAAATGACACTGTGCCGGTTGCTTAGCTAATTGCATAGCGAGAGGTAGGTCAAGGTTGGAGAAAAGTTTTCTCCAAAAAAAAATCTACCATCAACTTGAGGGTGTTGGTTCGAGAGTATGAGAGGCAGTTGATCTATTTTTCCTTTCTTTCACCTGTTGCTGATTAGGATGCAGATTTTTGCGATCTGTCTGTGAAAGTGCGAATGGAATGCTTCTCACTTAATATTTGGAGAGATATGATTTAGGTGTAATCGTAGAAAAGGCAGGACATATTCATTTGGTGCGAGTGACGGGTGTAAAACGAAATAACGTTCTCTCTGTGTGAATTTCAATTGGAGCCCTGAGTTCGATGAACAATCGAAGTTTCTCGATATTCTGTTCATAAATATCGAGAAAAGGGGATTTTTAGCAACTGACTGCCAATAAATCGAAGTAAAATATTTTTGAAATAGGCAATGCAACGAGTTTCTTTTAATCAGACGAGCTGATGTGCTGTATTGGCATTTGAGGATTAATAAAATATTTGTTTTTGCGATTTTGCTTTTTCACAAAGCTTTTCTCCAACAAAATTTTTTTCACATTGCTATCACATTCCTTTGTCAGAATGTTCTACTTGAAAATTAAACAAACACGAGTTGTGTGGCTTTAATACGAGTAATTGTTTGCTTTCGTTGTGAAAACCTTCCTCGTCTTCGTTTTGGTTGGAAACTTCAGATGAATTTTACGGCAATGTTTCAGAATTAGTTTTCCACAGACCAAAGTAATTTTATTTTTTTAAATAAATTAGACAGAAATAAAATAACCATTAACAATTTTTTTTTAAACAAATCACGAATTCAAAAAATAATATTTTAATCGTTAAACATTTGAGCAATTTTGATGACAAACGTGATGAGGCCGTGGTGTAGTGGTAACATCATCGCTTGTCATGCTGTTGATTCACGGTTCGAATCCTGATGTCAAGAATCATCTATTTATTTCGCATGAAATAAATAAAAAAGTCGATCACTTGCGAAAGCTAAGTCAACTCTACTGTGAAGGCATAACACTGGCAGTAGGGTGGTCATATGGATAAAAGGCAACTTGACCGTGATGATGACATCAGGAGGACGGAACAAAATACTGTGAATCATAAGCAATGACAATAATAGCAAAAACAAAGAAAATACTCCCCAGTTATCTGGACAGCCACCCTTGGAGTTTACAGAAACTTAATACCACCTGAGTTTCAAACTACAGCACTCTTTCTTTCTCTCTGTCACTTCCCCTTTCCTCAAAAAACGCACGTGTTCTAAAAATTAGTATAAGGGTAATCATATCCCCTTTAACACGTGCAAATTATAAAAAAAAAAAAAAATACATCAAAGAAAAGCTTCTGCGGATCATAAGCTCATCATAATTATAGCCATTTATCGTTAATATTGGGACGAGAGTTTGGTGTCTCTTTACTCATTGATTTCTTAGGGCTGGTATACAAACTTTAAGTGAACGTGTAGTGCGATTAAGTTGAAATTATACTCATTGGGAGCCCCAAAAAAGCCGAAAGTATTGGGAATAATCAGTTGTAGGTGATATTTGACCTTTGTCCAGTTGCAGTTGTGGATGATCCAGTTTGACCGTCAACATTTTCACCCACTTGCAGAAAGGTATGCAAGTTGTAAAGTTCTAAAATAGCCAATAATTCGTCAATATGCAACTTCAAAATTCGAATGTGGTCAGTCCAAGGACTCTTGCAAGTATCTAAAAACTGCTGGACAACTGGTCGAGATAATATATAGTTTTCGATATCTGGGAAGTGGGCTCCGTGGCTCAATGGATAAGTGCGCGATCACTGAGTAGGAGGTTGAAGGTTCAAATCCAAGAAAAAAAAAAAAAAAAAAAAAAGTTTTCTTACAGTCCCACGTCTTGCGAACGTCTGACAAACATCCGAGAGTAAAAATTGTTCTGAGAAGCTTCTCTCAATCGAAAAATTGGCCTTCGGAAACGGCATAAAACTGTAGATCCCAACCATTCGTAAGGCACACAGCACACTTTCCTGTTTTTGGAGTTGGCTATGGATGCTGAATTTTTTTAAATTTTTGAAAATTGCAGCAATCTTCGAAAGTGTTCGACTCAACGCCAAAATGAATAATGGTAGTCGTTTTTAAATATAATATACATAATTATCTATATGCATATATATAAATCTTAAAAATGGTGCGTCGTAGGTTCTGAAACTGTCAACAAAAATCAGACTCCATTTTGCTGTGTCTATTGTAAATACTACCAGGCAGAAACTCCTTTTTGGTGTAGTGGTTGGAGAAACTTAGATTTTATTCGTTTCTCTTTTATGCTCGGGTAGCTGTGATTGCTGTTCCCCGTCCGGGCTCAAACCTGCACAGTTCGGGTCACAAGCGAACACACTACCCACTACACCGGTGACGAAGAACTTGATGAAAATATAAATATTTGTTCTTGAGTGCGAATATTTCTTAATGTTTTTTTTTTTTTTTTTGTAATGTGAACTCCCGACCCCATACATAACCTCTTTTTATATATGAACTTACATTCCTCGCTTTCTCAATGAATAAACGCATGAATGAACGGAATGATTCGACAGTTCAAATCATTCAGTTATTAACTATCGATAGTCGAATACATGTGCCCAACATATTGCGATCCAAAATAGAAAATTGAGATAAAATTAAAATTTAACACGTTTTAGTTTTTAAGAAAATAAACTTTTAAATTCACGCGCGCGCAAAAACGGCAATAAAAATCGTTCGTTAATAGAGACTAGTTTTTTTTTATTTATATATGTACGTAAATAGCTGGCTATAAAATTGAACGGCATTATTAGCATTTCGATGTTCGTAATGAAGTCGATGACGATTTATTTTTCTATGGCAATAAACTGTGATATAGAATTCATTGAAATGTTGTCTCTGAGTTTGCTATTCAATTATTAAAACACCAGTTAACGCATCGACTTTTACATATAGAAAGAGGGATGGGTATCCATGATCACTTTACTAATAGGAACTACGCATGTTGATGTCAAAAAAAAAAAAAAAAACAAGATGCCACCAAAGCCTTGAATATCATCGGAAGTTTCAGGCAAGGCCACTAGCAGTTATCAAGTTGTTCAATATTATTTTGGGAAAGACAGCTCTAGACTCTAAGGCCATCATATCGTGCACTACTTCTTACAAGTCATCAGTGTTTTGGTCTTTCTTTGATTCGTAGCTGAATATCCCGCTCAATGGTCCACGCACTGGGATAACTGGCATCTCACAACCAATGCATTCTCACAACCGATTGCCTTTCCAAAACGTCACAACATGATGATAGATAACTCGAGAAAATCAAGAATTTTGCATATCAAACATGCTACCAGCTGTTTCATTCAGATAATAAGACATTTAAGTTGAAAAGTCCTATTCCGAAAAACTTTGGGGAGTTTTTTTTAAAACCTATTTTCAACATTTAGGCCGCAGGGGCCATTGCAGTAGAATAAGGCACACAATGGAGAAATTAGCCGAACAATTTATAATTCCCATTAAAAGTACGAGTAATAAAGGTATTAATGATGTTTTATTAGAAAAATTAAAACAAACCCCCGCTCATAACAATCAAGCAATCGCTGTTAAAATTGTCGAATTAAAGTTAAAAATTTCAATTCAGTTCTCGGTTTAATCCAATTGCAAAAATAAATATAATAAACTCCGTCTGTCGGTGTGCCTGTGACACGCTCGTAGCTCTTGAACCGTCTGAGTTAGAAAGTTGAAGCTTTGTACAGAAATAGTACGTGGTGGGCCAAAAATAATCAGGGAAAACAATTTTGTTTCGGGAGTGAATTCCAAAGTTTGCTAGTACTGTAACAAAATTAATTTTGATAGTGGTTTCCCGGATAACATACAGGGGCCTTGTGGCTTGCGTAGTAGTATGCTCAGGTGAATCATTTCTCCGGATCATCTACTTTGGTCTATGGTTATATCTACAGTAATAGCATAGGTCTGTTGCCAGCTTTCGATGAGTCAATGGTCAAACTATCCGTTTGTCACTGTATGATGTCGGGCAAATAAAGAAAATGTTTTGCGGCTGAACTCCAACGAATTAATTGATCCAATATTTGAAGCTGAGGTATATATTTTGCTTTTGAAAAAGGCGGTGAATTGGAATTTCTGTGTGTGGCAAATTGTAGTACCATTCCAAAAAGAATTATTTCAGTGAGAGCTTCGGCGCAAACATTGCTGACGATGGCGATGATTCAGAGTATTTACGAAATTGCCTAGGTGGCTTTTAAACCGCGTGAAATTTTGTGTAAGGTGGATCAGATTGTAGCTGATGGAAAATCGTAGCCAGTTCGTGTTGCGAGCGCTGAAGTTGCTCAGGATAATAATCCGACCGTAGGATAAAGAATCTGTATCCAGTCGACTTTGTCGGATGTACTCGTATGTTGTTATAATCTCCCCAGTGGTTATCATTTGGTGAGCGGTAAAAGGAACACAAAGACTTGGTGCAACCATGCGTCCACATTCTCTATAATTTGTCCGTAATTTGTATAATACCACGGCTACTTTTTGGGGGCATTTTCTTAATGAATATGCTTTTTTAAAGCTACTTACGGTGACTTTATCTTCAAGGTCAATCGGTACTTTATCTTCAAGATCTCATTAGAATTTATGAGTTTCAGTAAGAAATAGTTACAGCCACACCCACTTTATTATAAGAAGAAGCCAGAATATCAATTTTCTGATAAAATCTCGGAAATAAACTCTGAATAGAAAGATACGCATTTCATTGAATTCTGAGAACATATAGTTCACAGTTTCCTTGTAATATAAATATAAACTCGATTTTAATAATTCCACTCTTAGTCGAACAGAAAACAACTAGTGCACAATTTTAAAACATTTTAGAAGTACCTATAGGCCTACAGTTTCCTTAAAAATTAAAAGCAAGCTCAATTTTAATTTTTTATAATTTGTCTAATATTCTTTACTGTAACATATTTTTTTTTAATAGAAAATGCACTAGCTTTTTTGTTTTGCTGTATAATAAATAATTAGAAAGTCTAAAATTATTGGAAATACGATTTGTATAATATATAGAACTCATACTAAGATACAGAACCAACAAGGCCTACAACAAAATTTTCGACGTGAGTGCCTCAACCAAATAAAGACAGTGAAAAACTGCCCTGAGACTTGTAATGTTTCACTTTCTTGTGTATCTTGCAGAACTTTGCCTGTATAAAATGTGAAGGCAAACATGAAACCAAAAACTGTACACTAAATAAAGAACAACAAGCGAAATGTGTGAACGGTCTAGACAATCTTCCTGAAAATTACAAAGAAATTCCAAGAAAGTAAAGGCAAATAAAAAGGTACTTCTCCCCAAAATGTAGCAAATAAAAAATGGACGATTGAAAATAAACCTATAAATCAACCGGCCAAAGAAATTATTCAAAACAAAAGCGTGGAAAATAGCAAATCCCATTCCTAAATTGTTAAAAATGAAATAATGAGGAAACTTCCATAAAAAAATGCTGGCACTTGTCATAAAAAGAATAAATGATCAGGATTTAACAATAAAACAGTTAAGCGAGTGATGAAGCGAACACTAAAAATAGCAACATGGAATGAAAACGGTCTTTTACACCACATATCTGAATTGAACGTCATTGGAAATATAAAAATATGCCTGATTTCCAAAACACATTTCTCCATGGTACAAAGTCTGGATATTGAAATACTAAACTAAACATCTTATCCACATTCAGCTGATAAAGCTAGAGGAAGTTAGTCAATACTTATTAGAAAGAACCGGAAACATTATAAAGAAGCTAATTTCACTAATGAGAATACGCAAGTAACAACAACAAGTATTTTTTTAAAAAAGAAGTATCTTGAGGTAGTAGCAATACGAGTATACTGCCCACCCAAGTGTTCCCCAACTGAAGAAAACTATGCAGAACCCTTAAATTTGCTAGGACATAACTTTCTTGTTGGTGGGGACTTCAATGCCACACATACAAATCGACTGGGGATCTGGGTTAACAACAACAAAAGGAAAAATGATTTATCAAGCAGGCTGCATCTGCAACTGTAAATTCTTTTCCTCTGAATCGCCTACATACTGGCTTTCTGATCCTGATAAAATACCAGACCTTATACACTTTTTCGTAGCAAAGGATGTTAAACGAAATTACATAAGAGTTGAAGGTACTTATGACTTATCTTCAGATCATACTCCAATGATCTTGTCACTAAGTGAAACGGATATGCAGAAAAAAAGTACTGCACTGGACTGAAATCAGAGAAAAGCTAGAAAGTTTTATAAACCTAAGATCTCCCATGAAAACAAATGAGCAAATTGACCATGAAGTGGAATAATTCATTGCTGATATTCAACAGCCGACAGAGGAAAGCAAACTAGCTAATTTGAGCAAGAGACAACCTGAAATAAAAAGCCCCGTCGAAAAAAAGAGTTGATATTAGAAAAAAGAAGCGTTCGTAGAAAATGAGAAACCACGGGGTTCCCCAGATGATAAGGCTGCTTTCAAAAGTAGTAGTAGAAAGTAGTAGATTAGTAGATTTCTACGAAGTTTAACGACAGATGCGTCGACCGACTACTCCTAGGGAAAAGCAACTACGTATCCAAAACGACCTCAGTTGCAAAATCCGCCCTTGAAAGCACCAGACGGTGAATCGGAAACCCGAATCAAAAGGCTAATCAGTTCGCAGAACATCTGTTTTAAGCCATTCTCGTCAAGTGCAGCTACTGAACACTTAGAGTTTGTTGAAAGTAAGAAGCATATGTCAACACAAGTTATCCGATAAAAAAGGATTAGGGTACGTCTAATAACTTCCCAGTTTTAAAAGAAATGCGATTAATAGCTTTCAAAAAAAATTGCAATTGTAACAAACGCATGCCTAAAGCTCGGATATGCCCCACATCATTGGAAAATTGCTGAAGTAATTTAATACTCAAGCAAGAAAAACCCCCAACAGAAGTGACATCTTATAGACCAACATCGCTTATACCAATTATGGGAAAAGTTTTCGAAAAATTATTCCTGAAAAGGCTTAGCAAAATCATAGAAGAAAGAAATCTAATCCCGAATCATCAGTTCGCATTTAAAAATAAATATTCAACGATAGACCAAGTGCATCGAATTATGGATGTAATGGTAAAAGCACTGTGAGAAAAACAAGTCTGTTTGGCACTATTTTAGATGTTGCTCAAACCTTTGACAAAGTTTGGAATAAGGGCCTTAAGTGCAAACTGTATAGCAATTTACCTAGGCTGAATACTGAAATCCTATATTTCAGATTTCAGTTCGATACAAACAAGTATATTAGGAAATAAAAGAAATTAAAGCAGGTGTTCCACAAGAAAGTGCCCTAGGACCAACCGTGTACCTGTTCTATACCAGGGATATACAGGTGAATAATAATATAAGTTCCTGATAAAAGCACTGTGAAGGCAACAGAGAAACTACAGAATGAAGTCAATAGAGTAAGTGATAAGACAATAATGGCGTATCAAAATAAACTCACATAAACTTCATAAATAAAAAGATAAATCTTCCGATATCCATTAACAAACAAGTTGTACCCAATGCCAATGCAGCCAACCTCGTACCTCGGAATGACTTTGTACGCGGAAAATGGGGAAAGAGCACATCAAAAGAGAAGATCTTGAAATATAGAAAAATGTATTGGTTACTGGGAAGAAACTCAAATATGTCTACACTGAACAAAATCATTTTATGTAAGCAAGTTTGAAGCCTTTTTGGACGTGCGGCATCAAATCGTGGAATGGTACAAACAAAACAAATATCAAAAGTGTACAGACATTCCAAGACAAAGTCCGTTGTGGAATAATAAACGCCCCTAGGCTTACGAGTATATGTAAGAAATGGCGATTTCACTGAGACCTACAAATAGACATGGTAACAGAACTGGTTAAAAAGCACGCTGTGGCACACAATCAACTCCGCAATAGAAACCTTCTTAAATGTACGAGACAATAACAGTATATTGCGAAGAACCGAGCCTTATGAGCTAATGATCAATAAGCTATCAGAAAGTACTTAAAACTTTCCCTAACGCGATTTTAAATATAAGAAAGAAATATCATTTGTCGATCTTTTATAGACTAGTCCTGATTAAGGGTGCTTTTTTAGGGGCATTAGTTTCCCGCACTGCTTGGTAACCGAGAACCACCAAGTATCTTTCGGGAGAAATTATAAGTTTTAAGCAGTTTTGTAGCACTTTTGATTACATTTCTCAGCCTGGAAGAAAAAAATGCAATTAATAATGCATTTTTTATCAATAAATTATGTTAAAGTGAAGAGTATTAAAAAAAAAATACAAAAAATCGAATTCATTTCCAACTTTCATGGAAACGCCGGGCCATATGTTTTTTAAAATATTTTAGAGCAACACACCGGATATTTTCTTTTCTGTCTTGTCGAAATCGGTACAAATTTGGTGTAGAGTCCGATATAACTCCGTAATAGTAAAAGTCCGACCCATACTTATAATAAATTGTTGCTCAGAATGCAATACTGAAGTGGCGGCTCCCATTTACGAAATATCCTTAAAATTATCTTGATTAGATGAGCAATTCTACCAAACTTTTCTAACACATAATACTTAGGCATCATTTTGGAAAATACTTTTATTATAAGCAAGTCATACTTGGTCCTCCATACCTTTAAAATTCCTTGTCCGTATTTTCAGATGAAACACTATGCCAAAATTCAATATTGAGTAACTATGAAATGTTCATTCGTTTTTTTTTTTTTTGTTCACCACCCTCATGATCATTTTAATTTTCCTTTTATTCATCGTCTGCACAATACCTGTCATGTGGCTTTCATTAGCCAGCAATTTTTTTTTATAGAATAACAATTTGCATATACCTATCTCCCTAGAACGAATGAAACTATTCCCACCTAATGAAAATGTCCTAGCCTACCGGACTTTATTGACCCATTTGCTAAGCCCGCTCGCTGCATGAGTGCGCTGATTCCATGAAAACTAATGACATTAACTGAAAATTCGATTTTCCCTTCTCCCTAAACGTATACCCATAATAACGTTAAAAAGAATGTCCATTTCCATGCTATGCCACAAGTAGGATTGTCCATCACTTGTTCAATTTAATCGTCTTCATAAATATAGAGCAGGGAAAAAAAGCTCAGCCTGCAGATGCAAAATGAACGTGATTTGCTCCAGGATTGTACTCAGCGTTCTATATTTTTCAGCTAATTGACACGATGTGCATGACGACGTGAAATGTTTTCCGTTTTTCCTTTTACGAGTATTTCTCTTTTCGTTATTAATTTTCGCTTTTTTATTTTTAGGTATCCCTGATTGAAACGATACATTCAATGTGATGAAACAGTGTTGACGGTGCATTTTGAAATACGTTGACAATTTCAACTGAACTAAATGGATGTTGAAACGTAGTTTAGGCAGAGATAGACACTGAATAGAAAACAAAAAAGTAGCTAAAAATAGTGAAAATATTCAAAATTATACCAACTGTGAGTTGGTATCAACTTCGAGAAGAGCGACTAAAACGAAGAATTGCATGAGGTGACACCACCTGGGAAAAAATATATTTGCTTAAAGTGTACTTTTACCAAATTGCTTAGATTGGCAAACCTAATACGTTGTCTCCTGAAATGGATTCAAACACATGAAAACGAAGGATATGATTTTTGTTTGCAACTTTGAAGATATATTGGAAGCTTCGCCCATCCCATAGATAAATTCACCAGACTTCTCTCTAAAAAAAAAAATCCAAAGCGCTAAACAAACACTAAACTGTTTATAGTCATTCTACTTAAAATGACATACGGCGAGATAAAACTAAAACTAGCGACACACTAAACCCACATCACCATGAACATACAAATGCACTCTTCCCTTGAATGCTATTATAGCATATCCTAGGCAACTTGTTTACTCAGTGCTGCTCAAAACATGTGGAATATTGTAACATAATAATAACTACGCCCCCTAAAATATGACGCAACAAATTCCGAAGTGACTTCATTCTGGCAGAATTTTGGTTCGTACTGTCCTTTCATTCGAGGTTCGTGTCTGGGACGAAGTCTCCACAGCTCATGTCAACGAAAGAGACGAATAATATCAGGGATAAAAGGGAATTGAAACTGCAAGAATTATTTCTCTTGTTCCAGTGGTCGAAGAATTTGCTAGAAGTTTCTGGCTATCAGAAACTTCTGCTATATAAGGACAGATGGCGATCAAAAAAGACACAGTTGGTTTTAGAACCGTGGCGAAGAGATTGGAAAAGTGATAACGGGCGAAGTTGTAATTTGGTGATAAATTGAAAGTTGAGAGTAAACAAGAAAAAGTAATTAGTTTGAATTTGTGAATTAAGTAATTGAAAGGAGATAAAGTGATTTGAGAGGAAAGAGACATTGTAAGAAAAGAATTTGCGAAGAATAGTATAGTGTGAACTTGAATTGTTCTATAGAGTAGAAGATAAAGAAATAATTTCACAGAATAATTGTTTTATCTACTCGAGCCGTAGCTCGCATATTACATTGGTGTCAGAAGCGGGATAAAACTTATTCTGTGAATAACTATTTCCGTGGTGTGAAATTGCACAAAAAAAAAAAAAAAAAAAAAAAAAAAAAACGATTTCTGTGTTGAGTTAATTAGTTGCGCAAAATGGGTCGCAAATTGGGAAAACTAACTATAACTCAACTAAAGGCAGAACTCAGTAAGCGGAACCTCGACACAACTGGGGGAAAAGATGCCCTACTGATTCGTCTGGAAGAAGCAGTAACGCAGGAAGGTGAAAATCCGCATGACATAGAGTTTGACGTGGAAGAGGAACCAGCAAGTACAGTAGCCGACCCGGGTATAACAAGTCTGCTCCTGCAACTTAAGTTAGTCATGGACGAACAAAAGAAAGCAATAGAAGATCAAAGTCATAAGCTCGATGACCAAAGGAATTCTCTAGAACTTAAGCTGGACGAACAAAAGAAAGCAATGGACGAACAAAAGAATTCTCTAGAACTTAAGCTGGATGAACAAAAGAAAGCGATGGACGAACAAAAGAAAGCAATGGGCGACCAAAGGAATTCTCTAGAACTTAAGCTGGACGAACAAAAGAAAGCAATGGACGAACAAAAGAATTCTCTAGATGCTCTGGAAAGTAAACTTGATGAGCAAAACAAGAACTTGGAATCCAAATTCGAAGTGATCGAAGAAAAAATCGAGAAGGTCGAGACGCAACTCGAAAAAGTCGAAATTAGATTCGATGAAAATTTTGAGAAACATGAAACTCAGTTCGGGAAGATAGAGACTCAGTTTGAAAAAGTGGATACGCAATTCGAGATAGTAGGAAAGCAAGTCGAAAATCTTGCTAAGGAGCTCAGCAACGTGAAGAGACAGAAAGCACGGGAATATTCCACTGACGGTCTGAGAAGAAAGGAGATGCAGCCTCCTATCTTCGATGGTCAAACATCATGGCCAATTTATAAAAGGCAATTCGAAGCGGCCGCAATGACCAATAGCTGGGACGATGAAGAGAAGTCCATTGCACTCACACTTGCACTGAGGGGTCCAGCTGCGGAGCTCTTGCAGACCATCCCGGAAGATAAACAGCAGAACTACGACTCTCTGGTTCAGGCTATCGAGATGCGGTTTGGGGATGAACACATGCAGCAGGTGTACAGGGTTCAGCTGCGTAGTCGAGTCCAGAAAAGGGGGGAAACGCTCCAACAGTTGCAAGCGGATATAGAGCGACTAGCCCATCTTTCATACCCTAAAGCCGGTGAGGAGCTTATCAACGAAATGGCGGTGGAAGCTTTTATTCAGGCCATAGAGGACAGACAACTGCAAATGGCTGTAAGGATGGCTGAAAAACGAACACTCCCCGAGGCATTGGCATTCGCTTTGTCAATGAAGGCTGCGGACCAAGCATACCAGGGAATACACCGTGTCAGGGAAATGTCCGTCGTGGAATGCTCATGCCAGAGAACAGCCGTCATGGATGAAGACAGAGCTCGCGGAAGTCAAATCCGTTGCTGGAATTGCAACCAAACGGGACACCTACAACGGCAGTGCAGAAGTGCACCTAGACGAGGAAATTGTTCACATTGCGGAAGTAGGAGAAGCAGAGAGGAAGCATCTGGCTGTCAGTCAGACTTCGCAAAACCAGCAGTCGGGAAATGCGTAAGGACCAACTTCGCGGGGCAGAAGTTGGTTACTGGAATCGAGGCCCCCAGGACCACCATTCAAGTTTCGCAAACCAAACGGGGTAACAAGAGCCTGACAGTGGAGGCACTAATCAACGAGAAGAAGTGCGTAGCCACCATCGACACAGGTGCCACTGCCTCCATTGTAAGAAGAGATATCGTCAAAAGCTCCTGGCTGCACAACACCAACAGCTACTGCCTGAAGACTGCAACAGGGGAAATGGCGAAGGTATTTGGAGAAGTTCGTCTTACGATTACTCTGGCAGGACTGACGTTCTCCCATGCGTTTCTGGTGGCAGATATATGCGACGAGTGCATCATCGGAGTAGACTTCATGAAAGCAAATGAAGTAATCTTGGACATCGGGATGCAAGTACTGAGGTATCGAAATGTGGAGATTCCGATGGTGTACGGAAATGAGAATGCCGTAACTCTCAGGACAGTCATCAGCAAAGACGAAGTTTTGCCGCCGTCTTCAGAGACAATCATTTGGACGAAGCTGGAAGGTGATCTTGGGAGCCACCGATTCTACATAGTAGAACCAGACCCAGAGAAGAATTCTCAAGACTACATCGTGGGAAAGACGTTAGTCGAACCAAAGAACACCATGGTTCCAGTGAGGGTTTTGAACGCAAGACCACACACTGTCAAACTAAGGCGAGGGGAGGTGACTGGAAAATGCACGCCGATTACCGCCGTCGCAACAATATCTGAACGTGATGCTCCAAAACTTCTCCCATCACCTTGGACAGCGGAAGCGAGAGAGACGATTCTCCAGTCCAGTGAGCTGAATCAGGAGCAGCGAACTATGGCAGAGAATCTTATCAATGAGTACGCTGATGTATTTGCCTCACAGGACGGAGAATACGGCCGAACACACCTGGTACAACATCGAATAGACACTGGTGATACTAGACCAATTCGTCAGCCTGCTAGGCGCCTTCCATTGGCAAAGCAGACAGAAGTTGCAGAGATGGTGTCGGCAATGGAGAAAGAAGGTCTGATTGAAAGTTCCAAAAGTCCGTGGGCATCACCGGTTGTACTGGTTAAGAAGAAAGATGGCAGCACGCGGTTCTGCGTGGACTATCGGCAGCTCAATTACGTCACCAAGAAAGACAGCTACCCTCTGCCACGGATTGACGACACGCTAGACACACTATCAGGAGCCCGATGGTTTTCCACTCTCGACTTGAAGAGTGGCTACTGGCAGGTACAGATCCATCCAGAAGACCGGGAGAAAACCGCCTTCACCGCAGGAAATGGGCTATGGCAATTCACGGTAATGCCATTCGGGCTGTGCAATGCTCCGGCGACTTTCGAGCGATTGATGGAATGTGTCCTGCAAGGGTTAACATGGAAAACCTGTTTGGTATACTTGGATGATGTCATCGTCGTAGGAAAAACGTTTGCGCAACACCGAGACAATCTAAGGGATGTGTTTCAAAGGCTTCGAAGTGCCCACCTGAAGCTCAACCCCAAGAAGTGCGCCCTGTTTAGAGCGGAAGTCAAGTACCTGGGACACATAATTTCAGCGAAAGGAGTGAGAACCGATCCGGAGAAGGTCGAAGCGGTGAAAAACTGGCCAGTCCCCAAAGACAAACACCAACTAAGGAGCTTCCTGGGCCTAGCCACCTACTACAGACGGTTCGTGAAGGATTTTGCCGGGATCGCAAAGAACCTGCACCAGTTGACGGAAAAGGGAAAACAATTCAAATGGTCAATTGAGTGCGAGAAGAGCTTCAAGGCACTTAAACAACGGCTATGCGATGCCCCGATACTGGCTTACCCCACTCCCGGGGAAACGTTCGTTGTGGATGCAGATGCTAGTAATGTCGGGGTAGGAGCCGTACTCTCCCAGGTGCATGACGGCCAAGAGAAGGTGGTTGCGTACTTCAGCAAGGTGCTCTCTAAGCCAGAAAGGAACTACTGCGTGACAAGGCGGGAACTTCTAGCTTTGATCTTGGCTACGAAGCATTTTCACAAATACCTCTACGGGAGGAAGTTCGTTCTTCGCACAGACCATGCAGCATTAAAATGGCTATTACAGTTCAAGAGTCCTGAGGGTCAGGTCGCAAGATGGATCGAAAGGCTGCAAATCTACGACTACGAAATACAGCATCGTAAAGGAAAACTCCACTCTAATGCGGATGCACTGTCCCGGAGACCATGCAGAACGGATTGTAAACATTGTGCGCGTCAGGAAGAACGGGAGCTGGTTTCCATCCAAAGAATGAGAGCCGAACCTATCGCCGGCTGGAGCGTAGATGAGATCCGGAACGCTCAGAAGGAAGACCCCGATATCGAGCCGATTCTGGCCTGGAAGGAGAACATGGAGAAACCGGATCATCAGGACATCTCTCACAGAAGCCCGACCTTAAAGGCATATTTTGCGCAGTGGGACTCCCTCCATGTCCAAGAAGGTGTTCTGAGAAGAAAATGGGAATCCTCCGACGGAAAATCGTTTGTAATGCAGCTTGTAGTACCGCGGACGAGGGTCAAGGAGGTGTTACAGGAAATGCATGGCGGGGCGACCGGAGGCCACTTGGGAGTGAATAAGACGCTAGAAAGGGTACGAGAACGTTTTTATTGGTTAAAAGCGAAGGAAGATATCGAAGACTGGTGCAGAAAATGCGACGTGTGTGCAGCTAGCAAGGGTCCGAGAATCAAAACTCGAGGTAAGATGCACCAATACAACGTGGGAGCACCTTTCGAACGAATCGCCATTGACATCGCAGGGCCCTTTCCGGAAACCGACAATGGTAATCGGTATATACTCGTAGTGATGGACTACTTCAGTAAGTGGCCGGAAGCGTTTCCGATCCCTAACCAGGAAGCCAGAACCGTGGCGGAGCAGATCGTCTACAATTGGGTTAGCAGATTCGGTGTGCCCTTGGAATTGCATTCTGACCAAGGGCGGAACTTCGAGTCAAGAATCTTCCAAGAGATGTGTCAACTACTCGGAATCAAAAAGACAAGGACAACCCCGCTTCATCCACAGTCGGACGGTATGGTGGAGCGTTTCAATAGGACTTTGGACGAACATCTCTCGAAGGTCGTAGGTGACTACCAACGGGATTGGGACCGGCAGATTCCCTTGTTTTTGATGGCCTATAGAAGTGCCGTGCATAGCACTACTCGACATACGCCGTTCGAAATCTTATTTGGTGGAATAGCTCGTTTACCCAGTGAGGTGAAATTTGGATCTCCTACCAATGAGCCCAGAAATGAAGAAGAGTACGTGGCGGACCTTAGGGAAAGGCTTAGGGACATACACCAAAGGACCAGAAGCCAGATTAAGATGACGAGCGACCGCATGAAGACCAGGTATGATGCCAAGGCAACAACGTCAGGATTCCAGGAAGGAGATCTGGTGTGGCTGTATAATCCCCATCGCCAAAAGGGGAAATCACCTAAGTTACAGCGGAACTGGGAAGGTCCCTACAGAATAGTAACCCGCATCAACGATGTTGTCTACCGCATCCAGCGAGGACCAAGGGCCAAAATGAAAGTGGTTCATGTGGACCGACTGAGTCGATACAATGGCCGAAATGAGGATGCACTTGTTCGGGACGAACACGTCTAAGAGGGGGGCAGTGTAACATAATAATAACTACGCCCCCTAAAATATGACGCAACAAATTCCGAAGTGACTTCATTCTGGCAGAATTTTGGTTCGTACTGTCCTTTCATTCGAGGTTCGTGTCTGGGACGAAGTCTCCACAGCTCATGTCAACGAAAGAGACGAATAATATCAGGGATAAAAGGGAATTGAAACTGCAAGAATTATTTCTCTTGTTCCAGTGGTCGAAGAATTTGCTAGAAGTTTCTGGCTATCAGAAACTTCTGCTATATAAGGACAGATGGCGATCAAAAAAGACACAGTTGGTTTTAGAACCGTGGCGAAGAGATTGGAAAAGTGATAACGGGCGAAGTTGTAATTTGGTGATAAATTGAAAGTTGAGAGTAAACAAGAAAAAGTAATTAGTTTGAATTTGTGAATTAAGTAATTGAAAGGAGATAAAGTGATTTGAGAGGAAAGAGACATTGTAAGAAAAGAATTTGCGAAGAATAGTATAGTGTGAACTTGAATTGTTCTATAGAGTAGAAGATAAAGAAATAATTTCACAGAATAATTGTTTTATCTACTCGAGCCGTAGCTCGCATATTACAATATTTTAAAATACACATTTTATGCGTTGTGACCAAGGGACTATATTAAAACATAAAAATCCGTCCATACCACTCAAACACACCACGTTTCCATACAACGTTATGTGGCCACCTCACGAGACAAAAGTTGTTAAACATCGATGTGTCCTCTGTGCCGTTGGCGTTGCCTTTCAGTTGCAGGATCATTTAAGGAAGACATAAAAATATGACATGTCACTTCATTTCAGCGTAAAACCGAAATTATATGACTTGTTGTAAAGTTCTCGCATACATGCACCCCATCTTTGTGTTCTTCACTCCTTCGAGAGAAGCGAATCGATATATAAATGATCCATAAAAATAAACTCCAAACCCATCGAGGTAATTGGTGTTAAATTGAGTCACCCTATTAGTCAGTTCAACTGCATGGTGGTATCCAAGTAATTTTTTTCAAATTAAAAAAAATGGAAGGTATTCTTGTCGTTTGAAGAATGTTGGTAGTTTCGTTGGAACTACATATATTTACCATTTGTGCTGAGTTTGCTTAAAAGAGCATACAGTGCTTAAATTATAGAGTTTTATAATGCTCGAATTATCCCGTAAAAGTAAAGAGTGTCGCATCTTCTGGCACTACAACGATTTGTGCTCCTCAATTAGTCTGCATTGCCTGGTCGCAAATTTCTTAGGGCTTCCAACGGTTGAGGAAAGCACTGCTTCGTATACCACTGATGTTCAAGCATGTCTACCATCACCAAAACCGTTCTATAAAAAAATGCGGCTAACATTCGTTTGGGAAATTTACGAGTCCCCTGCTCTGGGACTCATCTTCAAAGACTAATACTCCCTGCTCTGGTATCCGTTGCAATTGAAATTGTTTAAAAAAGAAAAACTAAAACTATTCAAAATAAAATAAACAATTAAACAAACAGCACAGCCCAGAGATGAACTCGCTTATGCGCCCTTATGGCCAATCAACAAATCTAAACTGAATAGAATTGACAAGGGCTCACACCAGAGAGCTACCAAATACTTCTACTACTACTACTACTAATACTACTACTGTTATATCATATACAGAACAGGGGGGATTTTCCCCCCTCAAACCTGACTTTTATTTTCCATTATTGAATTTCTTATCATGTTCCATGCCCATTTCACTCTACAGTCCTTTTGTTACAAGCCAGTTACAAAGAAAGAAACGAACAACATGACAAACGAATAACATTGTAGAAAGAGTTCACATTCCGGTAGGATCTGGGAAAGCGAGAATGCTTTCGAACTATATACTCGAATCTAGGGCTAACAGCAATAGTATACCATTTACTAACTTCGCCACATCTAGAAGGATATAGCCCGCCCACCCATAGCAGTAAGATATGAGTAAACGAGTATCATGTGTATATCGACCAGATTCTTGGGACTCTGACGGGACTTGACCTGTTAGGTATCACAACTAGGCATCTACTACAAATAAGACACATTATCGTAGTTATAAGGATGACAATCAGACCGAGAAGGAAAGCCTTGCTGAATAACTTTGTAGATGTTCATTAGTCAGTACCGAGCATTCACCGAAATACAGAGCAAGAATTGAAGCGTGAAGTATTGGCCGAGTTTAAGGTCAAATTAAAACTTCGCTTTAGGTCGATCGCCCTCTTTGAGCTGCTTCATTGCAACTTTCGAGTTTTTTTTTGTCAAAACGCGATAACTTTTTATTTGTAAAACGAAATCCTACTTTGACAGTTTACAAGTTGAATACATTTCCTAGCACTAAGGCAATCATTTCTTCACGAATGAAGGCATTGAATCAAAATAATGGGCGAAGGATAGTTGTGTTGCAATATTTCTGCAAATTAAACTAAACTAACAATGTAAGCTCGCCGTCAAACGCTGGACCTAATAGAAAGTAGATCTACTCGGGCATTGTGATTAGTTTTACGATATTTACGATTTATTCGTTTATTTATTTCATCTATCAGAGTACAGAATTTCTTACTCACTAATCAGATACATGCGAGTACCTGAAGTAAAATAATCTCACCAAAGATATTACCGTAAAAAGCGGTCAAGTTATCTAATACACGAAAGTTGTAACAATCTAGCCAAGAAGAGGAGTGAGATGTAGACTTTTGCCAAGTGTTTTACCACTGATTTTTACTAGGGTTGATGAAAAAAAAACTCGATTCAGATAATTCAGATTACGAGTACTACCAACAAAGAGAGTATTTGTAAAATACGAGTAAAACGCACTGAATTATTCGTTATAAAGGTTTTCATTCGAGTGTACATCTAAGGGTATTTATGCTTTCACCGTGTACTTTAGGTTTTGGCGCGAAGTTACAATATACCAAGGTATTTGTTTATAATATATTTAGCGGATTTGTGTAAAATGTATTAATTATACTATTTACAAAAACATAGAATCTACAGTAGTTTTCTTTGGTTTATCGTAAGTTTATGGATAAATTAAATTAAATTTAAACCATTTAAAATATGGAAAATAAAAATTTTTTTCAGGAGGAGAACCTCCGCTTTATTTGCTTAGAAAATTACAACTAACTTAACTTGACATGATCGAAAATAATTTAACCTAGCTTACATTATACGGACGTGATGGAATGCGGCTTCTGCAGGTGGATGGTGTCGGTTGTCTATTATTGGAAAAACTATGCCATGCTCCCGGAGCATGATTGATGTAACTGCACTTAAGTAACTTAAGGGGTATTGTTTAACTGAATTGCAAGTGCTGCGTTAACTCATCCCATCTTAAGTTAAATGTCCTCATTCAAAAATATGGGCCAGCGTAGATATTGGGAAAGGTCAGTGTTCGTGGAATTGCTTGTGTAACATCTGCTTTTACTACTGGGATGCTTGGATTAGTCTTAATCTGAGTTGGTTCATCTGGTACTTGTTCTTGTTCGTCTTCCTGTTATTGCTGCGGATGACGACCAATATGGTAAATATGATGGAAACAGTTATTACTGCATACAAGAGCCATTGATTTTGTCTTGGTATCGATGTTTAACAGGCTGATTTCCTTAGTGTTATTAATGTGAAGTTCGCTGAGAGCTTCCAGTGATAAGATGTTAAACCGACTCTTTTCTAGAGGTGGTGGTTGTAGGGTAGCTGGACTGATCCGCATTCTTGGTGTTTGTAGATTTTTGAAAAGTAGTATTGACGAATTTGATTAAGAAGGTTCCATTTATTCTCCTTCTTGATTTGTCTATTTCAATGTTCCCGTCGAACTGGTTTAGTAGGATAATTCCAGGTTCTAACTTCTCAATGACTGGGATATGTTGATTGTTGAGTGGAACAGATTGCGGGTTCGCTTTTTAACAGCCTAGGTATATGTACAGGTTTCGTTGCTTAAATCTATTAACTGGCTTTGCTTACAAAAAGTTACTTTGTTAAATTGTTTACAATTATATATTATACCAACAATTTTATTTTCGTGTCTTAAGATGGTATCATATATTAATTTTATTGCTACATTTCCTCTCTTAACAGGTCTTAGTAGTAGCTTTTCATACGTTTTATTTAATGTTAAAGGTATTCTTATAATGCATAAAAGTGAAGTTGTATTTGTTAAAATATTTTGTTTTTGTAAGTTCAAGTGCTTCTTCCACAGTGTTAAATGGCAAATTTTCATTTTGAAATGTATCAATTATAATTTTAATTTCGGACTTTGATAAAAGCATGGAATTTATAATGGCATTTGTCAAATTGTTAATTCTTTCGTTATACAATTTATTTATAGTTAATTGTTTATTATAATTTTCTAAAAGATTATTTATATGTGAACTAATTATTTGGAAATCTTCATGGTCGGAATTTCCCGCTATATATTTCCAGGCAGTTCCTATAAAGTCTTAAGCTCGTTTTGTTTTTTGAAATTTGTAGTTATGTTGTTTGTGGTTTCTAAAATTTCGAGTGCCGGTACTAGTTCAGGTCCAGTAAGGGATATAAAGAGTGGGTTTTAGGAATAAGAGTATTCATGTGTTTATTGATCTGTGTCAAGAAGTTTTCGTATTGTTATATGTCGATGAAATGTATCAGTTTCAGGTCTCCGTCTTGTATTTTCCTTGTCCTTTGTCTATAGCGAGCATATGTGCCGTGGAATAATCTAGTATGTGAATTTCACCTTAGGAACCTTATTCCTGACAGTGTCGATAAAAGTCTGTAAATAAAAATAGAGTTTTTGTTGTCACTTTGAAGTTCGTAAATAAAATTTGATAAGATAGTTTCGTATGTGATCTTTGTGTACTATTTTCCCTGATTTGGTTTTTACTGTTGTGGTATAATTTTCTTCTTCTTTTCAGGTTTCGTTTGTGAGGATTGTAATAAAGCATCTGCTACCACCTTCGATTTTCTGGGTGTGTATTTTAATTCATAGTTGTATTTTTCAAGGAATGATTGCCATCTCCCCATTTTATTATTATGGTTTTTGTTGCTGAGGACGTATGTTAAAGTTCGATAGTCTGTAAAAATGTCTACCTTCTTAGATCCGTACAGGAAATTTCGGAGACTGCCTAGAGCCAAAATTATCGAGAGCATCTCTTTTTCACTAGTCACGTAGGACTCTTCTGCTTTTGTTAGGCTTCGAGATAAAAATGTTATCGGTTTGCCTGCTTGACTCAGCACTGCTCCAAGTGCATAATTTGATTCATCGGTTATAAGATCGAAATCTTTATCGAAGTCTGGGTATGAGAGCATTACATCATTAAGTGAATTTTTAATTTTGTTAAAAACATCTAAAGCGTCGTGATCAAGATATATTTGTTTTGGTTTTTATTGCGTTTTTGAAATTCTTCCTTCTTCTCCTCTTAGAAGAACAGTGAGAGGTTTTGCTAGCTTAGCAAAATCACGAATGAAACGTCTATAGTAACCTGCCATTCTGAGGAAAGATCTAAGATCCTTCGAACTTTTTGGAATTGGAAAATTGGCAATGGCCCTGATTTTTTCAGGATTAGTTTTAATTCCTGATTTTGATACAATAAACCCGAAGAATTCTACTTCAGATTTAAGGAATTTGCATTTATCCAGTTGAACTTTTGCATTAGCTTGCTCAAGCGTTTTAAAAATTACGAGTGTATGGAGGTCATTGTAATGTTGGATTCGGTGAAAATTATGATATCGTCTATGTAGACATCACAACAACATCGAATGCCAATGCGTTCACGCAGTATATCGTCAAAGCCGCGTTGGAAGATTGAGGGGGCATTTTGCAGCCAAAACGGTAATCTCGTAAATTTATACTTTCTATTATTGACTGAGAAAGCTGTCTTTTCAATGCCTTAATATTTGACAGGAATTTAGATCTAATATTGTAAAAATTTTTCATTTTTCTAAATTATACAATACTTCTTTTATTTCAGGAATGGAATAACGGTCTGGAATTGATACGAAATTTAGTTTTCTGTAATCTGCTACAAGTCGATATTTGTTTATGCCTGACGCATCGAGTTTTTTTGCAACAACTATTATAGGTGAATAATATGCTGACCTTGAGGGTCGAATTATTTCTTTATTTTTAAGAGTTTGTCAACTTAATTTCTGGGTGCTCTGGGATAGGGGTATGGATTGGTATACACGGAATCATTAGAAGTCGATCTGATTTCACCTTCCACTGCCGTAATATACGTACATTTATTGTGTGGTTCTATGAATAAGTTCGAAAATTGCTCAAGAATACCTATTAAATTATTTTCCTGCGAAGGATTAAGATGGGAAGTTCTAATTTCTAGATTGTTTACTGCACGTGTTTGGAGTTGTTTAAAAGGAAAGTTGTATTTTCCTTTCAGAGTTACAAAATGTTTGCCTATATGTATGTATAGTTCTTTTAATGTATCATTGCCTATGATTCCATCAAAAGAACTGAGGATAAAGAATTTTATTGGACCGATTTCAGGTCCTAGAATATCAAGGTTAGAATGGTGTGTGATTTTAATTTTTCCACTGACCGAATTGGCAAAAAACGGTTTTATCTTGGGAATAGGTTTCCGGATATATATTGGTTGAATAAAGTTTTTCTTAGACCCTGTATCTACTAAAAATTTTAAAATTGTCGCGCTCTTCGCCCTGAATTCGTAGTAAGGTAATGAAGAGCCTACTAATCAAAAAAAATTTAATTTTTTCTACTTCATCGTAAATGTCTGTAATGTCTATTTCTGAATAGTCTGATGGTGGTTCGGTTTCTGGGTCGCCTATTAGTGATTCACTTTCTGAATCGTTGAATTCTTCTTGATAATTAATATTCAAATTTTGTTGTGGCTTGTTTACGAAATGTTGGTTTCGTTGTGGAAATGGAGCTCTAGTTTAGAAGCTTTGCATTCGCTCTATAGGTTCGTATTTTATCTGTGGCACGGCTTGCGGTTGTGGCCTGCTTGGCTGGAAATTTTTAGCTCTGTGCTGTGTAATTGTAATTTTGAGGACGGTGTGGTTGTTGTGATGAGTAACCTGTTTAATTATAGGGTGCGCTTTGATGTGAGGGTCTCTGACTATTATTTTGGAAAATTTTTTGTTGAAAACTTTAAGATGGTCGTTTGTGGTTATTATTATAATAATTAGAGTGCTGTTTCTCAGTTGGAAATTTTGTGTCTTTTGTGAATAGAATTTCTATGAGCTTTGGGCATAGTTAGCCCTATAGTTTTGATTATCAAGGGAAGTGCCTGTGGAAGATCCACCAAGTAATCTTGGCAAGTCCCCCTTTTGTCCGCGTATAAATATATCGAGTGCTTTGTCTCGATACGTTAGCGTTACCATTTGCATAACCTCACTCCCTATATTCATACAGATTATTTTATTCAAAATAAAGGAAAGATAGCTATAGACCATCTGGTAGAAGCTCTGGATTGTGTTATTCCCTTGGACGATTGAAATAAGTTGGTATTCCAAAGTTGCCACGTCTCTTTTATCTGCATAGTGCATGACTAAGCAGCGAGAAATTGATGGCCAATTAAGTCGACTATTATAGGACTCCTTTCTAAGATGCCGAAATAGAGCGGAGTTCCTTTAATTGGTTCGTAAATTTTTAGGATCCGGTCGACACTTTTTTTCCAGCAGTTGAATTCAACTGGATCGCCGGAAAATTCGCGTAGACAGCGTACCATATTAGGGATCTTGCTTAATTCGCTAGTACGAGTATTGTCTGTGAATTCCGCAAAAATCAATTTGTCTTCTGCAGCATTCGTATCCGCGTTAGGGTTTAATATACTTTGAATTATAAGGGGCATTTTATGCTCAATTGTCCTCTGAACAATTTGGAATATTAAATTGTCTAACTCGGGTGTTGACCTAACATCCGTAAAGGATGATGTGGATTGAAAAAAACTGAGGGAAGATATTTTGTATTCGCATAGAGGGCCCCGGCATTTGGTTAGCTGGATGAATACTAGTTGGGTTATTTTCAACTCGTGGCTGAGGATTTGGAGGAGCACCAACACCTGATCGAGTAGTCGGCATTATTAAAAAAATTAATTGTGTACGTGTATATGATATAATTTAAATATTCTTTATATGTGTTTTTTTTTTAATTAAATGTTCACTTTCTTTTGATATTTAATTAGATAATTATTTAATTATTCGTTTTCTTTTCAAATTTAATATTTTTGTAGTAATGATAGTAATATCTTATATATACTAATATTTTTTGTGTATAACTTTTTAATTATTTGGTTTCATTTTAAATTTAATATTCTTTTTTGTAATGATAATATTTTAGATAATTTTTTCACTTTTTTTTTATTTTTTTATTTTTATATACATATGTACATATGTAGGTACATATGTATATATTTTTTTGTATTCTTTAATAAAATATTCTTACATAATGCTCTTTTCTTCAGATGTTGTTGGGTTGATGAGTTGTTTTTGTGTTCTTTTGGGACTAATGAGTTACTTTGTATATTTTTTAAATGCGCTGGCACTTTTGGCACCCGTACTTCTTTAGGACACTGGCACTTGGCGCTGACACTATTTTTTTTTTTTTTCAAAATTACACTCACGGTCCCTGCTAGGCAACCAATTAAATTTAAACCATTCAAATGATGGAACAAAATATTTTTTTTTTTTTTTCGTGTTTGGTGGACGACCTGGGAGGATTGCATAGATCCAGGTGAGTTTATTGATTGTTATTCATGTCTATATTCTGATTAATGAATTGTACCGGTTTATGTACTCGTATGTACAAGTTTCGGTTCATCACGGCGGTTATTATTATTATTTTCTCTCAGTATTTGAGTTTAAGTACATAAGTTAAGTACGTAAGTTTTGTGTGGAATTTCACGTAAATATAAAACAAAAAGATATGAGGGTATATAATTCTGTATATAGTGCAGTGCAAATAAATTTTGAGTGTGTGCAATTTAAATACGATCCAGTACGTTTGTACGCGTCGTGTTGATATGCATCGCATATGTTTGTTTTGATTTCCATGCGTTTTGTAAGTGTGTTTTTTTTTTAATTCTGTTAACGGGTAACGGCGCGGTTGGATGGCTGAAGAATCGTGATGGGTGGTGATGGGTGATGATCAGCTGGGAAGAGTGTCGATGAACTTGCCATTTCGTTGCCAAGACAGTTGTAGATGCCCATACATTTTGTGTTTATGTTTACAGAGAACATAGAATTTTGTGTTGTGTTGTTTTAGATTTTATCAGTGGATAGGATTTATAAGGTTTATTGGTTTAAATAAAGAAAATTTATCAAATTGTAATAGGATTTAAGTTTTATTGGTATTATCAAATGTGTTGTCTTCATTGTTTTTGTTGTTATTGAGCTCTCCGGTTTTTATTTTTTGTATCACAAAGCGAATTAAACAGTCGGCTCCTGGGTGGATTTCTCTAATGCGTGCAAGCATCCATTGAGATGGTGGTAATCGTTCATCCTTAACGATTACTAAATCCCCAATCTTCGGTGTCCCTTTTCAACCATTTTGGCCGCTGTTGTAAGTGCGAAAGATATTCGTTGTACCACTTATTCCAAAAGCCATTGGTCAAACATTGGATTCGTTTCCATCTATCCATATAGCTTACACTTCCGGGTGATGTGTTTCCTTGCGGTATGTATCGATTCGCCGATAAGAAGGTGCCCTGGGATTATAACTTTCAACTCTTCTGAATTGTCTGAAAGAGGACACAGAGGTCTGGAATTCAGATGTGCCTCTATCTGTGTGATCAATGTGCAGAGTTCCAACAAAATTTGTGTCGCAATCGCTATATACTTGACTGCATGTGCCCCTCTTCGTGAAGTAAAACTCCGGAATGCTACCAAGAATGCCTGAGTTGTCAGGTCTGATACTACCTCGATGTGGATGGCGTTGGTGGCCATGCAAATGAAGACTGTGAAATAACCCTTAATGCTTTTCGCTCTATGCCCTTTCCAAGTTTTCATCTCGATCGGTCCCGCACAGTCGACGCCGTCATTTGCAAATGGTCTGGCCATTCGAACAAGCAAATTATGCATTTACGAATATATTTCTTCACTGCTCTCTTGATGTGGAGTATCCAATGTGCCGTACGAATATATGCTACCATCTGCTGTATTCTGCCGTGCGTAGTTCGTTGATGTGCTTCGCTAATCACAAGGTCCGTGAAGCGACGTTGGGGTTGTAGTATGACTGGGTGCCTTTGTTCATAGGGTACAGCTGAGTTTTGTAGTCGTCCCCCTACGCGCATGATATCCTGTCCATCAAAGAAGGGGTTGAGTGACTTCAAATTTTTCGGCGTCGTCTTGGGGTTTCTGCGTTGAGTAGTTCCGATGAGAACATCTCCTTTTGAGCTGCTAAAATGGCAATGTGTATCGGTGCTTGTAGCTCCTCTGGTTGGAGTGCACTCATCTTCCTGGAATTAATTCGACTTTTACAATTTGTGATGAATAGCAAACAGAAGGCCAAAACTCGAAATGATTTCGACAGCCGAGAAAGCTTTCGAATTATTGTGCAGATTTCATTGTTTATGTCGTGTGTTGTAACTTGGACGTAGTATAGCAGTGTGGCTAGCATAACTGCTCCACAAAGTTCGGGCCTAGGAAGACTTGTTTAATGGGGCTACCTTAGTTTTTGACAAAAGGAAATGCATATGAGTAGTGTTCGTGTCATCCAGCACGCTTATATAAACTGCAGCTCCGTAGGTCCTTGTTGACGCGTCACTGAATCCGTGTAGTTCAATGCCGTTGCCGTTGTTGCTTGCTTTCACCCATCTTGGAATCGCTATTTTTCGAACCAGTGGAAGCTCTTGATGAGAGTTCTCCCACTCCAATTCCTCCGTAATTGGCTGGTCCCAATCAGTACCTCGACGCCAGGGTTGCTGCATGAGTATCTTGGCCTTGAAAATGCATGGTGATATCCAGCCTAGTGGGTCGTAAAACTGGGCTATCGCTAAAAGAATTATCGTTTTCGTCGGCTCTTTAATCTTGAAGTCAAACCTTTCAAACGAGAACGAATCAGTTTTGGGGTACCATCTAATTCCTAGCGTTTTTACATGTTTTAACGATCCTAGAGGCAGATCAAACTCTATTTCCCGGTCCTGCTCAGGAATGTCAACAATAATATCCTTATCATTGGAAGTCCATTTGCGAAGGTTAAGATCAGCTGATAGTAATACCGTGTGGGCTTCATCACGTTTTTGTATAGCTTTTTCAATGCTGTCGGCTCCACTGATAAGGTCGTCGTGGTACTTGCATCTTTCAACACTGCGTGATGTGGCAGAAATGAATTGTAAGGTGACTTTATCACCGCATAGGTGTCCACGCTCCGTGATACACTGGCTGTATGAAGTGTGTAACTTTTCGTTACCCTTAAAACGACGTTCTAAAGAAGCGAATCTCCTTAGAGCGACTTCTCTGCTTGCCCCTAAAGCTGGTCGTTTTCCGCCTTTGAACGGAAGAGTGACTTCATACCGTCCATCTACCAGCTGCCTTGTGGTTGTTACGAAATGTGTTTCGCAAGCGATGTCTTCTTCGGATGCACGAACTCGGAATGGAGCCTCTTCTACCTCCCAAAATTTCGCATCTGTGCATCGAGATCAGTCAATTGCACGAAACTCTTAACTGAATGCGGTGTCTCCTCAGGAACCTTACCTACGACGACCCATCCCAATTTGGTCTTTTGGACGATCGGCGACTTGACGTCATCACTTCTAATGATCTTCGGAAGGATTACCTGGGTATTGACCTGGGTATTGACGTCGATTCCGAAGAGCAGATCGATTTTTCTGGTGTGTGGAAGCCTGGATCAACTAACTCCAAACCATGTATGTGGTTCCAGTTGTCAGGTATCGTTGCTTTGGATGAAAGGAACCCAGTTAATGACTTAAAAACGAAAGCTCTAGCAGAGCTTTCAAGCAGCGAACCACTCGACGCAAACGTCACGTCCACATAGTATTGGCTGGTGCCGTTACTGACTTTCCCCAGTCGTGATACCTGAATGTGAGCGTGATATCTAACCAGTTTATGCTGCACAGCTGATTCGGAGATGAACGTTACCTCAGATCCTGGGTCAATTAATGCCCGTAAACTAACGAGTCTCCCGTCAGTTAATCTAACCTTGACAACAGCTGTAGCTAGTAAGTCGCATGTGCTGATATGGTGCTATGCAAAAAAAGCATTATGCATAGGTAGGTGCTTTGGGGTTCACAGTCACTTGCTCCGTTTGAGCGCTATCATTGTTTTGCTGAATCCGTGGTGTTGTATGCGTGTGGGGTGATAATGCGTGTGCGTGAGTACGTGGATGTAACAATGAATGGTGACGTTAATGACAAAAATATCAGCTTTTGCTGCTGGGACAATCTCGTGTTGGATGGCTATAGGCGAGACAATTTTCGCAAACCTTAGCTTGTTGAATCGACTGTTGCCTATGTGTCACGTCCATGCCCAAACATCGGTTGCATTTTCTCAAGGAAAAATAGCAAGGATTTACGTGTTTACGTGTTCTGCCTTATGTGAAAGTCTGCAGCAGCGAAATTACCCAACGCGGGAATCCCGATTTGCACACTTGGAATTTACTTTCTTCCGTGAAACAAATAAAGACAAAGGAATTGCACATGCATTTCGACAAATGTTCGTAAAAAGTATATTACAGAATGTATCTCTCTTGTGTTTCTTAATGTTTTTAAGTTTCTGAATTAAAAAAAACCATTGATTTTGGCATACCAGTAGAGTTCTTCTTGTAGTTCACAAAAGACCAAAAACCCTTAGAATCAGTTTTTAGTTTTATCTCAATATTCATTATATAATTCCTGTGCAAAAATTTCTTTTCGCAGCTTACTGAAATTTGTGTGATCCATTAAATTTTCAGAACTTCTAAATCTTTTGTATGCTTTATTTTTAAGGTTTTTTAAAAGCATTAATTGCATTATACCACGGTGGTTTGGACAATTTCTTTATCGACCTACAAGGAACAAACATAGAAAATTCACATTGCAGGATTTGGACAAAACGACTATACATGTCATTAAGACTTAGGTTATGAAATTCATTCACCCAATCAAAATGATTCAGGAAGTTATTTAATGCAAGAAAATTGGCCTTTGAGAAATTGTAGGACTTTTCCGAACTATGCTCAACTTTTAAATAATGATAAAACTCAATTTCAATTAAAGTTTCAAAAAGTTCTGTGGACATAATACTATTATATAGCCAGGATTCCGTAACGATGATTGCATCATAATCATTATGGCTCGAAGCATTAAAAAGAGCGGCTTCCTTAGTCCTCATGCCACTAGCGTTATGATACTAGACTTAAAGGGAAACATCTGTATTCGCAGTTCTATTTCGGACAGCATTGTCAGACAGCATTCAAACATTAGCATAGTCATTTACAAGTTTTTTGGAACGTAGACAAAGTTACGAATTTTTACTCCAATAGACCAGAACTCGGCATTGTAGATTATATAAGCATACTCAGCAGGGACACCAATTTTGAAGTTAACATACTTTAAGTCATGCTCACCATTAACAGATTTAACCAGTTTGAAGCAGGAAAAACGAGAGGCATTAATATTAGATTTTGATGCAATGTAAGCAGTTATACCATCGGTAGTAGTATTTGGGTGAAATATATCAACGTATTTGTTTATATATTTTGCGGATTTGTGTAAAATGTATTATTTAAAAATGTATTAATTATACTATTTACAAAAGCATAGAATCTACAATAGTTTTGTTTGTTTTATCGTAATTTTATGGATATCGAAGAACTGTCGAAGTTGGTGACGTCGCTCTTTTCTCTTATTTTTAATCGCCAACACTAAATGTCAAATTTTATTTGGGAAGGCATTGGAACAAGTTCATCTAGGCACACTTTTATATCTCACTTCCTTTCGTGACTGAATTGTTACAGGATTTTTATAATAGAGTTCGCATCTGTTCTGCTGTTTCTATGGCAAGTGGTTATGTTTTTGGTGAGATTATTTTTGCATCATGTATGTATGTATTTAATCAGTCTGTAAGAGATTTTGTACTCGGATTTATGAAGTAAATCTACTTCAATCGAAGTAAATTCACATCACTGGTGGTAATGGATGGACTGACCTGAGCGAGAGCTATTCTTGCTATTAATTTACGGAGCCCTGAAAATCAAGCGTCTTGAGTTGTGATTTTGTTATATCCGCTGTGCGGTTTGTAGCCTGTCAGAAATCTCAAGGATATAGAAAATATGGCACGTCAGTGCCATATAAAGGGTTATTCACATCGCTGCCGATGGGATTTCACATCGCTGCTGTATGGCATCTGTCAAATCCATCTGTCATCCATAGAGACAGGTAGTTAGTTCTTGCCTTGACATTTTATAATATGGATCGTTTAACTACCGCTCAACGTACTAAAGTTGTTGCATCTTACTACAAAAATAACAGTTTTGTAATATATGTAGGTCTACAACAAGTTGACGCAGATTTTTCGAATAACAAATTCTTTAGCGATGATGTCCATTTCTCGCTCAGTGGCTACGTAAACAAATAAAATTGCAAATGTAATCATTGAGAGGCCATTCCATCTAACACTGGTGACAGTTTGCTGCCCGCTGTAGACCGGCGCCACTATTAAGGTGAATTCTCTGCGCTATGGTCAAATGACAGTCAACTGTTTTTGACCTCAGATTGAAAACATTGATGTGAGCGACATGTGGTTCCAACAGGACGGGCTTCCGTGCTACACAACATAGGCAAATTTGGCTCTATTGCACGAAACGTTCCCCGGACGTTTAATTTCGAGATTTAGCGACATGAATTGGCCACCAAGATCGTGTGATCTGACCCCGTTGGATTTATTTTTGTGGAGCTATGATAAAAATCTTGTCTATGCAGACAATCCGCATACTTTGCAGCACTTAAAAACCAACATCCATGAAGTTATGGCCGCAATACAGCCAGACATGTGCCGAAAAGTTATCGAAAATTAACGAACAAGAATTGAAGTTTGTAAAAATGCCTGTGGCCGACATTTAATCGATGTGTATTCCATACATAATGGCGTAATCCAAAATTTAAAACAATAAAATAATTTCAATGAAACCCTTAATAATTTTTTATTTTATTTAAATCCTAAAGCACAAAATGAATAACAATGTTCCTTCCATTTTTGATTTTATTGCCATTTTAACAATCATTTTAGCTGACAATTTGAGAACGCAGACAATTGCAACCGTTCATCGAACTATCGTAAATCTTAATATTGTCGTCAACACTCTGAATGAATTTCCTTTTTCACTTCGACGGCTTATAGGACGATAATTACAATTAATGTTCCAGATGGACTATCACTCTACTACACCGTCTCAATCAACTCAATTTAAAGTGATTGACAGCATTTAATTTTCCTCGATATCAACACAACAATGCAGCACCAAAAGCAGCAGTAGCGGCTGTAGTCGCACTTTAAAAAGAACATAACAATGGTAAAAGTAAAATAAACGTCGATAAGTCCTCGCCCTTCGCCCACTTAATCGCCTTTTGAAAAAAAAAAAAAAAAAAAAATCATTCTTATTTGTCTGTCCATCAAGCGGCGATGTAGAGCGAACGCATAAATCAATCTGGTAAAATGATTTCATTTTCGGTTTTTTCTTTTTGTTCAGCCGTTGGCCCTCTTTTGTTGTGCACTCCTGTTTGTATTGTTGTTGGATTATTCATAAAACATCATCATATCAGTTGTGTTCTGTGTCCTGTCACATTTTTATAACATTTTCCACTGAGCATCCTTTGTGCGAGAACGATTTTCCTCTTTTTTTCGTTGTTCTTTAAATCGTCCACATATGTGTCCGTGTCATGTGCCATGCCGATGATGCAATAGCTGCCGTGCTTGACACACAAATAGCCGTTGTTAAGCATTTTCATGATGTCCTTACATAAATTTAATATTTAAAAGTGCTTCAAACATTGTCCTGTACACAGCATGGATGATCATGAATTTATTTTTCTCTTTTTCGGGAGCGAGCTCATTCCACAGCTCTGTGATTGAGAAAAATCACCGATTTAGCTGTATAAAAGTTTAAATTCAAATTCAAAAATGTTTAACTCTTGAACTTTGTAGCATGGCTTTTACCACAATGGAAACGGTAGCAATGGTTGACTGGGTTGACTATGCTACCACTGTCAAGGAAATGAAAATCAATCAAAGAGCACGGATTTTGGAGGAGGAATTTTCATCATATTCAAGGTTGTATCATCTTTATTGTTGTTTTAAAGAAGTTTATTAAGAATGGATAGAACAAGTGGAAGCGGGGGTACTAATAACAAATGTTTAACAACGTGAGTCACACGTGAGACGTACTCAAAAGAATACTTATATAAGGCAAATCTTCACTCACTAAATTCCTATCTCATGTACCACCTTCGGGTAGGGGTTAGAGTAGGGAATGCATGTCGTAAGAGGAGACAATAATCCACCATCCGTATATAAAAATATGCAACGAACAAAACAAAAGATATTGTTACACTAGGTACGCTAGAAAATCCACCCTCTTTCGAGATAGGCTCTACGGATTCTGGAGAGAGCCAATTATTACAATTAATAAACCTTTGCAAGAAGTTCAATAGTATTTCGGTCTCCACAATCAAGACCGAATGCCTCCGGGAAAAGAAGTCCGCCGAAAGAGCAAGACTCAGTCGGGACACTCGAGAAACGGGATTCAGTGAAAAACAACGAACTTCATATTAAACTTAATGAAATGGATAAACGGAGTCCTTTCACCACTCCTATGGTTTCTAGTAGTGGACGAGATATTATATACATATACTTGAAAGGAATGGTTTCAACATCGCGGCCTATGCCGACGATGTTGCCATCTTGATATCCGGAAAGTTCCTCCCGGTACTCAGCGAGCGACTCAATTATGCATTAAAATTAGTGAATAATTGGGTCAAGATCACGGGTCTGGAAGTGAATCCGGCGAAAACCGAATTAGTGCTATTCACGAGGAGAAGATCGATACCAGAATACAACTACCCTCGTATGAATGGTGTCGAGCTGATACCCCAAGTAACTGCAAAATATCTCGGGGTAATATTGGATTCCAAATTAAACTGGAAAGCTAACATTGATAATCGAATCAAGAAGGCATATGCTGCACCATATGCATGCAGGAGAGCATTCGGGAAATCTTGGGGTTTTAAGCCTAAAGTGGTACACTGGCTCTACACTGCGGTAGTAAGACCCATTTTGACCTATGGTTCGATTGTCTTGTGGAAAGCGCTCGAGAAGAAATACCAACTTGAAAGCATTGCAAAGTTTCAACGGGCAGGCTGTCTGGGGGTAGCAGGATCGATGAGATCAACACCGACAGCAGCTCTGGAAACAATACTGAATCTTCTTCCACTTGACATACACCGCCAAAACTGCACTAAGACTAAGGGAAGGAAGTGGACGTGTCCTATTAGAATTCCTAGCAGGGAGCAATGGGATGAGGGAAGAGTTTGTTTCGAGAATGAACTGGCCATCTTTACCTTCGGATCCAAAATGACTGCCCGTACTAGTGCCGGCGTCTACGGTGAGTCTCGAAATATATAATACATCGCTCGTTTAGACTTGAGGATGGTTGCAGTGTCTTCCAAGCCGATATTGCCGCGATAAAACAAGCTGTGTGATATGATTATTGAGGAAGATATTTCAGGGCAATAATCAGCATCTATGTTGATAGCCAAGCGGCCATTAAGGCGTTACAGCCATCATCACTAAGATCCAAGCTCGTAAAAATCTGTAAAAAACGACTGGGTGTTATCTCAGCGGCCAACACTGTGAACCTGTGCTGGGTACCGGGCCACATGGATATCTCCGGTAATGAAAAAGCGGACGAACTAGCCAGAATAGGTTCACTTATAAGCCCTTTCCGAGGCTAGTGTGCCGCTTAGCACCCTATACAGGGAGATAGACGTCTAGTTTATGAGGAAGCTAATGAACGCTGGTGTCGATTAGGTGCATGCGCTACAGCCAAATCATTATGGCCAGTCTACGACAAAAAGAGATTTATCAATCTTATAGAACTAAGTCGAAGGGATATTCGCATAGCTGTTGGTGTCGTGATAGGACACAAAAGAAGCCTTGCCTTTGGCAGATACCTCTCCTCAGAGCTGGATGAGCTAAAAAAAACTCCTGAGATTCATATATTTATCTGGGTGGTAGCCTAGCGGGCGAAGATCGAAATTTGTTGGTTCCCAGTGTTCTAAATATTGGGCACAATGGACTCATAGTGGTCTAAGTAAGCTGTTGACAACCCTGTCAACAAGGGCACCCGGTTTCCTAACCTAACCTTACGCTGGTATACGCTTTAAACCGCATATATTACCACAAAGACATTTCGACTTACTTTAAAGAAGCCGTAACATATCCTATTTTTAAAAAAAGAATAATAATGACCCAAGAAATTATAGAGGTATCTCACTTTTGATTTCCTTAATGAAACTCCGCACTAAACTTTTATATGGCAGATTGGATAACTGGATTCAGTATAATAATCTTTTAAGTCAATGCCAAGCGGGTTTTCGGAGGAGCTGTTCAACGGGTAATCAAATTTATACACTTTCAAACATAGCTGAGGTACAGATACAAAAAAGTACACATACTTCATAAACTTCAAGGCAGCTTTTAACACCGTTGACGCTGTTGCTGAAGTTATGGAACAAAGACATTTCAGCTAAGTTTAGACAAATAATTGGACTATTCACTAAGGGAATGCCTTATCTGAGCAATTTGAAGTAGTAATTCGCTCCTCTCTTCACTCTTTACAAATGACACCAAGAATATTCTCTTTCTTTATTTATTTCCTTATTTCATTCGGAAAGCTTATAGCTAAAATTGTTTTTTAAAACTCATACGATACTAAGAAATACTCATACTATACGGTTCTTCCAGGTGGGGCGAACATAGCTCGTTGCAAATTAAATTTTTAATGTATGCTGATGATCTTTGTCATACTAGCTGATACACTACACCGTTTGCAGCTGATAATAAATAGGCTGTTCACTATTGCGAAAAATTACAGTCCCAAGTGAAATTGCCGAAATGAGAAGTGGAACTTCGGGGGACAAGATATCGAAATTGTAAAGGAGTACAATTTACCTTGGTGTAGAAATATGAAGAAATCTTAATCTGTACATACATATGACAACGAAGCTAGCTAAATTAAGAGAGGCGTTAAATGCAGGCTGAAAAAATGTAATTGGCAACAGCAACGTATAGACCCAGTGTCGAGATATAATATTTTTCAAGCGATTATGTGCTATATAGCCCTAGCCTGTATTTACAAGGAGCAGCTTTTGAGAAATTTCCAGAACAGGTCCAAATGCTATCCTAATTCACGTCCTGATGCTAGAAAGAGGCCTTTCACCACTCTATATATCAACAGTCAAACAAAAAAAAGTATCAGCACTGAAAATGCAGATGCATTAAGGGTTAAACACGCTGCAAATGGATGAAAGAAGGCTACGGAGGAAGATTTCTATGCTCATTCAAGGAAATGTCCTGGTTTGAAGCTTGGAGTAGTCTGGCAGAAGCTTGTGGATGACGTAATAATTTCAAAAGATAGTAGTAGTATGATAGAAACAACTATTTTATACCTGAGTATTCTACTGCGTTTACCCCAGCCGTCAACTTTATTCCTCATAGAGATACTCTATATACCTGTGCAATCTAAGGGAAAAGGAGGATGTACATGAAAAATGTCCTATTATGTGTTATATATGAGGTGTAATTGGCTTTCTTTGTTTACCTACGTGAATGTGGGGTTAGGTTATCGAAAATAAATTTTAGAATAACGATTTTCAAAAACGTTATTTTTTTTATCTTTTTATGATTTATTTGTTAAAATGATGTAGAAAAAGAACTGCAATGGAGTAAATATTGTAGAAAGAACACGAAAAGAAACTACCCGAAAGAAAAGAAATAAAAGATTTAGTAGCAGATAAAAGACGAGTAAGAAGAACATGCCAGAAAATAAGAGCTCCACAATATGAAGCTAAGCGAAACAACCTTTGCCAGCAACTAAGAAGAGAAATTACAATAAAAAAAAAAAATAAAGAAGACTCAGAAGATTAATAGCTGAAGACGTACCAAATTACTCTCTTTGGAGTGCAACAAAAGTATTGAAACAACCGCCAATCAAAGCAGCTGATGGAAACTGAGCAAGAAGCGATGAGGACAAAGCCATTCTCTTCGCAGACTACCTAGAAAACATATTTAAACCACCAGTTGAAAACAAAAATAGTCAACCTATGCTAATAGGACCATCAGAAGAGGAAAACGAAGAAACTCTGCCCATAATTTCTAATGAAATATGCAATTTAATTAAGCATGAAATAGAAAAGTCTTGGATATGACCTTATATCCGGTGACGTACTAAAGATCTTACCAAGGAACACATTAAAATAAAATAAAAATAAATATGTCCCTAGCTTGTGGAAGCTTGCTGATGTCCTAAAGATTTCCAAACCCGGTAAACCACCAAATGAATTGTCATCTTACAGACCTACCCCGCTATTGCCACTGATATCAAAAGTGTTTCAGAAAGTGCTCACAAAACGTATAAATAAAATATCTGAAAGGAAAAAGCTGATTCAGAGCCATCAACTTGGTTTTTGAAGGCAGCACTCTACGATACAATAGATACACAGAATTATGAATAAAATCGAAAAAGCATTAGAAGAAAGGAAGGTCTGCTCGGCTATATTCCTGGATGTGGGGCAGGTATTTGATAAAGTATAGCACGAAGTCCTTCGCCTATAAACTATATGTTGCCAAATCAGTGTGTTTCTATTCTTAAATAATATCTATTGTGGATGGAAGACATTTTAGATTAAAACAACAGAATACTTATTCAAAACTAAGAGAAATATAGGCCGGCACACTGCAAGGTAGTGTACTGGGTCCAATATTATACTTATTATATACTAGTGATATTCCGGAACTAGAAAACCATACTACGTCAACAGTTGCAGATGACACTACAATACTAAAGTCCAAGTCAGTCAGTGTTGACTTTACTAATAAATAGATTGAACTTAGTATACCAATTAAGAGTATTATAAACCAGAAAATAGTTCCATGCACTAATACAGCGAAATATTTAGGTATGACTCTAGATACAAAGCTGTGATGGAAAGAGCGCGCAAAAAAAAAAAAAAGAGTTAGAAATCAAATATAGAAAGTGCACTGGCTGATATGAAGCAACTCAACCGTATCGATTTCAAATAAAGTGCTTTTATATAACCAATTTCGGAAACCAACATGGAAACCAACTATGGAGTTATGACAAACGTAAACAACCGCATAGTTAGGTAGGTAGTTATGTAACTGGTTGAAGTGTTAACAGCCATTTTAAATAAAAAAAATGAATGTAATCAAATTTGATCATAATCGTTAAAGCCGTTTTCGAGGAAATCGAATTTTTTTCAAAATCGGCCATTCGTAAAGTTTCGTTAATTTTGGGACTAGAATGAAAATTCCGATTTCGACTCGAATTGTGAACTGAACCTCGATTATATCAACTGAGATTCTAATATACTCGTATGCACGACGAGTTCATATAATCAAATTTCAGATGCAAATGTACCAAAGGTAAAATGCAGTTACCGTTGCAGACAGCATACGTTTCTGTCTACACAGTACAAAATGTACCCTTATTTAAACATCTGCACTTAGTTTACATATATTCAATGTAGGTTACATAGTTTGGAAATATTTTCGGTAAGGTTTAGTCGATTTGTTTTGCGATCGATTAAATTTAAAAAAAAAGTGATTGAACATTTTGGACTCAGTGAATAAAAGGAAAATCTGGAAATGTTTGAAGATAGAACAAAACGGAGAAATTGTATTAGCGCTGGAAAAGGCGCAGTCTACGATTGTGCTCGCAAACAAATTTAACGTTTGTAAGTCGGTCATCACTAAAGAAAAGTAGTAGAAATATTAACGCGCGTGCATCATATGCCTAAAACACAATATCGCTTCGACCTTGGCTTCGCCTAACGTCTATGAGTTCAACCATAGGGAATCAATGTCTCCTATCACAATGTCGCTTCCACCTCGACCTCACTTTTTCCATACGTAACGAAACTCTAACCCGAGGCAGAAATTGAGATGAGATGAACTTTTGCTTGCTTTGATAGATGAGCAGACAAAAAAAAAAAAAACAAAATGTAAACAAACTAATTCAAAGCGCTCACAAGGCGTATGGAACGTAACGAGACGAAGTCGAGGTCGAGACGATATTGTGTTTTAGGCACAATACATACAGCGAACTTGCGAAACAAAAACGTGTACACCAGGGAGAGTTTCCAAGAATGGAATCACATTTACCTATATATAAGTGGTTCCCTAAACATAGAGAAGCGGATATGCCCATATCGGGCGAAATATTAAAGATTCAAGCCAGGATTTTTTTAAAGCTCAAATATGGAGATGAAAAAGGGTTTTTGCCAGCAACAGCTGGAAAACTAATTGCAAAAAGAAATTTGGTCTCGGTCTACTAGCCATATTTGGAGAGAAATTGTCAGCTCAATCAGAACTCTTCCCCTAGTTTAAAGAATAGATTTACAACGCAGACGAGTCTGGAATCTATTGTAAAATCCTCCCTGCAAAACATTTGTCGCTGCCACTGAAAGAAATACTCCGGGAAGGAAAATAGCCAAACAGCGCGTTACGTTCTTAGCTTGCACAAATGTTACAGGTACGCATAAGCTAAAGCCATTAGTTACTGGAAAGGCCAAGACACCAAGAGCATTTTAAAACTTCGAGATACCTGTTGAGTATGATCACTCAAAATTGTTCCACAAATCTTTCGTACAAGAGATAAGTTTTTCAATTTAAGTTTTCCAAAACAACAATCAGATTGGAAATTTATTTAGGATCTAAAAAATCTTGTAGAAAATGGATATCTTCCAAGAGCGCTGCTTCTACTAGACAATGCACCGAGTCATCCACCAGAAGACGAACTTAAAAGCAGTGATGGTCAAATTACAGTGATGTTTCTGCCACTTAATATCATATCCTTAATATAGTCTATAGAACAAAATATATTCCGGCTATCAATGTTATATTACCGTAATTGTTTGCTGCCTAAAATAATAGCGTGCATAATGAATGTACATACACTGCAGTAATGAGACGAACTATTAAAAGGTATAACTTTGAAGGAAGCTACAACATTGCTGGCAAGTGCTTTGGAGAAATTTAGAGCGGATACAATTTGCAAATTCTGGCAGAACATATTTGAGAAACGATTATTTTACACAAGATGACGACGTGACCTTGTCTAGATATTTTCAACAACTTCATCCAGAATTAGCATATGCAGCACAAACCAGTGTCTTTGACGAATGCTATTCCCGATGGCACAATTTCGAATAGATTTTGGAAAGAGTTGACCGAAATCCCAGTCCCGATTTTGTTCGTAGAAGATACCAACGAAGATGTAGCTGACATTGAAAATGCAAGTCAATCACCGAAAATTTGGAAAATGATTCTACTTATGAAGAACTGTTGATGCTACGAAAAATGCGTCAAAAAGGCCATTCAACAAGGATTTAAAAAAGACATGTTTACTCTATTTGCAATCAATAAAAACTAAAGGTTTTCATAAAAATCTAAAATTTGCATACTTTTTCTTTATTTAATAGGTTCCCTCAATTATATGAACTTTTCGATTATCAACTTGCTAGACATTAATTATTTCACATGATCGAGAATCTACTGTAATACCAAGATTGAATAGAATCTCAATATCGAAAATGTCCACGAAAACAATACGAACTTGCTTTTTATAGGTTCAAGTAACAACAAATCACATCAAGTTGCCTCACCCAGTCTATCACTTTGTCGCCCTAAAGGTGTAAAATATTCGCCGAATACCCGTATTCTTTTATTCTGCAAATAATTCTGCCTAATTTCGGTAATCATGACATTAATATTACCTAAAACGCTTTCATCATCCCTAAATTGCAACTTAAAATAAAGAAATAAATCCACTAACTTTAAATTCATTTCTAATATTTTTCTCAGCTGACAATTTGATTTCTGCATGCAAATAAATCAAAAGCACCTGAGAACAAAAACAAAGGTTATAAAAACTCACCCATCAAAATGCATTCCTCTTCAAACGGTTGTTGTTTTGTTTGTAATAATTTTAGCACACACGCACGCGAACGCGACCGATGGGGAACCATTATGCATACTGCACTTGCCCCAACAAATAACAGGGGTAAGACATTAAGGACACCAAGAGCTGGCCATAACCACAAAGAACATCACACACAGGCCCACATACACTGCACTTGCCAGCATTATTTTAATTTTCTTTTTTAAATGAAAGAGAGAATTTCAAGCAGAGCTTACATAGATGACACTTGCTTTGCTATGATCAGACTTCTGATTCTTACACAAGAACACTTACTGAGAGGGGGAGGGAGGGAGACAAACGAACTAGCACTTTACACAAACGAACGATTTCGGACACTCGATTTAAACCGCACACTAGTTAACTGATGAAGAGGAAGACTACTCACCTGAAGATCCAAAATGACACTGTGCCGGTTGCTTAGCTAATTGCATAGCGAGAGGTAGGTCAAGGTTGGAGAAAAGTTTTCTCCAAAAAAAAATCTACCATCAACTTGCGGGTGTTGGTTCGAGAGTATGAGAGGCAGTTGATCTATTTTTCCTTTCTTTCACCTGTTGCTGATTAGGATGCAGATTTTTGCGATCTGTCTGTGAAAGTGCGAATGGAATGCTTCTCACTTAATATTTGGAGAGATATGATTTAGGTGTAATCGTAGAAAAGGCAGGACATATTCATTTGGTGCGAGTGACGGGTGTAAAACGAAATAACGTTCTCTCTGTGTTGAATATTTGAATTTCAATTGCAGCTCTGAATACGGTGAACAATCGAAGTTTCTCGATATTCTGTTCATAAATATCGAGAAAAGGGGATTTTTAGCAACTGACTGCCAATAAATCGAAGTAAAATATTTTTGAAATAGGCAATGCAACGAGTTTCTTTTAATCAGACGGGCTGTTGTGCTGTATTGGCATAACTTGAGGATTAATAAAAGTTTTGTTTTTGCGATTTGCTTTTCTGCAGAGCTCTACTTTAGTTCACATTCCTTTGTCAGAATATTCCACTTGAAAATTAAACAAACAAGAGTTTTGTTGCTTTGATAATTGTTTGCTTCCATTGTCAAAGCCTTCGTTTAGTTTGCAAAATAGTTTCTACAATTTTTATTTTTACTTTTTTTCGGTTCACCACATACTATTTTTATGAACAATTTCAGCTTATGTTTAAGGGAGTATTCACAGCTCAACGAACTGTCATCAAACTATTTTTAGTACTTTTATACACCCAAAATTGCAAATTCTACATTTAAAAATAAAATAAAATAAAATTTATTGTTTAATACAAAAACTAAATTGACTGAACCCTTCTGTTACATGTCTTTTTGTGTCCTTCTTGGCGGATATTTTCTCAAAAAGAACAATAAACATCTATTTTATTTATGAAACTGTTATATTTTTACATCATTTACATTGAAAAATCGAAAAAAAAGATGATGATGGTCAAACTTTCCCGTGTGCCTCATAAAGGCACACTGTGATCTATGTAGGTTTTGTGAAGGGTGTATTTTACAGCTGTTTTAGGGATTGAAAATTTTTGTTCGTTGGTTCTGTTCTTAACTTTTTCGACTTTTATAAATAAAATGTATAATATGTGTTTACCTGGACATATCATATTATGAAAATTAGCCCAAAATTATTGAATTTCGCGTGTGCCTCATAAAGGCACACTGTGATCTATGTAGGTTTTGTGAAGGGTATATTTTACAGCTGTTTTAGGGATTGAAAATTTTTGTTCGTTGGTTCTGTTCTTAACTTTTTCGACTTTTATAAATAAAATGTATAATATGTGTTTACCTGGACATATCATATTATGAAAATTAGCCCAAAATTATTGAAACCGAATTAACACTTGGAGAAATTGTGGCCTTAAAATGTAAATGAGTGGACTTGGAGGTAATGACAAAACAATTGCGTGACAAAAAGTCACTCGTTATGTACGCTACCATTGGTCCACACGTGCATTAATTTGCTGGCATCAGTGATTATTTTCGCGGAAGTATAATTAAAATCCTTGTGCAAACCTTTATTGGTGTGCCATTTGCAATCCCGCAGATAATTAAAGTGTCAGCAAAAATCTAATTTTTATGTAAATTTTTGGTGTTCAAAGATAAAATCTAAATTTAAATTTGTATAAACAATACGTACATTTGTAGAAGTTTAAATGAAACTGTCGAGCCGAGCTAAGTTCTATTTCTGTGTGTAAAGTTTTACTAGTCCGAAGTTCAGTTGGATCTATGCTGGTGCCAGCATGTGTAAAAACTTCCCTTAACTCAAATATGACATTTGATCAAGATCGAGAGCAAATAATTTTTCAAAATCGACCATTAGTAAAGTATACACACCTAACTACTTTTAATTTTGGAATGAGAATGAAAATTCAGTTTTCGCCTACAGATATTGCATTAAAATGAATTTTGAAGGAAGTCCATCCAGCTGCTTAGTCTGGAGTCAACAAACGAATCCGAAAATCGGAATCGTTTTATCCTCCCTACTTTATCACTCACAGTCGGATCATTCATTCTTTCGGTTCAAATTGGTATTTATGTGGAGAATGATACACTTTAGCGGATTCAATAATTTTGATCTTCGAGTTTTGCAAATTGTAAATTCCCTCCGGCGGATTCTATACGAGTAATTAGGGTAAGAGTCACTTTTTATTCGTCTGAAATAGTTATGTAATAGACAATTTTATCGAATTTTTATTAATTGAGGTTCCCAAGCAAAACTGCGTTCACCTTCTGTCTGAACGTTGCTTTGGCGGCAATAAGAAATTTGTTGTTTTTTCTATAATATTTTTAGACCAACCGGGGTTTTTCCGGGTTATGTTTCCATCCGGGTTCTCTTCAAGTTGTATATACAAACAAATATTCTCAAAATAAAAGAATAAATTTCTTTAAAAACGTGCAAAGCGTTATGAAGTGTAAGCACTATTCGAACTACATGTCTAAATTTCTTAAAAGTCCAATATTAAAGGAAAAAAAATAGAAATGATTAGTATCATTTTGAGAATAGAAATCACGTAGAATTAAATGAAATACATGTGAATATTTGGGGCAACTTGTTTTAAGTAATATAGAAATTACCGCAAAACACATGTAAAAATGTTAAGGAAAAAAATTTCGGAGAAAATATTTCAATTTCTATAACTGTTGAGCCCCTATTTGCCCAGTCATTCAAAATCTCTTTCGCCAATATTAGAAAGATTTCCATTTTTAGATCTTGAGATCTTGAGATCTTGATACTGGTAGGCCAAAACATGCTACCCTTAATTTGAAAAGCTTAATTTAACACCGAATATTCTTTCATAGCAGTAATAGGCAATAGTTTTACAAATGAAAAATGCCCGAATTTAAAAGTTATTATTAAAACACTGATGGTTCTACCATTTCAAAACACGTCAGTGAAAATATTTTTTAGCAAGCTGAACGACATAAAAACTAGCTCTCAAAATCGGCGAAGAAAAGGTACATTGGTTAAAGTACTTATAACTCAAAAAGGGCATTGAAGTTAGTGGTGGAATCACAGAAATTGTATGTAACAAACTTTCTTCTTTTTTTTCCAAGTGTTTATTTATTTATACGTCTGTCTAAGCGACAAGTACATATATTTTAAAGACATGGTGTGAGATACATGTACACATAGTATATTTGAATTGTGACTAATGTCAACAAAGCCATTTGTTTAACGAGCGAGTATAGTATTGACCCTTATTGTGAGTGTCGATCAGCGTTCGATTCGAAAAAAAGTCGATAAATTCCCTTTTTGGTATCGTGTATCGCAATCGACAAAGGTATATGTTACTGTGAATAACGAACGTGGTTATTGTGAATATAGCATACATTTTTAACATTTGGGTTATTTTCTCTGTTTTGATTTTCGTGAGTTACAAACAAAAGTTCAATAAATTTATGTAAGTAATGTAATTTTTTATGCATATGCATACATAAAACACATTTAAATAAATTTCAGTGAAGTAAAATAAAAAATGATTTCCACCGAATTTTTTTTTTGACGATTTGGACTCTTAATTGCCAGTAATTCCTTATTTTTATCTTTTTTCAGATAATAAATCTTTTTGGAATATTCTTCCAAGCTCAAATCTTTCTTTTTTATATCTGCCATCGTAATTTTGATTTCGTTGAAAAAATCCTCTTGTGTGCTTGTTTGCTTCATCAAAAGCGAAATTCTCTAATCAGCTTCTTATTTTGTTTTTCTTGAGATTTTTTAATACGAGCAAAACGAGATGTATTCTCATAATCTAAATGTTCGTCTGCAATAATATGAATTCGTCCTGGCTCCTCTTTGGCTTGTACGAGCATATTACATGAATTTTCTTTATTTTCGAAGTCGATTTCAGTTACCTGTCCAAACTCTACGCCTGGAAGATCTATGGAGGCATTTATGGAAAGTAAACCTATGGCACTTTGCTCCAAGTTACTGAATGTGCGTAAACGGTTTGGCCACCGCCAGTCGCCTGGATTTCGGTCTTATTTTCCGCCTTTTTTTTTCTAATTTTACACTTTAAATCAGCCGAAACCTATCGCAATAAATGTTTTTGTAATGCTTTTCTAATAATTAACACAAACTAAAATTACCTTAACCCATTTAAACCAATTGCTTACAGGAGGACTAAGACTATTAAGTTTTGCACAATCTTTTCCCATCGGTGTTTCGCTAGGACTTTCCCACAAATTCCCTTCGCAATTTCAGGATTCGCTTTCATTGATGAAACCAGCTTTTCCATTTGTTTTTTATTGCTCACTGCTTTTGCCCTGTAATTGAATTAATTATTATTTTTGAAATAACATTACATTTTTGTTCATAACATTGCACTTCTTGCACAGTCAATCAGGAAAACGTAAACGAAAAGGATCGACTGTCAAAATTAAAAATTTCGTTCACAATTGACATTCGGCGCGTTCTAAGCACACCAAATTTGTTATTCGCTAGTAGCAAAATCATGGAACGCCCTTTTAGCTTTACAACAGCTGATATCTAGAAACTCACTATATTTATTATACCTATAGGTGGGCAACTATCGGTAGTCATCATTTTCGATAATTTCTGATACTATTCGATTGTTTTAACTGAACCTTTTAATAAAATCTAGTTAAACTAAGAAAAAAACAGTGTTAGGCCGTGTAAAATGTTAGTAACATTTTAATTAGATACTAACACTTTGTCAAGACCTATTCTACTGTGTAAAAACAATTAATATTAAAAACTAGTTTTAGAATAAAATCTAAAAGCGAAAAAACGATTTCTCCCTAACTAATTGATTTGATACAATGTCATTGACTTTAGTTACCAACAATTCAGAACATCTACTAGTTTTAATTATGGAATGATTCTATCGATAACACTTTCCGACCATCGATTCTCGATTTTTCATTCCATCGAAGACATTGAAATATCAAAGAGCAGTCTAAAGTTAATTTTAATCAAATTTCATTGAACTGTAATAGAAAGATTAGTAAGTGGTAGACTGAGAATCAACATTTTTTGGCATTTATTGGATATATTCATCGCTAATGGATTGTATTGACAGATGACGGTATTCTCTTGTTCTTAACTAGCTAAGAGTTGTGGAGAGAATTTCTTCGCTATATCCCCTTCAGATTTCCCCCGGCCATTATCACAATATATGCAGGATATATTTGAGGATTACAATTCCACAATTGATTATCAGATTGGTTTAATGATAGCTCTATATAATAAGATTTATAGATAATGATGAGTCTCGTTGAAGAATCGAGAATAGTTGTCTAAATTTGTTCTTCATTTTGTTCCGCTTTTGCTGTATTTGGTGCTTCCAATTTGGCTTGCTATTAGGAGATATATTCCTAGGTATTTGGCTACCGTGTCGGTGTAGATATCTTTGAGGTGTTATTTTTTTTTGTAGTAAATATAACCAGGACCGTTTTGTCTTCGTTCACTTTTATGCGCCAGTCATCAAACCATTTGGTAGTGTCGTCTAGAATTGTTTGTGGTTGGATAGTCGCAGTTTGTAAGCATTTGTGGGACTAAATCAATATGATGGCATAAGAAAAGTGGCAATCATCGATGTTGAAAAGTTTGTGCAGTAGTCTGTGCGCCGCCATGAGGGACCCCAGCTCGTGTTGTGTATCTTTTAATCATCAGACAGAAGTCTGCTGTTCGAAGCTTTCCTTGTTTTAGCAGTAGACCAGCGTGCCTTACGGTGTCGAAGGCTTCAACAATGTCAATGAATATTCCTACGCAAAATCGTTTCTCCTCCAAGTCACTTGAAATTTTGTTCGTCACTCTGTTGATTTGTTAGATTGTCGAGTGTTGTCTTTCAAATCCGAACTGGTAGTCTGTTGAAAAAGGCTGCCATACGGTAACACAATAGTCTTTCGAAGATTTTTGACACTTCAGAAAGTAAGCTGATCGGTCTGTATGATATTGTTTTGGTTGCTTCCTTTCCATGTTTTGGTAGCGCTATTATTTCGGCAACTTTCGATACTTTTGGAAAATGCTTTAGTCTAGTCATTGCGTAGTATATATTACCAAGATGTTGGAGTGCTAAGTAATTTGTTAAGTATTTCTCCCTTCAAAAGATCATATCTTGGGGCTTTATTGTTGTTTATATTATGCATCGTTTTATTTTATTTATTGTTAACGGTTTTTAGGATAGTGGTCCTGTGAATCTGTAGTTGTGGAATTCGAGTGTTGCCATCATCATTGGAGAATATTTTCAAGAAATATTGTTCCGCTAGGTTATTTGCCTTCTCATGATTTTTGCTGGTCCAGTTTCCATCGGTGTTCTTCAGAAGTCGGTAATGAATTATTTCGTTTTACAGTTTTTTTTTTCCAAAGCAAGTAGTTCGTTTCAGAGGTTGTTGTCAGTTTTTTTAAAAAGTTTGTTAAATTGTTATTCTGATTTCCCCTTAGTATTTACTTAAAGTTTTTTTTTATTACTCTGTTTAATTTTTGCTTATCCGTCGGTGCTATTGTGATCTGCCACCTTTGCCTTGGCTTTCTTTTATCGTCCTAATGTAGTCTGGGGTATAATTTTCGTTTGATTTTGGCATACTTTTTGGTGTTGTCCGGTATGCAGCTTCATTGATAATGCAATTGAAATAAATGATTGATCTTTCAGTGTCCGTATGCGATTTGAGACATATCTTGGTTTGTGATTTTGAGTCTAATAATTTTTGCAATGCGTTCCAGTCCGTTTAGTTGTTATAGAGTTTAGGTTGTCCGGGGGTGGAAGTGTTGTCGCATGAATACTCTAGTACAATAGGCGAATGATGAGATGAAACCGGATTTTATTTCTAGTTTAGAAAGACTAACGTTTTTTGTTACACATAAGTCAACTAAGTTTGTTTTTTTTACTTATTACGTAATAAGTGCAATAAAACCTAAAATATACTCGTAGATATTAAAAGCAAAGGATTATTTATGCTTAATCCTTGAACCATATCGATAGTCCCACATAAATCTGCTATCAAACTCATATTTCATAGTATGCTACTACTTATTTAGTTTTCTATTAATTTTCGTCGAATTTATAGTCAAGCTGAAATTATTTTTTTATAAAATGTGTTTTTCATACAATCATACACATAAACTGCCATTTCGATTTTAGTATCAGCATGAAGTCAAGAAATGCGACTCTAAGAAAAAATTTAATTAGATATGAAGAAAATTGACCCTAAAAGCTCCGTCGATTACATTTTTGAATTAATTTTTGATTTTGTGACAGCATTGGCATTAGAGCTCAAATTTTGGGATTGTCGAAAAGCGTCCTTGTTTGTGTTATGTTTTGTTTTTATATATGTTATGTATATAAATATATATGTATATGTATAATTTTTTAACTTTTAAAACATTGCCGGTTTTTTTCTGAAAATGTCCTGGCAACACCAGTTTAAAGAGTAAATTGAATTGTAGGTATCGTATTCCTAGGTATATATGTACAAATTAAGAAAAACTGGTGTTAGCGATTTGATGAAGTGAACAAAACCATCTGCCGCATAGTTGAGTGATGCTGTGCTTTTTAGAGTGCCCACAGTGCAAATGAGAACTTAAAAAGTTTATTTAATCGACTCGGTTACACTATAAATTGCAACTGTTTTAGTAAACTCTTTTCGTTCGAAAAGCGCATAAAAGGCAACAGCAACAATAACGCCGCAATGTCACTAATAGTGTTGAAGTTCAGCAACTCACAGGAGAGAAACGCCGTTTTGATTTCAGCAACAAATTATCGCAATCAAAATGATGAACTATGTCTTCAAGATCTTAGTGAAACCTGGTTGTAGACAATAAATATACCAAACTATAAACTCTTTAGAAATGACAGAGTTACTTGGGGGGAAGGGGGTGGAAGGGATAATGTAATGTAATTAATAAGTAATAAGTAAATACAAAATGCTTAGTTTTATGTGCTTATAGTAATAATAAACGTTGACCCCCAGCTTAATTTTCCTCAGTTCTAGATGAGTATTGTGCGCGCTATAAACATCTCATTATCTTTGGCGACTCTGATTATCAACCATCTAACACATTTTATAAACTACTGCATAATGACGACAACTTTTCCTCAGTCTTGGAAAATTGCAAGACTTTTTCCTATTACCAAGAAAATCAATCCGACTTCTTCCGTCAATTTTAAACCGATCAGCATCCTACCATGTTTATCAAACGCCTTTGAGAAAATTATAGCAAAACTAATTTTCAAATTGATAAACAGCTTTCTGTCTAATAGGTACCAATCCAATCCTTTAAGGAGTTCCGCAAGGGTCAATGTTTGAGCCGGTTCTATTCTGCATACTTATAAATGAAAAACTCTAAAAACTCTTCAGTACATCCATATGCAGATGATGTTCAACTTAATTTAGCCAAACATTTTAACAACTTAAAAGAACTTGCTTCTCTTCTGAACGAGGAACTAAAATAAGTCAACATGTGGTCGTTATCTAATAGGTTACAACTAAATGACCTCAATCACTTACCCGATTTATGGTTTTCGAAAAAAAAAAAAAAAATCAAAACTATACAATCTGCCACTAGTCTCGGTTATGTAATAAGTCGTAATTTTCCTGGCTACAATCACAGCAACGTGGTCATCGGTCGTATGTACATACATACATACAGATGTAATTTTACTTTTTATCTCTTTTGCTGAGGTTGTATATTGTTCACTTGGTTTCTCATCTCAGCGAAAATTACAAGTAGCTTTTAATGATACAGTTCGGTATATTCATGGACTTTGTAGATATGACCATATCTCGGTATATTCTACGATGTTACTGGGCACTTCGCAAGAATTCATCAATGCCAAGAACTGCATATCTTTGCATAAAATCATTAATAATAAGTGCCCTACGTAACTGCTTTGCACATTATACTTCACTCGTTCTACAAGAACCATTACCCCAATCGATATCAGTACGGGTATATTAATTCTTTGCGATTGTTTTTTTCACGCTGTCAGACTATGGAACTTGTTACCCTCGCAAATTAAAAATACCTATTTCTAATCCTGCCAATTTTAAAAGTACGATACATCTTCACTTCTCATCTTCTACGCCTCCAAATGAACTTATTTCTTTCTGTTTCCTATTTTGTTGACGTGAAATAACCCCCTACGAAATAAGGCCGCATTTGGCATTATTTCTATTCTTAAGTGGAAATAAGGCCAAATGAAGAAAAATTTGGCATTTGGCTTTATTTCCTTCAATAAAGTGGAATAATGCCCTGAGGTCCTTATTTCGTTCAGTTGAAATTTGACCGTGGAGCGACGACGAAGTCGCGTGAGCGGCTAAGCTACCTTCAAAAGCGGAGTTTAATTAAACTAATCGCTCGAAACGCGGCACTTACCCACTTACATGGCCGGCACAAAACTGTTTTATAATAAATTTACTTACATACATACGTATAATTACAGAACTCAAAAGAAAATATCATATATTCTTAATCCTGACAAAAAAACAACATTTCTTGTAAATTCTTATAACATTTTCATGATACCTACTCGTACATACATACTCGTACGTATAATTACAGAACTCAAAAGAAAGTAAAACAAATCAGGAAAAGATTTTTGTTATTTTTTTCGGTGTCCCATGTTTTATGTATTTCTCGACAATTTGTTTAAAACATGTTGAGCATAGCTTGATATGGTTGCATGGTTGTAGTAGTACCATCCAAGGATTTTCGCAACATATCGTACAGAGAATGATTGGTTTCTGAATATTTGCATTGCCTTCATTATCTTCACTTTTGGAATTGTTAGCATAATATCATCATTTATCTCATAACGTTTTTTTTTTTTATAATTTGAACGTGTTAAAGGGGATATAAATACCCTTATACTAATTTTTAGAACACGTGCGTTTTTGTGGAAAGAGGAAGAGAAGAAACTCAGGTGGTGTTAAGTTTCTGTAAACTCCAAGTGTGGCTGTCCAGATAACTGGGGAGTATTTTGTTTGTTTTCGCTATTATTGTCGTTGCTTATGATTCATAGTATTTTTTTCCGTCCTCCTGATGTCATCATCACGATCAAGTTGCCTTTTATCCATATGACCACCCTACTGCCAGTGTTATGCCTTCACAGTAGAGTTGACTTAGCTTTCGCAAGTGATCGACTTTTTTATTTATTTCATGCGAAATAAATAGATGATTCTTGACATCAGGATTCGAACCGTGAATCAACAGCATGACAAGCGATGATGTTACCACTACACCACGGCCTCATCACGTTTGTCATCAAAATTGCTCAAATGTTTAACGATTAAAATATTATTTTTTGAATTCGTGATTTGTTTTAAAAAAAATCGTTAATGGTTATTTTATTTCTGTCTAATTTATTTAAAAAAATAAATTTACTTTGGTCTGTGGAAAACTAATTCTGAAACATTGCCGTAAAATTCATCTGAAGTTTCCAACCTAAACGAAGACGAGGAAGGTTTTCACAACGAAAGCAAACAATTACTCGTATTAAAGCCACACAACTCGTGTTTGTTTAATTTTCAAGTAGAACATTCTGACAAAGGAATGTGATAGCAATGTGAAAAAAATTTTGTTGGAGAAAAGCTTTGTGAAAAAGCAAAAAACAAATCTTTTATTAATCCTCAAATGCCAATACGGCACATCAGCTCGTCTGATTAAAAGAAACTCGTTGCATTGCCTATTTCAAAAATATTTTACTTCGATTTATTGGCAGTCAGTTGCTAAAAATCCCCTTTTCTCGATATTTATGAACAGAATATCGAGAAACTTCGATTGTTCATCGAACTCAGGGCTCCAATTGAAATTCACACAGAGAGAACGTTATTTCGTTTTACACCCGTCACTCGCACCAAATGAATATGTCCTGCCTTTTCTACGATTACACCTAAATCATATCTCTCCAAATATTAAGTGAGAAGCATTCCATTCGCACTTTCACAGACAGATCGCAAAAATCTGCATCCTAATCAGCAACAGGTGAAAGAAAGGAAAAATAGATCAACTGCCTCTCATACTCTCGAACCAACACCCGCAAGTTGATGGTAGATTTTTTTTTGGAGAAAACTTTTCTCCAACCTTGACCTACCTCTCGCTATGCAATTAGCTAAGCAACCGGCACAGTGTCATTTTGGATCTTCAGGTGAGTAGTCTTCCTCTTCATCAGTTAACTAGTGTGCGGTTTAAATCGAGTGTCCGAAATCGTTCGTTTGTGTAAAGTGCTAGTTCGTTTGTCTCCCTCCCTCCCCCTCTCAGTAAGTGTTCTTGTGTAAGAATCAGAAGTCTGATCATAGCAAAGCAAGTGTCATCTATGTAAGTTCTGCTTGAAATTCTCTCTTTCATTTAAAAAAGAAAATTAAAATAATGCTGGCAAGTGCAGTGTATGTGGGCCTGTGTGTGATGTTCTTTGTGGTTATGGCCAGCTCTTGGTGTCCTTAATGTCTTACCCCTGTTATTTGTTGGGGCAAGTGCAGTATGCATAATGGTTCCCCATCGGTCGCGTTCGCGTGCGTGTGTGCTAAAATTATTACAAACAAAACAACAACCGTTTGAAGAGGAATGCATTTTGATGGGTGAGTTTTTATAACCTTTGTTTTTGTTCTCAGGTGCTTTTGATTTATTTGCATGCAGAAATCAAATTGTCAGCTGAGAAAAATATTAGAAATGAATTTAAAGTTAGTGGATTTATTTCTTTATTTTAAGTTGCAATTTAGGGATGATGAAAGCGTTTTAGGTAATATTAATGTCATGATTACCGAAATTAGGCAGAATTATTTGCAGAATAAAATAATACGGGTATTCGGCGAATATTTTACACCTTTAGGGCGACAAAGTGATAGACTGGGTGAGGCAACTTGATGTGATTTGTTGTTACTTGAACCTATAAAAAGCAAGTTCGTATTGTTTTCGCGGACATTTTCGATGTCGATATTCTGTTCAATCTTGGTATTACTAAGTATAATAGAGAAACTCAAAAAGGTGGGTATCGTAATTATATCCATCTGTATATCACATTGTAGCATAGACGTCACCTGGGGGCCACTGTGGGATACCGTAATTTTCGGTGCCGTGAAATAACGCTAAGCGAGATAAGCACAAATCTGAAAGTGTGGCCTATTTTGCAATAATGAAGTAAGACCATATTTCAACATTTGGCTTTATTTGACTTTCACTAAGTGAAATAATAGGTACCAAATTGGCCTTATGGCGCTTTGAGCTTAGTTGACTTTATTTCACTTTAAGGAAGCGAAACAAGGCCAAATGTGGCTTCCTGATAGCGCAATGTAATTTTGAATAAAACGACATTTCTTCTTTATTACACTTTATAGTTTTTATTTATGTATGTTTGTATGTATGTATGTATGTAATACTCCATCCGCGAAAATCATTTTTTTTTTATTTGCAATTGGTTATACTCGTAATGTGAAACTCGTTAATACTCTGGCATATGTTACATTCTAATTAACAACTTTATTATTAGACACAGCTAAACAATCAAACAAAAAGTGTTTGGAATAAGTAAAGCTTAATATAAGTCAAGCTATTTTAGCAATAAATCCGTGTGCTATTCTGCAGAATTTGTCTGCAAATTGAATTGTTGTTTTTCATGTAGTTCTCCGAAATTTGTGGAAAAAAATCTAAACATAGTTACACGATTGGAGAAGGATAGTGTGTTCAATTGTGCTGCGAATTACGCAAAAGACTCTCGTTTCAGCGGCATTGCAAAGATCGTGATCCGCAGGATCTTGGTCTACTTCTTCTTCGCTTTCACGGTGATATGTTAAATTTGCAAATTTTCGTCAAGAAGGTTGTTATGGTCGTTTGTCATTTGATTTAAGAAATCATTGAAATTATTTTTTTGTCCAATTTCTTCAAACTTACATCAATCTGTATTTGCTTGACTGTAATTTTTTTTTTTTTTTTGTGGTTCAAAAATATCAAACGTCCCATCTAAGGACATGATGAATTCCCTTGATTTAAGGCGATCTTCATCTAGCAAGCAGTCAATAAATTTGATGAAAGTGTCATTCTTTGTCAGTTTTTGACTGAGGCGACTGTTGTAGGTTTCAAGAGCACTTCTCGTCCTATTCGTTTTTTCAAATATAGAAACAGCAGATGGCGCTTCCTAATTTAGTTGCCTTTCTTTAAAAAGAATATTATAATAACTATAAATAATGCATATAATGATGGACAAGGTCATCGATTGTCGCTTATAATATATTAAAGAAACCTTGAAAATACTTTTTCCATTTGTTTTGAATGGTTTACCATTTGCTTCTGTATAAAGAAGGTAGAACGCTGAACACATATCACCATGTCTCAGCAGTGAAAGTACTAAAAACTTACGGAAGAATCGGTTCGCTTCCCTGTTCTTATGAAGGGAGCTTACAAATGTCGCCATTTGAAGAGCCTTTCTCCTAACAGACTGGCAATAATGAAACCATCAGGCCGTTAACTGTCTTATTGGAAAAAGTTTCTTCAGACTGTTTCTCAATGCTTTTTCATAATCCATTACAAACGAATTGGGTTTTAATTGGAACAAATTTGCTTCATGAGCACGTAATGAATGACTAGACCTGAAATAAGTGTTTCTTAGTACAAAGTATTAGGACATTTGCACATTTATATTCAAATTTGATTTTTAGGTATATGTACCTGCGCACAATATTTATATATGTATGCATTTAATATTTTAAAATTTGATACAGAAATTTGCGCTAATTTTAGGCTATTATTTTCACAAAATCTCCCAAATGAGAAGTGCAACTTTTAAAATGTTTCAGTATCAAATTTTAAAATATTAAATACATACATATATACATATATGAATGAAGGTACATCTATGCTTACTTAAAAATCACAAAATGTCAATGCACAACAAGAATAAAACGTAATTTAATATTTATTATACATACAATTTTTTTTTTTACATGTTCGTCATGAGCAAAGTGCACTATCAATAGCTGCTTATAGCCGCAAGATGGAACAACACTGAAAGTGCCATCCAATAAATACTCGCGGTTCGGTATTTTTGGCAGCTTTTGGATGGCAGTTGCAATTGTTGGGACAGGAAGTTTGAGTTACAAAGATTATCCTCTATAGAAGGGGTCACTATTTTGGTATCGTGACATACCAAAATCATTCATTACATTTTTTACTTGAAATAAGTTCAACACTTCTTTTACAGTAACAGAAACTTTGGGGAAAGATTTGTTTCTGATGTTTATAAGCTGTCTTCTTATTTTTCCAAATTGAACACTTGAGGCACTTTGAATGTCTTTTCCACAGACTTCATATCAAATACTTCCCGAATCCCACTTCTTTTTAGTGAAGTATTTGCACACCCTTCCTTAATTTCATTAATAATTTTCATTTTTATTATGTGCTATTATTCAAATCAAACACTGCACTAGCACTGCATGCTTTATTACAGCAAGTGTATCGCTTAGACATTTTCAAGTTAATTTTAAACTTATACAAATGCTATATCTCTGGAAAACTTTTCTAAAACCCTCACAAAACTCGAACGGGAATATCTAATCGCTAGTACTACTTTCCATTTCGCAACGTTAAATTAGCCGATTAAATGTAAAATACATAGGGAACAATTTTAGATACTTTCGAGCAATAACTGGTCAAATAGAAGAACAGAGTAAATAGACCGAGTAGACTAGGTTCGAATATAGTCGTGAGTTGGGTAGTTGTTAATGATATTGAGACATAGCGATGAACACAAGTTTATAAGTCGATGAGTTCGTGAATTATTCTTTAGCAAATCAGAGTTGAAATCTCCACAAACTATTAAATACATACTCATATCTGGCAGAACATTCAGCGAGGGCAGAGGAAAAAGGGACAGGAGAAATGCTTTTATTTGAAATGTAAACACATGATAGAACGCATTTAATATTACCACCAGAAATCTTCAATGTTAAGAATTCAACATCACTGTCATCTTCTGATTTACTAATTATTCGAGCATTGTAAGAATTTCTACAATAGACTGCAAATCCCCCTCAAGAGTGCACGTTATTCTATCATTTCGATGCAAATTGAAATTCGATGTGCCATAGACTTCATCAGAAGTATCCGGTTTGAATCAAGTTTCGCTAATATTGACCAAATAACGCATATAATCTAATTTGGATGAATTAAGACTACGGGCATTGAAATAAAAACCTTGAATCCCTCTTGCGACTTGGTGGTGTACAATTGTTTGTACATTAACAAAATGAAGAGCTAATAACAGCCGTGTCGTCAGTCATAATTCAAGGAGTTTTGACCTCTTGTGGATTTGATAGGGTTGGCTTCTCTAAATAACACATCCAATTTGCGACCTTGAAATCTGTTTGGTCCAAGGATGTGCTTTGAAGACCCTGATGACATTTTTTATCATTTTAACATATTTTAGCAAATTTCAAATGGCACCCCCGAATTAGGGTTTCTCATTTCTCAGAGATTTCACAATCCGGGGATTCCAAGAAAAACTTGGATCCCGAGGATCCTGGGTTTTGAAATAGTAATTGAAACAAATGTAAATGTTTCCGTATATACTCGTAACATATGAATTCAAAATCGAAAATTATTTCATTATTTCAAACATTAGAGCAAAATTTTAATATTTAAGATAAAAATATTTGTTTATATTTTCATTGTAAGTAGATACTCGTAAATAGATTTGAAGATAAAAAGGGGTCCTCGGTCAGATGCATCAACCATAGGTCCATTGTGATACCACTATGGAATAGGTATTACGATCCCTATCTACTCCATGGACCATCTACTAGTTCTGATTATACCATTGATTTTGGCAGTGCAGATTTTGTTCAGCTTGCTTGAGTACCCCTTCTGATATGGTCAAGGTAAGAATATACAGAGAGGTAGCGAACTATAGTGTCCTGGTTCTCCTCGTCCATGCAGTTTTTGCAGAAATCATTGCTTGCAAAGCCTAGTCTCTAAGCATGTCTGCCAACATCGACAGACATAATTACAGTATCCAGTAATGACGTTAGTGAGTTTGAAGATGTTATTCCTACGGTGTCTCAGCAGTACATTTGACTCGTTAAAAAGCCTGGCCATATTAGCCTAGCAGTATTGAAGTTGTTAAGATGTGTCCACCAACGCTTGGCTTTTTCACTACATCAACGTGAGTCAAGGTACGAGTATTTGATGCATGACATTGGCTCGATGGCATTCCTCTATACGACTACGTACCGAGTGAACCTTGCCGAGCTAATACATCAGCCACACAGTTTCCTGAGATATTTCAATAACCAGGTACCCAGCAGAGAATGATATTATATAATTATGCTATTATTACTTTAATTGTTTTAAATGTTAGTAATATGGAAATGGAGTTAATTAATAAATAAAGCGGGTCAGTTAACAGGGACATTGAGTCACTTGTAATAAAAAATGCACATTTATTGGTACTAATATACGTAGCTACATACACATGTACATATGTACATATGTACTGCACATACAATATGTGTCATAACCGCTATGATGCTCACATTTGCGAATGCTTTATCGACGACTTGAAAACTCATAGTAGTAAGAAAATGTTTCGCTTTAATTGTTATCTACCAAGGTTTCCACACAACATAGTGCGCATATTTTTTCACACCAGTATCCGTAGAATTGTTTTACCTTTATCTTACGAACGCATTAGAAACACTCTTTTTTGCAGCAGAAATTAGCCTTCATCCTACCTTTTTTGAAATATTTTGTTGGACTTTTTCCCGCGCTCCCGTGGTTGCTTTTCCGGAATTATGAATTGTACATTTTACTACGAATTCTGGGATCCTGTTTGAGACACCCTACTTAGAATACGTTGTTCTAACATTTTATACATACATAACTGCAGTGTAAGGCAACCAGAGTTGCCATTATAGGTTAAGCGTAGTACATTCCAAAAAAGGGTAGTAATCCCACTTTAATGAAGTGGATTTGATAACAGTGCACGGTTATTGCAATTCGTTATAATTATTAGTACACTTCTATCACAAATTTTTTATAGCATGGCAAAAGCCGTCCGCCAAGAAGACAATAATTAAGGTTATTGCATAAATATATAAGTATCTACCTATATATAAATTAAAAGACTTCTTCCACAATTTGATTGTGATAGTGCAAGGCAGCTTTACCATTCAATATACATATGATGTCTTTCTTCCGTTGAGATCCGGCTTTGTCCTAAGTGTAGTGTTCTTAGTTCATTTAGTATGGGACAAACTCCTATGAAATGGGTTATATTTTCTCGTGCTGGCAGATTATAAAGATTGCATTGGATTGACTAATCCGTTCGATGAGGTATACAATTTAGTGGCAAAATTTCACCTCTCACTTTAAAAATCGTATTTATTGCATTGAGCCCATATTTTCCATCAAAATAGCTTATTCAACTGAGATTGCAATTTAGCTGCGGATATAGTACTCGGTAAATTGTCGCTCGTGCTTCATTCATGTAAGTGTCACGAATCTTCCCATCCACCTCTCTCAAGATATCGTATAGTTCACATCTCATAATTTGAGCATCCTGCACTCCAAAGCAGACAATCCGTCCTGTCAAATAATTTTGTTCACTATTCAATACATGCCACATTTCTGTTAAGCGCATGTGTTGCCACGATTCTTGATAGTCAGATGTGTTCCACGTTATAGACCCTTAAGATGTTATCGAAATGCATTTTAAAAGTGGTAAGGTATGAAGGTCCTGTCATTGGCAAGCAAAGCATTCGTTTGAGAAAGGACCGCGTAGCTGCTCAACGGAGTCGTTTTGGATGTATCCCTATGCCTGTGAGTCATACAGCACAATGGATCGTGCGGAGGCTGATGTATTTATTGAGGACACATTCTTTCAATGTTAAATTAATGACTTTTTTAGGTGTGTGCCGATTTTATTTCGAGGAGTCATGATTATACTGAGGTATTTGTATTGTTTGACTACTTCAAGCGGATCGCCTTCGAATCTCTATCTTTCTCTCTAAGGTCGTTTTCCCCCTCTGTAGTAAAAGCCATGCCTTGGGACTGGACATTTAACATCCACATTTTACAGTACGAGTATCTGCCAGTTTTGTCAGCATTCTTTGAAGCTTCTCAGGCGTATCTTAATTGTAACACCGTTAGTAGTTACTCCATTTACCATTTAAGAAATTCACAGTATCCTCAAGGAATAATATAAATAATAATGTGCTGAGAGAACATTCCTGCTGAACTTCCGTGGTAACAAAAAAGATCTCCGACATTTTGATTCATTTTAGTTGGTATTTTCATTGTTAACAATTTGTAGAATAATAGTTTCCTACCCACGCCGTCAAATGCAGATTTGAAGTCGACAAAGTATGCATATATGTTTTTGCCTTACGCTCTGAAGATTCAGCTTGAAAATATGATCAACCGTTGAGTATTCTTTTCCGAACCCTGCTTGACACTCGCTGAGAATATGGTATGATGTTTTCCAGTCCGTAAGGCAGTTAAACAATATTGTAGCATAATAATAACTACACTCCTACGACTATGCAACCCATTCCGAAGTCTCTTTTCATTCTGGCAGAATTTTAGTCCGAAGTGTCCTTTCATTCGAGGTTCGTGTCTGCGGTTAAGTCTCCACAGTTCATGTCTACGAAAGAGACGGATAATATCACGGATAAGAGGGAATTATAACTGCAAGAAATGATTATCATCTTGGAATTATTACATCAGAATTTTTCTTGTTCCAGTGGTCGAAGAATTTGCTAGAAGTTTCTGGCTATCAGAAACTTCTGCTATATAAGGACAGATGGCGATCGAGAAGAGGCAGTAGTTTTAAAACCGTGGCGAAGAGATTGGAAAAGTTATAATGGGCAAAGTTGTAATTTTGTGATAAATTGAAAGTTGAGAGTTAACAAGAAGAAGTAATTAGTTTGGATTTGTGAATTAAGTAATTGAAAGAAGATAAAGTGATTTGAGAGGACAGAGACCTTGTAAGAAAAGAATTGCGAAGAATAGTGTAGTGTGAACCTGAATTGTTCTGTAGACTAGAAAATAAAGAAATAATTTAACAGAATATTGTTTTATCTACTCGAGCCGTAGCTCGCATATTACATTGGTGTCAGAAGTGGGATAAAACTTATTCTGTGAATAACTATTTCCGTGGTGTGAAATTGCACAAGAAAAAAAATAAAAAATCTGTGTTGAGTTAATTAGTTGCGCAAAATGGGTCGCAAATTGGGAAAACTAACTATAACTCAACTAAAGGCAGAACTCAATAAGCGGAACCTCGATACAACTGGGGGAAAAGATGCCCTACTGATTCGTCTGGAAGAAGCAGTAACGCAGGAAGGTGAAAATCCGCATGACGTAGAGTTTGACGTGGAAAAGGAACCAGCAAGTACAGTAGCCGACCCGGGTATAACAAGTCTGCTTGTGCAACTTAAGTTAGTCATGGACGAACAAAAGAAAGCAATAGAAGACCAAAAGAAGTCTCTGGAACTTAAGCTCGATGACCAAAAGAATTCTATAGAACTTAAGCTGGACGACCAAAAGAAAGCAATGGACGAACAAAAGAATTCTCTAGAACTTAAGCTGGACGAACAAAAGAATTCTCTAGATGCAAACTTGATGAGCAAAACAAGAACTTGGAATCCAAATTCGAAGCGATCGAAGAGAAAATCGAGAAGGTCGAGACGCAACTCGAAAAAGTCGAAACTAGATTCGATGAAAACTTTGAGAAGCATGAAACTCAGTTCGGGAAGATAGAGACTCAGTTCGAAAAAGTAGAAAATCAAGTCGAAAATCTTACTAAGGAACTCAGCAACGTGGAGAGACAGAAAGCACGGGAATATTCCACTGACGGTCTGAGAAGAAAGGAGATGCAGCCTCCTATCTTCGATGGTCAAACATCATGGCCAATTTATAAGAGGCAATTCGAAGCGGCCGCAATGACCAATAGCTGGGACGATGAAGAGAAGTCTATTGCACTCACGCTTGCACTGAGGGGTCCAGCTGCGGAGCTCTTGCAGACCATCCCGGAAGATAAACAGCAGAACTACGACTCTCTGGTTCAGGCTATCGAGATGCGGTTTGGGGATGAACACATGCAGCAGGTGTACAGGGTTCAGCTGCGTAGTCGAGTCCAGAAAAGGGGAGAAACGCTCCAACAGTTGCAAGCGGATATAGAGCGAATAGCCCATCTTTCATACCCTAAAGCCGGTGAGGAGCTTATCAACGAAATGGCGGTGGAAGCTTTTATTCAGGCCATAGAGGACAGACAACTGCAAATGGCTGTAAGGATGGCTGAAAAGCGAACACTCCCCGAGGTATTGGCATTCGCTTTGTCAATGAAGGCTGCGGACCAAGCATACCAGGGAATACACCGTGTCAGGGAAATGTCCGTCGTGGAATGCTCATGCCAGAGAACAGCCGTCATGGATGAAGACAAAGCTCGCGGAAGTCAAATCCGTTGCTGGAATTGCAACCAAACCGGACACCTACAACGGCAGTGCAGAAGTACACCTAGACGAGGAAATTGTCCACATTGCGGAAGTAGGAGAAGCAGAGAAGAAGCATCTGGCGGTGATAACATCTATCCTGTCAGTCAGACTTCCCAAAACCAGCAGTCGGGAAATGCGTAAGGACCAACTTCGCGGGGCAGAAGTTGGTTACTGGAATCGAGGCCCCCAGGACCACCATTCAAGTTTCTCAAACCAAACGGGGTAACAAGAGCCTGACAGTGGAGGCACTAATCAACAAGAAGAAGTGCGTAGCCACCATCGACACAGGTGCCACTGCCTCCATTGTAAGAAGAGATATCGTCAAAAGCTCCTGGCTGCACAACACCAACATCTACTGCCTGAAGACTGCAACAGGGGAAATGGCGGAGATATTTGGAGAAGTTCGTCTTACGATTACTCTGGCAGGACTGACGTTCTCCCATGCGTTTCTGGTGGCAGATATATGCGACGAGTGCATCATCGGAATAGACTTCATGAAAACAAATGAAGTAATCTTGGACATCGGGATGCAAGTACTGAGGTATCGAAATGTGGAGATTCCGATGGTGTACGGAAACGAGAATGCCGTAACTCTCAGGACAGTCATCAGCAAAGACGAAGTTTTGCCGCCGTCTTCAGAGACAATCATTTGGACGAAGCTGGAAGGTGATCTTGGGAGCCACCGATTCTACATAGTAGAACCAGACCCAGAGAAGAATTCTCAAGACTACATCGTGGGAAAGACGTTAGTCGAACCAAAGAACACCATGGTTCCAGTGAGAGTTTTGAACGCAAGACCGCACACTGTCAAACTAAGGCGAGGGAGGTGACTGGAAAATGCACGCCGATTACCGCCGTCGCAACAATATCTGAACGTGATGCTCCAAAACCTCTCCGATCACCTTGGACAGCGGAAACGAGAGAGACGATTCTCCAGTCCAGTGAGCTGAATCAGGAGCAGCGAACTATGGCAGAGTATCTTATCAATGAGTACGCTGATGTATTTGCCTCACAGGACGGAGAATACGGCCGAACACACCTGGTACAACATCGAATAGACACTGGTGATACTAGACCAATTCGTCAGCCTGCTAGGCGCCTTCCATTGGCAAAGCAGACAGAAGTTGCAGAGATGGTGTCGGCAATGGAGAAAGAAGGTCTGATTGAAAGTTCCAAAAGTCCGTGGGCATCACCGGTTGTACTGGTTAAGAAGAAAGATGGCAGCACGCGGTTCTGCGTGGACTATCGGCAGCTCAATTACGTCACCAAGAAAGACAGCTATCCTCTGCCACGGATTGACGACATGCTAGACACACTATCAGGAGCCCGATGGTTTTCCACTCTCGACTTGAAGAGTGGCTACTGGCAGGTACAGATCCATCCAGAAGACCGGGAGAAAACCGCCTTCACCGCAGGAAATGGGCTATGGCAATTCACGGTAATGCCATTCGGGCTGTGCAATGCTCCGGCGACTTTCGAGCGATTGATGGAATGTGTCCTGCAAGGGTTAACATGGAAAACCTGTTTGGTATACTTGGATGATGTCATCGTCGTAGGAAAAACGTTTGCGCAACACCGAGACAATCTAAGGGATGTGTTTCAAAGGCTTCGAAGTGCCCACCTGAAGCTCAACCCAAAGAAGTGCGCCCTGTTTAGAGCGGAAGTCAAGTACCTGGGACACATAATTTCAGCGAAAGAAGTGAGAACCGATCCAGAGAAGGTCGAAGCGGTGAAAAACTGGCCAGTCCCCAAAGACAAACACCAACTAAGGAGCTTCCTGGGCCTAGCCACCTACTACAGACGGTTCGTGAAGGATTTTGCCGGGATCGCAAAGAGCCTGCACCAGTTGACGGAAAAGGGGAAACAATTCAAATGGTCAATTGAGTGCGAGAAGAGCTTCAAGGCACTTAAATAACGGCTATGCGATGCCCCGATACTAGCTTACCCCACTCCCGGGGAAACGTTCATTGTGGATACAGATGCTAGTAATGTCGGGGTAGGAGCCGTACTCTCCCAGGTGTATGATGGCCAAGAGAAGGTGGTTGCGTACTTCAGCAAGGTGCTCTCTAAGCCAGAAAGGAACTACTGCGTGACAAGCCGGGAACTTCTAGCTTTGATTTGGCTACGAAGCATTTTCACAAATACCTCTATGGGAGGAAGTTCGTTCTTCGCACAGACCATGCAGCCTTAAAATGGCTATTACAGTTCAAGAGTCCTGAGGGTCAGGTCGCAAGATGGATCGAAAGGCTGCAAATCTACGACTACGAAATACAGCATCGTGAAGGAAAACTCCACTCTAATGCGGATGCACTGTCCCGGAGACCACGCACAACGGATTGTAAACATTGTGCGCGTCAGGAAGAACGGGAGCTGGTTTCCATCCAAAGAATGAGAGCCGAACCTATCGCCGGCTGGAGCGTAGATGAGATCCGGAACGCTCAGAAGGAAGACCCGGATATCGAGCCGATTCTGGCCTGGAAGGAGAACATGGAGAAACCGGATCATCAGGACATCTCTCACAAAAGCCCGACCTTAAAGGCATATTTTGCGCAGTGGGACTCCCTCCATGTCCAAGAAGGTGTTCTGAGAAGAAAATGGGAATCCTCCGACGGAAAGTCGTTTGTAATGCAGCTTGTCGTACCGCAAACGAGGGTCAAGGAGGTGTTACAGGAAATGCATGGCGGGGCGTCTGGAGGCCACTTGGGAGTGAATAAGACGCTAGAAAAGGTACGAGAACGTTGTTATTGGTTAAAAGCGAAGGAAGATATCGAAGACTGGTGCAGAAAATGCGACGTGTGTGCAGCTAGCAAGGGTCCGAGAATCAAAACTCGAGGTAAGATGCACCAATACAACGTGGGAGCACCTTTCGAACGAATCGCCATTGACATCGCAGGGCCCTTTCCGGAAACCGACAATGGTAATCGGTATATACTCGTAGTGATGGACTACTTCAGTAAGTGGCCGGAAGCGTTTCCGATCCCTAACCATTAAGCCAGAACCGTGGCGGAGCAGATCGTCTACAATTGGGTTAGCAGATTCGGTGTGCCCTTGGAATTGCATTCTGACCAAGGGCGGAACTTCGAGTCAAGAATCTTCCAAGAGATGTGTAAACTACTCGGAATCAAAAAGACAAGGACAACCCCGCTTCATCCACAGTCGGACGGTATGGTGGAGCGCTTCAATAGGACTTTGGACGAACATCTCTCGAAGGTCGTAGGTGACTACCAACGGGATTGGGACCGACAGATACCCTTGTTTTTGATGGCCTATAGAAGTGCCGTGCATAGCACTACTCGACATACGCCGTTCGAAATCTTATTTGGTGGAATAGCTCGTTTACCCAGTGAGGTGAAATTTGGATCTCCTACCAATGAGCCCAGAAATGAAGAAGAGTACGTGGCGGACCTTAGGGAAAGGCTTAGGGACATACACCAAAGGACCAGAAGCCAGATTAAGATGACGAGCGACCGCATGAAGACCAGGTATGATGCCAAGGCAACAACGTCAGGATTCCAGGAAGGAGATCTGGTGTGGCTGTATAATCCCCATCGCCAAAAGGGGAAATCACCTAAATTGCAGCGGAACTGGGAGGGTCCCTACAGAATAGTAACCCGCATCAACGATGTTGTCTACCGCATCCAGCAAGGACCAAGGCCAAAATGAAAGTGGTTCATGTGGACCGGCTGAGTCGATACAATGGCCGAAATGAGGATGCACTTGTTCGGGACGAACACGTCTAAGAGGGTGGCAGTGTAGCATAATAATAACTACGCTCCTACGACTATGCAACCCATTCCGAAGTCTCTTTTCATTCTGGCAGAATTTTAGTCCGAAGTGTCCTTTCATTCGAGGTTCGTGTCTGCGGTTAAGTCTCCACAGTTCATGTCTACGAAAGAGACGGATAATATCACGGATAAGAGGGAATTATAACTGCAAGAAATGATTATCATCTTGGAATTATTACATCAGAATTTTTCTTGTTCCAGTGGTCGAAGAATTTGCTAGAAGTTTCTGGCTATCAGAAACTTCTGCTATATAAGGACAGATGGCGATCGAGAAGAGGCAGTAGTTTTAAAACCGTGGCGAAGAGATTGGAAAAGTTATAATGGGCAAAGTTGTAATTTTGTGATAAATTGAAAGTTGAGAGTTAACAAGAAGAAGTAATTAGTTTGGATTTGTGAATTAAGTAATTGAAAGGAGATAAAGTGATTTGAGAGGACAGAGACCTTGTAAGAAAAGAATTGCGAAGAATAGTATAGTGTGAACTTGAATTGTTCTGTAGACTAGAAAATAAAGAAATAATTTCGCAGAATATTGTTTTATCTACTCGAGCCGTAGCTCGCATATTACAATATGCTTCTAAAGATTTTTCTAACAGTATTAAAAAAATATATTCCCCTTTAATTTTCGACATTGTTTCTGTCACCTTTCTAAGCACTCACTTCCATACAGGATGTTTAAAATATGGAGTAGACACCCGGATAAGTCATTACTGCAGTGTTTATAGAATTTAAGTGGTAAACATATGATCATTTCCAGGAGCTTTATTATCTTTCATGTTACTTAATACTGCTTGCAGTTTCAGTATTGTAAACGGGATATCTAAGTAGTTAACTTCAATTAGCGGTTCACAGTATTGGAAATGGTATATAAATCTTATACTATAACCTTTCATATGTCTAATATTGCATATATAGTAATTAAAAAAAAAATCAGATTCATAGCCGAGAAAGCTAGTGCTTTCGAAAGACCCGTACATCAACATTATCCTAAATTAACTTCCTCGTTAAGCCAGAGAAAAAAGTATATATAGGCACAATCAGGGCAGCCGAAATGAGTACTAAGGGAGTATTCGTACTCCCCTCGAAGTGAATCTCCCATTAATGGTATTTCGGTAATAAAAAATCTGAAGTCAAAACACATTAATATTGAAGCATTATGGCCGAGCAAAAGCTACACCGAAAATGGTCTCTGTTATTTGTTAAATAATTAGAAGCAACAATCAAATGTCTAATGCCTGTTAATATATCTGATCTTTACTTTTGATTGTAACAAGCTTCTCCAGTCCTTAAAATCCCTTGCCAGCTACTTCTAATTGTGTACTCCAAGTTGGGTGAATTTTGTCCACACTTACGTACTCCATCGAAGATAAGGTTTGTGTCTCCTGCGTACTTTGTACTTCGGGGATTCTCCGGTCCGGAGTATTGGTGTTAATGCACCCTAGCCACCTTCAGTGTTAAAAGCATAGGGTTTTGACCGGGTGAATTTCTCACATAGTTTGTTTAGTGGATCGCTGAATCTTTCCTGTATATGCCTTCAATGCGTGCACAATTTGTAAGAAGAATTTTTTTTGTTGGAAGACTATAAATATGTATGTATGTATGTATTTTATTTATTTAGTATCAGTTACTATTACAATTCATTTGGTATATCTTAATTTATATAACAATATTTAATTTTACTTTTAAGTTACTGTATTTCGTATATGTGATATTAACAAATTTTTAAATCTTCTTAAAACAGTTTCATTCTTTTTTCATTAAATTCGTTCGTTAAATAATTTTAATCCACGATATAAGAGCATATTCTGTGTTCTAGAATCCCTATACAACTGTAGTCTGAAATCGTAGTTGGATCTTAAGTTATATGGTTGAGCGTCCCTTGTATATATTAAATTTGTAGTCAAGTATTGTGGCACCATGTTGAGTTTCATCTTAAATACAAATGTTAGTACATTGAAGATGATACGCTGCTTGATGTTTAGCCATTTCAAACAAGATAGCATCCATCTACTCGAGGTATAATAGCTACATCGAAGAATTGTTCTCATCGCTTTATTCTGCAGCACCTGCAGTTGATCTACGTGTTCATTATTCCCCATAAACAAAATAGTAGAGCAGAACTCAAAGTGTGGTTTAATTATAGTAAAGGGTGGAACTTGTTCAATCTCTTCACCATATATTTTTAAATTAATACATTCGTCACTATTTATAACCATACATTTAGTTTTGTTTACATTAATTTTTAGTTTGTTTTGTTGCAGCCATACACAAAGGTTTTTTAAGACATTCTCAATATGCTCTTTAAGGTCATTTAAAGCTTTACCACTTACAAACATTAAGGCATCATCAGCGAACAGGGACATTTGACTGTTTCTTAATACTTTACAGATATCATTTATGTAAATTAAAAATAATAAGGGACCTAGTATAGTTCCTTGCGGTACACCGAAACATGTATTTTTGGCACTAGACATTGCACAGTTTACACTAGTTTTTTGAGTACGATCAAACAAATAAGACTTAAACCACATAAGCTCGTTACCTTTGACACCATATTTTGACAGCTTTTGTATTAATATATCTCTATCAATTGTTTCAAATGCTCTCTGAAAATCTAAAAATAATGCTATAATTTTGTTACCACTGTGTCTTTGTTCTTTAAAGGTCATCACTAACCAGTTTAAGGATGTTTCACAGGAGTGATCATGACGAAAGCCCGATTGGTTGTCGATCTATAATTTATTAGCACACACAAATTTATAAAATTGTTGATGAGCACACTTTCCCACTATTTTCGCTAGAATAGGCATCATGTTAATGGGCCTAAATTTGTCACACATTTTTCTACCGGACTCCTTGGGTATTGGAACAACTATCGATTCTTTTAAGTTTCTAGGAAATTCACCACGATTAAACGACTCGTTTACGATTTGAAGTATTATTGGACCAATAATATCAAAACAATTCAAAATAATTTTTATATTTAGATGTAACGCATTTTTATTGTTAATCTTTTTGCATATTAACCGTAGTTCACTCAAATCTATTTGTCTAAACTTAAATATCGTTAAATTAAAAATCGAAGCGGTATTATTTCTCGCTATGGAATTACTGATAGCGTTTACACTTTCTATAAAGTAAGAATTAAACTTGTTGGCAATTATAGAGCTATCACTTTCCAATCTATCACCGAACCGAACTTCACTGATTTCTACTTTTTTCTGCTTTAACACCAAGTCCTTTATAGCTTTCCACATAGACTTTTGGGTTTCACATGATCCGATTTTGTAACATATGTAGTACTTTTTAGCAAAATGTAATTTATTTTTGTACATGTTTCGTATACTTCTATAACTTTCCCAGTCTGATGCAAAATTAAATATAATATAATATATAAATTGAAAATATTGAATTTTTTTGTGTTTTAGAGTTCTAAGTTCATTGGTGAACCATTTGTCCTCACAAAGCGCGATTTTCTTACGAATAGTCTGTTTTTTTACACAATACATTAAACTATTTTGTAATACTTCAGATAACACATTAAAGTCAGTCTGATCAGTCATTTGGGCGCACTTATCACTAATTAGACTCCGGAATTCAGCTTTCTTATACTTAAATATATCGATATATTTATTAACTTTTCTAATTTGTTTGTCAGCCACATTTACTTTTATTACAATTGATTCGTGATCACTAATTTTTAGTTCAGGGATTGTATCTGCCCAAATATTTCTCTCAATAGGTGTTATTACAAAATCAACTAAAGATCTTGTCGATTCTAAAATCCTGGTTGGTTTGTTAATTATTTGTTTACAATTGTTTTTTATTTGAATTTCGTTGATAGCCTTTGTATACGTATTATTAGTAGATAGCAAATTAATATTAAAATCTCCAAACACTATTATATTAAGATTTGTGTGCAGAGCCATATCAATCCATTCAGAAAAAAGAGTACAGAATTCGCGTTTAGAGCTACTAGGTGATCTGTAGAACACTGCCACCATTTCTGGAAAGGAATTTGAATAGATTTCAACACACAAACTCCAAATTTTCATCTCAATATCTACTTGATTTATTAATCTATACTGTAATTCTTTTTTGATATATAGAACCACACCACCCTAAATGGGTTTCACAAAAAGCAAGGATTTCAAAACTGTTGTCCTTCACTAATACTTCAATTTCGTTGAAGTTGTTTGTAAGTCCTTGTACATTAGCATACAGATAAGACAGTTGCTTTGGTTGCTAGTACTGAATCCGTTCTTTCAACACCTTCAATTTACGTAGAAACACAGGACAACATTTATCATTCGCTTCATGGTCACAACTAGCGTTCATCCCTAAAGAATCATTCATTCTTACACAATTTGGACACTTAATTTCATGACTGGTACAATCTTTAATAGAATGTTCACCACCACATTTCCTACACGATATTTTATTTTTACAAACACTTGCTTTATGGTTGAAGCCGTGGCATTTATAACATCTTCGCAAATTCAAGTATTCTCTAACTGGACATTTTACCCACCCTACTTGTAAGTACTCTAATTCAATTATTTTTTTAAAAACCATTGCTATCAACTTCAAGAATTACATCCAAATTTCTCCATTTTTTATTATTGGTAAATGAGCTCATTAATTTAATATCACAGTTGTTTAATTCAGGATTTTGTTTTTTAATTTGGTTCACCACTTCGTTTACAAGTTCATCGTTTTCCAGGTTCATCCCACACACTTTTGGTTTAAACATTGTTGGCACTATAACATTATAATCACCCTTTAATTTACTCTCTATTTCATTTTTTAATTTTTCTGATGAATCTTTATCACCACACTTGATGGCAACGCCGCCACTATTTTTGTTCACCACATTATTTACATTTACGCTAGTAGGATCTATGTTTAATTTTATTTGTTTTCTCGTTTCGTTAGACTCTTGTTTCTTTTTGGGATAGACAATGACAGACGATTCATTTTTCTTCACTACATCCGAATACAGTGTATGATGTTTATTTTTTTACCGCATTTTCCGAACCGTTGTTCTTCTTTTTTATTTCTTGTGTTAGTGCACTCACAGACTTTGAAATATGATCAACACTTTGTTTTAGTTGCATGCCTCTTTCACATCCAGTAATATTTTTCGAGATTTGATTTTTGATTTCCGTTATTGTTTCCGTAACACTTTGAACACTCTCTTTAATTTTTTTATTGTCTTTGTCACTCATTTTTAACAGTTCACTCTTAACATTATTTTGAATTTCGGTTATTAAATTCGTAATATATATATGCTTTCAGCAGCCTTTAATATAGTTCACTCTTCTGTACAATACAACAGGACTATGTTGACTATCGTTTTACATAGTTTTCCTATCTCAATAATAGCATTAGTGATTTGCATTTATTTGAAAAGAAAACAGCAATCAACTTAAACGCTACTGAGCTTCGACCTCCAATCACTACGAAAATCGAGTTAGAACACATGCAATACGTGAGCTAGCTCGGCAATGGTAGTTTTACGCACTGCAATACCAAGAGCCGTATTTGTTTGCCGAGCTTGTGAATTACTTTTAAATTCTTTAATATTACTATAAAATCCTGGATTTCTTATTAAATTATTTCATTCGAACATCGTACTGGCCTCTAAATCAAAATGCTCCCCTCCAAGCTACAAAAGTGACAGCGCTGCGTACAATATGATCGTATTTGCAACGGTCAGGTCAAAACAAACATTTATTGTTTCATGTCTAAATGTCAGTTTATTCTTACATGGCTCGCTCAAGAACCCCTGAAGAAGTTTCGATGAAATTTGATTTGTATGTTTGTCTTGATGGTAGGTACTCGTATGTACAATAGTTTCGTCAAAAAAAAAATCAAAATCGGAACGGAGTGCGGATTTTGATGAAATTTGGCTCGTAAGCTGGGACTGACACGCCAGTTGTCTCACTTGAAAATAATTTAAATTGAATAAAGAGGGAGTTAGATATGCTGGGGTGGTTTCTGTCCAAACCCTTCTGTGAAAAAGATTTGATCACTTAAAAATAAATTAAAATTCGAGCAGCAATAATTTCATATCAATTGTTAATACTTCCTGGGGTAATGTTAATTAAGTTTTTAATATTCGAAAGTATCCCAAAATACAGTACAAGTACTCGTAATTTCTACATGTTTGGAGGCGAAAAAATAAAAGCCAATAAATTTCCACAAATTTAATTTAAAATAAAAATAAATTAGAATTCGTAATTTTCGGAATTTTTAAAAAGTTTGCGTGCATGAATTATGCCCAATCTTTATGAAATTTAGTTCATTGTACATGTGCATTGTTCATTGTCGTAGATATATTCGTATAGTCCCATTTGAAGAAAATTACACATAGGATACAGTGAAATTTGATGAAGTTTGATTTATTTAGATACCTATTTGGAATGATGCGTAGGTAGTTCCATATGAAAATCGTTAAAATTGGATGGAATAGCGGTAGAATATGACGAGTGGAGATTCACCAAGTTTATTAAATGCATAACTTGTGAAATACTGATTCGGTTTTGATGAAATTTGGTTTCTATGTTTAGAAACATTTTTTTTCTGTAAATCTGATTACTGTTTACGTTTTTCTTAATTAAAATATTTTTTTTTTGTTAATTGTGGGTAGGCAAATTCTGTAATAATAATTTTGTATAAATTACAAAATGTATTTATAATAATTTTTGTAGTTTAATATACACAGTTTATTACAGCGAGAAATAATAACAACATACCCTCAAAAGTATACTATATACACTTATTTATGATCAGCATCGAAAACTAAGTCGATCTAGTCATGTTTGTCCGTCTGAAACTGAAAAATATCACCTTAAAAAACTTTCACATTTTCTACTCGTACAATTCGCCCATGCCTGGAGGCTGTATATATTTATAAATTATAAATATATGTATAAATTTATATTATAATATAATTTGGCTTATATACCATTATGCATATATTATTATATATATATATATTTATTCAATAAAACTACCCACCTTCAGCATCGATAACAGCCTCAATCCGTGACCTGAAATGCGAACATACCGGAATTAAATGGTCCTTGTTGATGTGGTCCACCACTTGGACAATGGCATCCTTTAGAGCTTGGATGGTATTGTTGTATATGTTTATTGGTTTTATGTACATCCCACACAAAGTAATACAATGGATTAAGATCTAGTGTCGCCGAATGTTGCTGGAATAGGTATGGTCTTCGTTAATTCACATTGTCTATCCAGGACTTAACAACTGCCACTGGGACCTTGATGTATCCGTCAGTATTCACTCGAAGACCTTACAGGATTACTTTATCCTTTAGGCGTAACATGACCTTCACTGCTCACTACTCCAAGTCCTATCATACTGGCAGGAAACTTGGTGTGCATCCCACGGAGGACATCTGGAGGCTCTGCACACAGCAATCTGTCGTTCCTTCTATTGATCTCGTTCTGGTCGTTAGTTTTTTTCATCAGAAAGAAACCAAAGAAGTCATTTATCTTCCGGATGCTTCAACTTGTTGACCTCGAAAAACACTCTGATTTTTGGTTTGTGCCAGAAGACTCCAACTCAACGCGAACTTTGTGAGATCGAGAGACTATCCAAATGCGCTATATTTCGAGATATAATAAATCATAATCACGGGGTGTCTTTTCATTTCTTGACTTAAGTATTTATCTGACATTGTACCCGTGAACACTTAAATCGATCTTTACTACGACTGAACAGCATGTCCTCAAATAGCATCGGCACCCTGTACCTATAATGTAAAGCCGACTTTTTGGGAGTGTTTTCTTAAAAAAAAAACAGTGCTTGATTAAGTCTTCTTACAGTTTATAGAAAAGCCTTATTTGTAATACCTCATCATAATTCGTCAATTTCAGTAGCAAGTAGCTAAAGCCACTAGACTGACTGAATTCTATCTCAATGAACTATAATTTTCTCGCATTTTTATAGTAAATGTTATCTAATCCAATCCCACTACCATAGACACATATTGTTATACGCGAGTACATATGCATGTATCTATGAAAACACCTAAAAGAGAGTCCGCTATGATAAACTGAGCTTTTCAAAAGCTTCAAGGATTCGATTATAGCAGTGGAGACAAGTTCAAGGAATTTGGAAGGCAGGGTGATTATAGCAGCTGGGACAAGTTCAGGGAAATAAGAGGGGTTGAAACGACGAATGCCGGAGGTTAAGTAAAATGAAACACCATCTGTTTTTCATACGTGTACATTGCGCGTACATTTGTTTTGATGTTGTTCAATTATTGTATCCTGCCCAGGTTATATTAATTTTGATATATAGTTTTTAACATATAGAAATAATTGATAGACCCCCAAAAGTATATACATATATTTGTGATCGGCATTAAAATGTCTATCCGTCCGTCATCAGGGCAAGTGCAAAATGTTTGAAATTCGCCCACAGACACGCCCACTTTTCCAAAAATACCGTTTTTCTCAACATTTTTGACAGCATATAAATGTTAATTTTCTGTATATTTCTTCGATACATTATAAAATACATGGCAAGCCCACTTTTTGTTGGTGTTTTCTTTAAAAAAAAAAATACATTTCCTTTTCAAAGTTATTGATGGTGATGAGTAAGTCTTATTGTGAATATTTCATCAGAATCCGTGAACTTCGGTTTAAAATTTTGGGAAGCACCCCCACTTTCTGCTAAGAAAAAGTTTTAGCAACAATTTTGTGATAAAATTTCTTAAAAATTGCGGAAATATCCTCTGTACAGAAAGATATCATTACATCTGTTTTAATAATTTTGCAACGCGACTCTCACTTTATTAGGGGTGAGTTAGAAGATGGAGGGTAGGATGTCATTCGATCCGTTCTGGACGGATAGTAATTTTTTTTCGTTTGTAAGTGGATGTAAATCTTAGAATTTATGTGAAAAAAAGTACACATAGATTGCTTGGATTTATTTCTAGACTAATCAACAATCAATCTGCAATTATAATATTTTATTTTATATACAACCTTAAGTACGAAGACTTAAAAGACATCATACGAGCAACGTTCTTTAAATTGTTTACATAAGTTAATTAGTTGCTAAACATTTTCAACTCTTCAGTTAGAAGTGATCAGAAATCCCGACATAACCGGTTGAGTTTATTATACATGATTGCAGTATCTACATACAGCTCATGCTAGGAATTGACTTTATCAACTTTCATTTATGGTAGATATCTACGTATATATAGACATGTACCAGTTCCTACATAAATACTATCTCATTTAAGTATACTCAATGCGAATTTATATAAATCTCATTCAAACAAATTTACAAAGTTTACACGCACGTGATCAAGTAGCAGTAGTAATATGGTTTTTCCTCACAATCATGGACTAATTGTGGAGATTCTGTCATGATATTTAAATATTGGTATTCAACTTTAAATAAACTGCAAATTCTTCAGTTACGTCAATTTAATACTAAGTCAGATATTCGAACGGGGATATACCGCGGTCAACAGTCATCACCATGGTTATGTCAGCTCCATTTACATATACATACACTCGTATGTATGTAATTATTTCTCTCCTATTTTAAATGTAGAATGATTGAGCAAAGTTGATTGTTTTTTTTTTTATGGTAATAATCAAATATGCATACCTTTCCACGATCCTAGGGTAGCATGTCTTTTTGCAAAGTGATAAACGACAGTGAACTCTCATTTTGCTGTCTTCATCGTTTCTCCTCTCCGTCTTTGGGAATAATTTGCTATCGTTTATCATTTTATAAGAAGTGAAACAGTCACGAATGATATATTTCGACTGTGGTGTCGTTTAACAGGGTGTGGCAATGAATTCCGGAGAACTTTTCCATTCAAGTAAATGCCTGGAATAGGCCGATGTGGATCAGAGAACGGGCAGCACAGATAGTCTGTCTTTTTTTAACTAATACGGTACCATTTCCCTCCAAAACATCCACGCATACATCAAGTGCACGTTGCAGGGACGTTTGATCTTCACTTATGATAGTCAGCAAAGAATAACTGATGCACTTTTCCTTCAGCAGATAATCAAGGACTGGAATAAATAACAAAGGACTGAGGACGCTTCTCTGGTGTACACCGATTTTGATTGGGAACTCTTCGGTGACTCCTGCGGGACATCACTCTTGTCCTTGCTCCCTCATATATGTCCATGATCATATGCACGTAGGTTTCTGGAACTCCTCGTTGTCTTAGCGCCACCCATAAGAGATCTCTTGATTGTCCATCAAAGTCAACCAACATCATATGCAAGTCCTTTAATCCTTTCAAGCCGACGGTTCCAAATGAATCACGATGTTTTTTCATTATGATCCTTATACTTTGGATGCATCTGTTGTTGATTTACCTGAGACAAACCCGCACTGGTCATCAGATAGGAGTATTATTTTCCGCAGTCGGCCATCTAATACCCGCTCAACGATCTTCATGGTGTGTGATATCAGCTTGGCAGAATGGTAGTTATCGCAGTTTCGCTTATCGCCCTTGCCTTTGTGCAAAGGAAGAAGATAAGTTTCCCTCCACTGAATAGGCATTGGATCACTGCTCATAAGTTTGGAGATAAGAATCATGAGCCATCTGGACCCGATGTCTCCCATCTTTTTCCATTTTTTATGACTAGTAAATAAAATAAAGTACACGATTGAGTTTCACATACTTGCACGAAAATATGTAAATATGTTGTCTAATTGCAAATCACTCGGATTCAAAATTTAAACAAAATCGTTAAAAACTAATTTTAAAATTTTCTAGAACTTGGTAAGCCATAATCTTATACTACTCACATGTCAAATATTGCTCAAACATTGATTTCGAACAAAATCGATCGAATCATAGCCGAAAAATAGCCAATTTTCAGAAAGCCATCTGATAGATATCAAATATCCACCGTAACTCAAATATCAAATTTGGAAAAAATTGTTAGAACTGTTTACGAGCAAATCGATTTTTTCGAAATCGGAGCTTCGCAAAGTACCGTTAATTTATAGGTTAGAATGAAAACTCCAACTTCGCCTCGATTTGTGACTCTACTGATCCCAGATATGAAGTTTAGGCTGTAGTCAGACAGACACACAGACAGGCAAACAGAATTGAGAGACCAACTTTATTGAGTTTCTTTGCCATAGTAATGTCAAGTTTCATCAAAATCTCGAGATCGAACATTTTTAGAAAACCAATACTTGTCCTTATATGTAGGTGTAAGTAAAAAAGAGAAATTAAAAAAAATAATAATAATGAGGCAGGTATTCTAACATTCACGCTTCACCCTGTATATAGCCAAAAATAAATTTGCATTGAATAATAATAGGTACCTTTCGGGTATGAATATGGGATCATCGAGGTTCAAATTGGAGCTGAAGCATCTATATACTAAACTTAGCATTTTAGTTTTAGGTTCAGCGACCAATAACTGGTTACATTCAGAGTGGCGAAACTAATACTAAATTTATAGGCAAAGATAACAAAAAAAAACTCAGTATTACATTTTGCGCCACTATTTGCTAATATTAACGTTAAGCAATTTTCTGAATTAGATCAACATATTGTGACCAGACGAAAATAATGTAGCATATGGCCTAATTGCTGTTAGTTGTATTCAGCACATTAACACTTTGGCTGCCCGTGTATCACCGATGATCACATCAAAAATCTTACTCCAGGTGCTAAGAAGAAATATACATACATACATATGTATGTACATTTTAGGATAAGTTGTCGGCTGAGATCTTTTGCACTATCTATAGTGGGTATGTTAAGATATATTTGAACATGTTTTTTTTTTTTATAGTGATCACCGTTGATGCATTTGTGTTTAGAACAAAAATATTACTCGTTTTTTGCACGTACATCATCCGTGATCATACGGGGAAAAAAGTCGTTCAGTGTGGAGTTAGAGTTCAGAGTGGACGTTTTTGCATTTTTTGTACAAAAATTTTAAAAGAAATGGCATTTTAAAATCTTACTATAGACTTAGCTGGTCAGTTGGCAAGCTACCTCAGTCCTCTCTGTAAAACTGTCGGTTGGTTTCACAAAGTTGCGTTTGATGTTCTTTTAAATACGGCGGATATAAATACATATATATTTTATATAAAAAACAATCCCAATATGCAAATATCTAACTTTCGTCAAAAAATAATTTTTTATTCCTAAGTGGTCGAAGACCTAAGAAAAAAAAATATTTTAACAACATCAACGGAACTAACAAAAGCTGAAAGGCGAAAGAGACAGAAATTGCTATGCTATGCGAAAAAGAAGGCAAAGCTTGTAGATATGTGTCTACTAGCTCAGAAGCCATTTTTATGCCTCGATCACTTTTTAGAAATATTTACATAAACGCGAATAAGACTTAATTTGTTTTTAATGAATTTCATTGTCTGTTGATTTTATTTTAAGTACTATGTATTAATTGTTTTATTTTTTACGCAATAAAATATGTTTACTTTTCAAATAAATTTATAAATTTCTAAAAACTATTTTCACAATTGTGGTAGAACCGAAGTTCTAGATGTCTATGGGTGTAATACTCGTGATGTATTGGGGAAAGATTTTTGATGTGATTACCAGTAATATACTGGCAGACAGTGTGTTAACATTTTCATTGAACTAGATTTTTAGAGGTATTTTTATTTTTCAATCGAAAATAATTAAATGCCTAAAAAAGCATTTACACACACTGTTAACTCAGACTCCCATACGTTGGACCCCTTCCCAGTACTGGAAGAGCCTTAAGGCTGAACAAATTCGACCAATTTATGATAGAACTCATGGGGGAAATCCTAGCGCCCTATCGTCATCTCTCTAATATAACTTCTGGGAACAGGGCTGAGCTGCAACTCAGATCTACTACATATACTACTCTAACTTATGGAATACACATTTGGTGCAGCAACTGGCTTTTTGAGTTTTATCTCATCAGCAGGACTTATGGTGGCATAGTTTATTTTTTCTTAGTAGAAAGGACTTTACAACACTCTTTAGGACAAACACATGGTCAACAGTGTTTATTTATTTTTTATAATCTGCGCTCGCCAAAGGGAGTATTAATACCCTTTAACTGTTTCATGGCACGGGCGTCAGGGAAAGGGGGGACGAGGAACAGAGGAGGTACCTATGCACGTTGGCTTTGAATGTTTGAAGGTTGTAGTGATGGGGAAATACAGAGCCTGGTAGATCGTTCCACATTCGTGTTGTTCGGCTTATAAATGAATCCCTATGTTTGACAGTACGACCGAAGTTTGGCTTTATGGTAAACTAATGTGCATTCGAAGCATGTCGCGTATTGCGGGTGAAATTTTGAAAGTGCATTCCAACTGGCTATTTCGCTGGAGCATTTTTTGTGGAAAAAACGATAAAACAGGGAGAGACAGGAGACATTTCTCCGATGTTCTAGTGAATGAATGGAATTCACAATGTCTCTATCACCTATAAGTTTTAACGCGCGATTTTGTACCCTATCAAGAATGTGCAGAACGGTCTTGGGTGCACCAGACCAGATATGGGCGTTATATTCCAGGTTAGGGCGGATGAATGCCTTATAAATTGAGGCCAGATCAGACGGGGTAATATATATATATATATTTCTTGCACCGCTTAAGGAATCCTAGACATTTTGCAGCATTTTTGGCGACCTCGAATATGTGATCATTCCATCGAAGATGGTTATTGAAACACATACCGAGAATGGCAAGTCTTTCATCCGTCTTATATCCGCTAAAGTATTTGCAGTTACTTCTTCTTTGCTAACGCTCACATTCGTGTCCCCTATTAAAACCACATTTGAATTCTCGTAGCACGCGCTATTGCATTCAGCTTCTCGAAGTCTCTTTCCCAGTGGTTATAATTTAAGTACGAAGGCAGTAAACAGAATTTCATTTTATCTAACTCCACGCTTAAGTACAGTATATTCTCATTAATTTTGAGCTCGCAGTCAATATCCTTAAGATCTCTCCTAAAACCAAAAAGCAGCCTCCACTCGCTTTTCCTCTCTCCTGCAATCTCGATGCTGGAATCGACTTGTACTCAAAAAGATCTATAGAATTCCTTACTTTAGGATATCGCGGTTTTAATGATTCGAAGGCGAGTTTAGACATGTAACGATCAGTGATTATTAGTGCCAGTAAAAATAAAATCCATGTGAAAATCTCTACTATGGGTAGAAATAGGCCAAAGCTTCCAATTTTTCAATCCAAATGTAAAATAACGTCAGTATTTTTATTTCTTTCAGCTGAAATCGCATGGGGTACTGTATTGCAAGTAAAGTTTTAATAATATTTTGATTTCTGTGTTAAGACATTTACTGGTGCAAAAGTTTAAATGGTGCTAATTTAGCGCGCCACAAATATCTTGCATTTGTAAATCTTAAGGTAAATAACTTCTCCCCATGTAGAGTAAATACTTCTAGAATCGCTAAATCACTCTGAATGTACTTCATTGGCTACCAAGTGCCACACCAAATGAACCCACCATGGTCATTATTTTAACCTGCCTGGAGACTAGATATCTCACTGAGGAGTATAAAAATAAAGAGTTATTGCATCCAACAAATTCGCAGTCTCTTCCGCTTTATAATAAATATTTGCTTATAAGTTTAACACCCCTATCGCAGGTCTCACTCTCACTTTTTAGCAACACACATTTTTCTATCATATAAATAAATATTATAAGCTTCTTTATTTCTATAGCAGTGTTGCCATATGACTTGACAATAATAATTCAGCTGTAACTCGCACAACATTCGTAAGGCAGTGTCGTATTTGTGTTAATAAATATGTACCCAGTATTCTAAACTATCCCTGATAGAGCTGGCGCGGCCAGCGTTGGGAAATTGTAATTCAAGTGCATGATACGAGTATCTCCTATTCAAAATATATTTCCGCAATTTTAAGAGATTTTATCAGAAAAACTGTTCTTACAACTTTTCTTAGAAGAATGTGGGCCTGACTGTCATTGTTTGTTGCCGAAATTTAAGAATTCTGAAGAGATCTTCAACATAATATCTCCTGAATCATGACCAATCAAAGAAAGTTGATGATGATGACAATGATTTTTATTTCATTTACCTTCTCAAACCGCTTTTTAGAAGGGATTATGATTTAAATACAAGTTCTCATAACTTTCACATCATAAGTTCATAAAGTTTGGTTCTTCTCAATCTACGAATATTAGATTGAAAATCTAAGACGTTTTCTACCTTGTTTTTTCACCTCTACTACCAGGTCAATTTGGAAATCACGATGCAAGTCATTGTTTCTAATAAACCATGGTTCATTAACTATTCCACAAAGGACCTCGTTTTAAAATTTTTGGGTTATCCGCGCATTTTTGTAATACGTCAAGATATGTAGGTTTTAACATGTGATTATATAATCAAATCTTATTCTCATTGGACATTTCTGAATTATATCCCGATAACCAATACAGTTTTCTATATCTAATATTTAACTCTTTTACTCACTTTTCTTAAAATAAGGTACAGTTTGATTATTAATAATGATAGGGAAATTCGTTATTCTTTTATTTGCAAAATTGATATAAGTTAATTTGTTAACTAAATTCTGTAACTTTTCTAATGCTTTAACCATACATCCATCAACTGCTAGGATTGCAGTATCATCTGCGAATGTTGTTATCATTGTATCATGGGTATATCACTGTCTTACTCGTATAATAAACACAGTGTTGGCCCTATAACTCTCCCTTGCGGAACACCTGCTCGAATTCTCTAAGTTCAGAAAATGCTTTTCTATAACTCACTCTAAAGAACCTATTTGTTACGTCTAAAAATAACGCAGAACAGACTTGTTATTCTTCTAGTGTTTTTTTCTATGTATAACATTAGTTATGCGACGCACTTGGTCTATTGTTGAGTGTTTGTTTCTAAACCCGAGTTGATGACTCGGGATAAGTTTTCTGTCTTCAATAATTTTGTCTAATCTTTTAAGGAGAAATTTTTCGAAAATTGTTTTCATTAGCGTCAAAAGTGAGATTGGCCGATATGAAGTCACTTCTGATAGTGGCTTACCTTCTTTAGATATAACTATTATTTCTGATATCTTCCAGTGATGTGGAACATATCTTAGTCTAAAACAGTAATTATATATTTGAGTTTTACTTTCATGATTTGGGCAGTTATAAGATCATAGCCTGGTTATTTTCTATTAAATAGTTTATGTACGCAGGTAGTGCTAGTAAGGTACAACCTCCTCATATTTTGTCAACAAATTCCAGGCTTTCATTTGCCATTTTATATGGAAAAGGTTTAAAAACATTCATCAGGTGTTCAACCAACTGTTTTGAGTCTCCGATGCATTTCCCATCAGATGTTTTTAATGGGATCTTGTAATTGAGGTCTCTTTAAAGGTATTTAATTAGAGAATCATATTTAAATTCACTGATACTTTTTTTGAGCCTTTTATTTAGTCTATTAAATATAGTTTTATAGCCAGGATACCTTGTCATTGTCCATTTACATTCCAGGTCGTAACTTTTAGAAGTTTGATCATTGTTAATTTGTTTTTTTTTCCGCGGAGACTTCTTTGCTTAATAATTTAATTATTTGATTCAATTCCATTACAGAAACCTAATCATTTTTACGTGTATTCTTTATAATTCCGGAATACGATTTGCTGGTTGTTTTAACAACAGGTGCTGTTTTGTGCTAATGTTTTGCTTACAGCATTTATTTGTTGTATATTTTTGGATGGCTTTTTCTGATGATTATTATTAGCTTTACTTTTCCTTGCTTGGTATTCTTTTGCAACGGGACAATCTCTATAGTTTGCACCATGAAAATTTATACATTTTGCATTCTGGTCCTTCTTTAGCGGACAGCTATTTGTTGGATCTTTTCTTTCGCTTTTAGATGTTGGATATTTTTCTTCACGCTCTAACTTCCGAAGGGTTTATCAAATCGCTAAGACGTTCTGACACGCTAACCGTCCATAAGTTATATTGGGTTGAATCTGCTCTGCTACCATCGTTTTGCTTTGTCTCTATGTTCACCAAATCTGTACCGATTCTCTTTTTAATCGAATAACAATTATTGAGCCCTTGAATCCTAGAACAACAATTATTGAGTCCATGAATCCTAGAACAATATGGATACATTGGACTTCCAGTTTCTTCACATTCAATTTGAAGGCAAACAATGATTCTTTTCACTCCACATTAAAATGCTAAAGATTTGTTAGCACAATTTTTTATGTTACGGTCATATTACAGAAGTAATAGCAATTTATCGAATACTATTTATTTTCGTTGTCTTGATTAGAAGAATACAACTAAATATAGCCGGCGCAAACTTGTTGAAACACCCTGTATTGTAGACTAAAAATCATATTTAAAGAGATACTTGATGAAAGAAAGTGGTGATATTCTGGTGGTAATGAGTGTACATTTTTTTATGTCTGAAGTGTCACATTTTAACACAATTTGCTCAGTCTTACCACATACAACATACATATCCGGCACTATCTGCTATTTAGAAATGTGGTCATGTCCGCGGTTAGTATTCAGCAATTACAAATTCAGAAATTGTGTGGTCTGGACAATATTGCTGGGATATTGTTCTTCCATAGGACCGTAGATGACCTTAACTCGTCTAAAATTATGGAAATAATGCAAATGATCACTGATTAGATTTACGAGTAATTTATTTCCATTTTCAAATAACGAATAAGGCAACGTGTAAATGGGTGTTTTAGCCGAGTCCCACACTCATTTTCACCTAATTAACGTGAATTAACAAATTGAAATTAATTCTGCCATATCTACATAAAGTTCGATCAAACAGAAGACATTTTTTTCAAGATATGCATAAATAGACATTAATTTTACCTATCAATACCTACTTCATCGTTTGCCTAATTGATCCTCAACTATACATTATGTTCATCACTTTATCAAACAAAGTAGTGACCCATTAGTTTGTTGTTTTCAATTATGTATTAGACAATATTGGACATGATACATCAACCATAAAAAAAAAAGTATTAAAAGTAAAACCTGCGCCATTGGTGCGAGTATGCCGTCAATATCAATGTATCTACCATTCAACGAGGGAATCCCATTCTGAAATGATAGCTATTAGCATTAATCTATTGATTGGACTCCCCCCCAAGTACATCTTTGATTCCGGAAATACCTGAAAGACGTACCAGACGTTTGCTCAGTTTGATAGGGTCGCCTCTTGGCTTAATGTCGCTTGGCGGTTGGTTACACAACGGTTCTTGACGGCTTTCTGATATTCATAATGCATTAAGCAAATTAGCGTGAATTTTTGGGTAAACAAATAGCAAAAGCCAGTGCCCTTGAACTTGTGAGGAAGAAGTTTTCTTCGAATACCAGTTGGAGAAGTTTCGTCATTTTCGATCTGACAATCAACATGATCGGACTGGACAACACCATGCCTCGACTAATTGTTGTAAGTTGCAATGATGCATTCATTTATTTTTATTTGTTTTACTTATAATACATTTGCGTCTTTCAGATATTTGCAGTAGTAGTGGTCTCTTGCAGTGCTGGACCCTTGGGATATAATTACAACTCCAGACAATACGACAGCTTTAGTGACAATTACCCACCAATAGCTAACAATGTAGAGTCCACCAAGTCGTTCTATTTCTTCTCTGCTCCAGATGATGAAGTCCCAGCACACACTACCAATCGTGTAACTTCAAATGTTAAAAAACATGTTCAAGTAGTAGTCATCAAAGCTCCCGAATATAATGCATACACAAATGCAGCCCTTGACCTAGCCAAACAAGCAGTTCAAACAAAAACCCTGGTCTATGTGCTAAGTAGAGAACCGGATCTGGCCGATCTGGAAAGAAGGTACCAAGAGATTCACGCTGCCGTCCAGAAACCAGAAGTGCGATTCGTTAAGTATAGCACAGCGGAAGGTGCTAAGTATGCCGAGGAAGCAATCAAAGCGCAATATGATAATTTATCCGGAAGTTCGAGGAGCTTTATTGGATCTGGTGCCCCTGTTTTGGATTATTCTACAAGTTCGAGTACAACAAGTGATGATGACGAACTGTTTACTGTAAATCGACCGCCGTTCGTACCGTCCGGTGTTGATGTAGTACCTGGGAGCTCGTACTTGCCGCCTAAGAGGGATTAGGCTTTAGGTTAAGGTTATAAGTTAGAATGGAATTCGAAATCGCTGATAATGCAACGAATAATCGTGCATCACCAATTATAAGTAATGAACACGTTTGTTGCTTAGTGACCGATGCAAATTAATCTTTTCCGAGGTACTCAGTGTTTTGAGCTAAGACTTCAGTCAGTGGGTTTATTGTTTATGTGTTTCGAGCATGTGCCATAGTCATTTAGTCGTAAAACATGTTTAGTTCAATTAAAAATAAAAATACATTCAAAATGTAAACAAGTTTGTTTGGTCGTTAATTAGAGGTGTGTTGAAGAATTTGTATGCATCTATGCGAAATCGACGTTCTCATTAAAAATGTGTGAAATTCAATTTTATTGTGGGAATATCGATGCGTCAAGGTTTTTTGTGTTTGATATTGAAGCTGTTTGGAAAGTTTAAGAACTATTTTGGATTATTGCGATCTATTATTGAAGAAGTGACCGATCACATATACATAAATCACCATAATCATAGGCGCCAAGCTAAAGATGTTGAATTTTTCAGTGTTGATTATTCTTATATCAAAAGTTATTAGTTTGTATTAAATTAAATTGAATTCGAAGAAAGATTTGCGGACGGTTTTTTATTAGCAAGAACAAAAGTTGTTCCGTGCGGAATGAACTGTTCTTCTGCATCCGGTGTGAGTTCAAAATTGTGCACAAATAAACGAAAACCAAAGCACAAACGAGAAGTATGAGAACATAAGCAAAGAATTCCTTGGACGTAAATGTAACCAGTCATTAAGTACTTCTTCTGGATATAGCGAGCAAGCGAGGAGAGAAATATATCGCCTCCAGTTTTTAGCAATCATAAACCTTCCGTTAGTTATGTTTCTAATGATATTTTTTTTTGTGCGTAGCTGGGTCGAAAGACAACGTATGCGAACTTTGCGATAGTGTGGGACTTCAATCTACTACCTGGAGAAGGCATGTCATTCTTCCATTTATTTCACCTAGTCGTCAAACTAATCAGCAATTTATTTCTATCATTTGAAAGTCTGTATATAAAGGAACTGCCTTTTGTCAGTTACCTTTTTGTTTTGGAGTACCTATGTAGGTATGCTTAATCACTCTATTCGTGTGATCCTGTTGTATTATTATACAGCAACCATTTCGATTTTAGATCTCTACGTAGATCTTGCTTCTAGTGCAATTTCGCGTCAAGAGTCATGCCTAAGTACTTAGCTGAGCAAGTATACAGCATTATCATCTGCAAATGTGGCAACAGTACTTAGGTAATTTTGTGGTAGGTCGTTGGTATATAAAAGGAAGAAAACGGGTCCTAATACACTACCTTGCGATACGCAGGTTAAATATACTTTAATGTGGAGTACTCATCTTATTGCTTTATTCTGAGCTTATTTAGTAATCCTTTGTGCCACACTTTATCAAAAGCGTGCATCAAGGAAGATGGTAGAGCATATTTCTCTTTTTTTCTATTTTATTAATCATTGGATGAACCTGATCGATAGTTGAATATCTTTTTCTAAAACCAAATCGATGGTTTAGTATCAATGTATTGGGAGCAAGGAGATCTCATGATATGAGGTAAATTCACTAGGTAATTTGCCGGGTTTTGGTACCATAATTACTTCCGCGCCTCCATATTCGTGGAATAAAATTCTGAATGCTGCATTTGTTATCTATGTTAGTTTTTTCATACCTTTTTAAGGAAGTTTTTTCAGAATTTCTCCTGTAATAAGATTAAATCAAATAATTACAAAATAATTACAAATAAACGTTGCACCCAAAGAAGTACGAGTATGTACTCCAAACCAATTTACGAATATACCTACAAGTATATATATCTGTGTAGTGGAAATTAGGTGTAGATTTTTTTTTATATAATTTGCACGTTTGAAAGGGGTTATGAATACCCTTATACTATTTTTTTAGGACACGGACGTTTTTGAGGGAAGGGGAAGAGACAGAGAGAAAGACAGATTGGTGTAGTTGGTTTGAAACTCAGCTGGTATTAAGTTTCAGTGAACTCCCGAGGGAGATAACTGGGTAGCTTGTTTATTTTTGCTTTTGTCGTTGCTCATGATTCATAGTATTTTTTTTCCGTCCTCCTGATGTCATCATCACGATCAAGTTTCATTTTAGCCATATGATCGCCCTACTGCCAGTGTTATGCCTTCGCAGTAGAGTTGACATAAGCTTTCGAAATTGATCGACTTTTTATTTATTTCATATGAAATAAATAGGTGTAGATCAATGGGAAATTTACGGTCTACATTCAAAATTTGAATACTATACAGTTCTTCTCCTAATTTGCAAATTCACACTGAACAATGTTTCCTGAATAATCAGAATTTAGAACTGAGAACTTTTACAGTATGCATGAGTTGAACGCCATGATGTCAAATTTTATTCGAACATGCTTTAAAACTGTAACTACTATGTATTCCATACGAAAAACAGACAGGACGTTCTGTCATCCATTTTCTTCAATTACCTCTAAATTTTAGAACCGATTTTATTGAAAATTTGTCTGTTGGTTAGAGAATTTTCTTGGGAAGGCTCAGGATAGAATATCTTTTTCGGGCGCTCCTAGGACGTCCAGAAGCGATATGAAATAAACTACCCGCTTCTTACATGTAAATGTGGTATCTTGCAAATTAATAACAAATCGAAATCACGTCTATTTTTCGTTATATATGCGGAAATGCTCTATTACCATGATTTTTTTCAAGTCTTTAGTCACGAACTTTGGAAACGTGGTCTATTCCCGAAACCCTGAAAATTACTAGATTTGTGTTGCCCGGTCTAAACATTTTTTAATTTGTCCGTTCTAGATTTGGCCGAAATGGCTAAAAGTTCGAGCACTGCTTTAGATTACTCACATATGCATTAACTTCGAAAAAAATAACACCTCTAGTAGTAGAAATTCTTCAAATCATTCGGAATAAGCCTTCCATGCTAAGCAAAGTGGATCTATAACCAAAAATGATTTATTCGGTTTACCTCACTATCGTTGATTCAACATTCACACATATTCATCATTAGAATGGTGGGAAAAGGCTGAGCAATAGTCTGCCCAAAATGCACTGCAAAAATCTTAAAGGCATGCTTGTATTCGCAGCACTATGTAAAGAAATTCACTAAACTTTCGGACAAAAATAGAAGCCAGAAACTTTTCACAGATAGCGCTCGTGACGTAAAGCTGTTAACATTCTTCTTCATCAACCAATGCTCACTCAACAAGTTTGGCACAAATGCCCCAGATACATGCCGTCTTTCTCTTTAAAAACAATAAACTGCCGAGGGCATTTTTATACCCTAGGTTAGATTAAGTTAGGTTCAATTTGTTACCAGCTAAGAGGTCGACACTCTTAGACCAATGATAGATCCATTGTGATACCACATGGAAAAAAATGTCCCTTACCTATTCGTTGAACCAATTGAAACTTCTAATGAAGCGTACCAGGCTTCTAATTTCTGTATTTAACAGATCGCTTAGATCGCTGAAGCAGAAGCCCCCACAGAGAGCTGGGCAGGTACAAAGAAGATAGAGAATAGTTTTCTGCTCTTCTTCATCCATACAGCTTCTACAGACATCTTTTGAATATAAGTCAGCCCTGTTGCATACTTGCCTATAAGACAGTGACCAGTGACCAAAGTCTTGGAGGGTTTCAAATCTAGGTTACATAGGTCAACGCTATTTTGTCGCTAGACACATCGGCAATCTAGAGCTGTTATTGAGTATAGAGAAAACTATTCAAAGGACTTGATTGCTGCTTGGCTGTCAGAAAAAGTGCTGATATCACGTTATTTTTAGCCAGGATAAGACTTCTTCTATTGTCATTATTCCCGCCTTGAACATGCTGCAATGATTTGGGAGACCGAAGGAAATGCTAAAATTAATTTTATCAAAGAAGACGTCTCCACATACCCCGTCGTTAGTTTTTGAACAGTCGGTGTAGAAATGTCTCCACTTATCTTCTAGAAATACATCTTCGTCTCAGAAAAACTTGGAAGGGATGGTGGCTTGGAAGTTTCTGGCCAAATTTAACCTGGGGTATTGGGCCGTGTAGTCGATGTTTGCAGGAAGTATTTTGAAGTTATTCAAAATGGAGGCATGGCCAAATGCTTTACTGGACCACTGTGAAGTTGCTTTAAGGCGAATAGCTACACACGCTGCAAAGATTTCGAGGGGTGTCAGATGCTCCGCTTATGTCAGATGCTCCGCTCACACAAGCTGATCCTTGGACTCTGCCTAGTATTTTGTATGGTTTATGACCTTATCTAAAGTAGTCCACCAGATAGATCCGTATGTAAGGATCGGTCCAATGACCAAGATATAGACCCATTGTGTTATACTGCGCTGTAAAAACCCCATTTGTTCCCAATAGCTTTTTTGCAAGAGAAAATCTTTGGGCCTTAAATTTTGAGCTAGAAGGGTGAAATTTCATATATAAGCTTTTTAGAATCCAAAGCAACACAAGTGGAAACATTTTTTTAATACACCCACAAATATGCCCACTTTCCAAAAAAAAAAAAAAATTCAATAATTTTACTAACAACTGGAAAAGACGTTGTCATTCTCTACAATTCGCTCATTCAGTAGTGTATAGAGCCACTTTCATTTTTTGGGGCTGTTTTCCTTTAAAAAAACCGTATCTTGCTTTCAAAAGTCATTTACGATGATGGTTAAGTCTTATTGTGAATATTTAACCCGAATCCGTATACTTACAAATGGCGTCAGCCACGTCCATTTTCTTTTAAGGAAAGTCTTAGCAACAAATTACCTGCTAATATCTGACAACGCCACACCCACTTTATAAGTAATGGATTACAATATGTGGGGTAGGGTATTTAAGGATTTAATCTATCATAGATGGATTGTATTTTTTCTGTATGTTTTTTCTATGTTCTATACCCCATAGAAGTGGGTTCTTTAAAGTTTTTAACCCAGTGGTGGAATAAAAGGAAAGAGTACTCGTATAAGGGAGAGTTAAAGATTGGAGAGGGAAGAAACATGAGTGAAGTGACAATGCGAGTTAATTTTGAATCTTTGTAGATAACAGGTTTCTGGAAATATTGAGGAATACAAGCTATTCCACATTCATGTTGATTGGCTAAAACACGATCTTCTGAATGTCACTGGTGCTCGAAAACAGGATTTGAAATATAAGGGTGTACGGAATATACCGCACGTGTATTGCGATTATACAGATGGGTTGGCGGGACACAACTATAGATTTCGTCAGAACATTTATTGTGTAAATACCGGTACAAAAGCGATAAGCATTCAACAGTCCGGCTGTGTTTGAACGAGGGAATTTGATTATAGATGAATTGATAACCGATCAATCAACATGCTTGTCGCTTGTGAAAGCGAAAAATCGATTACACTTTTTGAAGAACGTCAGATTAGGGCCTTTAGCACCGGCTTTAGCAGCACCAGTAATCTGCTGATTCCAGCGAAGGTTTGAGCTAACAAGCATTGACAAACCATTCAATTTTAGTTTGGAAACATTAATACCCCGTTTTAGAGTGCCCCAGAAAAAATTCAGAAGCTCTTCCCCTTTCCCCCTTGGAGTTTTCATTTTTACCCATAGCGAAATGTGTTGTGTTGTAAATACCTCTGTAACATAATATGCTACAACACAAAGCTAAAGGTAGGTAGGGACGAGTACCCACTTGTACTTCATGCGAATTTCTAGAAGTAAACTGAATTTTAGTGCCACATCTTTATGGGTAGCATGATGGTGACAATAAATAATAACCCAACGAAACAATAACCCGCTCCAAAACAAAGCTTAAAAATAACCAAATGACAAAAGAACTGAAGGCAAAATAACCCACGACAAATAAACACAATGACAATAACTTAACGCTTCCCAAAATGTTATAAACTATAAAAACCTAAACTGCATCGAAGCAAGTCCAGCTAATGACTTATAGTGGTCGGCTGTACAAATCTAACCTAACAAAATGTTTTGTATTAAAATGATATGTCGTGTAGAGGAAAGAAACAAACTTGTACTAGTACTAGTCTACTATTACTGCACTAGACTGTATACTCGTATCTTAATCCCATACCGAGTTATGGATAAAAGTAGGTATGATATATTTTCACTTCAGATTAGAGTTGCCATATGCCCTGGATTCAGCTGGATTGTCCAGATAATTCATGGTATGTCCGTAGTCCCGATGCTATGTTTAATTCTTTATATGCACTATGCATTAGCAATGCGAGTAGAACCAGCACCATCGACAGCAAATCGTTTAGAAACAGCCCTACCAGCAGCAGTTTATAGCAAACTATGGTGTTTGGTATAAATTATCTCTGACTTAAAATCCGATTTGCCCAGTCTGGTGAAATCATCTTGCGTCATGTTTATTCTTTAACCCATACGAAATGTGTTCATGTCCAAACTTTTGTGTCAAAGCCCGTTAATCTTCTATACGAACCAATAGTTTCGACAAAAGTGTTATACAAACGTTATCCAATACACTCGGCATAATTTCAACAAATTGTTCCGTTTTGGTTCGTGCATTCGATAAATAAAGTTGACATAATTTATGGGTGCTGTTCGTAAAGTGGATTCGATTTTTTAATGTATGCAGTAACTTATTCGAATTTGAAATAATTGAATAGCTATTAAAAAATGCAGATTTAACAAAAAATCGTCAAGCACGACTCCGTTTGCACATACAGGGTTCCGTTAAAATGAAGATGTTTTAAAACTGTAGCTATTATTTCAAATGAAAACCAGACAAGGCGTTCTTTTGGCCATTTTCTTCAATAACTTCTAAATTATTGAACCGATTTTATATTTTAGAAGATTTTCTTGAAAAGCCTTGAGATAGAACATTCTTTTCGAACGCTCCTTTAGGACGCGTAACGTGTGAAGTAACTATCTGTTACTTACTTAAGAAATGTGATATTTCGCAAATTAATAAGAGTATAGGAATTAGATTTATTTGTCGTTATAGATCCGGAACTTCTGTATTACCATGATTTTTTTCAAGCTTTTAGGTTACGTACTTTGCAAACGCGGGGGGAGTGACACTGATTTTTCGCAGACATTCCCCCACTGTGGGCGCAAATTTAAAATTTTTAGTTCGAAAAATATTATTTTTGGATTTCACTCAAAAAGATCTTTTCAGATATGTCACGTGCCTATACACGAAATTTTTTTATTGCTACTTTTGCTTGTACTACAGGCACGTCCAAAATAGCAGTTTTCTGAAAAATAGTACCGACGTTGTCTGCGTTATTATTTAACATGACTTGTGAAATCATGCATATAACTTAAATTGTTTAGAAACTAGAAGGTGGTGACAGATGGACGGACGCGTTAGCGAGACCTATAGCGTTCCGTGGCTATTTGAGGAACATTGAAAAGGAAATAAAGATTTTGAAGCCTTACTGATTTAAGTTATGTTTGGAAAAATCCGTTATAAAAAAAAAACTTTATTTCATTTCTTTTTTTTTCAACAAAGAACTTTTAAGCTAAAAATTAAACTAACAAAACGAACTTAATTCCACGACTTGTAACTAACAACTAACTTTACTTTTTCCATTTGAACTTTTCTACAGGTAATTTTGATGACAATGCTTAAAGCCCCTTTCCTGTGGGAATGGAATGCGATTTTTAATATTATCTCTGCACCAAGCCACTTTTCTGTGGGAATGGAATGCAGGTGTCAAGTTATTATTTTTCGTCTGCGCGTGTAGCGCAAATATACTTATGCATGTTAAAAATGTTTGCGCGTGTTTCTATGAGCATGTGAGATACGCGTGCACCGAATCACGTTGGCTCTGCATGTTATTGGCTTATGCTGAGGAGGCGTGGGAAGAAAGCGATTCCGTTAGGATGTGCCGTTACAATTATAAAATGGCGCATAGTGAGGGGCGTGGTGGGGGTCGGCTATGGCGAAAGGAAGTGTAGTCTCCGATGTAACTCCTCCCCCCTTACGATTCTTCTCCGGAGATTCTGATTTTGAATCTCTACTTTTATATCAGGTTTATCATTTATGCGTTTTTTATGAATGATCGTTATTATGATCAAGGTGAAAATTATAAAAAAGGTTACCCCAGAATTTATGTATTCATGCATTTCGTTTCTTATGTTTATTTTTTCAAGCAATTTTTGATTTTCAAAATGTTTTATATGCATTTCTTCTGTAGAAAAATTCATCACAATATTTTTAATGGATACATTATTAAAATTTGGAATTAAAAGATTGTCATAGTACATAAAATTTTCATAGCTAATATCATTAATTCTTACTTTACAATTTTCAAATCTTATTAAATTTACACCTATTAAATTTATGCTGTAATTATGACAGTTGTGAGAAACTTGGGTGTATGGAATATTTTTAGTAATTATAATATTATTTGTTATTTGCTTAATGTCAATTTTTTTATTTTTTCTAAAACTACACATAGGATTTTCTTTAAAAATGTTACTTATACAATTATCATTTACTAATTTTAAGTCTTTTATTTTTACAGAGTCATTTAAGTTCTCATAGTTATTTCTGTTATCAGTAATGAAATTAGTGTATTCTGTTACTAGTTCAAGGTTTTCCTTATTAGGGACTGGTTCGATTAAAAAATTTTGTGTTTGAATAGATTGGGAGCATTAAAATAAAAATTATTCGGTCTTCGTGCATGATCACTTTAAATGTAATATTAAATCTTTCTATTTCCTTTGGTGATAACAAATCCGCTCCTAAAACTCCTAGTTGACTTGCTTGTAAATTCTTCTTCACTTTCCTGACCTGTTCTCTTAGTAATTGGATGTCGTATTGAATTTGAAATACGTGTTGCATATGTGCTATTTCGGAAAACTCCTGGTTAACTGCGTTACCTAAAGTACTTAACTGTTTTTGTATTTCGAGTTGTTGTCCATTGATATGTCTCGTAATGTTGTCTATAACCTCATTGAAATGTTTATTTATGTGTATTTGTTCGTTTAGTCCGTCTATTAATCGTTCGTTATTTTTCTCGTTGAGCTCTAATTTTTTCTTTATTTCTTGTTCGTCATCGTAGTCCATGGTACCTGCCAAATATTTGAGCCCTTTTCCAATTACATTTACTAAACCTCTTTTAGTCTTATAATGGTTATTCCCTAAAAAGCTTTCTATTTCTTGTGCTATTGAATCAAAATTATGTACCATTGCTGGATACTTGTTCTTATAGTTGAGTTTATTTATGTTGTTTTCAATAATGTTTAAACTGTCTGACCATGCGGTTGTGTTGATGTTATGGAGAATTTTAATATATCCAGTTATAACTTGTAGTTGTTTGTCTCTTACTGTCACGTATCCTTGTCCGTTGTTCAAGTTTTGAACGTCAAGTTTTTGTCCGAAACTCATTATAAAAATTGTCGACCAGATGATAACCTGTAAAATTATTTCTCATATTTATATCTGCGTTTGACTTGATCTTTGTAATATTTGCTGCCTTTACTATCTTTTATATAATTCTCATTAATTACCTCAGGATCTTCTCTCCTGTGAATAGGCTTAAGCTTATTAGAGCCTCTGTTCTTAAGGAATGTACGCTCCCCTTTTGTGAAGTCTATTCTTCCCTGCCTTTGTTAAGTTTATTTATATATTTTTCTTTGTTTTGCTTTACAAATTCTACAATCTTAGGGAAAGCTTCTTTACCTACTGTTCCGTTAAGGAAATCGTTTGGTCTTTGTTTGGTTGTGGAATGAATAGTGTTGTTATAGATTTTGATTGCTTCTAGAATCTTATTTCGGAGTGTGTTCTTATTACTTTCATCTGCTGCAAAGGTTCTTAGATGTTCATTTAATGTCGAATGGAACCTTTCGATATCCGCGTTACCTGTCTTCTTACTACCTTCTCTTCATTGTTACATGTAATTCTACTCCGTTTTCTTTTAAGAATTCTTTGATCAGAATTGAAGAAAAACCGGATTCACCATCAGTTACGATCTTTTTGGGAATGCCAAAATTAGCAAATCTACACCTGAGAGTGTTTAGAAGAGATATCCATGTTCTATGCTTGATCTCTTGGACTGTTACATGTTTGGAAAATTTATCAATCATGGTAACGAACATGAGATTAATGTTCGCATTCCAGATATCGATGTGGATAATTTCATTTGGTTTTTCGGGTGTTTCCGTTACGACATATGGAATTTTAAGGGGTTGGCGTTCATATTTTGATTTATTGCATATTTCGCAATTATTGATAAACTGTCCTATTCTTTCTTTGAGTTTTGGGGCGTTGTAAATGTTCTTCATTTCTTCATAAGTTTCGTTAATGCCGCGATGATTAAGTAGTTTGTGCGTTCCGACAATGACTTCTGCTACCTTCTCTTCATCATCTAAATCGCCTAGGAACTTGGAACATTTAACTAAACGTAGAAGCTTATTTTTACTAAAAATATAATATATAATATATATATATATAAAATATTTTATGTAGGTATCTTGGAATTGAGCGAAGAGGTGATCATCCCTAGAAAATATGCCTATAATGCCTTTACTGGGGAAAAATGATTTCATGATTTCTAACATAAATTTCTCTTTATATTGTTTAAATTCAACTACAATTCTTCTTTTGTTAAATACTTTATATGGTTTATGGTTATTCAGACCTTCGGAATTGTTTAAGATTATTTGAGTTTTATAAATATTGACTGGTGAATCAATAATGGGAATGTAATCATTGCTATCTTCGCGAGCGCTATGAATGGTTGGAGTAATTGATTCATTGTCAAGGTTCATTGGCTCAGGCTCCTGATAAACGGAATCTATATTCTCATGAAAATTAATTTCTAAACGAGATAGTCCATCAGCCACTAAGTTATCTTTACCATTGACGTATTCAACGTCGAAATTAAATTCTTCCAATTTAATTTTCCACCTCTGGAGCTTTGCCTTTGGCTCTTTGAGGGAGCTTGACCAAAGTAGTGGTCTATGATCTGTACGTACAGTAAATTTCCTTCCATATAGGTATGGCCTGAAATATTTTGTGGACCAAACGATCGCAAGGAGTTCTTTTTCAATAACTGAGTAATTTATTTCGTGCTCATTGAGCGTACGGCTTGCGTAGCAGATGGGCTGAGAGTCTTGGGATAAAACCGCTCCCACAGCGAATTTCGACGCGTCTGTAGTGAGTGCAAATTTTTTGTTGAAGTCAGGGTATTTTAGGATAGGTTCTGAGGTGATTATTGCTTTTAGGTTTTCAAAACTATCGATGTATTCAGGATTTTGCGGGTCAATTTTTTCAATCTTTTTTAAGTAGGCTATCATAGGTTTGGCAACCTTTGAATAATCTCTTATGAACTTCCGGTAATAACCGGTGATTCCTAAAAATGCTTTAATTTGCTTGGTTGTTTTTGGAAGTTTGTAGTTTTGTATTGCAGCTATCTTGTTCGGGTTTGGTTTGATTCCTTCCGTGGTGACTACATGTCCTAGGAACTCTGTTTCTTTTTTTAAAAATTCACTCTTATCGAGTTGGACCTTTAAATTGGCAGATTTTAATGTTTTAAATATTTTTGAAAGTGAATCGATGTGTTCTTGAAGACTTGTCGAGAACACTATGATATCATCGAGATATACCAAACAGGTTTTGTTAATGTGTTCTGCAAGGATGGAGTTCATGAGGCGTTGAAAGGTTGCCGGAGCATTCTTGAGACCAAATGGCATGCGGACAAATTCGTAGTGGCCATTGTCTGTTGAGAACGCAGTTTTCCGTATATCTTCCTCAGCTATCTCGATTTGGTGAAACCCCTTCGCCAAATCGAGTGTGGTAAAGTATTGTGCTTTACCGAGTTTGTCAAAAATATCTTCCATGTTTGGAATGGGGAATTTGTCGTCTATAGAAACATCATTTAGTTTCCGGTAATCGACAACAATTCTCCATTTTTGTTTGCCCGATGCGACCAGTTTCTTTGGGACGACCCAAATTGGAGCAGAATATGGAGATTTACTGGGACGGATTATCTCTTGCTCTAACATTTCGTTAATTTGTTTATGCACTTCTTGCTTGTGCACTTCTGGATATCTATAGTTCTTAACATATATCGGTATATCATTGACAGTTCTGATTTCATGTTTTATCGCATGAGTGAACGAAAGGTCATTACCTTCTTGATAAAAGATGTTTGAATATTGAGAAACAAGGTTTTTTACTTTGCTTTTTTCTTCGGTATTAAGGTGATCAATACGTATTTGTTCCATCACTGGGTCCTTACTCGTCTCAGTGTGGTAAATATTTAGATTGGGAATACTTTCATTATATAAATTAACATTTTCTTCTAATTTATTAAAGAATATTGGTATTTTGGTATTGCCTACGATCAGGAATCTTTCTTTAAAGCTTATTTCGGCGAGCAAAGGTAAAAGAATATTGTTGCCAATTAAACCATCAAATTGATCGTGGAATTTGTATTCCAAAAATTCTGCCGTTTTATCTATGTTAAATTCCTTGAACAGGGGAATTCGAATTTGTTTCCCAATAAAAACTGGTGTGCTGGTCGTTGTAATCTTTATCGGTTCATCGAGTTGCACATGCCATTTAGGGTGACATAGCCCAGGGTTAAGGATGCTTGTATCAGCACCTGTATCTATTAAAAGTCTTAGAGTAAATTTATTATTTTTTGTTCGGACTATTATATAGGGAAGTCTACTGGGCCTTTGCTGGGAAAATTTTGAGCTTGGATGTTATTTATTTGTCTCTGATACGAGGCAGACAATATGTCCATTGGCTCACCTGCGCTATTATTATTATACCTAAATGGATTATCATTATTTCTAGATCGCTGCGTTTGGCCGCTAAATCTTTCGTTAGTACTATTTTGATTGTTTCTAAGAGTACCCGAATTAAACCTATATTGTCCACTATTCTGGTAGGCGTTACTGTTCTGACGGCTAGTGCTATTGGTATGCCCTTGAGTGTTATTATGTCTATATGAGTTTTTATTGGAATTTCTATCAGAGTTTGGTCGACATTGAACATTATTTGACCATGTACTTGGCCTAACATATACATATCCCGTCTCGAAAAGGATTTGCATTGCCTCTTCCATATTGTTTGGATTTCGGCAGTGTAATAGCCCTCTCGTAGGTTCTGGGACTTTGTTAATAAACAAATTCAGCGCTGTTTTGCAGTTTTGTGTTGTTTCTGCAGGTGAATTTTCTGGTTTGGCTATCCTGACTTTATTGTTTAAACGTCTTAAGACTGCCTTTAAGTCATTATAAAATTCATGACATTTGTTTTTAAATGGGGTGGCCCTAAGGTCATCATACAGCTGCTCTACGGATTTCCTGTCACCGAAGTACTGATAGAATACATTTTTTAATTCGTCCCAATTCTTTACAGAGTTATTTATTTCGACGGCTTCGCGAGCTCTGCCTATTAGTTTACTCTTAATTATGTCAAAAAATATGAGTTGAGTTGCCTCATTGTACAGTCCTAATGTTGGAAAGATCCTATCTACTAGGTCTATAAATATGCATAAATTATCTCTATTGCCATCGTAAGTTGGCAGATTATTTAAAAACTTAATTGGGTCTAAACTTATACTTAGAGGGGTTACCATTGTTGCTTTCTGTTGAGTTGATGCTGCTGGTGTTGATGGTGGTGTCATGGTGATCGAGACTCCTTTTAATAGTTCTTCTAAGTCTTCAATGCTGTTTCTAGCTTTCTAGTGCTTGGAAAGAAGGTGCATATATGCAACCTTCTTTCCAAGCACTTTTATTTTATTTATTTTTTGTTATAATCTTTTATTAGTGGATATTATTATATCTGGTATTATATATTTTACACATATGTATATCATATATTACATATATTGTATATTTTTTGTTCACAAGCACTTTGCGAAAACGTTTTCTTTAAATGAAAAGTTTTTTTTCTTAGACGAAAACTGTTTAAAAAATTTTTTTTTTTTTTTTTGACGAAAAATATTTTTTCTTAGACGAACAGTGTTTAAAAAATTTTCTTTGACGAAAAATATTTTTTCTTAGCCGAACACTGTTTAAAAAATTTTTTCTTAGACGAACACTGTTTAAAAAATTTTATTTGACGAAAACTGTTTAAAATTTGTCTTTGACGAAAACTGTTTTAAAAAAAAATTTCTTACACGAAAACTGTTTAAAAAAAAAATTTTCTTTGACGAAAAATATTTTTTCTTAGGCGAACACTATTTAAAAAATTTTCTTTGACGAAAACTGTTTTAAAAAAAATTTATTACACGAAAACTGTTTAAAATTTTTCTTTGACGAAAACTATTTAAACAATTTTCTTACACGAAAACTGTTTAAAAAAAATTTTCTTTGACGAAAAATATTTTTTCTTAGACGAACACTGTTTAAAAAATTTTCTTTGACGAAAACTGTTTAAAATTTTTCTTTGACGAAAACTGTTTAAAAAAATTTTCTTTGACGAAAAATATTTTTTCTTAGACGAACGGCTATTGCGTGTGTACCGGCATTGGTTATTTTTTTTTCTTTTCCTTATACGGAAACCGACTGCGCCATTTAAGTTATGTTTGGAAAAATCCGTTATAAAAAAAAACTTTATTTCATTTCTTTTTTTTTTTTCAACAAAGAACTTTTAAGCTAAAAATTAAACTAACAAAACGAACTTAATTCCACGACTTGCAACTAACAACTAACTTTATTTTTTCCATTTGAACTTTTCTACAGGTAATTTTGATGACAATGCTTAAAGCCCCTTTCCTGTGGGAATGGAATGCGATTTTTAATATTATCTCTGCACCAAGCCACTTTTCTGTGGGAATGGAATGCAGGTGTCAAGTTATTATTTTTCGTCTGCGCGTGTAGCGCAAATATACTTATGCATGTTAAAAATGTTTGCGCGTGTTTCTATGAGCATGTGAGATACGCGTGCACCGAATCACGTTGGCTCTGCATGTTATTGGCTTATGCTGAGGAGGCGTGGAAGAAGGCGATTCCGTTAGGATGTGCCGTTACAATTATAAAATGGCGCATAGTGAGGGGCGTGGTGGGGGCCGGCTATGGCGAACATCAGTTGTAAGTTAGAAACATCCCCATAATCCTTCTGTTGAGGTAATTTTTCGAGGAAATGCCAGATGTTGGTATTTCAGTAAAAATGTTATGTTCTGGCTTTGGCATATCACAAATGCAAGATTACACTTAATAAATATGTTCAGTTGTCGGACGATGTTTTTCTTCTTGAGGTGTTTGGGGTAAGATACCAGTCAGATTGACACAAAGACAATTTTTTTGTAAAGATAGGTGCCTATCATTTCACTGAAGTGTTGCAGAAATTTTTACTTAAGTCTAAAGTGATTTACAAAAGGATTTTGGCAACTTAAATTTGTAGATAGCAGGATGTTACCTAGTAGCGTACCGTAAGTGATATAGGTATTATGTGTGAGGCAGAAGTTAGTACAATAGTGCTACCTTACTGTGTATTGACAGTTCTGTTTAAGACTATATATGCATGTATACAGTAAGACAGGGGTGCAAAAAATAACAACAATATGTACCAACATACATGACTTTTTATAGGTACTCTATCCTGGGCATATTAAGTTTGATACATAGTTTGAATCGATAAATAATAACGATAGACCCCCAAAAGTATTTATGTATATTAGTGATTAACATCAAAAGTTGTGTCTGTCCGTCCGTATGACACCACTTTTTGGGCCTTACATTTAGAGCTAGGAATATGAATTTTAAGGTTTCTGGAATCCGAAGCAGTACAAGTATAAAAATTATTAAAATCCTCCAAAAAATTGTTCTCAATAGAAACTGGAAAATGTTGTCTAGGTACTCGTAAAATATGTGGATGTTGAATTTGGTTGGCCACTCCCACCTTTTGGGGGTACTTAAGAATAGTAACGCACGTAGTATTAGTGGGTCAATTTTGCCCAAAAATTTGTTCTTTTAACACTTGCAATTTTGACATGTAATTTTCATCAAAGAATGTTTTTTTCTACATACAAATTTAGTATCAGCATTTTGAAGAATATTTAGTACTGTTGGAATGTTTTTGAAAGACATAGCAGTGCCCACGTTTCAAATTAGACACTGTTGCATACTCTTCATTAGGATTTCTGTTGAAATGTGAACTACCATTTTTCTGTAGCACTTTGTGGAAGAAAAGTTCTACGTGATATTTCTCTTTGAATCAATGTTTCTCCCAATTCTTCAAGAAAAATCTTCCGCTTGAAATGTTTGACTTCATTCCACTATGGGTTTATGGGAACATAAATCGCAAAAGAATTGTAGGCTGATACATATGTCCACCATATTATAAAATAAAGCCTGTGCCCACTCGTTACTTCCACGCTTACAGGTGCAAGTAAGAACTGCTTGATCAGAGTTGATATACTACTCCTGATTCTGGTTTTTGTGCGTCGTTCGTTATATCTTTAGAATGATGCAAAGTACTTAGTAAAATTATTATTTTAGAACATATGCAATTACTGTGGTATTATTAGTGTTATCGAAAAAGAAATGAGAAAATACCTGGCGTTTGTCTTTCAAATTCAATATTTGAGGTGGCAAAAATCTTTTATTTTTACTCACCGTTCCAACTAGTGTCAGCTATTTTTTTTAGCAATTCCCAAATGGGGAAATGTAAAAAAATGGTCGCGGTTACATTACGGTCTTCAGGTCTTTTATCAAATTCAAAACAACAGGATAGCCTTGATTTTTCTCTGCTAGTTTCTGTCTTTAACTGTATATACTTGCAAAGACCAGGCAAAACTTGTTTTACTCTCGCACAGAGCCCAAATGGATACCGTATTTCCCCAGTTTGAAGAGAATAATTCGCTTGAACGGACATAGCCCGCAATATGTAACTAACTGTTCGTCAATAGTCACACATTCACCTGAGCTGAACATTTTCCGTAGATTACACTCCCACTTATTTCAACCATGTGTATCTAAGCGAGTTTATCCCGAGCCCGTCGTTCATTCCTGTCACTTTTCTTATCAAAACGTATCGAGATATATTCTGGAATCTTCGCAGACTCATTGTTGCCTTGAAAATTGGCATTCCTTAGCGGTTATGCCATAAACTTCCCATGGCTTCTCCATGTCACCGAAAAACGCCCGCAAGTAGAAGCAGCTCTAGAAGCAACTCTAGAGGATGCGTACTAAGTCGAGCCTGGCGTAGAAGTCATAACATTTTTTTTACCACGACAACCAGCATTACCCCCTACTGGACATTTAGAGCACAAATAATTCCTATCTTTCAAAAGAAACGTTTTTGGAGCTGGAAGTGCTTCATCATCCTAACTGCTGGTGAACTTAATATCATTAGACAGACCTTCCCCTTCTTAAGAGTCCGTTTCGTAGACTGACCTATTATCCAAAATGTTGTCCACCTCGCCCCCACTTACAGTATCAACTGCCTCATTGCCACTAACATCAGCTTTATGTAGCATTGCCAAAATGTCGATCTTAGAAAAGCAAATATTAGATGTGTCAATACCTGTCCATGCGTAATAATATACTGGGCTTTCTCTTACGTGCAATATATGTATATATTTTCTTAATATCTACTAAAGCAAGTAATTGTCAAGAAATTTCAATAAAGAATATAAAGAAGTGTCCGAAAAATTCTATCATATATGAAATATGTCACTGGGCAATTTTGACCCATGTGTGCAAGATAAGGGCTAAATAAAACTATATATTGTTTTATCATAGCTATTCACGGTGAGTTTTATTTTGAATACTTCATCAGAATCTGTGAACTTTGGTTACAAATTTTGGGAGCAACACCAACTTTCTGTTAAGAAAAAGTTGTAACAGCATCAATATCCTCTGCACATAATTGCATCTGCTTTAAAAATGTCGCAATGCCACGCTCACTCATCATATCATAAGACTGTCGTTCAAACAGTCTAATTGTTGTCTATAACGGTAACGGTTTTGTTAGGTTTTAACAATTCATAGTTATCCATATATTCCACATCCCACCAGATACACAACATTGTGTTGTTCCTCTGGGAATTCCACTTTGATTTTTTTCGTTTCGAATTATCGAAGAAGATCAATTTTTCATCACCGGTCACAATTTGCCACAAAAAACTCTTCTTCTTTCACTTTGCGAGAGAGATGAATATATTGAAGCGGTTGGCAATCGCACTTTCCCATTGCTTCATCATCCTAACTGCTGGTTAGAATTACAATTGAGAATGGTGGATTTATTGACTAAGAAGTGTTCAGTCAATGCTTGAAGTATTGTATTTGAGCAGGTTTTCTGTTTAACACAGCTTCCAGTTGTTCATCGTCGAACTTTTTTGATTTTCCTTGGATAGGCTTGTTGTGAACATAATATGGCATATCATAAAAAGGGTATGAATACTGGTTATTTTCTTTGCTAATTCTCCTACTTACATTATGCCTTTGTGGTAATAGAAAAGTTCGGTAGGAGTTATTTAAATATAGTACTTCAGCTAAACTTATATAGTACTCGTACTTAATACACAGGAAAAAATATGCTTGTTGCAATTTCCCTAAGAAAAATAGCTACGACAGTCATTTGGGAATAACAATAGTGACTATGTTTCATAGGAAATTCTCTTAATTTAATTTCACATGAATAGCAGTAATGGCTACTTTTCATAGCTAATTCTGCTCTTCATATTACAGCAGCTGTGGGCTCAAATTTCGGATCCCATAAAACATCAAGATTTTCGAGGTTTTTTTTCATCTCCTGCAAATATCTGACAAGCCTCAGTGACTAAAATTGTGTATCATTACGGAGCTTCTCAATACTGTTCGGAAGGGCAGATAGGTAGGTATAAGTGGTTGCTGCTGTTCAATTAGCCCAATACGCACTTAAGCGCCTTTTTGGGTACTACAACTCACGCGACCTTGCTTGTTAGATACTGTAGCATAATAATAACTACGCTCCCTAAAAGTATGATGCAACAAATTCCGAAGTGTCTTTTCATTCTGGCAGAATTTTGGTCCGAACTGTCCTTTCATTCGAGGTTCGTGTCTGCGATGAAGTCTCCACAGCGAATAACGGATAATATCACGGATAAGAGGGAATTATAACTGCAAGAATTATTACATCAGAATTTCTCTTGTTCCAGTGGTCGAAGAATTTGTTAGAAGTTTCTGGCTATCAGAAACTTCTGCTATATAAGGACAGATGGTGATTGAGAAGGTGCAGTAGTTTCTAAACTGTGGCGAAGAGATTAGAAAAGTGATAATGGGCGAAGTTGTAATTTTGTGATAAATTAAAAGTTGAGATTTAACAAGAAGAAGTAATTAGTTTGGATTTGTGAATTAAGTAGAAGAAAGGAGACAAAGTGATTTGAGAGGACAGAGACCTTGTAAGAAAAGAATTGCGAAGAATAGTGTGAACCTGAATTGTTCTATAGACTAGAAAATAAAGAAATAATTTCACAGAATATTGTTTTATCTACTCGGGCCGTAGCTTGCATATTACAATACTATTAATAGGTCGTTGAAAGGAAAGGGTTTCAAATCTATCTTGCGGCATTCAAGAAAGGAAATCTCAGAGGAAACTCTGAGATTTCCTTAAGGTTGTCGAAAAAGGGTTTTCCTAGCATTCGATGCATGGCTTTACTTAAAGCCGGACATCCGCAGAGGAAGTGGGAGAGAGTTTCCTTCTCATTTATGTTTTCACAACTGCAGCAGTGTATGTTAAAATCGATGCCCAGTCTAGACGTATGCGTTCCTACTGACCAGTTAGCTGTGCTTATTGTTACAATTTTTCCAGCGTCTGACCGATCTCTTTTCTCAAGTTCTTGTGTACTGGCCCAGTTGTTGTTAGGCCACATCTGCCTAGAAATGACATAACTCTACAAACTGTTCCACTTTTTATCGCAGAGAGCGAATTCTTGACAGTTCTCATCTGAACGAGGACTACCTCTGCAAAGGATTCGTTAAGGGCAGACGCATTCCCCACCAGCTCGTCGGCCTGTTCGTTGTTCCCCCTGCTATGCTATGATTTGGCACCCAGAGAAAACTGATTTTGGTCCGACAACCTAGCGACGAGAGCTCTTCCCTACTCTGTTCCATCAACTGGGAAGATGGTGTTGTTAAAGTCAGGGCCTGATTAATGGCGATACGAGTATCAAGGAAGTCCTTAGGAAACTGGTCCTCACAACATCGGCAGAATTGAAACAAGGCAAAGATCTCTTTTGGTTCGCAAGCAGGTAGTCCATGACCATCTCAGACTATTTGGCTTCAATGTAGCCCAGCTTATATTACCGTAGACAAAAGTAAGACAAAGGTGATCTCTGACTGCCTCAGAGAAATTGCGTGTTGTCTGGGCACACTGGCCGACGAAGCTGAATTCTACTGTTTACATGCGATCTAAATTTTTTTTATCTATCTGAGGACCTGCTTCATTTGTTGTTGTGTTGTATTTTAGCTTTCTGAGCCTCTAAGTACTTGTCGTAGTCCTCCACAACTGCTGAGTACTTGTGTTTTTCTGCTTCGTCTCTCACTTGAACGTTGCCACTATCTTTATTTTTGACAATCTAAAATGAAGCAGGCCATCTTGTAAGGGCTCTTCATAGCAACGTGCTCAGTCTTAACTTTTCGACGAATCATTGTCGCTGGTATTACTGTTGTGACAGTCTTCTGAGAAAACTATAGTCTCCTGACTGTTTATCTTTGGAAATGGAGCCAATGTCGGACTGCATTTTCTTTATTTTTTTTTTTAAATTGTGGTCCCATGAGTATGTCGGGAATAAGGTTCGTCCTAGTAGCGCCGATATACCAAAAAAAAAGGCTACTTCTCTACTCCGCCTGGGCATCGGCAGGGAGCGTTCATACCAGTTCGCTTCTTCACCTCAACGTCTTGACTTTAAAAGTGAGATTGAATAAACTAATAATGGACATTTTGCATAAATGGTTCAGCCATTGACACTATAGAATTATTGGCTTCTTCCCACAACTTATTATCCTATAAATAAAAGTTAAAATTGCCATGGGCGATATTTTATTGCTGGCCTAATCATTTTGTTGGTGACCACATTGCTGCCGGTGCTATAAGAATAGAAATCTGTAGTATAATCCTTGGAGTTCTTACCAGATATCTGTAATATAATAAATGACACATATGTACATACGCCTGGAAAAAAAATAGTCTGTGATGCTGTTTATTTGTTCAGTCTAGAGATAAAAGATTTTCACATACCGGTAGAGCAAGTTAAGGACATTGGATAAAATTATGGAAGGGCTTATAATATATCCCGACTCACCCACTGATGCACTAATCAGAACTTATAGGGTAATTGAAGTCAGAACTTTGGAAATTGATACAGAGGTAGTACTTAGAGTGTAAATAAAGGACAGGTTTCATTTTAACACATTTAGACTCCCAAAAGTATACCTATATATTTGTGATCAGTATCGACAGTTATGTCGATCTAATGTCCATTCATCTTATTGTCTGTCTGTCCGTATGCCACTAATTTTTGGGATTAAATTATAAGCCAGGAAGATGTGTTCAATTCTTTTAAATCCACACAAAGCGCCCCCTTTGTGTGTCAAATATACTCGTAGACGTTGAATTTCTTTACGATTAGTTCATACATCACGTACGGCCACGCCCACTTTTTGGAGGTTTTTTTTAAAAAAAAAAAAAACATATTTCACTTCTCAAGGCTATTTACGATTATGGTTAAGTTTTATTTTGAATATCTCATCAGAATACGTTACCGTCAGTTACGAGTGCTAACAGTCCGCTCTCTGCTAAGAAAAACAACCATAATAACAGTTTTTCTGATAGAATCTCTTAAAAATTGCAGAAATATTCTCGAGTAGAAATTTGTCATTTGTATAACAAATTTCACAGTACCATGCCCACTTTATTAAGAATGAGTTAGAAGATGAGGCAGGATCTTACATTTTGAGCTAGGAAGATGAAATTTGGTAAATAACCTTCGAAGCACCCGAACCAGAACAAGTATAAAGATTTTTGGAATCCGCCCACAGACACGTCCACTTCTTAAAAACAATTCCTTACATGAATATTTTTACTAGAAACTGAAAGATATTGCCTTAATGAAATATATAGACAATTCGTCCATACATTAAATCAAGAAACGCCTACTTTTAGGGGGCGTTTCTGCACAAACAAAAAACTATTTTGCTTTCTCAAAGTTATGAGTATTTACGGTGATGATTAGGTCTTATTGTGAATATTTCACCAGAATTCTTGGATTAATTAGCTAGACGAAGTTCAGAACTGATCTAGTACTCAATTCTGATTCCACGGGACTTATAAGATCTAGAATAGCCTTGAACTTCTAACAGTTCGCTGATGAAAGGTGCAACACACTCACATTATGCCATATTTCTATGAAGTTAAAACTTAAAACTTCTGGCAAACTGCTGATGGTCCACCCAAAGAGAATGCATTTAAATACAGCAGACCTACGCAGAAGTTGTGGTGACGTACATAGATACAGAAGCACAGTTTCTCTGCAAATTCACAAGCCTCAAAACTAGAAAGACGGTCATTGAATAATATTTCTTCAATTACTAGTACCTGTTCGAACTGACAGCAAAGGTACCGAAAGCCTTTCTGAAATTAATTTGTATCTCAGGATGGTTCAGGGGGTTCTCCCAGATTCTCCCAGGAATTACTAGAACTAATGCACTTCTATTGTCTCCACACCTTTTTTAAATCTTTCATCCCACAACGAGAACCCACAGCGAGTTCTATGCAACATAGAGTTATAATCATAAGGTTATTGAAGTGACAAGCTATGGGAACTTATGGAACCACAGCGACAAAGTTAAATTAATTGGTAAGCATTAGAGCAACCATCGGTAAAACAATCGAGTGGATCTTAGACTGACTGATAAACTTCATTTCTTAGTACTTATCGACTTAAAATTCAGTTCTCAATCTCATATGAAGTCGTTAAACCTGCTTTGGAAGTACCTTGACATACAAATTAAGTAACTCAAATAACAACTGAGTTTGAAACGTAGCATACCAGATACAATATTTCGTGACTAAGAAACTTTCAAACAAGAACAAAAATAGTAAGCCCTTGTGTGGTTTTTAGTCCACGTTTCTGCGTTCATGTCTCACATGGTAAACATGTAAAAAGTTTAAAATGAAATTTATCATGCGCTATCTACTCATCAAAATGCAAAGAGGTGTGCCCTTACGCAAATAGGAGCTTTTTATTCACCCGAAAGAACAACCAAAACAAACAAAAAGGATCCTTTACCTTTCGAGACGCAATTTACCTACTACGCATTTAATGCGTAGAACACGGGAAATCCAATCACGATGTACATAAGTGCAAATTTTTACTTTATTGGGGTCCATAGAACAGCACACATAGTACTTCTAAGGATAAGAGTCCCTACGAAATGTGATAGACAAAATGCGGTACAAAAGAAAATCTGAAATAGACGGCTAATTCCATAATGTTGTCCCATGGAAAGGTGTGAAATGCTTTTATCCTGTTATTCTCTGGGGTTACTCTATTCTGTTCGTCAACACTTGTTTGTCCTTTGTTAGGTCGCAATATCGTCATGTTTATATAGTAACTTTTCCGAAGAGTGACTATTCTTCAGGCCATCCTTGAGGCAAGATGTGAAGTTGAATTTGCTTTAGAGCTCTTTACGAAAATTGCTATTTCCCTTGAGTAGCACTTAAGTGTATCTTGAGAGTATACTTGTGATATATTCACAGAAATAATTTAGTTCGATATGATATATAGGTACAAGTATTCTGCTACAAGTTTAGTTAATGAAATAACAACATATTGCCTAGATAAATAAAGGGGTTGGTTGATAGTGAGGAAAAAACAAAAATCAGGTCACATCAAGTATTGAATTACTTCAGCTTGGTTTCACATGTAAATCAAATATGTGGAGATGAGTGTTTCAATATTTGCTTCACAAATAGTTTGAACTTCAATAGATTGCACTTGTGGGCAGAGAAATTTGACAAATTTTGATTAGGGTTAGGTAATAATCGAAAATAAAAAGTACATCATTTTGTGCTTTGTATTAAAAAGTATTAAAGATTTCAATGAATTTTGTTAACTGTTTTAAATTTGGTACTATGCCAAGGAATACAATATCGGTTAATCACACGATTTTGGTGGGTAACTGATGTAGCCAAACGACCGGGAAAAAGTTCGTCCAATAGAGCCAAATTTGTCTGTGTTGTGTAGCACATAGTCCTGTTGGAACCACATATCACTCACATCAATGTCATCTATCTCAAACCAAAAAAAGTGAACATAGCACAGAAAATTTAACGTAACAGTGACGCCTTCACCGATTTAAAAAAAAATTCGGCCCGATCACGCCGCCACTGGCTCACAGCATGCGCCAAACTGTCACCCGTGGTGACAACGATTACATTTTGATACTCAGAACCCCAAACTCTGCAATTTTGTTTGTTTACGTAGCCGCCGAGCTAGAAATGGGCCTCATCGCTAAAGAATATTTTATTCGAAAAACCGGCGTCAACTTGTTGATTTTCCAGCATCCTATCGGCTTATGTTCTGTGCATTGTATGGTCTATGGCGATGGTTAAACGATTCATATTGTAATATGCTAGCTACGGCTCGAGTAGATAAAACGATATTCTGTGAAATTTATTTCTTTATTTTCTAGTCTATAGAACAATTCAAGTTCACACTATACTATTCTTCGCAAATTCTTTTCTTACAAGGTCTCTTTCCTCTCAAATCACTTTATCTCCTTTCAATTACTTAATTCACAAATCCAAACTAATTACTTTTTCTTGTTCACTCTCAACTTTCAATTTATCACCAAATTACAACTTCGCCCATTATCACTTTTCCAATCTCTTCGCCACGGTTCTAAACCAACTGTGTCTTTTTTTGATCGCCATCTGTCCTTATATAGCAGAAGTTTCTGATAACCAGAAACTTCTAGCAAATTCTTCGACCACTGGAACAAGAGAAATTCTTGCAGTTATAATTCCCTTTTATCCCTGATATTATTCGTCTCTTTCGTTGACATGAGCTGTGGAGACTTCGTCCCAGACACGAACCTCGAATGAAAGGACAGTTCGAACCAAAATTCTGCCAGAATGGAAAGTCACTTCGGAATTTGCTGCATAGACATAGGAGCGTAGTTATTATTATGCTACAATATTGTAAAGTGTCACTATGGATAACAGATGGATTTGACAGATGCAATATGTCAGGGATGTGAAATCCCAACATCAAAATGAATAACCCTTTAGACCCCCCCAAATGGAAGACAGCCCATTAATAAATCTGTAAACATTAATCATTTAGGGAAAGTGCAAAGATTCGGATGCATATACATAAATCAGTGGTGCACAAAGATGATCCCAGACATATTCGGCAAACAAATGGTGGCCAGTGCACCCATGCATCTAAAAGTCTCCTGACAGTGGTCCAACTACCAAGTATTGCACTCCTTGATCCTTAATCTACTATATTTTATGTATATCTAGAAATACGTACAATACAGCACCGAAACTGAGATTTAATCTTAATTTCCGTGATTAAGGTTCAGTTCACTTCTACTCATATTCATAAGACAATTTCAAAACTGGAAATGGGGTATGTGGAGGTGTCCTGTACAAAAAAAAAAAAAATAGAAATAATTCGACCATGTCCTTCCGCCTACCAGATTAATGCAATTTGTTTTAGGTGGAAACAATTACAATTGTGGAAGACCTGACTTGACTGAAATGTAATGCAATACCTTGTTAAGGATGCATTTTCACGCGCAATCAAGCTGTTCATTTACTTCAAATGCCTCTCAAGATTGCCCCTCGTTTCTCACGGACAAGGCAGAGCAATTTAAAATTCACCTAAACTGGGTGTCAGGCCATAGAGATATTCTGGAAAACTGCGAGCTCACCAGAAAAGACAGTATTACTTTCACTGCAGGTTAACATTTACTCAATCAGCAAAGCTAATAATAGATGAGAGTATGGCACGATGTGTTGGCCTAATACAAATCAAAAAATGGTCTAACGAAAGATCGCAGATCACAATACCGTCATCGGTGTCCTCACGAGACACTGTCTAATAGGTCTATACGCTAAAAGGCTAGGCCTCATTTCGAACAATTTCTGCAGGAGCTGCAGGGACAAGGAGGGGGAGGAAACTATCCCCCATTTCTTTTGTACCTGTCCAGCCGTGTCCATAAGAAAACTGCACCATCCTGGGGCTCTTCTCTTAGACGACTTTGACAACCTGGCAAATATTGACGTCACAATCATCTTCTGTTTTATAAGAACTTCTGGCTGGTTTAATTAGCCCTTTCGGTAGTTATAATAGCTATAGATCCCGTGGTATTACAATGGAATCACTTTTGGTCTTAATGTGAGTGTACACAGGTGCAGACAACCTTACTTAACCATTTACATATGTATATATTTTTTTGTATAACCTTCTCTCAGGATAGACGAGCCTATGTATAATGCTGTAACAGCGCCCCTAGCTGAATGACCTTTAATCTCTTTGACTCTTGAGATACAGATAACATTTATATTTTCTTGGTTCTGTATACAGACCAACCGTACAGACAACCATATTGCTCTCGCTAGCGCGTCCATCCGTTCATCCATCTGTCAAAAATGTCAGCTTTTTAGACATGTCATGTAGAACAATGACCCAAATACAATACTGGTATAATTTAAAAAAAAAAATATTTTCGAGGTGGCTCAGTACAAGCAAATGTCGAAATAAAATTCATTTCTAGTCGTATATATGCATGTGACGTACGTATCACTAATAGAGCTCTTTGAATAGAATCCAAAAATATTTGCGCTTACAGTGGAGGAATGTCTGCGAAAAATACATAATGTGTCCGTGTGGCCGACTGCATCCTAAACGGATGGACGGATTTTCTTCAAACTTCATATCTGGGATCCGTAGAAGTCACAATTCGACGCGAAATCTAAATTTTCATTCTAACCCCAAAATTAATGGTGCTTTTACTAATAGCCGGTTTTGAAAAAAGAAATCGATTTTCTCGAGAATGTCTCTTACGTTTTTGATCAAATTCTATATTTGGTGGATATACGCTTCCAGATGGAATACCACAATTTTGGTCAAAAATATATACAACGTTACTTGTTTTATTGACCGGTTTTTCGGCTTGGGTGAATGATTTTGTTCGAAAATAATATCTAAGAATTTAATAAAAATATTTTTTTTTTAAATTCAAACCTAAGAGGTTCACTTTAAGTTCTGATCATTCTCCAATATATTTGGTCTTTAATAACAGGATAAAAATAAAAAATGCAAGCCTTTACCTCATAAATAAATTTACGGATTGGAATTATTTTCTAGCACTATTAGATCAGGGGCCGAATTACCGCAATCGATAACGAGTGAGTAAGTAGGACTCGTGATGGAATCATCGATTAACCTCATTGGGATGATGGCACTCGAAAGCTCACGTTTCGAATGAGAATAAAATTGTACTAGAGAAATTCTACTGCAACTCACATAGTGACGTTTGTCCGAAAGAGAGAAAAATATTATTTGCAGTGAAATTAAAGTCAATAATGGCTATTTTTTTATTTGTCCTCGGATTCCGACGATGAATATCGTGAATGCGTTGAGCGCCGGCGCTTAAGGGATAGGAGCAATCCGTTCTCATTGCCAAATGCTGCAATATAAGCATACGTGAATTAAAATGTAAATAAAATTTTTATTTTCCAGATTTATCAAAAGATTTATTGTTAATAAAGATGCATTCAACCACATTTAAAAAAAAAAATATTCTTTGCCAAATCGAAGTATTTGGCCATAAAATCGGGCAGAATATTTTTCTGTAACAATTTAATTTTATTCAGATTGGACCTTAATTAAAAAAACAGATATTGTATTAGTAAATTACTTTAAAAAAAATTTAAAACAAAAATACTCACATCTTTGCTGTTTCGCTCGACGATCCGACAGCACAATAGTGTTGGAATGAAATGACCACTGTAACGTGTGCTGTCATCTCACATCTTTCGATAGTCAATGCTCGATTACGAGCGCGGTAATGCCAAATCCTCGCATTTCGATGACGAGTTACTCATTATTGATTTTTGTAATTCGGCCTCAGTATTTAAATTTTAACACAGTGCTGTCTAAAAAAAAAACTCATCCAGAGAGGAAGTATTAGATTTCATGGAACAAGTACAGCAGCTTGGAAAAGTGCTCTTCAGATAAAAAAAAAGAAGATATATTTATCCGAAACAAACACTGAACTTAATATCCGAGAAGAGAAAATTATTAGGGAAAATTGGCAACAATCAAGATATCCGTTGAACAAGTCACTATTAAACAAGCTTATAAAAATGATTCGCTCTCAATTAAAAGAGCTTAAAAATAAAGCTGTTAATCGAAACTTGAGCCATCTAATAGCAGATAAATCGACAGAATACTCATTGTGGAAAACAAATCGAAATCTTGAACGCCCTTTCAACATAATCCACCAATTAAATTAAATAATTCATGAGCCAAAAGTACTTCTGAATATTTGTTTGCGCCTGAAACATTTCCCCTTCTATTGGAAAGATTTATAGGTAATAATGATGATAAGCTAAGTAAGGAAATATAGTCCAATCTCCTTACTATACTATTGTTAAAAATATTCGAAAAGATACTACTGAAGAAACTTAAACCATAAGAGACTTAAACCATAGAGAATATGATTCCGCCTCATCAGTTTGGCTTTAGAGAACAACATTCTACTACCGACCATAAAATCACCGACATTATCGGAGAAATTCTTGAAAATAAAATGGTTTGTTCATCGATATTCTTGGACGTCGCTTAAGTATGGCATGAAGGTCTACTCTATAAAATCAAAACTCTTTTCCCTAGAGAATATACGTCTTTAGAATCTTGTCTCACTGAAAGATATTTTCGATTAAAATGCTTAAGCCGGTGTTCTACTAGGCAATGCATATACTATTCTCTATACTATTTACAAACGACATGCCAACCTTTTCGAATTGCAGCTACGTTTGCTGATGACACAGCCACTCTTTCAGTTAAAAAAAAATGAAGAAGTATCAACACAAATCCTACAAGATGCTGTGGAGTGTGGATACTGTATTGAACTGGACGAAAAAAAAATAAAAAATCGATACATGTTAATTTTACTTATAAAAATATTCAACATATTCCAACCGTTGTTAATGGGATACAACCTCCTTATTCCAATACAGCAAAGTACTTAGGAATGAACTTGGATGCTAAATTAGGATGGAAGGAACATACTCATATATAAAAAAAGAGAAGAGCTTAACATTAAGCTGAGCAAACTATTTTAACAAACTCCTAATATATAAACAAACATTAAAACCTGTGTGGACACACGGCATTTAGCTTTGGGGGTGTGCTGCTAAAAATAAAATAGAAATAATCCAGCGCTTCCAAAGCATAGTCTTAAGTTGCATAGTAAATCCTCCATGGTATGTTAGAAACACGATTCGTGAATATGCAACAGCCCACCACTGAATACATAGATGCCATATTAATCAGGAAGCAGCAAAACTTTGCTATCCGACTGGGATCACTCGAAGACTAAAGCGTATTAAACCACACGAGCTAACTGGCAATTACGTTATCTCGAAGATACACGCGAAAATGTAAAATAAGCATGCATTTGTTTAATATAAAATATATAGTATTTAATGTAATATATTGTATAACAAATGTAAACTACTCGTTAGTGTAAACTAGTTGTAGTATAAGGAAATGTTGTCAATTTTATAACACTGCAATAAAAATAAATACAAAATAAAAAATCTGAGTATTTGTAAATAAACAACATATAGGTGCAAGTACGTCCGAACAAGTCTTGCACTTTATTTTCATATCGATGATGAAAATGTTGGTCAGCAACAATTCTCTATACCCTCCGCAGTCAGACTTATATCTGAAGAAAAGGAACGTGCCTGGGGGTCGTTAATTATTAACACCAAGCTAAATGAAGGACACGCCTTGGCCGCACGTACTTGCTCCATATGTGCTGTTCGTTTGTAAATTGTTCAGATTTAAAATTTAGGTAAAATCGATGAAAAGCGAGCAAATTTATTTTTCGTAAAATGCATTAAAAGGCTGGAAAACTTTTTTGATTATATGTCAAACATTTTAATCTCATGTTCTTACATATAGTGTGTTTAGCAAAAGCTTGTGGCTCGTAAAAATTAACCCTTTATTCACAGACGATAAGAATTTTTGGTTTCCGTTAGAATTGTTCCTCCTCTAATGGGCAGTCAAATATTACTTCAGTTACATCTCGTTTTTGCAAGTTACAAGACGTATTCCGTAATGAGTGCTCTATATTTGAAGCTGTGTTTTTTTGCTCATCTACGGGGACAAAAATTATCCGTTACAGCTGCAACGAAGTATTTCTGCAAGCCCTAGAGTTTTGCGAGGAAGTGGGTGAAACGATTTAATGAATATGGAATCGTTGGCGATTTGCTTGAACACGGAAAAGCAAAGACCATTTCCAAATCTGTTGAAAACAAAGTGCTCATAATTTTTTAAAAAAATAACAACTTTAGCCTCAGAAAAGCAAGGCAAATGTTATTAGAAAAAGGTCACGAGGTTTCTATCTTCAGTATTCGCAAAATTATCCGAGAAAAAGATTTGAATTACAAAGCTATTGCGGCCAAGACTTTGTTAACTGAAAAACATAATTGAAAAAGACTTAAGTAGACTCACCGTTACAAAGATATGGACTGGATCAAAATTGTTTTCACTGACGAAGCTTAATTTTTTTTTAAACAATCCCTTGACTTTCGTCCAGTCAAACATCCTGCAAAAGTGCATGTTTATAGCTGTTTCTGCGCGGCGGGATTCGGAAAATTGGTGACCTTCACCGGGAATCTCGATGCTCAAAGAATGATCCAACTGTTGGTATCCGCTGAAATACTGTTCGGAGGTGGAAACCGGGATTTCCTCATAAGGATAACGATCCGAAACATCGTAGTTGTATTTGTGAGGGCTTCAAAGAGGAAAATTACGTCAATGTGTTGGATTGACCTTCTCAGTTTCCAGGTGCCAATCCGATTGAAAATGTCTGGACAATAAAACAGCTCAAACTATTTTACAAATAGTTTGGCGACAATTATCGCAGGGCTATGCAAACAAATTGGCTATAACTTGTCAACAAAGGTGTGAGGGTATAATTGGGAATGGAGGACAAGAAATGACTGATTTTCGCAAGTTCGTTAATAAGTAAAATACCGCAAATCGGTAGTTTTAGGAGAAAACTGAACTTATTGCAAACACGCACATTAACTCAAGTATGAATTTTTATCGAAATCGTTAGAGTCGTTTTCGACAGAATTGCAACTTTTCAAATTTGGCCCTAAGCAAAGTACCGCTAATTTTGAGGCTAGAACGGAAATATAAAATTTGCCTCTGTGCATTAACGCACAGATGACAGATATGAAGTTTTAAGAAAATTCGTCCAGCCATTTAGGCTGTAGCCCCAGGTACAGACAGTCAGACATACAGACAAAATTGCACTTTTTTTGAGTTCCTCTATTATAGTATGTCAAGATTAATTAAAATCTCGTGATCGAACATTTTCACGAAAACAATACTTGCTCTACAAGAAACAAGTAAAAAAGGAACGAATTCCAGGAAACGTAAACAAAAACTTCACAAATACTTGTAAATTCAATCCTTTCAAATTTCGCAGCAGCCAGAGTAAGGAATATCCCTCCCACGTGGAATGGAATTTGAAAGGAGCAAACAATCGACCATGCTTTCTAGGATTAAAATAGACAGGTGGTCCTCCTCAGCGGTTGGCATCGAAGAGAGAAGCAGGTAGGTACTCAGGTATTAAATCGAAAAATGTGCAGGTTGGGTTTACTTATTCGAATGTGGATCAATCCAAGTTGGTCTTTCGGAAGTTTGTAAGTATCCAAGATGAACGAGTTTACTTTGCAATCACCACCTCTTCGGCACGTGTAGTTGAAAATCATAGGGGAGGTGGAGATTCGTAGAATACCATTATTTGTTTTTACTTATAGCTGTACGATGGGTGGCAATTACTTGTCAAGTAAGGATTTTATATAAGTGCAGTTTGGGTATAGGAGGTTTAAAGGAAAAATAATATAAGTATTATGTTTATATGTCACTTCGTACTGAGATGGATATTTCTGGTAGGCTTTGGGAAGGTTTTATGGAAATTGGTAGATAAGTGTTGGTATATCCTAAGGAAAAATTGAATTTCAAGGATGAAAATGAGTATTCTTCTAGTACTACAAGGACAGTTATAGATAGGATAATCAAAAAAAAAAAAAAAAAATAGTTCAATATTAAATTCTAACAAGCTTTATAGTAACTATTCTGATTTTACAATCTAAAGTGACTTAAGGCTGTATAGTCTATTCAGTTTACACAACAATTTTCCCGAATATTCAATAAGAGTAAGGACAAAGGCATAGCATACTAATGAGCATCGAACAAACCATTTATATATACCTATAATCCGCATAACTTAAATTCCCTCTTTACTTATGTGTGTACGTACAGTCTAAATAATAAAACTGTGGATGAGGGTCTTGTAAGAGTGATTAAAATCATACACTCGTTTAAAGACCCGTACAACGTTGTCAGAATCATCAATAAAATGTCGAAGAAAGCATCAAAACGTGTCATTAAGTCCTCTTCTATTCGTCTGTGCAATGGACGACGCTAAATGATACTGCCAAGAAAGAATGGAGATTCATAGTTGGATATAAGTACTTGAAACCGATCTCTATTAACAAGATAAGTCTTCTCAAGGGCGACTACTCTTCCGGTCCAGATGAATTTCCTGATATAGTTCTGAAAAGATATGCTTGCAAATTAGCCCAGCCCCTTACTGCTCTTTTTCAGCTATCAATTGCACGTGGAGTTTTCCCATAACGGTGGAAAGACTCATTTATCATCCCCATCCATAAGAAGGGCTGTAAGAGTGATATTTCTAACTACAGACTCATTGCTAAGCTCTCATGCATTCCAAAGCTATTTGAGAGCATGTTTTATGACTCTATGTTCTTCCACTACAAATCAATCTTCTCTCCGAGGCAACATGGGTTTCTTAAGGGTAACCTTACCGAATTTGTTTCCAACACATTAGGTGCATTGAAAAATGGTAAAGAAGTAGACATCGTTGCTACTGATTTCAGTAAAACTTTTGACAAAATCTCTCATCAAATCGTACTCCTCAAACTTAAAGTGCTTGGTTTCCCCCTGGTGTTTATTTTATGGGTTAAGTTTTATCTAGTAGATCGCCAGTATAGCGTCCTTTTCAGATCATCTGTTTCAAATCCAATCAGAGCGACCTCAGGTGTACCACAGGGTAGCCATTGAGGGCCCCTGATCTTTGTACTAACTATAAACGACGCCGAGCTTTTCATTACGGGATCCAACTTAGAGATCTATGCGGATGGCATGAGAATCTCTAGACATATTTCATGCAGTGGTGATTCTGACTCACTGCAAGCTGATCTAAATATGTTCTTCATCTGGTGCTGTCAAACCCTCTTAGAACTCAACGTGAAAAAATGTCAATCTATTACTTACTCCTGTAAGCGTCCTCCCCTGCCTCAAAGAACATATTTTATTAACAATGAGCTTGTCCCCACAGTAACCTCAATTCGTGATTTGGTTATCATCTGTGACACTGAACTAAACTTCCGTTCTCATACTGATAACATAATTAGTAGAGCCGACTCTGCACTTGGCTTCATTAAACGTTGGGCGAAGGAATTTTCGTCACCAAATCCATTTGGTATGACCTTCGTCAGACCACTCCTTGAGTATGCTAGCCAGGTCTGGTCACCATACCATCAAGTTCATATTCAAGTTCAATGAATAAACAATACAGGGCTGTGCATTTGCAGATGATATAGTGTTGTTCGCAAACTCAAAGAAAATCCTGGAGAAGAATCTGGAAGTGTCGAAAGATATTCTGGCTTCACAAAATTTACAATTGAATGTCGAAAAAACAAAAGTTATAGCAATTAGGAATGTAATGAGGGTAATAAACGTAAGCGTGGATGGAGAAATCATCGAACAAGTAGAAAGGCACAAATATTTAGGAAGCGTTATTCGGAAGATGAATTAAAGCCTGTGATTCTTTTCACTATTAGATTATATACTGCGTTAAAGAGAGGTTTCTAGGCCACAAACAAATAAACCGAAAATCAAAAATATCCACATTTATGTCGATGTACTCGTACCTATACCTCTCAGTATTACTGCACGGAGAAGAAAACTCGACCCTCTCAGAAAGGCAAGAAAAGCAGCTAATCGTATAAGCCATATAAATGAAGTATATGAGAAGAGTGCTAGGAAAAAGACGAATTGAGAGGAAAAAAAAAATGAAGACATAAGGATCGAATTAAAAATGGAAGTAGCTAAAAATACCTTAGAAGCTAGAAAGCTCAAATGGTGTGGACATGGTGCAGATGGAGGAAAACGGATAAATTAAACAAATTTGGGTAGCCAGTCCTGAAGGACCAAAATAAGAGAGGAAAACTCAGAATAACTTAGAATGGAGTAGCTGAAAAGTAGAAACCACTGGGACACCAGGGACAGAACATCAACACCCTTTTTGCTATTATTTATTAGGAAATGTGTCTTCCTTTGGCTGGATGATAGACTGAACGCATCCTGTCATGGAATTAATAAAATTGTTGGAGTTTCTCTTAATGTTCTTATCCACCTGAATCACAGGTCAACCATTTCTGTTTCCATGGTATGGTCAATCTTTTGTAATCTGGTCTTATATATGGAACAGATTCTTTGTAGGATGTCCTTGTCCATGAAATATTATACCATCACCCTTCAGATGTGACACGAAGCTGAATCTTGTTGAAAGATCGGTCCATCTTGAACTTTTTCCAGTTGTGTGACCAAATGTTTTTTCAATATTGCTCTCACTGTATATCATTCTTTCAATTTACACAAGTTTTCCAGGTCCCATATAGTTTAGTTTTAGTTTAGTTTATTAATGACTTTTATTTCACCGGGAAGCCTGCCGGTACTTCCTGAGGTCAAACCGACAAACTCCACAGGCCAGTAGGGATGCAGTAAAGTGGAAGGGTTATGATCCTTTTACTCCAGATCATAATTTCGCCGTAAGCAAACGAAGAAGATGAAACATATTGTTTTATTACTAAGTTTAACATAAAGAGAAAGAATGCGGATACTATTCTTTGAAAATGATATCGTCCAAATGCCGTCCATTTAGTCACACACACTGTTGGAAGCGGATCGTATTTCGTGCCACGTGCTGCAGCATACTTGGCTGGATGTAGTGAATTTCACGACGGATATTTTCCTTCAGTTCAGTAACAGACTGCGGGTTATTAGCGTAGACTTTACTTTTGATGTAACCATAGAAAAGTGATCCATGGGGGTTAAGTCTGGAGACCTCGGTGGCCACGGGACGTCTCCAAAGCGTGTGATCAGTTTCCGTGGGAAATGTTCACGCAGCAAGTTCATGGAGGTTCTGGCGGTATGCGGAGTCGCCTAGTCTTGCTGAAATCACGTGTGTGACGAATAAGATGGATGTGCTCGCAAATTAGGTAAAAGATAATCTGTGACTATGGGCCCATAATTTTCGCTGTTCACATTTATCACTTGTTCTCTGGAATTTTTTAAAAAAAAGGGCCCGATGATTCTGTTCATCGATAAGGAGGACCAAACACTAACTCTTGGACAATATAAAGGCTGTTGGTGCTTAAGTCGGGGATTGCGTTTTCGTGAAGGCCAGTAGCAACAGTCTTGTTTATTTACGTGCCCATTTAGGTGGAAGTGGGCCTCGTCGCTCCAGAAGATACAATTCACAGTGAGAAATCTCTCTAACATTGTTTCACAAAAGTTTTTGCGTAAATTAAGGTCATTTCCTTAAGTTCTTGCACCAATTGAATCTTAAAAGGGTGGTCTTTCTGTAGAATTTCATGAACGATAACTTTTGGGAGTCCAAAAGCAACCTTTCTTTTCTCAGTGCGTATTCTAGGATTTTCACGCAATTCGTTCCACCTCCCGAGTGTCTTCGGTTATCCTTTATTTTCTGCTGGCCCCTGGCTGAGCATTACTCAGAGCTGAAGAAGTTTCGTGGAACCTTTGCACCCACGAACTAATTAAATTTACACTTGGTCCATCGAAATTCACGACATCCAGCCAATCATGCTGCACCGCGTGGCACGAAACATGGTGGTCAGCTTCCAACAGTGTGTGCGACTAAATTAATTTTCAAAAACTAAGTAATAAAACAATATGCCTCAGAGTTGTTGTTTTATTCACGTTTAAAAATATAAATCTGCCATGTACAGGGTACATAAGTATATGTATATTGAAATTAATTTTCAAAATGATAAAAACGAGTGCAAAATACTCGAAATACCTTATATGTATGTAGTATAAGAGATATTGGTCCTGATAAAATGCTGAATTAGATGCGATATGATTTAAGTAGAAACAACAACCTGAATTGGACAGCCGTTTTTCAGTAATGCGAAATATTTAAAATTCACGTGTTCACATTAATTCGCACAGGTTCTACTATAATAAAGTGTTATATGTGCATATACATATGTATCTTTAATATTTAAATATCTACTATTTTTCAACTTAATCCAGTATGGGTTCATTTCAACTGGAATATATTTATTATGATTGTCACTTTATGAGTTTTGTTATTGCTCACATTTTACACATTCACCCAAAAGGTGTAACATACTACCTATATTATCCTTTAAGTGCAAAAAATATTCCTAGCGCTTCGCATCGGTTCACAGTGACAGTCGTCGTAAAAATGTCGCCGCTACTGCTTGACAGAGTAATCATTTTCCTTTATCACGTCTTTGATTTCATCCGCCATTAGATTATAATGTGTAATCCTTGGCAACATACGTCAGCAGTCAGTAGATATTCAAATTCGTGACAACGCAAATTTATTCTCAGCGTCATATGAGTGCCTTAGTATAGCGCACTAGGATAACGTTTGCCCTTTGTTCGTGTTATTTTAGAGGGAATGCTAAAAGGCGAGGTATATGCTCCTGACGTAAATTCCGTGCTTTATGCATGCTTGGCACCTGTCTCTATTCGGGGTGGATACCTTTTCAGAATATCGATTCAGACAGTCGTTAAAGTTTATAGGCTATGACGCGATGTCATGACTAACGTATTTTTTTTTTTTTAGGCAATCATTTTATTTTTATACGAATCTAAATGTGAATAATTGAACCTCAGTGAAATTAATGTCAAGGTAATACCTAGGGTTACCAACTTTTGAAATAAGCACAGTAGATAGAAAATTATTAAAAAAAAAACCTATTAGGTAAAGGCTAAATATACGATCAGATCGGTCTGTACAACTTTGCAACTGTCTGACGAATACCAGAGGAAGAGAATTATGAAGTAATAAAAAAAATTTGCGGCAAATATCACTGAACGGGAAAACCTACGTATTGGCCAACAGATAGGAAGGAAACCCCATATCTTGTCGACTTTTTCGTTACAAAGAATATCTCGTCAAATACTATAAAAGTAGAAGAAGAACCAGAATCTTGACTCAGATCATTCCACAATACTTTTAACACGACGATAAAATCACTAACAAAGAAAACAGCCCAAAACTAGCTAATAAACTGACTAACTGGAACTATTTCAGACTGAATCCTAGTATTCAGCTCTCAGACACAATTGACACAGAAGATCAATTAGAAAAGGCTGTTCAGATATTTACAGTTAATATCCAAAAAGCTGCATGGGCTGCAACACCTATAACTAAAACTAAAATCCTACAAAACTCATATCCAAAAAACATATGTGACATAATTGCTGAAAAGAGAAGAGCTAGAAAACATTGGCAACAATCAAGGGCGCCCAGCGACAAAACAATACTGAATAATTTAAACAGTAACCATAAAAGATCGATAAGAGATTTTAAAAATGAGTCTCTTAAGAAATACCTTACCAATCTTACGAATGATGCTGGTACCGAAATACGCACTCTGGAAGGGAACAAAGAAAATGAAAAGGCCAATTGCACACATTCCACCATTTAAAAACAGATCAAAAAACAACCAAGAAAAAGCGAATTTATTTGCTGAGTATCTCGAAGGTTTCTTCCAACCATATGAAGATAAAGACTGTCAAGAAACGGAAGAATTGTGCGAAGAGGAGAACGGTAACGGCGAAATAAATTGCCAAAGAAATACAAGAAGGCATCAATACTAAGAAAGATCCAGGATTTGACTTTGACTATGTTGTCTAAACTATTTGAAAAGATGTTGATCTGCATAAAATAATCGAAGAAAAATCGCTAATCCCAAACCATCAATTTGGTTTTAGAAATAAACACTCTACGATTGATCAGGTGCATAGAATAACTGATTAAATCGAAAAAGCATTTGAAAAAAAAAGATATGCTCTACTTATTTCTTGATATATGTAGCTCAAGCTTTTAATAAAGTATGGCACAAAGGACTGACACATAAATTGCAAAAGCATACACCAAAGGAATACTCAGACATCCTAGAGTCTTATATATTACAGGGATTTTTTAGAATCAAACAAGGAGATGACTAATCTACATTGAGAAAAATAGAAGCTGGTGTACCACAAGGCAGTGTACTAGGCCCTGTATTATATCTCTTATTTGCTAGTGACTTGCCATTTAGTGATGAAACAACTGTGGCGACATTTGCAGATGATACTGCTACAGGAGGCAGTGAATAATATATCAAAATGGGCCAAAAAATGTCAGATTAAATTAAATGACCTAAAGTCGGTCCATATCAACTTTACAAATAAAAATGTTCCGCACATCCCAGTAATAGTAAATGATAATGAAGTAGAATACGCAAACACAGCCAAATATCTAGGCATGACACTAGATGCAAAACTGCGCTGGAAAGCGCATGTAAAGAATAAAAGAGAAGAACTGAACATGCGCTATGGTAAAATATATTGGCTTATAAGGAAATACTCTTGTTTGTTCAATTACACTAAACTACTGCTTAGAGATTAAGAGATTAAGAAGAGTAAAACCTTTTGAACTAGAACTAGATAGGTAGAAAAAAAAATACAACAAGCTAAAACAATATTTAATCGTGCGCAGATGAATACTTAACATAAACACCTTAACATATGGATGACAAATTGCTGATTGGTCTAACGACTAGGTACAATAAGTGGAAGGCTGTCTCCTCCCCGCTCTGCGATGAAATGCCAAGACGGCAGTACCGTAGGGAAAACGTGACGAAGGGAGAAGGTACTGTTACTGAGTACGGGCTCAGTTTCGTCTTTTGAAGATTACCACCTCCCAGATGTACAAGTATTGCAGAACTGTTATTTTTGTAGTAAGATGCAACTATTTTAAAGCATTGAGCAGTTATTAAACGATACATATTGTAAAATGGCAAGGTAAGAACAAACTACCTGTCACCAGGGATGATAGATGGATTTGATAGATGTCATACGGCAGGGATGGGAAATCCCAACCTCGAAATGAATAGCCCTTGACTGACGTTTTGAGATTAACAAATTCGAGAGAAATACATAGATTACATAGCACCGTCTACTAGAAAAATTACCAGATTTCTGGCAGGCTACAAATCGCACAGCGGATATAAGAAAATCACAGGTCAAGATGCTTGACTTTCAGGGCTCCGTAAATTAATAGCCGAAATAGTTCTCGCTCAGGTCAGTCACTCCATTACCACCAGTGATGCGACTTTACTTCGGGTACAGAATTTCTTATAGACTAATTAGTTACATACCTGAAGTAAAAATAATCTCACAAAAAACATTACCGTAAAAAGGGACCAAGTTTTCTATTATAAAAATCCTGTAACAATTCAGTCACGAAAGGGAGTGAGATAAAGTGTTCCAATGCCTTTTCAAATAAAATTTGACACTTAAAGTCTATTTATGTGCAACCCGTGGCAAATTTTATTCGGAAAGGCACTGGAACAAGCTGAATTTGACACAATTTTACATCTATTTGAGCAGCACTGGCATAAGTTCCTGCGCATAGTCGTAATATAGTCTAAGTGCACCTCATCGAGGACCACGTTTCTATTTATCATCTGCTTAACAAATCGTTGTAGTGCTAAAAAATACGACACTCTTTACATTTGCGGATATTGGGCATTATTTACACTTGTAGTTATGTTCTATTTTATTGCCGAGTATACCTCTCCAGTTACAGTTGATCGCCGTTTTTGCCTCCTTCAGCTTTTTTTGTACATATGTGTTTCTTGAAAGACAGTTGCGGTGTAATAGTGACCACAAAATATTTATATTCTTTCACTTGCTCTACCTCTTTGTTCCCCCAGGACCATTTTTCTTCTCTTGGGTACCTTCCAATCTTGTTGCGAAATCCCATTATTTTGGAGTTACTTGTATTTACTGTGAGATTCCACAAATTGTTCCGTTCAAATTGTATCGTGTATAGATCGATAACTGCAATTAACTTCTGTTGTAATCGAGAAGTTAATCAAGGAAATGTAAAATAAACCAGAAGGATATTCACTTATACTGACAGATTGGATTGTTTAGACTTGTAGAGTCTCATACAATTTGCTTAGCCCTGAAAAATGACCTTGTCTGTAGCTGTTTTAATACTTTTTCATGGCTTAAGTGTTGTCTACTAATCTCTTTTAGTAGAATTACATTCAACTGTCTTGAGGTTATTAGGAATCCTTAAAATTTTTTTAAAGACTAGTGGACAACAATGAATACTAGTAATATGTTAAAGTTGCATTTATACACACTTTAACTAAGTAAAAATACTAAATTTGTGGAATTCCCCTAAAATAATCAAAAGAGGGAATCCTTGAAGAGTAAAGACGTTAGTAATCCTTATTGAGCGAAGTTGAGGTTGACGTTGATTTTGATTAAAATATATGCTGTGTTCCATGGCTAAAAGTAGTAAACAAATAAAGTGCACGAATCACTTAGATTTAAAATTTAAACAAAATCGTTAAAAAGTAATTTTTTTTTAAGAAACCGTTGGAAATAAAAAAAAAAATGTTTCTAAAACTTCGTATGACATAATATTGTGTATGCCAAATATTGATTTCGAACAAAATCGATCGGGTCATAGCAGAGAAACGGTAAAGTAAAGTACTTTTATACGCATTTTTCGGCGAAAGCCTGGTACGCCATCTGTTGGCATATATCAGCTATAACTCAACTATTAAATTTGAATAAAATCGTTGAAGCCGTATTTGAGAAAATCGATCTTTTACAAAATCGGTCGTTAAGTAGAGTTACAATTGGGGTTAGAATGAAAATTTCGAACTTTGAACCCACAGACCATCCGTTTCTGCTGCAGCCGTGCGTCCACTTAGACAGACAGACATAATCCGGTTAGGCTAGGTTAGGTTGTATGTTGGGGGGGACGAATTCACACGGAGGCTAGATTGGCCCACTGTGATTACCCCTGACAAAACATGGTTGGACATGTGTTTAACTAACTAAACGATATAGATCCTTTTATAAATCGTTTCAAGTCTGTTAGTTGTATCCCAGCCAAGTCGTCTAGGCTGATAAAGAACCTGACACCCAAAAAGATTAGTCGTAGTTCCTGGAGGGCTAAGCAGTGGCAAAGGCGGTGTTCTACAGACTACAGACGAGGAGGAAATACCTCGTCCTTGCAGCTTCTACTGAAGTCGTTTGCGCCATTTAAACAGTGTCCAGTGTGGCTTTTCTCCTGATGGGTCTTTGTTCTTTTCTGGTCTAGCACTGGCCACAGACTATGTGTGATAACACAACCTGTGGTCTGCTGCCATCATTCATCAGTATAGTAGTCTATGAAGTTTTTGGCTGTATTGAAAGGGAGGAGTACCTGTCTATCAGCCATATCTATATCCATGTCAGAATCTTTTCTGGCCAGTATGTCTGCTTTTTCATTTACTTCCACCCCAGCGTATCCGGAAACCCAGCATAGTAAAACTGTGTGAAAATGTATGACCTTTAATGCCTTAAAGCAATCCTTGACACACTTTGAATTTGTGAGTGAAGGCTTTGAGTGCTGCTTGTCTGCCTGCGCATATAAAGGGTGACCAGATAGCAATGAGAGTTTTTCCAATTGTTTCGCAGCTGTCAAAGTGACCAATGACATCCAGCTGTAAATCAGTTGTAAATACGTAATGTAAATTTCGTCGGGAGATTGGTCGTCATCATGGTTTCAGTGGGAAGGTAATTCGTCGCACCGTGGAAAAGTTTAAGCGTGAGTACACTCTTTTGGACCTTAAGCCACCAACCAGACAGAGATCGGTGCGAAGTGAAGAAACATAGCCGCCATAGTGCCCAGTATCGAAAAAGATCCAGAAATGTCGATTCGGCGCCGATCAGCTGAATTGGGCATTTCCAGAGAGTCACCCAGGCTTATTTTGCGGTTGGATTTGGGCCTACATCAATGGACGACCATAGACAACGCCGTGAATTCGTTAATTGGGTGCTTTAAATGTTGGCCAGAGATCCGGATTTTGGCTAATAAATCATCTTCTCGGACGAGTCACATTTTTGGCTCAGCAGCTATGTCAACAAGCAAAATTGCCGTTATTGGAGCGACCACAATCCACAAGTGATCGACCAAGCGTCAATGCATCCACAAAGATTGACTGTTTGGTGCGGTTTATGGCACGGCGGCATCATCGAACCTTATTTCTTTCGAAATGAGGAAGGAGACACCGTTACCAACAATGGTCCTCGGTATAGAGCGTTGTTAACCGACTTTCTGTGGCTAGAGCTCGACAACATCGATATATCTGACCTACAAGACGACGCTACATGCCATACAAGCGACGCAACGCTCGAAGTGGTGAAGGAGAAATTTGGCGACTGGGTCATCTCACGGCGAGCGTTCAATTGGCCGCCGCGATTATGCGACTTGACACCCCTCGATTATTTTCTCTGGGGCTACGTCAAGTTCTTAGTCTACACTAACAAGTCTACACTAACTTTGGACGAGCTCGAGGTCAACATTCGAGACGCTATTGCCGGAATAATGCCGCACATATTGGACCGAGTCATCAAAACTTGGACCGACCTCTTGAAGCACTACTAGCGAAGTCGAGGTGGCCATTTAAATAATGTGCTATTCCATACATATTGGCATGAATGTATCTTCAAAATAAAGCTAGAATCAATTTGATATCTAACGCCGTTGTTGTTTTATTTGAATTTAATTTCCTATCCTTCTTATCTGGTCACCCTATAGTAAATCCAATGCTGGTAGATACAATGCATCTCAGCTTGAAACACACTGCAGTTCAGTCGATATGACTGGTTGATGCTCCCATTCCATTCTTCTTGTTAGATCCATCAGGGAAGATAGGGATGCCTATAGTGGTTTTCTTTACCTAGTTTGTCTGCTTACTATGGAGACCTTAAATTCCTTATCGAAGTCATACTGAGGTTTCTCATAATCTGTTCTGGGTCTAAGCCCATATTATATCTTCCAGTATGCACGCATGTCCATACTTTTGTGGCTTCCAATGATTATTCTGCCTGACTGTCGTGTGGATATTCATGCACCTGTTATCCTTAAGCAGTCTCTGTACTTTATTCGTTATGTAGGTATGGTTTTAACCGCCTTCCACCAGATAATTGAACCATAGGTGAGAATATATACAACAACCGTTGTGTACAACCGTTATACTATGTTCGGTTGCAATCCCCACAAACTAGGCCAGGTCCTGCATCGGGCTGTTAGCTCGAAAATATTATTATTATTATTACATGTGCAATGTACTCGTATGCTTGTAATTTGAGTTTTGAATGCAAATTATTAAAATGGAAAATCTAGTCCCCTTTTTTATTAAATCTAGCGCCGATGTGAAAAATATTAAATGCATCACATTAAATGGAGCCATTTAATGTGTAAGGATTACGGAAATCTGAGCAATGAGTTTTACTAACAAGATTTTCGTTTTCGATATAATATATACTATCGAAGTGAGAACCAAAGGTAAACTTGCTATCAAGCCTTATGCCAAGATTTCATTAACCCTTTCCAATACAACTTCCTTACCTGATTAAGGATGGGTAAAGTTGGTGAAGAGTCTTGGAGCTGTGACCAATTTCCATTTTATATTAATAAAGATTTGGAAGTCACGTTAAATATTCTCGCCGCTTTGTGAACATTTATTCAATCATCTGCATATCCTAAAGAATTAGATGCGTTGGTGAATGAAGTAAGATCATTGAAAGGTTACTCTTTCTTTTATTTACTACTGATCTCAATTCATTCTTTATTTTGATGTTATATGCACACAAACTTATGGCTGATGACAACATCCGAGCAAATCCGAAACCGAACCAAATGCCTACTACACGGTTGTTTTGTATGCGAAGGTAATGAACGCATTCTACATATGAACACTTTCATTAAGTTCTACGAGTATACAAGACGTTGTCTTATATTTAAGACTTAGACTTTCTCGTATTATCGATTAATATTAGTAATGATATTAGTTCCTTTCTATGAACAAAGTGTTGTGTTCTTTGACGGTCTCATCTTCTAAAGGGTGGTTAAGTTTTAAGGGCCGATGTTGATTTTGAATAAAACACAAATTATTTAGGAAATTACTGTGATTTCTTTTTATTATGATAAATTGGTATGGTTCAATTATGTATGGAACAAAATATCGGCCAAATGGCCGCCGCGACCTCGGCGGCACACCTCTATCCGATGGTCCAAATTTTCGATGACGCTGAGGCATAATTGAGGTTCTATGCCGTTAATGTGCCGAATTAGCTCATCCTTTAGCTCATGAATTGTTGCTGGCTTATCGACGTACACCTTTTCTTTCAAATAACCCCAAAGAAAGAAGTCCAACGGTGTCACATCACATGATCTTGGCGGCCAATTGACATCGCCACCACGTGAGATAACACGGCCATTGAATTTGTCGCGCAAAAGAGCCATTGTTTCGTTAGCTGTGTGGCAAGTGGCACCATCCTGTTGAAACCATATATCGACCACATCCATGTCTTCCAATTCGGGCCATAAAAAGTTCGTTATCATCTCACGATAGCGAACACCATTCACAGTAACTGCCTGACCGGCCTCATTTTGGAAAGAATACGGCCCGATGATGCCGCCAGCCCATAAATCGCACCAAACAGTCACTCTTTGTGGGTGCATTGGTTTTTCGACAATGACTCTTGGATTATCATTCGCCCAAATACGGCAATTCTGCTTATTGACGAATCCACTGAGGTGAAAATGTGCCTCATCACTGAAGATGATTTTCTTCGAAAATTGATCATCCACTGTTGCCATTTCTTGCCACCATTGTGACCATTGACGACGCTTGAAATGGTTAAGAGGCTTTAGTTCTTGAGTCAATTGCACCTTGTAAGCGCGTAAATGCAAGTCTTTATGCATAATGTTCATCAACGACGAGCGTGAGAGGTGCAATTGTTGGGCACGCGACGAGTTGAGGTGGACGGCTCTTCAGCCACACTATCGCGAACAGCAGCAATATTTTCTGCAGTACGAGCTGTAAGAGCATGCACTGGTGTTTCCACATCTCCTACAGACCCGGTTTGCACAAATTTTTGCACGATTTTTCCGATTGTACGCACATTTGGACGATTAAATTGACCGAAAGAATCACGAAATGCACGATATGCATTTTGATTTGAACGCCCATTTTCATAATAAGCCTGAATAACTTTAACGCGTTGTTCGATTGTGTATCTTTCCATGATTCAAATTGAGTTAGTCTGAAATTGAGAAATGTCGAATGAAATGCAGAAAAAAACTTGACGTTTAGGTATGGTTCACATTCAACATCGGCCCTTAAAATTTAACCACCCTTTATATTCACCCATATTGAATATCTGAACACAAAGTGTTGTTTTTCGAACTGCGTTAGTTTTCAGTAGATTCATGAAGTACTGCTATATTTTAGAATTCGACAAAATGTACATATGTGGGCATCCAGAACTTCATCTAATGTACTGAAAACGTGCGGGTAAAATTGCATTTGACTAGCAGAATTTAGATACCGTTTGAACCGAACCAATTACATCGATGCTCATAATACGCAATAAAATTTCAGCGAAAGTAGGATACTGACTGCTAATAGAAAAATTGCAATCTTTGAGTGAATTATGCAAGCATCGCGTTCTTTCAGTGCAAAAGTATAATTCCGCGAATTCAATTCGGGTTCTAAAGAAATTATTTTTCAACCTGAGGTTAGGATTAGGAAGAGTAATACCAAGTTGATTTCTGATCTTAATGCAACACTTAACGCTTAAAGCTGCACAAATGAAACTTTACGTGTCTGAGTTAACAGAATAAAATAACTTGTTTGTCTTTACATTTTCTTTTAAAAGCTTGCAATAATGAATTATAATGGTTATTAAACAAAATATAATTTATAATAAGTGTTATTTTACAGAGTTGCATTTTATTGTGCATTACCCATACCCATAAAAGTATCTGCATTATCAGAATCTTAAAAAAAAAGAAATAGATGCACAAGCAGTTCTACCCTACGTTTTTTTTTTTTTTTTCTCGGAATCATTTCTTAAACGCTGCGAATCTATATTCCATTTGTGCTGCTCTTTACACTTTTGTCGTACTGAAATTTCTTTACGATGAGTCTTTGCTCTTACAAAAGCTCTAAAAGAATCTTATACCTGTTTGTCGTAAAAGTTTTTTCAATTACCATCTTGAAACTCACTATAAACTTACTTTATTTTACAAAAACTGCATTGCTTAACCTTCTATCCTTTGAAAGATATTCACTTGAAAAAGAAGAATTACTTCCTTTCCATTGCTTTGTGTATATCCCAGAAAGTGTTATTTATACGATTTCTTGCAATTGACGTTGCACAAAGAACAGCATTAAGTCGGTAGATACGATGAATAATGCTTTCCGTCAGCATAATTTACTCGTTCATTCAAAGTTTGCACTCTCCTAGGACAATACTTATAGTGCAGCTTACCAAGCATAAACACGACAAAAACCAACAAAATAAAAACTTTTACATAATTTCAAATTCATTTTATTTTCCAAAAAATTATTTTTCCGGTTTTACCGGCTTTTGCATTTTATTCTTTTTAATGTACTTCTTTTTTAAAGATTATTTTATGTTTACTTTTTACATAGTAGATACATATACCAAAATGATATTGGGCTTACATTTTGTACACACATTTTTCGATGGACAATGTAATAAGTTAAAAACCAAATTTGATCAATTATCTGATTACTATACCCGTGCTATACTCAATCTCAGTTTTAGGAACAGCTTTAAAATTTAATCTTCACTATTGAAGGCAGATGAGCGGTTATTTTTAAAAGAATGATATAAACTAATGGATTCAATATGATGGCTGTCTGTACGTAGTCTGTCACATGCTTCTAACTTTTGAACCGTTTGAACTAGAGTGCTGAAATTTAGTATGCGGTGTTCCAAAAATAGTTAAGAAAACAAATTTAAATAAAGAAAATATATATTTATTTTACACCCCACCATGCGTCATAACAAATTAAAGCCGAAAATATACAAAATATTTTTTTTTGGATAAAGTTTCCTGAACAAATAAACTCAAAATCTAGAACAGTGGCGATGTAAATTTATGAGAATGTAATGCGAAAATTATAGCAAATCCTCTGGCACAAACAGCTCTTAAAAAGTTTTGGAATAATTAGAGTGAAGTTATTTTCAGACAAATCCTTTCAGTGGTTCTTCGGTTAGGCGTATGAGAAAAATAATTTGAAAACATTTTAAACCTCTCCCCATAATTTCCTCCCATTCTATTTGATTTCGATCAATTTCAAGTGGAACTACTAACGTATCAGTCTAAGTCTATGTGTCAAATTTCATCGAAATTCGTTCAGCAATTTTTGAGTTGGTCGGCTAACAGAGATGATTTAAAGATTTTTGAAACCCCACTCCCACATTCCACTCACTCTTGTACCGATTTCGGCAGTTCTTAGACGAAATGACCTACGTATCAGGATACGCTCGTACATGAATACGAATTAAATCTTATCAAAATGTCCTTAGTGGTTCTCAAGAGGGCCATGAGCAAACATGTAGGCGAACATGGAACAAAAAGTATTTGTTTGACCTGACCCTTTCAAGTAGTAGCGAAGTAACGAGAAAGAAAAATAAAGATAGAGTTAAAATAACAATATGCAGTACTAACCGCACGAGACCTGACTCGCACTTGACGAATTTTTTAACACTAAAGATGTTAGGAAGCTGTTAAGAATTTTGAATTAAGCGATACGTCATTAAGTGAATTTTGTCTTTTTGTTATTTCGAACAGTAGCTACACGTTACAATAGTTATTGCCAAGAACTCCAACATTCCTGTCTCCAGCAGCATATAAAAAACTATTTCAGTACAGCTACCATTTTGGAAAGATAATAGGACTGAAGAGGAAACAAAATATTTGCACCGCTATTACCAAAATGTCATCCTGTCAAATTGGAACAGATCACGTATGTAAAAGTAGAAGTGATTTAAAGCTTAGAAAATGCTTCTCTTGGTCCTTGTAAACGCTTCGAAGCTTCTAGGTACATTATTTGTTTACTGTAGTGCACTGGTTGTATTTACAACGTACAAACAATGTAAATATCGATCACTAGACCAATTTTCATCTATATATACATATGTCTGTAGTATGTTGGTCAAAGACATATCATAGTACAATTTTTTGTTTCAAACACTTTTAACGGACTATGTATGATACGATCTCGTAAAAAGAGAAGACCGCCACGGGATTACTGGTGTAATTAGGACCACTTCTTCCGTAACTAATTCTTAGAAGAATGAGAGCTACCGATATGATGACTCAGGTAAATCGTGGTTTTGCATATTTAGTGGCAAGAAGGCCATAATATGTAATTTTGACCAAATGCAGAATATAAATACCAAGTGAACCACAGCAATTATATTTCTGCGAAAGTAGGCTACTGAGCACTGACAGGAAAACTGCAATCTTTGAGTGTACCCTTGTTGTAATTGCAATTATCAGGTAAGGATAATTCCACTAATTCAGGTCCAAAAGAAATAACTTTTCAACCTGAGATTGGGACTCAGTGCATGCAATACCAAATTGATTTCTGTCGTTAATTGAACACTTAACTATTAAAGCTGTAGGAAAAACTACTCATTTTTCTACAGGTATTTCATACCGGAAAAAGTCTGAACAGAAAATATGTCCTCAGTTTTTATTATAAAAAAAAGACATCTTCTACTGTTTTTTTTTTTTTTTTTCTTGAAATTATTTCTCAAACTCTGTGGATCTATATTCCATTTGTGCTGCTTTCTACATCTTTGTCGTAATGGAATCCCTTTACGGAGAGTCTTTGCTCTTACCTAAACCCTAAAATATTCTTAAACCTATTTGTCGTGAAAATATTTTCAATTCTCATCTTAAAACTCACTATAAACTTACGTTATATCCAGTAGTTTCATAATCAAAAACTGCTTTGCTTAACCTTCTATCCTTTGAAAGATATTCACTTGAAAAAGAAAAATTACTTCCTACTCATTGCTTTGTGCATTTCCCAGAAAGTGCTATTTATACGATTTCTTGCAATTGACGTTGCACAAAGAACAGCATTAAGTCGGTAGATACGATGAATAATAGTTTCCGTCAGCATAATATACTCTCTCCTAGGATAAAACTGATAGTGCTCAGACTTGCCTTGCCTTTTGGCATGACTGTCACGAAGCAGAATATGATGCCCTGTGCCATGCTCACAAGAAAATATGAAGTGTGTTTCCTGCAAAGGTCCAATGGGACAATCCCAATCATCTTTTTCAGGATTTCACAAAGGGAAAAGGGTTTTCATAGTAAGTTCGGCCCAGAAACGAACATAAATCAAACATGTATCAATCGGTAGTACTACTCGTACTTGCATCAGAGTGAAGGTATTCAGGGTGATTTTTTTAAAAAGTTCATCTCGTTTTATTCGGAAACGTCTAGAGATAGAAGAAAAAACTTTTGATTTGAAGTTGTAGAGAGTGAAGGTGGACGTTGTTCGGTGACCTTCATTGACCTTGAATGTCATTAATTTTAAGGTTATGAAACAAAGTTAAAACTTAAACATTTGTTAAACAGATGTTCTAAATTTCACCGTTATTTCACTGGAATATTTTTCTCGGGTACAGTCGAGAAAAAAATTGTACTGGAGTACATGTTTATTTTGAACCCGTTCCGAGTTATGACCGAAAGTAAATAGTTTTAGTTTAGTGTCATGAGAATGAACTCAATTAATTCTCAATCTCGATTTTATATTCTGCTTTTAGTCAAGATATCAACGAAGGTTGACTATTTTTTAACTTCCAGAGACAAAGTACAATAGGGAAGAGAAAATGAGCATTTGTTTTTTGGACAGATTTTTTCTTCGAAAGAGTATCTGCTCAGCTTTCATGCTTATCGTCCAACACTTGTCGAAATAATGTGGTCATCGATTTGTATAGTATCATCGATTTTTATTGTTCTTCGTTGAACGAGTTAAGAGATCGGATACCAGTTGTTTTTCAAAGCGAAAGTAGTAAGATCAGTCTTATGATTTGGAAAATTAAATCCTTGCAATATTATAGTACGAAACACGGGAAATTACCATACACCACAAAATTTTAGATTTAAAAACACAAACTCTTTCAAAGTGCATCCATAATCTACACTTCTCTAATATGTGAATATATCTTTTCGAAACCTATAAAGCATCCTAAATGACTAATTTTCCAAAACGAGAGTTATTCTGTAACGAGAATTTTGCAGATAGTCGGTTTCGTCTCAATGCACATGGTACCGCATGTATCACGCTTACTTTTTTGTAATAGCAAAAATGCAAACCATGATATCGATAGTCCTTGAACTACTCTAAAGTAAACTTGCACAAATACTTGTACGATAAGGACCATATAACCGATTTTGATAAAATTTGGATTCTGTTCAAAAACACATGGCAAAAACACGTTTTACCATTTCGCGCGGAACACTAAAGATATTCAAAATGGCGAAGGAACGGTGGCAAAAGTGCACAAGAATTTATTGCGATTTTCTTAATTAGCATGACGAGCAGGTCACAAATCATTTTCAAAAATTTCCATTTTATTATTTCAAATATCTAAATTAAATTGAAATTTGAGCTAATTTGACTATTCAGCGACCAGCCTGACATGCAATTTTCAGTTACGCAATATTTGGAAAATTTGCGTAGCTTGCAGTTTGCAGTTTGCGTTTAGTTCAAACTGTTCGATTGTTGAACTATTTTCTCATTTCTTTTAATTATTTTCCTCATCAATTCAAGAGCCCACACCGATTCTAACACATAGAAATCCACACAAAAACGGAAACAATTTAGTTACATGTTAGCTTACATCGGCCAACTGAATGGTTTAGTTGCGAATTTGAGTGCATTCTGATTAAACTGTGGCCGGACTAAAAAATTATACATCTTCGACCAACATTAGTAATACATATAATAAACATAATTACTGCGATTAAAATGATAGGTATATATTCCTAACACAATTACCGTTTCCAGATAATATTCAAGCATTCAAAACGCCCGAAATTTGTAAAGGAAAAAAAATGGTTTAATTTCTGTTGTTCCCGTTCCCACGTATTTTTAAAATAAGCTGTATGTTATGTCAATAAAATTTGTTCTCCTGCTACCAAAAATATTGAAAAAGCGACATGTTAATACATACCAATGAGATGTTAATTCTTGCCCCAAACAAGTGGAAAAATGTTGCCCCTTATACAGGGTCTTCCAATAGGCACTTCCGAACTTTGACAGTTAATTGCGGCCATATTGTTGAAGCTACATCTGTCAAATTTGCAGTCATTTATTCAGTCTGTTTTGCCAAATCATCATTGATGGATATAGCATTCAACAACACGTGCAAATAACAAAATTGTTTTATCAAAATGGGTGTTCTGTTCGGGCAACGTTCCGCTCGCTTCGCCCATTTTACGGTCGCCATAATCGTTCTTCCGAGAGGACTGTTCGCAGTGTGATGGATAAATTTGAGTCCACTGGTTCAGTAAATGATCAACCAACACCCGTACGTCGACGAAACTCAAGACCGCCGCTGTCCGTGAGAGTGTGCAGGAGAATCCGAGGCAGTCGATTTCGCGTCGCTCACAAGAACTCAGCCTTTCGCAGACCACAACTTGGCGAATTTTGCGTCGTGACTTGGGCCTGCACCCGTATAAAATTCAACTTATCCAGGAGCTGAAGGTAAACGACCATAGACAACGACGTGTGTTCGCTGAATGGGCTCTGGAGCAGTTGGAAACTGACCCTAATTTTCATCGAAAAATCATCTTCAGCGATGAGATCCATTTCTGATTTGAGACGATACCAATCCACATGAGATCCAAGAGCGTCCAATGCATCCCGAAAAAATCACTGTTTGGTGTGGATTTTGGGCTGGCGGCGTCATCCGTCCATATTTCTTTGAGAACGACGTTGGCCAGGCCATCACCGTCAACGGCGAGCGCTATAGGTCGATGGTGAACTGGCCACCGAGATCGTGCGATTTGACCCCGTTAGACTTTTTCTTGCGGGGTTTTCTGAAGTCGCAGGCTAATGCGAATAACCACAAACCATAGCGGCCCTCAAAGCCAACATAACCCATGCCATCGGTCAAATTCAGCCTGATTTACGCGCCAGAGTCATGGAAAATTGGACATTTCGGATGCGCGCCACCCAGAGAAGCCGCGGCGGACATTTGAACGATGTTATATTCCATATATAATAGCATCGATAGGCCTTTCAAACGAATAGAAAATTTCGATGATATCTCACACACACTTTGCTTTATTTAAATTTAAAGATAGGAAGCGCTTAATCAAAGACCCTTTATAAAGTTTGTATCTGCCTACATATTAACTATGAATTATAAGAATCAATATACCTAATACGAGCGAGTTTTCTTAGTTCATGGAATGGGATGGAAAGTGACGAATATATTTAAATTTTATATTTTTATTTTTCAGTATAATCTCCTTGGACATGAATACACTTCTTGGATTTGTAGATTCATTTTTCCAAGCCTTCATAAAATAGATTCTTGGGTTTGCTTTTAAAATGCTTATTTACGGATACCTAATTTATTATTATTATCAAAATGCTTTCCAAGTAAGCCTCTGAACATTTAGAAACAGGTAATAATCACTAAGTGTCAGGTCTGTAAGGTAGATGAGTTAAATCCTGGCAGCTATTGCAATTTGAGTCTTGTGAACCGGTGCATTATCATGAAGTAAGAACAAGCTTCTGTTAATCTCCCCCTAACTTTTACTTTAATAAATTCTCTTAACCGTCTTTGAACATTAGCGACGTATTCTCCTATGTTGTTGGTGCCTTTTGGTTTATAATCAATTAACAGGGTTCCTTGTCAGTCCCAAAACATTGTTGCTATGATCTTCCCAGCCGATGGTTTGACCTTAAACTTCTTGGGTCTATATCACCCATTTCGTGCCACTGCATTGACGCAGGGTCATAATAATGAACCCGAGTTTCATCTCCAGTAATAATTTTGTTGATAACTTCTGCAAACTGTACTCGTATTATTATTAGTTTTTTTTTTATGCTGCTTAAGCATTCTGGGCACTCACCTTGAGCTGATTTGATATCCCAAGATGTTGGTGTCGAATTTTGAAAATCGTTGTTTCGAATATTCTGAAACTTTCTACAATTCCTTTCTTCTATCTTCCATGAGGGCATATTCGACTTTTAGAACCATTTCATGTGTTGTGACGTTATGTGATCTTTCAGTGCAATCATCTTCTTCGAATGACTCTCTACCTTGTTTAAATTAGCCTGACCACTTGTAAACCATGATTTTACCAGCGCAATAAATTCTGTAAACTGTTTGCATTTCACTTATGTATGATTACATGGAACTTATTAATAAATTAATAATAATTGGTCAATCCACAAGGAGCTTCACATTTATGTCTAAAAAGGATTACCTTAAAATAAAAAAATAAAATACCTTCACCCCAATTCTGCTAACGTAAAAAATCCCCTGCGTATGGACTTACGTATATTATTTGGTTTCGAAACTGTAGCCGTGTTTGCTAAAATTGTTAATAAATACGAATTTTGAGGATTTTTCAGATATATTTTTTTATTGTCTCCAAAGACAAATTAATGAAGCCATAGTTATATGTCCTCCCGAAGATTTAATACCAGCAACCTAATCAAGTTTAGCCAGGAATTAGATATTCGACTTTGTTATGTGTTTGATTCTTCTGTGTTGTTTCCTTAACAATGCAATTGTTTAATGTAGCGCGTTACGTCTTTTTATCATTATTGCAATTTACAGACTTTTTTCCCTTTTCAAGTCAATTTATTTAAAGGATAAAACAAAACAACCCAAACAAAGATTAAGAATGTGGGCATAGCAATCATTAATCGTTATATTTTCATCGGATTTTATTTGAATATGTTTTATATAATAATATGTATTGATATGATATATTTTGGGGATATAAATTCCAGTAGGTCATACCTAACACTCACAATGTAGAAATTTTTCTTTCAAAAACGTATGATTCTTGTTATAACATTAATATACCTACATTTGTAATTTTCATTAAGTTATACTACGATAGAGGGTACAAATTGATTGATTTTGGTTTTCGAATAAAATAATTTAAATAAAAAATTTTGTTTCGACTTTTACTAAAAATGTTACAAATTGTACAAAAATATTAATTTTTTTTCGCTTTTGGTTCACTTGAATGTTATTCTTTTTTTTTATTTTAAATGATTTTTGAAGTATGGACTTTTTTTTATGGAAGGATTTTTACTTGATTAAGCTACATGCTGGTGTATTTTAAATAATTTTGTTTACGTTAAATATGTACAATGCATAGAAGTTTAAGTTTTTGTATTTTTTTTCTTATAAGAGCCTTTCGAGATCTTCACTTTCTGCTTCGCTGGTAAATGAATCAGTATCGGTGAAATAATCATCTCCACGATTTCGACGACAACATATTCTTCGACTTATTTCATCGTCACTCCAATGTTCGAATTCTTCTTTGTGGTGTTCTAGAAGCATTAGCGATGGGAATAAGCTATCACAACCGCCGCATCTGGAAATACAGATAACAAAAAATCTGAGGTGGTGAAATACAGTAAAGGAAATATTTGATTATACGCTAATATGTTTTACTAATGATCAGCTAAATAATTAAAAGCCCACCAAAGTATGTTACCAACCAAAATAAGGAACCACCAGAAAAATAAGGCATCCACAGAAAAATCGTTTTCTAATAACCAAAAAGGATTTTTTTAACCAGCAGAAAATAATTTCTTGATCTGCCTAAAATTAATTATTTGGTCAGCAGAAAGAAACAATGTTTCAAAAAAAAAGATAAGAAAGAAAAAAAAGTTATTCAAGAAAAAACTTGAGATCAAAAGATCATAAAAAAAAATATTTTTTTTTCAATTTGTCATCCTCTCCGTACATGTAAAGGGTTATTCATTTTGAGGTTTGGATTTCACATCCCTGGCATGTGGCATCTATCAAACCCATTTCTAATCCATAGTGACAGGTAGTTAGTTCTTTCCTTGCCACTTTGAAAAAATAGCCGCTGTGAGTGCCTCAGTAGACGAAAACTCGGAATTGTCAATTCTACGCTGCGCTCAGCAATAGGACATTTCCTACAGCTCCGTTTGGCGTATTTTCCACTTGCATTAGCATCTTCGTCCTTAAAGCCTAGAATGCGCATTGAAATCTTTAACACTTTTTATTTTATTTTATTTAAATTAAAAATCCTCAAGTACAAAATGAATAACCTTGTTATAGTCTTGTGTAAAACTTCAGATCTCGAAGTCAAACGATTCAAAAATTACAAGCGTGTGACATTCTGACTGGTAGACAGACACCGTGTTGAACCCATTGGAGTTCCGTTTTATAGCATTTTGGTAAGGAACACTAAAAATATGTTCTGCTGATTGAATAATTCATTTTTGATGACATATTTACCGACTTTCTACTTTCTTTGCTCATCAAAAAATTATATTCTGCTTGTATTCCCTGCTAATAATTTACTTTGTCTGCTGGTTTTGTTTTCAATTTTGTGCAAGTCAAAAAATAATTTTCTTATTATCAAAAAACAATTAAATTGCTAATAAAATAATTACATTTTGGTGGTCGAAAATGTTTTATCGCTGATCGATTGAGTTGTAGCAATAACTATATATACGGACAACCGTATAAAAGAATATCCAAGCCAAGCTAAAATCATGAATAGCAACAGGCTTTATCTGCTTTATATCTTTGGAACACTACATACAACAATTTGGCATTAATGTGCACTTATGCAGTGTATTAAATTAAATTCAAGTGGGATCAAGGACAATTTTATTATACTCTCTGCTCGCATAGCGTTTTTATTGCTTGTATTATAGTAACAGAACACACCATCAATGCCTTGTTAGCCATAGCGAAGAGAAAAGTGTCCACTTCTCATAATTAAAATAATATAAAGCTCTTTTAAAAGGTAGAAAAAACAAGGATGCCCTCATAAAGTGAATTAAAACATAGAATTCCATCCGGCATCCCCAGCAGACTCAGGGTAATTAAAATTTCAGTTGGAAGGAGGGGTATTGCGCGAGGTCATGTTGCATGATGCCGCCCTACCTTACAGCAATAGCAAAACGAATACTTAATTATGTATGTCATTGAGATAATTTACACTTCGTCTATGGAATAACACTAACATAAAACGAGTACAAGTTTCATTCAGGATAGGTCTTCTTCTGTGCAAGTGCATTCATTAGTAGCCATATTGAGTCGTCGTTTATCCACGTTCGTGTTGCAAACAATTTTTTATGATTATGTAGTTATGTAGCTGTGTGTATTACGTGAAAACGCATCACGTGAAGCATTGATAGGTGTATACTTCTGAAACCGATCACTAGAGTGAAAGGATAATGCGTTTCGTAATTATAATTACACGTTGGCAGCTAGTTTGGATTGCATAAATCTAAAGGCTTCTAAATAACAAGGTGCATTCAATATCCGCCCACACATCCGATGTTCGATAAATTACTCTGCCAGCAGGGTAGTTGCGGATTAATACTGTTTGGCGTGATTAATTATCGTATCTGCATCCATAATCATGACAGCTTGTTTTGGACTTACCTGTATAGTTACATGCACGTGGTGTGGAGAATATGTAAAGTTTGGGAGTAGATCTGGATTATGCCGCCCAATAGTCTTATGATTTATGATATGGGATTACAGAATAAATGATTGCCTGCGGCTGTGATATATTATAAATTTTTGCTGTATTAAAGATTGAAACGAAAGAGAGTGACTGGATGCTGCTAATTAATTTGGAAATTGTTGTGAATACATACATATTAACTCAGAAATATTATGTTTTTACCCCTAAAAAATAGAATATGTATGTATATTTTTTTTTTTTTTTTTTTATAATTTGCACGTGTGAAAGGGGTTATGAATACCCTTATACTACTTTTTAGGACACGGGCGTTTTTTTTTTTTGAGGAAAGGGGAAGAGACAGAGAGAAAGACAGATTGGTGCAATTGGTTTGAAACTCAGCTGGTATTAAGTTTCAGTGAACTCCAAGGGTGGCTGTCCAGACAACTGGGGAGTTTGTTTGTTTTTGCTTTTGTCGTTGCTCATGATTCACAGTATTTTTTTCCGTCCTCCTGATGTCATCACCACAATCAAGTTGCATTTTAGCCATATGACCGCCCTACTGCCAGTGTTATGCCTTCGCAGTAGAGTTGACATAAGCTTTCGCAATTGATCGACTTTTTATTTATTCCATGCGAAATAAATAGATGATTATTGACATCAGGATTCGAACCGTGAACCTGTAGCGTGACAAGCGATGATGTTACCACTACACCACGGCCACCCTCAATGCAAAACTCCCCTAACTTATCAACTTCGCGTCATAGTTATTACCGCGAGAAAACTACGAAAATGTTTTTTTTGTTTGCTAAAGTTTGCCTAATTATGGCCGGAAAGTTCATAAATTGGTTTAATTATTACTAAATAATGTATTTCTAAGCAATTCTATATACATATATGCAGATATGTATACTAGTTTGTTGCTAGTAAGCCAAACAAACTTGCTATATACAAACGGGAAGAAAAATAGCTTTGCAAGACTTTGTGACCTAGGAAACTATACAAATTGAATATCTGCCTACGTAAAATCAACGTCTTATTTCATCCGGAGTAGGTGTCGGTAAAATTGAGACTGTGATTGCGATCACTGCTACTCATCACTCTGTTCTTTGCATTGAGCAAAAAGCATTTACGATTAGATAGCTGTTCTGCTGATCAATGCTTCTAAATATAAAATTTTATTAAACTGTGTTTTTCCACGTCATCTGTACTTTGAGTGCATAAAGCTTCAACTTTTTAGATCGTCTGAAAACTTCTAGAGAAGTATAGCAAGACGCATACAAATAGATAAATTGTATACAAAGAGAAGCCAAATGAACGGTCTAACACAATCTACTTTAAAACAATTTCAAATTAGGGCTCATTTTAATATTATCAGTGAATCTGAAAGCAGATCTTATAATAACATACTCATACCTTAGGCATATAACGTCTAGGAGTTCGCCAATTTTCTCGATAACTTAACGCAATAGCTTTGCTTGTCCCTAATAATATAATCAGCGGACTTTGTTATTGCACGTCTGCAGAACGGACAAGTATGACTTTTGACATCATAAGATGCTGTACAAATGTTTCTAATGCCCGTTCCCTGCCCTTTGATTCAATTAATTTTTTCTGTGTTGCTCCAGTTTTAGGTGTTGTAGTCGTATAACTCAACTACGGCTGAACCGATTTAAATGCTACTTACTTTGTTGATTAGGTAATTTCCCACATAATATTTATAAATGGCTAAACATCATACATAGGTGCAATTATAGCGGAAGTTATATACTTATCCGATTTAAAAGAATTATTTTTATTGATTAAGTTATTTATTAATAAACATTTGAAACCATAAGTCAGCTTCGTACGTTATCTTCAAAATTGAGCAGGCAGCAAAATAAGATTGATTTCAACACAGAATCACCATAATTAGTTTTCAACCAATGTGTAACACTGCCACTAGCTATAGCAGTGGATGGGTTTCGGTTTGGTTGGTTGGTTGGTTTAGTTTGAGAGGGTGAGCTTATGCTCTTCACTTAGGCCTCCATTGGGCCCGTTGTGTTCCCCTCATCTGCGTAACTGTAAGGAATAGTGATGTGTTTTGGGAATTATGTATTGAGAGGATTTAGGTCTAGGGATCATGGGTAGTATCAACTATATCGTATAGTGATCGGGGAATCGTAGTGTTCGTCTGGCGAACTCCAGTATATCCCCGATTCCTTTCTTATTGAGGTGTGTAATATCCGGAATCCTTGGAGATCCCAGAATTTTCAGCCTTAGCCTCGCTGTAGCGGGGCAGTGACAGAGGAAGTGTTCTATATCTTCCTCCTCCTCTTCACAGTTGGCACAGATTGCTGTATCAGCTATCCCGAGTCTGAACGAATGTTTGTTGAGATTGATGTGCCCTGTTAAAAGTCCCACCATCAATCTCAATTGTGTTCTGCTTGAGTTAAGAGCTCTTTCTGCTATGTTGTTACTCGGTTTGGTTATTACAGATCTAGCCACTTTGCACGTGTCTAGATTCGTCCAGTAGTTACTGAACTCCTGTCGTATCTTATCATTGATTATTGTTTTAATAGTTGTCAGAGGGACCCCTATTGTATTATCCGGGTTCAGTTCTGTATTGCCTGCTCCTTTCCTTGCTAGTTCGTCTGCCTTTTCGTTACCCGGTACACCCTCGTGCCCCGGTACCCATGTGAGACGGACTCTATTGCGTCTGGCAAGTAAGTTCAATTTAGTTTTGCACTCCCTTACTAGTCGTGATTTCGACATGGGGTTTGTGATCGCGCTAATTGCTGCTTTGCTGTCCGAGCAGATGTCAATTTGCCTTTCTTCGCTGGTGTCTTCTGCGAGTATTTCGGTTGCCTTCATAATTGCATAGACTTCTGCTTGGAACACCGATACAAATGGTTCTAGGTGAATAGCAAGTTCAATCGGTGGGTTAGCACTGAAGATGCCAGCCCCTGATTCCCCTGATATGTTAGAGCCATCTGTATAAACCGATATCCCATTGGAGTTTCTTGTCGTTCTTTCATACGTCCAATATTCTCTTGCGGGAAAAATTGTTTCGAAGTTGTTGGAGAATGTGTACGATTTCCCAACAATATCACTGGGGCAATCGATGAGTGTCATTACTCTTATCATTTCGGTGATTTTTCGATGTCCCGTATTTGCACCACCGGTGAAATGGCCGATAGTTCTAATCCGTGAGGCTGAAATGCCGGCAATCTTCTTCGCTTCGAGGTGCACTGGTAGAATGTTAAGTATCGCTTCCATGGCCGCGGTTGGTGTTGAGGATTGTGCTCCTGTAATACCCAGGCAGACCATACGCTGCACCTTAGTTAGCAAGTCTCTTGCATCCTTTTTGCTCATCACTGGCCACCATACAACTACACTGTAGAAGATGATGGGTTTTATTACGCATTCGTATATCCAGTGGACCTGTTTCGGTTTCAAGCCCCATGACTTCCCGATGGCCCTCCTGCATATCCAATATGCTCTCTTTGCTTTGGTGACTCTTTCTTCCAGGTTCTTTCTCCAGGTCAGTTTCCTTTCCAATATAATGCCCAGATACTTGACGCTGTCGCGGAGTTGTAGTGATACTCCTCCGAGTTGTGGAGTGTGAAAGTCACTAGTTTTGGTTTTCTTTGTAAAGAGAACCATTTCCGTTTTATTTGGATTTATTTCTAATCCACTCTCCTCAGCCCATTCTTTTATGATTCGAAGGGTGTTTTGCATAAGCTCTCCTATGATGTTCAGGTGCTTACCTCTTATCAGAACGGCTAGGTCATCTGCGTACGCTACACATTTCGCACAGGTTCCATCCAGTGCTTTAAAAGGTTGTCCATTGTGAGCACCCACAGAAAGGTAGATATTATCCCCCCCTGTGGTGTTCCCGTACGGACTGTTCCCCTTTTTGTGTCATCTCCCAGTGAAGCTGTGATAATGCGGTTTGTAAGCATGTGTTCTAGCCAATTGTTTATTTTTTTGATTATTACAGTATATCGAGAGTGCCTCCACAATTTTTTGAGTTTTCACATTGTTAAATGCCCCTTCGATACCTAGAAAAACGCCTGCGACTGATTCCTTGGTTTCAAAAACATCTTCTATTGTGGATACAACCTGGTGTAGTCCCGTCTCAACTGATTTTCCTTTGAGATATGCGTGTTGATTAGGACACAGCCGCAGAATTGTAATCTGTGTTTTGATGTAGTTATCACAGATTCTCTCCATTCATTTTAGTAAGAAGGACGTTAGGCTAATAGGTCTATAGCCCTTTGCTGTCGACAAATCTTTCCCGGGTTTCGGTAGGAACACCACCCTCACCTCTTGCCATTGTGTTGGTCTGTATCCATGATATAGACATCCCCTGAAGATATTGACCAGGGTTTTCTTTAGGGTGTCTAATTCTATCCCTTTTTGCAAGAAGATGGGAAGTATTCCGTCCAAGCCCGGTGATTTGTATGGCGCAAATGAGTTAATAGCCCAGGTCACTTTATCTGCATCAACTAGGTTCTCAGTGTCTTCCCATTTTGTATCAGTTCGAGTGACCCCACGCTTGGAAGGTGTAGCTGCCTCGCTGAAACAGTTTGGGAAGTGTACACACATCAGCGTCTCCAAGGTATCAGCTGCGGTTGCCAAGTTATTGCCCGCCTGTAGAAGTTGATAACTTGGTGGTTCCTTGGACAGGATCTTCTTTAATCGCGCTGCTCCATTATTATCGCATATGTTGGTGCAGAAAGTTTTCCATGATTCCCTTTTAGCAGCCCTGGTGAGCTTGTTGAAGCCTCTTTTACTTTCTTTATAGGATTCCCAGTCTGCTTCTTCGTTGGTTCTTAAAGCTTTATTTAGGCGTTGTCTAGCAACCTTCCTTATTTCATGGAGGTCGCCGTTCCACCATTTTTGCTTTGCACTTCTAGGTACCGGTTTTAGAGGACAGGCGGCCTTAAAAGATTCTATAATACACTTCTGTACTTTGAGGACTTCATTGTTTAATTGGTTAATCTCAGTGTAGCTGTTATCCTGAGTTGGTGTCAGCTTTCCCTGAAGATTACTGGGTTTCGGTTTACTTTTCCCATCTATTTGTGGTGAGAATGGGAGACAACTATATTTCGATCAAAAAAATTTTTGTTTTTATTTGTGCAGTGAAACGATAGTAAATCTTGAATTGGTGTCCGTTTTTTAAATGGTTTGAGGGTGAGTGAAGCAGTTTTAAGAAACGTATTTATAGATCACATGAAATGACTCACCAACCAACCAACCAAGTTTTGACCACTGTCCAAAACTTGGAAAGGTAGTGAGTTTGAATATTTTTAATCTACTTCTACTAATTCTTAGTAGGAATACATCCTTATAGCTTTCTTACTCGTAAACCCATTTCATTTATCTCGTACTGAATGCTTCATTAGTTAAAGAACGCATAAATTAAATCAAACTCCACTCAAATGTAACGAACCCCCAATGATCCACAATTTACGGGGTCTACTCAGTATAAACATAGGCAATGCCACACTATAGAAGTTTATTTCACAACAAAATATCCTGCCTACGAATTCTAAACCCCTTAGGTACTGACTGTCCTAATGCATTGCTTCTGGAAAATCCTTTCACTTTAATTATTGTAAAACATTCATGTGGAATGCCACACAATCTGTCTGTTCTGTCTAAATAAATCTCCCCAATTGTCTCTTCGTAACGTTCCAAATACGTATAAGTGCCTAATGAAGCAATTTATCCCCTAGAACCCAAACAGAGTTAGTCATTAGCTATTATCTTGAAACAAATTAAACCGCCAATCATAAGGACGACTAAACATCAACTAAACGTGTGCGATGTGCGTACAAGGACATGCTAAATTGGAGATTTTACACCCGATTGACCATGTGTGTTGTGTCAGGTGTCATCTAATCCCACCTGGGATATGTAAGAATACAGCTAAAGCCCAAGCTGAATATTTCATTTGAGGTAACTGAAAGTAGACACGCAACTCTGGGTAGGTAAATATTTGTGACTGTGACTCAGGGCAAACATTTTTCATATTCGGTTCGATGACATACGTTTGGATTTTCAGGGGCACACCTATTCAAATAAATCCACAGAAATAAGGATTGAAGGTGGTAGCTTTATATGGCTTACGAAAAAAAAGACATCCCAGTGGGGTGTTCTATTTGCTTGTAGGGTGTGTTTGGCAAATTGATGGGTGTAAACATATAGGTATTCAGGCATCGTGATAGTTCGTAGCAAATAAATATGGGCAAGGGATTTTTGGCACTGCATTAACTTGGATTTGGGACTGATGATAATGTTATCGAAACGAGGTTAATATTAGGTCAAATAGGCCCTTGGTCCTATTTTGCTGAATGCGTGAGAAGGAGCTAATTTGCTAGGGTGACAGTGTTTTAATATAAAACAAAAATGTCAGCATCCTCATCAGAGTGATTTTGCACTGGTGTTTATTCTTTCCGTCTTAGGGCATCTACTATGTCTGAATGTGATAAATCCACTGACACTTCTGCCTCTGCATAATCGCATCTTTCTATTATAAAGCTGTCCGTTTAATGCATGATTAGGCCATGATAACCTTAATGTGCTTCTGGGACATTCACTCTATGTTTGAGATATAACATACAATCAATCATGATTTCGCCATCCGATTGTTCAAGTTCAATTAGGGTCATGGAATATGGAGAATTTTGCGAAAGTCGAATTGTAGGATGCCGCACGAGACCACGGATTAAGGATGGTGGAACGGCCTTTAGATAAAAAGGTTAGCTCTGAATGAATATTGTATTTACAAATAAACAGTCCCAAACAAACAGCGGATATTGGATAGGTGTTGAAGAATTTGTAGCTTGGCTCTGCGATTTCCTAAGAAAAATCATGTAAGTATACCTACATAGGTCCAAATGACGTCCTAATGATTCCCAAACCTGGTAAACCGCCAAATGAAGTGTCATCTTACAGACCTATCTCGTTATTGCCAATGATATCAAAAGTGTTTGAGAAAGTACTCGCAAAGCGTTTAAATAAAATAATTGAAAGGAAAAAGCTGATTCCGAACCATCAATTTGGTTTTCGAAGGCAGCACTCTACGATACAACAGGTACACAGAATTACGAATAAAATCGAAGAAGCACTAGAAAAAAGGAAAGTTTGCTCTGCTGTATTCTTAGATGTGGCGCAGGCCTTTGATAAAGTATGGCACGAAGGACTTATCTATAAACTGAGATGTATGTTGCCAAATCAATATGCTTCTATTCTGAAATCATATCTAGATGGAAGACATTTCAGAATAAAACAACAGAGTACTTATTCAAATCTAAGAGAAATAAAGGCCGGCGTACCGCAAGGTAGTGTACTGGGCCCAATATTATACTTATTATATACTAGTGATATTCCTAAATTAGAAAACCACACTATGGCAACATTCGCAGATGATACTGCAATACTAGCAGTAGGAAGAACCAATGAAGAATCCACAGAAAAACTACAAATTGGCATAAACAAAATCTGTGAATGGACTAATAAGTGGAGAATCAAATGAAACGAGTCTAAGTCAGTTCATGTTGACTTTACTAATAAAAAAATTGAATATATACCAATTATTATAAACCAAAAAATAGTTCCATGCGCTAATACAGCGAAATTTTTAGGTATGACTCTAGATGCAAAGTTGAGATGGAAAGAGCACGTAAAAAAGAAAAAAGAAGAGTTAGAAATCAAATATAGAAAACTGCACTGGTTGATAGGAAGAAACTCATCCGTATCAATTGGAAACAAAGTGCTTTTATATAATCAAATTCTGAAACCAACATGGACATATGGAATCCAACTATGGGGCTGTGCCAAAAAGACAAACATAGACAATATACAACGTTTCTAAAATAAGGTGCTTAGAAATATAGTAAATGCACCTTGGTACATTAGAAATACTGACCTTCATCGAGACCTGAAGGTAGAAAGTGTATCTGCAGAAATTCTAAAACATGCAAAAAAACACAAGAGCATATAAACATAGATGCAAGAAAACTAATGCATAATGAAAATCAATTAAGAAGGCTTAAAAGAACAAAACCTCTCGATTTAACTTAATATAAGAAAAATAAAAATGTATATACTTGCTTGCTCAGTAAAAAATTGCTTATTAGTCCAAGTGACTAGATTGCAATTATGTGGGAGGTGGTTTTAGTCGGTAAAAATCCGGCATGCTGATTACTCGGATCATCAGTATCTTTTGAAGATCTCCCCTTCCTCTAAAAAAAGAAAAAAAAAAAAAAAAAAAATTTAAGTATACCTACATAGGTCCAATATCGACAAATCGAACATATGTCGCCTTCAAATATGCACCAAGCCATGATTCCCTCCACTGCACCTGACCCAAAATGGGCGGCTGCGAACAGTGTCTGTTTCTCCAGCTTGGGAGCTGCTGAAATTAGGAATTTGCCCACATGCAGGACTAGCACTGCGTTTTTAATCTGGCAAAGTCCATCTTTATAGATTATCTTCTACGGGGTGTTTTTTATGTTCCAGGTCAATATTATTTGGCCGCCATTTTGGTTTGGCTGGCATTTGTCAGTTCACATTTGACGGTCGTGAAGACCAGTCGATAAAAATATATTATAGAGCATCTAAAGCCTGAACAACATGTTAAAGTTATTATAAAATTGTATCTAAATAATTATTCAATTGTGAAAACTCATTTGCGTATTTTTTTACGTTTAAATCATGTGATTAGCAAGTCAGTCATTGAGCGTATAATGAATAACTTTGAAACGCCACTGGCAGGTAAAGTTAAAGTGAGGCCGAGTTTGTAACATTCGTACGGCACAAAATATTGCTGCAATAAGAGATAATATTGATGAAAGTTCGAGCACCTCCGTTAGATGCCTTGCACAAGAATTTTGAATGTCTCCGGCAAGTTTGTTTAAAATAATGGAAAAAGATTTGCATGTCTACCCGTATAAAATTCAACTGGCTCAACAACTAATGGAAAATGACCATATGCGCCGGTGAGAGTGGAGTAAAAAGGTTTTGTAGTTCCATATTGACAACCCCGATTTTTGGGAAAAAATCAATGAGTGACGAAGCTCATTGCAAGTTATCTGGTTTTGTTAATAAACAAAATGTCCGCTATTGAAGCACACACCAACGATCATTGCGCCCTCGAGAGTCATTTGGACCGGGGGCATCTTTGAGCAACTTTTTTTTTTTTTGAAGACGCAAGAGGCAGTGCTGGAACAATTATTGGTGATCGCTATCGTGACATGTTGCAAAAGTTCTTGGAGCCCGAATTGGATCGATTGCGCCAACAACACATATGGTTCCAACAAGACGGTGCCACATGACACTCAGCTAACGACACAATGGATATTTTGCGAGAAATTTTTCCCGACCGCATATTGGCAAACAGAGGTGATATCGATTGGCCCCCTCGAACCTCTGATTTGACTGCCACCGACTCCTTCCTTTGGGGGTACTTGAAGGGAAAGGTCTGTGGTAACAAGACAACCACAATACTCGTATCGATTCTAAAGGAAAACATTACGAGTATTCAAATTGTTGCAATAACACCCGAAACGTGCCAAAATGTTGTACAAAATATGCACCATGGGCAGAAGAGGCGATGTAATATTCCATACATAATTGTTATAAACCAAATAATCGGTCAATAAAAAAAAATTGTATTTCATTTCATAAAATAATAAATATTTTGGCGCTAACAGCCTAATGCAGGGCCTGACATAGTTTCTCGCAGCCACTCGTGGCGCCTTACGAATGGTAAGGACCTACAGTTGCATGTCGTTTCCAAAGGTAATTTTTTTCCGATTGAGAGAAGCATTTCAAGACAATTTTACTCTCGAAAGTTTGGCAGACGTTCGCGAGATGTGGGACCGTTAAACTTTTTATTTTTTTTATTTTTGTGTTTTCTTAGATTCGAACCTTGAACCTTTCTCTTAGTGATCGCACACTTAACCACTGAGCCAAGGCTTCCACATATTTTAGTTCATTTAAAAAAAACAAAAAAACGTCGGCCTGGAGTGTAAAAAAAAACACCATGTACTTGATAGAATCACATAATTCTCTAGCTCATCCTGAAATTGAGCCGCACTGGTGGAAAAAAAAAAACTTTAACATAAACTAATATCAGCATTATCATGTTTTGAAAAAATAAATAATAATAAAAATTTATAATTCGTAAACAAACCACTTATCTGAAACGCATTGTTGCTTTATTTGAATTGTTAATGTAATTGTTAGTCGTTTATTATACAGCATTGAACTACTTACTCTAAAAAATAAGAGTTGTTTGTACTATTTCTCGCCATGAATAAATGGAAATTAATTTCAAATTGAAAATTGTGATACTCATTCAAGACGAGAAAAGAAGCATCCAACTTTTCATCGGGTGTTAATGCAACCTGAAATTTTACTGCTTTCTTCACAATTTACTCCTGTTGCTGTCCTGTAAGGATCTCGTATAAAATAAAGAAAACTATAGTTTCTTTTACCTTGACGCAAAACAAAAAGTTTTGTAGTCAGTCAGTTAAGATTCATAGTATGGGGGTTGGAGCAACTAATGGAGGGGGGTTGTGTCTTTCGATGAAAAAAGTTAAATCTTTCGGGTTTTGACGTACATTTGGTGTTAAATTTGAGCATTGCAAAAGTATCAAAATCAGAGTAGTGACAAATTTAACAAACGATGCCGAAATTTATGTCAAAAAAAAAAACTCTCCTGGAAGACTAACAAGAGAAAAACGTGTGATTTTGCGGGAAGCTCAAATTATTATTTAACGGGAGTTAAAACCAACATACAAAATACATATGAGGAGAGTTTTACAACAATGCGAACATGCCCAAAGGTGAAAACTTCTTCCGAAGCCACCTTTAACCGAAGCTCACAAAATGTGTCATCATATTCACAGGTGTAAAAAAGTTCAGTTTAGATGGACCTGGTGGCTGGGATTACTATTTTCACGATCTGTGTAAGGAGCAACAAATTGTATGTCGTCGTCAAATGGGAAGAGGCTCTGTAATGTTATGGGCTGGAATTGGCTACATTAGAAGAAGGGCCGAAATAAAATTTGTCAGTACAGAATTAACAGCACTAGATATATTGAACTTTTTAATGATTAAATTGAGAAATTTGCTTCAATTACTGCCGAGGAAAACTTAAATTTGTGTTCCACTCAGTTTTCGGTATTTCCCTCGCACCAAGAAAATTAAGAGATTTTCCAGAAATTTTTTATGGCAGATGTAAACTCATTTTATTACCTAATGATTCAATCAGATTTGCCCCGGAGTGTATGTATAATATAATTTTTCTTTAACCTTTAAAAATTACAACGGTGTTTTTTCACCTCGGTGCGAACAATTATTGTTTCTATCGCGAAGATTTTTGGATTTGGATGAGGGAATGCATTTGAGCACATAGTGAGTATTCGAGATACACCTTAGCCGGTGTCTTGTCCTCCCTTGCTGTCTTTGCTATTGCGTTCAAGGTAAATGCATTCGATAGTTGTTTAGATTTTTATGCCTAGCCCATAGGGTACACACATTAATTTTGATACATAGTTTGTAACATAGAGAAACGAAAGAGTAACGATAGATTATATACTCGTATGAAGTATGTATATATTTTTGTGATCAACACCAAAAGTTATGTCGACCTAGCCATGTTCTTCTGTCTGTCCGTAAGTCACCACTTGGTGGGCCTTAAGCAGCACAAGTGTAAACAATTTTTGAAACACACCCACTTTTCAAAAATTTTTTTATTATTTTCTAGAAACTGAAAAATATTGTCGGAATAAAATATGTAGATGTTGACTTCCTTTATATTTTAACCATGCATTGTACAAGTTAAAAAACTTATATTGCTTTTTCAAAACTATTTACGTACATATATGTTGTTGGTTAAGTACTATTGAAAATATCTTACCAGACTCCGTCAAGTTTAGTCACAAATTTTAGCAGCCACAAGGCAGCCACGTGAAATCTCAACATCGTGAAAATACAATTGACGAGTGGAGCAGTCTGGGATTTGGCATTCTCTTGCATAAGTGTAGAATACTCTCCAAAATATGGAGCATCTAGTGAATAACACAATGTACCTGTAATATCTCACGCTCGTACGTCTTCGTCGCCATTGACAGAATCCCCAGTCTTTTTTGCCCCCTACGATCGAACATTGATTTATACCAAGCCGCTTCATATTGGCTTAAACCTTCTTCAAACTAAAGCAGTAAAGGGCTTAAAGAATCAAAACTCAAAACGATTTTTAATCACGTGTATAAATTTGCAGAAGTCTATCTCTATTTTCTCTCCCAAACTATATACGAAAAGAAACATGACACTGAATAGTACAAGCTACAAAAACTTTATAGAGCACCAGAACACAATCAAAAAGCGACGAACTTTAGAGAACTTAATTTCCAAGCAAACTTTGAAGGTACGAACATTTAACTAATATTATTCCATTCCACCTCAACAAATTTCATTTCGACAGAACTTAACTTATTTCGTATTTGATTAAAAGGACCGCAATAATCTTTTGAGGAGAAGCAGAAATGCAATTCAAGCATTTTTTTGTGAAATTTCGATTAAAAACTGAAAAAAAGTTATAAATCTGAAAGCTAGCTAGGATGAACTGAATTCGCATGAATTCTGATACAGCATAAGTTATATCTTGGAAAATGGCAGTCAAAATATTGTTTTTGGCTATTTTCTCGAGAACCACTCAAATTAAAAAAAAAAAAATGTCAAAGCAGGAATTGTAAATAATTTTATGCTAACAATTATTTACAATTCTTGTCATAACAATTTTTACTTTGAGGGCAAGCATCGGTTTCGTGAAAAAAATGCAACCTCAAGATCTTGAACAATCTTGGTATTACTATAATGGAGAATCTGAAAAAGTGGGTCTCGCAATTACATCTGTCTATCTGTCGGTCTGTTTGTGTATTTGTATGTATGTACATATATATAGCCGACTGCAGAATAAAACTGGATGAATTCTCTTTAAACTTTATATCTGGTGTAACTGGGTTCACAATTCGAGGAAAAACCAGAATTTGCATTCTAAACCCCAAATTAACGGTAATATACTAATGGCCGATTTTGAAAAAAAAAAAAAAAATTCTCGAAACCGGCTCAAACGATTTTGTTTAAATTCAATATTTGAGTTACAGTGCTATAAATGCTGGAGTGCCTCAGGGATTTATACTTTCACCAACTCTGTTTTTACTTCAAATCAACAATTTTCTAGAGTCAACAAACAACAGGGTCTTCAACTCTGTCAATGACAACACCCTAATTTCATCTTGCTCTAACAGCATGGCTGTGAATGTAAATGCATAACATGATCGGAGATGCGACCAGATCAACTCATTAAATAAAGACCTGCAAAAAATGATGCAATATGGAAGAGTATAATTAGTCTACTTTAATACGAAGCAAAACCAATTTGCCGTCTTTTGTGGAAAGAACTTTTCTACTACATAACAGCTTCAAATGATCAACCAAATTATTCATCCCAAGGAAATCAAACATCTTCTTGGCGTCACAGTCAACTCTGGTGTAACATGGCATGACCATATATCTAACATCGCAAAATCATCATCCATAAAGCTGAACTACCCATTTAGAGCAAAGAAATACTTTACACTGCAACAGCCTCCCTCTCTCTTACCGAACACAAGTTAGACCATGACTTAAATATTGTTATCATGTTTGGAGTTCGGCCACAAAACATTTTCTTCTTTTGCTCGACAGCAGACAGAGACAAGCAGTTCCCTTAATAGAAGATGCCGTTAACTAACTTCCAATCTCCAACCATTAACTCATCGAGGAATTTTGGTAAACCTATGCCTATACTATAGATACTATGAAAGCAGATGTTCCAAAGAGATCAATGGAATAATGCCTAGAAATACGACATTCGAGCGTTCTACTATTCAAGCCACCAAGGTCACCTAGCAACGTTGTAGACATCCCTTTATCAAAACTCCTTCCGCTATAGGACAAGTTTACTTTAAAATTTACTCCCAGGAGACATACATATTTCCAGAAATCTTTAATCTCCAACAATTCAAGTGCAGAATCAACAGGCATCTTCAAACATCTCGGAGCGCTGGCGTACTTGGTTTTTTGCCAAAAATGCGTATTACGTTATTTTGAAAATTAGCTATTTCTCGATTTTGTTCAAAATCAGTATTTGAAGAATATTTGCCACATATTTGACCTGCAACATTTAATTATTTGATTAAAAATTTATCAGTTTTTTGATCAACAGAAAATAATTATTCGATCTGCAGAAAATAAAAATTAAAAACAAATCATGAGAAAAAGCAAATGCTGACCAAGAAATACACAGCAAACTTGAATTATTTGATCAGCAGAATAATAAAAGAAACAAAACAGATGAGCAAAAAAGTAGAAGATCTGAAAGTATTTTAATAGACGCCACAGAATCTTAGATGACATATTGTTAGAACAAGGACGGGGAGTGAAGGTAATATAACGAATTTAAAAATGTTCGCGACATATGATTCTGGACAGAATCGAAAAATATCTCTGGGAGTTCTGAATAAGTTTCTGAGCTTTCAAAACTAATATACGAGTACACAATACCAGTTACAACGGATTCAGAGAAATGAACATTCTTAGCTTTGAAAATGATAAAAACCTATCGCAGAAGTGAGGTTTAACAAAGATTGAGCTACTTTTACGATAAGGTCATGGAAAACTTTTTATTCTTCGATGCGCATTAATAAATATTGCCCACGTACGTCTACCGGTATTAATAAAATAAAATACTATTTTGTGTGTTTTTTTATACGCCATCCCACAGGGTATATTAATTTTGATACATAGTTTGTAACAAAGAGAAATAATAACGATAGATCCCCAAGAGTACACATATACCTATATATTTACATATATTTGTGATAAGCATTCAAACTATATTCGAATTATTCATGTTCGTCCGTATGTCACCAGTTGTTGGGACTTAAATCACGAGCTAGGAAGATCAAATTTGGTGTACAAGCTCTTAAAACACGAAAAACCTGCAAACGGATATGCCCATTTTTAAAAAAAATTATTTAACAAAATATATAGATGTTCATATTATCTACAATTCGTCCGTACATTGTATATTATCACGCCCACTTTTTGGGGACGTTTTATTCGAAAAACGTGATATTGAGTTTTTAAAGCTATTTACGATGATGGATAAGACTTATTTTTAAGATCATTTTCTTATAAGAAGAAAATATAAAGTCAATTTTCTGTTAATATCTCATAAAAGTCTTAAAAGTAAACTCTGAGTAGAAAGATAAGTAAACTATTGAATTTGAATTAAAAATGAGAAATGGGGTATCATAATATTCGTTCCAAACGCAGCCATCCCCAAACTAAGCACCTGAGCAACCTGATATTGCCACTGGCAGCGTGGTCACCCGTTATCTTCATTCTCATAGTCCATTCTATAAGTGTACAAAGTTTCATCTTCATAGGTTTTTTGAAAAACTTCACAAACACACACTGGCAAGTGGTATTAAATTGATTTAATACCACTTATAACCTTATAACCTTTAGTACTGTAAGTGTGCAGAGTTGTGGTTTTTTTTTCAGGTAGCCTGGGGCTTCAATAAGGTGTGTGAACATACATATGTATATGCTGGGAAATCATTTTTTAATAATTTTGGAAAATCAGCTCAGTCGTAGGCCTTTCACATAAACCCGTTTCCGCCGGTGAATTGTTCTTAGTGAAACATGCAATCAAATGGGAGATTTGCCACGGTACACAAGTACCGGGTGTAGTGAGGGATGGGTAGATAAAGTTGAAAAACCAGTGTGTGTTGGAAGAAATAATGGTCAGTTTTCTACCAGCTGGTTTTTCACCGGCCCGGCGGAAACCGGTGTTTGTAAAACGTCTCTTACACTTTTTTTTTTTTTTTAGTTTTTATTAATTTAATTCATTTATACTTACATGCTAGACAAAAACGCTTAAAACTAGCTTAACTAACTTAACTATCATATTCTAACTTACCTATGCGGGCGCTCTAAGCTAAACTTAATCCTTATCTATGTCTTTCGACTTAATCTATTACTTATTACTATTTTACTTAAATAACAATTATGACTAAGAATGACTCTTACACTCTACACCGCATCAGTTTCTTAGGTCACCCGGTAGCTTCCGGAGGATTCGGGAAGTAAAAGTTTGTGAGACACCCACAGAAGATAAAATTTTATTAAATTAAAAAAATTTTATGACAAAAATTGTATGCTTAGCAATTTTTGCGTGCACAACTTTTTCTTTAAGTGAGATGGCGGCTTGAACATAACTTTTTTTTTTTGGGAAAGAATAAAATTTCAATGATAAATCTAAGGAGAATATATCTGACGTATCTAAAATGACAGGTCTATATGCATATATAGGTGTAAGATGACACTTACTGAGTTTTTGAGAAAAATAAATCAAATAAAGTTATGATCACTTTAATAGGAAGTCCAACTACAAGAATTTTACTTACATATTCTCTCATTCTCTTTCATAGTACATGCTTAAACTTAAAATATTGAGAGTGTTATGTACATACAGACTTTAGAAAAATAAATAAATAAGTATGTAACAAGTTATTAAAGTTAATCCTTTTCCACGTACGATTCACCAACCCTTGCTTTTCATGTTCAGCAGAGAATTATCACCCCCCATGAGTACATAGTATTTTCATTTATCATTGCGGTGAGGAAGTAGCAGAAGCGAACCTCTGCGGAGTCTAATTACATGCAATGCTACCTGGAATGCGCACAATGCTGGTGTTCTTGGAGCTTTGCCAGTTCCAATCGATAATGATAAGTAACCTGCAGTATTCCTCTCATTGACGTGTGTAGTACTATGTGTATAAATTGTACATATTCAAATGAAGTTGAAATGGTTTCCTGTGGCATAAACTAAAGACTGCGGTTGGTTTATGGTGAATTGAAACATGCTAATGAAATATCAGATACTACTTTGTGATATGTTTCGGCTCTTTTCATGTGTCATTATAGACTTGAAAGTGGAGAGAATTTGCCCTCTGTTTTATTATACCTACATACATATATAGATGGTTTAACATCAAAGTAAGCTCTTCTTTGCTTAGTTATGTGAATGTACCGTCTGTTGTTACGCAGAAATTTAATCATTGATTTAAAAATTTCTTTAAACAGATGTCAGAAGTTTGTTTTTGCTACATGGAAACATCCAATTCGCTTTCGTACCTGCATAAGTATAATGTTTCTTTGGTTAAACTATTTAGGTGTTGAACATAAGCCTCAATCTTTATGGTGACATCTTTAATTGGGTAACAGCTGCGCTTCTATAATACAAGAAAACTTTCTCGGCGTATGATGTGTTTTGAAATAATTTATTCAAATGGGTTGACCCAGCTAACTGAATTTACTTTGCATTCTCAACTGACAAAGAATGGGTCTTAATTAATTCTCATAACTGTAAAATAATTTTCAATTATCATAACAAGATGCCTATGAGTATGTACGACCGAAACAAAACGATCGAAACAGGCGAATCGAAATTAAAACCGAAACCGAACTCACTAGAGAGGATTTTTGAGTAAGCATGCCACCTTTTATCTAGGCAAAAATAAGCAATACAGTTAGGAATATTTTGGTATTTTTGAAATAAAATACACGACTGGACCGCACATTCCTGAGAAACGCGTCTGTAATTACTTCTTTTATAGTCAAACCAATATCTGCATTCAATAGCCGATAGTACAGTTCATGCTTTGATGGGAAAACATTAGGTATTACAAAATGAGTAATGCTTTTAAAAAGTGTTTCGTTCTGGTAACTCTTCCAAAAGAACTAAAAATCAGTGTCAAATCGGCAGTAAAATATGTGAGAACATCGGAGGTGTTTGTGAAAAAGTGGATAAAGAGATATAAATAATGTGATAATGTTGATGATAGCTCAGGTAGAGGGTAGAACAAATCCACGTCGACAAACGATAATAAGGACATTTGTGAATTGTTTGGGAAAAACTCAACAATAAAGATGAGAAAAGGAAAGGAACAATTATCTAAAGAAGGAATTAAAGTGCCCAACTCAACACCCTTCCACGGCTTTGTAGAATTCCGGATCAAGAACAGAGGCACCAACCCTAAACAACTACTTACCGTAAAATATATCGAAAAAGGCTGAAAGCAGTATTATATTTACGGAAAAAGCTTATTTTTCATCAACAATTATTGGAAAAAAGTCTGGACAAAAAAAAGCTAAAAGTTTCTACAAACATCCAGCAAAGGTTCATGTTTATGGGTGCACCTCGACCAAAGGATTCGGAAATCTAATAGTGTTCACAGGGAACATAAATGCTCAATTCTTAATCAAACTATACCAAACGAGTTTGCTTAAATCTACCGAATTTTTGCATGGGCCAAACATCGGAGTCACCTCTGCATGCTGCTTTTGAAACAAAAAGAAGGTATAACAACATTAGATTGGTTATCGCAGATTCCTGAAACGAATCCAGTAGAAAATATGGCAGACACTTAAACGGAAAAAAATATTTACAACAAGATAACTTACATGGATATATAAGGAGATTTGGAGAGAGCTAAGTACAGAAAATACACAAAAATTAAGTAAAAGATGCACTAAAAGATGCCAGGCAATAATCGATAATAACGGAGACTGGACTCCTTATTAATATAATTGCGCAATTTCTTTTAATGTATATTTTAATAAGGAAATATGAATTTATCATTCTGCCATTTTCCATAGTGTTCTTAAAACACATTTCTCTGGAACACGCTGCACTTGCTCCATATGTTCTGTTCATTTACAAACTGCTCAGATTTCAAATTCAGACAATATTGATAAGAAGGGAAGAAATTTTCGTAAAATGTGTTAAAAAGTTTAGAAAAACTTGTTTGGTCATATGTCCAAAATTTGTGTAACAAAAGTGACTTAGTAAGTACCATTATTTAAATTTTCAGCGAAAACTGAATAGATATGGATTTTAACCGAAATTATTAGAGCAATTTTAGTACCACTAAATTTAAAGTTAGAATGAAAATTCCGATATCGCCTCGTGGTGTAGGCCCACAAACCCCAGATATGAAGGTTGAAGTAAATCTGTTCAGTAACTTAGGCTGCATTCGGACAAACGGACAGAATTATGGGCTACATAGCTGTAGCCGAGAAATAATCAATTTTCAAAAAAAACAGTCAATAAGTAAACCGTTTACGTATTCTCTTTGCCAAAAACCCATCTGAGCCATCTGATAGCATACGTACGTACATACGTTTTTTTTCAGTTTTGGAGAAAATATAAAAAGAGAATTCAAATTTCGCCTGGAATTGGGATCACAACTGAACTGAACTCATATTTGAAGTTTCAAAAAAACTGCCCAGCAGTATAGGCTGCAATCAGATAACCATTACTTGCCCTTATACTTGAAAAAACCAATTGTACTCAAGTCACCATCTTGAAGAATGGTAGCCACTATACGGCTTTTAGCGATTTTCTTCATTTTAGCATAGAGTTATCTTTAGTCCAAAGTTATACCTTTCTAGGTAATCTGAGGCTTCTGTAAATTGTGAAAATATGCAAATGCATACTGGGAAGTAGTTTTTAAAATTAAAAAAAAAAAAAAAAAAACTGTATTTCGAAAATCGCATAGTTAACTCCGTTGCGCTCTGCGCAGTTGTCTATGCTGTAAATGTGTAAAGTATCGGCTTTCTAGTGCATCCGGTGGAAACCGCAATGAAATTGGCGAAGTGTGCAAAGCTACTCGTATCCATAGAAGGTTAAGTTTCTATGGAATTTTGTGCCTCCAGGATACTATAAAATAAAAATTGGTTATGACAGAAATTCTTGGTAATTCTATGCTAAACATTTCTTGATGGGACATTTTTTTGTAAAATTGATGGTTTTCGAAAAAATTGATGGTTTTCGAAAAAATTGATGGTTTTCCACATTAGGCAAAAGGTAGCTTCAACAATCCTCCCAGAAAAATGTAAGCAGCATAGCAAGCAAATTTAAACGTTCTTGGTATCCTCCAATCTCTTGAAAATGAATCCAGTTATTAATTCGATAGCTTTCTTCCCATTACACTTAGGAATTTCTGAAATTCTTTGGTTTACCCACTCTTAAATTACTTATTTTATCTCTTTCTGCGTGTGTGCTCCTTGATGTCTTGAAGGTTGATTTTGTTACTCGAACTTATAAGTCTGGCTCTCGAAATATGATTGATATTAGAAATAGGCGGATGATTATGGACCTATTTCTGAATTCCTAATTTGACTTTGTTTGCTAAATACGCTTTTGATAGTTATGAATCAGGTTGCCAACTCGATGTTATACGAATTATACTAATTTCTCAAAAGCGTTTAATAAAATAAATCAGAAAATATTCGTGAATAAATTGAATACCCTGGGAATTCTTTCGTACCTCACGAAAATCACTTAAGTCCTTTACTTTTCATTTTATTTACAAATGATCCCCCTTAATTCATCAACACTATATACATAATTGTTTAGAATAGGATGATTGGAAAATATTCAGAAAAATTAATTCAATTAACGATTGCGTGTGACATTAATTTGTTAACTCTAAGTCCGGAAAAGTGTAAACTTTTCATGGTCTTCTAGCATATTACCTATCCCTAGTTCGATATCGATATCGACTTTGAAAGAATTACGGTCTTTGATCTCGGTGTACAATTCGCATCGAATTCTTTCCAGGATTTTTGAATCGGAATTAAATATCCAAGACCCTTACACACTAAAGTGAGTATACTGTTCCCTGGTCAGATCTGCAGTAGCATATGCCTCTATAATTTAGTCCCCATACTAAAAGGTGCAGAACAATATAAAGAAAATTGAGCGGGTACCGAAGAACCTTACCAGGTTTGCAATAAGATTAAATTAGCCTGATGATTACATATAATGCGCTCATATTGGAGGAATGTCCGCGGAAAATGAGTGCCACCTCATTTTTCCAATGTACTCGTATGTGACCCAAAAATTAAAAAAAATGGTTTTAAATCTAAAACAGCAATAAGTCTGATCTTTATAATTCAATTTATTTTCGAGATATTACATTTTTTAAATGCAAGTAACGGGTTGGTTATTTCATATCGCTTCCCCACGTGTTTCGAGTGAACGAAAAAAAAATCTCCTCTAATCAGCGATTCACCAAAATCAGTTCAATAATTCAGAAGATATACCCTGTCTGCTTTTCGTATGGATAACAAGTTAGACTTTTTTAAGCATCTTCAGTATAACGGAACCCTCTATGTGTAAACAGAGTAGTGGCTGACGAATTTATACGAATGACGAATGCTTTAACGAAACAGTTCGTTACTGTACTAATTGAATTTGAAATGCGTTATAGTCACGCTTTAATGCATACCAAATATTTATTACTGCTTTATGGATACTATTAGTATCCTGGCTGGATTTGAGTTCAAAATTATTTAATCTTTTCTTTACTGAAATTTAGACTTTCGACTGGATTTTTTCCAGTCAAATATGACTTAAAGGATATATTTCGAGTGACAATGTTGATTATGATTATTAGAGGCATTGCTTATGCTCGGACTAAGTTGTTGCTCGTCCGAGTTGTTAATAAATCTTAGCTTTTATGCACCTGTTGCATGTTTTATTGTTTAGAATTAAAATTCATTTATATTTTGCGTTTATTTTTCTTTAGTTTACATCTACATAATCCCACATAGTATGGTAGATTAAATAAATAAAATTATATTCACGCGAAAAGAAATGGCAGCTGGTACAGGGTTCAAAGCAGCCTCCTCCGACCCCTACCCCACTTGTTTATGACAATATTAATGTGTACCGTTTTTGTACATTATATACTAAGTAAGTAAGTACTCGTAAGACAATATTAATTGCTTTAAGCTTCCTTTTAATGCAAAAAAGTTAAAATAGATTTTTTTACCTATTAAAAGGTAATGTTTGCAATACCGCTTCGCAGAAGGCCTAACACAAATAAGCGGAAACAAAACTAGAATACTATTCAAACAAAGATAAAAAAAACATACAAGAAAGTTGCAATCCGTGTAAAACAGATCGTATGATACCCTATCCCCCATCTTTTAACTCACCCCTAATAAAGTGAACGTGGCAATTTTTAAAACAGATGGAATGATATCATTCTATGCAGAGGATATTTTTATGTTTGAAATGAAGGGAAAGTCACCGCCTACATATCTTACGCAGACAATATTTTTCAGTTTCTAGTAAAAATATTGAGAAAACGACATTTTTTTGAAAAGTGGATGTGTCTGTGGATGAATTTTAGCAATTTAACACCTATACTGCTTCGGATTTTAGAACGCTTATATACCAAATGTGGTGACGACATACAGCCAAACATGGCTAGATCGACATAACTTTTGATGTTAATCATAAGTATATACACTCTATCGTTCTTATTTCCCTAAGTTGCAAACTGTGTATCAAACTTAATATACCCTGGATAGGTTATAATGAAAAACAAATTAGAAAAACAACGAAAGAGAAAAGGAATCCTAATGACTGATGCGTCGTGCAATTTAAGAGAATAAGAATAAGTAATTTCCATTCCCTTCATTCGGGTGTTAAAATAAATTTACAACAATGTAATTCTGTCAGCCCCTAAGTAGGTAAGGTATCCCCAAACTCTTATCACCGGGGTGACAAATGAAAGAACGTTGAAAGAAAGTTAACCCACCCTGCTGAACAATCCCATTTTCCAAGTCCTTGTGAATTTCTAATGAAAAACGCGAAGAACGATGAAGTCACAATTACAAACACACGCGGCATTGTCTTCACCCAACCCACCTTAATTCTATTTTGAAAGTAAAATGGGAACTTTCATCAGAGTCTAAATCAGATCATGTTCTAAGGTTTGCATCAAAAATATGTGCGCGACCTGAAACAATGACAACTGCCATAAAAACAGTTAGGATACTTCCCCCCACGGTTGATACCAATCAAGGAAACAGGATCAACAAATTGAGAGGTGGTTGCTTGGCTCAGAGCAGAAATATAAAACGAAACAACACACTCTAACCGAAAGTAAGAATCTTTGTGTGGCTGATGACAAAGAGGATTTCGAGATACGCTGCAAAAGAAACCATCCTCCTGTTTATGGCGCCTTAAGAGCTTTATCCATCTTGCGTGGGTGCGTTGTAATTTTGAGCCTTACATGACGAGACGAGTACTTAGAGGGGTGTTTTTGTGTGCAGAAATGGGAATCCCATTTCAAGATTTGCTCCCGCGGGGAATAATAACTTAAATGTGTTTTAATAAATTTCATCGTTCCTAAAGTGCTGTTGAAGATATGTTTGTATGTTTGGGGTGGCGGGTAGTGTGAATACTGCTGCCACCAGATATTAATGAAGATTTAGCTCCAAGAAACGTAATATAATTTTGTATCCGAGTGTGTACTCACTTGAGATACATATTTCTCGCACGCAGTGTCTTGTCTATGTGTAGCTAATTTGAAGTGAATTAATTTTCTGTGAGCATTTTTCGCAGAATTAAGCATTTTTTGTTCGTGTAAACAAAGTGTCAATTCAGCAAAGCAATTATGTTCTAATGAAAATATTAGACTTTATAGCTGCGGGCTACAATTGAATTTGCGGCGTTAAATTCAAACATCAGCACATGTAGATTTTAACATAAACTGCTTAAAAATATTTAAATATGTTAATCCAACATTACACGTGGTAGCAATTAGCTACAACTGCCTGCTGTCTTGAAGTTAATTGAATATTAAAATGAAATTTTATCGGTTGGTTGGTATCTACGACAATGGAGGGATTTCTTTGTACTGTGGATTATCGTTGAGTTGGGATTTTAATAGAAACCAGGCTGTTGGGGGTTCGAATGGGTCACATAGACATCCTAATATATAAAATTGAATAGATATAAATTTTTTTAGGTTTGGAAGAGAAAGTGGCTACATGGAGTGTATAAGCATATTTCTCGTTTTCAATTGGCCAAGTCATTAATGTATCCTGAAAAAGGGGCAGAATCTATCGGAACGTATGAAAGTCAACAAATAAAGAACCGAATAACAAAACGTGACGTTCTTATTTATTCCTTTATACATACGTATGTTTGATACCTATACTTGTAGTTCAGATCTTTCCTATTGTTCTTCTTATCTTAATCCGTCTTGGGAAGAGGTACACAAGGAAGCAACAGCATTTAAGGCAACGACGTCAGTTTAATTTCGTTCACATAAGCTATTCCACTCACAAGATATTGAAATCATCGATGGTCACATGCTATGGGGCTAACAAAGTGTGGGGCTATTGGCACTCCATATAAGTTATGTATTTTGACTGATAAATAGAACGTTTTGAAAAATAATATCTCCACCACAGACTGTGCAGTGTAGTATCTAATGGATTCAATCATAACTATCAAAGAGCTGTCTGAACTGCGCGGGATAGAAGCGCACTCAGTCAAAATTTATATTCTGTATGAATAGCATGGGTCAAGACAAACAAATTATGTATTGGAGGTGTAGTCTATTTGGACTTATGTGCAGGTGTGTTTTTTTTTTTACTTAAATCGCATGTATGTATTATATAATATCATTTTTATAGCTGAACATTTACATTATTTTAATTTTGTTGATTTAGCACAGCTTGCTCAGAGTTACTACCACCTTACTACTGAAAGATGCAATTGATTTTTCAATAAAAAAATGCTTAAGAGCAGATAAATAAGTAAATTTAAAGTAATAAATAGTTTAATCAATAAACATATAAATAAGTAATTAAATAAATAAATTAATAAAATAAATAAATAAATAAATGGAAATTAATAAATAAATTAGTGGACATGAATTTAAAAATATAACAAAGATAAATGAATATATAAATACGAGAGGTGTAGTGGTAACATCATCGCTTGTCACGCTGTTGGTTCACGGTTCAAATCCTGATGACAAGAATCATTTATTTATTTCGCATGAAGTAAATAAAAAAGTTTATCACTTGCGAAAGCTAAGTCAACTCTACTGTGAAGGCATAAAACTTGCAGTAGGGTGGTCATATCGCTCAAATGCAACTTGATCGTGATGATGACATCAGGAGCACGGAAAAAAATACTGTGAATCATAAGCAACGACAATAATAGCGAAAACAAACAAAATGCTCCCCAGTTATCTGGACAGACACCCTTGAAGTTCACTGAAACTTAACTACCACCTGAGTTTCAAACCGACTACACCAATCGTGTCCTAAAAATTAGCATGAGGTTAATCATATCCCCTTTAACACGTGCAAATTATATATAAAAAAAAAAAAAAAATCTGATGCACAAAAAAATAAGTAAATTAACAATAAATTATGACAAATAGAGTACTAATAAATAAGTGAAAATAAAATGAATTCAAATTTATTAAGTAAAATGCAAAAGTTATAATAATTTTAGCTCGTTGGCTACATGATTTTCTACACTTACGACATTTGGAGACCAAATTTTGATTGAGAATCTCAACCTTCTTGCAATCTGGATAGCTCCGGCTCTTTCATACAGAACGATTGTTGAAAAGCCCCATGGTAGACCCGAGATTTTCCTTTCAATGACCCGATTGCGAACGAGCCTGGAGCTATTTTGTATGCTGACGATACCATCGTCCTAACTAGAGGTGTCAGACCTCATGCTTTGAAATTATACATCTACTTTGGTTTCCTATCTAAGTTCTTGGGGCCTACATATAAATACAGAAAAATGTGTATTTTATAAATGCTTACGAAAGAGGACTAGTGGTGCCAGACCTCATATTGCCCTAAATAAGGTCCGAAATTCTACATCTACTTTGGTTTTATGTCTAAGTTCTGGGGACCTACATATAAATACAGAAAAATGTGGACTAACTTGTTTTAGAAATACTTATAGAAGAGGACATTAGCTGTGAAGGGAAGTAGAACGCTCACCTTACATATTCTTAATAACCCAATACCTCTAAAAACAGAGACGAAGTACTTAAGCATACATTTGCAGACGAGATTTTCGTTTAACAAACACGCAAGACAAGTTTTAAATAAAGCGAAGGTAGCTACGTCCATGTTGAAACAGTTGCTTTCCTCCAAATATCTGTCACAAAATACTAAATTATTGTTATATAAAACTCTAATAACACCGATCATCATAGCATACGGCTTTAGCTGATAGTTTACCAGTGCGCCTATGGCAACGAACGAACTGGAAGCTTCCAGTTCGTTCGCTGCCATAGTGGTAAATTTCGAAAACCAAATAAAAAATGGTTCTCTCACAAGTTTCTGTATAACGTAACAAGGATAGTTTCGCTTATGACTTATATGACCTACATCTTGCAGAAAAGACTGCAATGCGTGGCTTCTCACCCTAATCCGCTCATTTTTGCATTAAAGCGTTGTGGGATTCAAATGCGAATGAAAGTTTATACGAAAATTATTACCTATCACAATTTAATATCATGGTCGCACATTATTCTAAATGTATTGCATACTTAACATTATTAAAGTAGTAACAGTATTATGATAGTCCGCGCTGGTTTCTTATGGCCTGTGCCTATATAGGTATATTGCTATATAATGAACTAGTAAGTCAGATTTGTTGATCTAGTCATTAATTTTAAGTCGGCCGATAAGAGCCAAATTTAAAGTATTACGAAGTAAAATGTATTATTTTATTCGAATTGATTTTTAGATAATACGTATCTAAACTATAGTTTATTACAATTTCTGTGGCAGTGATCTGCGATTTATCAAGGAATATTGCCATTAACCTTTTCTAAAACATGTTTTATGTGAATAGCGAAAATTAATTTCTGTTCTAAGTACAGCCCGAGGTACTTAACAGAACCAACCCACGGTATACGTATCACAATTGTTCAAATTAAGAGTGCCATTTATTTATCGAAAATTCAATTTACACGTAGACCGATTTGTAAATTATTGTTTTTAACTGAACTCGTGTGAAGAGTACTATTACTATAACGAACTTCATTGCCTTTTAATATCCGTTTTGGTATTTGAATTATTGGTTCTCTTAGCGACGACATGTGAAAGATAAACGTTTGACTCTGATAGCTGTCGTATTTTGTCGCAAAAATTAAGTACGGAGAAATACAATAGTACACATACCTAAAGAAATTGGAAAGACCGTTACGCGTTGCAGCTAGGGGACTCAAATGCGAATTAAAGGAACACGTCATAAATAACTTAAAAAATAGAGGTTTTAAAATCACTGACACCATTAATATTATTGTGAAAAAAAGGCACAAAATGGAACGTGGCGAAGAAACGGTTAAAGCGCAGCCTTCCCCTATTTGGTTAACCTTGGATAAAGCGCAAGCTGTTGAAAAAATATAGGGAATAAAAATAGTTCTAAATATCACGGCTAAAATCCAACCCTGAGAACGAACCCAACATTGATCCCACAGTACATTGCATTGCCAGGGTAAACTTATTGCAGCGGTGCGTTAAATGTCCGGCAAACACCACACCAAAAACTGCAGTTTGAAGAAGGAGGTTAACGTCATTTGCCTCCCTCATTTGCAAGGGGAACCACCCACCCAACTATAAAGGGTGCGAGGTGCCCAAAAGGGCTTCAAAGAAGGCGCACCATGATGAAGTTACCGCAAATTCAAAAACCTAAGCCAGTGGTTAAAGAAAAGCCAGAAAGGGAACCCCAAGCTGTTAAAGAAAAGTCAACAAAAGACAGGACAGCTTCAACAAAAGGAAAGTTGAAGAACGTGCAAACACATGCACAAGCCACAACATCTCAAAACAAGCAAAGCAGTAACCCCTCACAACCTCAGAAAACTCACGGTGTTCACAGGTATGCGCAAGCCGTGGCACCAGAATAGAAACAAGGCGGTAACGTCCTACCACCTAATATGTTCGTAATCATCTTCGCAAGATTCGAGGAACAATGCGTCACAAATAGACTAATTTTGAAAAAACTGAACAACCTGGGAATTATAACGGGCTACTACAAAATAAAGAGGAGTTAGAAATATTTTTAGCAAAGGAAAAAATCGATGTAAGTATGTCTAGTATCTGAAACTCATCTTAAAAGACAATCGGGAGTAAAATTAAGAGTGAGAGGCTATTGTCCCTATCACGCATGCCACCCTTCTGACAACGCGAGAGGCGGATCGCCCCTACTTATAAAGGCGCATTGAGCATTTGGAAGATACAAAATTTGAGGCAGAATCAATTAGCGTCAGTACGCGTTAAAAATTAACACTTTGCTTTTAACACATCGTCTATCTACTGCTCCCCAAGATGCAAACTTAAATAAAAAAGCTAATTCACTAACGTATTCGATTCACTCGGGACGAAATTTATCATTGGCGGTGATTTTAACGCGAAACATATCAATGAAGTGTATAATGGGGGAATGGAATACAACTATTGGCCGTCATAGAAAGTTTTGATATATCTTCAGACAATTCCCATTAATTAACGGTAGACTAATTGGGAGAACTTCATAAATGAAACATAGCTTAACATCGAATTAAACGTTCCACTGAAAACACCCTTTCAGCTAGAAGACAGAGTCGATCGCTTCATCGAATTTATACAGAGAGCGGCGTGGAGTAACACTCTCTGCCAAAAGAAAACCATAGCTAATTGGGACATTAAGTACCCGGCAGATTAAGGAAAAGAGGCGAGCACGTAAGATGTATCAATAACCTCGTACTCCGCAGCTCAAATAATACTTAAACCATTTGTGCAATAACTCAAAGAACCGATAAGAGATTTTAAAAATCAAATCGCAAATCTGGCAGAACTTAAACAAGAAATTGGCAATCTTAAAACCAACAATAGTCCTAGTTACGACTTAATAATAGGACGAAGTCAATCGCTTCAATATAGGACAGTTTGTTAAAGAATTTCTCGTAAAAATTAGTTAAGCTTCTCTTATAAATGCTGCTTTTAGATTACAATACGTATCAAGATAATGGAAAGTCGCAGAAGTTGCTATGATATTTAAACCAGGAGCGCCGAATTTCGCTTCTACAGATCATTTCAAAGATGTTCGAACAATTTTTACTAAAAACACAACATAGTAAGAACAGCACTGACAAACTGGTGCTTAGTCTGGTAGACTGCGATGAATAAATTCGGTAACTCCACACTGGTAACACAAATATAAAATGCGGGCTGTTTGAGCATAACGGGAGCCTTAAAGTGAACACCTACCGCAGCGCTAGAAACCATGCTTAACCTAAACCAACAGGACAAAACTTAAGGCAATAGCGGATAACAGCTTACAAACCGGGAGTACTCGATTTGGATACCCAACCGTCATCTCTAGCTCAGAAATCGCCATATACAAAGACGGATCAAAGATGAAGGAAGGAACAGGTACAGTTGTCTTTTCAGAGATACTGGCTGCCTTATATTTTCCTGATTCATGCAGTGTCTTTCAAGCGGAAGTTTTGGCCATTTTGGAAGCCACCCATAAACGAGGGTACTGGGTATATCCCGGGAGGATATCTCCAGTTACATGAACAGCCAAGTAGCCATTAAGGCACTGGAAGAGGTATTTGGGCGCCAGGTCATAGTGACTTCCTCGGAAACGAAAAATCAGACGAAATGGCTAGGATGGGATCTGACCGACGTGAATCATTAACAGAAGTAAGGGTCCAGCGGGAAAATTCTTGACAGCTAGAAAAATATTCAAACTTGCAAAACTATGAAAGCTCTATGGCCAAATATTGATGGCAGCAGAATAAAGAAACTATTATCAGATTAACAGATTCTCGATATCATAAGCTAAGCTTTTAAATAAACACTTTGGGTGGATGGGAATAACCAACGGACGTCTGTAGAGGTGGCGGAAATCGTGAGGTGGAGGACACTACTTTTTGTGCCAATGCCCTAGTTTAAGTAAAAGTCGCTTAACAGTCATTGAGAACTCAATTTTCGGAGAGTTATACGAAGTTGATGACATACAACTCACATGCATCCAAAAATTCTGCAACCTGTCAGGATGAGTAAAATTCCTATTTAAGGCAAGTGGTGTAGAACCTATTAATCTCTAATATTCGCCAGCTTAAGGGGATGTCTCTGGTCTTTCCTTGGCATTACTGGCAGACTAACCTGTACCTATCCAGAAATTTTCTTACCAGGCCAGGACGGGAAGAATTCCTGCTTGAGGCAACAGTGCACCACCACTCCAACATTTGCACAACAATAATTCTAATATTTTTCCTGTTCTCTCTCGCTCTTATACTTTTTAGATTTCTAACTTAGGGTAGTGCTAAAAGCCCTCGCAGGCTTATGCCAGCTGACAGCTACTACAGTTTCAGAAACCCTCGAACCTGACCTAACCTTCACCACCATTCCTCAATTTGCAGATAAAAAACAACATTGAATCCTCTTCCGTTTCATTATTTCTCTGCCATTCCCCGACGAATATGTGTGTACTGGCTTTCAAATTGAATCGCACCAATCTGGCAATATCATTTGAATTTGAATGGAGGACATTGTATTTAATCCTCCTTTCGGAATGATTTGCATAATCTGTGAGCAGACGATGTCAGAATGAATTCCATGACAATGCAAATTTATTTGTAAAAGAATTTATTTATGCATTCAGCTCAACTGTGTGTTTTCCTGGCACTCAGACCCTATATATTAAAAAAAAATCCAGAAACACCATCTCATTTGTATTGTATCTCCCCCACAGTGAGGTTATATACATTATTCAAATTATAAACTTAAGCATTCTATACATCTTCAGGTGTTCTCTTATTGACCTTTTTTTTCGTGGTCGCTTCTGGCGATGACAATCTAATGAGATTCGTGTAGTGCCTTTTTTCTTTGTAATTCCTTGAAGTTTAACCACCCGAAACCTTATGTTTTAGAATTATTTTAAAAATATGTCTTAGGTTTTCTACTATCACTTGACCATCACACTTCTCTCTTTTAATTTGTATTTCATTATCGAGAGCTCCCAAAACAAAGGCATATAGCCACGCTTATGTGACGACATGCAAACGATTGCTCTTGTAGGAAATATTTAATTCACGGGATTCCTTTTAATGGTATGTAAAATAAAACCCCGTCAGACATTTTAATTGATGAGACTATTGTCACATGCTTGCCCCACAAATCAGCAATAAAGAAAAGAACGTTAATATGATATCCGTAAATTAATGAAAAACATTTTTCGAATACAATAGGAACTGCTGACGAATTTCCAATCCAATCATCACTGCCAAATAAACCACCCTTTTATCAAACCACAAAAACCAAATAATGAATTTCCTTTCATTCAATCTAGATACCAATTTACAGGAAAATCAATTTATTCCCCACCAAACACTTACCCGAAATGCCGCTTTTTCTGCTGATGCGACGCCAACTGCCTATGACAATGGAAAGCCCTATCACATACGTTACATGTCAAGGATTCATCTGAAAGTCAGAATAAGGAAAAAAAGGAAAAGACCTTTTCCATTAAAATACTTGATCCGATGAAATGAAAAATTATAAAAAAGAAATCTCTTAAATGGATGGGAAGAAATCCGAAGGAATTTTTGAAGATAATCTTCTATGAAAACCGCTTGCGGCTTTCCTTCACATCACTCAAACTAAGGCCCACATATTTCTGGTTTTAATTTTTTTTTTTTATATATTTTAAATGAAACATTTTGTTTCGTACCATAATCCTCATCGTCGGACATCGCCATCGCCTGTAATCGGCTTATAGTATTTGCGTTAATCTCCTTCTGTCGTCGAGTGGGATTCTTCGATGGTCCGTCCAATTCTAAATCGGAATCATTCTCTACAAAGTTACCCTGCATATCGTGATGGTGGTGGCTATCGGATGGATGGCGTTCTCCGGCGCCACCATTATCCTTTGATGAAATCATTTCAAAGTTATCCAGATCATCGAAGGGATCATCGATATTGTTCTTCATCGATGACCCATCGTCAGAGTCGACACTTAGTCTGCCATAAGCTTTACGCGGTGGTCGTTTCACATATTTATCTGGAATGGAAAAGAGATGATAGAAATTGAGATTTAGCGTATACGTAAGAACACATAGAGAGAAGGATGTAAGGATGGCAGTTTATGTCCTAACCCGCTTAAGTTAGGAAGAGTTTAGAGAAGTGCAATGGAAATACTTGTATAAATTCGAGAGGAAATGTTATCTGGTGGTCCTTAGGGTACCAAGATATTATCATTTCAATTGCCTGTAAAAAGGACGAAAGTGAAATGTTCGAGTAAAGATAGATATACTTGGATAGAGAATGATTAGTACGGAGGAACTAAAATCATCGTCGGTTATGCCCCGAATCACCTTATATATCAAAAGAACTACCCATCCTGGTCGGTGTTGCTCGTTTCTAAAAGTCTTAGGATTTATAAATAACTATGCATTTCTTTCCCCAGAAATGGTTAGCGAATACGTCACTGCAAAATATCTCTCAATTGTACACACTCAATATATTCATTGATATATTTCCAATACTTTCGAAGGTATGGTCATTCAAATGAGAGCTGTTACTCCCCAGATACTCGTATTAGCAGATGAAGATGGCCTTGGGTTTTATTGTGTCCAGTTAATTGTGGCCGATAATTTTAAAATAAGGAAGTACAAAGACTCTCTGGATACTTCATGCTTTACGTTCCAACAAAAAGACTACAGAGTGCAACCTTATCAAAAAATTGTATGTACGTGTTGCACATATTTGTTCAATAAAACCACCTTCAGCATCGATAACAGCCTCAATTCTTCACCAAAAAGTGAACATGCTAAAATTAAATTGTCCTTGTTGATGTTGGCCATCACTTGGACAATGGTTGGGATAGTTTTTCTTCCTATGTGTTGGTTTTATGTTCAACAACACCCCACATAAATCCAACGGATTAAAGTCTGATGGCTATAAGTTTGGTGTTATGTGATCATGGAAATTGATCGTCATCCATTCCTGATCATTGTCTATCAATGGCTTAACAACTACTGAAGGCTCGGATGTACCCCGTGCATACCGCCATCTGTCGTTCCTTCTATTGACCTTCTGGTCCTGGACGGAATTTGTTCATCGGAAAAAAATCAAGGAAGGCCTGGATTTCGAGATCCTTTAACTTGTTGGGGAGCCGCCTTATTCGGAGCACACCATTCGTCTCCTCCAAGATAAACTGGCCACTTTTCCTAGCTTTAGACTTATATCTGAGGTTTTCACAAAACATACCGCAAATTAGTCACTCATACACTTTACGGTCCCTTATAATTAACCTCATCGACGTTTCAGGGTCCTGGTGAATACGATGTTGCAATTGTTGAACAAGTTCCGGGCTTTTTTTGCTGAATGCTTTTTACGTTTCTAAACGGGCGAAACATCGTCGTTAGAAGCCTCCAACTCAACGCAAATCTTGTGAACGAACAATTGAACGACTTTCAAAAAGTCATTGTGGTCTGCACATAACAATCACAGCGTGTCTTTTCATTTCTTATGTTAGGTATTTATCTGACATTGTACCCAGGAAAAACTTAAACGTCTGCTACGAGTGAACAAAGATATGTCCTCTAATATAATTTTATTTCTTCTTCGAAATAATGGATTGTAACATATTAAAAGTACACAATTAAGTGGTCACAATTTAAATATTAAAACCGTGATATTTTGCAGTTTTTTGGAAAAATGGGACTCCCACGTAATTTACTGAATAAGACCAGCTGTCTCCATATATTAACTTTCTTGCAATTATTTTCTTAAAAGTGAGATAAGATCAAATGAAATTCAGAAAAATTCTTTAAATGGGTGAAAAATAACCTAGGTCGAATGAAGGTTAACAATACAGCTAAATAGCTAAACGCCCAGAAAAATATGCTTGCAGAAAAAACGACAGGAAAGTAAATCACCTGGAAGAAAATCACTTTTCAATCAGCCAAAAAGAATTTTTGACCAGCAGAAAACAATTTGTTCATCTGCAGAAAATGAAAAGAAAATCGACAGAAAAGTAAATGAAAGAAGAAGAAAAATAAAGTACACGACTGGGTCGCACTTAATTGCACCAATATGTTATTTATTTGCCACTCAATTTGATATTTTTATTTTCATTATTTTTATTTGCAAATGGAGGTAAAAATCTCGAAAGACACTAAGAAAGTTGTGCTTCAAAGTTGTGTGGCATTCGCACGCCACTAAAAGTACCTCCGTTAGAAGACGGGTATACCTTACCTACCCATTTCTAATATTCCGCCTAGACATCAGGCTAATCAGCAATTTAATTTTGTTAAATTAGAGAAAAAGTTTAAAGAAATCTTTCGCTGTTGAATTTTTTCTTGTTATTATTACTACATTTATTCACTTTACTTTCTAGGTTGTTAAGTTTTAACTCTTTTTAGTCTTCTTACTAAATTACTTGTATTTAATGCTGTACCACTTCAACGTCGTCGTGGTTTTGGAGTCTAACTTTGTGCCGCCTAGCGAACTTCTTGGTTTCAAAATCAATTGTCTCTATACCTAGGTATCTGTGTAGGTCTGTGTTTCGAATGTACCACGGAGCACTAGCAATATTTCTAAGTATTTTATTCTGAAATCTTTAGATGCATAAAGCTGAGTCCCATATGTATATCCATACCGGCTTCAGGATTTGCTTACGCAGAAGTATTTTGTTCGGAATAAATAGATAAGAAAATCTACCGATAAGTCAGTGCATTTTCTGATATTAAACAAAATCCTTAAAAATATATTATTGTCCAAAAAATGTCTTCAATATCGAAAGTAAATGTTTAACAATTTTCCAAAACTTTGTATGGCATGAACAAATGTTAAATATTAAATATCGATTTTAAATAAAATCGACGGAGTCATATCAGAGAATGAATCATCTTATGGCATATGCTAACTGAAATATGGAATTTTATCGAAATCGTTGGAGCCGTTTTCGAGAACATCAATTTTTTCAAAACCGGTACCGTAAATTTCGAGGTAAAAATAAAAACTTCGATTTCACCTCGAAGTGTCACCTCAGTTAGACTGCAGTCGGATGCATACTCGTATATATGTATACAAAGATGGACTTACTTTTTTGAGATTCTCTATCTGTTGTGCGAGTATTATATGAGTATATATAATAATACCAAGAATTTCAAATTTAGGCAATATCAAAGAGTGCGCAACAATTGCGGTTTTCGAAGAATCCTAAAACGATTTTATTTTTCATCATATTGGTTACGTGAAACAATTCGATCTTGAAATTTTGATCAATCATAACTACGAGTATACTATATTATTATTTCATTGATAATTATAGTAATACTGTAATAGTCCAGTCTTTATAGGTCTTTAAGCGTGGCGTTATGAAACTTTTCTCTCAGATGCAATGAAATCTTTCTACTCAGAGAATTTTCTCTCAATTTTTAAAAGATCTTACCACATAATTTATGGCTAAGACTTTTTCTTACAGGAGAATGGGCGTGACGCTCGCCATTTGTAACCGAATTCTGATCAAATATTCACAATAAGACTTAATCATCAAAATCGACATATCTTTTGATGCTGATTGCAAATATACATATAGTATACACTTTTGGGGGTATATCGTTATTTTTCCCTACTTTACAAACCACGTATCAATCTTAATATACCCTGGATAGGGTATAAAGAGCTGCATGCGAGCTATGGCTAAAATTAAGATTAAAATAAATTCAAAATCATCATATTTTAAAATGGCCATCAGCTTTGTCTGCTGGAGACGATTCTAGAGACCCAATTTTGGATGACCCTCCACATAAATATTAGGTGCGCAACTAAGTTCTTTTTTTGATGAAAATGCAACTTTATTGTGAACAAATGAATGGAAGCAATCCCCATGACTTTCTTTTCTTTGGGTTGCTGTAATGAATCCATTTTTCATCACCCGTCACGATGCGATAAAGAAAACGCTTCCTTTTTTGCCGCTGGAGCAGTTGTTCACAGGCGAAAAAACGACGCTCAACGTCCCTTGACTTCAATTCATAAGGAACCCAAGTTCCTTGTTTTTGAATCATTCCAAACGCATGTAATCGCTTGGAAATGCCTTGACGGGTAACTTCTAATGCTAAAACAAGCTGTTCTTGCATTTGGCATGGATCCTCATCGAGCAATGCCTCCAATTTAGTGTCTTCGAAGGATTTTGGCCTTCCTTCACGCGGACGGTCGTCAACATCGAAATTACCGTCTTTGAAGCGACTGAACCAATCACGGCACTTTGTTTTACTTAGAGCAGTATCTCCGTAAACTTTTTGGAGCTCTCGATGGGCCGTTTTCTTCGAATGAAAGAAGACAATCAACACTTCCCGCAAATGACGATTATTTGGCACAAAATCAGACATTTTCACACAACCAAAAGTATATGACGCCAAAACAAAATCACTTATGTGTCAAAACAGTTTGTTTACCATATGTCTAAGCTTGAGCTGAACATCGGTTGAAGACCACAGGTTTAGAGAATGAAAATTTCTAGTTTAAAGTGGTCCATCCGCTTTATTGAAATTTACGTACATGGTAGGTTTCTTTGGAGTGTTAAGAGAATTTGAAAAGTGAACAATACCGAGATTGCAAAAAACGTATTTTATTCCATTGCATATCGTGAGAAATCGTACACAAATTTCTGAAATCACAGAAAAAATGGGAAATACATACATACAAATACATACATAGGGTATAACAACACTGGTTCAGAGTTTTCCAACGGAAGTCATACAAAAACAAATAATCCGTCAGTGGAAACGACACTAACATGCTCCTTTTAAATACACATTATAATACATTATATCAGCATCACCATGCCACTGGCAAGTGAATTATTTAAACCATGTTCAAATCCCGCTGTCAGTAGGTTGACAGTACTTAAGTAAGTAAGTCAACTGATATATCTCTGTTTTGTTTTTGCTTTTCGGTTAACACTGGCTGACATGTCGTGCCTTTTACTGTTATCGTATTGAAAGTATTTTTTATATATCTTTTTTTGATTTTTTGTCATTTTTTATAAAAGTTAAGTTAAAAATAAAGTTTTTTTCTTTTTCGTGAAAATTGAGTATCTTAAGATATCCGTCTAGACAGCTGGAAGAATTTGAAGAAATCGGAATTTTCATTCTAACCCTAAAATTGGGACCAGAGACACTTAGTTTAGCGCGACAGGGGAATTTGAGTATTCGATGTCCAGGTTTTTTGCTTTCCTGCCCTAAATATCTATGTCACTTCGTGCTAGTTGATAAATCCAAGTGAGGCTTCTTAACGTTTGGTTGAACAGAATTGGTACTAAATCCGTCCACAGGACACCACACTTACCACCAGTCTTGTGTGAAGCAATTACTAAAAGTTAAGCAAATTTCACTTTCCAAATTGTTAGTAAATTAATTGAAAGGCGTAAAGCTATAAAGAATTTAAATACACGCCAAGTAACGCTTACAGAAATATCTTTGCTCGTTGTCCACAATTGAAGTGGAATTGAAAAAAAAAAGAAAAGTTTGCTTGAGGTAAACAAAAACTCCGAAAACAAATGAACTAATATTTGCACTATTACAGAACCCTGAGTGACAAAAAATCGGATTAAGCTTTAGGTGTTGAAATACATTTATACATTTTTAACCATTTCGACTCTGTTCATTATTTGGGTGCGCTTTTCGGTGTTGATTTGAACTCATCCATATTCATGGCTGACGCCTTTTAGCTGTGCCAAAACAAATGGACTTCCGTCAAAGCTAATGGAATGCAATTGAATCCGAATGAGAGAAGAATATTCCGCCTCGAATTAATCCGCTTTGAGAAGGCCAAATGGCGCTAAAACCACTTTCGCATTCGTAGATTCACTTCAGTCAGGACAGACAATGGAAATGAATGTAGAGAAATATTGTTATTCGGATGGGTGTTACATTTGAGATTCTATTCCACCGGATGTATCTATACCATGACAAAAAAGCATAGTGGGTGGTAGATAATTTGCCTGCGATTATGGCAAAAGTATGCATGATGTCCAAAAGTTTCCTTTATTAGCACACAACGGTAGGATGGAAACCTACGCACACAGGAAATACTATAGTATATTTAGTGGTGGTATGTCGTCTCTGAAATTAAATTACAAAGCTCTGGTTAATTTAAAATTTAATCGAAATCAAAGTTGAGTAATGTTGGCTTATTATACAAGTGGCTTCAGCAAGAAGAAACTCTATTTTTACGATTACATTTGAGCTATCAACCCATAGCACGTCGTGAAGTGAACGTAATCTGCTAAGGATTCGACCAACACTCTTAATAAAAATGAGCTTGTAGATATATTTGAGGAAACTTATAAAAAATCAACTTTTACGGTAAGAAACAAAAAGAGAAATAGCGTAAGCCCTTGGATAAATTGTGACATTCGGCATATTTGCAAGCAAAGAGATACATTATACAAGCGATGGAAAAATAATAGAACATGTATTCGATATGAAACTGAATATAAAACTTATCGGAACTTTGTTAACAAAGAGATTCAAAAATCAAAATCAGAGTTCAGAAAAAATCCCAAAAAGTGCTTGGAGCTTCATCCTTGGCAGAAACACAAGCAATCTTAGTGAATTAATTTGCAAGAAATTTTAGAGCTGGAGCTAATATAAATACACTTCTGAATAAATTTGCTGCAAATTTTATAAGTCAAATACAAAATGTAGTTTATCCATGCAATAGCATCCCTTCAATATTTGTCAGACATGTAATGACAGTGGAAATCCTTCAACTATTGGTTAAAATCAAAACAAACAAATCAGCAGGAATAGACAACATACGAGCCAAAGATTTAAAAGAAAACGCCAAATTACCACCAATAATATCGCACTTCATTAATTTAAGCCTGGACCAATTGTGTGTACCAGATGGACTGAAAGGGGCAATAATACGACCTACATATATATAAAGCCGGATTAAAGATGGACCTTAATTAAAGACAATTTCCATCCTCCAAGTAATTAACAATAGTAGAGAGTATTACGGCCGGAAAGCTACAGAATTATATGGAATACCACAAAATTATTTATCAGGACCAATTCGGCTTCATGAAAAATAAGAACACAAACATACTTCTGGTGGAATTCGCCAAATACCAACCTTAACAAAAACTAACATGTTTTAATGACCTTCATTGAATTTAAAAAAGCGTTTGATATTCTATCTCATGAAAAAATACTACAGGTACTAGAAAAGATTGGGATTCGAGGAGATGTTTTGAAATGGCTTAAAAATTATCTGAGGAACAGAAAATTGAAAGTAAAAATCTTAAGTAATTACAGCCAAGAAGCAATATGGAGTTCCGCAAGGCTCTATTTTAGGACCTATTATTATATACGTAAACGACCTATTGACAGTTTTGTGAAATAACGTAGGATTTGCTTATGCGAATGACACCGCAATTGTTGTCAGCGACAGAGATTTGACAACAGCAGTATTCACTATACAATCAGATTTTGATTTATTAGTCGGCTGGTGTCACAACTTTGAACTTGTCATCAATTCGAAGAAAACGAAACTAATGCACATCAGACCTTCCCATGTACTGGAAACAAAAATACAATCAAGTTTCTTTAAGCACAATGCTTACACCACAACGCTCTACAGAAAGCCGAAAGCCGTTCCCTTGACCCTAATGATAATTGCGCAGACGTATATAGGTAGAAAACGAAACAAGCTATAAATACCTTGGAATATAACTGGACTGTTTATTTAAGTGGGATTTACAAATAACACAAATATGCAAACGACTAAGAAAAGCTTTATATGCACCACATCATCTAAGTAACTACACCAACTATAGCGTGTTAAAATAAGTGTGCTGGTAGAATCCGTCTTACTAGTAAGGTATGACATGCTGTATTGGTACATTCAGAGCTAAATCTCTTAAGTATTAACCAAATTTTCGAGTTCAATATCATTGAAGAGTACTACTACGATCCTCTTGTACAAAAGCACAAGAGGCCTCTCGAACACGAACTCAACACCAGGGCAAGAGCTCAAAGAATCCGAGATTTAACAAGTCATATGGAAGACAACAACTATCTGTCACAATTCTTGAGGTTTTCAGCAGACTACCCAGGGAATTACACAATATTTCCTTAGAGGCTTTCAGAAAAAATCTTATAAGGAATCATCTCTTAAGAACTTAATTCTTTATTATCAATCTCTATTAATCCAATTGCAATTTAAAATTAACAAAAAAGAAACAAAAGGTCATTTTTCAAAACTAATGTACTCGTACATTTTTATACGCATTATAATAAAAAGAAAAAACTTCAAAATCCATGGAATTAAAAAAAAAATACTATTGGCGCTTTTCTTCACATATTTGTAGAAGGCGCATTCAACAATGTGAAAACAGAAGCAATAGAGAACGCACTGGTAAAAAGCGGTGCTACCAGGGAAGTATGCAGGTGGACTTTAGCAACGCTAAAAACCCGCATCATAACATCAAGATTAGGAGAATATGAATAAAGTATCGACGACAAGAGGAACTCCGCAAGGAGGTGCGCTTTATGGGTGAAATCATGTGATCTATGCGTAAATCCACAGAAAACCGAAGAAATTCTATTGACGAACAAGAAATTCATTCCGGACTTCGCACTGGCGATACTTGCGAGCTCGACATGTTGAAAAGTACAAAATATCTTGGACTGATTCTTCATAGTAAATTGAACTGAAATCTAAATACCGAAGAAAATGTGAAAAGGGCATTTATATCCCTTTATATCTGCAGCAGGATCTGTAGGAAAAACTGGGATTTCTCCCAGCAGTTGGTACTACGCAGCAGTTGTCAAAATCACAACTCACCACTGCTTCTGTATAAGCAAGTGCTAAAACCATCTTGGACATACGATATACAACTTTGGGGTTGTACTAAGCCAAGCAATATGACTATTCTGCAAACATTCCAAAACAAAACACTAAGAGCAATTGTGAATGCTCCATGGTATATAAGGAATAGTGATATTCACAGAGATCTAGGAATTGCTACCGTGAGGGATGAAGTAACAAACTTTGCTCACAAACTTCATACTCGCCTTCATGATCATTGCAATAATGAAATAATCCGTACTCTGGACGTGACAAACCTCGAGCGCCGACTACAAAGAACAAGACCTTACGATCTGGCGCAGTAAGGGAAAACCGCATGTAATGACGGTATTAGTAGGTGCCTTCGCTGGAAAGCTACCTACCTAACGCGATTAACAGTACTTGTTAAGGTAACTTAGTCGTAGTCACCACAAAACGAAAAAATGAGAGGAACGAATTTCCTACTACTATGAGCACGAGCGGCCGGCTCTCATATTGCCTCTCTGGGGGGTGAGGTTTAGCCCGTAGGCATATACTGGCCGACACTTATGAATCGTCAGGTCAGATATATGAATCGGGCATAACCAATGGTACGGGCCATTGGTATCTTTTGAAGATTCCTGCACCTCCAGGCGCAACCAAAAAAACAACTCACCACAAGTGCATCTTATGGTAGACTGCAGCCAGTAAATCCAAAAACGTCCAGCTATTAACAAGTATACAAAGAACATCACAACAGGTGCTCCAGGATCAAGCTCGACCGCGGAACTAGAAGCAATTCTACACATACTCCCATGTTAAAGAAACTGCAGCAGAAAATACAATCTGCTGGAAATGTATATCGATAAAAACACTGATTACGTAATTCCCTACGAGAATTTTACTCGATCAGGATACCCTGTAGAGAAGAATGGGCATCCACAAAGTCGATTCTACCACAGAATTCAACACGGACGGGTCAAAGATGTAATTGGGTAAAGTATAAGGAATCTTCTCGGAAAAGATCTGCAAATCCACGTTCATAAGACATCTGAGATTTTAGCCATATAAGAAGCTGCCCAGATACCGAGAGTATCGGGCATATCACATAAAGATACTTCCGTTTATGTGGACAGTTAAGCAGCCAACTTCTAAAATCAAAAATAACAAACTACATTATAAGCATTGCGAAACACAGCAAGGGAAAGCCCTATTACCGGAGCTACATATTAGAAAATCAAAAAACTGCTCAAACTGCGGTTAAGTAAGCACTCAGACAAAATGAGAGTAATCAATTTCAGTGTTGCTGATGTTGAGCAGGATACCTCGGATTTCCTGTGTCACTGCCCAAGCATCAGCAGGTTTCATAGGAATCCTCAGGGAAGAACCGCTTTCGAGGACCTGGAAGAATTGACGGACTACGAGTATTTTCTATTTTTTCGATCGTAAAGTTTTGCAACAATACTGGATGGAGGAAATTCTTGTTTATTTAATCACACCAAAGGATTAAATTAAAGTATCAGTTAGAAATGGGCACGGCTAAGGACCACAGTAGGCCTATGGGAGCCGTCAACTAAACTGGCGGCAACCCTCTAACCTAACTACGATTATTACGAAATATTACGGGCTATGCAGATGTACATATCTGTAAATTTTCTTCTTATATTATGTACATGAAATTGGTATGCAAGTAATCCCCTTCTTTCTAAAGGAGAACAATGCCAATTTTCTTAACGTGACGTGACGTTGTAATTTTGCAAATAAAAAAGATAACATCTGAAGTCACGAAAAAGCAATAAGGGAAGCAATAACCTGTTACATTTTCCGTTTTATATTATGACATGCTATAAAGCAATTATTAAACTGATTGTATAAACGAAGTAATTTGTTGAACACAATAAGGACAATTAGAGAAATATTTTTTATGCTTTTTGCTGAGTTAAATTGCTCGCTGTGAAGCTTAGGTATAAATTGAAATATAAATTGAAGTTTAGTCGCATATGTGGACAGTCGGGTATGAAGTCGATGAAATCGAAAGCTATTAAACCTATTCGATTTGGGCTATCGCTGTTTCATAGGGCGATTGTTCTGACAAGATGGCTATACATTTTTACACTCGGTCTTCAGGGAACTTAGCGGCAACGAATAAAGTAAGTAAAGTTAGGTAATAAATTTGATAAAATAGGGTAATAACTTTGAAAGCTAGCCTGTAAGTCATATGTCAAAACTCATTAACTTTTAGAGTTTAGATACCGAAGATGAATAGATAACTAAAAGTAATATTTTATAGCTTAGTTAGCTTTCGCACGCGAGTTGTATGTGTGTCTTTACTCTGTCTCTACAAGACATTTCTCACCTTAGTCGGGAGAGGTAGGAACAAACTCCAAACTCCAATAGGAACAAACTCCAAACTCCACGGAAACGTTATGTTATTGGATCTGTCGTCATTCGCATAACCTCAAAGAAAAAATCCAAAATGGTCGCCGAAACGAGAGAAAACACATTTGCCTGTCACTCACTACAGCGATATTTTCGCGTGTCCGGCTACTACCTGGACACACTTTGCACATACAACACTGATCCGGTTCGATCGAGATAGATGGGTATGTATACCGGCATTATTTCTCAAAGCGCGAATCGTGTTGATTAAATTAGACAGATGACCTTCAATTAAAATAGGTTATTTTCTCGTAAACCGCTCCATAATTACAAATGTCAATGCTTAGTATTCACAGATGTCAAATATCTGCCGTTTACCTTTGACAGGAACCACAGTTGTATCAGATTTAAATTGTAACCTGCAACTAAATTAGAAATTATTTGTTGAAGAATTGCACAAAAACGAAAACATAGGTACACAGGAAGGAACTGATAGCGGATAGCGCAGTTTGTAGAGCATTGTCCAAAATCAAATCTATCGTAGGTCCTAGCCTATGTACCTATGTTTTCTTCTTCGTGCAATTCTTCGACAGATGTTTCTTTCTATCATTCGAGCAAAAACTCAATTCAAAGAGCTTGTGCGGCTAAATTGTCAATACAATAATTTTTAATTGGAAAAACTAATAAAAAATAATGTACACGATATTCCCTTCCCCCGACGGGACTCGGTATCAGGTCAGCTGATCAAAAAAATGTGTTCGGGTCGTTGACCCAGCCCACTAGCCATCTCTGTCACGCAGGTGTCAAAAGCAATACTTGTTCTTCGCATACGTATGTACGAGTATGCATTAACTCATCACACATCATATTATCTTAAAAACGGTTGTGGGTACGTACGTACTATCCTCAGCAATTCATGCGAACGATTCAGTCAAAAATTCGTGATTATTTATTAATGAAATATTTTTAAGAAAATTTGATCAAAATTTGATTTCGAAATTGTCTGGCGCTTAGAAATAAAAAAATTTATAAAAAGTATTGCATACCCGTTGAAACGTTCCTGGTCAACCGTATTTTATATTTTTTTTTTTATTTTTCAATATTGGTACTTGTACTTGCAGTCATAATGACGTTTAGCTGTCAATTGGTAAACTATTCACCACATAAATTGGCCGTAAAAGTGGTAGCCGGTATTTAAAGTACTTAAAAATAAAACTATGGAGCATAATATTGATCATAGATATTTTATTCATGTTCAATAAAATTTTTCAATCGAAAATGATATATTCGTTTCTTATTTTATGTCAGAATATTTGTTCCACATGAACATTATATAGGGTGACCAGATAAGAACGATAGGAAAAGAAATTTAAATAAAAAAAACAACGGTGTGAGATATCAAATTAATTTATTTCTGGCTTTATTTTGAAGCTACATTCATGCCATTATGTACTGCATGTCATTTAAATGGCCACCTCGGCTTCGCTGGCAGTGCTGCAAGCGGTCGGTCCAATTTTTGATGACTTGGTCCAATATGTGCGGCGTTATTCCGGCAATAGCGTCTCGAATGTTGGCTTCGAGCTCGTCCAAAGTGGTTGGCTTGTTAGTTTCCGCACCGATTTCTGTCTGGTTGGTGGCTTAAGATCCAAAAGAGTGTACTTACGCTCAAACTTTTCCGTGGTGCGACGAATTGCCTGCGCAATGAAGCCATGATGACGACCGACCTCAGGATGAAATTCACGTTGCGTATTTTCGATAATATTTTTTATTAATTTCCACATATTCGGGAAGCGCCAAACGATGCACAATGAAATGGCAAACCTTATTGAATACTTTGCCGGCTGGATGTCATTGATGGCTTTGACAGCTGCTGAAACATAACAATTGGAAAAAACTATCATTGCTATCTGGTCACCCTTTACTAGGCTAGGTTTTACAATTTTACTAGCATCACATACCAATCTTAAGCGAAAAGGAAGATAAAATTAAGCGAAAAGTAACAATGGTTTTGTCTTAAAGTCCCTTCACACTATACAACCACGCTTGCAACATCTTGCTTAACCGATTGTGTAGAAAATTGCATGGATTGTGTACTGGAATTTTTGCACACGTTGAAACTATTCGATACAACTTTATCTATTTTCTTATGCTGCCGGAGCAATTAAATTTGCTCATATGCAGCTCCATGAAACTTGCTGTCTTCCTTTTCTCTGAATACTTTTCTTGTGTTATTGACAATTATGACAAATTTAAAAACTAACATTTCTAACTAACCTAAATTTGTAAACTTGTTGTCAAAATATTGGGTGGAAAATCTGTACCAGTCAGACTTTCCATTCAATTTGTTAACAGACAGTCAGCGGGGTGGTGTATAGTCTGAAGTTACTTATATATATTTAATTTCAAAAAGTTATTTGTTTTCAAAAATGGACCAAACGATTTTGTTTAAATATAATATTTGAGTTATGTTCGACATATGCTTTCTCATGTCTCGTACATACTCGCATTTCAAAAATTTTTTAGAAAATGTACTTTTATTCTATTCGGTTTTACTAACATGAAGCAGACGATTTTGCTGAAATTCTCGTAACATCCAATAAAAGATTTTATTTTTTTTAAATTTCGTTTTCTCAAAAATATCTATAACTTTATTTTTTGTATACTTGAGAATGAGGAATAAAATTACTTACTGTAAGTAAGCGTAATGCAAGTATGTTAATCAACAACATTTTATTTTTCATCCAATAAGACCCATTTTACGAGATGCATTGAAAATTGTCTCACTTTACGAATAAATCCCTATGCAAAGGTAAAATTACCCAGGCGTACCAACGTATATGAATAACATCAGGCCATCTATCTGCGAGGTATCATAACACATCCTAGCCAGATAGTTTTGGCTGGGAAGAAGAGCAAGAGTTGTAGCCAGTCGGTTGTTGTATTTGTTTTACACGTCATTTGTGGCTATCTACGAGTATGTTTAAAAAAACACGTCTTTGTACTCTCTAAAATCATTGATATTTAAGAGTTTGTTCAATTCTACTTGAACTTATAACGGAAAGTATTGATTGAATAAACATTTTCCATGGGTCTCTCAATTTTGTCTGTCGACGGCAGTCTAAAATGCTAGACGAATTTTCATTAAACTTCATACTTATATGCGATCCGTTGAGCCACAATTCGATGCGAAATCAGAATTTTCATTCTATCTCCAGAAACGGGTGATTTAAAGAAAAAAAAATGATTTTCTCAAAAACCGCTCTTACGATTTTAATCAAATTTCATATTTCAGCTGAGATGAGCATATGCTATACGACGGCCGGCGTACCAAATTTTTGTCAAATTATTGCCAGTTTTTTTAAAAATGGATTATTCCCGGATATAACTCGGACGATTTTGTTGAAAATCGATATCTAAATAATATTTAACATATACAAAGGATATAATTGTCAAAATATATACTTTTTTATTTTTTTGATTTCTAGCGGATTTTTTGACACAATAAAATATAATTTTATCGACTGATTTGTCAATAAACAAACTACATGTGAAAGTACGTGCACTTCACTAGTTTGTGAACTCCACTGCAAAGAGCGACATAAGCAAACTGTTATTATGACAACAAAAGTAAAACGCAGCACGTTCTTCTACACCGCAATCTTGAAATAACTATGAGACAAAAAGCACTTTCACTTGATGATGAAATACGATGTTCACTTTCGAAAGATATTTCATTCAGTGTCCATTTTAAATAGACCAAAATATATACAGCATTAAATTTATCACTTTAATGACATTGAAAACCTTGACAGAAACATTAATATTATTGCTTTGGGTTTTTCATCGGGATGTCAACAACATCTCAAGAACGTACTACACATCTTGGTTTTACGAAGGTCATCTGTCTTAAAATATCGATAAGAAGGAGATTTTCTATAATACAGCGCCCTTACAGGACTATATTTACTGATGATGAATAATAGTCTTAGTCGCCTCAGAAGTTACGTGCGTCAAGAAGTCTGATGGATAGATTTTAAAAGAACCTTCTAGTAAATTCGGATCACGAATATTTCTTTCAGATTATGCTGAAAAATTTAAATAAATAAAAAAAGGAAAATGTCCTGAAAGCTTCCGATTACGATGTAATTTTTAAATTTTTTACATTTTCATTCTTATGATGGAGGTGAGAGTTTATTTTCTTCGCTTACGCCTTTACGTCTATTCTTCTTTGTATTATCCTCTGAATGGTACCTACCTACGTTGAATTTTCAAAATGTAAAATCGTAGAAATAATGGATTTCTTTAATATGAATAATGACGTCCTACGTGATTCGGAAGGGTAGGGATATTTGCATGCGAATAATTCTAAAATTTTCAATATTGACGTCAATCATAGGTGTAAGTGTTTAGAAAAGCAAGGTCTTGAAAAATTCAACTGAAAAAATATTTCTATAGTTCATACGGATGTGAAGGTACATATGCATACACTACCGCTCATAAGTATTTGCCCACCCATGCTTTTCTAAATTTTCAGAGTTTTGAGATAACTAGACACAGCAACTTGTTTTTTTTTATGATATTTTTATTCATTCTTCCGAAAAAAGTGGGATTCCCAATTTTGTCTGTCTGCCTGTGTGTGTACGAATCCTAAATGGCTCAATGGATTTTGTTTAAAATTAATATTTATTTTTTTTAAACTTAATTCAAGCAAGAACTTAAAGCTAAACTAAAAATAACTATTATAAATTAAAACTGGACTTGAAAGTAACAGTTTTTTAGTCAGAAGGAAGATCTATAGTAGGATCACAATTTGAAGAAAAATCTGAATTTTCCTTCTAACCCCAAAATTAACTTAACTACTCGTAATGACCGACTTTGAAAAAAATCTATTTTCTACGGTAAAGCATATGCTAGCAGATGGTGTACCGTGTTTTTGGTAAAAATAAAAATCGCATGATGGTTTTCACTTTAATTGGCTCTTTTTCGGCAATGGCTCAATCGATTTTGTTCGAAATTAATATCTAAATCTTAACATTTTCAATCCAATTCAATTTATTAATAAAATATGATAGGGTAATCCATTATATGCTTTAGGATTTTAAATTTAAATAAAATAAACAGTATTAAAGATTGCAATAACATATTTTTACTATTTTAAATTGTGAACATTATGTATGAAATGCAAAATCGGTCTGAAGTTTTTGCAAACTTCGATTCTTCTGATGTAATTTTCGATGACTTTTCGACACATTTCTGACCGTAATGCGGCAATAACCTCACGGATGTTAGTTTTTAAATACTTAAAAGTTTGAGAATTGTATGCATAGACACGATCTTTAGCCTAACCCTACAAAAAGAAATCCAACGGGGTCAGATCACACGATCTTGGTGGTCAAAATTAAACCGCCAGCCGGGGAACTTTTCGTGCAATAGAGGCAAATTTGCCTGTGTTGTATGGGACGTAGCCCCGTCCTCTTGGAACCACATGTCGCTTACCTCAATGTCTTTAATCTCAAGCCAAAAAAAGTTGGTTGCGAGTATCATTTGACTATAGTGCAACGAATTCACGCCTTTGCGATTTAAAAAAAAAATAAATACGGTCCGATCACGCCAAAAGTCCACAACGCAAATTTGTTAGTTACTGCAACTAAGTTTAAATTTATCAAGTAATTTGTTTATCACGAAATAAAAAAATTGGCAGGTATCTTTCCAATTAAAGTTCCTGCTTATTCCACTATTTAGACGCGGTTAATCTTTATCATGCTAAGTCGAAGGGTTTGGTCCTCTGTAGACGGCGTAATAAATTTTTGTCGTCCAGAATTTATCGAATTGTATTATTAACATGTCAGTTTAATCGAATTGTATGCTTTCGCACGAAGTCTCTGATTTTATCTTCGACTGTAAGACTTCCGAAATCTCTGTGCATATCGTCGTTTCTTACGAGTATGTCTCGAGGTACATGGGCATCTTCTCTTAACACTTTATTTTCAAAAGTTTGTAAAATATTGGCATTAGTTTCCTTGGTACAACCCCAGAGTTTTATACCATAGGTCTACACTGGTTTCAGTGTACCTGTAAATGTTTTCGAGTTCTTTATGTTTCTTTTTCACGTGCTACTTCCATTTGCGTCGAGTGTCATCCGAGGTATTTAGCCTCATTTGCAAATGGAATACGAACTGAGTTTATAAAGATTTGGTTTCGTTGAGGGCGATCTGCCAGGCCTTCCATTCATTTGCATTATTCAGAACGCTTACACTTTTTTCTTCGGTCGTTTTATCTATTGCTAGGATAGCAGTGTCATCGACAAATGTAGCTAAGACAGAGCCTTCTCCTTGTGGTATATTACGGGTATACAAAAGATACAGAATCCGAAGATCGCTTCCTTGTGGTACGCCAGCTGAAGTTTCTTCAAATTGCGAGTATTCGTTTTCGTGTCTGACAAGGAAGAGTCTATTTCCGAGATAGGTATGTTGTCGGAATGTTAAATAGGTGTACAGACAGAGCCTGTCGTAATTTCATCTTCAGGCCTTCATATCAAAAGCTTGGGAGCATCAAGAAATACGCTTAAGCAAATAATTTTTTTTTTTTCTTCAAGAACATTCCCAATTACGCCAGTGTACATGGTCAATTGTTGAATGCTTGCTTCTAAACCCAAACTGGTGATTAGTTTATTCCTGAATAACAGGCTTTAAGTGCTTGCTTTTTCCTCTGTCAAGCTTTCAAGATAAGTAGATACCTATTGCATAGTTTTTAAAATTCGTAATATTCTGTTTCAACATGTTACACAAGTGATTCAAGTGTGCTCTATGCTGCGAAGCACGACCTTGTTGCCATTTTTATGAGCCATTTCACTGAAGTGAAGAGTATAAGTTCGAGGTTTATGGTTCGAAGCGATGAGTCTTCATCCTCACGTCAGCATGCAAATGGACATGTGATCAGTATTTGCTGCCTTCCGAGAAACCTAGCGATTGTTTATTTCTGTTATGATATTGGGCTATTTGGTGAAGATACAGTCAGCAATATCTGCAGTACTCAAAGTATAATGAGGATAGAAGAGTGTCGCGAATGCGCATTTTTAGAGAGAGATTTATATTTCAGCACAGCGATGATCCCAAACACTCCTTAAAGCTCAGTAAGCAATGCTTGGACAGATTACCAGCTGAAAGAATATTCAAAGTTATGGTTTAGCCCCCCACAGTCTCTTCATCTCAGCCCACTTGAACTCTGGTGAAATGATCTGAACAGAAACATGCCTCACTTCCGCAGAACAGTTATGGAATATTTTGCAAGCAGAATGGCGCCAAATTTCCACAGAAACTCTTTTGAAATTATTAAAAAGAATACCGAAACATTGTGAAGCAGTAATGTAGAAAAAGATGGATACTTTCTAAGTTAAAATCCTTTTCTTTTTTTATTAACCGAAAATATACTTCAATCACTTATTATCAGAAGTTTTGTTCTCATTTCCCTTACCTGAAAATTACAAACGGTGGGCAAATACTTATGACCAGTAGTGTTACATGTATTCAAATCGAAATACGAAGTGAACACTGAACACATCATCATAATTTATATGAGTATTCAAATTCACGAGAGATGGGATGATTTAAATTCAAGGCAAGTATGTATCACTTTGGAGAACTGCCAATTTGTAAACAGTGGATCATTTATTTCTTACGTTATTGCATTCTTCCGTTTAAGAACGTCTACACGTGTGTACCTTTCAGTTATTTTTTAAAAAATATTTCCACATATAAATTCTTAGGATTTCATCCGAATAACAAAGAAATTAAATTCCAGCCGGGGACTTTTTTTTCATAAATAACAACTCAATCAACAACAAGTTGACTCCTTAGGAAGGAGCAAAAATTAATGAAACATTTCCATGTAATAAAATGAGATCGGTCCTCAAGGCACCCACCCACTCATCTCTTGCATTCCACAACATCATACACACAGTAATGTGTACTGAAATGAAATTAGCGAACCTTTTTCGTGCAGCACTTAACACATGCATAAATATTTTACAACATTTCCTCATGGATATACTTTACTGCTACAAGTCTTTTGGTATAAGGATGAAATTAATTGCATTACCTTACTCTGCAGTTCATGTCTCGATATGCCATGGGCAATGTTGTCAAACGTGCTTCTTCTATCCTAATGAGATTATGATTAATAATGAATGCGTATATGAAAATGAGCACCCGGTGAGTATATTCAATTAACTGCTTACATACGGGTAAGTGTGTGTAGAATGAGACGAGACGATACCACTTATCCTTGCCACACACACTGTGTATTGCACTGCCGTTCAAGCCGAGCGGTTGGAAAATCATGTCACTGAACCTCATCAGGTGAAGCAACAAATTTTGCACTGAAATGCAAGGATATACTTGAGTACATTTTTTCACTTGCTCCACTTTATATCTCTTTGTTATTGTATGATTCCAAAGAATGAGCATCATCGCCAGGGGAATGCTATGAAACCTCTCTGCCATAGATTCAGTCAGTGAATACATTCAAGAAGGATGTTCCTGAATAAATTGGTTTTATTCTTCTAGGGGAAAGTGAATCTGATTTCTGTTGAAAAATTAAAAGAGCTTCAATGAACACTTTTATACCGACACAGAAAGGAATGCTTCAGATAGAATCAACGATGACTTCTATAGTTGCAGACATACACGTTCCTCCTATCCTAATGAGATTATGATTAATAATGAAAGGGTATATTAAAATGAGCACCCGGTGAGCATATTCAATTAACTGCTTACATGTGTGTGTGTAGAATGAAACGAGACGATACCGCTTATCCTTGCCACTCGCAACGTCTGCACTGCCTCAAGCCGAGCGGTTGGAAAATCATGTCAAGGAATCTCATCAGGTGAAGCAGCAAATTTTACACTGAAATGCAATTGTCAGAATGCTTAACCTAGAAATTTATCAACCAAAGATGTTGAAGCAAGGATACACTTGAGTACATTTTTTCAATTGTGCCACTTTGTATCTCTTTGTGATACCAAACAATGAACATCATCGCCATAGGGAATTCTGTTAAACCGCTCTGCCATAGACTCAGTCAGTGAATACATTCAAGAGGGTTGTTGCTGAATAAATTGGTTTTACTGTTCTAGGTGAAAAGTGCATCTGATTTCTTTTGAAAAATTAAAAGAACTTCAATGAGCACTTTGATACCGACACCAAAAAGAATGCTTCAGATAGAATCAAAGATAACTTCTATAGATTCGCAACGTATTTCATATGGGACGGTAGCACGTGCCAGCGATCGAATCCCGGCTAGTAACAGTAGCTGTGTTAACTTAGGGTCCAGCACTCCAGGGTATCTGAAATAAATCCAAGGATGGCAGATCTTCTTCTGATAATTCATAGGCATCTAGGTGGTTCGGTCTTTTGTGGATCAACGCTCCACATTCCTTAAAATCCGCATTATGCTTTATACCCAATTTAATGTGATGTTTCTTAATTATAAAGTAATCCATCAGGAAGCCTGTACGAAAACGAATCCGGTTATTTTTTATTATTCTTTTACAATTCCTTTCCCAAATTATACTTTGTGTAGATTAGTTCCTCCTAAAGCTTCCCTCTTTTGAAATCATCTACGTTCATTAGCTCTTCCACAAAATAGATCTGGTCCGACAAAGACTTTTTCCGATCTTTTGTTTTGCTAGTTCATCATGTGCTTCGATTCGCTTTACTCTCACGTGATCTGATATCCAGAATAGGATTACTTTTTCTCCTGCCCCAGTCGACTTATCTTGATAAGATACTCTCACACTAGTTTCTTACACTTATTTTATGACATCTCAGTACAATATCGCGACGTCTTGGACCAGATACTTCCTATCAAGATTAAATTAGGTTTATCTTTCTACTGCATAGACCCCTGCTTGAAAGATACTGGGGGAAGTTTCCACGGCCTACCACTGCACCAGGCCCTGTGGATGTTTTGGATACACCTGTGCATCATTTTATTGTGTTTTCTTTGAATTGATGCTTCTCCGATTCACATCTCCATGCTCTTTTGCTGCTCAGCTTCGAGTTGAACCTTCTTAAAATTCGGTTTTCCCAATTAGAACATACAAATTTGCAGACACTCCTTTTGTTAAGAATAAGTCTATTAGGTCAGGTGTTTTTGCTGCATCGGAGGTCCAATATGTCGGTTTCTCTGTCCGACAAATTGCATACGGACTTCGTACAGAAGTCTGCCTTTCGATGAATTGTATCTCGAACCCCAAAAGGTGTGTTTTGCATTAAAATCACCACCAATAATGAAATTCGCTGCCTTAATAAAAGAGAAGATTGTTGCACAGAAAGATGGGTGCGCAGGAACATTAAAAGAATCGCAGAGGCAGTGAGTTGAAATAGAAAAGCAGCTCAGGCCTCTGCAGAAATTCTGTTGCTTGCCGTTTCCCTGCCAGGACCGTTGCGAAGAACATACCGGTGCAGGCGGTAATAGCGGTGGCGGTGGTCCGCAAGAAAAAGAACGTCGCGAAAAGATGCTCCCCCAGCAAAATGCAACACCCCTAGGTGCTCCGCGGGCCAGTGTGCTAGTGAATTTCCTTAGTGGAAAAAAAAAACTATTTCTACTGTGAATCTGCCCCTAGTGGAATTTTTTTGAGTTTCTTTTAGTGCTGAAAATTTCCGTGCCCCAAAAGATTAACGTTAAGATTTTTTTTTTTTTTATTCTACCTAAGGTTCGTTTTAGTTTCAATTTTTTTTTTTTAATTTTTCCTTTTTTTTTTTAATATATGACAAAAGTCAATCTAGTGTTAATTCTGCTAAGACGTTTGACGTCGCGTTTAACTCCGCAATAGGAGACGAACACCATCTTTCATTGTGCTGCCGGCAGAACAACGGGGGACCAAAAACCCGTGAGAACTCTTTCTGTTTGGTAGAAATTTTATTAAACAAAGAACAAAAAACACATTCCTGGCAGAATAGTAGGAGTTTATCTTAGTAATAGTATTAAGACAAATTTTTATAATAAAAGGAGTAGGAGGATAATTTTATGTGATAATTAATTTGTGATAATGTGTGATTAGGAATTTCTCTTTTGGTGTGTGGATGGCCGGTCGGGCCGTCCTTCTGTAGATGAACGGTGACAGGACATGACGATTACTAACGATGACGACATAACGGGTCTCCGGCCTCGTTACTCGCAACGAAGACGCCTCCGTGGCCTACCCTAGCTCACAACCTCTAGTTCGGAGATTTTTTGTTGGAGGCTGTTTGCGATCCGTGTTAAAATTTTTAGTGACCGTTTCATATTCATGTGGGAGTTGTTTTATTGCTAGGTTTTAACTCAAACTTGCTCAATTTGTCAAATATGATGTTGTTTATTTTGGTTTGCTCCTCAAGTTTCGCTAGAAGTATAGAAAAAACTTGAGAGATTGGGTCTGCCGTAACACCGCTCTGTTTGTGTACTTGTGATGCGGCTTGAGCATATGTTTGCACTCCTGCAAATTCTGGTTTTTCCTTAATTTTTAATAGAGGGACTTTATTTTGTTTCCCTTTCGTCTTTACTTTTGCGAATTTAATTTCGATCGTAACCTTTTCCTTAGCGGTTTCACGTCTCTGTTTAGGCGGGATTACGCTCTGACGTAAATTATTTTTAAACGTATCTCGCCTTTTTTGGAGCTCCTTTGCCACTTCGCAACCTCGATAGTTTGCTGGGTGCTTGCTTCTGCAGTTGCGGCGCCTGCTTATTTAGGTCACACCTTTCTGATAAGTGGCTACCGGCACACTTTGCACATTTCAGTTCTTTTTGGCAATACTGTGTGTGATTGAAACCTTGACAGCGTTTGTACTGAGGAATAGATCTTCTATTCGTGCACATAGGCTCGATTTTAAATACTATATTCAAAACAGTTTTAACATTGTTAATATCGTCTATATATTCGCTCCTATCGAAAGTGAGCATAAAGAGCGGAAGTCCATGCTTGACTAAGATTTTCTGGCCTTTCAGTTTTCTGCTTTATCTTTTTTTACGATATTAACTGCGTCAATAATTTTCAAGCCTTTTGCTTTAGTGTCATTTATAATGTCGTCTTTGGTGCACGAGCAGTGGAGACCCCTTGCTATAAACGCACTGGTCTTTCTGACTTATTTCCATTGTATTATTATTAGTATATAACTAGATCTTTTCCGCGTTTAGTTCTTTGGATATTGCTCTATAGCCGCCAAAGTCAACTATGTTAATTTTCCAAGCACTATTTCGGAATGACGTTACTTTAAACTTCGATGTCATAGTTCCTTTGAGAAGGCAATGCAATTTATTGTAGTCCGTAATACCGACGACGTTCATTGCAGGCGGAGAACGTAATTTATCTTGAGCTTGTTTCTGTTTCAACTCATTCTCTTTATTGCTGGGTCTTTTCTTTGAGACCCAATTTGTTTCACGTGCTAGCTCTTCTTCGTCCATGTGATATTTGGGACTAGCTGCACGGGGTGGGGTAACTTTGCGTTCCTTTTACGAAAGTGAGTTCTTTAGAGCCTTGTTTTCTTCTTTTATTGAATCTACCTCCCTCTCTTAAGCTCTTGGTAGAGCAGATCCATTCTATTTAGCTTAACACGGAGTTCATTGTTTTCCTCCTCAAAGATTTTACATTTCACTGAGTCCCGTTTCTCTTGCACTTGCGCTTCCGGCGGACTTCTTTTTCCGGAGACATTCGGTCTTGATGGTGGAGACCGAGTTACCCTTGAATTTTGTACAAAAGGGTTTATTAAATGCAATAATTGGCTCTCCCCAGAATCCATAGAGCCTACCTCCGAAGAGGGTGGATTTTCCAGTGAACCTGGAATGCCACCTAGGGTATTGTATTTATTAGTTTTACTCTTTGGATATTTTGTATACTTCTTATCCCCGGTAAACGAAGGCTGTATTTTAGTCGCCTTTTACGACAGGCATGCCTACCTCAGGTATATTCTAGCCCCTACGCGAAGGGGATTTCACGATATTTGTTCTCTATAGAAAAATGCACAGTCTGAAATTATTGAAGTCATTTGGACATAGTTACAAGGAATGATGAATTGCTTACTCTGCAGGCAGTGGAATTTCTACCGACCTTACATCGCTAATTTAACGTATACTTGTCACCATTCTTACCACTTTTTTTTTTCAAAAGCTAATAAATTAATGCCGAATTAGTGAACTTTTTTTAAACCCTGCTGTATCAAAAATATTCCAAAATTGCACTGTGTATCATTCTGCATTCTGAACTCTTTAAGGTTCTGTCCCGCGGTATGTACTATAAGTGTGCATCTTTAAATCCTTCCAGGTAATTCGTAGGGTCCTAAAAGTAGTGGAAAGGCGCACACACATATGCAAAAATTGTATTTAAGAGATAAAAAAAATATTCTTCTTAACAGCCTGTATTTTCAAAATCGAGAACCTGTGCTGTAAGTATGGAAAGTTTTGTCTTCAGAGGTATCCTGGAAGGATACACTCTAGGAAATTGTATTTGATAAACATTGGAAGTATTTTGTGTACCACCCTGTGTACCGAAACTCTGTCGAATTCTGCCATGTGAGCCGTGCTGTACGTGCATGTGAAAAGGTACATACATATACTGGAAAAGTGGTATTAAAGTGATTTTTAAAGTGCTCTTTGTAACACCCTCTATTTTTAAATTCCAAAATCTGTCTACGTAGAGTTATATCCCGTATTCTGTGTGGTAAGTATGCGTATTTCCCAAACACCACAACACCAAAGAAAAACTGTAGACAATTTGACATCCAACACCTACAATCGCAAGAGACTGTCCGACCAATTGTCCCTGAGCCTCTCAAGAAGACCAATACCACCAACATAAACCGCAGGTGAACAATGACATCAATGTCAATATCCCATCAAGAACGCTGCCTCTGCTGTGCTTGGACTCGCATCCACCACAAAGAAACTCCTGATTTGATAAGGAGTGCTGCTAAATGCACGCAGTAAAGTAAGAGACTTATAAAGTGACACTGCATAGGGTCATGTAAGGAGCTTATGACACCTACAAGTGCAGAAGGGAAGACACCAGCTTCTAATAAAGAAGAATAAATAATATTGAAAACGCAAGATAGAGCCAATGGAGAAGTAATCAAAAGGAATGATAATCAAAAGTTTTATCAGAAGATGAAAAGAGTATGCCAAGGCTACAAAGCCCGAAAGCCGCATATAAGAATGAAGAAGGAAGTCTAGTAGTAGGCGCTGAGAATTTGGAAATATCACTTTTGCAGACAGGATGACCAAAACTCCGTTGTCAGGTAGAATGCTCCATTCAACTCGGACCAAAGTGAAGTGCAGATAGCCATATCTAAGCTTAAATCCAACAAGACTGCTGAAGCCGGTGATCTAACTGCCGAGCTATTAAAGTAGCTAGGTATGATTTGGTATGGAGCATACATCAACTTATGGTCGGATAAAAGTATGCCCGACAAATGGTACCTCAGTATCGTTTGTCCGATCGTCGAGAAAGGAGACTCTCTAAACTGCGTCAACTAAACTGCGTCAACGCCTTAAACGTTCTATCAACAATCTAAATGGTCCGTCTCCATGTGGTTTTAGGCCAGGAAAGTCCACAATAGATCAGATAATCACATTGCGGCAGATTTTGGAAAAAAAACTCCAATAAACCCTAACTTTAAGGTCGCCTATAGAAGCGTCTATAGAAACGAGCTTTACAGAGCCATTTCTAGATTTAGCATTCCTGCCTATTGAAACAGAGACCGTGAAAATGGATTTAGCGGTTAACGAGGGCAAAACAAAATATATATGAAAAACAGATAGTCAACATCGACGACTTGGACAGAACAAAATTGTACGGTAGTTAAGGACTTTGTCTACGTAGGCTCCGCTGTAAATTCAAATAAAGACACCAGCACAGAGATTAGGTGAAAATCACTCTTGCCAACCGCTGTTTCTTTACGCTAAAGTAGCAAAACCCTCTTACGGACAACGGAGGTAACTTTATAAAAAACCTTCATCATCCTAAATATGGCGCAGAAGCATGGACGTTATCAAAGGCGGATGAAAACACCCTTAGTTGCTTTGAAAGAAAAATTCATCGAGTGATATTTGGTCCCGTTTGTATAGACGAGGCGACATATCGCTAAAAGGAGATTTTTTTAGTTGAATCCAAATTTGATTAGTATGTTCCCGCTTTTCCAAATTACGTTATCAAAAATCTTGAAAAAAAAAATCACATAATATAGCATTTTCGGATCTATAACGACAAATAAGTCTGATTTCGATTTTCTTATTAATTTGAAAGATATCATATTTATGTAAGTAACGGACTGTTTATTTCATATACGCTAGCACCCGAAAAAAAAATTAATGTCGAGACTTTCCAAGAAAGTCTTCTAACAAACAACCAAATTTCAATAAAATCAGTTCAATAATTCAGGAGAATTCCATCAGCAGAACACCGTCTGCTTTTCATATAATAGTTACAGTATTTAAGCATCTTCATTCTAATGGAACACGATTTTTTTCTATACACAGAGCATGTTTCAACCGCTTTTATAGCATGTAGTGCTTGCACTACTTCTAAAATACTTTGGGGTAAAATTAAGTGCAATTAATTGTTTTACGACGCAAATTCTTATTTTCATCTAAGAACGACAACAAGTCGCAATAAATTATTTCCAAGTATAATTAAAAGTCAACCGACAACCAACCACAGATGCATCAAAAGTGATACATTGAACGGCAATCAGCCGTCTTCATGGCTATAAAGACTGGTCACATCAAATCTGGTGACATTTATTAATTCAGACAAATTGCTTTCACTCGCTTAAGATCTGACACCACCCACAGAGAGTGTAAATACTGTCACAATCGACTTTCACTGTTCCCAGGAAATACCTAAATCCAGAATTAGTTGAAGATTTTAGTGTCATCACTTGAATGATTTAATGTTGGTTTGTGTGTAGAGGGAGAGGAAAAAAAATAACGTATACGCCATGTGTATCCTTATGAACGTAATTTGACGACTATTCCACCTAATTTGCTGTGACTTTGATGAGCTCTTCCAAGCTGTTATTGTGTCATCTCATCTCTTTAAATGTCAAAGAATTTTTGTCTAATGGCTGTTCTGTACTATGTTTGCTTTTTCTCTTACTTTGTTATCAATTGTTTTACTGGCTATGTCCTTGTAACGGAAACGTATTGTGTTCAGCAAATGAATCCAATGACAAAAAGAAAAAAATGTATATATTCATATGAAATTCATCTGATGAGAAAATGAAAATAGAGATACCATCCTGTGCTATATGTTGTGAATGTTTTACGACGCGTGAGAGATGGTTATCCGTCTGTTCCTTGAATGACTTTTTGAAGAATATACGAATGACTACTTGATAACTGCTTGATGCTTATAATTTATAGCGCTCGTGGGCGCAATTTTGAAAAAGAAAAGAAAAATAAGCTGAGTGTAACCAAGTTTATGACAGTACATCAAATACTCAGAGCAAGTGTGACCATGGTAGACAATAACTATTTGCGAGTGGACTTAGTGAGGCGCTGAAATGTAAATAAAAACAAAACAAAAAAACGAAAAGTTTTGTTATCTTTCCGAAAGTAGACCTATTAAATTGTTTATTGTTTTTGAAGATTCAGTTTGGCACGTGTTAGTTGCTGACATAGTAGATTGTCAAAACAGAATTTAAAGCAGCTCGTGCTAAAACTTGTTTATTACTTTCTTTTTATTACTGATTTAAGAAAATTAATACATAATAAAGGGGCTCATAAAGAATTACGAAATAGAAGCATGTGCTTACTTACAAATACTTACTAATGATCATGAATGCGTCCCTTTATTCCGTGGGTTGATCAATCGTTTTTCAATTTCTCTTACAGTACTATATAAAGTTTTCATCGAATATAAATTGACTAGTTTTCTTAAGCAAATTATTGTAAAGGCTTTGGGGTTCACGAAAATACACAAACGTGTTCAAATGGTTGATTGCTTTAGGTACTGAATATGAATGAATAAAGGAATACAGCTATCGATAGTTAGTGAATGAACGATTTCAACTATCAAATGATTTAGTTCTTCAAAACAGAATTTAAAGCAGCTCGTGCTTAAACTTGTTTATTACTTTTTTTTATTACTGATTTAAGAAAATTAATACATAATGAAGAGGCTCATAGAGAATTGCGAAATATAAGCATGTGCTTACTTGCAAATACTTACTAATGATCCGTGGGTTGATCAATCGTTTTTCAATTTCTCTTACAGTACTATATAAAGTTTTCATCGAATATAAATTGACTAGTTTTCTTAAGCAAATTATTATAAAGGCTTTGGGGTTCACGAAAATACACAAACGTGTTCAAATTGTTGATTGCTTTAGGTACTGAATATGAATGAATAAAGGAGTACGGCTATCGATAGTTAGTGAATGAACGATTTCAACTATCGAATACTTTAGTTCTTCAAAACAGAATTTAAAGCAGCTCGTGCTTAAACTTGTTTATTACTGATTTAAGAAAATTAATACATAATGAAGGGGCTCATAGAGAATTGCGAAATATAAGCATGTGCCAACTGATGCAAATACTCACTAATGATCATGATTGCTTGCCGTTATTCGGTGCGTTGATCAATCGTTTTTTAATTCCTCGTACAGTACTATAAATAGTTTTCATCAAATATAAATTGACTATTTTTCTGAAGTAAATTATTATAAAGGCTTTGCGAATGTATGCGTATAATTACACAAACTTGTTCAAATGTTTGATTGCTTTAGGTATTGAATATGAATACGAATGACTAAACGAGTATGACAATAGAATGAATAATTTCAACTACCGAATGATTTTGTTCATTCATTCAGAAAACTTGGAATATACTAGTACACCTATTGTGAAAAAACAAATACTCTTTATAGAGGTAAGTGGGGTCCTGTAACGTATAAGGTCGGAAGTTCACATCACTTTAAGATAAAGTCTGGCATTTTAGAGCCTTACATATAGAGATTCGACATTTATCTTGTAGAGAATTTCAAAATTTTCAATTTTGATCCGCATAATTTTTCTCTATAACACTTTCCACCAGTGCAAATCTTTCAAAATCGGACATTTTGCAAGATACTCACTGAACTCATTCACTGAACCAGAACTATCAAATCAAAGAAAAGTTAAATATGAAAATGAATGAAAATAAATCAATGAAAATAGCACAACTGCTTTTGACCTTTCCGACTATAACATCCCAGTGGCCGTGATGGCCCACGGGCTGTGCCAACGATACAAACACATTTTTTGATCGGCCGATCTATGGCCCGGTGGATTACTATTCGCAAAGAAATTCATTTAACTGTCTGGGAATTATCATTCTTAATCAGCTACAACCAATATTGAAAAACCGACTATAGACGTACACGGATAACTCAGTTGATAGAGCATTAGTGGCAAGTTAATCGCAGTTTTGGTCCCTGCTTGTGTATCATGTTCTCTTCTTTGTGCAATTCGTCAAGAAATATTTCATTATATCATTCGAATTGAATTGTGCGGTTATCTGATTTCCTAAAAAAAAAAAAAAAAAAACATATACCTGGGTTCAATATCGACAAAGCAAGCTCAAATGAAAGAATGTTTCGATACCATCGAATAAGTTGATAATTTTCATTCGATAGTTAGCATCACTACACCGTTTTAAGATTTTCGACGATAGTCTTTCCGTCATTCTTAACATTTTCATCTCCGCCGTAGTAATTTTACTCGGACAATAGAAGTGTAAATATCCCTATCAACTGGAAAGATATTTTTCGGTCGCAAAGAATTCCCGATTCACGTACCATTTCATCCACACATCACTCACGCTTTGACTGATATCATCGTCACAGTTCGTTTCTTAGTTTACAATGCAATCTTTATATTTGAAATTTGAGCACTTAGGAAAAACGATTGCATCCAAAAGAATATCTGGTGCAGGCCTTAGTAGGTCGGAGAACAAACCAGTTAACCCTTTCGACCACCAAAAGTATAAACATACCTGAAAGTCACAAATTGCATACTATTTGGTTAAAATCTGTACCACAACGTCTTTCAACGTTCTGTTAATGGAATCCAAATGTGCATGCAGCTGATACACGTTTGTGCGTGTTTGGTTTTTTCTTTTGGATCTCAACCGAAAAAAGATGCCATTCAAAAAGTTCCTAGTAACATTGGCTGAGCTCCTTGTAGAAGAAGGTCTGAAATCGGTTCTGGTTCGTAGGTTCTTGAGGCCTGGACGCAGGCCACGGGAGGTTAGTGGCATTAAGCATTTGCCAATAGAAGGAACGACTAGACGTCGGTTCGTGAGTTTCAGTCAAGCAAAAAAACAATCGCGTACCAAAATACTATGTAAAGAATGTGGAGTACCGCTATGCAAAAATGTTTCACTCCCTATCATACATATGTAAATATTTGATCTCTTTCCTTTTTTTTTTCTTTATTGGTTTTTTGCTAATGAAATTTCTTTTGTTCAATATTCTTCGTGTTATTTTTTTAAGTTTTCTGTTGAAATAAATGTACTTCAAAAATGTAGATATTATTATTCAATATAGCCTAAAGAATACGGTTGGTACAATATTGTACCACATAACATACCGGATGGTACATTTTTGTACCACCGCCCACCGGCCACGCCCTCTAACCTAATGAAATTTTTTTATGCTGGATCATTTCTTCGGAAGGTTTTGATTAGATGTAAATCAAAAAACTTGTCCGGAATTGGTCCCCCGAAAGCCGAGTCGAAAGGGTTAAGAGCTCTATACTTGAACGACTAATTCTGAGTCCGTTTACTTTCAGGGCATCCTAATATTTATTTGAACATCTACCACGTCTTCGTTTCCCATAACTGCATCTTCCGCATCCAGATAATCGAAACACAATAAAGAGGAAAAGGCTAAGGACGCTACCCTGATGCACGTCGACGTTGACCGGAAATTTCTGCCGTGAACCTTGTGGTTCTCGCATTCTCGGTCATGTTTCAGAATAATCTGGTACATACATATGTACGTCTGGAACCTTTCGCGTCTTCGGTTCTGTCCATATAAGTTTCTTGGGAACCCTAACTGTCGATTTGCAATTATTTGTCGAAATCGGGCATTTAACATTCTTTCGGCAATCTTCACTGTATGCAATAGCGGTATTAGTTTAATAGAGCGTTCGGGAATTCCTATCGTCTTTAACTTCGTACATCGAAAGTAAGTCACATATTGGAAAATTTCTTAAGTCGTATATGTGGACTACACTAATAAGTGTCATCCTATCGCATGATAGCTAAATATGACAGTGACTCATTGCCTTAACATTGACACCCTTTATCAACACTGTACACATAAGGCTGCTAGAATTTTTAATTGCTATTTAATGGTGTAAAAGATATTCCTTTGAAATTTGCCTGCATTCTAGAGACATAGATACCTGAAATTTCACATACACATGAAAATACCAATTTATTTTTGAATATAAAATGCCTACAACTTGTATAACTTTGTTTGTTTTATAGCTGATGAAACATTTTCTTACAAACTAAAATTTGTATTTATTTCAAGTAAAAAAGTAAAAGAAAACATACAGGAAAGTTACAATCCATCTAGAATGGATCATATGATACCTTGTCCCCCATCTTCTAACTCACCAATAATAAAGTGCCAAATTTGTAACACAGATGCAATGATATATTTTTAAGACATTTTATCGCAAAACTTTTTTTTATCATAAAATATCTGGTTTCTAAGTTTCTAGAAAAAAATATAGATAGAAAAACAAAATTTTTTTTAAAAATGGTCGGGTATGCCACCCAAAAAGTGGTGGCATACGAACAGATTTTTTACTTTTCTTTTTCTTAGAAGGTCAATGATGCCCCTTAAGACTTAATCATCACTGTAAATAGCTAAAATAAGTTTTTTTTTTCTTAAGAACACATCCCCTTAAAGTGGGCATTGCATGAATGTCTATATATTTCGTTATATCGATATTTTCAGTTTTTAGGGCGTGATTTTAAAAATGTTTCTACTTCGGGGTCTAGAAAGCTTAAGGTATATACCAAATTTATCAACATGGAAGGCTAAACTATTGGTGACAGACGGACAGATAAACGGGCATGGTTAGATAGACTTATACAAATATATATACATTTGGGCGTCTATCTGTAAGGTATAAAGACGTAAACAAAATATTTTTAACTAAAATCGCATTCATTTTCATTCGATTTGCATAGGTATCGCTACTTTGTTTCAACACGGTTAACGAGTAAAAGTATCGATATCTTAGAGGTATTGATTCATCCATAGGTGTTGTGACGACACTAGAAAAAAAAAAAAAAAAAAAAAACACAATTACTTTTCACCACCAGTGTACGTCAAGAACATATGTATGACCAACACCCTACATAATTGTAAAACTTACCACTTTTCGAAAAACCTTAATTAAGCTCTTAATTACAAAATTATTACGCATTAAGGTCACCTTAGTACAAATTCATATATAAATCACAGTAAAAAGTCTTGAAATGTTCTACCTGATAAGAAGGCAAAAAAGCCGATGTTAAAACTTTTGTTGTTTGATAATGAATTAGTTGGCTAAGATAAGAAGGTGGGTAGTTTTTACTGAAACATTTTTTTTCCTTAAAAGTTACATTGAATTTTAATCAATCATCACAAGTTATGATAATACGAAAAACAATTTACCTCAAAATTTAGAGCTGTGAAAGTTAAACTTTCTTAAGATCGATTCCCTACTGGTTATAGACAATTACAGAGTGCTGGAAATTTAAATTTATGAACAATTTTATAATTTAGAGCAAGTTCGTCTTTTAAATTTGTTTAAAGCCAACAAAGGAGAAAGTAGGGTGAGCAGTTTTGTCATCAGAGACGGGTAACTCAAACTTAAAAGTTGTGAAATAATTCAAGAAGTCCCTGAGGGTATATTACCAAAACATGTCGTTTGCTCGTTAGATGAGTCTGGCACACAAGAATATGCAATATACCTAATCTATAGAACACAATTTCTTGGGGAGCTGGTTCACCAAAATTTCTATAAATGTACATGCAATAAGCCGCAATTAACTACATAGATAGGGTAAAGACCCCAATAATAGATATGATTTTTGCAGGTCTATATCTAATGAATGCGATAAGTGATTGAGGTTTTTTGTTGGATGGGTAAATACATATAATGCATACATATGAAGGTACATATATTTTAACTATATTGAAATCAACATGTTAACAATTTACTTTACTTTAGATGCCGTTACAGTCCAGGGTGAACCAGGGCTTCTTTCGCTAGCTGTCTCCAGTTTCGCACGCTGAGGTTCCCTCTATCTAAGGTGGAGTCTTCCTTTGTTGCATTGTCCCGCCGCGGGAAATTGATAGACTCTCCGGGCCGGTAGGCTGATGTCCATACATTCTGCATGTCTCTGCCATTTTAGGCATGGTATTCCCACCTTTTTGACCAGATTGATGTTGCATAACAGACAAGATCTTATAAGCAATCTTTAGGAGACCAATGCCTCTATAATTTGCGCAGTCCAGAGTATATCCTTTTTTTGTGGATCGGGTTTACGATGTTAAGACTACATTCATCGAGCATACTTCATCTGACTCCTTAGTAAATCATCCCCCGCTAGTAGGCCACCTGCTTCAGCAGTCTTATTTGATTTCAGCTTAGATATTGCTATCCTCACCTCATGTTGATCGGGTGGACGGAAGTGTTGGCTGTCATCGTCCAAATTGAGTAATTCTTTCTGCCTGACAGCAGCCTACTAGTCCTCAAAGCCGTTTAACAGTCTGCAGAAATGTTCTTTCCAGCACCATATTAACAATAGGCTACAAAAATATTAAATTAAAGGATCACCACGACTAATTGCGTACACTTTCATTTTTAGGAATTTGTTTTGGCACATTCTTTATTGCGAGTACACAAATATGATGACCGTGATGCGTACAAAATACATATACTATCCGCATTTTGATGAAAATCATCAGAAATAATTTCCCCTATCAATTTCACTCATAGATTGGTTGAAGCATCCAATATATAGGTTATTTTATATTGGTCATTCAGTACACCTTCCTAAAAAAAAAAAACGTCAAGTGTGACTCGGGTGAATGTGGAGAATACATTCGTTTGGAACAGTTTAGCTCTATAGGTTCATCACTATGATAAACATATATCAAACGTTTGATAAACTAACACCTTTTGGTAACTAAACTAAAATAATATTTGTCAGACGTTTGCGAGAGGTGGGATCGTGAAAAAACTTTTTGGTGTTTTCTGGGATTCGAACTTGAACTCTTGCGTAGTGATCCGACGCACTAACCACTACGCCACGACACACCTTTTGGTAACTAGTTCCCTTGAAATTTCCACGGTTCAGGGGGCTTAGAATTCTCAATTTGGTTGGCGCCCGGAGAAGTCCCAGCCCTGTACTTTAGAAGCTTTCTACCATTTTTTGGTTTAATGACATAAAGCAGAATCCTATATACTGTTGAAAAACAGTATTACTGCACTCCTACACTCCTGCACTGCGGCCAGCAAACTTGTCTCCAAATTAGTAGCCAGGCTTTCAAGCACAATTAGATGTTGAGTGAAAATCGAGTACTTCTACAGTTGGCTCTAATAATATGGTCACCCACTGTATGTCTCAATTTTGATTCCTGGTAATTCGCAGAAAAAAGTCATCAAGCGTAACTTTGTTCGCACATAGAGGGTTCCGTTCGGAAAACAAACAGAGCATTCTGCCGGTTGTTTTCTTGTATAACTTCTGAATTATTCAACCAGTTATGGTAACAATTTTTGGTTATTTAGAGGACTTTCGTGAAGAGCCTAGACACTCTTTTGCTGGTCCTATTTGAGGACTCGTGGGTAAGCTACATGAAATATCAATCCGTTACTTACATAAGAAATGTGATATCTCTCGAACCAAAAATATCATAATCAAATTTATTAGTCATTGTACACCCGAAAACGCTTTACCACCGTTATTTTTCTCAAATTATTGGGTTACGTATTTTGGAAATCCGAGAAGGGGTACACTCATTTTTCGAAAACATTTGTTCATTGTGAGATCGAATTTAAAATTTTAAATTCGAAAAAAAAGTATTTTTGACCAGTAATTATTCCAGAAACGACCCGTGTATTATAACGACTAAGTTTCATCAGAGAGGTTGATCTCTTCTTGCTAAAGGTTGGCCATAGCGCCCTGGCCATTGCGCATGTTTCCAGATGAATCCAAGTAAAGTATTATTCATTTGGAGGTTGGAATTTCATACCCCTGTCATATGGCATATGTCAAATCCACCTGTCATCCATAGTGACAAGTAGCCAGTTCTTGCTTTGGCATTTTACAATATGGATTGCTTAACCACGCATTAAAATTGTTGCATCTTACTTCAAAAATAACAGTTCTATGATATCTATGTACAACAAGTTGACACAGATTTTTTGAACAAAATCTACTTCAGCTATGAGGCCCATTTCTCTCTCGGGGACTATGTAAATAGACAAAATTACAGAATTTGGGGTTCTGAGAATTAAAATGTGATCGTCGAAAGGCAATTGCATTCAGCACTGGTGACAGTTTGGTGCGCGCTGTGGACAGGCGGTATGATCGGGCCCTATTTTGTTGAAAACGACGAAGGCTCCACTGTCACTGTGGATTATATCTGCGCTATAGTCAAATGATATGTGCGCTATAGTCAAATAATAACCAAACTTTTTTGGCCTAGGATTGAAGACATTGATGTGGGCGATATGTGGTTCTAACAGAACGGGGCTACGTGCAAATCAACACAGTCAAATTTGGCTCTATTGCACGAAAAGTTCCTCGGCCATTTAATTTCGAGATTTGGTGACATCAATTGGCCAAATAGATCGAGTGATCTGGCCCGTTTTATTTATTTTGTGGGACTATGCTAAAGATTGTATCCCCAAACTTGCAATACTTAAAAACCCACATCCGTGAAATTATGGTCGCAATGCAGCCAGAAATGTGCCGAAAAGTCATCGAAAATTCCCTCACAAGAAAGTTCTAACCGATGTTGTATTTCACATATGTATAATGGCGTAGTCCAAAATTTAAAACAGTAAAAGAAATGTGATTGAAGCTTTAATACTTTTTATTTTATTTTAATTTGAAATCCTAAAGCACAGGATGAATACATTTTTTGTAGGACCACCTCCAAAATAAAATTTGTTTACTTGTTTATATTTTATTTATTATACATTATAATATTTTATTTATTATACATTATAATACATGTTGTGTAAAAATCGTTCTCTATTTGCGAAACTCTTATAAGTATGATCTTCTTTGAAAGAGTCAGGTTAAGCAAATAACTTTTGTAAAATATACATACCGATCCCTGGAAAATAAATAATTGAACAACTGACGCAAGCAGCAGCACGACTGGAAGGGACCAACGGTTTTATTACGGGATCCTAATTGTGAAATTGAGGAGATTTTTATATTTTGAGTTCAAATGTGAACTTCTCGCGCAGTAATAAAACGCACTAAACACTCAGCCACGTCTCAATTTCCAATATAGTATTTAGTATTTAAGATTTTTTTGAGCAGTTGCCAGATTATAACGAACTGGTTTTGATAAGAATTTTGCTATTTGTTAGAGGACTTTTCTACGCACTTGGGGATATGTTTATTTTTACTGAACGGAATAAATCGTTCAGCCACGGGAAAATTTTCAGACGATGATGCTTTCGTTGAAAATAACTTTGTTCGGAATATTAAAACCAACACCACCATTTGCGATAAAACTGATAATTCATTTATTTTAATGATTGGTTGTACGTTGGAATTACAATGATTTTATATGGTCAAAAAAACACGAGGTTATCACATTGGCGATCAACCCAGAAAAAGAAAAAGTAAAAAAGCGACATAAGGCCATGCCTCGAAATGTGGCCCTATGACCCTGTCACGGCACCCCTTTCATAGGTATCTTAGTCTACAACTTAAAATAAATTCTGTTCAAACCTTAAATGTAATAAATTCTATATTAATCTCTTGACGCTGCAATAACGATGTAGCATGAAAGTTACCATTTGATCACTTAACAGTACACATAAACGTTTCGCTCCATGCTTGCTTCACTTGTGCGTTTTCTCCTTTTCTCAATCCGGGTATAAACTGTATTTAACTTCCTGACAATATTTATTACCCTGTGCTCTGTTGCCAGCCATTAACACCCTTCTGAGTATCGTAATATATTTTTGCAAAAAGTCTTTCATCCTTGTGCGACACTTTAAACCGTGTACTTTGAAAAAAAAAAAACTTTCCGATGTCAAAGTGAAAACTCCTATAAAAAAAGACAGAAATAATTTTCATAGCAAACAATGCAAGCGATTTCCCTTCGGTCTGTCTTCAACTGGTACGAAGGACATCCCCATCGATTTAAGTAATGAAATCACTTTCGTAATTTCGCTCAGTTGAGCGTGATTTATGCGCAAATAAAATGGAAACATCAAAAACACAGCACCGGTGACGGCGACGTCGGTTGATTGCACCAATAAAAGGCCAAAGTCCAAATGAGATTTATTCATGTTTCGGATGATATGTCGAACGGGTATACATTCGCAGAAGTTACTCAATAACCCTGCAGTAAGAAATCAGGTAAACCCATTTATCTTTAATGGTAATGTGGTTCATGTGTGCCAAACTGAATCGATAGAGATGTGGTTTGGATATTTGATTTAACTGACTCAATAAATACCACCGTAAGGTAGGGATATAGTGTAGGCTACTCGTATTTTAGGTTTCATTGTGTAATTAAAATAAATGATTGTATGACTATGCAGAGTAGTTATTGGGGCCTGAAAATCCCGTCCAAGTATACTTTAACTTTGATTATTTATCAAAGATAAGTAAATGGTATACTCGAGGGTTAGGATATTGAAACATTTTGAGAAATTGAAACCAACAAAGGGACAAATTTCATGGAAATGTTTGGATTCCTTAAGGGCTGTCGATTTTATGGTAAGCTTGTTTTATTGATAGACTTGTTGGGCTCCTTTTCAAATGGAATTAAGTTACAGGCTTATGGGTGGTAGATTTCAGAAATGTTTACATTTGTACGAGTACTGCTTCGTGGCTTATTGTTTAATTGATATTACCCAATAATTTTAACGTCTACTTATTTATTAATAAATAGATGGACTGATGTGGCTGAATTTACATAACTTTTGACTCTAATTATAAATGTAGACATGGTGCCTCTGGTTTGATGCCATTTCCGTGACAATTTTCATGCACGTGTATTTATTTTCTTACATATTAACTAATGAACGGATGTAAATATTTTTTAAATGAAAATGAAACCTAAGGAAAATATCAATTAAAAGAATTTCATTTCACTTAAAAACTGTCAAAATCGAGTCAAGTGTGAGTTGGATGTGGGGGGGCGGTCAAAAATCTTTAAATCATCCTTATCAGGCGCCTTACTCAAGAACTCCAGAACGGATTTCAATTAAATTTGACTTATAAACGCAAGTAATTATAATCGAAGAAGTGGTGATAAGATATGGTGAGGGTATTCGAATCATCTTTCTCATACGTCTAACTCAAGAACCATTCAACGGATTTTGACAACATTTGGGATTTAAGTTATGCTGGAAATGTAGACACGTCGTAATTGGATAGAGACGAGGTAAAATATGGAGGTGTGACTTTTTACCCCACGTATTCCGATATTTTATAATTTTTCTCTTACCTTCTCATAAATCGACATATTCTCAATTTTTTTCTAGTTTCGGGAATAGATAGGAGATGTTCCTCCCCATCCCACGATTTTTAAGCTTTTCAGTGCGAGAAACTTTTTCGCATGTCCCGCAATGCGGTACAAAAATATTTTTATTTTTTTTTTTTCTTAGGATATATTATGCTATAAAGCTCCCCATAAAAATATATTTTCCATTTTTTATTTTGCCTGAATGTTTTTGGTCTACTACATTTCGCTTTCAATTTCAATTTCAAATTTCGGCTGTCTGCCTTAAACAGTTAAAAAGTTACAAGCGTGTGACAGACACACGGACAGACGCACCGACACGCAGACGGATAAACGGACAGACAGACACTGTTGAATCAATTACGGGCTTGGATTAAAATACGCTAAACGTTTAATTCTTAAACGACAGGCGGCTTAATGGATTAAAACAGAATTGGGTTTATTATTATTTCTAAGAGGGGTATCTTGCACCGCAATATAGTGGTCTACTAATACCTTGGAGAGGTTTGGTCCCTCATTAGAACTATATTTGCTTTTGACAGTATTGCTATGTCGCAATTTCCGTATTTTTTGTTTAGATTAATTTGGACGTATTTATCTTTTTCATATATTTCGGCCTGAAAGATGCTGGCACAATTGCCCCAATGTGTTCAAAGACTTCCTTCCTCAGTTCTCGACCCGTTTGAACACCATTTCATTGTAAAATTTTTACTGCAATTTACTACGATTTGACCGATTCAATGTAGTCATTACCAACAATTTGTTGGGAATTGATATTTTATTTTTGGTCTGCATCGGCATCTTGGTAGAGTTGTTATTCATACGTATGTATAAGGGAAAGTATTGGTTTCGTGAAAAAATTCGACCACGAGATTCTGTTCAATCTTGGTATTGCTGTAATGGAGAATCTAAAAAAAGTGGGTCTCGTAATTTTGTTCGTCTGTACGCACGACTGCAGCCTAAACGGCTGTATGTATTTTCTTCAAACTTTATATCTGGAGTCTGTGGATTAAAATTTAAAGTGAAATAGAATTTTCATTCGAAATTAAAGATATTTTTTTGTTGAAATTTAATATTTGAGTTACAGTTGATAAATGTATGCGAACAGATGACTTACAGATTTTTGCCAAAAACTTTGTATAACAGTACTTTACTTATTAGCTGGTTTTTGAAAATTTGCTACTTCTCAGGTATGACTCAATCGATTTTGTACGAAATCAATATTTAAAAAATATTTTACATGTACAAAGTTAAGGTATACCAAGTTTTGGCAAATTATTTTTAAAGGACTTAAAAAAACAAACTGTTTAACGATTTTCTTTACATTTTAAATCTGAGTGATGTGCAGATAAACAACATATACGTATACAGTACCGAAATAAGTATAATGACAAACATTCTCAAACTGTTCGATTTGATGTAGCGACTGCTTACGTAATGCTAACATACTGTGAATCCAAAACGTAGGTAAGTAAATTATCTCTTAAATAGAAAAAATAATGCAGCTTTAACTACAAGATCAGTTTAGAAACAGATTGAGTTGTCATTACTAATTAAAGAAGCAGTACAAAATAGGTGAAATAAGAACAAAGGCACCGTATTTAGTTTACAATATTCAAGTTTTTTGATAAGTTTTTTTATTTAAAGTGTGTGAAAATATTTAAGCGGTAATTTCACAAGTAAATTAAACTTCTCGTGACTAAGAATTAGTATAATTGAATTCTCATTTAGCCATGACCCGCGGAATCGATTTGACCACGGAAGAATGCACATAAAGAGCACGGTCTATCAAATAGTTTAATTACTCGTACCACGAAGGTACGTCGATCCCCTACCATTGTGAGTTATTCCCTTAATTTGGGTGAAATTAAGGCTCTGCTAGAAGATCCGCTCGACCAAGCTTTCTTAGCGCCCGTAACAAAAATGTTACTTCACGCGAAGCCAGGCAAAACAGGCTAAATGCTGGTCAGATAAGAGCGCAAGTTGGATCTTCCAGTAACTCTAAGAAGAGTGCAGTAAGTTTTGAAACATTCGATACACAAAGATGATGAACAAGCCGCAATTGCAGCAGCATCATAAGGACGCCAGGCTAAGGTAAGGTTTACCAGAGACCACATAAAAAAAAATAATTTGGACCGTCCCAACCAGTAAAAATGAGCGGCACTCCGGAGGTGGAAGTGTGATGGTTTGAGCTGCATTTGGATTTTATGGAAAAATCCCTTTGATGTGGGTACCACCCAGAATGAATGGAGAACAATACAGAGAGATGCTGGAATATGCCCTAGACAAATTTGGAGAAATTCCGGCGGGTGAAAACTTTATTTTTCAGCAAGCCAATGCTCCCATTCACGCGAATGGTTTGAAGTCAGCGGGACAAAGTGTTTACCGTGGCCATCATGTAATCCTGATCTTAACCCAAACGAAAATATGTGGAAGATCATGGCTAGAAAGATTTATTCGAATGGGAGGCAGTCGAGCAATGTGAACGACCTAATAAGACAAATAACTGATTCATAAATCGAGCTTTATGGTGAAGTTTTACAGAACTTGATAAATTCCATTTTGAATAGATTTGAAGTTATTAAGAAGTACTGAGTTACAGTCGAATAGGTAAAACCCAAAACTTCGTCGATTTCATACGTGAAATGCTTACTGTCTTTATACTTGTTTCGCAGGAAAAGTTAATGTTTTTGGAGTTTATTAACGATGAACCTATTTGATTATTTATTAAATAAAGTTAATATTTTTCCCCTTTAAAATATACTCTTAAATTTTCTCGCATATGGCATACAATTTGCTCTGCTTTCCTGCTTATCGTCCACCACTCGGCCAAATATAACAGAACTGAAAGAATCATCATTCGGCACAGAATACATTTTATTCGAAGTTATGCATTTTGAACCCAGCAATGATTTCACAGTTTAAGAGCAAATATAATTCGATATATGTACATGAACTCCTTCGATAACTTTTAATTTAGAACTATCTTCAGTGATGTCTTTCCAATTCGGTAGACAGACTCTTCTTTATTTGTTGAAAGCCTGTGCTTTTAGACCCCAACTCTTATAGTTTATTCGCCTCATGTTCAACGTAATAGCCTATATGACGACTCACTAGGAATTTGGTATGATGTCGGCATTGTCAGCGTAGCCCAGCAGCTAAGCAAACTTATGCTTCCATGCTAACCACTATCTTGCATATTATCTGCCCCAGCACGATATTAGAGAAAACACATGGCTTCGCATCTCCTTCCGCCGCATATTTGGAACTGTTCAAAGAAAGTATCTCTTCGGATACAGGGCAGCTATCCTTCGTCCTGCTTAGAGACAATTGATGATATTGTTCCATCTGTTGTTTGCCATTTTTCTGGATTCAAGGCGAAACTTTATCGATTCTATAGGAACAAACTTCTTCCTATTTTCAGAGAAGTTCCGACCCGCACCTTCGTGTACCAACTTGACCACTCTGTAGTTGCCCGGAACATCCCTCTGTCCTGGAACCCAACACAGCGAAACGTAGTCGCATCTGATCTCATTCAAGGACTTGCGGCATTGCTTTATCAACTTGGATCGTATTGTCGATGATTCCAAGGCTATACAGGCTGCTTGATATCACCGCTTCGCTTTGCACTTTATATAAATGATTTACATAATTATATAGGAGCTGAGGTATGTAGATGGTAACTATGCAAAGAATGGTAGACCAACTGGAACATTACTGCAATGATAACAACCTTGGTGTAAATCTAAGCAAGTTAGAGATCATGGTCTTTCGATACGGAGGTAGACTATCTGCGCAAGTAAGATATTTGTTAAGGGAGAGAAAATCAGTATAGTGTAGAATGTAGCTACCTAGGTGTATATAGAAAAACAAAACTTCCAGAATTTACCTTAAATTATGCGTTGATATTGGAAACTTACACTTACGGTATATCACGAAGGCTGCGTTCCACTATGATGGTAGTAGATTACCACAAAAACTGACCAAAATACTGCTAAGGAAAGAACTGTTTTGGGTCAAGGCACTTAATGAGATCGGTAATAGCCTCAACATTCAACAGAATGAAGAATTAACTTTACAAGTAGAGTGGGATAGAAGGAATATCGAATTTATAGAACAACTCAAGCTGAAAAATCATCAACAGAGGTCGGTAAGTGCAACTGGGAGCAATCCATATCTATAAACATCTAGACTATATGAGGGGCCAACATTAAGTATCATCACTTGGCTTTTCAGAGCATGCAATTTCCATCAATCGAGCTGGATGAAAATTGATTCAGACCAAATGAAACGAACCTACGAGTATGCACGCTGTCAATTTAAGGGAGACAGAAACGATGCAACATTTCCTGCGCTAATTCCCAGTTCTCAAAAAATTTTGATCAGCTGATTATGGGAAAAGTTCACTTTTAGAAAATGAAGTAATACAAATTTTGAATGGAGAGTTATTTTCAAATTGGGAAAAACTAATTCGATACTTAAAAGCCGCTTTAACATATCGAAAAATGATAATTTTAGAATAAAATTAAACTTGGCTGTTCAAAATTGGCTGAAAAATTGTAATTTATCATAAGTACTTCGTCTTTTTTTCTTTTGCACTACAGTCCTCTGTGAACTGTGGCGTCAACCGAATCTGCCTCTATCTTATTCGATCTAGAGCCGTTGCTCTTTAGCTGTTTATTCAAAGTTAAACATTAGCTGTTCTAGTTTCCATTTCATTTTCAATGCATTTTTATTAAATTTCAATTCATTTTATCTTACTTGCTAAATAAAAACGCTTAATACTGGCTTAGCTAACTTAGCTATGTTCTTTTAACTTACTGGCCCTATACGGGCGCACTAAGCTAAACCTAATACTTAAAACTATGTCTCTCGACGTAATCTAACTTAAATTCTTTATTAATTTCATTTACTTTTTTTTTTAATTAAAGTCCGGTTCACGCAAAATCTGTACGCCATTTGATGATTATTGCAGCGCCTCTAGCGGTAAGTAACGAACTATTGTGACACACACTTTTTCAGTAAAGCTTAACTGTTAATTGGTCCAATTTTTTGTTTTGATTGGACATGTATCAGTGGTTCTGTGCGCAATTGAAATTGAAAGTTGCAAAATAATAGTGAACAAATTTCTCGAAAATATATATATTAATTACTAAGAAAAAATTAGAAAACTTAGTACATGAACTGTTTTCTATTTTTTTTTTTTTTTGACTTATATCTACATATGTATATATAAATAAAACTTAAAAACTACCTTAAAATAAACCATAAACTACCTTATTCTACCTTACTCTAATTACGTAATTATATACGTACTTTTTTCTTCTTCTTTTTTTTAAATCCAAGTGCTGTGCTTAGTTTTTTTTTTCTCTAAAAACCTAAAATAAAAACTACCTAAACCTAAGCTATGTAAGTCGGCCATAGAAAAACTGCCAACTTTAAACGGGCTATCCCGGATTGTGAGGGAGCGGCGAAGGAGTTCCCTCTGTCTGAGTCCATCTTTGGTCTTAAATGGGTAGGACAGATCAGCTCCGATTTTAACTTGGCATTCGACTTTTCCAGAGTTTGTCTGACGGAAAAAATGTGATCGGTCATACACTCCGTCTCACTTGATTACGAACAGGCAGTTTTTTGTTTTAATTTTACGATATTTTTCAAACCCTTCGCTAATCTGGGAAAAACCAATTGCACAAGGAATGAAGGATATATTATGTTTATATTATAAAAAAAAAGGGATTAAGTTGATAAATGTAACTTTCATGACGCTTTTTCCAAAAAGGTCATAAAATTTACCTGTTTTTTTTTTGTCTCACTTGATTACGAACAGTAGCTAAATCTACCTGTTACCATGTTTTAAATCAAATAAAAGGATACTTAAAGTATTAGGGAGCTTAGTTCAAGAAATAACTTCATACAATCCACAACTATGGGTAAAGGAAAGACATTAACCAAGGAGGAAATAGGCCAAATTCGAGCTTACCGGGAACAAGGAAAATCCATCCGTTTCATAGCCAGCAAGATTGGAAGAGGCGCCAATGTTGTGCACAGCTTTATTAAGGACTCGGAGAAGTATGGAAAAGAACCGCAAAGGAAGAGTCAGCAAAGCAACAACTTGTCATAAAAGGCGGGCCATACTGAGAGTTGCTTCAAATTCAAGGATCTCCGTAAGTAAAATTAAGGCAGAAACTGGAGTTACAGCTAGCAGATTGACTGTTCATCGCGTGATACAAAAGGCCAGCCATATTCGCCATGAAAAAATGAAGAGGAAACAACCATTGAATGCGGTACGTAAAATCCAGTGGCTTGATTTTGCAACAAGTCACATCAGGTGGAATCGAGAGTGGCATACCGTCGTCTTTTCTGATGAAAAAAAATTTGATTTGGATGGACCTGATGGATACAGATGTTATTTCCATGATTTGAGAAAAGAAGAAATACATCTTCAAAGGCGACACAGCAAAGGAGGTGGTGTAATGGTATGGGTAGCAATAAGCTATTACGGAACTGTGGAGCTGGATTTCCAAAGCTCCAAAATGACGGCAATCACTTACAAATCGATACTGGAAAGAGCTTTTCCACAGCTTTCGGAGATATTTGGTGGACAGCGATGGACTTTCCAACAAGACAATGCACCGATACATACCGCACGGACAACAAAAGCCTGGATTCAGAACTAAAATGTAAACCTACTTGCATGGGCGCCATATTCACCCGACCTGAACATAATGGTAAACGTGTTTTTAGTCGCTTACAATCATAGAATCGAAAATCGTATCGCTGTGATCGGCTTCTACAAGTGTAATATGGCAAAAGGTGAAATCTTTCGCTTGGAATCACTCGTTGTTTTGTTTATCGTACTATTAAATTATTCGAGGATACTAGTAGAGTCGTGACCGTCAAAGGACTCCGGGAGCCATCAAAGCCGTGTAGGCTTGAACCAGACGCAAACCACTGAGAAAGCAGAAGATCTTGTCGCGGGAAATGAACATTTCGCAAAAATCTATGTCTCGCATCATCAAAGACTTGAAACTACAAAAGACACTGGACACCTGCTAACAGTCGCATTGAAGCAAAAAAAGTAAGTAAAAATCAAAAGCTCTCTTAAGGCGGTACGCTAAAAATGCTCACAAACAAATTCTGTTCACCGACGAGAACATTTTTACCGTCGAAGAAACTTTTAATAAACAAAATGATCAAATGTATGCTCGGACATCAAAAGAATCTCCAGAACTTATTCCAAGGGTTGAAAGAGGCCACCACCCCGCAAATGTAATGGTATGGTGGGGAGTGAGCTACGATGGCATAACCAACCTACCTCCATTTTTGTGAAAAAGGAGTCAAGACTTCGGCGAAAGTTTACCAAACCACTGTTTTGCAAGACGTCGTTAAGCCTCTAAGACGAACAATATTCGCAAACAAGCACTGGACATTCCAACAAGATTCTGCTCCAGCGAAACCCACCCAGGCGAAAACCACTCAAGAGTGACTAAAAAAATGTACCTAACTTCATATCACCGGATGATTGGCCAGCTGGTAGTCCGGATCTTAACCCTTTGGATTACAAATTGTGGTCCATTTTAGAGCGAATGCCCTGCTCTACTCATCACCGAAATATTGAGTCATTGAAGCGAGCTCTTGTCCGCGCTGTCGACAACTTTCCGATGAATGAAGTCCGTAATGCGATTGATGATTGGCCAGTGCGTCTCAGGTCTTGATTTAAGGCAAATGGTCGCCATTTCGAATGAAGTCTTCATTCATTTGGCATAAGTTTTTCTTTGTATCAGTATTTATGACTAGACTAGGTATATTATTTTGTATTATATGTATGTGGCCCTAAGACGACTCTCTGTTAGCGGACCTGATTAGCTTTTAAGTTTTTTTTTTTTTTTTTTCCAATTTTCTGTAGAACTCGCAGTCCACTTCTAGATCGTTTGGATCGCCTGGCAACATTCCTCTCTTCTCGAAACTCACCACTCAATATTTTTTTCTTTTAAATAAAGTTTATTTATTCAACTAATTAACAATTAATTGAATATCCAAAATAATAAACAAAACGAATTATTTACAACAATAAATAAACAAAAATGGCAACATAAGCACTCACATTTTAGGAATACCACTTATTGGTGCGAACAGCCGAATACCATTATGAGTGCCTGAACCTTTACAAGGAGCTCTGTGGCAAGGAGTCCAACCAAGAGACTTCAATGTTTTATGATTAAGCACCAAACAAAAGTAAACAATCTTCAAAAATTTAACCAATTATTGTCCATTTATCTAAAAATGGATAAAAGGTAGACCATTCGAAATATAGGACAGTCAAAAAGTGACATTTCAAAGTTTATTAATATAAATCAAGTTGCTACCCCCCATAAAATATTTGCCCTAAAATATGTGCGCCCTTAAAAATGCTATAAATAATAACAACTTTGGGTCGAAAGAAAAAAGATATTAAAAATCCAAACGCAGATAAAAAATGGTTCCACTTGTGTCAACTTTCATCCCTTTCAAGAGTAATAGCTGCGACATAGGGGGCCAGTGATTAATTCTCAGATATGTTTGCTGTATGTCCTTTGTGCTCCCTACCCATACAGTTTGTGTACCTATTTATTAATCGCGTGGAGTCGTTGTTGTTGACTGCGGCACCAAGTAAATTTTTCACTGTACGTGTGTACATACCTACAATTTACACCAGCTGAGGAATTCCAGTGTCAACTGAACTGTGGCAACAGAAAAATATGTACACCGTTCTGACAAAGTTCGGGGGGAAAGTAAAATTTATTACACCGTCGTCGTCGTCGTCGTCGTCCTTTAAAACAACAGCAAAGGTATATATAGGTACAAGGTGAAGGCAAAGTTTAAAAGGACAATGGTGAACTTACGAAGCTATAATACTTTCTCTGCATTTTGTAGTGTTGGGTTCATTGTCAGGCACACCGAAAGAAATGGCTTCCATAAATGAATGTTATCATCTATCAGTTGTCTATAGCGCAGAAATTTCTCATTTCTAATACATATTTAATAGAATAAATGACATTTTTATGATTGGAAAGGTGAGTGGAGGATTGGAAAGAACTTAATAACTCAAATAATGAGGTTCCTTTCTTTTGAAAGTCCTTTCTTTATTCGATTTTGATGTGCATGAAAGAGTTCTGGCATTTTTGGGGAGAAAAAAGGATCTAAAGTCGTTTGGTTCAACGTCTGAAGACGTCTAAGCTTCGATTTACAAATTGTTTTTTTGTGTTTTTCCTCTTGTTTCTTTGAACCCTTAGTAATTGTTGATTGACGGTTGACCCACGAAATTAGTCAATATCATCCTTCAGGATCGGGCAAATTGACAAGACAAAGACAATCTGCTGTTTCGGGTGAAAAAGGTTTTCTTTTTTCTTCTCGAAATGGAAGTTTAGAGAATTTTCTGGCAGGAGAATATTCTGCATTGGTGGTATTACCTATAGTATCTAATGAGCAATTTTGAAGTTCATACTTACATCGATTGGAATTATTACCACATTGCTACTCAATTCTCATGTCGAACAAAACAACGTTTGATCCCCAATCTGATGTCCTTCTGTCCTCCATGACAGAATTCACACAAAACTCTTATGAAACTTCATTGAAGTTAAAAAATGCACATACCTACGCACTGTTCTTCCAAGAATCCCTTTTGCCATTGTATGACTGTTGAATCTTTCTGCATTCAAGCTACGGACGGGAAGTCATCTTGCCTTCAAAAAATTAAACCACCGCGTCATTGACGAAAGAACACCACAAGATATCACCCAGGACCATATACACGACAGACTCCGCCGAACAGAAAAACTCCAGCGAATGAAAGAAAGGAAAAGAATACAGTTACTACATCTACTAACTTGAAATTTCCGCTACATAGCAATAGTCCACCGAAGTTCCAGAACAGCAGTGTTCTTCAAACAAAAACACAATGCATGCAATTTTGGGGTTGTCGTCGTTCGTTTTGACAATAGAAAAGTTCTGTTCCCGTGAATGTCGATGGAAAGTCAATTCCACGGTTTTTAGAAGAAGATATGGGTGACCGTTCGATTAAGTCTCGAATTGAATTGATATCGAATTAATTAACAGAGGTAACCTTTTTTTAACAACAGTAAGGTATGTGCAATGATGAAAATGCACCTTATTTTCTCCATAAACCATCGGATACTCGTATCAATAGAACAGTCAAACAAATTGTGACAAAGATGGCGAATAAACTGAAGAAGAAAGGGCCGACAGGGGAAGAGCAACGAGCAGCGATATCTACTCTGTCGTCTCCAAAATTTGGGAATTATCTGTATAGACACAACCTTTATAAAAAGACATCCAACGGGGACAGATCACAAGAATTTGGTGCCTAATTGATGTCGCTAAATCTCGAAATTAAATGACCAGGGAACTTTTCGTGCAATAGAGCCAAATTAGCCTGTGTTGTGTGGTACGTAGCCCATTATGTTAAAACCACATGTCGCTCACATAAATATCTTCAATCTCAAGCCAAAAAAGTTAGTTATGGTTTGACCATAGCGCAGAGAATTCACCGTAACAGTGACGCCTTTGTCATTTTCCAAAAAGTACGGCCCGATCACACCGCACCAAACTATCACCCATGGTGGATGCAATGGCCTCTTAACGATCAAATTTGAATTTTCAGAACCCCAAATTTTGCAATTTGGTTTCTTTACGTAGCCGCCGAGCGAGAAATGGGCTGAAAAGATTTTGTTCGAGAAATCGGCGTCAACTTACAGATACAGCTATATTACAGAACTGTTATTTTTCTAGTAAGATGCAATAATTTATATGCATTGAGCTGTGGTTAAGCGATCCATATTGTAAAATAGCTAGGCAAGAACTAACTACATATCACTATGGATGACAGATGGATTTGATAGGTGTCATATGGCAGGAATATGAAATCCCAACCTCGAAATAAATAACTCTATATGTTCGCCCATATAGTATTCATATTTTAAATTTTTTACAAAATGCAGTAAAATACTTAGCTGACATATGTCCAAAATGTAAATGTTACTGGTATAGACATATATCCAAAATAACTTACATATCAGTAGATATCAATATTTTGAAATCGCATAACTCTGCAGTAAACTTAGACCTAAACGCAAATAGCTTTAAAAAGCACAAGGTTTTTAAAGAGACACGCCTCCAAAAAGTAGGCGTAGCCATATATAATGTATAGACGAAATTAAGAGGCAGTTAAAGTCTGCCTGCTTATATGCCAAATTTCATGTTCCTAGCTTAAAATTTAAGGCCCAAAACTGAAGGATGGACAGATCGACATAACTTTTGTTACTGATCACAAATATGCTCGTATACTTTTGGAGATATACCGTTATGCTACAAACTACATATGTATCCAAATTAATATATCCTGGATAAGGTATAAAAATAATGTTGCTGCCGCTTTAGATTCGACTTAAAAACCAGTAAATAACTACTCGTATTTACTAAATTAGAATAGACATTTATGAAATTTTATAGTATAATACAATTCTTATTTATAATGAAAACTTTGACAATAAGATAATTAAAACGACTTAATAAAAAAAATTTTAGATGTAAGCGTTGCGATTTGACTCTGAATATAATCATAAACGGTGAATAAAAATTTTAAAGAAACTTATCTCGAAAAACGATCTTCTGTTAAAAAAATGAAGCATCACTGCCGCCAATAAGGACCAAATCCATTGATTACAGTCAGATATGTATAATTCCAATAATGTGCAGATATTTTTGAAGAATACACCCCAAAAAATAAGAGCGTAGGTAGGTATAAACTTTGTGTGGGAAAATTACGAAATATTGTTAATTTATCCTAAAATATGTATGTTTTAGTAATCCAGTTTGAAATTCATCAAAATCGGATAGAAGGGGGTAAGATATGGGGTGAGTGGCTATCTGCACTTGTGTAGATTAGATTTAGATTTATATTCGATTTTTTTTTATGTACTTCAAAATTGATTACAAAAATGTTTGATTGACAATACAATCATATATGTACATACCTATGAAGATAATTTTCCAAATCTCATTTAATATGAAATAGCAAAATAAAGTAGATTAAAATTTATTATAAATGTCCAGTCAATATCCTCTCGCGATATTGTAGTGCGATTTTGCAATATCGAAATAAATTAGGAATATTGATATCGTTGTGGAGTGTTATGACTTAATTCTCCGACAGGGCATCGCTTTCCAATATGTGTGTTCGTGTTTACCGCACAACTGGACATTTGCCATTGAGATGCAGAGTATCCTCCCTCTGCCAAACTGCATAGAAGAGGTAAATCTTCTCTGTGAGGTACATAATTAAGTTTTAAGAGTTCGCCCCCGCAGCCTCACGATATTTCATCGGTGCTCACTCATCCCGAAAGTAATTCTTCTGCAAAAAATTGTGGTTCAAACGGCTGTATATCATTCTGTGTATAGATCCCGGAACTTCCTCCCTCTAAATACCTTGCCTTAGTCTGAGCATCGAATCCTTCAATGAGCTGATAAAGCTGGTTTTTCAAACACTTTAAATCCTCGTGATTAATTTCAATACCACAGCCGCGAGGTAATTCCACTTTTTGGAATCCGGCATGTTAACACGTTGACTGCCAAGGTATTTTTCAGGATGTAAAAAGCCAACTTAATTTAATCATATTATATTATTAATATGAGCTGTTTCCAGCAATAAAAATGTAGTTTGGCGTGTTGGGTGGGAGATGAAATATTATTTAGAGGTACTGTCTCAGTAGTTTCTCAATGGATTCATATTTTTTACATCCCCATACTTATTCTGCTTAGAACAGAATAGACCCGATACTGCTTCAAAAACTTTATATTTAGCACTGTGTGCAATAAATTTGCTGTTGAAGCATCTCCTCCAAGCTAAATTAATGGCTGCTTTCGATTTCACTAGTTTCTCCTCGAAATGAATATCCATATTAAAATTTTTCATAAGGAACACTCCAAAGTACTTATATTTCTTCACCACTTCAATTAATTCCCCACTGTATTTCAATTTCTCGTTAACATAGTATCTGCCATAGTATCTTTAGCCTTATTCAAATTGACGGTTAAGTTAAATAACCTGGAGTAATCACTAAGTCAGATAATCATATGCTGTAACGCTTCTGGGAAGTACGCCAATAAGACTATGTCATCTGTAAATAGAAGGGCCGAAAGGGTTAATTGAACCAGCTAGAGCTTATCATTAAGCAAGGAATGCTTCTGAAGTTAGTATTCGCCAGGTTGTTGAAGAGAAGAGCCCCCAGATGGAGAAGTCTTTTGGAGAGGGCTGGAGAGGTATACAACCGTTTGAAAAGATGCTTAAACTTTTAACGTATAAATCCAATCTATTAAAGCGTTTTTGATCTAGCATACGCTGGATATGTCTAGAGACTTGGTAGGTCGTGAAGGTTTCCCACCTGTTTTGTTGATTGTATCCAGCATAAGTAAATGTTTACATTTCATCCCAAAGTTTGCGAAGGCCATGTTATATACGAATATACATATGAGACTACAAAATCGAACTTTTCTTCAGCACTTAATTACTTCCTTTCGCTTGAAGCAACAAAGTGAAATTAATGCAAGTTCTACTCACGTATTTTAGCTGGCAAAGGCATAAACTTCACCCACCACACATTCATCACCGGAAGCACAGTACCAGATCAAGCGCTCCATTCATTAAACATTCACAAGGATTCTCACCCATCGCGCGAACACACAGACGACTCTCGTTATCCTTCTAGCTCCAATTGCAATTTTAATCAATTAACATGCCAATTTAATTTGCCATTATTGCTTTGCGGAGGGGGTAGGTACACGTTAATCAAGAAAAATACTATCCATGTGCTGCGCATTTGTTGCGTTGGCTCTATAGTTTGAGCTGAAGAATCTTTAATTAATTTGCTCAGCAAACAAAAAAAAAACATTTTAACGCTTGTGAGAAATTGGAAGGATTAACTAAATTAATGGACTTATTTTGACAAATCCACTTGTTTGGTAGGGATTATAAATAATTGTTCAATTCGAGTTAATTTGTAGCAACATGCTGGCGATGGGAATGGATGGAATTTATTTAAGTGCTAGTTGTAGTCCTTGTTATTAAACCCTGGGATTTTGATGAGCTCAATGTCTGTGTGGCACAGATGGGCATAATAGACACGAATGTGGCTAATTGTTGGGCTTATAATTCTTATTTCTTTGAATTTATGGGGAACATGAGATTGGAAGAAAACCGTGATGAGATATAATTTGAATTGCGTGATTGGTTGCCTTTTCATTTGCTTAAGCTCTCAATTCTCCGACATTAAGTGGGAAATGAAGGCAAGGACCCATACAAATTGAAAGCTTTCCTCCCGGTACTCTAAGTTATCCTCTTCATCGCGTGGGAATACGCGATGAAGTTTCTTATTATTCTTAGTTCCACAATACCTCCTCCAATTGAATTCTAATGCCAGAGAAATTATTCTATTCTTCGAAGCTGCCGAATATAAAGGACACTATTTTCAGCGTAGCAATCTTACGTACTATATTTCATGGTGAACCCAACCATAGTTAGTTGTGAAGTTAACTTTACACTTTAGTTGATTTGGTTTTGAAGAATTTAGCCAACTTCGATCGAAACTACTTGGGTAAATTTAAACACTAACCTGGTAGTAATCATCTTTTCAACGATTTCCAACTAGTGCCACTGAGTAAGGCCGGGAGGTTAACACCGCCTACTTTTAGAACCAAATGCTTTACATAACGCAATTTTTTATTTTAGCCATGCAGGCGTTGTTGAGATCGTTGAGATCATTGAAAGGGTATTTACCTACATAGTGTAGCTTCTCCAATGTTGGCGAAGCATGTACATATGAAGTGTACTCCTGCAGTAATCACTATAGGGGATGCCCAAGCTTTGAGCATGCTTACCCATAGTACAGTACCCTGTTATTTTATTGGTTAGTTTTGAAACAGTTCCTCTCTTGTGTTTCAGAAGTTCGTTAAATCTCTTTTGATATAGTTCTTGGCGGTATTACATATATAGTTTGCGCTATCTAACTCATCTGCGTGGATAAGGTACTTAGTAAAAGACATTGACGTTGTACTGTCCAGCTATCTCGTTGAAAGATACGCGGCAGTCTTTCACTGCGTTAAATCTAATAGTGCTGGGTGTGAGGGATTCGATCGCTGCCTAATCAGTTTGCTATACCACATGCTTCGTCCTGAAAAGAAGGTGAATTAAATAATAGGCACTTTTGAATTGCTGATGTTGTTAATATCGTTAAACCAGAAAAACAACCAAGGATTCAATCACACACAATCGTATTGTCATTGTTGTGAAAGAGCCACGATGTGTGAAATGCGCCGGAAATCACCTCTCCAAAGACTGCGGAGTAAGGAAACCTCTGCAACGTGTATTAACTACTAAGGAAAACGCCCGGCTAACTATCGAGGCTGCGAAGTAGCTAAGGAGCTGCAAAAAAAGGAGAATACATTTTTAAAGCCGCAAAATCAACACTCGAAGCCAGCAAGAAAGGCCAAGCCTAGGTAACAAAACAAAATCCATTTGGCTCTGGTCACAAAAACATTTAGGAAAAAAGTGAAAAAAGAAAAGCCATCGGGATTTGGACGTCATACATCGGGCGCGCAAACATACGCTCAAGCCGCGGCTTCAGAAAATGGAAGAACCAAAAGTTGAGTTCCCTGTACTCATATTTCACGTTTTCTCCATAATTCTTGCGAAACTTGAGGCACAAAGTGAAATAAATAAACTTTTGTTCAAGAGATTAGCTAAGATCGACAATAGACAACGAGATTTGAAACGAATGCTCAAAATACTAACTTGGAGTGCCAACGGATTCGTACACAAACTTGACAAGTTTGAGATATTCATAGGAGAAAAATATATTGTCATAAGCTTTATCTCGGAAACTCATATGAAGATGGAATCGAGTGCATATATATGAGTCTATAATGATTATTGGTGACGATTTTAATGCGAAACACACCTTCTGGGGTTCAAGATGCATCTCAGAAAAAGGTAGAATGCTCTATGAAGCGGGTATGAAATACAGTTGTGACCTCCATTTGACAGACAAATCGACATGCTGGCCGGCTGATACTACGGATCAAGAAAAACCATAACGAATGAGCATTCAAGCGGCCATATTTGCCACCCATCTAGAAGAGACTTTTAAACCGTTTGAGGATCAAGCGCTTATTCATAAAATTGCGCCGGAAATAGGACATGACAATTACACAATAACAAGTGCAACGCTAACGAAACTCAAAAAAAAAATAAAGACATCAAAACCTAAGAAAGCTACTGGTTACGATTTAATAGCCGGAGACGTTTTAAGAATCTTGTCTAGAAAATCATTAATCAAACTTCTCTATACACTACGCTTAGATTGAAATGGAAAGTTGCAGAAGTTATAATTGCACTAAAACCAGGAAAACCACCGAGTAACACGAAGTAGTATAGACCCATTTCGCTCCTCCCAATTATATCCACAGCCGTTTATTGAGGAACAACATCTTATCCCTGATCACTAGTTTGGGTTCAGAAGCAGGCATTAAACCATTGACCAGGTACATAGAATATCTGATGTAATTAAGAAAGATCTTGAAAAAAAGGTTTCCTCAAGTTTATTTCTTGATGTCTCGCAAGTCCTTGTTAAGCTACAGCATGAAAGCTTGAAGTTCAAACTACGATAAGTTCTGCCTGTATGACTATATAACATACTGACAACATATCTCGGGAATAGACTCTTCCATGTCATATGTACACAGAACCGAATACTAGTAATTTAAACAAATTTCAGCAAGGAAAAGTTCTTGGTCCGTTCCTGTAAAAAAGGCTGAGATGCTGTTTAACCGCTAACTTCTGTTTGGAAAATGGTAAAATGGGTAGGGAGGTTAGGGGAAAGGTGAATGTCCAGGTTCTCTGGGAACCACCAGCACCGGCTTGATTCCAAGAGTAGGCGGTGTTTACCACCCGTCCTTACTCAGTTGCAACACAGTGGACCTACTTTTGGTCCAAGTGTGACTTATCGAGGACCACTCCAAACCAACCAACCAACGCGGATTCTGTTCTTATTAAACCATCACCTGCTTTGTACGGCCTTTCCTTCTTTTCTTTCCTTTTTTTTCTATTTAATCTTCGCTTAGAAACGGCGAACCTACACCACTGGAACAGCACACGACATGCCGATTGATTTTGCATATGTATAGCTAGAGATTAACAACTTCTGGAAATATATCTCCTGGGAGTGAATTCCAAAGTTTTCTTGTCATTACTTTTTGATAATAAAAAATAGTCACATGGAGCCATATTGAAAGATTTCCTCCTGAAAACTCTAAGTTCATCTTCGCATTCTTAATAATTAAAATCATCATCATTTATTTTCAACTGGCCGAAGGCAAAGCCGATTTTATTTTCATTTAAATGCAAAACTGTCAAAGTCAATTGTTTCCCTAGCTGTCACTCAGAGGTCCTCTTTCATAGCATATCGCCTCGTTTCTCCTTACTTTATGTTTTTCTGTTGAATCACGAAACGAACGAAAACTTATTAAAACTTCCAATCATCGTGATGAGCAGTATAATACTCCCTTGGTCCTATATCTTTCAAACTTCAGCATGGGACCACTTGACTCTGGTAAAATAATAATAAAAAAAAATCATGGCGCAAGAACGAGTACTAACATCTCATCAACTATCATCTCGTTCGACGTTGCTAGTTCATTCCTTTGGCAGTAAAGCGAACTTAAATTGATTTACCAGACACACAACTGCAGGCAGTCAGTATCCTCTTTCCACTCAAAGTTCAATCAATTTTTAAAAAATATATATACTCGTATATATATATATTTTATATATTTTTTGGGATATAGTCAAGTAAGCCAAAGACTGAGTGCCTATTCTGACCGACCGACGAGATGATTTAACACTTTCATCGTAGCCATCGGCGACTCGTCTCTTGGCCCGCCTTCTCTCAGAATAAGTTCTTCTCTCTGACGGAGGATTTTCAATGAAAAATACAGTATGGGAGGAAGCAAGCAGCAGGAAAGAAGGATTACGAATGCCTGCTGGGCTTATCGCTTCATTGCGTTCTCTGCTTTATATTCCATTTATATCAAATAACGATTCAGTGCATTTTCACACTCTTATAGACGATTTGGAAGTACCACTTCAGTAATTGCAAATAGTCGATTGGCAAAACCAAACCATTCGAAAATACTTTAGAAAGCAATCATGTACGAGTAGGTTGTTGAAGTGCTTTCTAACAAGTATTTCAAATATAAAAATGAACTTAAAAAATTGTAATACCTACTCGTTGTACCGTATACCAACTATCTCTTATTTTTTTTTATTTTTATGAAGAGGGGCTTAGATTAGGTTTGAGACGAAGTGCACGTTGCGTATCTATTTTGTACCCCCAATTCTGATATTGTTATCCATTGGACGGTTTTTGTTCAAACCAGCTTGCACTGTTGATGAAACATAATGTTCATTAGTGGAACTTGTGCAGGATCCTCAAGTTATTTTTGCAAAATTTTGAAAAAAAAACACGAACATAAAGTGTAAAAGTTTTATGAAAAACTTGACTTTGAAGTCCTCTGGCGCTTATAAATGAAATTTGTTTGAATAGTGTTGGCAGTTGAATTTCCGTGATTTAAGAGAAAAAGAGACTTGTAACTAAAAATGGGGGAATATCCCCAGAAGTTCCATTACTGGTAATTGATTGATCAAATGGCTTGAAGAATGATTTTTCCAAATTTGTCATCCGTTTCATCCGATCCCTTTTCAAGCCGCTAGGACCCATCACCTATACCTGGCTACCGCACGAACTAGAAGAATTAAACATTGAAATTCACTTCCAGCAGACTTAACAGGCAATTCAATGGATGTATGAATGGAGTATAATTCTTACACACAGGTCAACAGTGTGGTGGACAGCACTTAATAAAGTGTACACATTCGTTAATTAAAAAGGGTTGACAGAACGGCAGCAATAGGCACCAGGCGTTCAGCAATCGTGGCGGCAAGACATGCAAAGTGTGCTCTGACACGTCATACCTCCTGGTGCTTACCCTTATTCTCATAGTCGAAATGACGTATATCTACGTCATTTTATTTAGATCTCTTTCCGTACATTTAACATTATGCGAACTTTCAATGCAGGAACAAACAAAACTTGTGCGGCCTTATTCCTGTGTATCAATTGAATCGACTAAGAGAATACAAATTCCTAGTCACCACGATATTTTTCAGTTATTAAATCATAACTATGAGAATGGTGCAGTGCGTACAGAGTCAACTAATTTGGGTGCTGGGCTTCTAAGCCGTACATTCACAGCCACATTCCGAACTTATTACCAAGAGAGCTGGCTACTGACTACCTCAGCTGTAGACTGTACGAGTACTTCAACATTTTCTGTGGATTTCTCCACTGGGAGAGGAATGGAAGAACGGTGAGTTGATGAAAAGTGTAGAGTCATGAATATTCTTATTACCTGCCACTATCTTCCAACCGGAACTACTTCTAATCGCCAGGCCTTTAAAGACATTCAAGTACGACTCAACGCAATAGCGAAAACTTCTTATACTCGTTGATATCAAAGCCATAACTGATCAACTTATGGTCGTTTTGCACAGATCATAGTGACATATGTAGAGGCAAAAGAGTTAGCTGACGGATTAGCCAGGCAGGGATCGACCTTTCACAGTTCAATTGCTCAAGGAGTGGGGAGCTATTATGAATCTGCATATCTACCAACTTGGTGAGAGTAAATTAACTAGCTGCTTCATAAATATGGAGATGTGACCCACCAAGTAACAAGGCTAGATCGAACAAACTAATTAAAAAGATTTGTGTGTACATCGCACTGCACATTATTGTAAAAGATAAAACGTTGAATTATGATCTCTCTGTATATTGCTTAAAACTATTTTCTAGTAAGGAAAACAGAAAACTGAACTCCGTATCCATAACCACAGTAGGCGTATCTTTGACAATTATTGAAACTGAAGGAAGTGGGCAGATCCATAATAAGAGAGCATAATAATGACACGGCCAGGCGAGCCCTGAGCTCAAGCAGCGCAAAGGTATAAAATTGATGGTGCGAGAGAACATCAATCCCAGGAGGAGGAAAATGTGGGACACTTCCTCTGCCATCGCCCTACAACAGCAAAGTTAAGACAAACGATTCTGGGGACTCCAACTATACTGGCAGTGTATGAACTCGCTTTAAGGACATTTTATGGAAGTGCAAACGTGAGCAGTTCAAAGAAAAATTGTTGTTGATGCACAAAAAAAAACGTAAGGCGCCGCCAATACTAGCTATGCACAAGTCTGGGGAAACTTCAGTAATTTAAAACTTCATCAGAATATACTGCTTGCCTATGCTCTTAGCTTTCGAAAAATTTAAAGCTCGCGAAATCTGTTTTTAATTTCGCCCTCTGCCTGGAATTCAAAATTTGCGCCTTTTGAAGAACCTAGGTTAGGGTTAGGTTAGGTTGAAGTGGCTGTCAGCAAAAAAAAAAGAAGCCAATACAGTTAGACCAATAATAGGTCGATTGTGATATCGCATGGGTTTGAGACGCGGCCTCTAGCCTACTCGTTGAACCATTTAGAGCTTCTGATGAAGCGTAGAATTTCCCTAACGTCAATATAATTCAGATTATTTAGGTCATTGAAACAGAAGGGTCCTAAGTAGAGTTTTCTTCTTTTGGAGAGAGCCGGGCAGGTGCAAAGAAGGTAAAGAATAGTCTCTTCCTCCTCCTCGTCCATGCAGCTTCTGCATAAATCGTTAGAAAAGACGCCAAGCCTTGTTGCATGCTTGCCTATTAGACAGTGTCCAGTTATGACAACTATAACAGTGCTAATATGCTATTTATTTAGAGAAATCAAATTCCTAGAGCGTTTCAGATCCAGCATATGCCAAATCTGTTTTATGACAAGTTGTACCCCTTGTCCACTTAGAATTTGTCTTTACGGTAGCATCCAGCTTTAATTTAAGTTTGCATGTAGCGATAGGCATACCCAGTAAACTTTTGCCTGGAAGGATGGGTATTGTTGTTCCATGTCTTGCAAGTTCGTCACCCTTACAATTCTCTGAAATTAAAGAACCTAGCTCTGATGTGAAATGAATGCGTTTGCTAAAGGTTGGTTCCCGAAGTTTAATTTTCCATTTATTAATTCATTATATCCACCCAAATGGATATAGTGAACAACTGTGCGAATTTGCTTTTCAAAACGACATATTTACACATAACTCAGGAGGATATTTTCTCAATTCTTAAAAACCGGAACACATCGGAAAATGACCGGGATGCCCTAAAACCACATAAAAACATCAAAGAGACGGATAAGAAATTCCAATCTCCTAGCCGCTACAGTCATTTAATAGTCAAAAAATCGGATTTAAAGGCGTTATTACTTTTTATACAACAACTCTTGAATCATGGTAGCAAAAAAAAACTTCCCCAAGTCAGAAATTTGAGCTTTTTTTTGTTCAACTGCAGTATTCTCAAAATTTTGTCTAAACAATTTTTAATGACAATTTTATGATTTCATAAAAAATTCGGTAAAAACACTCCACATAATGTTTCCATCTCTAACCAGCAGGATAATAGTTATCATGCACTCAATATTATGGCCAAAATTATACATTTTCAGTTAAGGCACATTAGATGGTATAACTTTTGAACGGCACCATCTACTGCACCGTATTTGGTGTCCGTGGGAGTTTATTAAAGTGGATTAACTCATATTTGTCAGATAGAAAGCAGTTTGTGAGGTTTGTGGTGTAACTTCTCATGCATGTCACATCTGGGATACCCCAGGGTAGTCATTTGAGGTCACTTACCTTTTTATTATTAATGATTTGGCTCTTTTGTTTAAAATGTGGAGCTACCTGTTATTTAATGACATAATTGATTACATTAGTCGCATGGTACAAAAACAAACATTGGTAACTGTCATTTCCTTTGTTAGAAAGAAAATGAGCTAATTGACTATCACATAAGCTTTTAGGAAGTGTAGTAATCAAGGATTTAGGCATCCTTGTTGACTCTCGTCTCACTTTTAACCATCAAGTTGAAAAAGTCTGCTCAAAAAGTAACTCTGTGCTAGATTTTGTTAAACGAAAATCGAAGGAAGTCACTGGCCCTTATATAACGATTGATCTTTGTTGTTAAACACTTAGGCGGATGGGAATAACGTACAGACAGCACATTTGTAGAGGTTGCAAAAGTGAAGGAAGACTCCTCCCACTACTTGTGCCAATGCCCTAGTGTAAATAGATGTCGCTTAACTCTCCTTAGGAACTCATTCTTCGGAGAGTTATATACATGAAATAGTATCATTTATCCTGAAATTCTGCAACCGATCGGGATGGGACAAATTCCTATTCGAAGCAAGTGGTGCGGAACCTACCAATCCAATTCTAATGTTTTTTTTTTTTCTATATCTTCTCTTCTATTCAGGCTCTTAAGCCTATGCAAGCTGACAGCTACTACTCTTTCAGCAACCCATAATTCAGAAAATAAACCCCAACCCCTAGTTGTTTCTAGTTTGAAGAGAAGGAATTACCTTCCCCTGAATATGCAATTCCTATGGGCATCTGTTATTCTTTGGATAACTTTCTCAGATAGCAAAATATAAGTTAAGAACATTCTTTATTCCACATTACCCTAACATATCCCTACATCAGCATGTTCCCAGCTAGAACATTCCTCATCCCATCATATCATTTTCCCACCTTTCAGTAGAATCAAAGGGTCGTGCTCTCGACTCATGTTGGTTCATATTTCACACCCATTCCCACCCATAACTCACTGCATTACACTGCACGCTCCATACTCATGTTGCTGACTCGACGTCTGGAGCTTATCCCATTACACATACTTTCCCATTCTCTCCCTATGTCGTATATTCGTACACATCCGCCGCATAGGTGATAAGTATTTTGTAATTTAGACAGTACTTCAGTTCTTATTCCTCTTTATCCTCAGAATTTTATAAAATAAAAATTTAATTTCTATAGTTTTTTGAGATTATACTGCTGCTGTTACGGGATTTTCAAATCGCGAAAATTCTCACATAATATTGTTTTTCTCAAAGGAAATCTCTTAGCCGCTACGGTTCTATAGTTATAGTGTAATAAGTGGTACCTTCAAGTCAGAATTTCAGTTTCTCTTATGAATAACGACAAATTAAAGGCCGCTTTAAGTTGGTATAAGAACTATTTCTATTAGCTCTGGAGCTGAAATTACCATCCTTGTTCCTGCCTTCCATTCAAAGTCATTCACTTTCGTAAATCTGCCCTAAGATACATTAAATACTTTTTTAATAACTTTATTTAACAAACTTAGATTTTATGAAAGCCTTCAATTTGGTCATCAGTGTCGAGACTGAAAAGCCAGAGTACACACTTTGAATCCCTTATTAAGTGCCAAAATATTGACCATTAAATGACCTCACCCACATAATTAAATAAATTTACTTCCCATCTTCTTTGGTCTCAGTAGTATTATACTATATACTTACATTTGTAATACTTTCCACCCAATCAATCTTGACAAGTTGCCAGCTCTTTGGTCCATTTTCAAATGCCAATTTATGTGTATCCCATCCACAAAGACGACTATTCTTTGTTCATCAACACAATTCAAATGGATATCAGTCATTCCACAAATATTTGTTCATTCCTTTTCTGCTTCATTACTCGCCAGAGGGTCACTGAAGTGAAAGGAAAATATTCCCCTCAACCCTTGCTCATGTACATAAAACTCAGTCCACATGAGGATACCACACCATCACCAAAGCCTTTAATAATTTCGATAACCGAAATAATAAAAATAAATGTTTATGGCATTGACCCAAAAAGAAAACCGTTGCCCACGAGTAGCACAATATCCCGAGTAGATTAAACGAGTTGCGATCCCTCTCGGCAACATTGGACAAGCTCACATAACATAGGTACTTCCTACTGTAAAGGAATAGCTACTAGCAAAAAACTATAAAAAAAAACTAAATTTGTTTCTCACCTGGAAAGCGGAAATTAACTAGAAAATTGAATCCTTCTCACATAAGTATGTAAGTGGGGTTGGAGTGGAATTCAGCTTGCTGGTAGTACCTATATAACAACCTTACTTACCTACTTACGGATTTTTCAACAAATGAGAGCTTATGTATAATGGAGAAGAAAATATTGCATTCATCTGATTCAAGAAAGGATATACGAAATGGATTTTTTTATTTACAGGACCTTTGTAGAAAGGGCCTATTTGTGCGTTCAAATGAGAATATATGACTATACGTACTCGTATATGATAAAGGAGCTCTTTTTGACACCCTCAAGGGGAATGTCTTCCTTTCTAAATCCTGGAATTTTTATTTTTGGTAGAATAAGCAATTGATTCTTGGTAAAGCATATCCTTATTGTCCACTTTAGTACAATTTGAAAACATTCGTAAATAAATAAAAAAGAATTGATATATCTAGTCATGTCATAAATACTGGTACACGTTTAAAAGCACTCATCGTGAATTAGTATTGAACATATCCATTCTATATTGACAGGTGTTTTATGAGTGACATTTATATTAAGTTAACGCGCAAAAAAATTTACAAGAAAGTTTGTAAATATGGAGTCGGAGTCGCCTTCATAAGTGCAATATGGAAAGAGGTGATATTTTCCGGACCTCGGGACCGCTTGGAATACCCCGGAATTTTGTGTATCGAACTCTCTGAACTTATCTTACGACACTGATGGATTAATGATCGTCAAAGATTAGGACGCCATCGCACTGTCAGAACTCCACAGGCAATCAAAGCTGTTAAAGCCAGGATTAATCGGAAACCGCTGCGAAAGCAGAAAATCTTGTCACGAGAAAGATATCACAGAAATAAAAGGTACACTTACTAACTCACATCTAAACTGAAGCAAAAATGGATTGAAAGATTAAAAGCTCTACACGCCGGTAAGCGCAAAATGCTCACAGAAAATACAATAACTACGAGATAGCAATATTGTCAAACAGTCAAGCAGCTATCAAAACACTTGACTCCCATGTCATCAAGTCAAAACTTGTGTGGGAATGCTTATACAAACTTAATGAATTGTGTAGTAGTAACAAGGTAACCCTGTATCAGGCCACGTCGGAATAGAGGGCAGTGAAAAAGCAGACTCCTTAGCAAGACAGGGAGCAGCAGAATCCTTCATTGGATCTGAACCATTCCTGCGGAATAGGAAATTATACCATATGTGAAGAATTCAGGAAAACGGAGAAAGAAGACAGAGTGAGAACCTGGATTACGTTAGGTTAGGTAACTAGGTGCCCTTGTTGACAGGGTTGTCAACAGCTCACTTAAACCACTATGAGTCCATTGTGAACCTAGATTAATATTCCAGGTCTGAGGCAAGCTAAGAAATTTCTGGGATACTACAACCCGAAAAAAATTGGAAACGTGCATCTGCCTTAACAAGAATAACCTACACATCCTAACAGGCTTTCTAACGGGGCACTGTAAACTCAGGGAGCATCTAAGGAAGCTAGGTATAACAATCGAAGGCCGATTCTGCAATTAATCCAGTGAGACTCCAGAACATATTCTGGAATCTTGTGTGACACTGACCTACAAAAGATTGAAATGCTTCGGGAAGCACCAACTATCAGATGAGGATATGCCAACCCACTTCTCATTCTTAGATTCTTATGAGAAACTGGATTAGAGGATGGTGCTCTAGGGCGAACTATCCTTGCCCCTCGAATATATTTCTGAAGGAATTATATTCTGAGGGGAACTCTAATTAGGGAATAAACTTTTCCTAGGTATTAGCAGAGCCATAATAGACCATTAGGGGCGGTGCAAGATAACCCTGCACAATAATAATAATAATAATAATAATGCCCGATTATCTGAGCAGTCAGAAATCATTACGCGTCAGCTCATAATGCAAAAACAACATAAAGGTGGCTCCAAAACAATGTGAAGGACTTCGTAGCAGAAGACAATTGGCCGTTAGGCAGTCCAGACCTCAATCTTATGGTTTATAAGCTGTGGTGTATTTTAGAGGCAATGGCTTCTTCCACTCGACACCCAAATATTGAGTTCCTGAAGCACTCACTTATCCGTGCAGTAGACAATTTTCCAATCTATGAATGGCCAAAACGACTCAGGGATTGCATAAATGCAAATAGCGTCTATATGGAATAAATTGTTTAAATATTATTTAAATTCTCATGTCCTGTCACACGGAGCAAGAAAACTCTTCCTGCGTTGTGGAACGGTGACCTCGCTAAGCTTAGAAAAACGACCAAGATTACCTTTAACATTTGCCATAAGTGTAACTACTAGATTTATGAACCCACTTCCCAGGTTGAAGGGATAGTAGCGAGAAGTTACCAGTTTCTAGTAAGACGCAGCCTGCATCTTGGGATGACATTAAAACAACTATCATCGAGGAAAATAATTTCTTGGCTATAAACAGTTGCGCCCCATTTAAATCTCCATGACATAATTCGCTTACTAGTAATGATCTTCAGAAACTGTGTCGTGCTCAGCCATGTACCCCAAAATATGTAAGCGTGGATATGAGACCGCGAGACATACATATCCAGCACATTTTATATAGAATACCATTGTCCAAATCTCGACATGTTTACCATGTTTAAAGGAAGAACTACTGATACAGCTCTTCATGAGGTAGTGCGAACGAAAAAACAATCCACTACACACACACTTTAGCCACCTCGCTAAATATAGAAGGTGCTTTTAATAATGTATAAACCAAAGCCATTCAAGAATCCTTCACCGGGCTAGGTGTGGAAGAATGCCACAGATCAGGAATATTCAGGCAACATTAGGTAATAGCCATCAATCCAAATTCGTGAAAAATTCGGGAAGAGTAATCTCACCACTGCTCTGGATAATGGTCATGAATAAATTATTGAATAGATTAGATAGAGATAGGATTAAGGCGGTCGCGTATACGGACTACGTGGTGATCCTAGTGTCAGGGATGTTTCCTTCCGTGATTAGTGATATTAGTGGGCACTCAAAAAGTGAACACCTGGACCACTCAGTAGAGGTAGACGTAGACTAAAATACCAGATTTTACCTTACCATGTCTGAACGGTCAGACACTCACACTATCGTTGAGTGCTAAGTAACTTGGCATTGTCCTTGATCGAAAGATAAACTGGAAAACCAACATAGAAGAGCGGGTAAAGGAAGCAAACTTTAAAGATCACTAAGTCTATTATAAGAATTTCGCCAACGTCTTCCAGGCGGAAATGTTAGCGATTCTTAAAACTTGGAACCAAACGCAATGTAGCAACCTTTACGGATAGTCAGGTAGCCATTAAGGCTCTTGCCTCGTTAATACATTCACCAAGCTAGTAAAACAGTATAAGAATGAACTCGCTTGCCTGGGAAACCGACTATCAATCGTAGTAGTGTGTGCCTCGGGGTCACAGAGGAATAGAAGGCAATTAACAAGGCGCAGTTCTGCCCTTAACGTGTCCCTAGTCGAATAAGTTTATATTCCAATTGGAGTAGTTAAGGTTAAAGTTTACGTACACTATCTGTCAAGAGCCCATCTTAAGTGGACTGGGCTAAACAGCCGAAAAAATGGCCTATATACACCCTAAACAAAATTAGTGAACTCCTTAGCAGAACCCACATTAACATTGCCCATTTATAGCTACATATACGGGTCACTTGGCTGTAAGAAACCATGCAACTAGACTATGTATTTTCTGTCGTTTTTTCTACTGAGGAACAACAAGAACGTCGCAGATTGAAGATGTCAGGAAGCATTTATTTAGTCTCCATCTCGTAGGAGAATTATGCCACTTAGGGTTGTATTCACAAAAAGCCGGACTGTCATTGGAAGCTTTGACCGAATGCAGTAAGTTCAATATTGCGACCGCATTCAGAAAGGTCTTACATACTTCAACTATTGTGAAAGTAATTAAAGGGCTGAGCAAGATCTTAAGCGCAGCAAGGCTATCCACTTTTTCCTCCGCTGCAAGTACACCTAACGAGTACTGAAGCCTAATGTCGCCGTACTATGTATACCAACACAAGTACATACCAGAGCTTTGATTCTTAACTGATGTGAGAACCATTCATGAAAACAGTTCCCTCTTGGTTTAAATTTCAGCCAGAGTCAGTCTTGAAAGTAGAAAAACCTACTTTAAACTACTCGTATTGCAACAATAGGATTTCTATTATCATTACGTCAGAAGACGTATCCATAAGTTAGTTCATCAGAACGCGGAAGTTCATCAAAACGCCACCTCCTTTTAGAAGGAAGACAGCTTTGATAGTGCTTCCTATTATATAAATATCAAGAAGAAATAGGTTCATCAACGCAGCCAGAGTAGATCCAGGTGTACAAGAGAAAGCTCCCAAAATTCTCTTTGGAATTTAGTGAAAGCTGCAGTGACATATTTACATACGTGCAAGTTTTTCCACCGAACAACCGACGCATAAGCAAGTTCTTATCATTACCGTGTACATAAAAGATTGGAAATTCCAATTATGACAGCAGACCGATCAACTACCGAAATGCCACATACACCGATTAGGTCTACTGAACTAAAAAACTATAAGTTATTTACTTAAATTGTACCTTTTCGAATAGACATATAAATGCATGCAGGCTTTATAAATACCTTTTTCTGTAAATATCAAATAATTCTTCTTTAATTACCAATATGCATAGAGTGAATTGACCACTTACTTATTAATTTTCGAAATTCATTGGGCTTACCTGAAAAAAAAAAGAAAACTGAATTTAGATGTAGGTTCATACATATCAATAATAATACATATGTATGTATATCAAAATAATTTAATAGGAATTGTAAAATAAAAACATACAAGAAAGTTACAGTCCGTTTGGAACGGATCGTATGATTCCCAATCCTTCATCGTGTAACAAACTCCTAATAATGTAGGCATGGCGTGTTGAGAATTCTTTAAATCAAAGGAAATATCTTTCTACTTATTTTTTTTAAAAAAAAGCTATTCACAACATTTTCTTAGAAGAAAGTGGGCGCGGCTATAACCATCTTTAACTGAAGTTCAGTGATTCTGATTAGATATTCACAATTAAACTTAGCCATAACCATAACCTTTGAAAAAGCAAAATATGATTTTTTAAAGAAATCTTCCCGAAAAGTGGGTGTGGTTATGCACAATGTATGGGCGGAATGTAAAGAAAGTCAGCGTCTTCATATGTTATTCCGACAATATTTTCAAGTTTCTAGCAAAAATATTAATAAAAACAACTTTTTTTTAAAATTGCCTATATACAAAAATACGTCTAGTTAAAAATACTGAAACTGGCTTTTGAAGTGCAGCGTACATTCTCCATCATTATCCTACACAGACGGATGAGTTTGGAGTTAGGGTATAAAAACCAAAACGTCTCTACAGCCTTATTAAAGGGTTATGAGCTGCGAATATATTGAAGTTGCAAGAGTACTCAAAGGTCTGAACATACACACATTCGTTGGTCCAGATGGTAACTCCCCTATAGTTCTGAAGATGTGTTCTTCCGGCAAACCCTCTGTGTAAGCTTTTCTATTCCATTCCACTCTTCTGAGCTCTTTCCGAGCAGATGGAAAGAAGCATTTGTCCAGCCAGTCCGTAAAAAATGCGAATCTTCCTTTCTAAATTCCTTCCTTTATATACTCCTTCCCACTGCACTTACTTCCTTCTTTCCCAGGTCATGGAAACGCTAGTGAATCTTCATCTTATGAAATATCTTGATTTACGAAAACTCCTTAATGACCGGCAGTGTGGTTTTAGTAGCAACAGGTCCACTGGTGGTTTGATGGTACATATATCTCACCGAGAAGTGGAACAAATCTTTCCATCACTTCGGCGAAACTAAGGTGATTGCACATGATATTTCAAAGACATTTGACAGAGTTTGGCATCAGGCTCTTTTGTCGAAAATGCGTGCATATGTCTCTTCTTCAATGGATTAGAAATAACCTCTCGGGGCGTTCAATGCCAGTTGTGTTGGATGACTTCAAGTCTGCAATTCACCTTATAAATGGTGGGGTTCCCCAAGGCTCTATTTTGTCTCCCACTTTCTTTCTTATTTTTGTAAATGATCTCTTGTCTGCAACTTCTAATCCAATCTATTCCTTCGCTGATGATAGTACCCTCAGTTTTTTCATAGCCAATCAATAACTCACGTCCTTGCTCTTTGGCTGCCGAAGAGGAACGGCAAAGTATGTATGTTACACACATAAAATTCTGACCTGAACCAATTAAATGGGGTTCAACCAACAAAGTGGAATTTAATGCTTCCAAATCACAATACTGTCTTATGTCTCTCAAGCGAAACCAAAACCCTCAACCATTATCCGTGAATGGTACTTCCATCGCTAAAACCGAAAGACTTGCCATTCTCGGTATGTGTACTAATAGCCATCTTCGATGGAACGATCACATATTCGAGGTTGCCAACAATGCTGTCAAATGTCTAGGATTCCCAAAGCTTAAAAATATTTTTTAGGTGATAGAGACATTGTGAACTCCATATATTTACTTGAACATCGTAGAAATTGTATCGCTTTTTTTATAAAAAATGCTCCATCGAAATAGCCAGTTGCATTCCTCCCCTTCAAAATATTACCCGTAATACGCGTCATGCTTCGAATGCACATCAGGTCACCCTTAAGCCCAACTTCGGTCGTACTGTCAAATATAGGGATTCGTTTCGATTCGAACGACACGAATGTGGAATGATCTACCAGGCTCTGTATTTCCTCATCACTACAATCTTCAAACATTTAAAGCCAACGTGCACGGGTATCTGCCCTGTTTGTCTTCCCTCTTTTCCCAAACTCACGTGTCCTGAAATAATATAAGAGTATTCACATACCCTTCGCGCGCAAATTATAAAAAAAAAAACCTACACTAAATAGTTCGGCCTGACTGGAACGTTCCATCTGGAGAATACTTCCGCTGCCGCCTGGATCTAAGGAAGAGCGCCGTGCTCCCCTCTCTCGTTGGCTACCACCAACGACCTTCCAAAGAGATTGCCACAGTGCATAACGTGTCGACGGGTTGGGTACGATTAACCGCTTTTAAAAATACCGATTGCAAAAAATCGATCAATAAAATACCGACAAAAAAAATGTCGATTAAGAAAAATGTCGACTGATAAAAATATCGACAGAGAATATATCGATTTTTTAAAATGTCGATTTTAAAATGTCGACTATAGTTAAGTGAATGATGTTAACAGGCACGTTGCCAGTTTAAGTGAAAATCACATGGTGCTTTAAACGAAGTTACATAGTTGAATAAGTGTATACCAAAAACTTTCAGGCAGGCGCCTGTAAGAAAGTCTGGTGTATTTAAAGTATGGGGTGGGTGACTCGCTTCGCTCGCTAACAGGATTTTAACCCTTTTTTCCGCAGGCTGTAGCTGCTCACGCGACTTCGTCGCTCCGCTAAGAGTATGTCATTAACTGTCAGGCAGGCGCCTGGAGCTAAAGTTTAATTATATTTACTTTGGGGTATTTAGCAGTATTTGTGTACTCGTACATGCGCTTTTCTGTGAAAATTGAAAACTTTTGAAGTAAAAAAAAAAAAAAAAAGTTTCCGCAGAAAAATTTGTTTACAGTACATGTTAGAATAAGTCAGTTTAAACAAAAAAAAAAAAAAAAAAATTTGCTTCGTGCGCATAATGGAAACCTCAGCCAAAAAGTCTGTTTTATTTATGTCATAAAGATACACATATACAAATTTGTCGACAATTTGACCAACATTCGACAAATAAAGTCGACATTTTAAGTGTCGAGATTTTAAACTTTCGATATTTTTAAAAGTCGATTAAAACCTTTTCGGGGTTTCAGCGAATGGCAAAGTCGAGATTATTAGTAGTCGACATTTTTTTGGCGGCATTTCGTACGTCTCCCCGTGTCGACACTCGTGTCTTCATAGATTGCTTGTGTCTACCCTTTCAAATCAATAAAGATAATAAATATCGTCATGCAGTTCCAGGGTTAAGGTACTTCAAACCTAAAGAAATGTAAACAAGTTGTCGATAGCGAACTTTTCTTGCTTTATAAACGCCTGCAATGTGCACCTCACAAATTATGAGAACACTACCTTTTCCAATTGTTATGTTTCAGCAGCTGTCAAAATTACCAAAAATTCAAAAGTCAAAGTTGTATCACTGGCTTCAGTGCGTAGGCAATTCGTCGCACCTTGGAAAACTTTGAGCGTGAGTACACTCTTTTGGACCTTAAGCCACCAACCGGACAGAGATCTATACGAAGTGAAGAAAACATAGTCGAAGAAGACCCAGCAATGTCGATTCATCGCCGATCGCCAGAGAGTCAACCAGGATTCTTTTGCGGTTGGATTTGGGCCTACGTCCGTATAAGATTGTGCTAACGCAAGAATTGAAGCCGGACAACCATAGACAACGTCGTGAGTTCGCTAATTGAGCTAATTTGACCAAAAAATAATCTCCTCGGACGAGGCCCATTTTTGGCTCAGCGGCTATGTCAATAAGGAAAATTGCCGTTATTGGGGCGACCATAATCCACAAGTGTTCGACCAAGCATCAATGCATCCACAAAGATTGACTGTTTGGTGCGGTTTATGGCACGGCGGCATCAACGGACCTTATTTCTTTTGAAATGAGGAAGGAGACACCGGTACCGTCAATGTTCCTCGGTATAGAGCGATGTTAACCGACTTTCTGTGGCCAGAGCTCGACTACATCGATATATCCGAGCTGTGGTTCCAACAAGACGGTGCTACATGCCATACAAGCGACGCAATGCTCTAAGTGGTGAAGGAGAAATTTGGCGACTGGGTCATCTCACGCCGAGCGTTCATCAATTGGCCGCCGCGATCATGCGACTTGGCATCCCTCGATTATTTTCTCTGGGGCTACGTCAAGTCCTTAGTCTACGCTAACAAGCCAACCACTTTGGACGAGCTCGAGGCCAACATTCATTCGAGACGCCAGAATAACGATGCACATATTCGATCGAGTCATCGAAAATTGGACCAACCGCTTGAAGCACTGCCAGCGAAGCCGAGGCGGCCATTTAATGATGTGCTATTCCATACACAATGGCATGAATGTAGCTTCAAAATAAAACCAGAAATAAATCTATTTGATATCTCACACCGTTGTTATTTTATTTAAATTTCTTTTCCTATCGTTCTTATCTGGTCACCCTATATATTCCTTCAATCCCATATTGAAAGAAAGTGTTGAAATAAATTAAAATAAAGTTATTTTGCTCGTCCAACTTTTGATTAAAAAAAAAAAAGAATCCCAGCCCTGCTACTGCTCAAGGCAGTTTTCATTAGTATTGTAATATTTCTTTAGAATATTAAGTAGAAACCACCAGCGTACGCAAAACCGAAAATTAAAACACACAAAAAGAAAAAAAAACAGATGCATTCTCTGAAAACCTTTACTCTTAACAACGAATGAATAAATTACACAAGAGGACCTAGAAAATTATTCATACAATTATTCATACAAACAAAAAAAAAAAAGAAGAAAAGGCGTCCGAATTCTCGCGTTAAACTCGTTAAGCACTTCACCCAATTTAACAATAAAAAAAAAAAATACCGGAACTAACAAACTCACTCAAGGATCTTCGTTTTAATCATTCGCAGAGAACCCAGTGGTTGCCTCTAACGTTTCCTTTTCAACATTCGTGCCGCAACTTGGTAATTAAAGTTCCTTTTTTTTCTCCTATTCCTTTAATTACTGTACTATTTAGGTGTGTACCTTGCGTAACAATTATCCAAACGAAGCTTATCCGAAAGGATACACGACTGTTTTCCAACGACACAAGAGGCGTTGACAAATTAAATCACTTGATGACCCCCTTATCGTAGAATAATTGTTGGTGCACGGTTTTTAGTATCAATGCTTCAAGATGCTTGCATCTTGAAAGGTGTTGTAAACGAGTTGGAGTCCAGGTGGATTAAACTGACATCGGGAAGTGACTTCAATAGAAACGTAATAATGTTGCACAGTTGCGCGCTATACAAATGATTGCCCTAAGGCAGCTAAAGAGAGCCAACAGTCTGTCACCAATGAAGGATTCAGTGCACAGACAAGCAAATCTAATTTATAAATAGATGAGTTCACTGCTTGTGGCATGAATATATCACAGCGCAGTAGGAAATTCCTTCTGTTCTTTGTGAACATGGTATCACACTTTGATGGGCCAAATGAAAGTCGTTACCCGTTTAAAATAGACTTTAAAAGAAGCAAAGTATGTAGCAATCCTTACTTGAAGAAATTAGCATTCGGATACGTAGAAAATTATACCAGTGACCTTTTCTAGTCACTTATTTATAGTGAATTTAGTTTGGCTGACACGTGCGTATGTAGAGCTAAGTCATGATATACCGAACTCGTTCATTCGTGACTATAACGTAATCACATTAATTCTGAATCCTGGTAGTCTGAAACGATGTGCGTCGTTGCTGACAAAGAGTCCAATTGCGCCACTCAATTTATGCATATGAATGATTTTGAATTGTTACTTTGAGAAACTTAGAAAAAAAGGACATGATATACTTACATACTTGGTATTGGGATTCTACTTTGAGAATTGCAGTTCAATATCCAGAAATAATTGCAGAAAATGAAATATATTCTATGTTAACATATGTATTTCCTCTCAATGTATCTTTCTCGGGCACAGTCTATTAATTTCACCTCAAGCACTTAGTAGGATCTGAAAATCCTTTCGACTATACTTTATTAATTGCAAGAGAAGGCCCTGAATCCAAAGGGTAACCTAAGCCATCCTATGTACTATGGTAGGTAGAAAGAAATAAAAAGACGGTCAAGCATGAAAATGCATCATATGCCGAGGGTTTCGGAACAATTACAGTACATTAGATATTACGGGTTAACAAAACTCTAGTCCAAAATTCAACCTTCTACGTCTAACGGTTATGAGGCCAGACGGACAGACAATTGACTGTCACTGTAATGGTTCCATTCTTACATTTATTACCTTGTAAGTACCGGAACCTTGAAAAGGTAAATCGAGTGTGAGGATATTCACTTAATAGTCACTAGAAGCTACGGCCACTGCGAAGTTCTTGATCCCAAAAGGGGTTGAATAGCCAGTGGCAAAATCTCTCACAACCACAAATATAATGAATTTTGGTTACACATCTTCAAGACAGATGGTTAGACATACCTAACTGTCAATGCTTTGGAGCCCAACAAAAAGAAAAATACAAAATAAATTAAGCGTCTGAATATAGAGAAGCAAACAAATTAGGGCGTTCTGAACCAATGCCGTCTATTTTTCTAGCCTTGCGTCATGAAATGAGGCCTTGGTAAATTTTGGTGGGAAGTATCTGAAGCATTCAGCATAAGTAATGCTTTTTCCGTGCCACGATTATCGGCTAAGGGTAACCCATGACGAAGGTAAATGAGCATTGTACCCAAATCAGGACCAAAGCTTCCAACACCAAGGTTATCGCAAGGTATACGTGAGCTGCAGGCGAAACAACAGGATGGCAAAAGCCAACGGAGTCACGGGGTTAGTGTACCGTAAAACTATATTAAATGTGGATTTGTCTTCATACGGCTTGATGAAATTTAATTTGTATAAATCCTCATACGTAGATCATTTCGTCTAAAAACTCCCAGAATTAGATCAGTGCGATGGGATTTAAAGATTTCAAGAATTCCTGAACGGATTCCGATGAAATTTTGCATATGGACTGATACTCTAGTAAAAATATCCACATAATAACGTATCGAAATTGAATAGAGTGGGATATGAGGAGAGGTTTCAACTATTTTCGAACCATATTTCATACGAGTAACTCAAGAATCACTAAACGTTTGTATGAAAAGTATTATAATCGAATGAAGACTAAGAAGAACTAAGATATGGTGGAGTGACTTTTCAATTTTTTTTCGGTTGGGTCAAACTTATCATGACAATTTTGTTCTGGGATATTAATCAGTCGTTCGCATGTGGTGTTTTCTTGATCGCACATTTCACCCCTGAGCCACGACACACAAACCTCCTAAATTAATTTGAGAATTTTGCACAATCCTTTCAAGTAGTTTGCTATATCACATGCCAAGCCAACTTTTTGTCTTGTTTTAAAGTTTTTCTGACATCAAAGGTCTCGGTCATGTTGCTATCGTAATGTGATTATCTGATCTATGACAGACTTTCGTGGCCTAAGACCATACTGATACGAACCTATTATTGACAAAAGGTGTAAGGCATTCACATTCATTCATCGGGCATACTTTCATTCGTTTTTGTATGATGACATATAATTTGATGTATGGTCATTAAACAGCCTCTTAGTTGGACCGTCAGGTCCAGACACCTTGTTGGACTTAAGCTTAGACATTGCTGCCTTCACCTCGTTTTGGTCAGGTGATGCCTGACATAACAGCGAAATTTTTGTTATAATTTTCTTCATCTGCAGAAGTGACCTTTCGAAAATCTCAGCACTGGCTGTGATTCCACCACTAGATTTTCTTCTTCCCTGCATGCCTCTTTATAGGCTTCGTAACCTTAGCAAATTTTTGAAGCATCATTACTGCTATAACACTTCTCTATTGACTCGATAGTGGCTTACTGGCTAAAGTACTATTTGACTTCTTTTTTGTGTAGCAACGTGTGCGAAACATGAGCAAATACAAATCACTAGTCACTCCGTAACTCACTTGCAACGGTCTAGAAGATACTCAATAAACAAAGGCTCTTGCAGTCTCTTACGGTTGTTTTCTTTGTTAAAATGTCCCGCGTACTTCTTTGATGCCAGGACCCCTTCTGCACATTGAGGTGTGGCATCCCGTGCCAGATACAATGACGTTTAACTCTGCCTGAGCATGTTTCCGCACATGGTGTCGTGTAGTTGAGTATAATCCTAAATTTGCCCTTAGCCTGAGGACTAGATTTGAATGTTAGGCTAAAGCTATCCTTTTTAGCGTTAAAACATAGAATCTCCACTTACACTCACAGTTACAGTCACTAAAAATGTTTAGATACTCTGCAGCCAACGATTCACTTGCCATTTTTCTGCGTAAGAATTCTACAATAAATGAGCAATTATCTCCCAAATTTGACTCAAATACAGTTTCGCAAAATAAACAATCATTTCTAATCTTAAAAACCTTTATTTCTTCAATTAGACCTAACTTACGGATACTCAATTGTTCATGATATTCGATACTTAATCCCAAAAAACACTCACTCTCTCCATCACAACACTACGAACTAGTCCGTAATCTTGTAGTCTCTGACTCCCTCACTTTATTTTCAGCGTTCCAACAGATTTGATACCACAATTTCCTCGTTTCGGGATCAAGTATCACGAAATATACAAACAACACGAATCCCTGCAGTGTCGCTGTAACACAAAACAGATAGGAGAATGTCAGTCCAGCATCCATTGCTGCCAGCAAGCCGAATATCCACGAGAACCCGAACAGGAAGAACATCATCACCATCAGTCGAATCTGCTGGAAAATTATTTTCTTCTCACCACGCTTCGATGGGGCCTCCAAAGTGTGACGAATATTCCAGACGACCAATATAAAAATTACCAAATTTGTCAAAATGATTAGCCCTATGGGAAGGATCACTCCAAAGTACAAGCCATTCCCAGAGGGATAACATAACATGGAACTGTAGCTGTTCCTTTTGTAATGCGGGATGTACGAAGCGCGATCGACTCCAATCAGTATAGCTGGTGGGATGATTGGCACTACCCAGCCAATAATGGCGGACTTCAAAACGAAACGCTTCGGTCGTGAGCCGAACACTTGGACATAGCGCTGGAATTGGAAAAATGCAATGATTAGCATCCATGTGAACTCCACTAAAACGGAATATTGTAGCAAAGCTCCCACTGCCACACAACCAATGTAGTTTTTATTATCCATCAGATACGTTGTCATGTCATTCGTATTCACAAAACAGAAGAGTATCATCTGGAAGATGATTGCTGTGCACATGTGCAGGAGCACCTTTGAGGACGCCTTCGATCGCCAAGGTTTAAAAATTATGCTGGTAATGAAGATGCCCAACAAACCAAACATGGATAGACTGCATCCGACGAGAGTTATGATGTTCAAGGCTCGCATGTTGAGCTCGGTGATGACAACGTTGTAAGAGAAGTCTGAGTAGCGATAAACACCGCCGACTAGGTACGCAAACTGGGTCATATGATGGGTTCCACATGCGATCAAGTTGTTGTGAGCCAAGTTGTCTTGTATAAGTTCAATGCCATCACTCACCCAGGTGTCGTAGTTCCAATAGCCACATCCTGTTCCTGAATTGTTTAGAGAAGCTCTCGTATTTTGTATGTGGAAAATCATTGGAAGAAGACTCCGAAAGGATCCGATTAGGCCTGGTATAGTCAATGATGCAATCTTGCTGAAAACTTTTCGGTTAGCATTCAAACGAGCCTCGTTGAAGAGTGCGTCATTTGAGTAGACTTTTACAATGAGACGAGCAGGGTGTGGCAGGCCTTTGGTTAAGTTCTTCCAAAGGGCATATGGAATGTAAGAGGCCATTTCAAGCCCGTTTTCGTTGAGAAGATTCCCCACCGTTTCATTGGGAAATAAAAATCGGAAGTAGAAATCACCAAAAGTCTCTCGGAACATTCGGATTGTTTGCGGATGACCGGGGTGCTTATATAGGGCTATTCCTGTCACGTTAGCTACCTCCGGGTCTATATAGAAAACACTCAAGTTCTCTGCCACATGAGCACGAATGCCCAACTCGGTGAGATAAAATCCTTCGATTTGGTCTTTTGCAGGAATCACTGGTATACTCATTTGCCCGGACGTTGAATCCACACACGTCTCAAAGTCGGAAAGCAATTTATTCGTTGAATTGAACATCATCGAGGCTCGTAATATATCCTTGTTAGCTCCCATAAGCCGATTGAAAATACTCAGCAGATCCAAGCAGAGATCAGGGGTCCTAGCTCTGGCAACTGCCTCCTCGACGATTCTGCAAGTAAAATGCACATCAGTAGGAATCAGTTTAAAGTCATCCGACTGAAGAATTCGTTTAAGAAGCCTTATCCCCTCGGCTGGTTGAGTTACTTTCGTCACACAGACCTCCTCTTCCAATACTGCTAGCTGGTTTGTTATTAATTGCTCCCTTGTTTTCGAAATGCATTTTGTGGAATTCCAAGAGATCTTCTCCCAAACTGGACGTTGATTCACGTCCAAAATGCATTTTCTAGTCAATGGCAACCCATTGGTCTGGAGACATGGTCTGTTGGTGGTGGCAATTTTCCCTACTTCAGCTGCATTCCAATGTAGAGATAATGGTGAAGCACTGCCAAATGGTTCAGCTGGACAAATCATCCTCTCTTTGCCAGATCTTGGCATTCTTCGACCATCAGTTTTAGATCCGAAACTGACAATCGATGCAACTACCTCGATGTAGAAAAATATGACTACGAAGATAGTCATCTTTGAACACTGAACCCGATTACTGACGATCGCGATACGCATGTTTCGGCTGTAAACTTTAAGCAAACACTGGAAAAAATTACCCTGTGTGAAGTTTGTCTAACCTGTTATCAGCTTTAAAAGTCGAACCTCATGACGTGTTTTGTGAATGCGATTTGCGGTCAATTCTCACTTGTTTATCTAATTGAAATATTTGTGAGTAACGTTTTTTTTTTTAAAGTTTACTTGAGTTTTACCAGGAGTGATTAAGTATATACATACTCGTACATATGAATGTTGCATGTGCACATATCTATGATGATTCACACTGAGGGGAAAAATTAACTGTACCTCTGTCTTATGTTCTACGAGTATTTAAAATATTCATAGAATAAAGAGAACGTGAGTAAAAACGCATCGTCACGATGAATGTTGGTTTTATGCCACAAACTAGCAGAGATACTTGAGAGTCCTTCTTAGGAACTAGCACATAATTATTACATTATTCTTTCTACGATATACAGTTCTTGAATCTTTTGCAAGACCCGCAAGGTGTTAGTATGGTCGGCGCAAGAGCATTCTGTGAGGAAACCTGCCTGTTCGACACCGAGAGTTGAAAAACGATTTTTATCTAAATGCCAGTTGCAGTTAATTTGTTGCTGCCTATTATAGAAATGGCAATCAAATTTTGATATAACGTTTCAGTTACGAGATATTTAGTAGTGGTGAGAACTATCGAATAAAACCTATCGACTCATTCAATAGTAACGAAATTCATTCTATAGTTAGTTCAGTTTATTTCATTTGATAGATCGTTGAATGAAATTTTAGACTTTTAAATTCTTTACCAGACGGATGCCGAATTTTTAAAAATTGTATGTACGCAATCTTGCAAAATCCCATACTTTACCCCGAAGTTAATGAAAATTTATTATAAATATTTATTTTTGAGTGTGAGTATCCCAAAAAAGTTTTTTTTAGATGTGAACTCCCAATGTTATGTTAATTCCTTCAAGAAATTCTCAATCAAATTTTCAAGCTAACATCAGGGGTACGATCTTTCAAAAGTCTGTTCAACTACTCGCATATGCAAATGAGAAAAAAAAGGACAGTCCAAATCGGCAATTTGGACATAGCGTCACAATATACAGCTACATTAGCCCATGTCGTATGCTTTGTTCTTTTCTTTATTTCTTAAGTAAAAACAAATTGAAAAATTAAAATTGTACACAAATTCTTGTAAAATAGTTTATTTGAAATAATGAACTTATTATTATTATTACAGCTACAATTTTGATGTAGGACTTCGCCTACCTAGGCTCCGATGTGAGTTAGGCGTTTCATAATGATTTTTAAGACCCGAACCAGCATATCTTATGTCCACTCCATCCAGATTTAACGATTTTCGTACGGAACTAGGTACCTAAACAACAAAATAGCAAAAGCAGCTCACGGTGTTGTAAGTAAATGTGTTTGCTTGTGACCCGAACTGTGCAGGTTGGAGCCCGAGTGGGGAACAGCAACCAAAAGCCCGAGCATAGTAGCGAAACGAATAAAATCTAAATTTCTCCAACCATTAAACTAAAAATTGGTTTCTGCCAGGTCTCTCCGGGACTTGGAAATTTCCTTTTTAATGAAAAAAAAAAAAGGATCTGAACACCATTCCAAACTAATAAAGAAATATCTTAGCTCTACTCAGTCCGGCCTACAAGGGCTTTAGAAACCGTGTGAGAAGGACGAAATGGACAGACCAACAGACAGACTGACACGGAACTAAAAATGTTTATTTTGACCTGAATTGAAAGATCAATTTAAAACTTTGAAATCGGAGACCAAACATATTTCAGTAATGATCACATAGCTATTCTCTGAATAGCGAAAAAGGAGAGCAGTACAGAGGCATAATAACCGATTTTTTTTTTTTTGTCAGAAGAGACGCTACGTGCCATACAAGCCGTCCAACAATCGATCTTTGCGCACTAGGTTCAATAATCTTGTATTCAGCAGTTTTAGTGAAGTTACTTGGCCTCCGCGGAACTGCGATTTGACGCAGTTTGTTTTGTGCTGACAATCCAGAAACGGTTTAGGAATTTAAGCACAACATTTATCGAACTATTCATGAAATATTCTCCCGAACCATCGAAAATATACTGCAGAATTGGGTTGACAGAATGTAAAGCCATTTAAATTATATTATTTTCCATAAATAACCGGAAAGTGTACTCTCTTCAATAAAGCATACAACTTTGAAAAATATTGAATGGAAGTTTTTGTATAACAATTTTAAAAAGAATACAACAGATGGCCTACCCTATATTGAAAAAAAAAAAAAGTATTGGAGAGACTTCTCACCGCACCAGCTAAGCTTCTTACCCTGTCTCCAACACAAATGTCATCAAAATGCGTTCAGTCGTTCTTGAGTTACATAATTGTTGGAGAAAAATTATTCGGAGATTTTGAAATCTTCTCTTCCTATTTTACCCCTTCTTATTTTGATGTCGATCATTTTCAAGTCAGAATAAGTCTAAGCATGCAAACTAAATTGTATCGAAATCCGCTTAGAAGTACTTCAATTGGGCAGCAAACAAAAATAATTTAAAGATTTTTGACACTCCGGCCCCTGCATCCCACAGAGGAGTTATTTCTGCACATTATATCGAATGTAGTACAACGTTACGCGACACAGTTGCATTAACTTGTCATATATAGATTTGAAAAGTTTAGATTTGAAATTCGTTGATCATTCCAAGTATTTGTTTTAATGTGCAATTTCTGACAATTGTCAATCGCACTGGTATGGTATGGGGCATAACTCAAGAAGTACCCAATGGATATTGATGAATTTTTTCTGCGATGTAGATAGTCAACGGGAGTGCAGACGAAAAAGGGTTATCGAAAAAACGGGTGAATTTTTAAAATGTTTACATTTACATACGAGTATATTGGTTCGGGTTTCAAATAGCTTATGCATGTACTCGTAAATAATATTGTTACACTTCTGGAGGGGGGTATCGATGGCAACCCCGGGCTGTAGCTATAAGAGGGAGAAAAAAGCAATAGTGAATCGAAAAAGCCAAGAAAACCCACAGTCGAATAAAAGAAAACACTGCTTAGTTAAATTTCACTTGATTTATTTCTGGTTCCCGAGAGGTTTTTTTTTTTTTTTTGTTAATTATAAAAATTTCTTCTTGTTGTAGATCTTAGTAGTAGGACTAGTAGTGGTGGTGGTTCGACTCGGTCGTTCCCCACTTTTGTAACAATATGAAATTTCGTTCTCTAACTAAAAATTTAAAGTCCAAAAAATTGTGATATTCGGACAGACAAACAGATGGACGGACATGGTTCAGTGTGCTCGGCTCTTGGTACTGGTCATTAATATCCATACTTTTGGGGGTCTATCGTCATTATTTTTCTATTTTACAAACTTTGAATACACAATCCTATGGCGTATGGTATAAGAAGGCTCCCAATAACTTCTTTATCGTCTGCTACATAAATTGCGTGCTGTACACATCAGACCCTCAGGCCACCTCGGTCAACTGAGTTGCTACAAAAAGGGGCTGTAGGATAGCCAGTACAGTTTTCCTAGCCCACTTAATTGTGAACAAGAATTGCTTGTACTAGTATCTCATCAATTCTCTTGGATTGTAATTTCATTACTAATTGACCCATCGGACTGTAATGTAAGTGAAATGTAGAGAGGCACCTCAAATTGACAACATTGTCATAATTGTGTGTCAATTGCTTTGGAATTACAAGCTTTGTGCGGATGATTGCGCCGAAACGAAACGAAAAGGAATTTGCGTTTCGGTCGATGAAACTGCGGCGGGACACGACATCTCTCAACTTGGGTAATTAATTTAACTCTTACAGGGAAACTTTCTCTTTCTGGCCAAATGGCAAATGGGACCAAAATGGCCTTGACAGTGAATTTAGAAAAAGTTCATTTTCTTTTCGGAGAGAAAGTTTTGCCTTAATTCTTGCATATTAGTTTGGATTAGTCTGATGGCAGCTATAACACTCAAGCAACATGGGTACTATGGTTCTGAAAGGGTGAAGGTGTTCCTGCGTAAAGAGGATTTATTATTCTGATGGGAAAAGTTTCAACACAAAGACACGGCATTAAATATTTACCAGGCGGTTTAGGGTGACTTCATGTACTTGGCTTTAGTTGTTGTTTATTTTAGAATGTTTTTAAGGTTTTATGTAGGATGGTTAATAAATTAATTTATTGGATGAACTGAATCTGTGTTAAGGAGCCCTTTCCCAAAGTACTCGTATTAGCTTGGCCAGGTGGTAATAGGTATAAACGATAAGGATATGCACTAAAACACGTGAAGTACCAGTTAAATGAAATAACAATAAAATGCTTTGAGTTCTGAAATTGAAACTTTTTGCTGTAATCACTGCAATGAACTGCCCAATCTGATGAGCGGGCAATTCTTAACGACTTCACGGCTTAGTCTAGGCGCGCATATTCGATTTTCTGTCACGGCGATAAAAAAATTGTAGTCGCTGTAGGAAAGTCGCACAGCCGCGCGAATAATCGCCCAAAACAAAATCGCCCAAATTCCAAAAATTAACAATCGCCCAAAAAAAAACCTGAAAATTTTTTGGGCGAATATTCATTTTCATTCGGGCGATTGTTCATTTTTATATGTTGGGCGATTGTTCATAATGAAAAATAGCCCAAAATGCCAAAAATGAAAAAGCTGTGCGAATAATTGACCAAAACAAAATCACCCAAACTCCAAAAATGAACAATAGCCCAAGGATTTTGTTGTTTTTCTTACTAATTAACATTCACTTTCTTAAAATCATGGATTTGAATCAGAAAATCATAGTCAATAATAGTAAATAACTGTTATTTGTGAAGTTGTAAACAAGATGTGATACATTAATCTGGTCAAAGCGCCTGGAGCTAGAGTTTTAAAATATATACATATAGAGATGGGGGCCAACAGTGGGCAAGTGGAGCGCTTCACGCGATCAATTTATTAAACTTCGCTTTCCGGGGTGGTTTAACCCCTCACGCGACTTCGTCGCTCCGCTAGGGGTATGTCAACAACTGTCTGGCAGGTGCCTGGTCAGGTTAATGTAATAAACAACACAGTTTGTTTACAACTTCACAAATAACAATTATTTACTATTATTGACTATGATTTTCTGATTCAAATGCATGATTTTTTTTAAAAAGTGAATGTAAATTAGTAAGAAAAAAACCAAAAACATTGGGCGATTGTTCATTTTTGGAGTTTGGGCAATTTAGTTTTGGGCGATTCTTCGCACAGCCATGCACTTGTGTTTTTGGGCGGATGTTCATTTATTTTTGGGCGATTGTACCTTTTTTTGGGCTTTCTTACATTATGCACAAACGCCCAAAAATGTTGGGCCATTGTTCATTTTTGGAATTTGGGCGATTATTCGCACAGCTGGGAATGGCCATAAGCGCACAAGCGACAATAAACTCCGGGATTTTTTAACCGCAAAAAAAATAGAGCACATGTCTTAATACGAGTGCACGCATTTGCAACTAAACAATCGCCACGATTAAATTAAGCTCTAATTTTCAGGGGAGTTTTTAGTCGCAAATTTAAATTTAAAACTGGAACACAGAGAGAAGCATAAAACACCGCGCACTGGCGATTATTCAGTCGCCAGTGTCTTTATGCTGTTTGACGTAACATTGTTTACAGAGTTATTTGTGTGTTTATTTTAAATGCAATTAGATGTAGTAATTCATCAAAGCTTTATGTACTCATTCTATAGTATCCCAAGAAGTTCTTAGGGAACTGTCTTAAGCTTTGATAGTCTTTTACTAACAATAGGATGTACCCAATATTTTTATTGAAATCCATTTTCAAACTGTTTAATTTGCGATTAAGTAATCGTAAGTGAGAAAGCATCCATGCCAACCATATATTTCATTAAAACTTGCGACTAAAAAATCGCAAATAAATATGGGACTTGTTCCATTTTTCTATTATATCTTTTTTTTTATATTGAGGAAATGGCCTCTAAGTATCTTAGATATAAATAAGCGAATATAGAAAGGGGGAACTAGATACAATAAAAAGAAAGTAAAAGACTTAGGCTATTCTCGGACTAAAGCACCTCGTCAAGCTATGTTTCCCTTAAAAATTAAGTTTTGCCAATTCCTCTCTTCATTTTGAACGATGTGACCGCCCATCCAGCGAAAGGTTTCTGGCCCTATTAAAGAGATTCACACTCCCTTTTTGACTAGCTTATCGGCCTCTTCCAAAGTGGCCTAACACGCAATATATGGTGCAATTTTTTAACTTATGTAGATTGTTGGGTTTGTCTAGGTATACCCATACTATCTTTGAATTCATTTTGTAGCAGTTCAGTGCTTTTATAACAGTTTGGCTATCCGACATAACAACAACACGTGGAGAACGTGCCCATTGATTTCAAGTGTTTGGTTCTTGGCCCGAAAACTTCTTCCCAAGTTCCCTCAGTTGTTCTCGATCCAACCACATACTACTTTAAGGTGTGATCCTTGAGGGTATAATGCAATGCATTGTGATTTATTGGTCCACTACGTTTTACTGTTTCGTACCACTCCATGTTGCGTTTATCGATCTGTTAAAACAACATTTTCATAAAGTCACGCCCACTTTATTGGGACTGAGTTAAAAAGTGAGGAATGTCAAATGAGAAAAAAAGTCGAGCAATCTTTTCCAGACAAATTGCAATTTTCCTGTATATTTTTGATAAGTGCTTCAATAAGGAATGCAGAGTGCACACTTGTATACAGTGGCGTTACTAGTTCAATGCAGCTAATGCGGTGCATTGAAGCCTACATGAAAAGGGGACCCAGGCCCACAAAACTTGCAAACAATAAAGTGAGATATTTCTCCGCAGCTACTTTACTTAGATAAATGAAAATGTATCCGTTTATCATTTTACTGACTGATGGCGATAAGTAAGACATTCCATCCAAATCTGGTCGCATTACAGTTAGCCCTGGACGAGATATTGTAAACTTTTTTTTCGTTTTTACATTTTACCGTTTCGGTTTTACCAAACAAAATTAAAAAGCTCTTTGATTTAAGTCTTTCATACACAGCTGCCATTTATTTATCTTCTTGTGATGCTAGGGCTTTAACTTTCATTTTGGCGTCTTGGCCTATTTGTAGATTTTATGGGGCAACAAAGTAATCAACATTTCCATATGGTCAAGCCCACTTTAATGAGACTGAAAGGTGAGGAAAGGGAACTCAAGCGATCGGTTTCAGGCGAATTGTAACTTTCATGAATATTTTTAATAACATAATAAACTGAAAATGGTTAGACATGTGCTATCGAAAGAGCTGTCAAAAACACATACTCTTTAAATTCAAAACGGTACCATGCGCGCATATGCAATGTGTTGTACATGAGAATTGCTTTTAAAGCATGTGTAGGTGGCACTTTCAGCTAACCAGGCAACCTACACACCAAATTCTGACGCCCTGCAATAGCCATTCTACAGAGTTTTTCATCAGATGCAGCAATAGCATGGCAATTTTTAAAATTCTGCTAATTGGGGATGGATCTAGTACTACGGGACCCACTATCAGTCTTCCATTCCAACGAATCATCCTCGCAAATACTTACCAGTGTGTCAGCCAAACGCCTACCCACTAAAAGATAGAGTACCAATACGAACGAATGAAATCCACACCAACTGAATGAAATAACAAATCAATTTCACCGCTTTTTGCATTTTGTATCCGTGAGGTGCGTGATACTATTTTAGTGTCTTGTAAAATGTGATCAAATACACAAAACTTTGTAAACCCTTATTTGTAGATTTTTATTGCTGATGCGAGGACGTGAGAAAACTACTTCGGTCGCCCCTTCAATTGGCCGCCCTCCACATTAAAAATGCTCATCACGGAATTCATTTTATTTTCATTGGCTCTGGTGGAACATTTGGCATCCTTTCCACAAAGGACCATGCAAATATGTCCTCAATGCGCGCTGCGAAATGTTCGAATTAATTTGTGCCTATGAATAGCGTTTGCAGTAGTGGCTGATTCAGCGGGTTGGTTACCATTTGGACAGGAGTAGATCCGTATTCTAAACGTATTTTTAATTGATGTTCATTGATTTGAATTGTATAGCAGACCACCCAGTGAATGTAGCGAGCAGTGTCCCAGGGGTATACACAAATGAACAGCAACAACATGGGGGGTTTGAGGAATTGCTTTACGTATTCTTATAACGGGTAAAAGTTTTTTGTGTTTGAGTGTAGACTCAGTGGGTGAGATTTATTTGGTTTACCTTTAAAACATTCCAATTTAAAGAAATAAATGCGAAGATTTGTGGGAAGATTTAATTTAGAAGAAAGGATAGGTACTGACGCACACCTTATTAAAACCTATTGCAGATCTACTTACAAATACATGGTAGAACGAAAGTTCTTAAGAAAGGAGATCGCCTCATATGTACCAATTACTGAGGCAAGGATAGGCATCCTAAACATCAGATACAAAATTCTATTCAGTGCAATGAGCGCCTATATCATTTTGTCGAACTACTGATTGGCTAATACGTGGGAATAGCCGTGAATAGTCACCGTTAATCGAGACAACACTTTTGATTGTTTTCTTTTGAGGTTGATGCATTGTCAGTAAGACGAAACGTTTTTTATTCGAAGTTTATCTTCAGCACCACCAGGTTAGCGTCTGTCAGGAAGCAAATATCGTCTGTGTAGTAGAGATATTTGAGATAGGTTGTAAGACTCCATTAGATTCCCAAATTCTTCAGACAGCCTAGTCTTGTGTAGCAGTTTACATTTCGTGCCTTCGTGGCTTACTTTTATGTTAGCCACCAGTTTGTCCGGAAGCCCGTCCTGCGTAAGGCATTCCATATGAACTCTCTGTCGATGGCCTTTTCGAAGTCTATGATAATGGAGACCTATACTCGATATTCGATGATGATGTGGTTATCGCAGGAGAATCCAGAACGGAAATTTGCTTGCTCAATGTCAGAAGCATTTCTCAAGTGTTTCTTAATATGTTCGAGAGTAAAATTATTTTTCTTCGGAAGTTTGACCGTCATTTGTATCCTCCATTTGTCAGAAAAGGTCTCGGCCCACCAAGGCTTCTGTAAGAATTGCTGCACAAAGTCTGCTGATGTTGTTGGCGAAGTTTTGAGGGATACCACAGCAGTCCTGCTGCTTTCTATATTTTCACTGCTCTGTCCGCAGTAATAACCTCGCCCATACTGGGAGGTGCGATACGAGTTGTAAAGTTTTTGAATTCGGAAAGATCTTCCTTACTTCGAAGCATACCACCACCCGCAATTTATTTTAAAACGATGGAAAAGTGTTTCCTCCACCTTCTTAGCTGTTCCTCATCCGAAAGCAACAGAGAACCATCCTAATTCTTCAGCGAAAGGTAAATTCTTCAGTGAAAGGATTCTTCAGCTTGTTCAGCCAGTACACTAATAAAATCCGACTTCCCTCATTCGCATACTTCCCTCATTGTGCCTACCCTCTACGTGGATGTGTTCAATGCGAATTTTAAGTTGTTTCCAATCCGTCTTCAGATATCTTTTGTTAATTAAGTGCTATGGTCTTTTTGACATCTTTCCGCTTCAGCTACAAGTCCATTTTTTATAGCGCTTCTGTTTATATTTGTTCCTTGAACAAAATAGTCCCTAAGCTGTTGGCACACTCCGGGGTCTCTTAGTCTGTCGGTATTACACCTAACTCATCGAAGCGGAGTATTTTCGCTTGTTTAGAGGGCTGAAGGACAAGGGCGACTATAAACTACCAAAAGGTGGTGGTCGCCAAGGAACGTCATCACCGTTACCTAGAACTCAACCAAATATAACAGCTGCTGCAAATAATGCACCGTCATCAGATTCAGCCACCCCAATTATATCATACATACAACTAAAAAAGGACTGTCCAGAAAAAGGAAAATATCAATAACATCTCCAAAATCAAGAAAAGTTGATAAAAATTAAGCAGCGAAATTTAAAATTAATGGTCAAAGAGGGCTGCAATAAACTTTGTCTTTCTAAGGAATGCAGTCAAATCAGTGAAAATCAGCGCTTTATCATCAACAAAAAATTTACTGACAAAAAAATGGTTTCTTTACAATTACATAACGACAATGCAGCCTTCGCGAAAAACATCGATTTAGGTCGGTAAGTGGTAAATATACCTTACCCTCTGAATATACCTTACCCTCTGAGTGCGAAATATAATTGCGACAAAAAAAGGCCTCATGCCAATAGTTCAAAGCAGTATAAACAAGGAAAAGACCGTCCGAGTAAAGCTTTCGATACAACCTCAATTAAAAACCATATTGAAAGTTATCATCCAACAATATCACACTACCGGAGAGAATATGCTCCGAATGTCAGATATTTGCCAAGCAAAACGTTAAAAAGGAAAAGAAAAATATTTCTTATGACTTATATCGAAGAGTTGCTTCAGAAATTAATATTTCTTTTACAAAATTATCTCATGAGGAAAAGAGAAAGCCACGAGGAGAAAATCAATCATACCAAAACTGATCTAGCAATATCTGGAAAATGCACAATGCAGGACAACGCAGCGCGTCGTCAATACGAAGAAGATTGCCTTATTGATCACAATGATGAACGGTTTATTGTCTCAGTTGACTTACAAAAGGTAAGACTCATTGCAATAATATAATATTTTATTATAAACATTTTATTTTGATACGTAATAATGCTTCCACGATGTGATATGTTCAAGGAAATTATATTTACAGCGCGATTTACCTTTAACGAATCTTCTGTGCCCTTGGGGGAAAAAAAAAAGTGGCCAGTTACAATCATTTGGCATGAAGTTGTTCCTGGAAGATCCAAAGAAGATATAATATCTACATTTTATGCATTCATCAAGCCTCGCAGGAATGCAAAAAGTTTCGTTTTCGTATCATGGCTCGCCTTAAAACCAGAATTATTTTTTTTGTCCACAGTCCACTTAATCAGGGCTCTATTGATCACTTTTTTGAATGTTCGGAAAGAGATTTATCGACTGGAGATTTGCCGGATTGGAGGTGTCGTTACCCCTTTTGGGGAAGGGTAGAATGAATGGTATGCAGCCAGAGCCTAAAGTTTTTTTTTTTTTTTGGGAAAGTATAACAACGATACAGAGAGTTATTGTACGTGATTGTATAACTAATTTCGGAAAACTCGACTTTTTATGCATATAATGGCTAGACTGTGTGTGAAAATGGTGAGACCAGTGGCGAGAATCGCTTGGTTACCTTCTACTATGACTTACAACGGAACTACTAGTGATGATTTAAAGCATATTTGTGACATGTTTGCATCGTTTTTCCAATCTAATTTCGTTAATGAATTCATTGATTGTAGTACAATATTTCAAAATGATTCCTTTACTAATTTAGCTTTCCTTTCTTTGACGGAAGATAAAATTCTGCTAGAGTTGTCATCTTTTGATTCGAGTGCAAACGTTGCTGATAATTTTCCTCCTTCGTTTATTAAAGCTTGTAGCTTTAGTTTGGTCCAGCCCTTAAATTAATTGTTTCTGATGACCACCCTTCAGAAACAATTAATTTAAGGGCTGGACCAAACTAAAGCTACAAGCTTTAATAAACGAAGGAGGAAAATTATCAGCAACGTTTGCACTCGAATCAAAAGATGACAACTCATTTTTAAATTACTGGAAGCATTCGTTTATAACATAATCCGCAACTGAAAGAATAATTGATAATTATAGACCTATAGCTAAGTTGCAATTGATTCCTAAAATATTTGAAGCTATAGTTAAAAATAATTTATATTCCGCAGTGCGCAACCACATATTTTTATAAACTATTGACTACATAACATTTGCCTTCAAGTTGACTGTATAGCCAGAGAAGTCACCTTGGTCCACTTCTCCTTCTACTCTTCGTCAATGACTTGCCATCTTTTATTTCTAACTCCAAATGCCATTGCATGCAGATGACTTAAAGATATTTAGTTCTGTAAATTCTGTATCTGATGCCTTGGAACTGCAAAATGATGTTAATCGTGTAAATACACTAATGCTCGGTTATAACTATCAAATTGACTATCAGTACAGAATTCAGAAATCCGTACTAAATTGAATTACTGATCAAAACGACTTAGGAATGATTTTTGATGCTGAACTATCTTTTTCAATGCATTTTGATTATATAGTTTGCAAGGCGATTCGTATGCTGGGTTGTATGTTTCGAAAGATTTTCAAGACTCTTATACTCTTAAATCCTTATACAATTCTATACTAGAATACTGTAGCGTAGTCTGAAATCATTATTACTGCAATGTGCCGACATATAAAGATAGGTGTGCTCTAATTGATCTAAAACCGCTTACTAAAAGAAGAATATACTATCCGGTACTTCTTGCTTAGGACGTTATAACTGCCCATATTGGTTGCCCACTTTTGCTTTCGATGTATAATGTTTATGCTCCTTCTTGCATTCTACGACCTAAGGAGCAGAATTTCTAGACATACTCGTAGTATTAACTATGGGGAGAATGACACTATATTTACGGCTAGTGTTAATTGCAATATATATGAAAATGTGATTGATTTTAATGTAAACAGAACGATTTGTAAAATTGTTATTATGAACTCCTTATAAATATTATTGCTAAAACTATTTGAATCTTTTAAAATTATGAAATATTGTACATTAGTAGTCTAGAAAAAGTTTATGCACTTGCAAGACGAATAAAGAAATAAATAAATAAAGATTATTATAGGGACATCCTCTTCCAGAAACCAATCTTTGCCCGGGTATGATCGCCAAAAGTAGTCAATGCATGACTATTTCTTATCAGAGGTAGCTGTTTCGAAGGCACATTTGTTTTTTCCGATACATAGACTACCTATAGTATAATGCTACTAGTCAGAGCATGCACTTGCAAATTTAGCATTCATGTATGAGTATAAGGGTTTATATACATAGCTACATGCTGTTATCGGGGACCACCACCTGAAGGTAAAGCAAGTACTAGTACTTACGAATGTGGTTATTGCGCTACTGGACCAAACCACTCGCCACCCAGACTCCATATTCTCAGTTAATATTTTTACGTATTTTTTCTTTTGACACATAGTGTTAAAATTTTTATCTTCCGTGAACTGAAACCAAATATTTAATTTGTCATCTTTCGCAAAGGGAAAAACAAGAAAGTAAGAGCTACCTTCAAGGATACAATTCTAAAGATACCTCTGGTTGAGTTTCCTTTTCTCATTTTCTGCTCCAGTAAATATCAACATGCCATTCAGTTTCTATGGATGTAGCTTTTATTATGTATATCCTTTTGCACAAATTTGCCGAATTTTACAAACTTACATACACATCCTATAAGTTCGCACTCAAAAATTCTTAAGATAATTATAAGGATACCGAGTGCACTGCTCTCTTCTTTCAATAATACACTTTCCGTAAACTTCCGATGTTGATTTATTTACTTCCATCCAGACAAAGGAATAAAAGGAGAAGAAGAGCGAGAAAAAAATAATCAAAATCAATTCAAGTTCTTTTATAGAATGGTTGGTATACCGGGGATAATCAAACGTTTGCACAAGAAAAAAAAAAAACAAATTTTGAAAAGAAAATAATTTTCCACCTAACTTTATTTTTTTTTTTTTTTTTTTTTCGGCAAAAAAGTTGTTATGCTTGTAAAAAAGAAAACAAAAAAAAACCTGGACTCATGAGTCATTGATTGATTGACGCTGGCAATGGAATTACATGGGTTTCGTTGTGATAAATTGAGGATGTGAATGGACGCCCCACTGTGTATCCTGAAAATTAATAACATGTAGGTACTTTAGGTAGTCAGACTCAATCAGATACTCGTAGAAGTGCAGAAGTGAGAGGGGCGTGATCGATGAAAAATTGCGAAAGTGGAAGTTTTTTTTTTTTCAATTAAACACGAAAAAGTGCGTATAAATCTTTTGGTCTGATTGCAATGCTAAGAATTTGACATACCAACATCAATTGTCAAGATTCTGGTTCCAATGTATAGCTACCTACAATATATACGTACATATATGTCAGGATTCACAGAAGAAGATCGTACCTGGTTGAAATTGATTGGTTGTTTTGCAAATGTTTTACAGAAAATGGTTGGTTGTTACACATTCTGTAAAAGCTGTGCTGTGATACCTGACTAGCCTACTGGTTGTAGATAGTGGAGCTGTAAATACGAGTAAGAATGTATTTACAAATAAACAGTAACAAACAAGCAGCGCATATTGGAGTGTGGAGGAATTTGCAGTTTGGATCAGCGATTTTCTAAGACAATTCACATAGACCTGGGTCCAGTATCGACAAAGCGAATAGATGCCGCCTTCAAATAACCATCAAGCCATCTCCTCCGCAACGTCTGATCAAAATAGGCGACTGCGAATAGCGTCAGAAATTACGAACTCGTCAACATGCAGGGCTAGCACCGCATTTTTAATCGCGCAAAGTCTAGACTTTCTTCTCTAATCTTTAATTCTCCTCTATACCCTTTCCTCTCTCTCCATCACTCGGTTAATAAACTACAAAAGATTACATGATGTAGGATGTGTATTAAGAAAAAAAAAAAAGAAAACCTACAGGAAAGTTACAATCCATCTAGGACGAATCGTACCAACTCACAACTAATAAAGTGATGGTGGCGGTGCGAAATATTTGAACACATGGATTTATGATATATCTTCCTACACAGAGGATATTTGCTCGAATTTTAAGAAATTTTATCACAAAACTTCCCCAAAAAGTGGGCGTAGCTATGAATAATGTATAAACGCCAGTCAGTCAACGTCTACATATTTTATCTAAACACTATTTTTTAGTTGCTAGCAAAAATATTAGAAAAATTACATTTTTTGACAAGTGGGCTTGTTTGTGGGCGGATTTCAAAAATGTGTATACTTGTACTGCTTCGGATCCTAGAAATATCAAATTTCATGTTCCTAGATGCAAATTTAAGGCCCAAAAAGTGGCGACATACGGACAGGTAGACGGACAGACGAATGGGCATGGCTAGATCGACCCTATGGATAGGGTATAATAAAACCTTTTATGTACTGCCTTGACATTTATTTTTCAAAAAACAAGAAAAAGATTAGCATAGCTCAAATTTATTTTAATAATTAACTAACCTCAAGAGACGAAGTATGACTATGCATTCGTATGCGTGAAATGAAATATGCTATCCGAATATGCAATACTGAAGAAGTGTAGATACTTGAGTTATGAATGAATGGAATGAAAAGTATCGATACCGATATCGTATCGAAAGCAAAGTATCGATACTTCCGAATATAATTGAAAAAAAAATAACATAAATTCGTAAAAATACAAATGTATGCATATAATGTGGGTATATATTACATTTTATACCCAAATAATTTACAAACAATAGATTAAAATGTACGAGTAGTGGTCTATTCCTCTTCACTATAAACGTCGAGGAATAGCAGTTTACTCAATCTCTTACCTCGAAGTCTACTCGTATTTCTCACCCAACATAAAGTAATACTCGGTATGGAAAATGGTCGTTCTAAAGTAACCAATTTTGCTACCATGGTTAAGAATTTTTATCCAATTTTAAACAAGCTTGGGTATTCTCAAACTGGGAGTAGTTTCAGTTTTGCAACCGGGCTTTTTTAACTATAGGAATAGTTCTTGTTCGGCTTTTTTTTTCAATAACCTTCCCATGTACGAGTACACTACCACCTGATTTACACGAAACAACTTATGCCATTTATACCGCCCTATAACTCGGGATGCTAGAATGATTCTCATTGGAAAACCTAAGGTAGGTAGGTAAGTTCCTAGCTTAAGCGGTTGCTGAGATACAGACCTTCAAACAACGCTTATTTTCCTACACACTCAATCACTCACTAATCATCAAAACCTATATTGCACTTTTATTTTTCAACTAGCTGCTGTCCGACGATTTGCTCGCGTAGATTTTGCTATTAAAAAGTGCTTTAGAACAAAGTATGTAAAGTGTATGATAGATGAACCCCATAGCATACCATTGAGTCTGAAAAATATAATTTAAAAGATATCCAACTCGACCAAGTGTGGGTAAAACATTTTTTGTTCCCTGCCAAGGTAATAACAAAAACAGTGTTAGAGTGAATGAAAAAAAAAACGCGTTATTTAACGGAATTTCAGCCAAAAGCAATCAAATGCTTGTATTTTATTTGGTCCCTAAAAAAATATTTGATATTCGAAATTCTGTAGACAAACAGCATTTCAAGTGTGTCAACATACGCGCATTCCAATACGTACATATGTACATACTCGTATGTATATACATCGTGTCCAATCTCTCTACTGAACTTTATATTGAGCACACTTATTTGCATGGCCATGAAATGTCGTTTTTTAAGAATCTCTGAATATAGAAACATTTTTGCTGAGACCAAACCCATTCGTCAGACACAGCCACAACTAAGCGCAATGCGATACATTTCATAAAGTGCCACAGGTCCGAAGGGTTCCAAAGGAAATTGCTAGACAACAATAATACCCTTTTAATTAAATTAGTGTCAATATTGAAGTAAATAAAACACCGTTCGACCCCCAATGAAGTCATGACATTAAGCAGACAATTTCCATTGTATTAGTCTGCTGATATTAAATTCTTCTGTCGGGGAATAGATTTTTTTTTTTTTTTTGCCCGACGACATGGCGATAAAGCAAGAACACAATTAAAAAGGACACAAAATGTAACAAGTGCGCAGCAAACAAATTTTCATTTTTACTCGAAAACAGCAAACCAACGCAACGGCTCTCCGAGAGCAAACATTTTGGCATGATGTGTAAAACATTTTAATTTTGCGACATTTTTGAAGTCAATGTTTGCGAGGTGGACAGGATGGTGAAAGAGTTGGAAAGTTTTTTTTTCTTGATTACATTTTCCTAGACAAACCTTTTAAACGTTGTAGGTATGTATATGGATACAAATTTGCACATTGTATTGTAGGTCTACTCCTTTAGTGAATATTTTTGACATGATGACAAATATTAACAATGAAAGTAATATAACAACAACAATAATAAATAAAACACTTTTGAATTCAACACAATGTCTGTATGTCTGTCACACGCTAGTAACTTGTGAACCTTAGTTAGAGTGCACAAAATTGCACAAAAAGAGTGTACCGTAGTCGGGAAATAGTTCAGAAACACAATTTTAGTTAAGGGGATTTTGGGGGCATAATATACCTCAATAAAAAAATATATTTTTACACCCCATCATGCGACAAATATGTATATCAAATTAAAACTGAACTCTCAATTCGAATTTATTTGTGAATTATTATTAATACAATGTTGGCTTTTTACTTTTAGCACTTTGTATGCATTCCTTTAGCTTTTCTCAGCTTCCTTATACTACTTGGCATCGATTCCAGAAGGGATTTGGATAAAGTTTTCATGACTTCATCATGATGATTTTAGTTGCAATTGGTCTGTGCTTCAACTTCATCTTTATACGAGTAACTAACTACAAATGCTCTATTGAGTTCATATCAGGGTTATTACCAGGCAAGGAAGAAGTTTCCACTAATTTTTTTTCTAAAAATGTCACCACTTTCTTAGCCTTGTGGCATTGTGCGATATCGTGCATGAAGAACCCATTTCTATAGGGAAATCAGTCCAATATTTGGATGCAATAATCTAGTTTTCAATACTTCTATGTACTGATCCTGGCACATAGTATCTTGGACGATAGAAAGTCTACCTGGATATGTGATAAACATAGCGCTCTAGACAAATACGCGCTTAAATTCTTCCCCTGCCCTTCTGCGCACATACTGGCTTGTTTCCTCCGATAATTTAAACCAGTGTTTGTCGCTGAAGTACACCTAGAAATGGGGAGAATATTTTCGAATCCGATCTGGGAAGCAGATCGTGACTGCTGTATAGGCATTTTGACTGATCTCGGAACTTTAAATTACTTAGAGAATAAAAGGCAGTCTTTTTTTCAGTTCCTCAGTCTTCGATAAACTTTTATTTATATTCTTCTGCCAATACCAACCTTTTTGGACAATAGCTGGAGTGAATTCAGGCTCGGTCTTCGAGCGGCTAGTACCGTTTCGAAAAGTTTTCTACGCACAGTTCTGGATGAAGCGTCGACTCCTAAGCTATTTATTTGGATCCTGAGGATTTCACCGGTTGCTTTTCTTTTGCGCATGCAAAGTCAACCGGCTTCCTTGTATCTCGCGGTGTTAATTTTTGCTTTCTACCACATTTCCCCAAGCGAGAATGGGAATAGTATAAGTTCTGGCTCAAAGCTATGCTAATACTGCTAACTAATTTTTGGAAATACTCGTACTAAATTTAGCAGCAATAACCTTTTGGGAATACTTGCTTTTTTTTCAATAATGTTTGAACCACATAGTAAAATCTGGTGGTTTTGTTTCCTAAGAAGGTAAAGATCTCAAAAGACACTATGCGGAAATATGTGAGTTATCTTCTCGACCCATAGCAGTGTGGGACTCTAACCTCACTAAAAACAAGAAGGATGGATGAATGATTATTATTTTTTTGATTTGTTAAGTTCACTTTTTGGGAAAATATTATGTTTTTAAAAAAATTCTCTTCGCAGTTAATCCATAACCACAATGGACAAATAGGCCCCGTGTAAGCACCTTTCGAGATGTACAGCCGCCCCAAACTAAGCTAATCCATAACTCATGTGCGAACGCTATTATGTACATTTAGAATGATTTATATCAGAGTTTATGTGTATCTATAATCTTTGATTATTTCGTATTGCATTCTTTTTAATCACTGCTGTCACCGGGTTTATCTGTAAGTCTCGATGTAAGTCTTTATTTCAATACGAGTACCATGGGACATTAACTATTCCTTGAAGGACTTTGTTTTCAAATGTATGTATTATTTTGGAATTTGTTTTCTTTTTACAGCTCCATAATTGGATACCATATATCCAGATGGGTTTAAGTATTTGTTGGTGTAGCATAATAGCCAATATAGCTTCCTATATTTCATATTTAACTCCACTCATTTCTTTTTAACGTGTTCCTTCCTAGTGTTAACATAAGGAACCAGTTGATAAAAACAGGGAGAGTGCTTATTCTCTTATTTGGAAAGTTAACGTGTTTAATGCACCATTGTTGCGTCCAATCCCTGACTTTATTAACTGCATTCTGCAGGTTATCTATAGCTTTTACTATGAATTTGTCTACTGCAAGTATTGCGTTATCGTCTGAAAATATAGCCATCATGACGTTGTCGTCCAGTGGTATATCTGTCGTGTATAATAAATATAAAGCTGGTCCGAGAACAGTTCCTTGTGGAACACCTGCCGTTCTTTCCTACAATGTAGAGTACTCATTACCGTAGCGCACTCTGAAGTATCTATCTGCTACATAAGATTTAAGTTTCTCAGAGTATTGTCTACGTAGGCCCCTAGGTAGTTTGAACTCTGAGCTTTTATGCCACAAAAAGCTTGCGCAACATCAGTTTGGATGGAAACTTGGATTTTATTCATTTCTCTTTATGCTCTGGTGGCGGTGGTTGCTGGGTTGCTGTTCCCCGTCCGGGCTTGAATTTGCACAATTCAGGTCACAAGTAAACACACTATCCGCTACACCCTGGCCAACTTAAATGTGCCCACTGGCTAAATGGAATTAGTCTTCTTTCTATCATAATTCTGTCCAGCCTTTTGAAGAGCAGTTTTTCAAAACTATTTGGCATTATTGGAAGTAATGATATTGGCCGGTAAGAAGTAACTTATGTTGGTGGGTTGACTTACTTCGGTATAAAGGCTACTTCAGCGATCTTCCAGTAACGAGATACATGCCTTGAACTTAAAAAAAAAATTGACAAGATCTGGTGTTTTCGTTGGATCAGTTGGCCAATAGTTTGGAGATCCAGTTGAAAATAATTCGCATTTGAAGTTGCGTCCTGCTTGGTATAGTTGATTTTCTTTAGTTGTTAATAATCTCGCGCCCCAGTAAGTGTGTTTTGCCTTAAAATCACCACCAATAATAAAACTGTTCCTTAACCTTAATGTAGTCTTTAAAGTCGCCCACGATAGCGTCTATAAAAACGAGCCATAGTCTTGTTTTGGCATCCATTCCAAACCCGGTGGAAATGGAAAATACACGCTACTCCATCAAGATGGGTAACAACATCACCGAGACTTTTGATGTCACAAATGGACTACGACAAAGTGCCGCGCTCTCATGTGATTTATTTGACATCATACTTGGAAGGATTATACAAAATTTCCAAGCTTACATCATGGTTACGATCTTTCAAAGGGGTGTACTACTCGCGTACGCCGACGTCATTAACATAATTGGATTGACGGCTGTCAGTGGTGCTATAGTGAGTATTGATATACAAGCGGCAAAAATGGGTTTAGCGGTTAACGAGGGAAAAACAAAATATATGGTGTCATCAAAAAAAGACACTCAACATCGGCGACTTGGACAGAACGTACAGAAGCTACAATTTTAAGGTACTTAAGGGTTTTGTTTACGTAGACTCCGCTATGAATTCAAACAATGATACCAGCGCAGAGATCAAGCGAAGAATCACTCTTGCCAATTGAGTAACAAAGCCCTCCAATTGACAACTAAGGTAACAGTCCTGCTATATGGCGCAGGAGAATGGACGTTATAAAAGGCTGATGGAAACACCCTTGGTTTTGAAAGAAAAATCTTACAATGAAGACGAAGATATCATCTATGATAGCTCGAATGAACATCAGCTCTCCGGCCCATAATGTATTCGAATCCATCCCAGAGGTACTACGCAGTTTAGGAAGACCTTACCTAAGGTGGCGCAGAGAAGTGAAAAGGGACCGCAACCAACTTCGTGTGAAGGGAGCTAGAACAAGATCGAATGCTGGATAACTTCATTGAGGAGAGATAAAAATAAACCGGAGGAGTGTTCTATTTGGTCCCCATACCGAGTTATGTGTTCATATGGTCAAATGTGTATTTAATAATTTGAATTACGTTACACGTCTTAACGCCCAAACGGAATATTACAATGTCATTACCATATTACAATGCCATTACCATATTACAATGTCATTACCATATTACAATGTCATTACCATTTCAGGAGTGCGAATAAAATGGTTTCATGAATAAAACATACATTTTTAAGATTGAATCTTAATAACATAACAGAATTTGTAAGTTTTGTTTATCAGATATCGATTTCGGTCAAAATCGTCTAAGACTATGTTATATCCGTGAAATAGTATGTATGTATTTCTACTTTGTCAAACCTTTGTTATCGCGCGTCTATCGGTATTCCAGCTCGCTTACTCATGGACCAAATATTGACATCCGGTGCCATGAAATAATGTCTAAAACTTTAACTTTGGATTTCATTGCACTTTGAAAGTTCATTAATGTCCAAACTCGTTTTGAAGTACCTCACATAGAAGAAAATTTATATAACTTTAAATCCTCATTCGTAAAAAATGCTATGCCTTATGACACATCCAGTTGATAGTTGCTTTAAACTGTGCTGTTCAAAGTTAACTCACTGTAAAAGTTAATATAGCACTCCTCCCCTAGGCATTCATCTCCTTTCGAGTGTCCTTTGAAATGTCCTTTTAAAGATGGATTTATCTCGCCTCAATATTTAAATAAACATTTGCCTGCGGTCTTATGTGTCGACGTCATTCGTCCCTTCTCCCATCTCTTCTGTTAGCATTGTTTGTGCCTTTTGCGACCACATCAAATGTTTGAGTTATCCTAAATGAGAAATGGTACTCGGAAGTGACTTTACGGCAGATTTAACAGCATCACAACGACGCAACTTAAAGCTAAGGAGTTTATTGGCCAATAATTATGTAAAGCAATTAATTCTCCGTTATTAGGAAGGATATCGTTTTATTTGTTTTAGATTGCGGTCTGCCAATCGAAAAGACGTTTATATCTAGAATATATCTTACGGTTGGCTGGAAGTTGCCTTTCGTTTTGAGTTTTCTATCTTGCCCCGGATTATAAAAACCCGACCGTAATTATTCCAAAGAAAACCAAAAAGAAACTTTCTTTTGAAAAGAAAATTTTACAAAAGCCTTCAAGGCGTTAAAGTTTTATCTTTAAATTTGTTTCAATAATGGACATTCCTTTGTCCTGTGGATAGCTGCTACATCTATTCCGATAGGTACTCGTACATATACATATAATCGAACAGTCAGCGTTTGGATGTAAGTTGCAAAAAAAGATTTGCCCCGGGTTAATTTGTTATTTTATTTTTTTTTTTTTTTTGTTACGTATTCTTTTTTTGGATTCTTCAAAGCTTATTCGAAGTCCTTAAGGCAGGAGATATTTATACAGCACAACTTTCCTAATTTGTTAGAGTTTTAAACACTTTGATGAGTCATCTTATTGTATTAATTTTCTAATTTTCCTTTGAATAGATTATTGTTGTTTTTTTAAATTTAGAAAAGCATGACGGAATAAGATTTGCAGATCTAATAGAATTGAAATGGGAAAATAAGGATTAATTGCTTTGCAGTACATCTATTGAGGATGATGGCACTGCTAACATTTCATACTGTAAGCTCTCAGAAATGGGACTTGAGCTTCTTAGCTCAGAGCACTACATCTCATTCCTGTTTACTCTCGCGAAGTAGAGGTAGACACTTGGTCCTGACCCCTACTCAACTTCTAAAGTCTAGCATAGACAGTCGCTGGCGGCCTGAATAAAAGGAATCCGTTTAAGCATGAACTACCGAAACTCATACTAAAATTTGTTCTCAACTCATAATGGTTCTGGACACAAATTTAACAGCAACTAAGATTAAAACTTCTTCTCTCCTTTTAATATTTTGTGCTTCGTGTGTTAAAAACATTTATTATTCACACATAATAGTTACAATCCGCTCTTAAATTTTATTTAGTAGATGAAGATCGTGCCGTTGGATTTTTATCTTTGAGATTATGTGAAGCACGTGTATGCCAATGACCCCCAAAAGATTACAAAGCTAAAGAATGGTATTCGACGCGTTATTTACGAACTACCACAGAATCTATGCCGGAAATTAATGGACAATTTCATTAAAAGGGCGGAAGTCTGCAAGGCCAAACGTAGCGAACATTTGGACGAAATCATTTTATTTAATGAATCACTCGTTAACTATTCACTTTGTAATGAATGAACCTAATCAACACGTTCAATACATTTGGAACAAAATTGGTCGACAACTGGTAAAAATCCTAAACATGATTAGAATCGTTGAATCCATCGGCCTATTGAACGCTACGCATACGTTCTCTTTCTAGAACGTACGTAAAACATAAAAGAAAGTTTTAAGCAACAACTTATAGATGGCTTTACTTGTCAAAACTATTCTAGTTTCTGAAAATATTAGACTATTTTGGGCAGTCAGTTTTTGTTTGGCAGTCGTTTGTATCAGGATGGGACGAAATCATCGTGACCTTCTTCGGAGTAGGTTCATCCTTCGCAATCCACTGTTTTGATTGTTCCTTCAAGTTTCATCCACAGTTATGAATCGACCCAAAAATCAACTCGTTTCACTTAAATCGCTCCAACAGGGCCTTAGAAATATTCGAATGTACTTTTGGTTTAAATTTATCACAGACATATAGACTGATATAAATGGCACTGCGAAATTATGCCGAAGGAAATAAAGCTCATAAATGGAGGAATTTTGATAATGAAACAACAACACAAATTGTCTAAATTTTGGGTGCAATTTCAGTTTTTGGGGCCTTTTTTAAATTTTTTGGAAATACAGAATTAAAATATGGCAAAATTTTAATAAATCAAAATTCGATGTAAATCAAACAGTACAGGTGACGCCAAAAAAAAAAAAAAAAACATCTCTTAGACTCATACACGTGGCGTGTAGTTCATTTAATTTATTTTTGGGGCCTGATTTCATTTCATTGGAGCCTTCTTTTCATTTTAGAATTGGGGCATAATTTCATTATGAAAAATTAACTCAATTTTGGGGCCTTATTTAATTTTCAATTTTGGGGGTTTATTTCCTGGGGCCTAATTTCGCGGCCCCGGTTAAGTGTCAAAACTTTTTCACAGTACGTATGTACGAGTTGTACGCAGTCGAGTCCGTCTCACATAGGTACCGAGGCACGAAGGTGTACCGGGTAACGAAAAGGCAGACGAACTAGCAAGGAAAGGAGCGGGCAACACAGAACTGAATCCGGATAATACAGTAGGGGTCCCTCTGACAACTATTAAAACAATAACCAATGAAAAGATACGACAGGAGTTCAATAACTGGATGAATCTAGACACGTGCAAAGTGGCTAGATCTGTAATAACTAAACCGAGTAACAACACATCAAAAAGAGCTCTTAACTCAAGCAGAACACAATTGAGATTGATGGTGGGACTTTTAACAGGGCACATCAATCTCAACAAACATTCGTTCAGACTCGGGATAGCTGATACAACAATCTGTGCCAACTGTGAGGAGGAGGAGGAAGATATAGAACACTTCCTCTGCCATTGCCCTGCTACAGCGAGGCTAAGACTGAAAATTCTGGGATCTCCAAGGATTCCGGATGTTACACACCTCAGTACGAAAGGAATCGGGGATATGTTGGAGTTCGCCAGACGAACACTACGATTCCCCGATCACTATACGATATAGTTTCCCGTTGATACTACCCATGATCCCAAGACCTAAATCCTCTCAACACATAATTCCACACAACGCGCCCAATAGAGGCCTAAGTGAAGAGCATAAGCTCACCTTAAGACCAACCAACCAACCATGGACGAGTTGTTAGCTGCATATACGGTTGACTCCCCTGGAATGATTTTGCAGCCAAGTGGTTGGTTTTTTTATTGATATTCTTGTCATAAACACGTAGGCGATATTCTGATTGTACCTTGCGCTATTATTTACTGCCTGTGAAATCAACAAACGGTCTTAGTTTACTTGCTGTTGAGCGAAGCTGGATACACCTCTTAGCCTCTTTGCCGAATTTTCTGTGAAAGAAAAACACTTTTTGTTTTCGTTGAGACGTTAAAGTACTGAAGGAAGAGCCGCTCCTTGATCTGGAACAAGACTAATTGAGAGCGCCTGAATCAAAACAGTTAGTGTTGATACCGATGCTTCGATTATGTGTAGACATTAATGAACATCGTCCGAAGAATTTCCCTTGTGTTTTCTCCGTTTTCTATAATCCTGTCATCGATTTTGGTTAGAGTCTCCTGAAAACCTTTGAAAGTCAGGTCTCTGACCTGGTTCAAACACCTCCGGACTCGATTGTGGAACTAAGCTTCCACCTGGATGAACCAAAGGAAAGCAGGAATATTGATATTTTTGAGAGCAGCAATTTCCCAACTGGTGGCTTCTCCGAAAGATTGAATCGTTGATTGGTTTTGGATGGAAAATTGTGAGGATCCAGAATTCGTAGATCCAGAGGTAATATTGTTTTCAAACGAGGTTTCAGAAGTATTCCTTACGGGCGAGTGAAGAACAATTTAGATTGCAGATCATTGAAGAAAAGAAACGAACTTCAGTTCAGATATACAATGCAAATAATACAATAATTATTCGGGGTCAACAGTTATAAAATTCGTCGCAGTAATGTATTGAAAATACTATCAAATTTTCAATTCATGTTTTATTGATTGAAAATTAAAATTAAATTTTGAAAATTAAATCGAATTCCTTATGACCGGTATCGTAGGCCTGCCAAGTGAGAATAAAAATAAAAATTGATTGTTTTTCTGTAACGCATAAGAGTACTTGCTAGCATACTTTACAACAATTTCACTCATGTCAGTGGCTATGGCCATGCTGCCACATAGTTTTGACGTGTGACGCCATCTTCAAGTTGAAACTCGCTCGGGCAGTGGTAGTATCAATTCAGCCGATGTCCTCAGATGGCTAGTTGACCGACTACGGTAACAGTGTACAAGAATTGTTACTCGTCTTTACTTTTAAAATAACCCCCACACTTTGCGTGGTTCCCATTTATAAACATACTTACTGAATGGAACTACTAGCTGTAACACTCGTATATATATATTTATATTTACCTGAAAGGATAAAAATAAAATATTTGAATTAAATTTATCGTAAGGATTATAACAAACTCAAAAGTATATGTAAAGCGTGATTCAATTAAAAGTTACAATTTAATTTTGAAATAAAACAATAAACTGCTGATATTTTTATGTCAATATAATGCTGACACTTTGATATTAAACATGAAAAACTATATTCGAATAGGCCTCGCAGACTTCCGCCCTTTTGATGAAATTTTCCATTAATATTCGGCATAGATTCTGCAGTCGTTCATAAATAACGCGTCAAATATCGTCCTTTACATCTGGAATCATTTGGGGGTCATTAGTATACACCTTCTTCTAAACATAATTCCCAAGCAAAAAATCCAGCGGCGTGATATCGCAGGATCTGGCGGCCAATTTTGGTCGCCGAAGCGAGAGATGACGCGACCGGGAAAACAGCGCTACTAAAGTAGCTTTTTCAGGTTTATACCACTATGCTACCCAAACTTCAATTATGCTACCCTATTTTAAACATTTTGGTAGCATTAAAAAGATACAGAAATGTGAGTTAAAATTGACCCTGCCTTGTTTGTGAAAAGGACAAAAGAGAAAAGGTGAATGCCCAAAACTAACTATTCAATTTGAATGACAATGTCAAATCAATTCATCAATTTCAAGTAATAAAACCGTTCCTTTAGGTTAAGTAAGATTTTGGGTGTTCTTTTCATCGAACTTAAATCAATAGGACTTTTATGATTTCTATTGGAGACACTTCCAAAATTATGGAATCTGTCTTTAGCACAACTTACCGCATAATATATGTTACGAGTATATCTGCATTAGCTATTAGTCCTTCAATTAGTTTCGCAGTGTGAAATTCCTAGTAGGTTGTGCCCCTGTGCATGGATGTAGGTGCAGACAGCCACTCTAACCTAACATAACCTAACCTACATATTTATATGTAAGCATTGATATTGATTTGCTACTCGTATCTAATTTTCACACTTTCACCAAAGCCTTCTTCACGCCTTGTGATTTCTACGAGTTATTTCCTTATTTTACGATTACTGGAGATTTAACTGTTTGGTCTGTAACTGTAACTGTTGAAGTATGTTCTTCTTTTGCCAATTCAGTAGGCACTTCATTGATCACCATGTCCGTGTTCCAGCAGCTTTTAAAATTGTGCCAAGAACCTTAAGGTCTTAATGATAAAGCTTTACAAATTTCGATTCTATTTTAATAGAGAAAATCGCTTTTGTAGCCGCAGCCAATGTACAATGAAAATAGTACTACAATCTCGTGACATTACGAGTATCACTATTGTGGCCTAGGTAACGTTTAATACTGCTGGAGGCTCTAGTTGGAAAAGGCTACTGTGGATTTTTCAAAGCATCTGTCTATTAGAACTATACCTATGTATGAGTATAGATGGATTTGGACTCAGCTTTAATTATTCAATTAGTTTTTCATTCTCTTTTACAGATAGAGCAGTAATAATTAGTTTTCCCGTTAATTATTGTTCAGTATCCAAGTGTGTCCCAATAAACTCTTATTCAAAGAGTAATCTTGGCTGCAGATACATGTATATAATTAATCTTCTTTTCATTTTCATTTACTGGTTTTTCAATCTATGGTAGGCTTTGTCACGGCCTTGAAGTTGATGACTGATGTCACTAGAAACAATTTTATTTGTTCTTTAGAATTCCGTAAGCACGTTTCATTACCAACCTTTAATCAGATATACAAATTCACAACAAAAAACTAAGTAAATCTTTGGAAAAAAAAGTCCTCACAGATGATTACGAGCAAATAAAACCATAAAAGAGTTGAGGTCATACGCTTTGCCACAAGATGTTACTCAAAAATTACAAATAACGCTACTCTTGAAAATTTAAAAACCACAGCACTGAACAGGTCATCACTTAATATCCAGCGAGCATCAAAAGATAACCCAGAGACACATGGACATCCGGAAGAATCAATCAAATAAGTAAACAGCATCAATACTTCACAACACTAAGTAATATGTCAAACAGATGAAGAGAGTTGATAGGAATGAGAAGTGGCAAGATCAACAAGTGATACAGTGAAAATTGAGGCGCCACTCCGCTTCGGGCGTCGTGGCTCAATGGTTAAGTGCCTGCAGCAGTCTCAAGTTTTGAGTCCCAGAAAACACCAACGAGTGTTATCACGGTCCCACCTCTCGCGAACGTATGACAAACGTCCAAGAAGAAAATTGTCATGAGAAGCCTTCCTCAACCGAAAAAATTGATCTTCGGAAATTGCACAAAGCTATAGGTCTCTACCAATCATGTGTCGCACAGCACGAATGGCTGCGAGAAGGTAGATCAGGTCCTGCACTAAAATCTTACTTCAAAGTTCTTCCGCCAGAAAAACTGTGGAAATCTCCAAAGTCGAGCTTAAACTATTAACATCTTCGACGTCATGATTAGCAAGGCAAAAAAGATCTCTAAAGCCAAAGTTCAACAGTAACAATCTGTCCATTATCATCACATCCATCTGCAAAATCAAATTTAATTTTCATTTCGACCTGTTGTCACGGTGATAAACAAAACAATAAAAAATCACTTTTCATTTCCTTGGAAAATCCATGTACCTATGGAAAACCATTTATAACCCATTAAAGCTCTTTATGGTGGTATTCACATTTCTAAATTCCTATCAGCTTGAGTACTTCAAACGCCAGCACGTGCCAGAAATTGGTTTTCGTGAGCAACGTAATGAAGATTTAAAGTACCAAAATCACTTAAAAAGCGCCAAATTAAATACAGAGAGGAAAGAAGAAAGGCTTTAATGAAATTCAAGGTCAAATGTATTTATACCGCTGGGAATTATGTGGTCTCAGTACATTACCAAAACGAATATTTATAGTCCGTAGGCGGTAAAATTACCCAAAGCCAAAAGACTGACGGGAATCTCTTTGTTTACGAGTTGACGTCAATCCTTACAATAGAAACCAGTGTAACGCTTTATAATTTTGCTCGCGTTGCTTTGGGATTAATTAACTTTATGGCCAAATAAAAAAAAAAATTACAATAGGGCTGGGTCAGAGGATGTGGATTCATATGGGCTCATTTCGAGGTGTCCTGGGTGGCAATATGCCTTAAGACATGGCTTTAGACAATAGCGAAACAATTAAGTTTACTCGTATAAACAAGTGCTTATTTTAATTTCTTGCGGGCGATAACTACGTGTAGAAACACCTACGCCTACATATGACTAATAGTCATACATGTCCTAGCCATTTTATGTAGACTGCGGATAGAAATCATTTTGATCGATGTCACTACAGTTTGTCATTAAATCTTCTTCACTCTACACTGGAAGAACTTTCTTATTCAAGCAGCCAAGAATACTTTGATTTGCTAAGGTTCATTCTTATCCGTCATCATTGTTGTGATGTGGGTCTTATACAGGGTGTCCTAAGTTATTCCGATCCGAAATTCAGCATTTGCAGTTGGAGGTAGTGAAATTCTAAATGGAATTATGTCTAAAAGAACTTTTTTTTGTTTGGCTATAACTTCCGAATGGCATCACTAACGTGACCATATGCCCTGTACTTTACAGGAATACCCTGCATTTTAACGAACAATCCTGTTCAACCTGTGAATCTGTAAATACCCTGTATTCAACAAAAAAGTATTCTGAAAAATTTAAATTTCTCTCTGACAATCTACTTGAATATATTTTGTCTTTGCCGGGGGTGACGTCACCTATGATAGCATTGTCTCCATGGAAAATAAATTATCGAAGGAAGAAAAATATTGCCCGCAGGTTGGAACACTGATAACATTGTTATTCGTGACTAGCAATGTAATGCACTATATGTATGCCGATTTGTTCATTTATCTTCAGATTGGGGCACTCAAATCAAAGATTCTGATTTAATATGCAGTATTCGTGCCTACAGTTGTATAACCATCTCAAGACATAGCAGCAGTGTTTAAACAACAATTGGACAAACTGGGAAATATAAAAAAAGATGAAGAGGAAGAAGGAATTTACACTGTCGGTGATGACTGCGAATCAGATTAATTGTTCTATTATTTCAATTGGCTTTTCAAGCTAAAATTTTAAATGAATTTGAATTCAATAAACTGCCATTTAGTCGATAGACAGTAAAGGGTTTTTTTGACCAGCAAATTCAATCATTTAATCAGCAATTTAATAGTTTTTTGATCACCGGGAAATAATCAACAGAAGAAAAAAAATGTTTTCTCAGCTAACTTTTTTTTTTTCTTTTTTCAGAAAAAGTATAAGATCAGCAAATATGTTCATAGATAAACAATTTTCTTTTCAGCAAAAATAAGTTATTTGATCAGCAGAACATATTTTTTGATTAACAGAAAATATAATTCGAGCAGGAAAGAAAAGAAAAATCTGCAGAAATGTTAAGATTCATATGTAAAAAGAAAACGAAAAAAAGCGATCCGTTGATTTTCTTTTTTTCCGGAAGCATTACTTCTTTCTCCTGATTTCTCTCTTTTCGGTCAGACAGTTTTTTTTCAGCCTATCTTTGACTTTTCTTGCTAATCACTTACATACGTTTTCTACTGATTTTGTTTTTTTTTTACTTTCTGCCCATCAAACAAATACTTTCTGCTGATAAAAAAAATTACTTTTTGCTGATTAGAAACACATTTTTTTCAGTTTATTGAAACCTCAAATCACCCAACCAGTACAAGCTATATGATATCAGAGTAAAATATTTCAAAAATTTTGTAAAAACCGTTTATTGTATTGAATTTCCAAAAGTTTTACGTATGTAATTAATGCCCAATTTTAAAGAAATAGCAACTGGGGACAATAATACTTCTTTTGATATCTGCGCTGTTCTTGTCGGAGTTATGGAGTTATTATTTTTTTGTATGGTGTATATTTCTCTTCATCGTATTGTTGTTTACATATGTATTTCAACATTTATGGCAAAAAAGTAGTACGCTATATAAATGTAAATGGTTACATGCATGAGTGGTGGCGTGTAGTCACGGTTCAAATCCTGATGTCAAGAATCATCTATTTATTTCCCATGGAATAAATAAAAAAGTCAACTCTACTGCGAAGGCATAACACTGGCAGTTGAGTGGTCATATGGCTGGAAATGAAACTTGACCGTGATGATGGATATCTGGACGCCACCCTCGGAGTTTACTGAAATTTTATACCACCTGAGTTTCAGACCCACTACACCAATCTTTGTTTCTCTCTCACTTTCTATAAACGCCCGTGCCCTGAAATAGTTTAATGCTGCTATGAAGTCCTGCACATTGTTTTGGAGTCACCATTGTTTTTGCCTTATGAGCTGATGCGTCCGACTCACGGAATGTGTTATGATGCTTCTTTGGATTTGGATCTTCAATAGTAAACATTTTTCATCCGTGAGCAAGATTTTCTTTGGACCATTTTGAGCGTACCGGCGACGTAGAGCATTATATATTTTTTACTTTAATTAGTCTGCGAGTAAGTAGCCAATGTTGGAGGCACTCTCGATATACTGTAATAACCAAATAATAAACAATTGGCTAGAACACATGCTACAAACTGCATTATCACAGCTTCACTGGGAGACGACACAAGAAGGGGAACAGTCCGTACGGGAACACCACAGGGGGGGATAATATCTCCTTTTCTGTGGGTGCTCACAATGGACAACCTTTTAAAAGCACTGGATGGAACCTGTGCGAAATGTGTAGCGTACGCAGATGACCTAGCCGTTCTGATAAGAGGTAAGCACCTGAACATCATAGGAGAGCTTATGCAAAACACCCTTCGAATCATCAAAGCCAAGAGAGCATATTGGATATACAGGAGGGCCATCGGGAAGTCATGGGGCTTGAAACCGAAACAGGTCCACTGGATATACGAATGCGTAATAAAACCCATCATCTTCTACGGTGTAGTTGTATGGTGGCCAGTGATGAGCAAAAAGTATGCAAGAGACTTGCTAACTAAGGTGCAGCGTATGGTCTGCCTGGGTATTACAGGAGCACAATCCTCAACACCAACCGCGGCCATGGAAGCGATACTTAACATTCTACCAGTGTACCTTGAAGCGAAGAAGATTGCCGGCATTTCAGCTTCACGGCTTAGAACTATCGGTCATTTCACCGGTGGTGCAAATACGGGACATCGAAAAATCACCGAAATGATAAGAGTAATGACACCACTCATCGATTGCCCCAGTGATGTTGTTGGGAAATCGTACACGTTCTCCAACAACTTCGAAACAATTTTTCCCGCAAGAGAATATTGGACGTATGAAAGAACGACAAGAAACTCCAATGGGATATCGGTTTATACAGATGGCTCTAACATATCAGGGGAATCAGGGGCTGGCATCTTCAGTGCTAACCCACCGATTGAACTTGCTATTCATCTAGAACCATTTGTATCGGTGTTCCAAGCAGAAGTCTATGCAATTATGAAGGCAACCGAAATACTCGCAGAAGACACCAGCGAAGAAAGGCAAATTGACATCTGTTCAGACAGCAAAGCAGCAATTAGCGCGATCACAAACCCCATGTCGAAATCACGACTAGTAAGGGAGTGCAAAACTAAATTGAACATACTTGCCAGACGCAATAGAGTCCGTCTCACATGGGTACCGGGGCACGAAGGTGTACCGGGTAACGAAAAGCCAGACGAACTAGCAAGGAAAGGAGCAGGCAGTACAGAACTGAACCCGGATAATACAATAGGGGTCCCTCTGACAACTATTAAAACAATAATCAATGAAAAGATACGACAGGAGTTCAATAACTACTGGACGAATCTAGACACGTGCAAAGTGGCTAGATCTGTAATAACCAAACCGAGTAACAACACAGCAAAAAGAGCTCTTAACTCAAGCAGAACACAATTGAGATTGATGGTGGGACTTTTAACAGGGCACATCAATCTCAACAAACATTCGTTCAGACTCGGGATAGCTGATACAGCAATCTGTGCCAACTGTGAAGAGGAGGAGGAAGATATAGAACACTTCCTCTGTCACTGGCCCGCTACAGCGAGGCTAAGGCTGAAAATTCTGGGATCTCCAAGGATTCCGGATATTACACACCTCAATAAGAAAGGAATCGGGGATATACTGGAGTTCGCCAGACGAACACTGCGATTCCCCGATCACTATACGATATAGTTGATACTACCCATGATCCCTAGACCTAAATCCTCTCAAAACATAATTCCCAAAACACATCACTATTCCTTACAGTTACGCAGATGAGGGGAACACAACGGGCCCAATGGAGGCCTAAGTGAAGAGCATAAGCTCATCCTCTTAAACCAACCAACCAACCAAGTAGCCAATGTGTTTTTAATATACGTTAAGTCCCAAAACTGGCCTTAACGCGTACTTAGATAGCCTGCGAAGTTCTGCCAATATGAGGATGTCCGGATCTTTGACGGTCAGTTACTCCACCAGTGTTCTCAAATAATTTAACAGTTCGATACACAAAATTCCGGATAATTCCAAACGGTCGAATGATCTGCAAAATATCGCCTCTTTCCATATTATCAATCTATTACGAAAACACTTTCTGAAAGCGAAGTTTGAAAAATACGTAAACTTATTTTTGCGGTTTTGCCGTTGTAAACAAAAATAAGGTAAGAATTGAAATAAACAAAAAATTATAAAATTACAAATGAGTGGCAAGGAACATAAAAGAGTAAGGGAGACAAAAAAATAAATGCTGCGAGAATTGGTTCGAAGGCATTTAAAGTCGTGGACTATAAAAGAAACGACGTTTAGATGATTTTACAAAAAAAAAGCGGCATGGAAAGACATCGAAATAAATATGGAAATATCCACCAAGATACCAAAATCTTGATCAATGTTGTAATCGACCGACATTTTTCTTTATTTTATTTAGTTCGTTACCTCCGAGGTACACTATAAACTAAAATCAGATCACAAATCACTCGCACATTGCAAAATTCTTAATACACATAAATGTTTTTCGTTTACAAATTCCTGACCTTCAACAGAGTTAAATACAACTTAAACATACGTTCTGTCGTGATTAAAGTTAGACTAGAGTTTGTCGTTTAGACATGGGTTTAAATTGTCTATGAATTACATAAACACCGGATTAATTTAATAATTACATAATCAGAACTTATCAAACATCTATGAATACTCGCCATTGAGTATAGAATGGATGTGCTGAATACTAGTTTTATGATGAGTGCGTTTACATATTCACCAGTATTTATGACATGACTTGGTATCAAAATAAGGTACACGACTGGGTCGCACGTATTTGCACCTATATGTGGTTTATGTGCAAATCACTCAGATTTAAAATCTTAACAAAACTTATTTTTTGAAATCCCTTAAAAATAAAATAAATATTAAAAGTTTCCAAAATCTTATATGAATATATGAATATGAAATTTGAAAAAAAAAAAAAAAAAACCGTCCAGCCTCTTAGGCTGCAGTCCAGTGCACACGCCTACAGACAGACAAACAGAATTAAGAGACCCACTTTTTTGAGGTTCGCTAGTAATGCAAGGTTTGATTAAAACTTGAAAAATATCGTATCCAAGGCAATGTCAGATTGTAACTGTATCGTAGCTATGTGAGCCGCCAGGCGTGCTATAATTTTTCGCGATAAACCTCATTGATTACTCGGCCGTTGTAAGTCGCAGCTTAATAAAACTTTCGCTAAGAAGTGATTTATTAGAATAGAGGAACAATTTTTCAGAAATTTAAAAGCTTTACACGAACGAACATCCTGAGAAATAGTCAGTAATTTCTATGTTTCTCAAGGTATTCGTGTAAATCCGTTACGAGGTTTGGAAGATGTAGGGAAAAATATTAAATTTTATAATTTCAGCTTCATATATGTATGTACCTATCTTCATATATGTACCTTCCTATCTTTAAATTTAAATAAAACAAAGTGTGGGTGAAATATCATCGACATTTTTTCTTCGTTTGGAAGGCCTATCGATGCCATTATGTATGGAATATAACATCGTTCAAATGTCAGCCGCGGCTGCTCTGGGTGTCGCGCATCCGAAATGTCCAATTTTCCATGACTCTGGCGCATAAATCAGGCTGAATTTGACCAATGGCATGGGTTATGTTGGCTTTGAGGGCCGCTGTGATTTGTGGCTTATTCGCATAGACCTGCGACTTCAGAAAACCCCACAAGAAAATGTCTAACGGGGTCAAATCGCACGATCTCGGTGGCCAATTCATATCACCTCCACGTGAGATGACCATGCCCTCGAATCGCTCGTGCAGAATTTCCAATGTGGCGTGAGCTGTGTGGAACGTAACGCCATCCTGTTGAAACCTCATGTCGTTTGGTTGACCAATTCAGGCCAAAAGAAGTTGGTAATCATCAACCTTTAGCGCTCGCCGCTGACTGTGATGGCCTGGCCAACGTGCGTTGTTCTCAAAGAAATATGGACCGATGATGCCGCCAGCCCAAAATCCACACCAAACAGTCACTTTTTCGGTATGCATTGGACGTTCTTGGATCTCATGTGGATTGTTATCGTCCCAAATTCGACAATTTTATTTGTTGACATACCCATTCATCCAGAAATGGCCTCATCGCTGAAGATGATTTTTCGATGAAAATTAGGGTCAGTTTCCAACTGCTCCAGAGCCCATTCAGCGAACACACGTCGTTGTCTATGGTCGTTTACCTTCAGCTCCTGGGTCAGTTGAATTTTGTACGAGTTCAGGCCCAAGTCACGATGCAAAATTCACCAAGTTGTGGTCTGCGGAAAGCCGAGTTCTTGTGAGCGACGTGAAATCGACTGCCTCGGATTCTCCTGCACACTCTCACGGACAGCGGCGATGTTTTCGGCAGATCTTACGTTTCGTCGACGTACGGGAGTTGGTTGATCGTTTACTGAACCAGTGGACTGAAATTTATACCCCACACTGCGAATAGTCCTCTCGGAACATTGTGAATTTCCCGCTAACGGAGGAACTATTTTTATCGCTGCATGACTGTCTTTGTACCATATAAAGCATTACCCTTTACCGAGTTAATTGAAAGCCAAGCCGCAGCTTCTCGGTGATCAGGCAGTCGTATGGTACTGTTCCATTCTATTTAGCTTTGGAGATATGATAGATGGTACCTTGTGTGTATCTTCTTGTTAACAAAAGCCTTTGCGGCGTTATCTGAGAGATCAACCTTGTCCGTCCAGCTGATTCCATAAGGCCCCTCTTATTGTAAGAGGAAACTTTACCAATATGGCTATCGCAATGCCATTCGCATAGGCCATAGCACTGTATCTCTCTTTTTCTATGATGTTAAGCAGTTCATTTACTGTTGTGAGCCAGAGTAGTGACGATAATCCGCCCTGCGGAGTACCCCTATAAACTGACCTTCTTGTTATACAGCACCCCAGCATAATATAATATATATAAATAAATAACAGCAGCATAAAAGGATAAGTGCTCTCCTGCAGTTCCACTGGGAAAATTCCGAGTCCATATGATTTGTATAGAAGGCTGTGCAATACCCAATGTAGTTTTCCAAGAGTGACAACATCCTTTGGTAGCGGTAGTTTGACTAGTTTATGGCTTTCTACGTGTCTCTGTATTATTACCAGGAAAATGGTTATTCATGAACAGCTCCAGTGTCTCCTCACTAGATATGGTCCAGTTTCCGTCGGCTTTTTTTCATGAAGCTAGTAAGTGGAGATTTTTTTTATTTTAGAAGAGTCGTTCGTCTTTCTTTATTTTCACACAAAAGATGCCATGCATTTCTCTGAGCTTTCTCAATCGTTGACTTATATTTCTTCAAAGTGTTCTTATTCAGAACCCTATCTTCTGGATCCCTTGCACGTTTTGCGTTATTAAACTGTTTCATCACTCCGCAGCTCGCCGAGTGCAGAATTCCACCATGTAGGCTTAAACCTACACCTATATCTACTGACTGACCAGACTTTACGTAGGGTCTCATTAATTGCCTCGGTTAGAACTTTCACCATCCAGTCAATGTCAAATGGCAAAAGAAGCTGTATTAAAGCAACATTTTGAAGTAATCAATCAACTTTGCCTTATATTTTACCTAAATCAATGCCAATAAGTGGCAAGCGTGCCAATGTGGCAATCAAATGCTGAGCTTTTAATTTTGTATTGATACACCTTTTTGTAACATTGTTCCTTGTAATTGAATGATTCTGTGTATCGATATTTAATTGATAAAAAAGTGCAGTATACGAGTAAGTGCAAATCTGCCCACAAAGGTTTGTTTTCAATAGTTTTACGAGAATTATTGTCCTTAGAAAATATATAGTCACTGGCCTTTTCTACAATTCGCTCATACATTGTATAGGGCCACGCCCACTTTTTGGAGACGTTTCCTTCAAAAAGGTACTTTTTTTCCAAAACTATTTACGGTGATGGCGCAGTCTTATTTTGAATACCTCATCACTTTCTTCCAAGACAAGATCGTAGCAACAGTTTTTCTGATAAAATCTTTATAAAAATCATCATTTAAAATTCCACAATACCACGCCCACTTTATTGGGGTGGGGTTACATTGTTAGAGGATGAGAGATAGAATACCATACGATCCGTTTCAGACCTTCTGTAACTTTTTTTTAATGTTTTCCGTTCTTTTTACATTTCAGCCCGCCACAAAAAGTTGACTAGAATTTGTCCGTTTCCCGGTCTGGTACGTTCATGCCACTAAATATGCATTTCTTTCCTTGATTGGCGTTGAAGTCGCCAAGACTGACAAGTTTCATATGTCTTAGGTACATCCCCTTACTCTTTGAGCACACGTCAAGCTAACGTTATAAAATTTTGCGTTTATGTACTTCTTATCTCAATATTCCGCTGAATACAGTCGCTATTTTTACTCCTATTACTAGGGTAATGATGTCAGAGTTTTTCATGCCTCTGTTGTACTACACCAAAATGTCGTACTCAAAGAGAGTACAAATTCAGCTTTGCAATAAATCCTTCAAACAAACCAAATACGAACTGAAGTCACGGACGGTATTTTAGTCTAATATTGGCCATTCGTTAGATAAACTCTTTGCTTTGAGCTATCATCTGAAATGCCGGTAATAAAATACAATAAATACGGTATAAAAGTTATATCGATTGATCTAAAATAACATTGCAACATGTAACCCACGCAATAATAATCTTCTTCCTGTGGTAAGTATATCCAATAGAAATAAAATCGCCAGGATATCAAAACAAAAAAACAATAACAGTCCGTCATTTTCCTTTCCGTTCATTTAATTGTCTCCTTGCTGTTCATAAAACCCACGAAAATAAAATAAAATCCGCCAGGCAAAAGGACCCACGATACATGTAGCAACGCATTTAAGCCATCACGAGCAAGCTTCAATTTTACAATATGAACTTCATTACCGGTTTTATTTTTTGCGCTCCCACAGCATCATCTATTGCACGATATTTCTCAATTTCATTGTATGTCCTGCGACGGTGACAAAACCGAATCGTAAAAGTAAGCTACTTTTTTTTTTGTACCCCGCAATTCCTTACGCACAAGAAATCCCCACCAATAATAGCTGAGGTGCCGTAAATGTTTCTTATACATAAATAGATTCACCCTTAGTACGTGGATGCAAGGACGTGTGTGTCACACAAGGCGTTATTCTGAGCAGAGAATACGATTTTTATTCGTCTTACACACTTTATGCGGACGTGATGCGTAAATGAACCACGAAGAACGTGATATCCTAAAATAATTGCCTTCAAGGACAATTAGGAATATCTAGTATATACAGATATACAGGCTTCGAAAAACTCAGACGAAAGCGTATTGGAGAAGGGTGTCCTAGGTCTGGTAATAAATAATTCGCAAACGAGAACGATGATAATTTGAGACATCCTTGAAGAGAGAAATTTGAAAAAATTTAGATTCAAAGAAAAATTTCAATAACAAAAGACCCACTAGGGAATAGCGGCATATGTGGTGGATATAAGGACTAATCGGTGTTCTGGGTATGCTTAAATTTATTTTTCTCGACTTGGGGGTGTATGTGATAAACGAGTGTGTATACATACGTACGAGTACCTATCGTCTGTGGCATTGAATAATGAGAAAACATTTAAAGGAAAATTGAATTTTCAATCGATGACATGTAATTTGTCTGGTCGTAAAAGTATCCTTTATTTATCAAGAAAAAAGGAAGGTATGTATGTATGTATACAAATGGATACCTTAATATCGCCTTACGTAAAGTGGCATGAAAGAAGCAAGTTCTAAGAGAGCTACTTTTGTTCTTATCTAACTTAAAATTTTTAGCTTCAAATCAAGTAAGTCCACACGCACTCTTCATGGATTGTGAAACCGATTATCCTTGATTATTTGGCCATTATAACTACCAGGACCAGTGACTTGATCTATCTTTCTTTCAGATTCTTAACTACCATAATCTTACAAGCTTTCGTAGTAAACCTGGACACCTGACATCTACTACGGTGACTGCTACAGCGAACAGAAGCAGCCTTTATTTGGTTGTCAATTTATCCTCAGAGGCAGACTTGGGCAAAAAGTCTTGCGCTTTAGGCATGTGAGCGAACGCCTGATGACAATCCGCATTAAGACAAAATTCAAAATCATCAGGGTAATATGCAATGTCGGCGTTATAACGTCAAATCGTGCTTGGCAATTTTAACGCAAAGGCGTCTTCTGAAACACCGTCGGAAAATACAGTTTACACGACAACACCTCCGGAAACGAGCTCAGGCTAATCCACCTTGCGGCGGCGCGAAACATCACTGCAGCTAGGATACAATACCCGCACCTCAATATTCATAAAGTCACCTGGCACTCTCCGGATCGCACCTTTCAAACAGCTAATATTGTCTCGGACCACTACCTTGTAGACCACCTACCTACTCATACTTTGTGGACCACCTAGGGACATACGGCTATATTAGCAGCAAATCAGAACAAAGAAATGCATTAATTCTACAAGCTTTTCTGCAACATCGACTTCAACATACATACATATGGGTGGGTCAATAAGTCCCTGAAAATTAACACAAATTGTGTCGTCACCTTAAATTTAATTTTTTTTTTGTCAAGAACCATCTTTCAAAAGAAAGCACCCAAATTTTCAGACAGATCTGTCAAATAGTTTTGTTGTGGCAGCCATTTTATATAGACGCCTACTAGCATTTTCGTTAAAATGGAAAAAAGTGAATTTCGAGTGCTCATTAAACACTATTTTTTGCGACAAAAAACTATCACGCAAACCAAACAAAAGCTTCACAAATATTATGGGGACTCTTCACCATCGATTGGAACTATTCACCACTGGTTTACTCAATTTCGGTGCGGTCGTTCAAGCACAAGTGACGCCGAACGTTCTGGTCACCCAATTGAGGTCACCACACCAGAAATGGTCTACAAAATCCATGGTTTGATAATGGACGATCGGCTTATCACAAGGCTCAGTTATTTCGATTTTACATATGTAAATATTTGGACATGAAAAAGCTTTCCGCAAGATGGGTGCCGCGTTTGCTCACAATCGACAACAAACGCATTCGTTTGACAACTTCAAAGGTAAGTTTGATGATGTTCCAGAAAAATTCGGCTGAGTTTTTGCGCCGTTTCGTAACCGTGAAAACGGCCGCATTTGGCGAAGAAAAAAGTTCTAGTTCTTTTTCACCAGGACAACGTACAATTGCATGAGTTAGGCTACGAACTCCTCCCTCATACAGCATATTCCCCAGATTTAGCCCCCTGCGACTATTTCTTGTTTCCAAACATGAAGAAATGGCTCGGAGGTAAGAGATTTGGGTCGAATGAAGAGGTCATCGCTGAAACAAACGCTTATTTTGACGGGCTCGAGAAATCATATTATTTGGAGGGCATCAACAAATTGGAGAAACGTTGGATGAAGTGTATAGAGCTAAAAGGAGACTGTTGAAAAATAAAATGTTTTTATACCGAAAAGAGTGTTCCTTATTTCATTTTTCAGGGACTTATTGACCCACCCTCGAACGTATCCCGATCCTGTTTCCAGCAGGGGAGATTGATTGTCAACTGTACTTAACTGACGATTTAAGAATGGGTTCAGGTACAGAAGATTATGGGAATCAAGAAAGTGCAAAGTGACTTCTCCCAATGAAAATTTAATTAATATTAAAAAATGTCTCGTGGGGGGAGATTTCAAAGTTTACTAGTGCTGTAACAAAAGCAACTTTAATAGAAATGTTCACGCGGTTACCAGGTTGAAATAAAGGTGATAAATTCTACTGAGGTCTTCAGAATATCTATATCTATATCGGCATAGATCTGCTACCAGCCTTCTCCTATCAAGTGAAATGATCATCTTTTTTTTTACAAAATCAAATTTCCAAATCCCGGAGCACTCAGATTCACACAAAGTCCATTATACTACTAGCAGAATTCCTTTTGGTGTAGTGGTTTTATTCGTAGCTGTGGTTGTTGTTCCATGTCCGGGCTTGAACCTGCACAGTTCGGGTCACAAGCGAACACACTACCCACTACACCATGGCCACCATATCATCTCTGTATGCTGTCGAGCAGGTGAAGAGAATGTTTTGCAACAATGCTAGAGAACTAGTCAATTTTCTGCTTTGTACAGGACGGTGGACTGTTTCGCTGGAAAGTATCACTTTGCTTTAAATAGGTAGCTCATCTTCATGGACACCGATTTTGCGATGTTGAATATGTGGTCATGACGTGTTGATGATTTGAATGCCAGTAGATGCGTTCTTCCTGAAAAATGCAGTGAATTGGGTTTTCTTCGTATTGAAGTCGACTAAGTTTTCTCTTCTCTACTGCAAGATTTTTTGCACACCTTTGCCGATGTAATATAAATACTTATATTCATGCATTCACAAGCATGTTGTTCGAGCAAGATGATATTAAGGTGCTGCCGTCGACAAAACCAAAGATCTTGTTGTCCGGTGACTCTAGTAGGTCGATGATATATAACATAGAAACAGAATTGATGGAAGAATATCTCCCTGAGGTACTCCAGCGTTGACAGCAGTAGTAACACCTAACTTAATTTGCTCTTCTGGTAATTTGTAGAAGGCTAGTTTATCTAATAGGGATCTATACCAAACTTGATAGAAGGCATTTGAGATGTCTGTCAACAAAGCAATGGAGCGATGGTTTTGTTGAAAGATTTTTTTTTCTTTTTTTATGAATTGGGTAAATGAGGATAGTTTTCCAGTAAGACAGTATCCTGTGCATAAGACTAGAAAAAGGTCTACATATTCCAGTATTCTATTGGGATCTCATGCCTTTTTAACAAACCAAAACGAGGTCGGAACTTCACATCTGGCATCGACGACTACACTTCCGGGATATTTGGTGAGAACATGACAGCAAAAGGATCAGTTTTTTTGGAAATGATGAGTGACTAAAGTCGTTGCCTATTGCCTTTGCCATTGACCAAAATGGACACGAGTCACTTGAATTGTAGTTCTCCTTCTGTGCCAATCGACCTTGGTCGAATATTCTAGCCAGTTGATCGAAATTCGGTGAGCGTTAAAGGGAGCACAAGCTCTTATAAGCCAAGTCTAGTAGAACAAATCAGCTTGTAGCCGGAGTAACAAAGATGTTTTGGATCGATTTCTGAATTCACTTGAGTGTCGGTTAGCACCAGCTAATACAGCTCGTTCTTCAAAGCCAGTCTTTTTTTTTCTTCAAAGAGTTGGATTACCATTCAAATAGTTAATCCCAGTGGAATTATCCCTATCAGTGAAAATGTCCCTAACCAATAGAGCTCATCACCTTTATGTCCTCCTGGTAACCGCGCGAACATCTCTCTATAAAAGTTCCTTTTGTTACAGAACTAACGCACTTTGAAATCCACTTCCAGGAAACATTTTTTAATTTTAATTTAATTTCGGTTGCGAAAAGTGCCCCCCCAATATTGCAAAATTTAGTGACGAGCTTATCGGAAAACTGAATGGCAGATGAATTTACTTCTGGAATATTTTATCTCAGAAAGTGCCATCATGACTTTTAGGTATCACCAATAAGAAAATTCTGCAGCATGATCGACAACGTTCGAGTGAAAAACGAGACACACTTCTTGTGGCTTTGAAGAACGAGCTGTGTTACATCTTCTACGTTCATATATAATAGAGAGCCTTCCAGTTATGAAAAGATCCTGTACCACATACTAAACAATGCTCCGCAAATGGCAATTTGGATCCATGTCCGCACTAACGATACCTATGTACTTTATGTTTTGGATTCTTTGAAAGTATGGCAAATACAATGATAGGTTCTTAATCTGATCTTAAGGCCTCTGAGTGAACATGATATGTTCAACCATCACAGACCCTTCCTAACCTATTTATTTCTACTATTTATTTCAAAACTTAAAAAAAACTCGACTCTTGAATCGCTTCTCGACTACATTTCCATCCTCGCCAAGTGTCTAAAGCGTATTATATTAATATTATAATAAAACCGGATTATTGACTCTTGAACATTCAGTCGAAAGTCCTAGCAGTTTGGGTGCTTTATTTTCACGACACTCTTACCCAGGAAACCATAGCTTAATTTTCACTCGCGTATGCACAAATCCGCTCGAAATTTATCACACCATTGTTTCCTTGAATAGATTTAACCTCCAACAATGACGAAGGACTTTCTGCCCTATTCACTTTTCTCATTTATCTGGTTTAAAATTTCAAATTACACAATTTCTAATTCGGTAGAAATCGGCCACGAAATTTTCAACTTTTCACCGCATTTCCTTCGAAATTATAAAATCAATGGAATTTACCTCCTCGACACTCACACTCACGGGAATCCTTTCGCCATTGTTAACTGAAACTCAAATTTACGGACTGCTAAATCGGAAAATCCCATTGGTGTACTCCATACTCGAAGGGAGGCAATGGTTTCCTTGTTTAACTAGTATCTTTTCCTCAAAACGTTACCTTTAAGTACACACAAGAAGTATTTAGATACATGGCCCACCTCCATGCAAATACCCAAACATGTAATGAGAACAGATTGCAGATACGAGTAAGCAGAGTGTGTGCTTGTGGTCTTGTTGGGACAGACAAGGGAGGGAAATAAATACCAAAGAATACGATGCCCTAAGCAGTTTTTGTATCTAACTGTGGGCCATTTAACAATGTGTAGACTGAGATACTTTTACTATATATCTCTTTCTTGAGTACATTTTACAGGCTTTTGGAATATTTAATGGGAAAAGTTGCCAAGGAGTTTCCTATTCCTACTGTTCGTCCTCCATGTCCATGGGCTTACACTTCGATAGGAAGGCCAAATCAGTTCAATAATATTTATGCATGGCCATAACGATAGCTGTTGCTTTTGTTCGGAAAGAGGAGAAGCTTGTGGCCATAATGTGTCCCTTGTTGGGGAAACTTTTAATGAGTGAAAAACAAGGAGCACTGGCCCTTGGGAAATGGAATTTTTTCATCGCTTGTTTAATTAAACGTTACATCATGTGTTTGGAAATTATGTGACTCGTTTACGGACCCGACTCGTATACACCTGCCAAGGTTAAGGTCGTTAAATTTATCGATAGAATATTTCTTCTTTTCTTTTGAGCTGCCTTTGGCATGGGCATAAGAAATAAAAGGTGGAATGGCCACAACCGCTAATGACAACAGCTGATATACCTCGTTTTTGACGAACCGTTATTTTGGGGAGACATGTTGAGATTAGTATAGTTAGTCTAGGAGTAGTTTTGGGGTTTTTATTTAGTTTTTGATTTGACCTAGGTATAGTTCAGGCTCTCTTCTTCTCTTTCTTATCTTTTAAAGACCGTTCGATGTCTGCATAGGTTAACTTCGAAGAACAAATAGTATCAACAATTGTTCTCTTGAAAACTGCGGAAATATGCTCCAACTAAAAAGATGTTTCATTGCATTTTTATTAAAAAGTTAAGAACGCAACGCCCCGTTTATTAAAAACGGGTAGGCATTGTTTAATCAAATTTGAATACCAATGGCATAGGCCGTCAGCTGGATTGACAGTTTTAATGATTTTTAAAAATTTAAATATTAAATACTCGTACGAACTGCAACTATTCTTTCATATATTTTGCCTTCTAAATTCGAGTGCATTCGATACGTAATTGTATAATGTTTTCCAATTTTTACCATTTACAACTTAGACTACTTCAGCCCGAGAGAAGAGATTGATTACAATGGAGTGTCCTCAGTTCCGGAAAGATAATACATCTTCCTAGTAAATGATATGTTATATCCTCTCTTTCTTTCAGGTTGCAAGAAGAGCGCAGTACGGGCAGCGGCAGATCATTCCAGTATGGTATGAAGTTTAAAGGCAATAACTCGATTTGAAAAATACTCCAATTTGATGTATGGTGTTGTTTTGTTGAAGTATTTTCTCTCTTCCAAGCTTTGATTTTAAGCCCTGTAGATACTTCGACTTTCAGATTGATTGGCATTTTAGCTTCCAACGCTGACCTCCAACTATGTCTGTCTTCTCACCTTAGCCACTGTACAATATTATATTACTCGATGAGCTGCTCCTATCTTTATGATATCCTTTCTACTCAAAACTTTTTTCCAAGTGCTGCTAATGGCTTTTTTGTTTTCTTCAATTTGTTCTGTAGGCGTGTGGAAAATGACAATCTCGGGGTAGGAATTACCCCAAGTACCGATATTGTTTAACTACTTTCAATCGCATCTATCCAAGGGTGCACTTTTCTTCCTATCATGATTGTTCCGAAAAATCATAATTTTAGACTTAGTCGGAATGAATGAATTAAATGGCGTCATTAAAAATAAGAATTTTGGTGGTAGTATTATTCCACGTGATCCCGCCTGGTGGTGAAACAAGGTCATCCAAATAGAGTACTCAATTTACTTGAATCCTGTGAACGTACTGAACCAATTCGATAAGGCGACTCCATCCCATGTTGCCATTTGGTTTTGGCTGTACAGGCTTTATAGTATTCTGACCATTTTCGACTAAATCCCTAACTTGTTGAGTTTATAGAAGAGTGCTCTCCTTTGTACTGAGCCGAACGCTGAACGGAAATTAACAAAAAACGCATAGAGCTTCCTCGTATTATACAGATAAAGTTTTGCAATGTTGGACAATACAAAAACATTATCAACAATTGAGTAGTTTACTCGAAAACCAGCCTGAAATTAGGGGATTATAATATTTTTTCTGCAATAGTTCCTGAGTTGAACACGTTGTTGAATCATTCCATTAAGAATCTAATAAAATTTAGAGAACCCTTATTATTGCCTTTAATTGAAATGGGGTGAGCGACGTGATTAAGTGCGAGACTCAAGGTTTAAGTCCTTAATCAAAAAAAATTTCCCCTCGGAAACGACATAAAACTATAGGTCCCTACCTATAAGCTACGTAAACCCCTATATGGGCTGTTAGCTCCGAAACATTTATTTATGACATTGGTGGTCAGTTTCCAGGTTCCGCACCAACATAACCTTTGGATGGAGCATGGTCCTGCATGGTCCTGGATCGGGCGTACCTATGTATTTCCGAAAGTAGTCAAATTATAAGGCGCATTGCTGTTTTTCGAAAATATGGCTCCACTCAGGAACTATGTAGATAGTTCCCGTGGAGCAAGAGGAAAAGCAAGCAATAAATTCGTTACGAATTTTGTTGTTGCGTTACTAATCCAATCCATATTTTAAACAGTCAATAGTTTCCGGGGGGGAATAGCCGATCACATCCTCACGCAATTGTCAGAATATCTTACACAATTTCTATCGTTAATGTAACCTACATACATGTACATATACGTATATGTAGGACTATTAATAGAGGGATAACATACATTCCACTGTTCCCTTCATGCCTGGGCATACATCAATGTAAAGAAAACTTGCTTTGTTTGCAAAATATTATTCAATTTGAACGTACGCTTCTATCCCCAAGGATACACAAATATTCCTTTTTGTGTCTGCAGGAATAAGCGTACAAATTTACATTTCTGCAAAGAAGTGAATATGCTGGACTAAAAATCGATGCCTGGGGACCAATTTTACGTAGCCGTATCTGGAGATATCTTCGCTTGAATATTTGCAAAGTTTTGCATATTCTCTTTCAGATTGTTAGTCTTTATCGAAACGTTTGCGTTGTCCGATAAGGTGTTCAATAGACCTGGAAACACTTTCTAAATGTGAAATTGCTTTTCAAGGGTGACATGGTTTGCAGGTGTACAAGTGCTATCAGAAAAAAAAATTTGTTTACATAGAGAACAATTTGTTGTCAGAGATTCCCTCTAAGGACCGGTGGTATCTAAAATACAATTGAGATATTTTTCAAGTACCCATGTATGTATGTATTTCTGGATTCTGATTGATGGTACAAGGAACTCGTTAGACTGTCATATTTCATATATTGCATACTTTGACAGGTCTTATATTGATGAGCAACATAATCCTCGGATGTGGTTCATATTTTCTATGCTGAAGGCTCTTGTAATTGATTGAATGTTTTCAATTTGGAAACTTTATTGTATGTCTAATGGTGGGGAGCATTTACTTATTTTGTGTGCTAAACTTAGGATTGGTTGTATTACTGAACCTCTTGAAAGTGGAAATTGCACGTATCCGTATATATACGTACATAGATATAATGATATCATTAACGTGTTCTAGAATTGTATGCATTAAATACTTTTTATTCGATTATGAGTAGAATTGTTGAAATCAGGGATTGAAATAACTTAAATTAATTAGTATTTTTCAGTGTTCAACTAAAAAAAGCCAGTAGGAGTTGTAAGCGTAAAATTAAATAAAGTACATGTGGGTGATGATGTCCATCCCTGATGATGTTTAAAACAGCAACTTTTTTTCAAAACTAACCATGCAAAATAGTTTTCTTCGGACTTAATAATAAGTGGCACGTCTGTCAGTCCATCAGGCACCACCTTCTAGCTACCAAACCATTCAAGTTATATAAATGATTTATTCACAAGTCATGTAAAATGATAACGTAAAGATAACGCCATTTTTCAGGACATCATTACTTTAGCTGTGCTTCCAGCACAAACAAAGGTCGCAGGAAAAAAATGTTCCATAGAAATTTTTTGAGTAGAATCCAAAAATATTTGTTTCGAACTAAAACTGTTAAATTTGCGCCCACCGTGGAGAAATATCTGCGAAAAGTGAGAATAAATGAATAAAAGTTTCCTTTGAGCTTTAGTTTTCGTTCAAGGCAGTAGAAACTGGTCAAATGGACCAAAATGAATGGTTTTGCCAGTTTCTGCATCGAACTTTAAAATGTGATAGAAAAATTCAAACAGCAAAAAATAAATAAAGAACGTTACAATCCATCTGAAACCAATCGTAATATTCTATCCCCATTTTCTAATAAAGTATGAGTGGCGTTGCGAAATTTTCAAAACGGATGCAATGATATCTTTCTATTCAGAGGATATTTCTGCCATTTTTAAAAAATTTCACCATAAAAACTGTTGTTACAACTTTCTTTAGCAAAAAGTGGACCCGGCTCCCAAAATTTGTAACCGAAGTTCACGGATTTTGAGGAAATATTCACAATAAGACTTAATCATCACTGTAAGTACCCCCTTCGGGTAGGGGTTAGAATATACCCGAGGTACGCATGCCTGTCGTAAGAGGCGACTAAAATCCACAAAGCGGAGACGAAAACTTCGCAAAATTGGTAAATAAAGGTCCTCCTGGTAGGGGGTTTGTGTGTAGAAATTACTGTACTACCCAATAAAACTAATACGGTTACAATAAATATGGCAATGAACAAAACAAATGATATAAATACCCCAGGTGGCAGACCAGGTAAACTGGAAAATCCACCTTCCTCGGAGGTCGGTCCCATCGATTCTGGGGGGGACCATTTATTGCTTCTTCAACAAAACTCTAGAAGGAGTTCACTCACGGTGAGAACTCCACCAAAAACGATAGCGCCAAAATGCCTTTCGGGCAAATTCGGGGAAAGATAGCGCTATAATTGTAAGTATTCCGAAAATACAAAAACAGAAATCTGGAATTGAAACCAGCATAGTTGAAAATGCACCTAAAACAGATTCACAAGCGAAAACAAAAACAAATAACTATTATAAAGAATGGCAGGCTGAAGTTAAAGCAAGGAAAAATCTTGAAGTAATAGTTGCAAGCGATCTAAAGAAAAACAAAAGGACTATGAAAAAACTGCCATTACCACCACCAATAATGATGTCGGGATTAGAGAGATTTGGTGAGTTAAAAAGAGTAATCGAACAAAAAATCAAAAAGGCTTGTAAATTCGCATCCTATAATAACAATAAATGGAAAATAAATGTCGATGACAGTTTATATGTGAAATCACTGAAGAATTGACCAAAACGAAGTTTCAGTGACACTCATATGAAAATAAAGCTACTAGACCAGTTAGGGTAATAGCCAGAGGTCTTCACTTTTCATGTGATGAACACGATATCATCGAAGACTTGACTAATAAAAAATTTACGAAACTTAATTAAAAAATAAACCACACTCTCTTTTTATGCTTTCTTTTCATAATCAAGAAGAAGTCGAAAAGATATACAACATAAAATCAATAATGGGTATTGTTGTAAAGATCAAGCCACTTCGAAAAAATTCAAAATCAATACCCCAATGCAAACGATGCCAAGCTTTCGGGCATACGCAAAGCTATTGCAAAAGGGATTTTGCTTGCGTTAAATGTGAAGGAAAACACCCGACAAAAAGTTGTCCGCTAAAAAAGAACGAGAAAGCAAAATGCATCAACTGTCATGGTGATCACCCAGCAAATTATAGAGGTTGTCCGATGGCAAAAAAATATCAAGAAAGGAAAAGCGAAGTTATTATAAACAAGCAACAAAATCCATCCAATAATAAAAGTAAACAACAAGTAAACGTTGAAAACATGAAACTAGACAAAGTGCCAATTGCTGCTGAAACAAACATACCAACTGTAGAGAGTAAATCGTATTCACAAATTGTGAAAAATACACGTAAAGAAGAGGAAATATCGGTAAAGGAAATGCTTATTACTATTATCCAAAGATTGGATAATCAGGATAAAATAATTAAACTGCTAAGCAGAGAAGCAGAAAAAAAGCAACAAAATATTAATGTTTAAAAATAATCTAAAAGTCGCAACGTGGAATGCAAATGGTTTACTCCAACACATCCCTGAATTTCAGGTGTTTCTATCTAACGAAGATATTGATGTTTGTCGGATTTCTCAAACTCATTTTAAACAGGGAACAAAGATTAGAACTCCTGGGTATCTTTGTTACCACTCTCCCCATCCAGCTGACAGTGCCAGAGGAGGTAGTGCTGTAATTGTGAAAAGTAACTTGGAGCCTTATGAATTGCCAAAAATAGCGAAACCAACAATGCAAGTAGCGACAATAAACATAGAAACTAAAAGCAAGGAATTTAAAATAGCTGCGATATACTGCCCACCCAGGCACTCGCCTACAGAGGAAGATCTGATTGAGCTTTTTCAAAGGCTAGGCAACAATTTCATCATCGGTGGTGATTTCAATGCTAAACATACATACTGGGGGTCAAGACTAATAACAACAAAAGGCAGGAAGCTTTACAAATCAGGGCGAAATTTTAACTGTGAATTTATTTCGACTGGATCACCAACTAATTGGCCATCTGACCCAACGAAAATACCAAATGTTATTGACTTTTTCATAACGAAATGTATTAATAGAAAATAAGTTAAATTTAACAGTGATGATCTGTCATCATCATCAACGGTTTATCAATAGAACAGATAAAAAACCCACAACTAACAAACAAAAGAACGCACTGGTGTAAATTCAGAGAATATTTCGAAGGTTTCATTAACCTTAGATCTCCACTTGTCACAACAAAACATATTGACATTGAAACAGAACAATTTATTGCCGATGTACAATAGGCAGCAGAAGATAGTATACCGACTTATCAACAAAAAAAAATAGGCTTCGGTGAAATACCCCACGGAAATCAAGCAACTGATACTTGAAAAGAGAAGAGCTCGTAGAAAATGCAAACGACAAAATATCCCGGCGATAAAACGATATTTAATAGACTTAATATAATAACAGACCTAAAAAAGTATCACTGAATTCAAAAATGATTCTCTAGCTAAATACTTGTGTAATCTTACGGCTGACAAAGTCACGGACTACTCCCTTTGGAAGGCTGCTAAACGTTTGAAGAGACCTCAAGCGCAAGATCCCCCGTTGAAAACACCTGATGGTGGGAAATGGATCAGCGATTCAAAAGAAAAGGTTAAACTATTTTGCCAGCACCTTTCAAATGTTTTCAAACCTTTTCCACCTAGTGTAGCAAACGAAAATCTTGATTTCTATAACAGAATAGATGAAAAGGATATTCCTTATGTTTCGTTAAGAGAGATCAAGACATGTATTCATAAACTAAATAATAGAAAATCACCGGGTTATGATCTTATAACTGCTCAAATCTTGAAAGAACTGCCCTCCACTGCATTGTTGAAACCCAAACTTATAATTAATGCTTGCTTTAAACAAAGGTATGTCCCACATCACTGGAAGATAGCAGAAAGTATTATTATACCTAAACAAGGTAAGCCTATATCAGAAGTTACCTCATATAGGCCAATCTCACTTTTACCGATATTATCGAAACTTTTCGAGAAACTCCTTCCTAAAAAACTAGACCAAATTATAGAACAAAGAAAGCTTATGCCCACCCACCAATTCGGGTTTAGAAATAGACACTCGACGATAGTCCAAGTGTATCGTATAACTAATGTTATAGAAAAGGCACTGGAAAGAAAACAAATTTGTTCTGCAATATTTTTAGACGTTGCACAGGCTTTTGATAAAGCATAAGAGTTTAGAGTACAAACCTCAATGAGACCTATCTAGACAGTGCTATGAGATACTTAAATCTTATATATCAGATAGATTCTTTAGAGTTCGCTATGGTTCAGCGTACTCTGAACTTAAGGGAATACAAGCAGATGTTCCACAAGGAAGTGTTCTAGGACCCACCCTATACTTATTATACACGAGTGATATACCGCATGCGAGTGATACCATGATAGCCACATTTGCAGACGACAATGCTCTTCTATCCACAGATGGATGTATGGCTAAAGCAACAGAAAAGCTACAAAATTCAGTTAACGAGATATGTGATTGGACGCAGCGATGGCGAATTAAACTTAATGAGTCAATGTCCACCCATATCAATTTTACAAATAAAAAAATAACGAATGTTCCCGTGGTTATTAATAAACATGTAGTTCCTTACTCTAACACAGCTAAGTATCTGGGTATGAATCTGGATGCTAAACTGTAATGGAAGGAACATGTTAAAAAGAAAGTAGAAGACCTAAATATTAGATATAGAAGACTTTATTGGTTGTTAGGACATAACTCAGAACTGTCCATTGAGAATAAAATCCTATTATATAATCAGATACTAAAACCCGTTTGGACATATGGTATCCAATTATGAGGTTGTACAAAGAAAACGAATGTACAAATAATACAAACATTTCAAAATAAGGTACTTCGGGGAATAGTGAATGCCCCATGGTATATTAGAAATAGTGACTTGCATCGAGATTTGCAGATTGGCCTCGTAACAGATGTGATTAAGAAGTACGCAATGCGTCACAACGAGCGTTTGCAGATGCATATTAATCCTGAGATAGATGTCGTCTTAAATGTACGATTCGTAGGTTAAGAAGAACCAAACCTCATAAACTTTTTTTTTGACAACTATGAGAGCCGTATTTAAATTATAATACCGTCTCAAAGCCGACTTAACGTTGAAAACAAAATCTTTTGTCGATCACTATTTAATTGGTCTTAATCAAGGAGGTGTTTTTAGTGCGGTTAGAGTCCCACACTACTTTGGGTTTTGAACCCCACTGTGTCTTTCGAGATTTTCACCTTCATTAACAAAAACAAAAAAAAAATGTAAGTAGCTTTGAAAAAGCATCTTTTTTTTACCTTTAAACTCCCCCAAAAAGTAGACGCGGCCGTGTACGAATTTAATGTATGAAAGAAATGTACAAAAAGTCAATTTTTCAGTATCTACCAAAAATATTGAAAAAAAAAACAAAAAAAATTTAAAAGTGGGCGTGTCTGTAGGCAAATTTTAAAAATACACTTATATTCGTACACTTATACTGCTTCGGATTCTAGGAAGTTTATACACTAAATTTCATGTTCATGCTCAAAATTTAAGGCCCAAAGAGTGGTGACATACGGACGGAAAGACATGAATAGATCGACATAATTTTTGATGCTGATATACATATGTACTTTTGGGGGTCTGTCGTTATTATTTCTCAGTGTTACAAACTATGTATCCCTAGATAGGTTATACAAATTGTCTGAGAAAGCCATATGTGCCTAGTTTTTATTATAATATAAACCACACACACGATAGATTCTTAAGCATATCTTTCAACTATTTAAATTATAAATATCTGAACCCTTGAAAATGGAATCAAAACTGACCTACCTGCAGTCAAAAATAAAAAAAAAATGTAGGCCCCTAGGCACCTGTATTCTTGTACTTCTGACTTAAAAAGGTTTTCTTCTTTTTTTTGGAAAGGGAACGATATAAGAAAAAATACTTCTTAGCAAAGTTGTAAAGGACAGAAATGGAAGTATCTACTTAAATATCCTCCAAGGTTATTGGGTCTAAGGAAATGAACTAAAACTATCTTACTCATATGGGAACGGGTGATTTTGACATAGTCAAGATTTCGATTGTCGTTTATCACATCCGACAGATTTACAACTGAATTTTAGATGACAAAATAGGACTAGAAAGTTGGCATCATAACACGACAAACAAAATGACAGTGCTTAGCTATAAACGAGAACGGAAATGAGAACAACTTTTTGACTATAGAGTCAGCGACTGAAAAGTTCCAACGAGCTTTGGATAAAATTTGCGAGTGGACAAAGATTTGGCGAGTTACTCACAATAACTCGGATAATAACTAAGAATAACACTGGACGCGAAGCTTACATGGAAGCAGCATTTTAAAAAGAAAAGTCACGAGCTCGAAAACAGATTCAGACAAACGTACTCTAGGTGCTTAGAAGACATTCCAAGTTAAGCATACATAACAAACTAAGCAAGTCCATATATCCATACATAGGTTATGGATAACCTAAAATATTTATAAATACATACATATGTATGTACATAGATCGATAAAATATAATATTTGTATTAATTAATATATAAATATAATATATAAAGGGCCAACACCTGGACACTTGATTTATAGCAGAAGATCGAGTTGGAAATCTGGATGTACAAATCACGCACTTTTATATTTTGTAATTTTCATCACAAAGTGCAACGAAATGATTGACTTTTCCCGCCCTTCAATTACACCTTTTCATATACAACGCATATGCGTTTGCAAAACTTCCATTCATGAAAATTTATTCTTTTGCTGCGGTGGTATGGATATCACACCGTCATGCATTTTCATGCCCCTTCCGCATACCCCTTTACACTTCCACACCTCGTTCATTTGCATGTCACAACACACGATGAGAAAAATAACTTTTCCCACACGAGCGAACGGAGTGAGGAAAAAGAAAAAGCTTTATTTGTTGTACTTATTCTGAAAGCTCTTTGTCTGCCACGACGTTGTCTGCCACTACAAAAATATGCTTAATTTTTTTATATGGGCGTGCGACATCTGGGTAGTTTATTATCTGTGCTAGCAGGTACACAAATCTATAGGTAACATGTTCACGAAAACAAATGACGCTCGGGCTAGAGTTCCACGTACAAAATAATAAAACAATTTTTAATTCTTCATGGTGGGAATTTTAGATCTAATTTTCAACTTTAAACTTTTTTTAAACACATCTACTTCTATCTTTTAAAATCCTCTTTACCACCTAGAACTATATTCCTTGAAGTTTATACAACCATTGCTGGAGTCAAGGGAAAAGGTATATAGGCAAGAGTTAAAGAGTGGACAAATAAGTAGGTCGAATAAGGTAACGATGCTCGTTAATTTCAAATCTTTGCAAATCGTAGGTTTCTGGAAATACTGAGTAAAGCAAGTTTTCACAGTTCGTGTTGAATGGCTTAAAAATGATCTCATACGGTCATCGGTGCGGGTGAATCTAACCTCTAAAGTACAATACATGCAAGTGCAGAATGGGTTACACGTGTATTACGATAGGCAACCACACATACTCGTATATTTCTTCCAAAAATTTCCGGTGGAAATAAAGGTACAGGAGCTCTTAGCATTCAACATTTCGGAGGCGTTCGAGCGAATGAACATGGCTGCATATAAACTGATCATTGATCAGTCTACAAGCTTGTCGCTAAACACGATCAAGTAAATTCAAGCATGTGACGGGAGCTCCCATCCAAATATGCAAGTTATATTTAATTTTCGGAAGAAACTTGAGCTTTACGAGTATAGATTGTGGCCAAGTCCGCAGGAGTAAAAACCCATTTACACATTTTAAGGAATCCTTGGCAACTAGCACCACTTTTTGCAGCATCAGTAATCTGCTAGTTACATCGAAGTTCTGGACGAACATACGAGTACATACATGCCAAGCATTGACAAGTCATTAGATACCTCAAGATCAACTCCATCCATTCTGGGTTTTATTACGTTCGTTTATTACGCTCGATATATCGCACCTCAATTGATGATAATAACAATGTCAGAGTTCAATTCGGTAGAGCCCTTGCCGTGATATCGTTAGCGAATAGGCGAAATCAACAGTGCTGTCATCCGCGAAGGAATGAATCGGATTACGAGTAACAGAAAAGAGGTCATTCATATAAATCAGAAAAAGACACAGAGAGAGTAATGAGCCCTGGTAACGCCTGCATTAGTCGAGAATGGTGTAGAAGTACGTTCATCCAATACAATCTATAATGATCGACCACTTAAGAAGCTCGCGATCCACTTCGCGAATATTTCACGACACTATGAGCTTATTAAGGAGGACGCTGTGCTAAAGTCTATCCAAAGCTTTGGAGATATCAAGGACATATACATATATCTCTAAAGAGACTCTGCATTCACCATGATCATGTATGCTCTGGTTCCGCTTTGCGGATAAGTAGGTAATTAAGTCAGGTTTCATCGACCTTTTTCTGAGAAGCGGCTGTATTTGTAAAAATGTTCGTCTGTCCGCAAAAATGCCTGTGGAATATAAGTGGAAGAGCTTACGCAGAGGGTTGGAGGGTTGGCCAGCGTTGAAGAACACCTCTTTACGACAAGGGGAGAAATTCCATCTGGTCCTGACTATTGAGACTTTTAGAACTCGATTTACGAGTAACAGAAAAGAGGTCATTCATATAAATCAGAAAAAGACACAGAGAGAGTAATGAGCCCTGGTAACGCCTGCATTAGTCGAGAATGGTGTAGAAGTACGTTCATCCAATACAATCTATAATGATCGACCACTTAAGAAGCTCGCGATCTACTTCGCGAATATTTCACGACACTATGAGCTTATTAAGGAGGACGCTGTGCTAAAGTCTATCCAAGGCTTTGGAGATATCAAGGACATATACATATATCTCTAAAGAGACTCTGCATTCACCATGATCATGTATGCTCTGGTTCCGCTTTGCGGATAAGTAGGTAATTAAGTCAGGTTTCATCGACCTTTTTCTGAGAAGCGGCTGTATTTGTAAAAATGTTCGTCTGTCCGCAAAAATGCCTGTGGAATATGATAAGTGGAAGAGCTTACGCAGAGGGTTGGAGGGTTGGCCAGCGTTGAAGAACACCTCTTTAAGACAAGGGGAGAAATTCCATCTGGTCCTGACTATTGAGACTTTTAGAACTCGATTTACGAGTAACAGAAAAGAGGTCATTCATATAAATCAGAAAAAGACACAGAGAGAGTAATGAGCCCTGGTAACGCCTGCATTAGTCGAGAATGGTGTAGAAGTACGTTCATCCAATACAATCTATAATGATCGACCACTTAAGAAGCTCGCGATCCACTTCGCGAATATTTCACGACACTATGAGCTTATTAAGGAGGACGCTGTGCTAAAGTCTATCCAAAGCTTTGGAGATATCAAGGAGATATACATATATCTCTAAAGAGACTCTGCATTCACCATGATCATGTATGCTCTGGTTCCGCTTTGCGGATAAGTAGGTAATTAAGTCAGGTTTCATCGACCTTTTTCTGAGAAGCGGCTGTATTTGTAAAAATGTCCGTCTGTCCGCAAAAATGCCTGTGGAATATGATAAGTGGAAGAGCTTACGTAGAGGGTTGGAGGGTTGGCCAGCGTTGAAGAACACCTCTTTAAGACAAGGGGAGAAATTCCATCTGGTCCTGACTATTGAGACTCTTAGAACTCGATTTACTGAGCGGGTTTGAAAAAATATTGGCCCCAAAGAATATTGAACTGAATTCAGCATAGATGGGGAAAAAAAGCAAACTCCTGAGGTGGAATTTGCTGCGAATATTGCAGCTGATAGCTTTCTCTTTGAAATCTGTGATATTTGTATTATTGTGGACAAGAGCCGGGATCGTGGATCAAACAGAACCTTTTATTATTTTCACTAAGTCCAAAAAGATTTACTGCCGCAGTATTTATTGCCTCACTTTTTGAGCTCGCAAGATTTTAGCATATTTTAGGACGTCGTTCTAGCCCTTTTGTAGAGACTTCGGTTTTCCTCAGAAGGTGTTTGGCACTAAAACGCGGAAGCCTCTTTCTTCTTCCAGATAGCAGTTGCACAAGTCGAATTAAACCACAATTCTTGTTTTACTTTGAGACAAACTGCTTTACGTGAAATTAAGGAGTACATTCGAAGTAATGTTAGGAATGTAATCATGTCAGCATAGAGGCCAGTTAAAAGCACTTAAGAACGAATTGAGGCAGGTCTAGTGTTACAACCAAATTGTTCTCCGAGGAAATTTGTTATTAACTGAATGCAGATGTGAGTGTGAGAATCTAATTGACACCAGACAATGATCCGACTTTCGAAGAGGAGTACAAACTGCAATAACGTATTTATCCGTATGAGAAGTCTAGAATGTGTTGGCCATGGCTGTTCACATTAGAAATGCCTGTCGGTTTGTCCACTAGCTGAGTGAGATTGTTGAACTCAGCGATGATCTTAGAGTACGTTAAACCAGAATGGTGAAGGCAACTAGTATTATGGATGTTGACATCTCCCGCAATAACGATTTCAGCTGTGGGATTGCGAGAAAGAATACTAGTATTCGACTCTGGAATTTGGTCGATGTGGTAAAAAAACGATTCTTTTTCTGAGTTTGGGCTTCTATAAAGGAGGCAGATACGGATGGTGTCCTTTCCAATGTTGAATTTGATCCCAAATAATTGGAAGAATGAGTCATCTATGTCAATGCTACCAAACTGGGGCTGCAGTTGAAGGCTCACTTCACTACTTACATAGAGCGCGATACCTCTACGTGGTATGAATAATGACATGTATGATATAATAACCCGCTGAAAATTTACTGGGATCAGTGTCTTTGCAAAGCTGAGTTTTACTTAAAGTCATTACTGATGATCTATTTTGACTACGCCCTAAGGTAGTCCAATCGTCACTGTACTTCACATTCGTCCTCATCCTCGTCATTCTCATTCTCATTTTCATTCTCATTCTCATTCTCATTCTCATTTTCATTCTCATTCTCATTCTTATTTTCATGAAATGAAAATGAAATGAAAATTCTCATTTTCATTTTCATTTGCATTTGCATTCCCAGTCTCACTCTCATTCTCATCCTCACCCTCATCCTCATCCTCATTCTCATCCTCATCCTCATCCTCATCCTCATCCTCATCCTCATCCTCATCCTCATCCTCATCCATCATCCTCTTCCTCTCATGTACATTTTTTCGAGCTACTACGAGTATATATCATTTTCATAGAAAGTGTAGAGGTAAATGCCAAAAGAACTCTTTTAGATTAAATTTTCTCCTTGGGGATGCATTCCCGTAAAATCAAAACTACACATAATCATAAAAGCTGTACAATTTCACTAAAATAAAGCAGTAAAGGCTCTTAACAGCAAAGAAAATAAAACATTTTTCAATTTTAAATGAATAATTTAATACAATTTGTATGAGTTCATTTTTCGAAATTAAATTAAATATTTGCTTTGTGTTCTTCATTAACGTGGTGGATTTTCATAACAAAAACCACATCCTCTGCACTGCCAGTAAAAAATCAAATAACCCGAAGGTCACAACAAATTTTTAAACGAATGAAGAGTGAAATAATTTAAAAAATCAATTCATGTACACGCGAACCACAGGAATATTTAATAATATACAAGCAAACCTATATTTTTATTCCATTATCTGTTTCCACCTGTTCTTTAGAAAATTAATGTGTGATTATACAAAAAGTTGTAGTGGTTAAAAGTTTACTCGTATTATTTAATACGAAATACTAATATTAATTTTTCCATTACAAAACATTTTTAAAAAATAAAACAAAACAATTAGATACGTGGACCCTTAATTACGTTGACCTAATAATTCTTAGTAAATATCTTACATGATTGGCATTGCTAGGTTATAAATACTAACGTGCGGTAGGTGTCTTTTTGCGGCTAATGACAGAATGCTTACTTACTTAGAGTACGTTAACTTAACTTTTTTGTAAATAAAATAGCCAGTGTTACGTAAATTCACTTTGTTTTTTTTTTTTTAATAGTTAAAGAAATTATTTCTTATCAGTCTTCATAAACATTAAACATAAAAAGGAGATTAACAAAAAATAAATAAATTAAAAACTAAAGAAACTTATTTTAACACTTTTAAATAAAGTGCTGCTAATATGAACCACCTTGTGTTAAATATGAACCAGATTGGTTTGAACCCAACCAGAGGGATGATTGGCATGAATTGAACCAGGCGGTGCACCTTTCATAAAAAATTTCATAAGAGGATTGTCCTTCTTCTTAGGGAAGATAAACATCGGTGGCACAAACGATCCTTCTGCGCTCATACATAAAATTGAAGTTATTACAGATCCTCTTTCAGCCGAAGTAAGTGCTCCTATCTGCTTTCGACCTTTTTATACTTGTCAAAAATGCCAATTGCTGGGACAACCGAAATTCACGTTTCATAGACATTATATATGTTGTTTGGAAAAAAGTTGTACGTTTTCATTTCTGTTTCTAGGAGGTCGAAGAAAATAGCAACGTTTTACTTGGGAAATCCTTTTTGCTCGAGCTATAGACATTCCAGTCGGCTGACGGAATAACAATGATGGATGGCGTTTAAGGAATAGCCGAAGCCAAACCCTACCTGCAGCTTCTTGTTGCAATGAAAAAGGGTTCGGTATATTGTTTTTAATAGCTAATTGAAATACTAGTGATCGTATATCTTTTCTTGCTAGACCGAACAACTTTGCTCCCATCAATTTCGTATATTCCACTAAAGAGTCCTCGAGTTCTAGATGGAAGATGAGTTTCTGATCAACTTAGTAGATACCACATCTTCCACTGGTTTTTGTATATGTGCAGCCAAACGCCTCAAAATGGTTTTAAGCACCTTACTGTTCTCTTTAATGGCAACTAATGCTGCTTTCATATCCTCTTTGTTTCACGTCTGTCGTTTTATTTTGCGGTTATGTACGTATAGCACATTCGGCTTCACTATTTTTTGAAATATCACACACTTCATAAACTATTAAATAATTTTGATTTTTGATTGACACGTTACAATGACCGACAATCGCTTCGAAAATGAGTGAAATGAATGCATAGTGGTATGTGTATGCTTTTCCTGTTGTGAGATATTGTGGTGGGCCATATTTGCAGCACTTGCTCTACTTTAGATGTCCGGAGTGGATCTAGGCCTCAACTAACAAACATCTCCAGCCAGCTCGATCTTGTGCTAACTACCTCCAATTTTGCACAGGAAGTTGGTTGAGGTCCCTTTCCACTTGAGTGCGCCACCTCAGGTGAGGTTTTCGAAGACTTTTCTAAGACTTTACGGGTCGTATCGTTGATGTCCAGAAGGGTTGAACTCGAACACATCTGACTAGATCCATGTCGCTATACAATCTGTGTAGTTCATTCTTGTATTTCCTCCCCCATTCCAAATCGATACAAACGGAGTCACTCGAAGAATTTATTTTTTATTTTTTCAAAACAACGAAGCGTGTTTTCATCTGCCTTTGATAACATCCACACTTATGCGCCATATAGCAGGATTGGGATGACGAGGATCTTACATAAAGTCACCTTAGTTGTCCGTGAGAGCCTAAGTAGACAAAGTCCTTCAATACCCCAAAATTGTAGCTGTCTATTGTGACATTCCGTTCAAGTTGCCGCTGTTGACTATCCTTTTTTTTATGACAGCAAACTCGGTAACTCACGAAAGCACGACTGACATCCCGCTGCGTTCTTCCAAGTATGTATGTTAATGTCGTCGGTGTACGTAAGTAGTTGTACATACTTTCGAAAGATTGTACCACTGATATAAGTTTGAGAATTTTGTACAATCCATTCAAGTATGATGTTAAAGAAATCAAAGGACAGCGCGTCACCTTGTCGTAGTCCTTTTCTGACATGGAGCAGCGTGCACTCACAATCGTTGCCCTGTATAGACGGACGAATTTGACAGGGATGCCAAAACTAGACATAGCTCTGTATAGCTCGTTTCTATACACGATATCATAGGCGACTTTAATATCGATGACAAGGTGGTGAGTATCGATTTGGAGTTCCTGAGTGGACTTCACTGCCCTAAAACCACACCGATATGGACTAACGAGATTGTTGATAAAAGGTTTAAGGCGTTCATATAATATGGCAGATAGGAGATCTTATACCCTCTTAAGCTGGCGCAGTTCAGAGGGTATCCTCTCTTGAGGATCGGGCACACGATGCTGCGGTTTCATTCATCGGGCATACGAACATATCCTGCAGATGAGTCGACGTATACTCCACACCAAATCAGCTCCAGGTGCTTTAAATAGCTCGGTAGTTAGAATGTCAGCTCCAGCTATCTTGTTGAATTTAAGCTTAAATATTGTTATCTTCACTTCACTTCGGTCGGGTGAACGGAATTGTTGATCTTTATCGTCCGGGTAGAATTGAGCATTCTATCAGATAGCGAAGTTTTAATCGTCACCACCGCTTAACAGTGATTCGATTTTCTTCTTCATCCCTACAGGCTTCTGTTCAGGCTTTGTAGCCTTGGCATGTTCTTTTTACCTTTTGGTAAAACTTTCGAATATCATTCTAGCAAATGGCTATAAGCTGTTTATTTAATTAAACGAATGATAGAAAGAAATATTTGTTGAAGAATTGCACAAAGAAGAAAACATGATTCTTACAAAATATATTGATATCTCGTCAGAATCCTTTAACTGTGGGTTACAAATAATGACAGTCATGCGCACTTTTTTCTAAGAAATCGACTTAACAAAGTTTTTCTGACAAACTCTGTAAAAAAAAAAACAAGGGAACTCCGTCTGAGTAGACAGGTGTCTTTGCATTTGCATTACAAAGTTTAAAACGCCACGCCCCTTTTATTAGAAATTTATTAGAAGATGAGGGATAAGGTATTACAAGATCCTTTCCAGACGGAATGTTAATTTCCTGTATGTTTTTAGTTCCTAAAATTTTACAACAAAGCATTCCACAGACTATAAAAAAAAAATATTTCCCAAGTTACGCTGACTTCTGAACTCAGAGGGCCCAAACTACCCCAGAATGAATCTGAAATATTTCATTAATCCACCCAAGGAAAAGATCTTCTGAAACAGTTAAAACCTTTGCCGCGAGAGAAGCGATCACCTCACCCTAACATTGACATGGACTTCTCTGACAGCGGCTGTTTGAAAACCCATTACCCTAGAATCTGATCAGACAAAATGGAAGTTTCCGTTTTGCGTGCAAGAATTATTTATTTTGTCGTTGTTGACTCATGAATTTGTTTTTTTGTTCTCAATAAAAAATGTTGATGCATCGTCATCGAATCTGTTGTGAATAGAAGACGCGGTAAAAGAAAACCTCAAGGTGACACACAGAAGTGGAAAGAGAGCTGAACCACCTTTGTGTACAAAATTAGTATCGATTAGTTTAGGATAGAGCTGGCTGGCTTGTTCGTTTAAGTCCACATCCACCACGGTCTACAGCACCTTGTAAATACTGAAAATGTTACAGAAAACCGTCCACCACGTTATCTGACTAGATGACGATATTCCTCAATTTATATTACATATTGCATACCTTTGCATCCATCAAACTTGTTGCCAACTTTCGAGTTCATTGATGTCCTTCTTTTACACCATACTCTACAGTTCTACACCAAGGCTGTAGTAATTTATGTATAAAATTACATTTTGGAATAAACTATGTTAAGTAATGACCTCAAATTATGGTACTTCGTCGTCTTTTTATAAGCGCAAATATAGTCCATTAATTACATCTTCAGAAATATAATATTTTTCAAAATCCAAGAACCTAAAGCACTCAAGTACGCTTCCAATTAAATCATAACTTTCCAAACACCAGCACCAACAGAAAAGAATACCCATTCGGACTATGACTGTGAAAATATGCCTTTAATAAATAAACGCGAAACTGGAGGAAAATTTGTGCGCCTTCTAGGATACATAACCACATCAGGCTAAGCAATACAAGGAGTGCAGATAACTACTCGTAAATAACAATTAAGGGTGGAAAGCCGTGGGGCAAATATATCAGCATGAAAGCGAAAGAGTAATTTGTTGTGTTTTTGTGAAAGCCGGTACAATTCATGGACTCGTAGTCGTAGTTCATATGGCGGGGATAATTGTTCAAATTGGTAATACACGAGATTGGAAATGAGACCTTCGGCGAAAAAGTACATACATTATCGTACCTACATAAATATAAGGGAAACCATAGGGCGTGGCTTTCCGAGGATACCTGGAGAAGGATCAACGAACGAAAACAGCTAAGAGCTCAAATTGCAGCAACTCCAGCAGCAGGGAGGATCGAGCTTGAGTCCCTATATCGCATGAAGATGAGAGAAGTACAGCGTAGCGTGAGACGTGACAAGCGCAATTACATCAATGCGCTGGCTACGGAAGCAGAAGAAGCAGCAGCGAGGTGCGACAGCAGAACCGTTTATAGAATCACTAAAGAGCTTATAGGTGGCCGAAGCTCTACTCAACACCCAGTGAAAAGCTTAGACGGTTCGTTGCTAATATCGGATGAGGATCAACTGAAGAGATGGAAGGAGCATTTTGCTTCGGTTCTAAACCGAGTATTCGCCAGCAATATGCACCCAAGTCAGACTGAAGTGTCCGTAGAAAGAAGTTCCCGAATTCGCACCACAACCCCCAGTAAAAAAGAGATTATTACCGCAATCAAAGCACTGAAAACTAATAAGGCGGTAGGACTTGACGGCATACCCGCGGAGCTTTTTCAAGCTGCGCCAACAGCATCGGCAGAGCTACTGTTCCCACTTGTCGGGAGAACATGGGAAGCCGAGAGTTTTCCAGATGAGTGGAAAAAGGGAATGATTGTCAAGCTCCCTAAAAAAGGCAACCTAATGCAGTGCGAAAACTGGAGAGGTGTCTGCGTGCTGCCTGCTGTGGCCAAGATAATAGCTAGAATCATCCTGGAGCGAATCAAAGAACACCTTGAAGACACACTTGACGCCGAACAAGCAGGTTTCCGCTCTGGATCCTCCTGTGTCGACCACATCAACACCCTGCGGATCATCATCGAGCAATGTGTTGAATATAGATCACCACTTCACCTGTTGTTCATCGATTTTGAAAAGGCGTTTGATAGTGTCAATCGGGAATTTATTATAAAAGCAATTATCAAAGCTACATATGATGGGTCCACATGTCACGTTTTGCACAGAGGAAGGCTGTCTGAGGAATTCGAAGTCCAAAGTGGGGTTCGGCAAGGCTGCATACTTTCACCAATATTGTTTTTATTGGTGATTAGCGATGTGCTGAATGCGGCCTTATCAACGGGAAATGGAGGAATTCGATGGACTCTTACATCTGAACTCAAACACCTCGACTACGCCGACGATGTATGCCTACTGTCTCACAGAATAATGGACCTTCACCAAATGACAGCAAATGAAGCAGACGTCGTTGGGCTGAAAATTAACTCGGCAAAAACAAAAATGATCAGCCTAGGACCAAACTCATCAACTCATATATGCATTGCTGGACAAACGGTTGAGAGAGTAGAGAGTTTCCAATACCTTGGGAGTATTGTCTCAACCGATGGCGGAACCGAACTGGATATAGCCAGCCGAATAGGTAAAGCAAAATCTGCGTTTGGGATGCTATCCATAGTTTGGCGAAGTAATGCAATTAGCTTAAACACCAAGCTACGACTGTTCCGTGTTGCTATATGGATGTGGTACCTGGAGAGTGACCGTCACTATCACGAGGAAGCTGCAAACGTTTGTCAATAGGTGTCTACGTTACATCTTAAGGATATTCTGGCCAAACCGTATCTCTAGCGAACAGCTTTATCAGAGAACGGGCCATGAACCTATAGGCACAACCATACGACGATGAAAGTGGCAGTGGATCGGTCACACTCTCCGAAAGGGTGACAGGTCCATAGCTAACCAAGCGATGCAATGGAACCCGCTTACCCAGGATGGCAGGATACGCGGCGGTCCTAGGAGTACGTGGCGCAGAACAGTTGAGAAGGAAGCACGGCAACTGGGAAAGAGTTGGGGAGAGCTGAGGCACATTTCCAGAAATCGCACACGATGGCGCGTAGGCGTTGTAGAGGCCCTAGGACCCACAAGGGGATACAGGATATAAAAAAAAAAAAAAAACTACATAAATATCTTTGATTTTTTTTTCTAATACGTAGGTTTAACTTACGATTAAAAGCAGGCACGATAGACCACTTCCTATCCTGCAACTATCCACATGTGCCCACTAAAATCAAAAACTAGCCTAAAGGCTCTGGTAATATAATCACAATAAGACTTAGCCATCACCGTAAATAACTTTGAGAAAGAAAAATACGTTTTATTTTTATGAAAACGTCCCCAAAAATGGGCGCAGCCTTATATAACGTATGGACGAATTGTAGAGAATATGAACGCGTATATAAATCGTTATAAATATTTAAAAATGAGCATTTAAAAAAAAATACGTTTGTACTGCTTCCCTCGAACTGTGACCTCACAGATATGAAGATTGGCGCAAATTCAGTCAGCCGTTTAGGCTACAGTCACACGTATAGACAAATAGACAAACAGAATTTGTCCTATAGCCTATTTCTGTGCAAGTAAAAGATACTGCGCGGCGATTTCACCCGGCTCACTGGCAAAGCTAATCACTAATAAGAACGCGTTTTCTCAAATAATAGGATGTGTTCTATGAATTTGGTTAATCACTGCACAAAATTTTAAAGTGAAGCTTAAGTATGTATTAACATATTTTTAAGAAATAACATATATAGAAGCGGATTTTGGGGGCCCCCCTCGCCTAAGGCATAATACGCCACTGGGCGTCCTGGTAAATATTCACAGCTTGCCTTCGCTTGAAAAAATGCAGCTTTAAACAAGTTATTGCAATAACTCTCTTCCTGTATACACTCTTTTTGTATTGTTTTGTCAGATGAATAGTTTCCACACGGTCAAACAAAAGCCAATCAAAATAAGTTGGTACCATCCCCTCCATACACTTAACAATTTTAATTGGTTTTGGGTATACAAACATATAACATAACTCCCAGCTTACGAGTACGTAGTACACATGTAATTGACGGAACTTAAAGTTGTCAAAACATATTCAAATAAAAAGTTTCTACACCATATCGTTTTTTTTTTTTAACGGAAAAAAATTCACTCCCTTATGCATGGCAATAGCGTTTGCCTTTGAAACTTGTCCTGCTATTGTTGTTGGTGACAGGAAAATTAAGTCAGTGACTGGAATTAAATTACACACTAACGAAAAATGCTACATGGGGTTTGTTTGTGAATATCCTGTGGTTGGATTTGACACGAGCACACACCCTGCGCCATCATTGGCAGCGATTTCAGGGTTCAAAGCGTTCTCTAGCTTCAAACACAGATGGCAGGGTTGATGGAAATGCCAGCAGCCAGGGTGACCTTCCTTTATTTTCATGAGTGGAAAGCTTGAAGTTACGATTTTGCCTGAAGGTGAAAAAAAGGCTCGTAGTTGTTCTCTACTTTATGGTGTAGACAATCGAATGGGAAAAGTGCTTTTAAACATTTAAACTTTTTATTTTTCCTGGAAAGTGTTTTGTCGATTTTCGTCAGGGCAGGATGGTTTTATTTTTCACAAAATCGTGCAAGAAGCGATAAAAAATAATTACACTCGACTGTTTTTAACAGTTTTTTTTTTGCAATTTTGTAACCATTAATTTAAATAAAGGTTCAGAAATGTTTTTTTACATTACAAGCATTTTGCCCTGGAGCCATGGGTGCGGAAAATGCACATCTGTGGTTTTAGATATGTCCGTGGCACCAGGGTACTATGTGACGGGCGAAAAGACCTATAATTTGTCTTATTGTGGTTTGGATAGCTATGCGGCTAAAATTTGGTTGATGCAACTATAAATTAAATTACGAAGTGAATGGAGAATAAAAAACCATTATCGCGGTGTTACCTTATTTCCCCTATGAATAAGAACCACTCCCACCACCAAAGACAATAATTGAACTCATAGCCTATTGTGACGCCAACAAAATGGAACAAGTTATCTGTAGCGATACGAATGCTCAGAATATGGTCTAGGGCAGCAACTAAGGCAGGACCTAAGCAAATCTGTCAGAAGTCCACGCAAACTCGAACCAAAACAACAAGTAGAGCTTTATTGGCGCAGTTACCATATTTCGAACTAACGTGCTTACTAACAAAAAAACTCCTGCACATCGCTAGTTCCCTGATGGAACTCAGAACTGTATAGACTACGACTATCTACTGAATAGGTCACTGAATACTTACTTGGCGAAAGACTCGAATCTTTACTGATCAAAGCAAAAGTCCTTTTTAAATAAATGTTTGGTAAAAGATTGAAACACTAGATGAAACCGATTCGTTAAATTTCTCAAAAAGTGCAAGGAATTAGCCAGTTACTGCCAACTCTAATGAGAATTATCATTGCTGATCTAGACTTAGCAACCAACACCCTGGGAACAGTAAGACCGTTCACCGAGTTAAACAAAAGAAAGAGAAACGTGACCTTAAATCATTAGCTTATACCTAATGAATTTTCGCACACGGACTTGGACATCGCTGACCAGTTTAGTTTAGGAGTTCGCGATATATTATTGGAGACTGAGCATGCTGATCGCCGAGGTTGTTCAGTTTTCTACTCAATCAAGATTTTACCCACACGACCACTGCAGAAAATAGTGATCGTTGCCGAAACCAAATCCTCCTACGTGAGAAAAAGTTACTTCGAAAGTGTCAGAAATGTTGTAACATGCCTGTCAACGCGAAAATCAACTGCTATGGTGCATTGTGGTTGACTATCTACTAAACACTCTCAGCATAAGTGAATGTTTTTGCCATTCTTTCTGTCGGTTCATGTCTAGAGCTATGAATCATTGGTGCTAAGAATTGTATATTGGTTAATCCTCGCAAAACTGAGGATGTTGTTTTTTTTTTACGAAATTGTAAGAAATTGGGTTTTTCATCGAAACACCTATGACACCTAACAGCAGTGGTATGACACCTAGCACATGTTTCGATTTTTCGGTGGAAAGAGCTTCACATAAATATGTCACTGCTGCTTTCACTAGACTCCAAGGAACGATTTGTCTCGAATTTAATGCGAGATATAAGTGGAAAGAGTGAAGTATCTGCTTTGACAGCCTAGCTGCACTTAAGGCCTTGCTCAAGCCCTTAGCCATTTTTTCCACTGAATTCTGAGTCTTGTTTACGTCCCAGGTCACATGGGATTACGGGAGAGATCTCCCATGAACTTGCTAGACAACGCTCATAGGGGCGATTTTCAGAAACCTTAACCTGTGTTGGGGCTTCCTGCGTCCTCATAACCACGTCATTGAAGTAATTGTTACGAGTATTCCAAAGCAAGGAAGTCGCCAACATAACTTTTACCTATTATGGCAAAATTATTCGAGAAATTCCTTCAAGAGGGATTAAGCAAATCATTGAAGAACAAAGACTTATCCCCAATGATCAATTTGGACTTAGGAATAAACATTCCACAGTAGACCACGTGCACCGAATCACAAAAAAAGTAGAAAAAGTGGTTGAAGAAAAACAAGTCTGTTTAGCTGTATTGTTAGATGTTGCTCAGGCCTTTGATAAGGTTTGGCATGAAGGGTTGGAGTAGAAATTACATAGACACCCACCCAAACAATACTACGAAATACTGATGTCTTATATCTCAGATAGGTTTCGCCTATTACGTCAATGGGCAAGAATACCCTCCATCAGCCACCCTTACTTCATTCACTCTCACACTCTTAACCCTTCACCATCACCATCGTCTGCCCCTTCTAGTCCACCCCTAACAATTCCGGTAATTTGCCCACCTCTTCACACACAGCGCTGCTAAATCCACCGTCGCATCATGTGGCTTTTTAGATCCGCTACTACCTCCCATTGTCAAACTTACAAAATAGTTGCAGTTTCCGGAGATGACGTCTAAGAGACTGTAGAATTTACGATAACGTCCTTCTTTATCTTGTATACCTGCATTATAAAGCTGACTCCACCTGTATCGATAGAAAAACTAACACCAATATCACGGTCTTAATCTCCCAGGAAGATCTCCTAATTGATAAGCATGCTTTGATGAAAATTTTCGTTCAGTTCCATGAGACCTTCAATATACCACCTCTTCAGGTAACAAGCGATCTCACCTCCTACGCGTCCTACAAAACCTCTAAAAGAAGGTCCCACCTCCAAGGAACTCGTGCCGACTTCAATAGTTACTTTCGCCCCTGAACAGTTTCCGTCTCACTCTCTAAACAAAGTTTTAACCCCTAATGATTACTTATCCATATACTACCAGAACGTAAGAGGTCTTCGAACTAAAACCTCCTCCGTGATTCTTAATTCTCAAAACCTCCCCTACGACGTTTTTGCTCTAAACGAAACCGATCTGTCCAGTGATTATAATAACAACGAATTATTTACTTCAGTCTTCAATGTCTTTCGGGACGATGATCTTGAAAATGAAGATAATTCCTCTGGTCGCGGTGTTCTCTTGGCAATACACAATCGCCTCTACTCCACACTCTAAAACTCGACTCCACACACTAAAACCTCGCACACCGCTAATTTCGAGTTCATTTGCGTCAAAATAACTATCGCTGGAACCAACATCTACATCTTCTGCTACTACATTCGTCCATCTCAACCAATCCAATGCTACCAACTTGCCATAGATGCGATTGATTCCCTGTTTAACATTGTAGACCCCCGCGACGTCGTCATAATTTTGGAGGATATTAATTTCCCTGATCTTCGATGGGTTCTTTCTGACGATGATACCCACTTTGCCGCTACAAATCCCTCCTCAGATAAGGAGGTCCTATTGTATAACCCCATTAAAGCTACTTCCGGGGTCCCTCAAGGTAGCCATCTTGGTCCCCTGATTTTCATTTTGTCAATTAACGACGTTGGCGTCATCACCAAAGATTCTTATTTATCCATCTACGCAGATGACATGAAAATCTTCAGGCACATATCAAACCCCGTTGACTCTCGCCCACTTCAAGAACTGACTTTAACAACTTTTCAACCTGATGTCAAAAAAATTTTCTTGAGCTCAACGTCAACAAATGTCAAGCTATTTTACATATTCCCGAAAGCGTCTTCCAGCCCCTAGATCCTATTTCATCTCTGACGAGCCCGTCCCTTCTGTAAGTTTATTGCGCGATTTGGGTGTTATCTGCGACAGAGAACTAATTTTCTGCCGTCATATTGATAACATTATTAGCAGAGCCAACTCTGCGCTCGGTTTCGTAAAACGCTGGTCTAAAGGATTCTCTAAACCGTACGTCACGAAATCTCTCTACTTCACATTTGTTCGGCCAATCCTCGAATATGCTAGCCATTCCCTTCGAATAGAGTCTGTTCAACGCAGGTTCATCCGTTTTGCTCTTCGCGGTCTTCCGCGTAGTGTAGTTTTAGTGTAGTTTTTAAGTTCTGCTCGTATTAAGCTAAATAAATAAATAAATATTCAGAATTGAGAAAAATCTAAGTAGGTGCCCCACAGTAAAGTGTCCTCGGTACGTTTCTTTATTTGTTGTATGCGAGAGATATTCCAGTAGATCACTACGTAATGACATGAGGACTACCTTCGCAGATGACAGTTGCATCTTAGTAACTGACAAATGCATCATGAGGACTATAGACATGCTGCAAAATGCAGTTAATAAAGTAAGAGATTGGACACAGGCAAATCAAACTAAATGAGACAAAATCAGCTCATATTAACTTCACAAATAGAAAGATAGTCAGATTATATCAATAACCTATGTCAATACTGCTAAGTACCTGGGTATGACTTTAGATGCTAGGTTAAAGTAGAAGGAGCACATAAAGAAGGAAGGCGAAGAGCTAAATATTAAATACAGAAAAATGTTCTCTAATCAAGTACTGAAATCTTTTTGAACTTTGGCATTCAATTGTTGGGAAATCGAATGCTCAAATAATTCGGACATTCCAAAACAAAGTTTTTCGTGGAACTTTAAATGACCCATGGTATATAAAGAGTGTTTTTTTAGGTTTGTTTTTCGAAGTGACAATACTTTTTCAAGCGTCAGCCAAGTTGACGGTTGACAGCTGATTTGTGCTCAGTTTGGTTTGCTATTTCATCACGAATAGATTTACGCCAGAACAACGCTTGAACATTTTGCAAATTTATTTCGCAAATCGTGGTTCAGTTCGCGGAACTTACCGTGCGCTGCGTCCATTCTACGGTCGACATAATCATCCATACGAGCAAGTAATTCGAATAACCATGGGTCGTTTTCGCACCATGCAAACTCTAATTGATAATACACATCCGCAGAGATATCGTAAAGTGCGCACAGAAGAAACAGTTGTTGCTGTGGAGCGTAGTATTGAGGAGGACCCGAATGGGTCGATTCGCCATCGTGCAAAGCAATTGGAGCAGTATTCATCCACAAGATCCAGCTCGTGCAAGAATTGAAGCCGCTTGACCATCGTGTGCGTCGTATGTTCGGTGAATGGACCGAAAACGAAATTGCTCTTGATCCTCATTTTCACTACAAAATAATGTTCAGCGATGAAGCTCATTTTTGGTTGAATGGCTACGTCAACAAGCAAAATTGACGCATTTGGAGTGAAGAAAATACACAAGCCATTATTGAGACGCCTTACATCCACAAAAAATCCACTGCTTAATGAGCTGGCGGAACTATTGGTCCATATTTCTTAAAAAGTGATACCGGACAGAACGTTACAGTCAGATCCATGATTACTGACTTTTTCGTTCTCGAATTGGATGGTATTAACGTAAAAGAGCTGTGGTTTTAACAGGACGGCGCAACATGTCACACAGCGCACGCCACAATCAATTTATTAAACATTTGATGAGCGCATAATTTCACGTAATGGACCTGTGAATTGGACTCAACAACACCTTTGGATTATTTTCTGTGGGAATATGTGAAGTGGAGGCCAACATTCACCGCACCGCGGAGCCCATATGCCCGAAATCATTAAATTATCTTTCCAATAAAGTCAATACCATGGCCATTACCCCGATTTTTATGTGTTTTATCTAAAACTATGAAATAATACTAGACGATTGAGAAGAAGCTTATGGAATGAAAGCTATGGGAATTTATTTCGAATATTAGTAATTCCCAAATTAAGAATTGATAATAAAAGAAATAAAAATCATTAATCGATCTTCCATAGATTGGTCATGATGATGTTTTTAGTGGAGTTATATTCACACATAACTAATTGAAATCAGCAAACATCAGTATGCTATCAACTGAAGGAACATAGAAAACAAATAAAAGTCTAAAATGAAATTCCATTTAAAAATCTACAAAATTCATTTGGCAACCGTAAAATCCACTTGGAGGAATGGATTTTTATTTACTCCCAACTCCTAATCCGCTTTGAGCGTACTTTTACAGATTACTTTTTCGAAGTTTACTAATTGTACAGTGTTACACATCTCAGTGGTTCAGAACAATCAACTTATGCTTTCCTGGGAATTCTCAAACCCAACAGTAGCTACCTACTTCATCATTCATCGCGCCCGCCATTGCAACAAGGAATTTATCGATTAAATAAAAAATTTTCCTGGCGGAGAAAGAATTTAAAAGAAAGGAGAACTCACTTGCTCTACTCACATTCCGCTCACATATTGTAAATTGAATTTTTCATAACGAATTGCCAGTCGCACGTCCATGACAACTTACAACATAGGGGGATAGGGTATCACAGTATACTACCGGGTGGTTACTTGTAGGTACTCCACGTGAAACTTTCCAACTTTGTTCACTGTCAGGTGAGTAGGAGTTTGTCACCGAAATAAGAATATGTCTGACGTTTTTCCAAGAACAACATTTCTAAAACAGTCAGCTGTGAATATCCTTTTTTTTGTTCGTCTTGTTCCATCGAAAATCAAAAATTCCCGGAAAAAACCAATGTACTCGTATGTCGTACGGTGGGTGTATTTACATTCTTCTTGAAATCGTTTCTCAGAAAAAAACAAAGAAATAAAAAAAAAGCTTTATCACAGTTCCCAGCCACTGTCACCCGATGGCGACAGTCGAAAGCAGGCAGCTATCATTTTATGTGACAAGGGAGTTGAAGTATCTATGTACATTTTCATACGGTTTCCGTTTTCATGTAAATGAAGGCAAGCAGAGAACAACTACAACGCCGTCATCTTCTGTGAAGGAGCATGTAAATGAGAAACACGACAGAAGTTGCATTTTTTTTTTTAATTTAATGAGTAGGTACCTACATACCTTGGAAGGCAAGGGCCTTTAAATACATACAAAGTTGCATACCTATTTTTTAGCGAGTACGTTTTCTGTCCTGGGTACACAGATACTCGTATCTTTGTACGATTTTCAGATCGGTTTGTACAGGGTGTTTTTTTATGTTTCAAACCTATGTTTTTTGACGAACTTTGGGAAGAAACATACCCAATGAGCTCCTCTAGCCACAGTGCAGATGCGTGCTCTTTCAACCATATTTTGAATAACATTTTTGCATATTTTGAATAATGTTGTCCTTATTCGGCCATATTGAAATATTGACAAAATTCGGCCAGAAAAAAATCCTCGCTATCACTAGTAACTGTTACAGCTTTGCCTATTGCGTCTTTAAAAATCATTTTTTTCCATCAATATTTCATCTCACTGCAGCAATATTCTGTGCCGTACGCACGCTACGAACTCAGCCGAACTTCACTTTACCTGCCAAAATATATGAGTTTCAAAGTTTTTATACTCTGAATGACTGACTTGCTAGGCACATGATCAAAACCAAAAAAGTTATGCAAATTTGTTCTTGTTTTCACAATTGAACGATTATTTAAATAACTTCAACACATTGTTGAGGCGTTAGATGGTCAATAATATATTATTATCGACTGTTCTTCACGACTGTCAAATGCGAATTGACAAATTTCAACCAAACCAAAAGGTGGCCAAAAAACATCAACCTGGAACATAAAAATACACCCTCTATAATATCGGTCAATTGTCAATTACGGCTGGCTTTACAGGCCTCCATCCTTTTGACAAAATTTAGCGTCATATTTTAGCATAATTGCGGCTCACTTTCACCAATAACGCATTGAAACTCAGCATAGCCTAAAAGAAAGAAGTCCAACGTGGTCAAATTGCACGATCTTGGTGGCCAATTTTGATCACCAAAACGAGAAATGACCAGGCCAGGAAATTTTATATGCAATAACTGTATGGTTTCTCTCGCTGTGAAACCACATATTTTAAACATCAATATTGTACAATTGATGTCAAAAATAAATTGTTATCGTGTCTCGATAACGTTCGCCATTCATATTTAATGCAGCACCATTAAGATTTTCGAAAAAAAAAATTCTCCAATTATGCCACCATCCCAAAAATCAGCAACAAACAGTAATTCTTTGTGGATGCTTTTAGAAGTGATTTACCCCAGAAAATTTGCAAATTAACTTTTCAAAAAATGTTATTTTCTCAAAATGTTGTCTAGTAACTGAAAAATATTGTCAATTGCAAGATATGTAGATATTGAATTTCTCTACATTTCTTTCATACATTATACATGGCCATTGTAATCGCAGCGTCCTCGCTAGGCAGAAAATATTGGACAAATAAATATCCTTTGAGCGTATGGTTTGTGTGTAAGATTTTATTTACTGAAAATAATAAGTTTGATACAAATTCATTTAATACATGTAGGAAATTGCTTACATTCCTAATGAAATCCGTCTTACCAAAAAGAGTTTACGACGATTACAAATGGTCATTAAAGTACAAAAAAATCAACAACCACGAGGCAAAATTCCAGATCCTTCTGTGGGAAAAAATGGCGGCTTTTATATGCCGGCAAAGAAAACGAAAAGCGAGACAAACATAGTGCTACAAATTCAGACCAACCATAGTAATTGTCGTGCACTCTAAGGCTATGATCATACTCTTTGACTACAAATTAAAATTTTAATTATTAAATAAATTGTGGCTCGATGACAGCCACTCCTACTATTTAATAGAGTTTTCTTAAAAAAACACACATGTTGCTTTTTCAAAGTTATTTAAGGTGACCGTTAAGTCTTATTGTGAATATCGCATCACAATCCTTGAACTTCGGTTACCAATTTTGAGTGTTGCGCAAAGGCTGACGATGACAGGTGTCAAATATCAGCTGTATATCTACAACAGAAAAAAAGTGTTGCCAGATTTAATTTGCCACCTCTAATTGGACACCCTTTAGAAAATTTCCCAAACATTACAAAATGGTTTCGAACACATTTCTTAGATTTCCCCTATCTGCTCTGCAGGGCAAATCGCAATTGCAACTCCATGCAATTTGGAACCAACGATATTTTTCTCCGGTGACTATTAACCGGGTTTAATTAAAAACGTCTAGTTGATGTTCACTCGATAAGAGCAGAAAACAATCCAATCTATCCAAAAATATTAAATATTACATGATTCTATTGCAAATAGATTTTTTAAAGCGATATCAAAAAATGCTGGATTCAACTTTTATTAAAAATTAAATATAACTGATAGTCCAATCAATCACTTTAGTTAAGTCTCTACTTGAACTTCGGAATTTCCCCCAGAGGTCTGAATTCTGGTATACACGTTCATTTTATGATCCTAAATGACATTTTAAAAGTACGCCCATGAAAAATACTAAAAAGTTGTAAATGGCTAATTATATCCAAAAGCGTTAGAATTTTACTATTTAATTGAAGTTCATTTGATTTTTCACAAAAAATGTTGATTAATTGCTTTCGTAAATTTTATCGTTAGCCTATAACACATGATTGACTTCACAACAGCTTCGAAGATCTTATACTTTGTACTCGGCGCAATATTCCTTTTGTTCCAAATACCTTTCCAGCTAGAGTTTATTGTACGTTTGGGTTCTCTTAGCTTCTCTTCTACGCATTTTTTTAAAGGATAACTGGAAGGAGCAATCAGAACTCCGGGATATTTGCATTTTTTACTTTTTCTAATTCCTCGTTATGCCAGGTTCAATTTTCATCCCTGTTCCATCCCGTTCCGTTTCGAAAAATCACAACTTTAGATTTGCTGGTATTGATGTCCGTACAACGCCAATTTTAGGCTTAAATTTTGAGCTAGAAAGTTGAAATTTCATATATATTTAAGGTATACAAACCGGAGCAAATGGTAAAATCCATCCTTAAACACGCTCACTTTATTAGTAAGATCGAACATTAAAAATTCCTTTTAACAAGATTTTTACTAAAGAACGCTGTTAGCAGAATATATTGATATAATATAACTTATTCTTTAATTTGTCTGAATATTATGTAGGCCCAGGTCAACTTTGTATAGGCGATTTCTTCAAAAAAAAAATTGAATTGAGGCTCCAAACCTAGCCAATTTTTAAGTGTCCTCACTCAATTGAAGCGGAGTGTAACCACTACTAATTGGCTGGTGTAATACCACTCGAAATAAAATTAACATTGCAAGCAGTTTTGTCATCGACATCAAAAAAATTATGTCGTCTTCTTGGCAGAATTATGTCACGTGATATAATCCTCTGCAAAACTCTAATTAAAAAAAAACTGCCTCTGTCTTATACCTTTCTTCCTTTCTTCTAAGGAAAAACTATCAAAAAATATGTCCCCTTTACTTAATTTAGCCCAAACAACAAAAAAGAAACGAACGCAAAATATTTTCGACACAAAATATACTTCTTATCTTATCTCAACCAAATCCAAGTGTTGCCACAAAACACCAAAGTTAAAACTTATCGATCAATATTTTTATATCGCACTTTTAATTAAAATTATGACACTCATTATGTCAACATAATTTGATTTTGAAATTATGCCAACATCGATTTTACGCAGTCCTAGGAACCGTGTCATATTAGTACTGAATCAGTTCAAATAACTTCCACTAAAAGTGCAAAAACCTTCAGTTTGTCTTAAATTGTTGCCATCTTCACTTTCATTATATTTACCACCAGTTGACTTATAAATCAGCCACATTTTTATAGCCCATGCTGTACGTTTCCAAACCAAAAGTATTGCAGTGTTAAATATATTGCCCTACATGGCTCTATATCCATTTGGTTTATATATCTTTTGTTGAAGGTCAGCCAAAAGTGTGCTATCGCCTTAGCCACCATTCGCATAACATGGCTATAAAAGATAAAAACAACCTTAATCCATAACCTTTTACAAAATTCTCCCCACGAACTATTACAACCGAATATCCACACCATATGCCGACAATGTTTATGACCAATATAACGATGGCCAGAAAGGGATGCGAACTTTGGGATTAAAAAACAAAAACCCATAGAGAAGTGGTATCCTTTATGTTATTCGCACCCGCACATGTGAGGTTTTATCTGATATCGTTGTGTATAAAAAAGAAAATCAGCTAGTGAAATCAGTAATCCGCCAACATCAACTCTGATGGGGTACTCCCCCGGGAAACTGGTCAAATTTCTCATTAAATCACATTTATTTCGAGGAATCTATTACAAATTTTCTGCCAGTTTAACAGAAATTGTGCTATACGTGCCAAATGGTATTTTTAAGAATACGTATATTATACCAACGTATGTATGTAGGAACCATATTTGAATGATTTCTAGGCAAATTGCTTGTATGTCACTTTTCACAGATTTATTGTCCACTTTAGTACTCAATAAATCTGTTGCTGTCATAGAAATAATGTGTTTTTCAAAATTGTAATAAAAGTAATATGCCATGGCAGCTATCATAAATAATAGCATCGAACGTGAGGTAAGTCAAGATATGGGCTTGTCATTAAAAGGTCTTGCAAGAAGTTAATGCCAAAACTTCAATCGACATTAAGCACTTCTTGTTTACAGTCCCTGACTACTCATGTAACCTAGATTGCACAGAATGTAATGTAAAAGCCAAACTTATTTAAGTTTATGTTAATGTAAAGTACTTGTAAGTGTCAGATCCATATGCATGATGGTAGACTCGTATTACCCTAGTTGTCGTGTAGCCATGTATTCTACCCCTTTTCTGAAATTCGGATTCAGATACGGTGTACCTACATCTATCTTTCTATATACGTAAAAGGCGTTGTATTTTAGTCGCTTTTGGATTTTCTGATCCATTCAATACTAAGTTGAAGAATACCTACTGACGATCCGATTCTCTTTGTCAAGAAGCGCTTAGAAGTGGCGTTTTGTATATTTGGTTGCGTAGGTTTCATGTAACTCAGAAGATCGGATGTGTATTATTTTGGCAGTCTAGTTATGATAGATCATTCAACGTTACTCAGGGTACACCACTTTTAAGTGATCTAACTTTACACAACTTAGAACTCTACTGACAAAATGTTCTCGTCTACTACTGACGTAGCTGACATACATATCACTAACGGCTACAAGCCACCAAACAAGCCCTGGCCATACCATGTACTACCATTAACCCAACATCCAGCGGTATACAGTGGTGACGCAATAACTAACCAAACGGCCTCAAACTATCCGACTGACCTGAAGTCAATAACTTACACCTCATATTCGATGCTATAGATGCATGTACTTTTCAGTCCAGGCGATGGCAAAGGGGCTTTAATCCTGACCCCAAATTCGTAAGCAGTGACAGCGATCAAATGCCTGTCCACAAAAAAAATAAAAATGTCCTCCCGAACTTCCCACACAGCCAACACAAACCCGTAGTCATCGAAATCGGCAACCAAATTCTTAACATCTATTTCGCAATGCTAATAAGATGAAATTTCACAACCGATCTCGATGCAAACATGAGATGGATCCATCTGATAGCGCAAAACTATAAACGATTAGTCGGCATCGTCCTTTCCACGGCCAAGAAGCACGTACCGAGAGGTCCCGGAAACTATACATCCGCAGATGGTCTGAAAAAAGCGATCGCCTCTATAAAGAGTTTGGAGCATGCGAAAATCCCTAAACTGCAAACGAATTGCTCAAGTCCCTCGACAATAGAATCCAGTCGAAAATACTAACTTCGTTCAGCTGAAAAGCCTGGAGTTTGCTCCGAAACCAGCATACCAGTAGTCGCGAACAGCACAATCCACCCGAATGAGATAGCTACCAGAATTGTCAATCTATCCAAGCCCCCTTCGGACAAGATAGATCAGGAGTTGGCACAATTTTCAAGACTTTACATTCTAGAGGAAGACGAAGCCGAGTATCTCAAGGTTAAGGCTGACAAGTCCACTGGATTAGGTGGCATTTTCTAAGAGTTTCTACTGCATGGCCAAGAAGATTCTACTCAAATATCCTCGAAACGGAGCACTTTCCAATCGAAATCAAGAAATACAAAGCAGTGGAGCTCTTGCAAACCGGGAACCCCTACCACAAGCCAGAAACCTATCGCCCAATCGCGCTATTTAATGTAAAGTACGAGCTGTTCTAAAGAATGATTTACAACAAATTGAACCAGCTATCGATTCAGTTGTACCTGTTGAACAGCCAGGCTTCAGACGCGAACGCAGCTCATCAAAGCAGGCCACGACGCCAAACTTAAGCAGTATGGAAAGACGGTCTGATTCACTAATTCCTGCAAGCAATACCATGCATTAAAATGGCCACCATACTGAACTACATGCTAAGCGACAGGTCATTTCAAGTCTTTCTAAACAACTAGCTCAAAATTCAGGCCTAGCGTCACTGCTCTTCAACTTGTATACGCATAACGACCTCGCTATAGCTACAAAACATCAGAGCATGGCGCACACGGAAGCAACCCTAACTCAATACCTCGCTACACTAGGCTTTAAAAAGTGTAGACTGGACCCAGCATGGGCAAAAATGAAGTAAAGTGTTTCTATTTCAACAACAAACTTGAACAAAATTCTCTATGTCTTTCAACAGTATTCAGTTGAACCACAATCCCAAACCATAATAACAGTGAAAAAAAAAATAAAACACTAATTTTTTCCAAATAACAGGAATAAACATTTTATTTGCATTAAAACTAATTTAGCGCATTTTAAATCCAACCAGTAAAAAACTATTTTGCAGGTACAGAGTTGCGTTAGAATGACAGTGCTTTAAAAATTTAATTATTATTACATTCGAAAAGCAGACATAGAGTTCTGGCGGTCGTTTTATTTTATTTAAGCTTCTGTATTATTGAACCGATTTTGATAGGTTTTTTTTTTTTAATGAGGAGAGACTTTTGTTCTGTCACTCCCACAGAACTCGTAGGAAGCGATATGAAATAAACAATTCGTTACTTGTATAATAAATGTTGTCTCACGAATTAATTGGAATATAAAAGGTCGGGCTTATTTTATCGTTATAGATCCGAAAATGATCTATTACCTATTTTGGGCTAAATACTTTAAAAAAGCAAGGAGGAGGGGCACCCATTTTTCACACAGATTTCCCCACTGTAAGCGTAAATTTAAAATTGACCTGAAAGAGCTCGCATACCTTTACCGACTTTTACTTGTACTGAATCAGCCTGCAAAGTAAGGGTTTTTTTAAATGATACCGGATGTATCGTTTTGCAAGTGAGGCACGTAAAGCTATAATATTTACTGCACCATGGAATTATACTTTCGTAAGTGTAAACATTCTCGCAAGAGTGAAAAAGACTGATTTTTATACATTAACTGATAAATGGGAGGATGTGGATGTAGAATAGATTACTTGGATGGTTTTCGGTAAATAAACCAAATTCTGCGGTGGAATACAAAAATCATAATAAACTGATTAGAAATAGGGAAATATTTACCTAAGTAAATGTGGACATTTTTTTAAAAACTATCAAAAGACATATAGAAAAGCTACAATACGTCTGGAACTGATCGTATGATATCCTATCTCTCACCTGCTAACCTATTCCTAATAAAGTTAACCCTTTGGTTCAAGCTCAATCAAATCTTTCTACTCAGAGGATATTCTCTCGATTTGCAAGAGATTTTATGGCATAATTTGTAGCTAGGACTTTTTTTTAGAAGAAAGTGTGAGTGACGGCCACAATTTGTACCCGAAAGTCAAGGATTATATTAAAATATTAACAATAAGACCTAAACATCACCGTAAATAGCTTTGAAAAAGCAATGTTTGTTGTTTTGTTTTTAAAACGCCCCCCAAAAGAGGGCGTGGCATTGTATACTGTATGGACAAATTATGAACTTCTATATATTTCGTTAGGGTGACATTTTTCCGTTTCTAGAAAATATATTTATAAAACCTCATTTAAAAAAATTAAATTGTCTGTAGACGGATTTTAAAAATGTTTAAACTTGTACTGCTCCGGACCTGAAGAATGCTATACACCAAATTTCATCCTCCTAGTTCAGTGGTGACATACGGACGAGCGGACATGGCTAAATCGACATAACATGTTGTACATACATATATGTACTTTGGAGGTATACCGTTATTATTTCCTTATGTTACAAACTATGCATCAAAATTAATATTCCCTATGGGATAGGGTATAAACAGTCAAACACAGGAAAAAACTACTAACTGCTGGCTCACTGCAGACTAAGCGGATGGATGGATTTTCTTCAAACTCCATATCTGGGGCCCGTAGGTTGACGAATCGAGGTGAAATCGGAACTTTCATTCTAATCCCAGAATTAATGATACTCTACTAATTTGGCGATTTTATTCAAAATCAATATTTAAGCAATATTTGACATATGCAAAATCAAAGCATACCAAGTTTTGTCATATTTTTAAAATTTTTTTTTTTTTCTAATTTTCAACGGATTTTTTTTTTTTTTTTTTTTGACAAAAAAGATCAATTTAGCTATTTTGTTTAAATTTCAAAACTTAGTTTTTATAGATAAACATCATATAGGTGCAAGTACGTGTGAACCAGTCGTGCACATTATTTTTTTTAACCATACTGTGCTGGACAGGAAGAAGATAAAATATATGCATAAATAAAAAATGTAAAGAAAATACCCATGTAATGGTTCTTTGATTCGTCAGAAGAGCAGTATACCTATAAAGGAAAAAAAAGAAAAACTTTTTTTATCATCATCTTGTTCGAGGACTTTTAAGTTTTTTTTTATAAACTGTTAAATTTCAATTTAAATTCAATAAAAGAGGGTGTACTTCAGCCTTCATCAGTCATTTCATTTGATGTCGTCTTCTTATGTCAATATCGGCTCAAGAGTTCTCACATATTGATTGATATTTATTTAGTTCGCATGGTTGCGTGGCTATTCTTGAGACTACATGTGGGGATGGCTCGAAAAGTGATCAAATTAAAATTTAATGGTTAAACGTAGCTGCCGTCGAATTGGGTGTATAATTCCAAAGCACGCTATGTCCAGACATTTTTGGGAAGCAGCAGCGTCTAATCTAAATGTGCCATTCAACCCGAGTTCGATATCTCGAAAAAAAAAACTCACTTGAGCAGCAACGGGATGAGGGTATATTCCAAATAATTTGACTGAAATATAATATCCTTGTTTGATACGAAACGAAAAATACACATATTTTCGTCATTGCAACGTCATTCTATGGAAATCCTGAACTTAATTTGACTACGTCCTTCTAAAAGCAGAGAGTTGATGTTAGTGAATGAGAAAGATGGGAGAAGGTCGAAGGTAAAAAATCCAATTAGTACTTTACATTGGAATGCATGGCGGCACCCATATAATACCATACGGGGTCAATGACTTATTTATCTGTCATTGATAAATTGCTTAGATTTTCATTTTGGCGGTGTGACAATTTATTTTCATTGCGTGTCCTTGACGTAATAATTCATTTGGTCCGTGGTGGAAGGAAATTGTTCGATATACCTACAGATGGGGTGTGCTCTCTGGGAGTTGATAACGACACGTCCTTTTGGTTATTATGTGATATATTGGAAACTGAGCGGAGTAGAGTTCTATGTTTGGTTTGAACTGGGAGGATGCGTGTGAGTGTTCGAAACATTGGTAATTCATATCACGTTTGAGATACGTTTTGCAAGCAGCATTAAGTAATAGAAATGTCTCTCTAAGTATAGTTCATAAATTGGGATTACGGTAATAGACATTAACTGGGTTGATTCTTTCCTAATGGTAGAGGTTTTAAAAATGCAGAAGAGATGGAAAATAATTGATTGTTTTCCTGACTTGGATGATTGTAAGTATATTGGAAGGAGGTCTTATACAGGTTTCCACAATTATGGTGTTACATAGCTTTAAAGGGAGAATTCTTATACGGAACTGAAACAATGAAAGTGATTTTATAAATGTGCTATAGTTTGGGAGATATGAGCCTTTGAGAAAGGCGAGGTACTCTGATTTTGTTTTTTTAACATATCTCCTAAATTAATCGTACATAAAACGATGTACAATTTATTAACCGAACATTCTCATTTTTAGATAGTTCAAAATAGAAATTTTTTAGATTATTCTCTTTCAGGCTTTGAGGCAATTTACCTAAAAAGAACATCGTCAGTAATTCAATTTGTATACACTTTGGGTTAGTTCAATCAATTACCTTAAAAACCGTATGAATATTTCCTGCATAGAATTAAATGGTGAAACAATTTCTTTGACATGTTATGACAATTTTTTTTCTTGTTTAACTTAAAAATCATATCAACAGCGGCCAATATTTTCGAATTCGGAAGAATAGGAAAAATATATACTTTTAACGCTACACGATATGTCTTATATCTTTGAACATAATTTGTATACCCTATCCAATAGGTACGTATATTAATTTTGATACATAGTTTGTAACAAAGAGCAATAATAACGACAGACCCCCAAAAGTATACATATTGGGGATCAGCATCGAAAGTTAAGTCCTTCTAGTCCGTCCGTCCGTTTGTCACCAATTTCTGGGCCTTAAATTTTGAGCTAGGAAGAAATCCTCCAACAGACACGCTCAAATTTAAAAAAAAATACATATTTTTACTAGAAACTGGAAAACATCTACATCCCACGCTGATATTGCTTTCTCAGCTACTTATGGTGACGAATAAGCCTTATTTTTAAGATCTCATTAGAATCCATGAACTTCGATAACAAATACCTACGGCTACGTCCACTTTTTTATAAGAGGAAATCATAAAATCAGTTCTTTTGATAAAATCTCTTCAAAATTGCGAAAGTACACTATGAATATGCATAACGTTGAATTTCAATTGAATGTTTCAGAACGTCACACCCACTCTATTAGGGATGGGTTAGAAGATGAGGGATAAGGACAATCTGATTCAGATGGATTGTAACATTCCTATATATTGTATTCAAATTTTATATGTATTGTTTATATACGATTATATCCCATGTGTGAAACTTTAAGGGTAGGCTGAAAGTAATTTGTTGGAAGAATCAAAAGTGTATATTATGAGTGATTCTCTGGAAAGTGTTTCTCTTTCGGTCCAACTATTTAAAACGTTGAAAAATATAAAATTTCAGGCATTTTTTCACTAATATAGCAACTGTGGTTCCAGTTCTGAAAAGGACACTTTCAATTTTTAAGTAATTTAAGAAGAAAATTATAGATTAATCTCAAAAACGTTATTACCGTGGCGTGTATTTTTTTTTAAAAAAGCTTCTAAAATTGGAATTAGCGGTCCCAATTCGGTGGCAGCATAACTCAGGGTAACTCTAACTTTTTTTTAATTTTGCCAAATTCTTGTCAAAACAGTGCAATTAAGTCAGCATTACGTGTTATTTGTTTGTTCCAAAATGTTCGTCATTCCCTTGGGGGATGTATCTTTTATATTTTTGGTATTCGAAAATATCCTATCGCTGAACTGAATAACAAGAAAGAGCCACTGCAACTGAAAACCTAAAGTTATGTTAGTAAACCCCCTACTCCTACCTCCTCGCGGTGCAAACTGGGAATTTCTTCGGAAATTGAGAACGGAAGAGGATGAACGGCGAGCCTCCTGCGCCACAAAACAAGATAAATGTCTGTTAGTATGTGGTCCCGTGGGCCACAATTGTAAAAAACCCAAATTGCTCCGAAGCGGAATACAACGCCTCGGATACGGACGGATAATTTGTTGACAATCTTTGGCTATAGTACACGGACAACGATCGGTTTCTGGAACGTCAAGACCCTCCTCGACTCACTCCAGGAAGAGCCTCAAAATGCCAGATGCCACCAACTAGAGCACGAGTTCACGCAATATAAGATAGACATTTTGGTGCTGAGTGAGATAAAATGGTTAGGTGATGGGGAAAATCACTCCCCAATAAAAACAATGTCATGCTCTACTTTGGTTGACCAGGATCAGGGATCGCCAAGTGTGCCAACAATTCAGGAACCATCTTGCCTTAGAAGCAGAAACAATCAGCAGCACAATGCAGGAAAAGCGTGGCTGACCACTAGAATGTCGTGAAAATTATTTTTGCAACTGGGGCACGTACCTACGTCGGTAAAAGGCAGACGGATCACCTGGAGACGGATCGTGAGCTTACAGCAATCAAAGCTGAAAAAGAAGGAGGTGCAGCGTAATGTGAGACATGACAAACGTATGTATTATATATCGACGCATTTGCCTCAAGAGCTGAGCGGCAATCAGGTGTGATAGTAGGACTGTCCGTGACATCTCCAAGGAGCTCATTGGTGGTCGAAACTCCAGTAAAGAGTTTAGATTGTAACCTTCTGGGGATCAGCTCACTAGATGAAGGGAACACTTCGCTACAGTCCTTAAATACTTAAACTCTAACCTCACGTCTCAATGGTAAGATATCGGGGGATTTCAAAGTGGAGTACGCCAGGGGTGTATACTATAACCGCTTTTGTTCTTTGTGGTAATCAGAGATGTACTCCGTGTAATATTGACGGGAAATAACCATGGAATTCGATGCACTATGATATCTTACCTTAAACGCCTCGATTACGCTGACGACGTTTGCCTACTTTCATATAGGATAATAGACTTTCACCTGAAGGCCCAAAATCTAGTAGCTGAGGCAAACAAAGTGGGGCTTAAAATAAACACAGCCAAAACAAAAACCCTAAGCACTTCTACCACCTGTGCTCAACTCAACACACGCCAGCTGCAGACCTTCGTAAATAGATGTCTAAGAATCATCTTGAGGTTTTTTGGCCCAATCGTATCTCCAACGAACAATTTTATTAGAGAACGGGCCAAGAACTTATAGACATTACTATACGAGAAAGTGGCAGTGGATTGGACACACCCTACGGTGTGAAAACAACTCCATTGCGAAATATGCCATACACTGGAATCCGCTCACCCACGCAGGCAGAACTGCGGAACGCCCTAGGTAAACGTGGCGCAGAACAGTTGAAGAGGAATCAAGCTCTTTGGGAATGAGTTGGAGGCAGCTCAAACGCGTTGCAGAACTCCGAACAAGATGGCGCGCAGGTGTTGTGGACGCCATAGGATGAAAGGATTTAAGTAAGTAAATAAAATTAAAAATTGTATTTCATCAATTGTATTTCAAAAAAAACAACGACCTGGAACATAAAAAAAACCCTGTAGTATACCAAGATTGATCAAAATCACGAAAAGATTACAAGTACATACTTTAATTCTGATGAGCATGACTGTAGCCAAATCTCCTTTGATTTCATAACACGCTGTACAGATTCGGACCAAAATTTAATTAAAACAGCCGTTATGCACTTACATCCAAGCAAGATACACGACCTCTATGAGCAGAAGAAAAGATCTGCGCAGCTGCACGGTCGCCGTTCCGAATAGTTAACCACCGTGTGAGCCGACACTAAGATGCCTAGGACATATAAAGTGAAAGGACATCATCCAACCCGGAGTTCCTTCGCTATAGTTTTAGGTAGGGCGAGCAAATGAAAAATTTGATCATCAATCATCTTGATGTGCGTAACTGGTGGGTGTTAGCCGAGGATCAAGTTCGCTGTTATAATGCTGTTGGTTAAAATACGGATCCACCCCTGTAATGGCATACATATAAAGTAAACTAAGTAAACAAATTTATGAGGAGAGAACAACTGACCGGAATTGCTGCTTACTCCGCAAAAAGTTTTACTTCACCCTCTACCTGACGATAATTCAATTCTAAGTTATATTCGCTATAAGCAGACTAACTTTTCGTAACCAGTGTGTATAGAATACAATGCTTTAAGTATCCCAACACTCTTGACCGCATCCGTTAATGAGATGTAGATGGAAAGAGTCTCCTATTCTATATAATTCCAAATCGAGAATGTTTCAAAAGTTTGTGTCTATGGATATACGAGTATGTATGTATATCCCTTCAGATAACATTAACAGCTGTGAATAGATACTTTTGACCATCAAATACGAATTGAACTATGAAGTAGTCCTATGTCCAACCGACAAGGGTATCTAAATTGAAAGCCCAACGCTCATTTAGTATCTAACAAAGTCAACTCATTACCGGAGAAGATGGATGGAGACTCCTAACCATGTCGATGTTGGCAGTGGTTTCAGAGATAATGACACTAATGTGGGTGTTGGTTGGGACGCGCGAATGATTTATTACACTTTCTCTGGGCTGTGATTGTGTTTGCCTGCTTTGAAATCATTTGTTTCCATTGCTGGAGAAATATTATTAACGAATTTTAATGACACCATATTAAATAACGTGCGGTTGTTGTTATTTGTTATATTGTAGATGGTGTAAAAGGGGATTTTCTGTTCGCATCCTTAAGGATAGAGAACTGTCTGACAACAGAAGAAAATTAAGACTAAATACACATTGTCACTGGTTGGTACTATTTAATTACGAAATGTCTCTTGAAATTTGATGCGGATAAGTAATGTGCAGATAATGCTTTAAATTTTAATGAAACTGTTTAATTGTAATACTTTTGTCCACATTTCGTTTATTGATGCATATACATATAAGTACATACAAAAGTTAGAGCGCGTTAATTTATTAGTCATTTATCTGTAAGGGGCGAACCTCTTGAAGGTCCCCACAAGTTTTCGAAGATCCAAGAACTACCCAGAATATTACAGGTGATGAACTGGGATTGACGTACAAAAGACACGTATTAGATACAAAGGCGCATTGAATAAATATGATAACTTCAACAAATTTTAAAATGCATTTTTCTCAGTAGAAGCGAACCTAAACGCTGAGCCAGCGCCCCGATATGTTTTAGATGATTTGTTTCCTGTAAGTAAATTCCAAAGTTTACTTCTCCTCTAGCAGAATTTTGATAAAGGAATGTCCACGCCATTTCTAGGTAGACATAGAGGTGAAGGGCGATGTCAAGTAGATGAATGGTTTCCTTGGGATGCATAATTTGGTCGTTGATTTGAAGCTGTGGTACATTAGAAGAGTTATTTGTGTAAAAGGTGGTAAAGTGGGTTTTCTTCACAAAATGTTCTGCAGGTCTTCATTTAATGAGTTGATCTGGTCGCATCTCTGACATGTGATGTATTTGCATTCAAGGGCATGCTGTTAGAACAATATCAAATTAGGGTGCTATCATCGGTAAAACGAAAGATTGTGTTGTTTGTTGACTTGAGGCACTCCAGTTTGAGGCACTCCAGCAAATGTGTCGTAAGACGCACCATCGACCACAACTTGAATCAATCAAATACGAAGAAAATTGTCCATCCCACCGCAGAGCTGTTGTGCTAGTCCGTTGGAGGCTATCTTGTTTAATATGGCAATATATCGAACGACGCCTTTGAGATGTCCAGGACAATGACTCTTAATTTCTCGTGCTGTTCGATGTCTGTGGTCCAGACAGCGGCTGCGAAAATCATATTGCCGGTCACTTATGAATCTTCTTAACTTCTTCTTTCGGAATCGACTGTTATATTACAGATATTTCGGAGGCTGACGATGCTAGATTTGTTTGCTCTGTAGATTGGAGCACCATTGTTTATAGACTCTGTTCTTCGTAGGAATAGCTCGCTTACATATTGTGTTGAACCAAAGTTTGCTTGGAGTAAATTTGTTGGTAGAATGGGGATGAATGTACAGTTCCATTTCAAGAAGAATTGCTTCAGTGACAGCTTTGGCACAAACGTGGACATCAATCCTCCTGAAACAAGCCTCACCCCATGAAAAATAAGCGAACAAATCGCGCAGCTCATCCCAGATAGATAATTTATAATTCCAAATCTGGCGATTGTCTTTACACAACTTACGGAAATATAATCGTTTATAATAAAACTACAGTATATTTGCGCTAAGTCACGTTTAATAAAATCGTGATAAAACGTACTCCTTAAAAATGGCAAGTGATAGAAAGGTACAATCTTCTGCATTTTCTTCTTGAATATTTTCTTAATAAATATGTGGTAGTTCGAGTAAATCAAAATTTACAAATAGTGAATGAAAATGTAAGTCTTTTGAAATGTTCTGGTAGCAAACAGCATAGAATCTGGAAATGAAATCTCTCGATGTTTTATATATACGAGTAAGCTGTGGAATTTAAGAAAGTTATTAGTTCTTTAATATTTTTCCCTGAGATCTCCTCGAGTAAATTGAAAAAGGATTTGCCTAATGCTCGTTGTCTGGCCCTAGCTAGAGTCAGACAGGCGCATATATAGTGGGTGAGGGTTTCTTTTTCCGTTGCGACCTTGCAAGTGCAGCAGTGTGTATTATTTGGGATACCTAGTCTGGCTGCGTGGTCTCCTATCGGCCAGTGTCCCGTGGTGATCGCTGATATTCTGGCGATGTCTTTACGCATTCTGTTTAGGAAGTCGTCTGTCTTTGCTTTGTTGTAGTTTGGCCACATCTTTTTAGATATGACACAGTTTGTTAATCTAGCCCATCTGAGGTTGGCTTTTCTAGATGATGCATGACCATCTCAGATAGTTTGACCTCTATGGTCCCCACCAGTGCGACTTGTAGGTCGTCTCCAACGACTTCACTGACAGTTCGTGTCGTCTGGGGTCCCGAGGTCGTTGGAACCTCTGGTTTGGTAGTAGATATTTTAGCGACTTTGCTCCTTTGAATATGAGGCTTGATTACCTCATCTGAGCGATTGCGCTTTAGAGCTTCGCTTTTATGTGGTTGTGATGTATTGCGGCAGTTAATGAACTCATCAACAATCCGCTGATACTTTTCTTTGTCATCCAGGTCCCGCTTCGAAACCGTACCGGCCTCTTCATTCTTAGTAATCTTACCCAGAATAAAGATTGCCCTCTTATAAACAATTTTTTTTTGCGCTTCCTGGCCGACTTTGGGATATGAACTCCGCGCTTCTGGGCACTGAGTCAAGTGTCCTGCGCTGTAGGTGAAGAGGATGTTAATGGGTTTGTGAGCGCAGGTGTGCTTTGATTGGAACTCCTCTCAAAGTCCACGCTTCCCACTACTGTCTCCTGACTGGAGGCGAGCAAATCATCTTCCGGTGAAGTACACGGGTTATCATTTTAATATTTTTTTTTTTTTTTGTTTTTATTAATTTTTTATTTTATTTTTTTTTGTTTTTTGGATGTTGGTCCCACGAGTATTACGGAAGACAAAAAGAGTCCGTCCCAGAGAGAGATATACTGGGATAAGGTACTTATACAACCGACGTTGCCTGAGCATCGGAGGGGACCGTTCCACTAGTTCTCTTTATCCACTAGCTAGCCATGCAGCCGAGCACGGGATTTATTTAGGGGTGTACTCCCCACACCTTGACTCAAAAGGTGGGATTGCTCTTCGTTTTGTGCAGAAGACAATTGAAAATACTGTAAACACTCGGGATATCTTTGTGATGAGACTCCAGTTGCTTACGCCTAGCACATGTTTTTTGGACTACTCAAGCCGCCCCGCCGCCTCAAGAACATCCCGCGGCAAGGCAACAATCTATAGAGGATGTATAATCCCTGTATATAGTTTCAAAGTTTCTCTACCATTTTTGTTACAGTATTCCGTACTAAAAGTGCGTAAAGGTTCAACTTTCTAGGTCGTGTTGGGACTTCTGCAGAGAACAAAAAAGTACACCAATATTACGTAGTTTTTAGCAAAAAAATAATAGTTACGCCTCTTTTGCAGCGTTAAAACATTGACGCGAAAATAGGAAGTAACTGTACTATTGTATGTTTTGCAGTATACCTAACTAAGTCCATTTTCAAAATTCCATTATTTTACTAAATTGTTTCCTAGGTTTTAATGCCATTTCATTTAATATTCCTAGTTTTCCTAGTCATGTCATAAATACTGGTACACGTTTAAACGAACTCATCGCGAAGTAGTATTGAAAACGTTCATTCTATATTGACAGGTGTTCAATGAATGGCATTTATACTTAATTAACGCGCAGAAAGATTTACACGAAAATCGATTGTAAATATGGAGTGGTGCGATATTTAAAATCATGTTGCGATATTCGGCTTTCGCAAGTGTAATATGGAAAGAGGCGATATTTTGCGGACCTTGGGACCACTTGGAATCACCCGGATTTTTGGTGTTTGAGGACACTGGTGAGCAACTAACCGTCAAATATCCGGACGCCCTCGTACTGTCGGAACTCCATAGGCGATCAAAACTGTTAAAGTTAGGAATAATCAGAAAGCAGAAAATCTTGTCACGAGAAATAAAGATATCGCAGAAATCCATGACTCGCATTATCAAAGAAGATTTGGGACTCAACGCATATAAAAGACACACTGGCCACTTACTCACAGCCTAATTAACGCAAAAATGGAATGAAAGATAGAAAGCTCTACGCCGCCGGTACGTGCAAAATGGTCACAGGAAAATGTTGCTCATGGGGGCGAAAGCCCCCATTTATTGGGCTTATTACAAGCTTCAACTAACTTAAGGCTAAAACGTAAAACCAACACTTAAAACTAAGACTTAAAGCTAAAGAGAATGGTGCTAAAGCTAAAGATGAAGAGTTCGGTTTTAAGGCAGGGAGTGCTAAGGTTAAAAGGAGCCATCATCCCGCATCTGTGATGGATTGGTGGAGAGTCAGCCACGAAGGAGTTACCGACCTTCATTTTTGCGAGAAGGTTACTCCCTTCAAACATCGGCAAAAATCTACCAAACGGAGTTTCTGGAAGGCGTTGTGATGGTATTTAACCAACAATTATTGGACTTTCCAACAAGACTCCGCGCCAGATCATAAGGTAAAAATAACACATGGGTGGCTCCAAAACAATGTGCTTCAATGAGCCATTGAAGAGCACACTTATCCATGCAGTGGACAATTTCCCTATGGACGAGATGCGTGCTGCGATCGATGAGTGACCAGAACAACTCAAGACCTGCATAAAAGCAAATGGTGGCCATTTCGAATAAATTGTTTAAATATTGTTTCCTAAATAATCATTTTAAGTTTTAGAGAAAAAAAAGCAAAAATATACTTTTTCGTTTTTATTTTATCACCAAAAATGCATGTACCAGTATTTATGACTTGATTAGATATAAATGAAAGTTGAACCCAGACGTTTCTCACACCCAAATTTTCGTGTATTCTGAGGAGTTTTTCATAGGAGATTTAGCTATACACAATTTCGTTCTACAGTATTTAATCCTACGTGTCACGGTTTTCACAATATTTCCATTCCAAATCTAAAAAAACAAAAAAAAAACTTTTTTGTATCGTTTTTTTTTGTCAGAGTGTGGAAGCTATTTGAGGACAAATTTGAAAAACCAACGGAAATGCTCATAACAAATCTATTTGGCACATAAATGCATATACGTCTATAGCCCATATTTATTCTATAAAACCACCTTCAGCATCGATAACAGCCTCAATTCGTGACCGGAAACGTGAGCATGCAAGAATTAAATGGTTCTTGTTCATATTGGCACTCACCTAGATAATGACATACTTTAGAGCTAGGATGGTATTGTGGAGATGTATGCTGGTTTTATGGTCAATTACGTACCACCCAAATTAATCCAATGGATTTAGGTATGAAAATTAATCGCCACCCATTCCTGAATCATCGCAGCTTTGTGCGCTGGCGCAGAGTCCTACTGAAACACATATGGTCTTCCTTCACTCACACTGTTTATCCAGAGCTTAACAACTGTCTCTAGCTCCTCGATGTATCCAGCAGCGTTCACTCGAAGACCTTGTGGGAAAAAGTGGTTAGACATAACATGTTCTGCTCACTACTCCAAGGATAATCAGGCTGGCAGGAGACTTAGTGTGCATCACATGGGCGACATCTGAAGTCTCTGCACACAGCCATCTATTGTTTCTTCTATTTACTTTCTGATCCTGATTGACATTTTTTCATCGCAAAAAACCCAAAGAAGGTCTGTATCTTCCGGATGTTTCAAGTTGAAGATAAGCCACCTTCCTCGGAGCACACTCTGGTTTGAGACTTATATGATAGGTTTTCATGAACCACGAATTAGTCGCTCAAACACTTGTAGGTCCCTTGAAATTGACCTCGTCGACATTCCAGGGTCTTGGTCAACACGAAGTTCAACTTATTGAATAAGTTCCGGGCTTTCTTACTATCCGAACGTGGCTACCTTTAATTTTTAGTTTAATATTAATTTTGGTGGGGGCGAAAGCCCCCATTTATTGGGCTTATTACAAGCTTCAACTAACTTAAGGCTAGAACGTAAAACTAAGACTTAAAGCTAAAGAGAATGGTGAAAGAGTTCGGTTTTGAGGCAGGGAGTGCTAAGGTTAAAATCAAAATGGGTGAGGTTTGAGTTAACTTTTCGCAGTATACGGGAAATTGGTTCGTTAGATCCATATGAAGTGCGGTGGGACGATAGATAGAAAAGACGAGGGCATCGTAACTTTCGTGGGTTGGTATTGAAGAAAATTGAATTATAAAGAGATGTGCAATCGACAGAGCCTGAAAGAAGTCGATGAATGAAAAGAATGTCTACAACATTCTTGCGTTTCTCTAGAGTACTAAGGTTGATGAGGTTGAGGCGGTCTTGATAGGGAGGCAAGATAAATGGATCATTCCAAGGAAGACCTCGAAGGGCAAATCGAAGAAATCGACGTTGAACAATCTCGATTCTGGTCACATGAACTTGCTGAAAGGTTGACCACGCTTGCCTGACATATTCAAGGAGGGGGGAACAAAGGTAATGAAGAGGAATCTGGTCATGAAAGGGTCGGAGAATTCTTTGGACCATCGTTTGACAAAGCCAAGTGATGAGTTAGCTTTACGAATTATCTCATCAATACGTGAACGGAAATTTAGTTTCCTATCGTACAATAATCCAAGATCACGGAGAGATTGAATGATGGATATAGGTTGACCATGGAGAAGGTAAAGGCGGGCGGCGGACACGTGGTGCTTACGTGATAAGGTTATGGATTGGCATTTGGCGATATTGAGCTCTAAGCGATTTTGTAGGCACCAGTTCGAAAAACTATCAAGGTTTTGTTGAAGGAGACAGTAATCATGTGGTGAAGAGATGGCTTTGAAAAATTGGGTATCATCAGCGTACAGAGAGAGGAAAGAGTCTTTAATAACCCTCTCGACATCGTTTATGGTTAGAATGAAGAGAAGGGGACCTAGATGGCTACCTTGCGGAACACCAGAGGTGGCCAAGAAAGGAGTCGATAAGACGGATCTGAAGCGAACTCTGTAAGAACGGTTTTCCAGGTAAGAAGATATCCATTTTAACAATATGGGTTCGAAACCGAGGGCTGACAATTTGAAGAGGATTAAGTTATGAGATATCTTATCAAAAGCTTTACTAAAATCAGTTGCAATAACGTCGACTTCTTTGCCATTCTCTAAGGCAGACAGGGCGAAGGACACGAATTCGACTCAATTAGTCGTAGTTGATCTACCTTTCAGAAAGCCGTGTTGGATAGGAGAGATAAGAGACTTGCACTGGAAGCTTAAGGCTTTGTATAAAATACTTTCGAAAAGTTTCGGTAGATGAGAAAGATTAGCAATGGGGCGATAGTTTGTTACTTCGTTCTTTGATCCCTTTTTGTTTATGGGGGTTATGAAAGAGGTCTTCCAAATCTGAGGGAATTCTCCTGGTGATAGAGACAAACGGAAGAGATGAGAGAGGGGGAGGGAAAGAATGGTGATCTGTAGATATATATATGGCAACAATCACAATTTGTCTTTTCATTTCTTGTGTTAGGTATTACTCTGACAATGTACCCTAGAAAACTTAACGTCTGCTATCAACACGATCAACACTACGATGGCATGTGCTCAAATATTTATTATGTATTATTTGATAAAATAAAACTTATCAAAATTCATAAATTTGTGTTACAGAATTTGAGAATTACGCCCTCTTTTCTTTTATAAAGTAAATCGTACGTAACAATAGCTTTCAGATAAAGTATCCTAAACGCAGAGGAAATAGCTACCAAATACTAAGATATAAATGATTTAAATCAAAATCTTACAGTACTTTGTCGATTTTATTAGGGCTGAGGTATAATTAACGGCCATGAGGTATAATTAACGTGGCCATATTTCTTTTAGCAAAATCCAAAGTTTTTCTGTGAAATCAGGTAAATCGGAATAAAATGCAAGTATTTTACAGAACATATTTATTTAACGCTAATATTATTAGTGATCAGCTAAATAATTAAACAACCAGCCAAATATGCTGGAAAAAAAACACATCTGCAAGAAATTTGTGTTCCAATCAGCAAAGAGTATCCTTTTATCACCAGAAAAACAAAATTCATAAGAAAAGTAAATGATTAGTAAGAAGAATCAAAAATGAGTTGAAAAAATGTCCGCAGCAAAAATTAATTATTCGATCAGCAGAAAGAAATAATGCTTAAAGAAAAAGAAACTAGGGAAAAAGTGTTTCTTTTGGTTTTTTTTTACATAAAAATTTTAACATTTTTTGCTAAAATTTTGCTTTCTGCTAATTAAAAAATATATGATCTGCGTCTACTCCTGCGCAACAAAAAACTATATTCGGCTGATCAAGTAATTCATTTTTGCTGAGCAAACATTTTTTCAGCTCATCTTTTATTTTTCTTGAGACTCGTAGTTTCTTGCAGATCAAAATATTATTTTTTGATGATGAAAAAGCTATAAAATGGTTGATTAAATAATTTTATTTTGCTGGTCAGAAAAATCATTACTTTGCTGATCGACTAAATGGAAGCTTTTACTTAAATCCATTTAAAATTAGATCGAAAAATCAATTTAGAATAATGAAATAATTAATCTAATTCTCATTCTGCCAGTATCTATTCCTCTTTCCTCTTACTCTATTTTTTATATTTGTTCTCTTTGTCTAATTATAAAACTAATATATCTGCTCCGCGTGATTCGAGCTTCAAAAATTTAAAAAATACTACATTGCGCAGTAGATTAAATAAAAAAAGCGCAGAAGATCCATGTCTTTTGCAATAAATTCTAATATCATAATTAAAATTAATAAAAAATATGTTTTATAATAAATATAAATTATACATGAATATTATTTAACGATGTGGAACAAAATTTTATACTTTTTGTGTCAGACCTTAATGTCTGTAATGTGTGATTCCTCAATATTTCTATATGCTCACTGAACACGAATACTTATCATCGAAATATTCGTATCACGTCAGGTTTATAAGATGCTGACGTTTGAAAGTTATAAAAAAGCCGTTTTTGGGCTATGTATTTCAAATCAATCAATACTTCCAATCTTTCCTGAAATAAAACCTAAATCGGCTTCTATTCTCGCGGTAGCTCAGTTAAAATTGTATAGAGCAAGTACGAACATAAAAATTTAAATATTTGTAAGACTTTGGTATAAAAAATGTTAGGCTCCATCTACAACCAAACGCCTAATGGATGATTTCACCTCCAAGGTAGGAAAAGACTATGCTTAAGCACGTGATGGAGTTCACGGCCGTGGAGACATAAATGACAACGTTGAGCTGTTTGTGGACTTCTGCAATACTAACCGCCTAGACATTGGAGGTACGCTGATTAAGCATTACACCTGCTACAAGATCAGTTGGGGCTTAACTGATTGATTGCCGCTTCAGAACTTGTCTCTTAGGCATCCGAAACAGACGTGGAGCAGACATCGGACAACAATGCGATAACCATCTTATGTTAGCTTTTATTCGTCCTCGTACCACATCCCTCAACAGCAACCGCTCAAACTTACTCAACATTACCAGGTTCGATACCGACAGGCTCAGGGATTCTCAAGTATGCCAACAATTCAGGGACCATCTTGCCTTAGAAGCCGAAACAGTTAGCAGCACAATACAGGAGAGCGTGAATGATGTGAAAAATGTTTTTGCAACTGGGGCATGTATCTACGCCGGTAAAAGGCAGACGGATCACCTGAAGACTGATCGATGAGCGTACAGCACTACAGTAAAAAGAACCGAGCTAGAATCCCACTATCGCGTGAAAAAAAAGAAAGTGCAGCGTAGTGTGAGACGTGACAAATGTCAGTATATCAACTCGCTTGCCTCAAGCGCTGAGGAAACACAGGTGTGACACTCATTGGTGAACGGAACTCTAAACAACATCCAGTGAAAAGTTTAGATCAACGTTGTCCAACCTTTTGTTTCCCTGGGCCACATTGGAAGAAGACACAGTGTTTTGGGCCACATATATATTACCATAGCTGACGAGTAATTTAAAATTTATTAGTTTTTGAATTTTTTTCATTATAAAAACAGAACATGGAATTCGTTTATTCTGGCACAGATTTAGCTTTCGATATCATAAAAGATTTGATTTCATTAAGTACGTCATAAAATCTTTTTAGTATTTGTCCTCAACTGAGCCATCTTACTTCTGCAAAGTGAAAGAGAAAGAAAAATATCCTTAACACGAAAGCGCACACAACACAAAAAGCATCCCCCTGAATAATGAACATGCTTCAATAATTTTAAATATTCTTCGGGGCTTGTTTGCTCATTTCTGGAACCGCATGCGGCCCGTGGGCCGCGGATTGGACAACCTTGATTTAGATAGTAACCTTCTGATTTCAGATGAGGATCAGTCTCACTAGGTGAAGAGAAGAGTACGCGACAGTTCTTAACCACTTAGACGATGGTGATATGATCTCGAGTCTTCCGAAGCAACAAATTCTCGAATTTGCACCGGATCTCCCAGTAAAACCGAAATAACAACAGCAATGAAGACCCTCAAGGAAAACAAGGCGGTGGGTATTGATGGAATCCCTACCAAACTACTTCAAGCGCCGCCAAATACAGAATTGCTACACCTGTTCATACGGAGAGCGTGGGAAAATGCGCAATTTCTCAGCACAAGAACTAAGCTGCGACTGTTCCGCTCCAACGTAGAATCAGTACTGCTATATCGGTGCAGTACTTGGAAGGTGGATACCACTAACACACGCAAGCAGCAGACGTTCGTAAATAGATGTCTAAGAATAATCTTCAGGTTTTTTGGCCAAATTGTATCTCCAACGAATAACTTTATCAGAGAACGAGCCAAGAACTTATAGACATTACTATACGAAGGAGAAAGTGGCAATGGATTGGACACACCCTACAGCGTGAAAACAACTCCATTGCGAAGTATGTCATGCAGTGGAATCCGCTCACCCACGCAGGCAGAACTGCGGGACGCCCTAGACAAACGTGGCGCAGGATGAATCAAGCTCTTTCAGAATGAGTTGGAGGCAGCTCAAATGCGATGCAGAACTCCGAGTAAGATCTCTGGCAGACGTTGTTAACTTCCTATGCCCCTCGAAAGGTGAAAGGATTTAATCAATTAATCATAGTTATGATTATCTGATGAATTTGTTGACGATAATTAAGGGTTCAGACATGCTTTTACGAAAGAAGAGTAGGTACGCATAACATTTATTGCTACTAGTACTTAATTTGCATAATTGGCTTATGATAGTGTACTAGTCATTTGGTAATATTCCCTCCACCAGTATTTCCTTTTATAATTCTGTCTTCAAATACAGATAGTATATTTACTCGTAATTCCTCATCTACCGATACAGATACACGTCGCTTATGGATTCTATTATCGATTCGAAGTAACATACTGCAAAGTTGAATTTGATGATGAAGAAATTCCTGGTATTCTGCCAAATTGAATCATCATAATATACCCGTAACAGGTTTCTAATGGAAGCAAAATAAATGTTGTTCCGGACGAGAAAAACATGTGTGACTTCATGGCCAATTAAGCGAAACATGGTCAACGAATCGAAGAAAGAAAACACGGAAGGATGGCATGTTTCTAAACGCAAAAAACAACAATGTCCTTCCTTCATAGACCGAGGCTATCCTTATTTAGTTCTTAAAGTGAAAGAAATTAATCTTTAATCAGAAGAGATTTTATTTTTTCTTCTTAACTTTTCTCCTTTGGATCGGCACAAGAGAGTCAATCAATGACACGGCAACTAATTTCAGATTTCTAAGAATTGTAATCAATCAATTACATTAGCACAAACTCTTACCACCCACTGGTGTAGGTTGGCTTTATGGACGGCACTGAGACGGATAATTGAGGGTGGTTCCGGAACTTAATGTATTTGCAATCAATGAAGTTCTAATTAAATTAAGAGTTGTATTGTGTTGAATGGAGTGTTACTTGGGGGACTTACGAATGAAAGGACTAAATTGGATTAAAAAAAAAATCCTTTGGGTATTGCTTGCTGAATACAGATAATATTATTACTTGTGAATAGTTAAGGTCATACTCGAACTATATATAATTTAGAAATCCTCTAACAATTCAGCCACGGTAAGAGGTGAAATATAAAAGTGTCCCAATTTCAACTTGTTACAATGCCTTCTCAAATAAAATTTGACACTTGGCAAAAGTCTATCTATGTCCGTGAATAGTCTTAGTCATATGACAAATATTATTTGGAAGGGCACTGGAACAAGTTAAACTTGGCACACTTTTACATCTCAATCCTATTTGTGGCTGTATTATTACAGCGTCATTTGCATCATCATTTCCAATAATTCTAAGCTGTTTCGCTGGGGACGAAAATCATTAAAATGTTACAGGCGATGAAACTGTGATACAACGTTAAAAAGGGCTTCAATGGAGTGGTACTGGAATCGAGACCCAACTCCAAACAGCAAAGGTCACCCAAAGCAACAAAAAACTCATGGCTACAATTTATTAGAACTGCGACGGAATCGTTTTAGTCGACATCAAAGAACGAAATATAGTCAATGCAGATTATTAGTTGGATTTACTGCGCAACTAAGCCAGGTTTACATAAATTGACTATCTATCCTGATCTTACCCCCAGCCATATCTTTTTATTTTCAAAATTTAAACCAGATAAACCAGACCAGCAAATTTAACACCGATAATGAAACTAAGCAAGCTATTTTTAACCATTTTGATAGTAAAACTTCGAAGTACTTTTAAGAAGGGAAAATACTGTAGGCATATTGAAAAATAATAAATGTTGTTTTTTCTAACTTCTGCTTCTCGATTAAGCTAAGAATACATGGACCGCACTACTAGGGACTGCAGTCCCAGGGTCCCGAATCCTGACTCCAACGATTTCGATAAAAATTCATATCTGAAGTAATATGGGCGTTTGCAAAAACACTGCATACTCAGTTTTTCGCTAAAAATAGAAATAAAGATGGTCTACTATATATCGGATGTGCCTAAGTCGATTTTATTAAAAAATTTTATTTAAGTCACTTTGATTATATGACATTAATATTGCATAATTTTGAAGTTATAAATAAACAGCGCATATAGAGCAAGTTCGCTCGACCCAATCGTACCCTTTATGTTTGTTCCGAATGTTGTACCATCTCGAAGGTTTGTCAGAGGAATACCACAAGGCGGTGTTTTTCCCCCCCTTCTCTGGAATCTTGTGGTGACCGATTTACTACTTATCCCGGAAGGGGAATGTCGCAGGGTGGTCGCTAATGCAAGCGACCTTGCTATAGCTGTCTCGGAGAAGCACTTGACTACTCTAAGGGCGTTCATGCAGAATGCCGTTCCTAACTCTCTAATTGGGCTGACAAATGTAGACTGAGGGTAAACCCTCACAAAACTGATTTAGTTCTCCTTACAGCTGCTCCTAAACTGATTGGAACTAGCCTCTTTATTTTGGATAGGAATATAATTGGAAGTCCAACTTTCAGGAATGCGTTTAGAAAGCTACCATAGTTCTACACTCTTGCAAGAAAGCCATTGGATAAGAGGTTGGGAATGCAACCGCCTACAACTTACTAGATCTACGTATCCATTATCCGGCCCCTACTTATGTACGGCGAAATCATTTAGTGATCATCTCTCGCCAAAGCTAAATACCACAACCAGCTAGTGAGAGTACAGAGATCAGTTTGTCTGTGCATTAGTGGTGCACTTAGAACCACCCCTTCGGATGCACTTGACATTTGCTTCCATCTGGCAAGCAAATGGCAGCTAGTTCAGCCATTCGAATCAATGCCACCTCACAGTGGTCCAGCATATCCACAGGCCACTCCACAATTCTTGATAACCTAGAATTTATTCCAGAAAACGTCGACTACATTCTACCTAAATTCTGTTTCAATAAAATCTTTCAGGCCACTATCCCATCTAGATAAGACTTGGAAGGAGACGTGGTCGATGAATCGGTACACTTACACATATGGTTCAAAAACAATCAATGGGGTGGGTGGCGGGATTCTTTAAACGTCAGCATCTCTTTCCGCTTCTATCTTGGATGAAATGGAATGTAAAAAAGTATTAATATCTTCACTGACAGCTGCTATAAAATCTCTGGAAACGGTTTCTTCTACATCAAAGGTCGTTCATCATTATCGCTCATCTCTTAACGTGATGGCTGAGCAATTCAACATTCTAGGGCTGATGATCAAAAGGGGAATTTCGGCATGCCTCTCGCTGCATATGTACAATGAATTGCTCAAGCTAAATGCAATTAAGGAGACCAACTTCAGGTGGGAGACTGGCATTAAAAGTCACGTCACTAGACAGATTTCGCCTATGATGGATTAGAAGCGCTCGAATAGTCTGGTCTCCGCTAGTAGGAAACATATCACGGTAAAAGTTAATGTCATTACAGGACACTGTTTTATTGGAAGACACGCCAATCGCGAATGACTTAACTTCTGTAAAAGCTGTAGGGACGAGGAGGAGAAAGAGACAACTCTCCATGTCGCCTGCATTTGTCCAGCTCTCTCTGTCAGCAAAAGGCTTCACATAGGAGCTTACTTATACGACAACCTTGATGAGCTGGTTAACTCGAACATTAGGAACGTCCATCGTTACATTAGAAGCTCCAACTGGTTCTAAGTAGGATGGGATAAATCTCTTCCTGTGGTACCACAGTATCGAACCTAACCTAACCTATTACATACGGTACACAGGACAACAGCAATCCATCAACCAGCTTGCGACTGTAATCAAGAGGAAAGGAGTTAAGTCTCATTGCTCATCCTATACAGAGTGTTCAAGATTCCAAAGGAATTTCAGCGGAGTATGATTCATTGGGTCCAGGCAGGAAAATAATTGAATCTGTGTTTGGGTCCATTTTGACCCTATTCCGATATTTTGAAAAGGTACACGTTTTCTTCTAAATCACATTAGATACTATAACCTCTGAACTTCTATAACCACCCATTGTATTATATTTAGTATTTTTTTAAAAGCAAATGAAACAATCTTCTCAGAATTTTGATTTATGGTAAATTACGAGTATGTTTAAACTTTTTTAAACATAGCTCACAAACTATAAAATCGATTTAAATAGTTTTGTACTATTTTAAGAATAATTCGAAATTCGCTTTCAAAATATACTAAATATAATGTAATGGGTGGTACCATTCAGAAGTATTTTTTTTTTTTAAATGATATTCATCACTTATAAACTGTGTTCTTTAAAAATTGTAAAACCCAGTAGTGGAGTGTAAAAGGAAAATGTATAGGGAAGAGATAAAGAGTGGATAGATAAGGAGAGAGAGTGAGGTAACGATGCACGAAAAGGCAAATTATACGAGTAGGTTTCTGGAAATACTGAGGAGGGCATTTAAAACGAATGTATCCTCATTCGTGGAATGACTAAAAAACAATCTTCAACGGAGATCATTACGGGTAAAAGCAGGCTTTAAAGTACTTGCATGTACAAAATGTGCTGCACGCATATAAGGATATTCGTCCGAACATTTGTGTAGAAATATCGATAAATTCCGTCGGTGTTCGAGCGAAAGGAATTTGGCTTCATATAGACCGGTCACCAACCAATCACAAGCTTGTAGCTAAACACAATCAAGTAAATTCAGGCATGTGACTGGAGTTCGCGTTTTGGACAAACGTCCGTAGGTGTAAAAATCCATTTACACTCTTTAAGGAATCCTAGGCATGTAGCACCACCTTTTGCAGCATCAGTATTCTGCTGGTTCCATTGATATTCTGGGCTAACATGAAAGCCAAGCATTGGAAAGCCATTAGATTCCTCAGGATCAACTCCATCCATTCTGAGTTTGACACCTTAGTATCGCGTTTTATAGACAGGAGACAGTTTTAAGTTTTTGACTCGTTGAACCCAATTCGGTTGTTTGCACTCCAATTGATGGTTGCATAATTTTCAAACACCTCTTTAAGACTAAATCCTATCTGGCCCTGAGGACTTGTTGTAACCAGCTCCTTACAATTTACAATTTCGGTGAAATTGCATTAGGAAATAGAACACCCTGCATATGCAAGTCATATTGGAATCTATAAATCTACTTCCTTTTAAAAATCATTGAAACTTACATAACTCCATTCTTGTTGATTGCAGGTACAAATATACTATATACTTTTTATAGCGAATTATTTGGAAATTGAAACTGCATCATCAAAAACAAAAACTATGCATAACTGTTTTCAGGTAAAAGATTTTAAAATAACAATTAAAAGAGCCTCCAAGCCGTAATTATAATTTTTAAAAATGATGAAAGGGCCCTAGCTACCTTGAGTTTGTTGTAAGTTTAAGTTTAAGATTGTTGCAAGTAACGCGATTGATATATAGGTATGTTTATTTACTCGTATGTTCGAATCTGGGCGGAACTTACTATGGAAACTCGTCATTCCCTTTTCTTGACTTGGCGTAGCCTTGCGCTTAGTTCCATTACGAGAGGTTGTCTTGAAATTTTCAGGACACTACGATTTTAATAGTTTAGGAGACTGCAATTGTTGACTGTCGGCTTACCGGCACAGAATTTAGGTAGCAATAGTAATTATTTACATATATTTAGCTAGAGGATTAGAAAATGTATCACCTCGGGATTGAAGTATGTACATACAGTGGCGACAAAATAAATAACACAATTATATGGTACGCATTAGTTATGCTCCAAATCACATGTATATTCGATCAAGTATAATAGAGTTTTAGGTCTTACAATGTGTGCTCCCATAGTAAAGTAACGGTACATGTTTCTGCTAAAAGCATCCATTTTTGACAGCTCCTGAAATCTCCTCCGTGAAAAAAAATTGTTTGAACGGATTGCCAGGGAAAAACGATTGGTGTCAAAACGTAATTGTTTACGCCGTTTAGAGTTTGTACGGAATCACAGTAATAAGGATCCCAACTGGTGGCAAAATGGACCGACGAACCGAAATTTAATAGATTGTGATCAGGAACTCAATACCATAAAAACGGTGAAGCTTTTCTTTGCGTGGTGTTGGCCCAATTTATCGGATTGAAGGCATTATGGACTAAATATATATACATATATGATATATAAGGACATTTTGAATAACATTATGCTTCCCTATGCTAAAGAGGAAATGTCACTGAAATGAAAATTTCAGCACAACAATGACCAGAAGCATACAGCTAAATCTGTGAAGTAGTGGTTATTGAGTCAGAAAATTTAAATTTAAATTTAAGTCCCCCGATATCAGTCCGATTGAAAACTTGTGGAGCGATGTAGACAAAACAATCGACAGATCTGTGGTCTAAAAATTGGGTAGAAATTTAGCACCTTTCGAGTGCAATGCCGGTAGAACGATGCTAGACCCTGGTATCATCAATGAGCGACTGGGTACTGTAGTCATCAAAAATAAAGGCTACCCGACTAAATTTTTTTATTTTCTTTATTATTCTTCTAAATTCAAAGAATGTTCATAAAGTGTGCTATTTGTTTTCTCTACCGAAAAATGAACCTAAAGATCAATGAATGTATTTATATTTTTATAAAGTTTTGAAATAACTAAACATAAATATTTACTTAAATATGATTTAAAAAATCGAATGGTACATTCGCCTCTTGTCTTTTGACAATTGAATGCTCCTAACTTTTTCATTGAAATTTAAATCACTTTTTAAAATAGTTCTTTTTTTATATAGTAATAATAAGATGAATGTTAGCTTTAAGTTCTTAGATGAAACAAAGTTTTAAATAAATAAAAAAATAAAAAATAAAATGTTTATAGTTTATGTTTTCTTAAGTTAACTATCCCATATTGAATTTCATGAGTAAAATTTACTTTTACGCTATATAATTAAAAAAAAATTCAAGTTAGAAAAAAAAAGAACTTGAGTGTGCTATTTATTTTGTTGCCACATTCTACGAAAATCGATGGTAAAAGATAAGAAAAGAACAAATCTTGCGCCGAAAAACAATTAAAAAATGAAAAAGTTAAATTTTGTTAACAAAGTGAACGCAGTTTTGTTATTGTTGTTATTGCAATGGACCAAAACAAACTAAAATCAAAATCATAACAATATTTAGGGCAGAATCCTATTTTTAAATTATCTACGATAACTGTCGTTGAGACTTGCGGATGAAAATACAAAAACTGTGAAACAATTTCTTAGATACAGGTTTAAAACGAGATATCTACTGTAATCCGTTGTCAAGTTATCCTCTATGCTCAAATTCCAAGGGTGATATTTGTTTCAATTAAATGATGCTGACATTTAGAAATGATTGGACCTTAATTTTCCAAGATAAATATTTCATTCACAGCGACAAAGTGTATCACTTTACTACCATCCATGTTACATTAATCGGATTTAAATAGAAATAGCTACCCATTCAAGAGAAAACCTTTCCCTTGCTCCGATTTAAATGAAAATTTTCAAAGCCCAAGAAACCTAACCCGACCCAAGCACTTGATACATTCATTTAATTTTCCATGAATATTTCATTTCATAAACAACATCTTCTCTTTGGTGAATCTAATTCCAACAACATCGCCCAGGAAGAAGAAACTTCAATTCAGTTGACAATCTATCTTTTACTTTCTACTCCAGATAAAACTATGCCTTTTTAGTATTATTCTGTGTTATTACAGCTTGTACCTGCACGCAACCCTCAATGCAACCCTGAAATGTGTTTCATAATGCTCTCGACACAGGTGTGTGTGTGCTTTACATTCCCATAAAATAAACCCACGCCCCCATAGACCAAACCACAAGCATCCAACTTACCATTTGTGTTGTTGTTGTTCGCCTTTGATGTGCTGCAGTTGTTATTCAGCGAATTGAAAAAATTTACTGCTCCAGTTCTCCGCAATATCCAGAACATGATGTCGATATGTGATGCTGTTACTGTATTCCTGACTATAATGATGATGATATTAAGTATACGAGTATGATAATAAAACCAAGTCAAGCAGCCACCCTCTTTGATATATGTAAGGTCACACACGCGGACAAACTGATTCCAAAAATAGAAAATAAGCAATCCTTCGTCACAAAAATTTGTATTCTCAAGGATAATTACGACACGCAATCAATTTGCCAATCAATCACTCACTCACTTTTAAGGTAAACACCACTTGGCACCACCAGATACGAATTAGCGATTTTTTTTTGATTCGTAAAGAAAAAAATATAAAAATTAAGTCCTTTCACTCAGGACATCAGAGATATGAGCAAAGTAAACAAACTCTTTTCACAACCTATCACCACTTGTAATCAGTTTACACGTTGATAAACAAAAAAAAAAAAATAACGACACGAAAGGGAATCAAATTTTGCCCAAAGTAAGCAAAGGAATATCCTGGATATAATAAGAGCCACCGCGAAAAACAGATGGAGAAGAAAATAATTCGCGTACGTCCTTACTCCATCACCGGTCGAGGACAATTCAGAACTGAGTGAGGAAGGAAATCGAACAGGTGATTAGTATGGAAAGAATAGAATGATAGCAGCGAAGGACCTGCTGGATGTACATGTCCTTCTTTACCGAAAAGCTTTCAGAAATTACTAGACAGAGAGCGAGACACTGTGAGAGAAAATATGGATGGGAAATTTTCTCTTTACTCCAATCAGCTGGCAGGACATGCCGCTACATGCAAGAGCTATTTATAAGAATGTGCATGTTGTCCTTTAAATTTGCATTTCGAAAAAATAGACACATATCGCACAGGCACTTGATGGAATAAAGAATAAAGAGAAGATAATGAAATAAATACTAAAACTGAAATGGCTAAACAGAAGAGAGCACAATGTACGTGCACTAAGGTAAAAGGACCCACATCTGGGGACAGTAGGTACTCATTTCGTAACTATCATGATTTTTCTTTAGCTAAGACTAATTCGTCGCAATATGCAGTTTGTCATTATATTTCATCATCCTTACTGGTTACAGAAAGCCTACGCGAAGTTATAGATGAGGCAAATGACATTATCTGAGATTCAAGTTTCAAAGAGTAGGATTATTTCTTATGAAAGGATGCGATTAGAAGCAAGTGCATACAGACTTCATATTAATATAAAAAAAAAATTGTTCCTTGCAACATTTAAGAGATGTTATAAGAAATTCTCTGAAGCTTTTTCTCTCTTAAATTGAATTAATTCAAAAATCTCTTATACGGATAGAAGGAGGGCATTTTCGTTGTTAACAGAGCCTGAGCAGAGCATGAAAATCTTCACTTGGCTTAGTAATTTTTCTTAACAGCAATAAATTGATTATGGTTTCAGATTCTTTTAATTTCATATGCGTTAGAAGCAGAAACAATCAGCAGCACAATGCAGGAGAACTTGGATGATCACTGGGTTGCTGTGAAAAAGGTTTTTGCAACCGGGGCACCCACTTACGTCGATAAAATGAAGAAAAGTCACCGCACATGGCTATCGGCAGACACCTGGAGACGGATCAATGGCTCGGATTGCAGCGGCCTCAAGAGTAGAGAGAACGGAGCTAGAAGTCAAATATCACGTGAAAAGAATTAAGTGCATCGTGCTGCCGCCAAATGTCACTTTTTGGCGTCGAATGTCATTTCTTTGATGGCAGTCTGCGCGCGAACTTTGTCGACGACGGTTGTCCTTATCTCAACAAAGTTATTTATCAAAAGTAGCATTTTCATTTTCATTTACATCAATTTTCTTTCGTCATCACAGCGCGAACAAATGATCCTTCTACGCCAAATATGAATATAAAGCGTATTTATTAAACAATAACATTTAGTTTTGAGTGGAACATTCAACAGAAACAGTTAGTTTTTTCCCTACATTTTCTTTACGCGCACGACGCTGTTGTGTGGAGCATTCAAGCAAACAGTTATCTAGCCTCTTTTCATGTGGTCTAACGGATAAACCGGTCGAAATTTTCCTTTCGTATAATAACGTGTTTTGCGTAGAGTCACTATGACAAGAAATAATAGAATTAAACGCGACAGTCATCGGAATTCAATTAAACGGCTTTTAATAATTAGCAAAAAAGCAGAATCATGAAGTCATATTTTCACCTCCTATCTGGACACTTGGCGTCTTTATCCCAAGCACATGAAGCGGTCGAACTTTCTTGCGGCGACGAAGCGCTAAGAGACCAGGAAGCTGAGGGGGAACAAGGAGAACAGTGGTACCAGGAAGCACTCGCCAATTTTACGAGTGCCTCAAACAAATTAAAAGCCATAAAGCAATCAACAGCAAACAGCACGCCACAACCAACACGTGCAGACATCAGATCCCCGCATGGACCTTCCACAGTTTCCTGGTGATCCCAAAGAATGGATGACTTTCCACGACGCTTTTGTATCATTTATCCACAAGGAGGCATCAATCACAGGATCCCAAAAACTTCATTACCTGCGTTGCACCCTACAAGGTGAGGCCTTGCAAGTAATTAAAAGTTTTTCCTATCACGCACATTAATTACGATTAAGCGTAGAAACTTTTGACAAAACGCTACAATCACACTTTCGAGCACTTTTCGTTTTTAAAGAAAAGTAAACAGTGAATCATTAGCTGCTTTGAAAGCTCTTCTAGATAGCACGCAGGAGCACTTCCAGAGTCTTAAGGCGCTCGGCAGACCCATCGCGAATTGGGATGATAGGTTAGTTCATTTGACAGTGAATAAGCTAGATGTCGATACTCACAGACAATGGGACCTATCACAGAACGACGATAAAGTAGCGGAGTTCGATACTCTTGTAGAATTCATAGAAACGAGGTGCCGTTCTTTAGATGCGATAAATTCACGGCAGCAATCCTCATCGTCCATCTGCAGGCACTGATGTAATTAGTCAAAGGGCAAAACTAAATCTGTGCCCGGTTCCCTTCTCTCGGCAGAAACAACCTAATCAGCATACAGCTGCCAAATTCCATCCAAGCATGCAATCTACAGCTGTGACAAATTTCGATCTCTTGAAACAGCAAATAGAAATTCGTTCATCCGCGTGTAAAACCTCTGGGTTAACTGCCTCCGAGCTGGTCATGAACTAGATAAGTGCCGGAGTTCAAATGCATGTCGCATATGCCTAACACGTCAACATACGCTTCTCCATCGTGAAGTGCCATCTATCAGCGCCGTAACATCAACCACCAGTTTAATACCATCATACTGTGCTCACACTACGCAACACGTTCTTCTAGGAACTAAAGGATTCAACGTCTGCTGTCTAATACCGGTGAGACGCCAGAGCAAACTTCTGAGGCTACATCAGTGGCGAGGCGTCCATACAAGCCAATTCCTTCCGGCTTCCCTTTTCAAATGTCAAAAATTTTTATTTTGCCACTTGCCATTCAATTATTTGTTCATCAAACCATTTTTCATTCACAAATCATAACTTTATACACGCTCGAAGATGAAATGCTGCAACCACTTCGGTTGTTTATTCATTTTTACTCATACACAAACTCGCACACATAGGCGAGACAAGTATGAACTCATCTAGCGAGAGAGCGTGCAATGAATTTTTTTGAGAAGCCGTTCATTTTCCGGCTTATGCATTCATTTCTTCACAATATGAACTTTCAACTCTATTCCTTTCTGGCATATAGTAGAAGTTTATTTGCGATTTCTTTGTCTAACATACATTCGCTTATGAGGAAAATAACCCGGGATTTCTCGGCTTTTTTGGATGAGCATTGGTGGAGGAGAAAGGTTTTAGTTCGAAGGAGTTTTTTTTTTTTTTTATTGTAGGCAACAAAATAAGCCGACGAAAATCGGGTTATTGGGTGGTGTAGTGGTTCGAACGGCGTTTGAGGTTTTTCTTACTTGTTGGGTATTTTTTGTTTACAAATTTGAAATGACAGTTGCAAATCGGTTGTGAAATTGTGCGTGATTTCTTGAAAATTTGGATGAAAATTTTTGTGATTTTTGTGACTGCTAATTACGAGTATTATATAATTTTAAAAATTTTGCAATTACATATTGGTAGTTAAGTTAGTGTTTTAAATTATTAAATTATTATAAAATAGTGAGTGAGCTAAGTGAATAGTTATTAGCTATAAACCAAGTAAGTAATTATAATCTACTCAAGAGGTGCCCCATTGAATATTCTTAGACAAGATGTCTCTAGTTAATTTTGAGTGTTGTTTAACTGATTCCCATCTAAAAGAAACCCACGAGTTCAGTAAGCTTTAAAGTTATAGAACTAGGTCACTCGACACCATCAATGAAAATTGATTATACGCGAAAGGATGGGTATCAGAAACATTTTCATGAGGCTTTTTACAAAAAGAATCCATGGCTGACTGGCAGTTGCAAATTAAATAAAATGTTTTGTTTTCCTTGTCTTAATTTTTCTAATTCTTCTAGTGTTTGGAGCCACACAGGTTTCTTTGATATAAACAATTTTATTAATTCTTTCAAAAAACATATTCAAACGGAAAAGCATATACGCTGCATGAATTTGGCGAATATCGCATAGAGACTTCTTTAGGCAATTCTTACGAGGCTCATAATAGAAAAGTTGATCGCAATCGCGATTTAATGAAGCGTTTCATAGACACTGTAGTTCTTCTAGGAAAACAAAAGCTGGCATTCCGGGGTATCAGAGACTCGATGGCAATATCATTCGCGTATAGTGAACGTCTTATTCAAGTGCAGAGAAGGCATAGAGCTTGCGAAGCAAGAGATCGAGGGTTTTGAGTCATGGATTCATTCTGAGTTTTTAAACTCATTTGACTCAATCTATAAGAGCGTAAGTACCTGCTCAGAACCTCCACGCAAACGCCAACTACTTAATATTATTAAACAAATCAAAATATGAATATTTTTCTAATTCAATGCCGGATTACAAAATATCTTTTTTAATTACCCTATTTCATTGAATTTTTGATTTTACTACTTCAAAAAAAGGAACTCAAAGTTTTATACACTACCCCTTCACTTGAAAAGCTTGAGGTTTTCCAACTTTTTCTCACTTTGACTGTGGCCTCTGTCGAAAGATCTTTTTCGACTTTAAAAATAGTCCACACTTAAGAAATTCCCACAAAGAAGAAAGATTCTCAGATCTGGCACTTTTATCTATCGAAAAGCACCTTCTCTTAGAAATTAAAAATAACTCAAATTTTTATGAAAGAGTTTTAGCAGAATTCATAAAAAAGAATCGTAGGATAGCTTTAGAGTACAAATAGGTAGTACATAATTGTAATTACTAAATTTTTTATATTTAACAATGCTCCGAGTTATCAATAACTTATATAGATTATTCTGCCCAGAACGGCTTCTTTCGGAGCCACTTTTTTTATGCGATGAGCTCATTGTCTACGTAAATTCCAATGACCTAAAGTATAACAAAGGTGGCTTAGATTGCATATCTTAAGTTTGTGTTTCGAATGAGCACCAAAATGGTAAGTCTTGAATAAAACATTTTACTTAAAATTTGTTTTGCTTCCCTCTCTTGAAATTTCACCCCACGCCACTGGGCTACATCCATTTATAGATGAGATAGGATTGCTTAGTGTGGGCGGAAGATTGCGCAATACCTCACTTCAGCAAAACAAAAAGTATCCTCTTTTGCTACCAGCATCCGCAAGATTTACCAGTCTCATTTGTGAAGACATATATCGAATTACCCTACATGCGGGATCCCAACCTATGCACACTATGCTTCAAAGCCGTTTTTGAGTTATCGGCGCACGCAACATTCTACAGAAAATATTTAGATCGTGTGTAAAATGTCGCAGACACTCCCACGTAATTCAACAACAGTTAATGTTTGACCTACCAATGCCTCGCGTGGTGGGATGTCGACCTTTTATACGTAGCGGAGTGGATTTTGCAGGACCAGCCAAACTTCGATTCTCTGAAGGCCGTGGTTCGAAGTCGATTAAAGGGTATATATCCGTAATCATTTGGATGGCAACAGGAACTATGCATTTAGAGCTTGCAAGTGATCTGTCTGCAGCAACTTTCATCGTTGTCTTTAATCGTTTCGTATCTCATCGTGGCCACTGCAAGGATCTGTACAGTGATAATGACACAAATTTTGTGGGTGCTGGAAAAGAGCTCAGCGATTATCTCACGAAGGCAATCAAGGACGAACAGTTGGCAAAACATCTCGTTGACAACGGAACTGTTTGGCATTTCAACCCTCCATCTTCGCCCCACATGGGCGGGTATTGGGAAGCCGCAGTAAAGTGGGTAAAATTCCATTTGCGTCGAACACTGGGAGAGACTCTACTGACACACGAAAAATTTGCAACGATTTTAATAGAAATTGTAAGTTGCGTTAATTAGCGTCCTCTATGTTCAGTATCTTCGGATGTAAATGACTTCCTCGCTCTTACTCCGGGGCATTTTTTAAACGGAGAACCTCTCAAAGTAATACCCGAGCCCAATGTGGCCGACTTCGAAGGAAACCTGGGAAGCAGATGGCAACTTATCACAAACATGAGGCAGCATTTCTGGAAAAGGTGGAGTTGCTAGTACTTAGTACAACTTCAACAGCGTGCAAAGTGGTCTCGAGTGAGCTGCAACGTCAATTTGGGTGATCTAGTGGTGATTCGCGACGATAGGCTACCTCCTACCAAATGGAAGCTAGGAAGAGTTACAAATATTCATCCTGAAGCAGACGGCAATGTGCGAGTCGTCACACTCAAGACAGCCGACGGATTGCTAACTCATCCTATCGTGAAGATATCTCCACTTTTAACCATAAACGAAGAAATTTCCTTAACAATTTAAGCTTATTTAATACTTATTTATACATTTTTTCTCTTTTTTTGAACAAATTTTGTAATTTGTTCCAAGATGGGCGGAATGTCGCCGCCAAATATCACTTTTTGGCGTCGAATGTCATTTCTTTGATGGCAGTCTGCGCGCGAAATTTGCCGACGACGGTTATCTCAATAAAGTTATTTATCAAAAGTAGCATTTTCATTTTATTTTTCATCAAATTTCTTTCGTCATCACAGTGCGGAGACAGCGTAATTTGAGATGTGATAGTAGGATTGTTTATAGCATCACCAAGGAGCTCATTCGTGATCGGAACTCCAAACAATATCCAGTGAAGAGTGTATATGGTAACCTTCTGATTTCGGAATAGGATCAGCTCACTAGATTGGGAAAACACTTCGCTACTGTCCTTAACTACCAGTTCTTAATCGCATAATAGCAACGGACCCCCAAAAGTACATACATATATTTGTAGTCAGCGTCGAAAGTTGAGTCGATTAAGTTCTGTCAGTCCGTTCGTCCGTATGTCACCACTTTGTTGGCCTTACATTTTGAGCTAGGACCATGAAATTTGGTATATAAGTTTTCTAGTATTCGAAGCAGTACAAGTGTAAAAATTGTTAAAATCTGCCGACAGACACGTCCACATTTTAAAAAATTTCGGTTTTCTCAATATTTTTGTAGAAACTGAAAAATATTGTCTGGGTAAAATATATAGACGTTGACTTTTTCTACATATATTATACATGGCCATGCCTACGTTTTGGGGGCATTTAAAAAAAAAACAAAAATAAAAACATGTTGCTCAAAGCTATTTACGGTGTTTTGAATATTTCACCAGAATCCGTGAAGTTCAGTTACAAATTTTGGGAGCCACGCCCACTCTCTACTACGAAAAAGTTGTAACAACAGTTTTGGGATACAAATTTTTAAAAATATCCTCTGTATGGAAAGATATCATTACATCTGTTTTCAAATCAATCATCCTGCAAATTATAGAGGATGTCCAGTTGCAAAAAGTTCCAAGAAAGTAAAAGTAAACGCACTTCTAATAGAACTAATTCCCAAAATGTAACAAATAAAAAAAACGATTAAAAATAATCCTAAAAAACAATCGGCTAAAGAAATCGCTCAGAACAAAAGTATGGAAAATAGCAAATCCTATTCACAAATTGTTAAAAATGTACGGAAAGATGAGGAAATTTCCATGAAAGAAATGCTGGCGCTTATTCTTAAACGAATAGATAATCAGAATTTAACAATAAAACAGTTATGCGAAAAAGTCGCTATCAAAAAACAATGATGGACAGAACATTTAAAATCGCAGCATGGAATGCAAACGGTCTTTCACAGCACACGTCTGAGCTGAACATCTTTTTAGACATGAAAAATATAGACATTTTCCTGATGTCGGAAATACATTTCCCCATGGTTAAAAGTCTTGATAATAAAACACCAAAATATACCTGTTACCACGCACCACATCCAGCTGATAAAGCTAGAGGAGGATCGGCTATACTTATAAGGAAGAATCTGAAACAATATGAAGAAGCCAAGTTCATTAATGAGAATTAATGAGAATATGCAAGTTACAACAATAAGTATTTGTTTAAAAAGGAAAGAGTTCAAGGTAGCAGCAATTTACTGCCCACCCAGGCGATCCCCAACTGAAGAAGACTATACAGAGCGAATTCTTTTCATCTGGATCGCTTACATACTGGCCATCTGATCCCAACAAAATACCAGACCTAGTTGACTTTTTTGTAGCAAAAGGTAGATCATCAGATCATACTCCGGTGATCTTGTCACTAAGTGAAACGGAAGTGCAAGAAAAAAGTTATCCTAAGCTTGTAAACAAAAGAACGAATTGGATTGAATTCAGAGAAAAGTTAGAAAGTTTTATAAACCTAAGATCTCATATGGAAACAAAAGAGCAAGTGGAGCAATTCATTGCTGATGTACAACAGGCGGCAGAGGAAAGCACTCCAGCTAATTTGAATAGGAGGCAACCTGAAACAAAATACTTAGTAGTTTTCTACAAAGCTTAACGACGTCGGATGCGTCAATCGACTACTCCTTGTGAAAAGCAGCTAAGCGTCCACAAGGTTTCAAAGCCCGCCCTTGAAAGCACCAGTCGGTAAATGGATCGGAAACCCGAAACAAAAAGCTGATCTGTTCGCAGTACATCTATCGAACGTTTTCAAACCATTCTTGTCAAGTACAGCTACTGAAAATCTAGAGTTTGTTGATAAAAGGGACGAAGCTGAAATCCCCCTTGTCACGCTCAGAGAAGTAAGAAGTATGTGTCAACACCAGTTGTCAAATAAAAAAGCACCAGGTTACGATTTAATAACTGTCCAGGTCTTGAAAGAAATGCCATTAAAAGCCTTAAAAAAAACTCCAATTTATAATAAACGCAAGTCTAATAGCCCGATATGTCCCACATAATTGGAAAATTGCTGAAGTGTCTTAGGACCAACCCTATATCTGTAATATACCTGGGATATTCCTGTGGACAGTAATGCCATGATGGCTACTTTTGCAGATGACACTGCAATATTAGCACGTGATAAATGCGCTGTGAAGGCGACAGAGAAACTGCAGAACGCAGTCAATAGAGTAAGTGATTGGACGCAACAATGGCGTATCAAACTCAATCTGACAAAGTCAACTCACATAAACTTCACAAATAAATAATCTTCCGATATTCATTAACAATAAAATTGTACCCTATGCCAGCAAAGTACCTTGGAATGACTTTGGACGTAAAGCTAAAATGGAAAGAGCACATTAAAAAGAAAAGAAAAGAACTTAACTTTAAATATAGAAAAATGTACTGGTTACTGAAATAAACTCAGATATGTCTATCCAGAACAAAATCTTGCTATATAAGCAAGTATTGAAGCCTATCTGGACGTACGGCATCCAATTATGAGGCTGCACAAAGAAAACAAATGTTCAAACTATACAGACATTCCAAAACAAAGTCCTTCATGGAATAATAAATGCCCCTTGGTATATAAGAAAAGCGATTTGCACCGTGACCTACAAGTAGACATGGTGACGGAAGTGGTTAGAAAGCACGCTGTCTTCCACAATCACCGACTGCAATATCACATCAACTTCAAGGTAGAAACCGTCTTAAATGTACGAGACAATATCCGGAGATTGAGAAGAACCAAACCTCACGAGCTAATGGTCTAAAGCTATGGATAGTACTTAAAATTTTAAACTTTCCTCAACGTGATTTTAAATATAAGAAAGAAAAATCATTTGTCGATTTTTTTAGAGTTAGAGTTCGATGGAAAAAAAAAAATTATATCTGTTTTAAAAATTTCACAACACCGCGCTCACTTTATTGGGGATGAGTTAAAAGTTGGGGGATAGGGTATCATACGACCCGTTCTAGACGGATTATAAGGACAGTTATAATCCGTCTAGAATGGGTCGTATGATACCCTATCTCCCAACCCGTTTGTTTTTAAACTGTTTAACCTAGAGAGCTGAAATTGTAAAAAATATTTTGGGGTACCTCAAGAAAAATTAATGTTTTTACACCCGGAACCGGAACTTGCAAAGAATCCATAAATAAAAACACTAACCGTGAGAGGCCCGACTCGCACTTGAATAATTTTTTGTTGATACATATGTACATAATATCTTAACGTTTTTCAGGATGCATACAAGTGAGCATTTTACTCAATTTTAATTGTCGATCAATGATTTTCTATTTGGTGTCTAAGATGCTACTTAGATTGATACAGAGGTTGGTATTATCGCCAATTTCCCTGAAACTTTGTACAACTTTATATAGGCCTAAAATGCAATTTTAGCGACTTAATTTTTCATATGATTCTACATAGTGTTCAAATTTTCAATCACCAAAAATTCTCAAAGGACCCAGTATTTTAGGCCAAAATTAAGGTTTTAAGAAAATTTCGTACACACCAGTTGTAATAGGCACCTTTTCCGAAATTCGGTACTTATCTACGTACTCGTACATATAATATGTATGTGGCAACTTACGCCACACTTGTGGCATCTTCCCTATACCAGTGGGTAAGTGAGATGCCACACTAAGAGTTTACAAAAGTTTTGTTCCTGAAATCTTATTACGCCTGAATTCAGTCATAATGCCGATTCTAAAGCTACAACTACGAGATGAAAACATTCATCATACCGTCACACCGACTATGTACTCTAGGACAGTTCATTCACCAGCGGGTAGTAAATTTCCTGTTCTTCAAGAAATAAAGCACGTGCGTCCGCTTCAAGAATCGTTTCCATTTCGATGCGCACCCACTGGGTGACACAAGTTGTAATAGAAGTAATTAAGGAAATCACAAAAACTCCCAAGATGTCCCAAGACCCCATTAATATAAGAAAACATTACCCTGCCCTGTCCTTCATCTCTCATCGATTATAAGTATCTGCTAATGGCACCACCAAATCTCCCTCCATTTACCTCATCGTTATTCTTGTCTTCCCGTTCCCATCATCTATTAGATGGGAAAGAGCAAATTAACAAATTAGTTGTTGATGGAGGTTTATCCTGACTTGATGTGCTCTCACATCCGTTGACGAATGATGAATGCATGGCGGCATGGGAGGGAAATTAAGTAACGAAAAGTCAATACGGACCATGATAAAGACTACTCCAATTTTACTGACTACTAATGGCACATTAACAGTTTGTAACGTCCTTGGGCAAAGAATAAGAAATACTGAAATACAGACTCAACTCTACCAGGGACACGAGGATGGTGGTGTGGTAGGTAGCACTTACCATCCCTTTTCCATAATAGGTACCGGAAATAACACAAGAAGTCAAAATGAAATCCTTCGAAATCTCTGACGAAGAATGTACAAAGACTGACACAATAAGAGCATAAAATGGCTTCATCAAGCCAAACCCTCGTGTCTTCCACTGTTTGATGGATAAATCCGCCCGAGAGAGCATATGGCTGGATGGAGATAAAAGCCTGCGGCCCGCACCCACAGAAGGGATGAGCATAACTGTCATACTTTGATGCTGATTGATGTGTTCGTTTCAATAAATCAACACAAAATATTTGATAAATGTGTTCCTGTTGCTTGTTGGTGAGTGGAGTGCGCGGAGTGGATGGCTGCCTGGATCCAGTATTTCATTTGAGCACTTAACACTGTCGAACGGATGAGGGAACTCTCACGTAATTGCACACGCAGTGTGTGTTCTTTTTTTGTCGATTTGACGTGTTTTGTGTGTCTGTTTTATTGGTTCTGTTTCGGTGGGATATCTCAGAATCGCATCTCTCTACCGACGCGTTGACACGGGCAGCGTATAGAGATTTATTGAGTTGAATCTGTATTTGATTGCCATTGTTAGTTTGACACCCAATCGAGTTTTATTTGATGTTTTATTTTATTTACGACATAAGAGCTGAATTTATTTTTTATATTGATGAAGCTTGGGACAACAAAAAGTCCAAATCAATTTTGTATGATTATTTACATAGAAACTCGTGAGTACAGTGGCATAACTATAGGATGGCTGGGCTGGCACAATGTCAGGGGCCCTAGCAATAGGGGCATATGCGAGTCGCAATTCGTGCAATGTATCTGGAAACATGGACGCGATGAAATAGATTTTAATGCGGGTTTCACAGTATTGAAAAATATTCTTTCAGGCAACAATGAATAATGTAATGGAAGCTGGAAGGTATTCTGAATTTTTGATAAACATAGGTTTATTTTTTTATTTTCTTAGGCTTTATTGACAATGCTTTCCTTGCTGAATAGAAAAGTTCCTGAGGGACGTTTGAAGAACTAATCATTAAGGTCTCCCAAACGAATGCGATGCTGAGGAAGCGGAAGCGTCAGCGAACTCAAAGCGTGACCAGAGGTTACGGCGGAATATAGAAGCATGCAAACAGACGATTAAGACGTCATTTTTTACCTAAGATCAACATCTTAGGTAAAAAGTTATTAAAACTAAATAGAAAGAGAACAACATTTCCCATACGATGGCAACTTTGGTCTTTCCTGGTTTATTGTTATCGTTAATAAAATGTATTATACTTAAACTAAAGAGTGTTTCAATTATAGGTTCAAATTTAAATCTTCCACTAGTGTGGTTCTGTGTCTACGAATACTAAACATTGACACTTATAATTATGAAGCGATACACGGGAAAAAAATCGTATTTTAATTGTGAAAATTCATTTTCGAAATGAGGAAAATTTAACTAACCAATTCGCACATTGCGAAATAAAGTCGGTATACATAACCGTACATCTCGTGCCGAAGTTAAAACAAACAACATTTTCGCACATGAAAATCCACGGGCCATTCACGAACTTGCATCATAAAAAATCATCAAGGGCCGTACTTCTTCGAAAAATCTCGTGGTGCTGCTATAACAGTCAATGGTGAACGTTAACGGGATATGATAACAAATTTTTTTGGCACCAATTGGACTATATTGATGTGGAAAACATGTGGTTCCAACAAGGCGATGCCACCTGCCACACAGCGGGAAACAATGCAGTTATTGCACTCAAAGTTTCTCAGCCGCACCATCTCTCGTTTCGGTGACAAAAATTGGCAACCATATAATGCGATATTCCGCCGTTGAATTTTTTTATTTGGGGTTATGTGAAGCAGATGGTGTATGCCAATAACCCCCAAATAATTTTTGAACTAAAGGACGAAATTTGACGCATTATTTATGAACTACTGCAGGATTTATTCCGAAAGATAATGGAAAATTTCGCCATTCATTTTTCATGTTTAATGTCAATGTCTCAATATTATATTGCCATAAAAATATCAGCTGTTTATTAAAATCCAATGTGTTTTACTGTTGAAGCAATATGATGAAAGTCTTCAAAGATATTGTAGCATAATAATAACTACGCCCCCTAAAAATATGACGCAACAAATTCCGAAGTGACTTTTCATTCTGGCAGAATTTTGGTTCGAACTGTCCTTTCATTCGAGGTTCGTGTCTGGGACGAAGTCTCCACAGCTTATGTCAACGAAAGAGACGAATAATATCAGGGATAAAAGGGAATTATAACTGCAAGAATTATTTCTCTTGTTCCAGTGGTCGAAGAATTTGCTAGAAGTTTCTGGCTATCAGAAACTTCTGCTATATAAGGACAGATGGCGATTGAGAAAGCAACAGTAGTTTTTAAACTGTGGCGAAGAGATTAGAAAAGTGTGCAGTGGGCGAAGTTGTAATTCTGTGATAAATTGAAAGTTGAGATTTAAGAAGAAGAAGTAATTAGTTTGGATTTGTGAATTAAGTAATTGAAAGGAGATAAACTGATTTGAGAGGACAGAGACCTTGTAAGAAAAGAATTGCGAAGAATAGTGTGAACCTGAATTGTTCTATAGACTCGAAAATAAAGAAATAATTTCACAGAATAATTGTTTTATCTACTCGAGCCGTAGCTTGCATATTACATTGGTGTCAGAAGCGGGATAAAACTTATTCTGTGAATAACTATTGTGGTGTGAAATTGGAAAAAAAAAAAAAAAAAAAAAAAAAAAAAACGATTTCCGTGTTGAGTTAATTAGTTGCGCAAAATGGGTCGCAAATTGGGAAAACTAACTATAATTCAACTAAAGGCAGAACTCAGTAAGCGGAACCTCTACACAACTGGGGGAAAAGATGCCCTGCTGATTCGTCTGGAAGAAGCAGTAACGCAGGAAGGTGAAAATCCGCACGACGTAGAGTTTGACGTGGAAGAGGAACCAGCAAGTACAGCAGCCGACCCGGGTATAACGAGTCTGCTCCTGCAACTTAAGTTAGTCATGGGCGAACAAAAGAAAGCAATAGAAGACCAAAGGAATTCTATAGAACTTAAGCTGGACGAACAAAAGAATTCTCTAGAACTTAAGCTGGATGAACAAAAGAAAGCAATGGACGAACAAAAGAAAGCAATGGACGAACAAAAGAATTCTCTAGAACTTAAGCTGGACGAACAAAAGAATTCTCTAGATGCTCTGGAAAGTAAACTTGATGAGCAAAACAAGAACTTGGAATCCAAATTCGAAGTGATCGAAGAGAAAATCGAGAAGGTCGAGACGCAACTCGAAAAAGTCGAAACTAGATTCGATGAAAATTTTGAGAAACATGAAACTCAGTTCGGGAAGATAGAGACTCAGTTTGAAAAAGTGGATACGAAATTCGAGATAGTAGGAAAGCAAGTCGAAAATCTTGCTAAGGAGCTCAGCAACGTGAAGAGACAGAAAGCACGGGAATATTCCACTGACGGTCTGAGAAGAAAGGAGATGCAGCCTCCTATCTTCGATGGTCAAACATCATGGCCAATTTATAAAAGGCAATTCGAAGCGGCCGCAATGACCAATAGCTGGGACGATGAAGAGAAGTCCATTGCACTCACACTTGCACTGAGGGGTCCAGCTGCGGAGCTCTTGCAGACCATCCCGGAAGATAAACAGCAGAACTACGACTCTCTGGTTCAGGCTATCGAGATGCGGTTTGGGGATGAACACATGCAGCAGGTGTACAGGGTTCAGCTGCGTAGTCGAGTCCAGAAAAGGGGGGAAACGCTCCAACAGTTGCAGGCGGATATAGAGCGACTAGCCCATCTTTCATACCCTAAAGCCGGTGAGGAGCTTATCAACGAAATGGCGGTGGAAGCTTTTATTCAGGCCATAGAGGACAGACAACTGCAAATGGCTGTAAGGATGGCTGAAAAGCGAACACTCCCCGAGGCATTGGCATTCGCTTTGCCAATGAAGGCTGCAGACCAAGCATACCAGGGAATACACCGTGTCAGGGAAATGTCCGGTGGAATGCTCATGCCAGAGAACAGCCGTCTTGGATGAAGACAAAGCTCGCGGAAGTCAAATCCGTTGCTGGAATTGCAACCAAACCAGACACCTACAACGGCAGTGCAGAAGTGCACCTAGACGAGGAAATTGTCCACATTGCGGAAGTAGGAGAAGCAGAGAGGAAGCATCTGGCGGTGATAACATTCATCCTGTCAGTCAGACTTCCCAAAACCAGCAGTCGGGAAATGCGTAAGGACCAACTTCGCGGGGCAGAAGTTGGTTACTGGAATCGAGGCCCCCAGGACCACCATTCAAGTTTCGCAAACCAAACGGGGTAACAAGAGCCTGACAGTGGAGGCACTAATCAACAAGAAGAAGTGCGTAGCCACCATCGACACAGGCGCCACTGCCTCCATTGTAAGAAGAGATATTGTCAGAAGCGCCTGGCTGCACAACACCAACAGCTACTGCCTGAAGACTGCAACAGGGGAAATGGCGAAAGTGTTTGGAGAAGTTCGTCTTACGATTACTCTGGCGGGACTGACGTTCTCCCATGCGTTTCTGGTGGCAGATATATGCGACGAGTGCATCATCGGAATAGACTTCATGAAAGCAAATGAAGTAATCCTGGACATCGGGATGCAAGTACTGAGGTATCGAAATGTGGAGATTCCGATGGTGTACGGAAACGAGAGTGCCGTAACTCTCAGGACAGTCATCAGCAAAGACGAAGTTTTGCCGCCGTCTTCAGAGACAATCATTTGGACGAAGCTGGAAGGTGATCTTGGGAGCCACCGATTCTACATAGTAGAACCAGACCCAGAGAAGAATTCTCAAGACTACATCGTGGGAAAGACGTTAGTCGAACCAAAGAACACCATGGTTCCAGTAAGAGTTTTGAACGCAAGACCACACACTGTCAAACTAAGGCGAGGGGAGGTGACTGGAAAATGCACGCCGATTACCGCCGTCGCAACAATATCTGAACGTGATGCTCCAAAACCTCTCCCATCACCTTGGACAGCGGAAACGAGAGAGACGATTCTCCAGTCCAGTGAGCTGAACCAGGAGCAGCGAACTATGGCAGAGAATCTTATCAATGAGTACGCTGATGTATTTGCCTCACAGGACGGAGAATACGGCCGAACACACCTGGTACAACATCGAATAGACACTGGTGATACTAGACCAATTCGTCAGCCTGCTAGGCGCCTTCCATTGGCAAAGCAGACAGAAGTTGCAGAGATGGTGTCGGCAATGGAGAAAGAAGGTCTGATTGAAAGTTCCAAAAGTCCGTGGGCATCACCGGTTGTACTGGATAAGAAGAAAGATGGCAGCACGCGGTTCTGCGTGGACTATCGGCAGCTCAATTACGTCACCAAGAAAGACAGCTACCCTCTGCCACGGATTGACGACACGCTAGACACACTATCAGGAGCCCGATGGTTTTCCACTCTCGACTTGAAGAGTGGCTACTGGCAGGTACAGATCCATCCAGAAGACCGGGAGAAAACCGCCTTCACCGCAGGAAATGGGCTATGGCAATTCACGGTAATGCCATTCGGGCTGTGCAATGCTCCGGCGACTTTCGAGCGATTGATGGAATGTGTCCTGCAAGGGTTAACATGGAAAACCTGTTTGGTATACTTGGATGATGTCATCGTCGTAGGAAAAACGTTTGCGCAACACCGAGACAATCTAAGGGATGTGTTTCAAAGGCTTCGAAGTGCCCACCTGAAGCTCAACCCCAAGAAGTGCGCCCTGTTTAGAGCAGAAGTCAAGTACTTGGGGCACATAATTTCAGCGAAAGGAGTGAGAACCGATCCAGAGAAGGTCGAAGCGGTGAAAAACTGGCCAGTCCCCAAGGATAAACACCAACTAAGGAGCTTCCTGGGCCTAGCCACCTACTACAGATGGTTCGTGAAGGATTTTGCCGGGATCGCAAAGAACCTGCACCAGTTGACGGAAAAGGGAAAACAATTCAAATGGTCAATTGAGTGCGAGAAGAGCTTCAAGGCACTTAAACAACGGCTATGCGATGCCCCGATACTGGCTTACCCCACTCCCGGGGAAACGTTCGTTGTGGATGCAGATGCTAGTAATGTCGGGGTAGGAGCCGTACTCTCCCAGGTGCATGACGGCCAAGAGAAGATGGTTGCGTACTTTAGCAAGGTGCTCTCTAAGCCAGAAAGGAACTACTGCGTGACAAGGCGGGAACTTCTAGCTTTGATCTTGGCTACGAAGCATTTTCACAAATACCTCTACGGGAGGAAGTTCGTTCTTCGCACAGACCATGCAGCCTTAAAATGGCTATTACAGTTCAAGAGTCCTGAGGGTCAGGTCGCAAGATGGATCGAAAGGCTGCAAATCTACGACTACGAAATACAGCATCGTAAAGGAAAACTCCACTCTAATGCGGATGCACTGTCCCGGAGACCATGCAGAGCGGATTGTAAACATTGTGCGCGTCAGGAAGAACGGGAGCTGGTTTCCATCCAAAGAATGAGAGCCGAACCTATCGCCGGCTGGAGCGTAGATGAGATCCGGAACGCTCAGAAGGAAGACCCGGATATCGAGCCGATTCTGGCCTGGAAGGAGAACATGGAGAAACCGGATCATCAGGACATCTCTCACAGAAGCCCGACCTTAAAGGCATATTTTGCGCAGTGGGACTCCCTCCATGTCCAAGAAGGTGTTCTGAGAAGAAAATGGGAATCCTCCGACGGAAAGTCGTTTGTAATGCAGCTTGTCGTACCGCGGACGAGGGTCAAGGAGGTGTTACAGGAAATGCATGGCGGGGCGACCGGAGGCCACTTGGGAGTGAATAAGACGCTAGAAAAGGTACGAGAACGTTTTTATTGGTTAAAAGCGAAGGAATATATCGAAGACTGGTGCAGAAAATGCGACGTGTGTGCAGCTAGCAAGGGTCCGAGAATCAAAACTCGAGGTAAGATGCACCAATACAACGTGGGAACACCTTTCGAACGAATCGCCATTGACATCGCAGGTCCCTTTCCGGAAACCGACAATGGTAATCGGTATATACTCGTAGTGATGGACTACTTCAGTAAGTGGCCGGAAGCGTTTCCGATCCCTAACCAGGAAGCCAGAACCGTGGCGGAGCAGATCGTCTACAATTGGATTAGCAGATTCGGTGTGCCCTTGGAATTGCATTCTGACCAAGGGCGGAACTTCGAGTCAAGAATCTTCCAAGAGATGTGTCAACTACTCGGAATCAAAAAGACAAGGACAACCCCGCTTCATCCACAGTCGGACGGTATGGTGGAGCGTTTCAATAGGACTTTGGACGAACATCTCTCGAAGGTCGTAGGTGACTACCAACGGGATTGGGACCGGCAGATTCCCTTGTTTTTGATGGCCTATAGAAGTGCCGTGCATAGCACTACTCGACATACGCCGTTCGAAATCTTATTTGGTGGAATAGCTCGTTTACCCAGTGAGGTGAAATTTGGATCTCCTACCAATGAGCCCAGAAATGAAGAAGAGTACGTGGCGGACCTTAGGGAAAGGCTTAGGGACATACACCAAAGGACCAGAAGCCAGATTAAGATGACGAGCGACCGCATGAAGACCAGGTATGATGCCAAGGCAACAACGTCAGGATTCCAGGAAGGAGATCTGGTGTGGCTGTATAATCCCCATCGCCAAAAGGGGAAATCACCTAAATTACAGCGGAACTGGGAAGGTCCCTACAGAATAGTAACCCGCATCAACGATGTTGTCTACCGCATCCAGCGAGGACCGAGGGCCAAAATGAAAGTGGTTCATGTGGACCGACTGAGTCGATACAATGGCCGAAATGAGGATGCACTTGTTCGGGACGAACACGTCTAAGAGGGGGGCAGTGTAGCATAATAATAACTACGCTCCTATGTCTATGCAGCAAATTCTGAAGTGACTTTCCATTCTGGCAGAATTTTGGTTCGAACTGTCCTTTCATTCGAGGTTCGTGTCTGGGACGAAGTCTCCACATGTCAACGAAAGAGACGAATAATATCAGAGATAAAAGTGAATTATAACTGCAAGAATTATTTCGCTTGTTCCAGTGGTCGAAGAATTTGCTGGAAGTTTCTGGCTATCAGAAACTTCTGCTATATAAGGACAGATGGCGATCAAAAAAAAGACAGTTGGTTTTAGAACCGTGGCGAAGAGATTGGAAAAGTGATAATGGGCGAAGTTGTAATTTGGTGATAAATTGAAAGTTGAGAGTAAACAAGAAAAAGTAATTAGTTTGGATTTGTGAATTAAGTAATTGAAAGGAGATAAAGTAATTTGAGAGGAAAGAGACCTTGTAAGAAAAGAATTTGCGAAGAATAGTGTAGTGTGAACTTGAATTGTTCTATAGACTAGAAAATAAAGAAAAAAATCTCACAGAATATCGTTTTATCTACTCGAGCCGTAGCTTGCATATAACAGTATTTTATTTATGAAAAGCCAAGTAAAGGTAATGATGGGGGTTATAAATGATAGACTTCCAAATTGGGTTGAAACACATGATCGAATACCGTGCTGGCTTAAGAAAGGGTTACTCTACAACAAACAACATATTCATGTACGAGTATATCCTGATACGAGCATAGGTCATTTCGTCTAAAAACTGTCAAAATCGGTCCGTGTGTGAGTGGGTGACTTTGCACCCCACGTATTCCTATATTTTTTAAGAACTGTTTGTGCTAGAAAACTTTTTATAATTTTCGGTTTGCATACTCATAAATGTTTCATTTCAATTTTTTTCAAATTTATTGCATTAATAGTTTTAGAGTTCTCTTGAGAGTGCCGTGGGGTGAGCATACTCAGTGGAATTTTCCTCGTAAAGTTATAATTTGTACCAAGTGAATTAACTTTAACTATCAAAATTCAATTAAAACTTTAACATTGATTAACATTTACTAAAATGCCCTGCTTGTGCGGTCGTAAAGTGGAGCGCCTTGATGGAAAAGTTCAATATGCTAGGTGTCAAGTGCTGTTTCATCAAAAATGCTCTAACCTCAAACAAATTGACTGTGACTATATGAAGATAAATAATATCCCATTTCTTTGTGCACCGTGTAAAAGCATCCGACGTAATTCACTCCGCTCTCCACCTCCTAATCAGCAAATACACTCTATCGATGATTCATGTGTTACCACTATACCGCAAATGTCGTCTCCAGCACCTGTTGAGGAGGCTATTATCTACTCTTCCAATGCGCCGCCTTTCTCGCCACCACACAACGCGGTTGTATAACGAGATCGTCTCTCTTAAGCACATGACATCCAACGCGTTGCTGCTTATAAACACCTTGCAAGCAGAAAAACGTTCTCTTGAGTGTAAAGTGAACGATTTACAACACACAGTTAATATACTACAGCAAAAACCTTTTCTCAAGTGCATTGACATTGTAGGTATTCCAATTGTCAATAAGGAAAATTCTTTGAGTCTAGCTGAAGGCTTAGGTGAACGGGTTACTGAAGATGACATCAAATCCTGCTATGCGAAGACAGTAGCAAATAAAGTGCCCCGAAAAAACACCAACAACAGATCTGGGGAGTCAGCTGCGGCTCCAGAGTCAACGCATATTGTATGCCTTAAGTTTAGGAATATGGAATGCAAGCAGAGTGTTATTAACAAGAAAAGTAAGGTGAAGATATCATCTGGTATATTCGGACAACAATTTGGCAAAACCGATTTTTGTGAACGAAAGTCTATCAAATTTCAATCAAGCTCTTTTTAACAAAACCAACAAATTTAAAGATGACAAACAATTTTCTTTCGTATGGGCAAAAAATGGTGCAATTTTAATGCGGAAAAAAGAAGGGGATAATATTATAATTTGTTTAGTACTCCTTTATCTGTTAACTATGATAAGGATGCTTTCAGTAGTGTTTTTTATGGTGAACATATAAAAAATAGTTTCATTGTTATCCTCCAAAACATCCATAGTTTACGCGCTAATTTTGATTTACTTTTAGTTCATTTGGAATCATTTGTAAATAAACCACATTTATTTCTTTTGGCTGAGATTTGGATCTATGATCGCTAACTGGATTTTTTTATAATACCTGGGTATAAATTGTATTCTAAGTGTAATAACTCGTATGCGGCGGGAGGTGTTGTTGTTTAAGAGATAGTTGGACTGCGAATTGTCTTGTTGATGGTGTCGTCGATGGTTCTATGTTGTTGTGCTTTGATATGTTAAAGGTCACTTGTTCTTTTGATTCCCTCAAACTTGTTTTCTTCTGTTTTTATAGGCTACATGATAAGAGTAAGGATGTTTTTGTGGAAGAGCTGGCTCTTTGTCAGTGAATGTTCGAAAAATGTGTTTATAGTTGGTGATATGAACCTAGATATTTTATCCCTAACTCCGGTTGCTGAAAAATATCTAGAACTGATGTCTGCGAATGGGTTTAATTCCTGCATTAATGAGCCTACAAGAATTCTCAATGCGTCACAAACGTGTATTGACCATATTTTTGCTAGACTTTGACCGTAATGCAAATCTTTCTCTTACAAGTGCAATTTCGAACTTTAGAATTACTGATCATTGTATGACATGCCTCTTTTTTGAAAATGCAAACATCTCAAATAAAAGAAAAACCCGGTTTCCACCACAACCCTGAATAGAGTAAATTTTCATAATTTAAATGCTCTTTTATTATATGAAAATTGGTCTGGAGTTTATAGCGAAGACAATCCCTCTTTAGATTTTGACTTCTGAGTTGTGCTCAGAAGCAGCTGTCATAAAAAGAAAAAAGTTAGAGAAACCTTGGATGTCAAATTACTTGTTACAAAAAATATATAGGAAAAATAAGTTTCGCTTAAAATGTATCCAAATAACACTCGGTTCGAAAATCTTACGAACTAATTCGCAAAGAAATAGCCACTGAGGTGCGTATATGTAAAGACAGCTTCTACATTGATAAATTCCATAAAGCGAAAGGTAATCTTAAAGAAGAGTGGAATATTGTGAATGAAAGTTTCCTTTGATGTACCTTCATGCATTAGGTATCAAGATAGTGAAATCACAACTTCAGTAGATATCGAGAAAGTCGAATTCGTTCACACAGAACAGCTACTCGAATTCTTTTGTCAAGAACCTTTGTCTATATGTTGTTGATGTTTTGGCACATATTTTTAATAAAAGCATTTATTGCGCTGACCTTCCGGTTAGGTTGAAGAGTGCCGAAGTGATACCAATCTTCAAAAAAGATGATAGGAAGAACTTAAATAATTATAGACCAATATCTCTGCTTCCCATTTTTTCGAAACTCTTCGAAAAGGTTGTCAAAGCGAGAGTTATTTCTTTTCTCAATAAATGCTCGTTCTTTAGTCCTAATGAATTTGGCTTTAGAGCAGGTAAAAATACCAAAGATGCACTTTTAAATTTCTATTGTCATGTTCAAACAAACAAACAAACAAAAAAAACAAATATTTGGCGCAACAGCTCTTTAAGTGCCAGGGCCTAGCTTCTCGCAACCACCCATGTGGTGTGCGTTACATTTTTCACACGAATGGAAGGGACCTACAGTTTAGTGCCGTATCCGAACGGATATTTGTTTTGAGAAGCTTTCTCACGACAACAATACTCTCGGATGTTTGTCAGACGTTCGCGCGAGGTGGGATCGTGAAAAAACTTTTTGGTGTTTTCTGGGATTCGAACTTGGAACCTCTTGCCTAGTGATCCGACACACTAACCACTACGCCACGACGCCCACATGTCATGTTCATGATAGTTTAAATAACAAAAAATGTACTGCAGTGCTTTTTATAGATAGAAAAAAAAGCTTTTGATACTGTGGACTACGAGCTATTGTTGGTCAAATTAGATAAAGCTGGCTTTAGAGGATTCATTCTTAAATTGTTTGCTTCTTACCTTAAGGATACAAAACAAAGGGTTAAGATAGATTACTGTTTCAGTGACTGTCTGAGTATTCGGATTAGTGTTCCACAAGGTTCAGTACTTGTCCCTATGTTATTCCTCATCTATATTAATTCAATATTTAGCCTGCAGTTGAAAGGGAAAAAAATCGGGTTGGTTTATGATATTGCTTGCTCATATTCAAATGCTTCTTTCTTATTGGCGGACATTAACCAAAACAAAGAGTTAAGATAGATTACTGTTTCAGTAACTGTCTGAGTTTTTTAAATTTTAATATAGATTTTTTTTAAAGATGCACAACTATTTTCACTAACACCAATACATTTCACATCTGTTTTATATCATTCTGAAGTTTCCTTTTCAAAAGAATCTTATCAATTGGAAGTAAATCGAAAAACACACACAAAAGTTACAATCCGTCTAGAACAGATCGTACGAGTATGATACCCTCCCATCTATTAACTCACCTCCAATTAATTGGCCGTGGTGTTGCGAAATTTGTAAAACAGATGCAATGATATCTTTCTATGTAGAGGAAATTTCAGCGGTTTTTAAGAAATTTTATCACAAAACTGTCGTTATAACTTTTCTTAGCAGAAAGTGGGCGTGGCTTCCAAAATTTGTAACCGACGTTCATGGATTCTGATGAGATATTCACAATAAGACTTAACCATTATTGTCAATAGCTTAGAAAAAACAATATATTTCTTTTTTAAGAAAACGCCCCCAAAAAGTGTCCATTCCCACATACTCTTATAATGTATGGACAAAATGTAGAGAAATTCGTCGTCTAGAACATATCTAGACGTATCCCAGACAATATTTTCTATTTCTAGCAAAAATATTAAAAAAACCGATATTTGTCATTTAATTATGATTATTTTATTTTAAGACAGTGAATTGTGATGTTGGAAAATTGAACAGAGAAGAGAACAAAACATCCAAGAATAGCTTAGTTGGTAGAGCGTTGTTGGCTAAAACCATTTTTTTATGGATGCGCCAATGGATGTGGTAATCTTCTAAAGACACTAGTAGCCTACTAGCATGCACGATTCGCAGACTCGAATGGCAGAGACCATATCTTGGATCAAATGTTTTTTTTCTGTACATTTTTCCAACAATGTTTCAATCTTTACATTTAAATATTTAACATATGCACGGACATGGCATATGCATCTTTTTGGCCGTTTTTTACTTTAACCTATGTATAAGGGCAAGTAAAATTTCCGAACTCGAGATTTTCAGCAAACTTGATATTACTGTAATAGAGCTCACAAAAGTGGTTCTCGAATTCTGTCTGGCTGTACGTCTGTCTGTACCTCGGGTTGCAGCCTAAACTTATGGAAGAATTTTCTTCAAACTACATATCTGAGGTCTAATGGGCTAAATTCTAATTTTCATTCTAGCCTCAAAATTAACAGTAAGGCCAATTTAAAAAAAAAAAAAAAAAATTTTCGAAAATGGATCCAAAGATCCATATGTATAATAACAACATATGTATGATAACAACACAAAAATATAATGGACGTTTGTAATAAGACTGTTTACTCAGTTTTGCGCACAACGGTTCTTTTACTTATTAGCGGACTTCCGAAAATTGTCAATTTCTCAGATACGGTTAAGACGATTTTATTCAAAATTAGTATCTAACTTATTTCTGCCATATGTAAGAACATGGCATTCAAATTGTTGACATATGCGTTTACTTATTAATATAATAGGATTTTTCTGACTAGTTTTTGCGGCGAATCCTCTTAGGTATATCACTTCTGCAGCTTGAAACTTTCTTAAGTGCTTATCCAATAGATGTAAGCTCTCGGTCCTATATAACACTATTGGAGCTATTAATGCTCCACTTGTACAACTTCAGTTTCGTTTGTGTCTTCCCGCTTATTCTCTATTGTGTTGCTAAAAATATTGCCTTAACAAAATATATAGCATTCACATTCTCTACAATTCGTTCCTATGTTGTACTCGTATAATACTAAGCCTATTTTCTAGGACTTTTCTTTCAAAAACCTGATATTGCTACCTTAAGTTATTTACCGTGATGGATAGGTCTTATCTTCAAGATTTCATCACAATCTATGAATTTCAGTAGAAAATAGTTACAACCACGCCCACTTTTTTATAAGAAGAAGCCATAAAATCAGTGTTTCCAATAAAATATCTTAAAAGTCGCGGAAGTATATTCTGAAGAGAAAGATACTCATAGCATTGAATTTGTGTTGAAAATTTGGATGGATTAGACAATGAGGGATAGGATATCATACGATCCGTTTCTAACAGATTGTATCGTTCTTAATGTTTTTTATTATTATTATTCTTCGATGTTGAGCTTCTTTAACTGAAACGCGTAATGCATAATCTTTGGAGAGGTAATTTTTTCTATTAATTTTTCATTTATCATAAAATTTTTTTTTTTTTTATGTTTTTAATGTTTATTTTTTCTTTTTAATGTTTAATTAAATTTGAGGTTTTGTATTCGATTTTAAATATTTCTTGAACTGAAAAAAAGTTTTTCTTAAAAAATGTGCAATGTATTCAAGATAACCAAACGGCCCCTCCATTCTCTACAACTCGCTCTTAAAATTTTTTCTCATATCTCTAATCGTTTCCCAGATATTGAGGTGTCTCGATTTAATTAATTCTCTATCTTTCGAATATCGTCTTCCTTTTCCTCCTTTTTTTGTATCAAACATTGGCCACGACCATCAACAACCTTCACCTGAGTGATTCTAATTATAATCTTAAAATACCCAATTACCATTGAAATGAAAGCAAATATTTGAATTCAAATTTTCTTAGAAATTTCCAAACATTTTCCCTAAAATTAGTGCGGCAAATCAAATTATGTATCTGCCGCAAGCGGCAACCTTCAATGCAAATAGTGGCTTTTACCGCTTCATTGGAACTCAAAGATAAATTTAGTTTAAATACACTTCAATCTCATTAGGAAGCAAACTGTGTACTTCCACAAAATCTTCATTGTGGTTGAAATGTAATTAAAATCATAACAATCGCACCCCGAACACACCCACGGCCCTAATAGTATTTGTTCGCACAACGCCAACAACGGTAATGAAATTGCCAAGAATTTATTTCCAATCAAGGAAATGTAATTTTTATCCTCCCAGGCCAGTTGTTTGATATTGGTCGCCTAATTAGTTCGGCAAAAATTTAAGCACGAATTGTGATTTCGATATCTATCAGATTCGTGTGATATTATTTTGTTATAATGACCGGAGAAGAGGGTGAGAACAAATGCCCATTGCGGTGAGCCTACAAATACCCTTTCTGAGTGGATACTTTCAGTTTTAAATGCGTTTGTACAGCAATTCCAAATTTACCCCAAAGGGATGGCCCACGCAGAAGTGGTGTTTGTTTGCGTCATAGTTTCACTGGAAACCTTGATGGCCTCATAGACGTTAAACCAAAATGGATACTTTATACTGTGCGGGTCCTTTAAGAGGATAAGTATTCCAGTCAGGTCCTTTAGACTTCTTTTGGCACTTTCCTTGGGTCTAATTGAATTCAAATTACTGAATGAGTGGAATATGAAATGGGATATTGTCGATACGCTGCGACGGCGACGAGTCCTTTTGCGTGCGACCTGAAAAAAGGGGATAGTTTCTTATTTGTTTACTTTAGGAACGTGATTTCTTAAAGAATCGATTGATTGAACAGGAGTTGATTGTGAACGCGAATGGAATCGAGTAATAAGGAATAAATATTAGGAGCTGTGGGCAATGAATGGTAATGACTTATTCAACTTATCTGCTGCTGGTTCAGACACGTTTTGGAAACTCTATCGGATGGCTATTACAGTACGTGAAATGAAATGTACTCTTTGCAACACTTTCTTTCCCTTTTAATTTCAATACTCGTATCTCCTCGCGGATTGTATATATGTAAGGTCATCTATAGCCGAACATTAATTAATTGTGCCTATATATGAATACAGTGGTTATAAGATCCATTTAGACCTGACATATAGCTCGATTGTATGGTAAAAGAATTTTGAGTGTAAGCTCATTACCACTGACTGTCATAATATATGTAAATTCACGTAGAAAGAGTAAAGGGTTTTGCTTCATCCACTATCCTAGAATTGGCCAGACAAAGCTCTACTCGTACTAATAGCATAGTTATAGCCAACATTGACGCATCGACGTCTTTTGGTAAGTATAGCATTCACGCCGATGCTCTAAATAAAGCAAACCATAGATGGAGCCAGCTTGGTCAATGCGACACCGCTAGGCTAATATGGCCAAATCTTAACCAAAGAAGTTTTAACGGACTTCTAAAGCATAAGAAAGGAACCCCCCCTACACTAATCAATCTAATAACCGTATACTGTGGGCATGCTCAAAGTTAGGCATCCCCCAAAACGACTTCTGTAGGAGTTACAGAGACGAGAAAGAAGAAGGCACAGTCCTGCACTTCCTATACACGTTTCTGCACTCACCAAGGTTAGAAAGGTTACACTAGGTCATTACCTTTTCAATGATCTCAATGATCTCTATACTGCCTCTATGGCTAACATAAACAGCTTCATCAGGAAAAGTAATCGGTTCCCAGAGAGGACAGCGTAACTCACCTGCATTTTTACGGATATGTGGAAACTTTCACACGTATAAATAATTCCGAAGAATGACGACGGAACCGCCCCTTCTAACTGCCGACTAATAGCTTTAACGTTTATTTAAGGCCACGAAGAGCATTGTTAAACCTAGCTTATAAGTTGTCTTGAACAAACCATCTCATTAATGACCGGCAGTATGGTTTCCGGCAACAGTGTTCCACAGTGGACTTAATGCCCTACTTCCTCGAAAAATGGAACCGGAGCATTTATGAGCGTGGTGAATACAGAGCTGCAGCCCTTCATATCCCCAAGGCTTTTCACAGAGATTGGTATACTCCTTAACAAGCTTAAAGTTTACGGCGTCATTAACATTTTCGGGAATGCCTTTCGGGCTTTTTAAGTGATCTGTCATTGCAGGTTATATTCTCGACTAATGCCAGTATTCCCCAGGGTATATATCAGTCTAAGCCTACATGCTAAATTTCATCGGAATCCATTAAGGAGTTTTTGAGTTAGGCGGCTAACAAAGATAATTTAAACATTTTTAAAAACTCGCCCCCACATCCTACTCACACTTGATCTGATCTCGACAGTGTTTAGACGAATTGAGCTACGTATGTATATACATGTAGGATTTATTTCAATTTACGATAAGGAATTTACAAATGTAAGATTTATTTTAGCTTACAATAGGAAATTTACAAAACAAGCTAAGAGTTATAATTTAATTTAAATATTGGATTAAACAAACGAATTATTCGAATACCACCATTTCTGTGATACCAAAAAAAAGACTATCCACTTCCAACAATAGCTATCATCAGGTCAGCTACATCCGTCTATCCCAACCATTCCCACAAGTTTCATCGATTTAGCAGTCTATACCACATCAGGGCTACGCTCCTATGACTATGCAGCAAATTCCGAAGTGACTTTTCATTCTGGCAGAATTTTGGTTCGAACTGTCCTTTCATTCGAGGTTCGTGTCTGGGACGAAGTCTCCACAGCTCATGTCAACGAAAGAGACGAATAATATCAGGGATAAAAGGGAATTATAACTGCAAGAATTATTTCTCTTGTTCCAGTGGTCGAAGAATTTGCTAGAAGTTTCTGGCTATCAGAAACTTCTGCTATATAAGGACAGATGGCGATCAAAAAGACAGTTGGTTTAGAACCGTGGCGAAGAGATTGGAAAAGTGATAATGGGCGAAGTTGTAATTTGGTGATAAATTGAAAGTTGAGAGTGAACAAGAAAAAGTAAAAATTTGGATTTGTGAATTAAGTAATTGAAAGGAGATAAAGTGATTTGAGAGGAAAGAGACCTTGTAAGAAAAGAATTTGCGAAGAATAGTATAGTGTGAACTTGAATTGTAGACTAGAAAATAAAGAAATAAATTTCACAGAATATCGTTTTATCTACTCGAGCCGTAGCTTGCATATTACATTGGTGTCAGAAGCGGGATAAAACTTATTCTGTGAATAACTATTTCCGTGGTGTGAAATTGCACAATAAAAAAAAAAAAAAAAAAAAAAACGATTTCTGCGTTGAGTTAATTAGTTGCGCAAAATGGGTCGCAAATTGGGAAAACTAACTATAACTCAACTAAAGGCAGAACTCAGTAAGCGGAACCTCGACACAACTGGGGGAAAAGATGCCCTACTGATTCGTTTGGAAGAAGCAGTAACGCAGGAAGGTGAAAATCCGCATGACGTAGAGTTTGACGTGGGAGAGGAACCAGCAAGTACAGTAGCCGACCCGGATATAACAAGTCTGCTCCTGCAACTTAAGTCAGTCATGGACGAACAAAGGAAAACAATGGAAGACCAAAAGAAATCTCTGGAACTTAAGCTCGATGACCAAAAGAAAGCAATAGACGACCAGAAGAACTCTCTAGAACTTAAGATGGACGAACAAAAGAAAGCAATGGACGACCAGAGGAATTCTCTAGAACTTAAGCTGGACGAACAAAAGAAAGCAATGGACGAACAAAAGAAAGCAATGGACGAACAAAAGAATTCTCTAGAACTTAAGATGGACGAACAAAAAAAAGCAATGGACGAACAAAAGAATTCTCTAGATGCTCTGGAAAGCAAACTTGATGAGCAAAACAAGAACTTGGAATCCAAATTGGAAGCGATCGAAGAGAAAATCGAGAAGGTCGAGACGCAACTCGAAAAAGTCGAAACTAGATTCGATGAAAACTTTGAGAAGCATGAAACTCAGTTCGGGAAGATAGAAACTCAGTTCGAAAAAGTAGAAAAGCAAGTCGAAAATCTTACTAAGGAACTCAGCAACGTGAAGAGACAGAAAGCACGGGAATATTCCACTGACGGTCTGAGAAGAAAGGAGATGCAGCCTCCTATCTTCGATGGTCAAACATCATGGCCAATTTATAAGAGGCAATTCGAAGCGGCCGCAATGACCAATAGCTGGGACGATGAAGAGAAGTCCATTGCACTCACACTTGCACTGAGGGGTCCAGCTGCGGAGCTCTTGCAGACCATCCCGGAAGATAAACAGCAGAACTACGACTCTCTGGTTCAGGCTATCGAGATGCGGTTTGGGGATGAACACATGCAGCAAGTGTACAGGGTTCAGCTGCGTAGTCGAGTCCAGAAAAGGGGGGAAACGCTCCAACAGTTGCAGGCGGATATAGAGCGACTAGCCCATCTTTCATACCCTAAAGCCGGTGAGGAGCTTATCAACGAAATGGCGGTGGAAGCTTTTATTCAGGCCATAGAGGACAGACAACTGCAAATGGCTGTAAGGATGGCTGAAAAGCGAACACTCCCCGAGGCATTGGCATTCGCTTTGTCAATGAAGGCTGCAGACCAAGCATACCAGGGAATACACCGTGTCAGGGAAATGTCCGTCGTGGAATGCTCATGCCAGAGAACAGCCGTCATGGATGACAAAGCTCGCGGAAGTCAAATCCGTTGCTGGAATTGCAACCAAACCGGACACCTACAACGGCAGTGCAGAAGTGCACCTAGACGAGGAAATTGTCCACATTGCAGATGTAGGAGAAGCAGAGAGGAAGCATCTGGCGGTGATAACATCCATCCTGTCAGTCAGACTTCCCAAAACCAGCAGTCGGGAAATGTGTAAGGACCAACTTCGCGGGGCAGAAGTTGGTTACTGGAATCGAGGCCCCCAGGACCACCATTCAAGTTTCGCAAACCAAACGGGGTAACAAGAGCCTGACAGTGGAGGCATTAATCAACAAGAAGAAGTGCGTAGCCACCATCGACACAGGTGCCACTGCCTCCATTGTAAGAAGAGATATCGTCAGAAGCTCATGGCTGCACAACACCAACAGCTACTGCCTGAAAACTGCAACAGGGGAAATGGCGAAGGTGTTTGGAGAAGTTCGTCTTACGATTACTCTGGCAGGACTGACGTTCTCCCATGCGTTTCTGGTGGCAGATATATGCGACGAGTGCATCATCGGAATAGACTTCATGAAAGCAAATGAAGTAATCTTGGACATCGGGATGCAAGTACTGAGGTATCGAAATGTGGAGATTCCGATGGTGTACGGAAACGAGAATGCCGTAACTCTCAGGACAGTCATCAGCAAAGACGAAGTTTTGCCGCCGTCTTCAGAGACAATCATTTGGACGAAGCTGGAAGGTGATCTTGGGAGCCACCGATTCTACATAGTAGAACCAGATCCGGAGAAGAAGTCTCAAGACTACATCGTGGGAAAGACGTTAGTCGAACCAAAGAACACCATGGTTCCAGTGAGAGTTTTGAACGCAAGACCACACACTGTCAAACTAAGGCGAGGGGAGGTGACTGGAAAATGCACGCCGATTACTGCCGTCGCAACAATATCTGAACGTGATGCTCCAAAACCTCTCCCATCACCTTGGACAGCGGAAACGAGAGAGACGATTCTCCAGTCCAGTGAGCTGAATCAGGAGCAGCGAACTATGGCAGAGAATCTTATCAATGAGTACGCTGATGTATTTGCCTCACAGGACGGAGAATACGGCCGAACACACCTGGTACAACATCGAATAGACACTGGTGATACTAGACCAATTCGTCAGCCTGCTAGGCGCCTTCCATTGGCAAAGCAGACAGAAGTTGCAGAGATGGTGTTGGCAATGGAGAAAGAAGGTCTGATTGAAAGTTCCAAAAGTCCGTGGGCATCACCGGTTGTACTGGTTAAGAAGAAAGATGGCAGCACGCGGTTCTGCGTGGACTATCGGCAGCTCAATTACGTCACCAAGAAAGACAGCTACCCTCTGCCACGGATTGACGACACGCTAGACACACTATCAGGAGCCCGATGGTTTTCCACTCTCGACTTGAAGAGTGGCTACTGGCAGGTACAGATCCATCCAGAAGACCGGGAGAAAACCGCCTTCACCGCAGGAAATGGGCTATGGCAATTCACGGTAATGCCATTCGGGCTGTGCAATGCTCCGGCGACTTTCGAGCGATTGATGGAATGTGTCCTGCAAGGGTTAACATGGAAAACCTGTTTGGTATACTTGGATGATGTCATCGTCGTAGGAAAAACGTTTGCGCAACACCGAGACAATCTAAGGGATGTGTTTCAAAGGCTTCGAAGTGCCCACCTGAAGCTCAACCCCAAGAAGTGCGCCCTGTTTAGAGCAGAAGTCAAGTACTTGGGGCACATAATTTCAGCGAAAGGAGTGAGAACCGATCCAGAGAAGGTCGAAGCGGTGAAAAACTGGCCAGTCCCCAAGGATAAACACCAACTAAGGAGCTTCCTGGGCCTAGCCACCTACTACAGACGGTTCGTGAAGGATTTTGCCGGGATCGCAAAGAACCTGCACCAGTTGACGGAAAAGGGAAAACAATTCAAATGGTCAATTGAGTGCGAGAAGAGCTTCAAGGCACTTAAACAACGGCTATGCGATGCCCCGATACTGGCTTACCCCACTCCCGGGGAAACGTTCGTTGTGGATGCAGATGCTAGTAATGTCGGGGTAGGAGCCGTACTCTCCCAGGTGCATGACGGCCAAGAGAAGATGGTTGCGTACTTTAGCAAGGTGCTCTCTAAGCCAGAAAGGAACTACTGCGTGACAAGGCGGGAACTTCTAGCTTTGATCTTGGCTACGAAGCATTTTCACAAATACCTCTACGGGAGGAAGTTCGTTCTTCGCACAGACCATGCAGCCTTAAAATGGCTATTACAGTTCAAGAGTCCTGAGGGTCAGGTCGCAAGATGGATCGAAAGGCTGCAAATCTACGACTACGAAATACAGCATCGTAAAGGAAAACTCCACTCTAATGCGGATGCACTGTCCCGGAGACCATGCAGAGCGGATTGTAAACATTGTGCGCGTCAGGAAGAACGGGAGCTGGTTTCCATCCAAAGAATGAGAGCCGAACCTATCGCCGGCTGGAGCGTAGATGAGATCCGGAACGCTCAGAAGGAAGACCCGGATATCGAGCCGATTCTGGCCTGGAAGGAGAACATGGAGAAACCGGATCATCAGGACATCTCTCACAGAAGCCCGACCTTAAAGGCATATTTTGCGCAGTGGGACTCCCTCCATGTCCAAGAAGGTGTTCTGAGAAGAAAATGGGAATCCTCCGACGGAAAGTCGTTTGTAATGCAGCTTGTCGTACCGCGGACGAGGGTCAAGGAGGTGTTACAGGAAATGCATGGCGGGGCGACCGGAGGCCACTTGGGAGTGAATAAGACGCTAGAAAAGGTACGAGAACGTTTTTATTGGTTAAAAGCGAAGGAATATATCGAAGACTGGTGCAGAAAATGCGACGTGTGTGCAGCTAGCAAGGGTCCGAGAATCAAAACTCGAGGTAAGATGCACCAATACAACGTGGGAACACCTTTCGAACGAATCGCCATTGACATCGCAGGTCCCTTTCCGGAAACCGACAATGGTAATCGGTATATACTCGTAGTGATGGACTACTTCAGTAAGTGGCCGGAAGCGTTTCCGATCCCTAACCAGGAAGCCAGAACCGTGGCGGAGCAGATCGTCTACAATTGGATTAGCAGATTCGGTGTGCCCTTGGAATTGCATTCTGACCAAGGGCGGAACTTCGAGTCAAGAATCTTCCAAGAGATGTGTCAACTACTCGGAATCAAAAAGACAAGGACAACCCCGCTTCATCCACAGTCGGACGGTATGGTGGAGCGTTTCAATAGGACTTTGGACGAACATCTCTCGAAGGTCGTAGGTGACTACCAACGGGATTGGGACCGGCAGATTCCCTTGTTTTTGATGGCCTATAGAAGTGCCGTGCATAGCACTACTCGACATACGCCGTTCGAAATCTTATTTGGTGGAATAGCTCGTTTACCCAGTGAGGTGAAATTTGGATCTCCTACCAATGAGCCCAGAAATGAAGAAGAGTACGTGGCGGACCTTAGGGAAAGGCTTAGGGACATACACCAAAGGACCAGAAGCCAGATTAAGATGACGAGCGACCGCATGAAGACCAGGTATGATGCCAAGGCAACAACGTCAGGATTCCAGGAAGGAGATCTGGTGTGGCTGTATAATCCCCATCGCCAAAAGGGGAAATCACCTAAATTACAGCGGAACTGGGAAGGTCCCTACAGAATAGTAACCCGCATCAACGATGTTGTCTACCGCATCCAGCGAGGACCGAGGGCCAAAATGAAAGTGGTTCATGTGGACCGACTGAGTCGATACAATGGCCGAAATGAGGATGCACTTGTTCGGGACGAACACGTCTAAGAGGGGGGCAGTGTAGCATAATAATAACTACGCTCCTATGTCTATGCAGCAAATTCTGAAGTGACTTTCCATTCTGGCAGAATTTTGGTTCGAACTGTCCTTTCATTCGAGGTTCGTGTCTGGGACGAAGTCTCCACAGCTCATGTCAACGAAAGAGACGAATAATATCAGGGATAAAAGGGAATTATAACTGCAAGAATTATTTCTCTTGTTCCAGTGGTCGAAGAATTTGCTAGAAGTTTCTGGCTATCAGAAACTTCTGCTATATAAGGACAGATGGCGATCAAAAAGACACAGTTGGTTTAGAACCGTGGCGAAGAGATTGGAAAAGTGATAATGGGCGAAGTTGTAATTTGGTGATAAATTGAAAGTTGAGAGTGAACAAGAAAAAGTAATTAGTTTGGATTTGTGAATTAAGTAATTGAAAGGAGATAAAGTGATTTGAGAGGAAAGAGACCTTGTAAGAAAATAATTTGCGAAGAATAGTATAGTGTGAACTTGAATTGTTCTATAGACTAGAAAATAAAGAAATAAATTTCACAGAATATCGTTTTATCTACTCGAGCCGTAGCTTGCATATTACAATATATACACACAAATTAAATTTCACTTTGATTAATGGTACGGAACACTAACCGCGAGAGGCCTGACTCTCATTTTTTTTTTCTGATTTACTATATCAATAACGTCCTTTCTGTTACTCGTATTCCAATTCATTCCTTCGCGGATGACGACACTCTTCACCTATTCGCTAACGACACCATGACAAGGACCCCAAATCGCAGAGCCTCACCGACAGCGAATGCCTACCGAACTCAACTCTGACATTGATGCAATCATCAATTTGGGTGCGAAAAACCGAGTTGTATTTAGCGCATCAAAAACCCAATGCTATCTCATAACTATGATACGAGATAGCTATGTATGGACGTAGTCAAACTCAGAACAAGTGGAGCTGATGTTGAAGTATTTAGCCGTGTGTATGTTAGCCCAGACCTTCGACAGATCCAGCATATTAGTGATGCTGCAAAGGGTTGTGCTAGATCCCTAGGATTCGTCAAAAGGTATAAACTGTTCTTCACACCTGCGGACTAGGCCACATATATAAAGCATATGGTTGTCCAAAATTTGAATATAACTCGTATGTTTAAGCTAGAGCACCTTTCGCATGCCTTATTTTATTTGATCGTCTTCAGCGACGATCATATAGACTGATCGGTCATCAGTCAAATTACTTCGATCAAATATCGCCGGAATGTAGTATTATCACCACAAATGTTCGGGCTAAATATTGTAATATGCGAGCTACGGCTCGAGTAGATAAAACGATATTCTGTGAAATTTATTTCTTTATTTTCTAGTCTATAGAAAAATTCAAGTTCACACTATACTATTCTTCGCAACTCTTTTCTTACAAGGTCTCTTTCCTTTTAAATCACTTTATCTCCTTTCAATTACTTAATTCACAAATCCAAACTAATTACTTCTTCTTGTTAACTCTCAACTTTCAATTTATCACAAAATTACAACTTCGCCCATTATCACTTTTCTAATCTCTTCGCCACAGTTTAAAAACTACTGTCCCCTTTTGATCGCCATCTGTCCTTATATAGCAGAAGTTTCTGATAGCCAGAAACTTCTAGCAAATTCTTCGACCACTGGAACAAGACAAATTCTGCTGTAATAATTCCAGGATGACAATCATTCTTGCAGTTATAATTCCTTCTCATCTGTGATATTATCCGTCTCTTTCGTAGACATGAACTGTGGAAACCGCAGACACGAACCTCGAATGAAAGGACACTTCGAACCAAAATTCTGCCAGAATGAAAAGACACTTCGGAATTTGTTGCATCATACTTTTAGGGAGCGTAGTTATTATTATGCTACAATATATAGCTGTGCCCCCTTGTCCGCCCCTTTAATCGTAATACGCGTGCAGCTTATTTTGCAAATACATGCACTTCATAGCCTGCTTCTGTGCACCGACTACGGCAGTTCATTTTTTTAGCATTGAACACGAATGTAGAATAAGCTGCCTTCTTCAGTATTTTCAGAAATCTATAATTTGCAATCATTTAAAATCTACGCGCATCGTTATCTCACTCTCTCTCCTTATCTATCCACTCTTTAACTCTTCCCTACACCTTATCCTTTCACTTCATCACTGGGTTTTACAAATTTCAAAGAACACAGTTCTAAATGGTTGAGAACATTTCTAAAAAAAACATTCATAAAAGTTACAATCGATCTGGAATAGATCGCATATTCTAACCCATCCCAAATAAATATGAAATTCAATGATATGCGTAGGAACGATTTGTAGAGAGTAAACGTCTGCATATTTTGTTAAGGAGACTTATTTCAGTTTCTAGTAAAAATATTGAAAAAAAGCATTTCTAGATAAAAGTTTTGCGTGTCTGTAATAATTAAATTAAATTAGAACACCTTTCGGGTTTTAAAAACTTATTTACCAAACTTTATCTTAAATAAATAAATAAATAAATATTTTGGCGTTACTGTGTGCCGCACGAATGGCTGGGACCTACATATTTTTGCCATTTCCGAAGGCTAATTTGAGAGAAACTTCCCATGACTATATGTACTCTCGGATGTTTTTTTTTTTTGTTGGGTTTTCTTGGATTTGAACCTTGAACTGAGCCACGATGCCCATCTTCGCTCGGAATCTAAGGGCCAAAAACTGGTAAACAAATCATTAAAGGAAGTTACAATCCGTCTGGAATGGATCATATGATACTCTATTCTATCTTCTAACCCACCCATAAGTTGCAAAATTTTAAAAATACATCCAACGATATCTTCCTATTCAGTAGGAAATATAAAATCCGTGATTTTCAAGACATTTTATCTGAAAACTGTTGTTAGGGCTTTTTCTTAGTAGAATGTGGGCGTGGTTGTTAAAATTTGTAACCGAAGTTCCCAGATTTTGATGAGTTATTCACAGTAAGACTTCATCATCAGCATAATAAGCTTTGAGAAAGAAATACACGTTTTCAAGTGAAAACGCACCTAATAAGTGGGCGTGGTCATGTAAATGTATGGACGAAATGTAGAGAAGGTCGACATCTATATATTTTGACTAGACAATATTTTTTTCAGTTTTCACGAATTCTAATGAGATATTCACAACAAGACTTATCCATCATCGAAAGCAATATAGGTGTTTTTTAAGAATACACCCACAAAAAGTGTGCGTGACAATGTATACTGTATGAACAAGATGTAGAAAAAGTCAACGTCTATACATTTTGCCCAGACAATATTTTTTCTTTTTCTAGTAATAATATTGTTAAGGGGCAGTTTTTTAAAGTAAACGTGTCTGTGGGTGGACCACTTTTATTTACCAACTTTTTTTACACGTGTAATGCTTCGGATTGTAGAAAGCTTATATACCAAATTTCATTTTCTCAGCTCGAAATTTTAGGCCCAAAATCTGGTGGACGGGCGAACGGATATGGCTAGATGACATAACTTTTGATGCTGATCAAAAATGTAGATACTTACTATCTATAGTAATTATTTTTCTATGTTTCAACCTGTGTATCAGAAATAATATACCCTATGCGTTAGGGGATAACTAATTAATATAACCTTTGGGATATGGTATAATAAAGGGCACGACTGGGTCGCACATACTTGATACATACGTACTGTTCTTTTATAAATTCTTCTATTTCAAATTTTGTCAATATCAATAAGATTCCAAATAATTGGGGTTTCAAAAAATTCGTTAAAAAACTGTATGTTTTTTTTAATACAAACTCGCTATCGACTATTTGAAGTATGAAGTAAATCCGTCCAGCCGATTAGGCTGCAGTCTGAGGTATTGGAGATTGGTCAACATCTTGAGATTGAATTTTTTCACGAAACAATATTTGCAAATTAAAATAAAGTTCACGACCGGGTAGCACATACATACCTATATGTCATCCATACATACAGGCAGACAGAATTGGGGGACCCACTTTTTTAGTTTCTCTTTTATACTAATGTAAAGTTTGATCAAAATCCCGAGATCGATAATTTTCAGGAAACCAATACTTGCCCTTATAGGTGTACGTAAAAATGTCACACATGTTCAATTTTCGTTTGATTAGGGGCTGTTTAGTTTTTTATATTAAAAGGTCGTCTGTATTATCTGAGTTCCTTGTTCAACTCAAATGTTTTGGATAAATTGTCAATTTCAAAGATAACCCTTGTCATAAATTGTGGAAGGATTTTAAAAACCAAATACCGAATAAAAAATGCAACAACCACCCAATAAGAGTGGTTGAGATATGGTCAGTTTTCCCATATCAACCTTTTACTTTTCTTCTTGTGGAAGCCGATTATATTCCTCCTAATGCTTTTATCTTAATCATGCAAAGGATGAGGTTTTTAAGGCCGCCACGTGTGCCACACTGAAAGGACTTTGAAATATTTAAGTCCTCTCGTGCGTAGTAAACTTGAAATTGAAAAAATGACTGGACAAAATCGTTCAACCAAAACTTGATGGTAGAATATTTTCAGAAATGTAACGGCAAATCACTTACCTTCAAAATTCGATTTGAAATTTTGCATTATAAAAAGTGGTGCAAAAGTCATCTCCCTATCGGAAGACGCTCTCATTTTTGCAAATGGCGTCTTATGTCATCGCTACTTTGACATTTGTGAAGTAAAGAGAAGCAGAATACACGGAGATAAACCGTGGATTGCTATACTCTTCAAGAACATGGAATAATTGTGTCGATATTTTCGACAAATAATCGGTCGGTGGTTTAAGCTCAACGTGAATTTAATCGATTACCTGGTCGTGTGGCATAAACTTTATAAACACTGCGGCGTTAGCCGCTCGCCTTGAAGAGACTGCCTCCACACGGAACAGTATCAGCTGTGATCTGCCCCAGAGCAGCGTTCGGTTGAGAACATCCCTGCTGTGGCTGCAGATGTCCAAAAGGACCTCAAGCATCAATAAGATGAGGGGCCACGCAATTGGAGGCTACAAAACCATGATCAACGACTTCTTACTGACGCAAATTGATAAATTGGGTTTGGAGAACATGTGGTGCCAGTAAGACGATGTAACCGCACACTCGACACGAGCGACAGTGGACTTTCTGCAGCAAGCATTTCCCGGGCGCTTAATCTCTCGTTTTAACGGTTTACACTGGACCGCAATATTGCCCGATTTAACCGTTCCAGACTTCTTTTCTTAGATATAGAAAATATGGTAATCCTCCATGATGAAATTCTGCTTTGGGTGAGCCCTGGCATTATGATAGGAAGCTTTTTAACAAAACAAAACGTTCAAGGGACCTAAATAAAAAACAATACATGGCATCTTCTCTGTGCAAATATAGAAAAGACGAGCGATTCTTTTACGACAAGAAAAATCTTGTTCAAATCTCCACCTATAGATAGCTTCATATAAAAAACAGATGGAAAGTGGACCATATATATCGAGGAGACACTGGAGCTACTCATGGATACTCATTTTTCTGATAATAAAACAGTTTCAGGATACCCTGTACAAACCGTAAAAGAGTCCAACTATTGGTACGAAGAGAAATTATCACTCCTCTGAAACTATATTGGTCAGTGCACAGTTTCATCACCTGGACTCGATGAAATTGTCCCTATTAGAAGAGTGCATTGATGTATCGAGTACCTGGCTCCACTTAATCTATTACTACACCACCAGATCCGGGAGAAAGGTCAAAGAGGTCTTCATACCGACAGCTGGTAATACGTCCTGGACATCACAATCAGCTTATCTTCCTTTCTTTTGAAGACGTTGGAAAGACATTCCATTGGGATCTATATACGTTCTAATCTGGATAGTAGACTCATATCGAATTTCCAGTATGCGTACTATAAGGGAAAATTGGTGAAGAGTGTCTTTCATTCGCTGGTAGGAATTATTAAGAGATCTTTTGGGAATAAAAGTTTCACGTTAGTATCGTTCATTGACATTGAGAGAGCTTTCAAAAATGTTACAACAGATGCTCTGAAGGTTTAAGCTACCTTTGCTATGAGATCGAGCAAATGCAAAAAAGCAGGCTCATTCATGCTGAGCTGGGGTGCTGTTTAACAAGAAGCTGGACTTACAGGGACAAGAACGGTCTCAGTTAACACAGCAAAGACCGAACTGGTTTTGTTCTAGAAATCACAACGTACCATGCGGATAAAGAGTGTTTTGAAAACTCCCGCTGCATGCCATTAGAATGGGTGTTATTAGAATAAGTGTCCCCTGCATCGATTCAAAGAGGAGGAAGAAACAATAACTCACTTGTTATGACCCTTTTTTGGTCTACGTGCAGCCCTGCCTGAACGGAGGCAGCCACCTAACGTAAGCTGTACTAACTTTACTTTTGATGGGACTCCCGAGTGGACTTGGACTTTAACGAACAAACTTCTCCAGCCGGAATGATCCTTTGCTTGTCGCTTCTAGTTACGATTAAGCTGTGGTGTAGTAGTAACATCAGCGCTTGTCACGCTGTTGATTCACGGTTCAAATCCTGATGTCAAGGATCATCTATTTATTTCGCATGAAATAAATAAAAAAGTCGATCACTTGCGAAAGCTAAGACAACTCTACTGTGAAGGCATAACACTGGCAGTAGGGTGGTCATATGGCCAAAATGCAACTTGATCGTGATGATGACATCGGGAGGACGGGAAAAGATACTGTGAATCATAAGCAATGACAATAATAGCGAAAACAAAACAAAATACTCCCCAGTTATCTGGACAGCCACCCTTGGAGTTTACAGAAACTTAATACCACCTGAGTTTCAAACCACACCACTCTGTCTTTCTCTCTGTCTCTTCCTTTCGACAAAAACGCACGTGTTCTAAAAATTAGTATAAGGGTATTCATATCCCCTTTAACACGTGCAAATTATAAAAAAAAAAAAAATCAAAGATGACGTCGGTCCCTTGCATAGTCCCTCTGAGATGGATTTGTAAACTCTCCAGGTCGGAGTTTTGTTACTTGTCTGCTCCACATGAGCTAGCCAATATTATAGTTGAAAGCCGTACAGTCCGTGTACTTTGTGGTTTACGAGTAATCTTTTCTTCCATAAACCGCAGACAGGACTACTCGTACAATTTGTACCAACGATTTTTCTCTCGGCACCTCCATCTTCTAACGCCGATTCAGTCAAGAGTCATCTCATTACTTAGTACTTGGTACTTAAATTAGTCAATTATTTGCTAAGACTTATACTCATCATATACTCGATCACCAGTATGGGTCAAATCGATCTATTACACAAATTTTATTATCATGGAAATATAAAGAAGTAGCTAAGTTATAGCGGCAAACCGAGGGCTCTAATTTATTCCTCTACTATGAATAAATGAATTGCGTCGGGGTTAGATGCACTGCGACTTAAAAGAGCTATTGCACCCCCTCCTGGTGCCAACCGAAGTTGTTTTCTCTCTAAAGTACCTTATTTAAATTGGTCTCCCTTAAGAAGTTAAGAACGTGTATTGGATCCAGGCATGAAAGGTCTTCCTCCTCTATCTGTTACGTTCCTAGGCAACTTAATCTGGTCCGAGTTAGTTTATTTGCTGCTCCACCAGGAGCCTAACTTCGTGAAATGTTCACAAAGTTTACAGTGTTCAGTACAATACAGGTTTAAAGTGTTTCTACCATTGTAGTTTCAAGGGAGTTTCTTAAATTTGAGATATTCCTAAAGAATTTAGTTCTTTCGGTTTCCTCCTCTTTTTGCGACTCTTTTCGAATGATCTCACAGAAGGATTCTGGTCTTACAAATGTGCTTGTTGCCCCTCCTAGCTAGCATTTCGGCTTCCTCGTTACCCTCTCTACTATACATGACAATTATCCTTAAACACAGGAAATGTAGAATGTATCCATGCATTAAAGCCATGCATATGTATGTGCGAGTATCTATAAAGATGTGACTGAAAGCTTCACAAGAAGGACCACTTTAATGTGCCTTTGTTTTTGGGTAATCAAAGTGAATTTGATTTCATTTCAAAGAATCACATTTTCTTCAGCAATTCACTAACGAGATCTAATTTAAGACAGAAGGACATCAAATTGGTAAATTTTCCGCTTGACCTGTTCGACGAAGATTATGCCTTGAACTCCAACGTCGGCATACATTCCAGTCCACTTTGCGTCTCCATTAATTTTGTGTGCCTGGATGCCATGGTTAAGTAAATGATTATTTACGCTCAACGATTTCACAATTAACCTTGATCCCGCAAAATGTCCTGTGAACCGTTTCGCACTTTTTGTTCAGTCGTATCTTCTACCCGCAACATCATCCCTATCTAAGGGTTACGACAAAGAACAATGGCACGAATCTAATTCCCTTTGTGTGTTCTTTCTTAATTTACTTTCGTTGAATTCCAAATTTGATTTGAACTCAATTTTGCTCGTAAAAGGATGCAGGGAGGAAGAGCAGACGAGTAGGAAAAGTACTCCAACAGGTTTTTCGCATTAAGACGATTAAGCCCCGCGGTGATGACGCGGGTGCGTAGGCGAGACGTCACCAAATCGAAATTATTCAAACAGTATTCTGCCGCGCGATAGAGGGGATGATGAACAAATTATAATTTTTCCGTCTTGATAAACCACAACAAGAGACCGGTGCGGCACAGAGACCTCATCCGTGGTTCAATTCAATTTACCTTCAAACGATTCGGCAAAGGTAAGCCACGTATAACGATCATGAATAAATTTCCATCCATAAATTCAACGAGATACGAATACATATAGAGATGAGGATAGATGGTAAGATAGATGGGGGTAATGGGTGGAAATGGGCGTGCGTTTGGTGTATTTCCTGTCATTTTCCGGTACAAAAAAGGTCGACATTACCCAACGGAACGGGATGCTGGTCTGCGTGACAAAAGGTGGATGTAACCTGTCAAAGCATTAATGTAAAAATCGATTCCTCTCATCTATTTATTTATTTTCCTTATTTTTTGTATTCATGCGATTACTATACGAGTACCAACGACGAACGCCAACGACAGTTGCTTCTCACGAATTTCATGATTGAAAGAATGTTCCATCAAGGATTAACTGCTGTAGTGAATTACTCAAGGGCAAAGATAACATTTCGTTTGGGTTTTTTATTACGATGATGTGGGAGTGTGTTCAGAGGCAGGAGGCAGGGGGGTGTTGCTCCACACATTAATGATATTTTAAATTGATTTTGAACACAATTTGATTATGAAGTGAAAGGTGTTTAATCAAGCGAGTGCATTACGTACTGTGGTGTGGGCCCCGAGAAGTGAAAGAGATACATTTTATCGCGAAATTCTGCGGAACAATCTTTAGGAATTACTTTCGTGAATTTTTAAATTTATTCGAAGCATTTTATGCACTTGAACTCGATTGCAAGATTTCTACATGTTTCAGAAGGTATCTACTTGTCTCGTACAAGCAAGTACTCATTACTGTTACGATATAAGTAAATTGTTATTCATTTCGAGGTTGCGATTTCACATACCTGTCATATGGCATCTGTCAAACCAAAGACCATATAATACCAAGATAGTGCAACTTCAAATTAATGAAAAGTAAAAAGATCTCCCTGGCACGGGCGGTTGGGAATAAGAAGTGATCATATTCACAGAGAGGAAAGCTTTTTCCCTTTGTTCAGATTATGTGTATATCGCCAACGGAAACATATGGGAAAGCCTTTTCGTTGTCACAGCAGTCACTTCAGCCTATATGTGTATAATGAGTGATCGGCTTAGGGATGAATAAATGGAAATAACACACGAAATTCTTTATTTTTCTGGCTTCTGGTTTGTGTATCCTTATATTTTGATACACTTTCATTCATGATTTTCTTGAGCAAGGTTGTATGCGATTGAGTATCTTACTATTTGGAAACAATTTTTTACGCATTGATCATATCGATATTTTTGTACTTTATTTTGTATCTATTTTGCATTATTTTTATATTATCTTTTTTTTTTTTCATTATTACTACGTTTGTGGTTATTTTTCCGTACATATGTTTATATGTACATATACATATATCATACATATGTACAAAAAAATTTTTTTTCTATTATTATTGTACTACTTTAGCGTCTTATTCGTTTATCGGTTACTGTTTAGTGATTTCTTTTTTTTTATTACATTATTTCTATTTTTATAATTTTTTTTGTTACTATTACTGATAGGTATTTTTTGTTTCCAAAATGAACAGAAAAAGTCGCAAATCGGGAGTGCAATGTTGCATTACTGATTGCAAATGGTCAAAAAGAAATAATCTTGGTATGAGATTATTTCGATTTCCCCCTCTGCCAGAAGGACAGATTTGGCGGGAGGCATTTTTTTTTTATAATTTGCACGTGTGAAAGGGGTTATGAATACCCTTTTAGGACACGTGCGTTTTGAGAAAAGGGGAAGAGACAGAGAGAAAGACAGATTGGTGTAGTTGGTTTGAAACTCAGCTGGTATTAAGTTTCTGGGGAGCTTGTTTGTTTTTGCTTTTGTCGTTGCTCATGATTCACAGTATTTTTTTCCAGTGTTATGCCTTCGCAGTAGAGTTGACATAAGCTTTCGCAATTGATCGACTTTTTATTTATTTCATGCGAAATAAATAGATGATTATTGAGATCAGGATTCGAACTGTGAACCTGTAGCGTGACAAGCGATGATGTTACCACTACACCACGGCCACGGCATGTAGTATTAAAGAACCAAAGGAAATTTTTTTAATTTGTGATCGCCATTTTGATGCTAATGTCTTGGTAAGAGAAGATTAAAGTCTGGAGCTATTCCCTTGCTATATTACTTGACAACTACCCACAAAAAGAAGGTACTCCCAAAGCAGTGATTGTTTAGAACCGTGATTCCCAAAGTGTTCAATATCGACCCCCAGGGGTCGACGACGTCCTGCAAGGATCCATAATAGCGAAAAAAAAATCGGGGGTCCATGCGATGTAAATGGGGGTCAACGATAGTGTATCTCATTTAAGCAGGTTGTGGCTTTAATTTTGGCTTTCCATCAATGGAATAATCCACATACCTACACAGATAGTATGCATATAGATTTTGTAGTGCACTATTTTATTCCATTTACTACACCCAATTAGATATAAATTAATTTAGTATATTTCATAAAATTGTGTAAGTTGTAAGCATTCGCTTTGTGGTCGCAATACACTTTGAACTTGTAAAAACTAGTAAAGTATCATGATACTACTAGATATATAAGTATCATGATGTTAAACGCATACGCGCAGTAGAAATTCTTGTCCATTCTTGTCTCAGAGCTTCTCGAAGACAGCGCAGGAAGTCTCGTCCTTGCACTGATTTGTTCAATTCGTCAATCAACAAATACGAATGTGAGAGACAAATAAATACGTTCATTTGTTTCCGGAGTCTTGAAAAGGAATGTGTTAAGAAAGTATTTTCAGAAAAATAAACTGGTAGTTAGGAACATGCAAATTAAAGTGAATCAATGCTATTTTGTTTGGGAGTGCTGGAGAAAAGTAAATGTTGGGTGAACTATCATATAACATATTCATTTGAGGGATTATACTCGTATGTGTAGTGGAAAATGTTAACAATTTATTATTAAAACATCGCGTTCAACCTTCCCACCCCACTAAAAGCATTTATTTTTTACTTATTTATTTTATGTAACAGATACTAAATTTTAATTTGGTGCGTTTTAATTGGAATATAATTAATAAATATATAAAACTTAACATGTGTTTTTTTTTTTTTTGTTTTTTTCACTACACTTCACTACAATTAGAAATTAACATTTTTCAAAGTGAGTAGCATATACCAGATGTCAAGAACACATTTGAAGTCGATGAATTTGCAAAAAATTAATATCAGGTAAGCAGGGGGTCTACCCAAAACCGAAAGCATGGCAAGTGGTCTACGAGACAAAAAAGTTTGGGGACCTCTGGTTTAGAAGCTAAATGTTCTAATTGTGAAAAGTATGTTAAATTGACGGATTATTATCGGAAAAAATTTATATTTTTATAAAAACGAAATTTTAAACTAAAAACCACGGTGAACCACTTCAAGAAAGAAATTAAGAAAAAAAGGGTATCAGGTGATACTAGAAAAAAAAACTCTGCTATTATAAATATTGAGTCTTGCAATATAAGCGAGGAATCAACAATTTTTTGTAGATTGCTGGCAAGCAGCCATCCAAAAATATTTACCGAAAAAAAAATATAGTTCGTACAAAATATATTTTATGTATCTCAATCAGCATATTTATTTTTGAGGAACAAATTGAATCTAAATTTGCCTCATATAATCGTTGGGCTCCAGTCAAATGCCTACAGCCAGGATCAGACAATTTTGCATTTGAAGATTTAAGAAAAAAATGTTCCCTTTTGTAAGAACGGGATAGGAGAAATGTTATACTAATTTTTAATGAAGTCGCAATACGCAGGGAACTACGATACAATTCACAATTGGATTTAGTAGATGGTTTTGAAGATTTGGGTTTTGTCAGAAATAAACAAATTGGAAAACAAGTTTGTGTTTTCATGATCAGGGGATTGATCAATAATTTCAAATAGGTGCTAAATTATTTTGTGTCCAAAAGTGGGTTATCTGGAGATAACAATGTACCAACAACAATGTACCACATAATTGCATTAAAAGCTTTTTAAAATACGTTGAAGGGTGGTCTTTTATTAACAAGCCAAAACCAGTTTACTTCATAGATGTAATGAAGCAATCACTTAATGGTTTAATGCTTCTGGTTGAAGAAAACCTAAAGTCAGATTCCGATAACTTTTTTAATGACTAAACGGCTCAATTAAGGTCCTTTAGAAAATTTGTCTTCCATTGTTCGACAAAAGGTGGCAACAACAATAATCCCTCTTTGGCAGATATTAATACAATCATAGCCAAAATCATTGCAAGAAATATAGTGCAAAATACTTCACTGGCCACTAAGAAGAAGACAGTGATATCATGCCTAACATAACAACATCAAAGAAGAATTAACCATATTTAAATGAGCTGCCTGAACAACATTTAAGGGAAGATGATACTGTAATGGATTTATACGAGGAATATCCATAATATTTTATTGAAGACCATTTTAATAATGCTTCACAAATCAATATTGACCTTTTGTCGATGAGATATTTTTTGGGATACGTTGCATTCAAGGTACTACCAAAGATTCATTGCGATGCTTGTAGTGCTACGATTACCATCAGAAAAGTTGATGAAGTTTTATCGTGCCCATCCGAGTTATTCATCTTCCAAAAAAAACTATAGAAATGATAGTGAGTTTGGAAATTTATATACTCCGCCAGACCTATTATTTCACGTTGGTAAGAAACACATCTTAATATTTCATTCTGTGTTTACTAACAATCCTAAAATAGTTGGCATAAAGTCGGCAGCTAGGTAAACAAACAAAATTGCGGAATTTTTAGTTCTGAGAATCAAAATGTGATCGTTGAGGCCATTGGATCAACCACTGATTACTATGATCAAATTATACCCAACTTTTTTTTATATATAAAACATTTGATACATCTTGGGTACGAACAACTACATACTTTAGCAGGGATATGACAGTCAACCAAATAAGCTATATCTATAAAATGAGAAGTGAAATCTTAGGTCTCAATTATATTCCACACAGATGGGATCTTCAAGAAATCTGTAGTTTTTGAACCCGTGATGAGATATTTACCACTTCCTATCAGTATGTCGCATTTGAGAGTTCTCGTTCCAAAACAGAATGCTGAAGCGCTAAAATCATACTCCTACTCTAAATTAAAGCAAATCAAAGTTCAAGTATCATAAGGCAGTGTACTGGGTTCTGTACCTTTTATACACCAGTGATATCCTAGCACTAGAAAACAACACTATAGCTACCTACGATGATGGCACTACGATCCTAGCAGTTGGTAAAAGCAACGAAGAATCAACACAAAACCTACAACTAGCTGTCAACCAAATACATAATTGGACAAAATTGATGTGTTAATCTAAATTAAGTTAAGTAGATCCATATTGACTTCACTAACAAAAGTTTGAACTATATACTAATCACTATTAACCGACGTAACGTTTGCGAACATAGCGAAGTACCTTGGCATGACCCTAGATACTAAGCTTCGTTGGAAAGAGCACGTCAAGAAGAAAAGTGAGGAATTAGGAATTAAATACAGAAAGATGTATTGGCTAGTAGGTAGAAATTCAATCTTTTCAACATACAATACGATTTTACTATACCAGCAAGTTTTAAAACCGGTGTGGACCTATGGTATTCACCTTTGGGACTGCAGCAAAAGACCAAAATGAAAATTATTCAAGATTCCAAAACAAGTTACTAAGGAACATCGTTGCCGCACACTGGTACATCAGAAATAATGACCCCCATCGGGACTTAATAATGGATCATGTCACAAACATAGTAAAAAAATACCACGAAAATGACACGAAGGAAGACTCCAACAGCATGTAAACACTGAAGTATCATAACTCCGAGTTGTACGCAGCCTCAAACGAACTAAACCATTTGAGTTGGTCTAGGCGAGAGAGAAAAAAGAAAAACAGTGGGGTGGCCGATACGAAGTACACAATAAAGATGTGTCTATATATGAGTGCATATAAACCAAGAGACTCTACTGGGTGGATCTTTCAGATAAATGTGTAATTTAGGATATTAGGCCAGGCTAAATTGCTTATTAGTCCAGGTGACTAGATTGTAATATTATTATTAAGTGAAGAATAACTGCTTAAAAAAAAAAAAAAACGTGTTTAAGTGAATCTTCTTATTTCACTATATGAAAGGAATAGAACATATGCTGAATATTATGTTGAACTCAACATAGTTTTTATGCAAAAGCCAACATGCACAAGCTCCTCCTCTATTCCTCTACCCCCTTTTCCTAACGTCCGTGACTTAAACAGGTTTAGGGTATTCATTTCCCCTTTGGTGCGCGCAAATTATAGAAATAATAAAAATTTTAATTTCACCAATTTTTGACTTGGAGTGAAATAAATGAAAACTGAAACAACCGCCCAACAAATCAGAAACACAAAAAATTTGTTTGCAAAAAAAAAAGTTTCTAAATTTCAAATTGGTCGCCATGTAGCCCTTTTAAAATATGACTTTCGCATAAATAAATACTATAAATACTACATAAGCGAAATTAGTACCTTTTTTTATTTTTTCGTCAAAAAATTATTAATGATGTTGAATCCGAAGGAATCGGACCAACATTTTTAAATCAAATTTAGGACCAGCATTTTTAAAACAACTTGTATAATTAGGTATGATCGACCAACTTACGGAGATATGATATATAGTTGTATCTTAGTACTGAACAATTTTAACAAACTATTCAATAGGTTCACTAAGAATTTTTTTTAGTAGGTACTTAAAAACGGGTGACATTTTGGAAACTATTATCTCGCGACTGTCGAAATGTATTTCCTCTATTTCGCAGAAGTCATGTGGCAAATTGTCATTTCAGCTTGCATTCATCTCGCAGTAAGGTTAACTCGCATTTCTTTTTTTGCACTTCTATGTTTAGCGCTTCTATCAAGCGGCTTTCATTTTTTTCCCGCGGCTTATCTGGCAAACCGTTAGTTCGCACTTTTTACTTAGCCGGATGTGAAATTGAAAATTTTATTGTAGGAAAAATTAAAAATTTGGTGTTGGGTAACACGTAGCATAGCGGCGCCCTGAGCACCTGCACGTGAGGCCGACGGTCGTCCGGTGTATGTGTCGAAGAGATGTCCCATAGTGTGAAAACCTTTGGCCACCGAAGTACTGTTATGATACAGGCGCCTGCCAGACAACAGGCATTTACAATTGCACCCAACCAATTCTTTCGGGATTTCGAAATAAGGGAACGAGTAAGCTAAGTAAGTTAAAGCTTATCAAGAAAATGTTAACTTATCAAAAAGCAAAATTATAATTGCGAAATAATGAATGCAGAATATCTTAAGGTCAAATGAAATTTAAGCCTAAATAAGAATTTGTCAAATAAAAACTACGTAAAACAAAATGCGAGTTGTTCAAATGAGAAATAATAAATTGCGAAATGATCACAGCGAAATAACTAAATGCGTGAAAAAAACAGCAATTTGTACCAGACCCCTTAAAAACCTACCACACAAACCTAACATCATATGGATCTCAACTTTCAATTTAATGAAACAAAAATTAAAGGGCACCACCAGGTCACCTGTACTTGCTCGATGTGTAGTATTCATTTGCAAACTGTTCAGATTTCAAATTTAACCGAAATCGATAAGAAGCGAAAGAAAATAATTTTTCGTAAAATGCGTTAAAAAGAACAACTTTATTGCCATATTCTTACACATGTCAAAAACTAATTAGATGCCATTTTGAATAAAATCGCTCACGCCATATCAAACAAAAAAACAAGATTTTCTAGAAAACAACTCAAACGATTTACATGGGTCAAATTTCAAATTTTAGTTATTTTTACCATATGTAAATTATTAGAGAAAATGTGTAACGGTACTTTATTCAATGACTGGTTTTTGAATATTGACGTATTTCCTGGTAATAAATCAGTCGATTATGTTAAGCAAATCAACAATATAAAGTTTTGAAAAATTGTCAAAATAATTTTGTTGCTGCAAAGGATTTAAAAAAAAGGCGTTTAAAGATTTTGCTTAGATTTGAAATCTGAGTGATTTGCAAATTAACGGCGTACATAGGTGTAAGTACGTTTAACCCAGTCGTGCACTTTATTTTTAAATCTTCCACTCTTTAAAATGTACAGCATTTTGATTGCATTTAATGGGGACATATTTTTTGAAACGCGATAAAAACCAAAATAAATCATTTATCAACATTTCTATTTATACAAGGAAATATTGAACACAACATAGATTTAAGAATTTAAGTATATTATCAAAAAATGGTTAATATTGCAGACAAAGTTTGCAAGTATGTTGTTTATTGTCTGGAAGATACATTTCAAATATCGTGTATACATAGAAGAAAATAGCGCCACAAGTCTCAAAGATAGAGGACCAATCGAAAGAGCATCCGAATAACGTTATGCATTTTCGTAAAAAATAGTCAATAGAAAGAGAAGTCAAACGGGGCTACGGCAAATAAGCCTCATGCATTGAACAATTATTTAAAGAGAATGCTGCTGTTTCCTTGTTTTTTGTTAAAATACACACGTCAAATTCATGGCGCAACATAGATCTGCTAGCCTTACATTGCTGCAACATCACTCATCGGTGAGTACTATGTACTAAAAGCAAAAGCATTTTCATCCCTTATTCTCCTGTGATGGTTCTCTTGAGATATTTGAACTGAAACATGCTGCATATACATAGATGAATACAAAAATTGTATTCCTATGAAACTTTAACATGATGCAGCCTGGTTGTTGGAGCAGAACATCATCGTCATCATCATCTTCATTGTAATCATCCCAATTCCCAATTTATGTAAATTATGAATTATTGTATAAAGGAATTTGTATATTTGAATCTGGCGCGTAAATTATACCATTCGCCATATTTTTTGTATTTTGCTAATTCGCCACATTATTCGAATTTTTAAAAATAACGTAATATCTCTCAGGCGAACACAAAACCTGTTAGTTTCAAGTTGTATAAAAACCCTCAGTGAAATAAAGCTTTTATGATTCGTTGTCAAAACACCCTTCGGGGAAACTACTGCGTTTTATTTCGTCGTATTCGCTCTTCGTTATCGCGATTTCAATTCGTGTTAATTCGCTAGCTTGCATACGTTTGACAAGTCGGTCAAACATACAGCAACCAGGATCTACCTAGCCCTTAATAGAAGGCATCCTAGAGATCCCAAGGTTGACGGTCGAAAAAACCTTCGATCGTTCACTGGTGTTTGATTTCCTTCGCATCTGGATGACACAACATGAAAATGTTTATAAGCATATAAACTAGCTGTAACATCATAAATAGTGAAGGCGAAAACGGTTGCTGAACTGTTTCTTAGGACCTTGTTTTGTACTCGTTGATATTCTGGTGAAAATTATTTTATGAACGGCAGAAAGCATCCCTTGTGAAAGTTAGATAATAAGAAGTTTATTCTGTATCTACTAATTTTGTCCGCGAGTCATATTACGTATATACACACATAATAAGAGAATAATTTACGGCATGGCATATTTGTTGTCTGTGTCAGTGGCAATTTTAATGTTTAATAACAATAATTTTAAGTATTTGCGCTTAAAATATCATTACTGCTACTTGAGGAGTATAATTTCAATGGTTTTAGCTTAGGAAATACTCAAGAATTAGTATGTTAAAGACTAGTTTGTCTAAACCGACATAATATTTTTACTTGCACCTATAAGGGCAAGTATTGGTTTGCTGAAAATTTTGAATCAATCTTGGTATTTCTATATTTTTTTATTTTTTTTTTTTTTCAATAATTTGCGCGTGTTAAAGGGGATTTGAATACCCTTATACTAATTTTAGAACACGGGCGTTTTGTGGAAAGGGGAAGAAACAGAGAGAGAAAGACACAGTGGTATAGTTGGTTTGAAACTCAGGTGGTATTAAGTTTCAGTGAACTCACAGGGTGGCGTCCAGATAACTGGGGAGTATTTTTATTTTGCTCTTATTGTCGTTGCTTATGATTCACAGTATTTTTTTCCGTCCTCCTCATGTCATCATCACGATGAAGTTGCATTTTAGCCATATGACCACCCTACTGCCAGTGTTATTCCTTCGCAGTAGAGTTGACATAAGTTTTCGCAATTGATCGACTATTTTATTTATTTCATGCGAAATAAATAGATGATTCTTTACATCAGGATTCGAGCCGTTAACCTGCGTGATAATCGATGATGTTACCACCATGGCCACTCTCATTACTTACTTAGATTTGAAAATGAAATAAAACGCACACAAGTTGAGCAAATGAGCCAACGTTTATTTTGTTCGATAGATAATTTTACGGCATTAATAATGAAAAATGATTTCGAGCGTATGACCACCACGGGAGCGTCTCAGGAACTGCATCTTAGAGCTTTTCGACCACTTTTACGGACATTTGAAGCCTTATCTCAGGAATGTTGTGCTCGGTGTTGGCTTCCAAGGCTGCAATCATTGTTGGCTTGTCCGTATAAACCAACAACTTCAAATACCCCCACAGAAAATAGTACAGCGGCGTCAAATCACACGATCTTGGAAGGCAGGCCACAAATCCATTTCTGGAGATAATATTGTCATCAAACGCTTCCTTCAATAACTTGATGCATTGGTAGCTGATGGATCTTCCTCGCTTCAAGTCCGACAATTTTACTTATTTGATGGTAAAAAAGTGGATCCACTTCCAACTGTTCAACATCCTATAAAAAGGTCAAGGAACTGGAAGCTGGCTTCACGGCCGGGACACAGGCTCTTCAAAATAGTGAAGGGAACTCAATCACAGATGTACAGGACATTCTAGGTGTGTTTAAGCAGATTTTTCAGCAGCTGCTGAATGGGCATAATGTTAAGGGACCGGTAGAGCGGGAAGAGCGCCCGCTTCCAGTCAACGAAGAAGTAATTTCCTCTCTCAGTACAGAAGAGGTGTTTGAATAGCTCCGCTGGTATTCCATCATAGCCGGCTGAATTGTTGTTCTTCAGCTTTTGATCGAAAGTATGCCCGATAATGGTTGCATATCCCTGCTAAATGTCGCATGTAAGATCCTAATCAACGTATTGCGTGAACGTCGGAAGCCTTTATGCAACACACTAATAGGCAAGTACCAATGTGGATTCCGGCCCAGCAGATCAACTGTAGATTCAATTTTCACACTAAGGCAAATTTTCAAAAGTTTTCATTGACTTCAGAGCCACATACTCGTATAATAGCATTCATCATCCGCAGCTCTACAAGGCGATGGCTGAATTCAGCATCCCAACAAAACTGATCCAGATATGTCAGCGTGTCCTAGCGTGTCATTTTAGACGATTTCGCTGCAATTGATGAACAGGCGAAACAAGTTGGTCTTGAAGTGAACGAGGGTAAGACAAAGTACATGCTATCAACAAACAAAGTACCATCGGTCCACCGCCTTGAACAAAATGTCACTGATGATAGCTATAACTTCGTGATAGTTAAGGTGTCCATCTACCTAGGAGTCAACAGTAATTCCACGAATGACGCCCTAGTGGAGATTCGATGAAGACACACGCTTGGAAACTGTCGCACTTCGGTTTGGCGAAAAAAATTGGGTCAAAACTCCTTTCTCGAGAGACAAAATGCATGCTCTACTGGACTCTATCCTGCCAGTTCTTCTAAATGGATCCGAGTGCTGGACAATAGATAAGCAGGAGAGTAAAGTAAATTTTGGAGTCTTTCGGGCGAAAAATTATTCGTCCTACATTTGGTTCTGTATACGAGGAGGGCACATAGAGGAGAAGATACAACTGCTATACCAAGATGTGGATGTGTTTCAAAAAGTCAAAATACGACGATTACATTGGCTAGGCCACATCGAACGAATGGACAACAATGCTCAGCCAAGAGGATCTTCGAATCCCAGTCCCCAGATTCATGATGACTTTGAACTCCAGTTCAAAGACCAAGCGATTGAGGATGCCAGAGAGCTTGCTCTAAAAATTGGAAGCAGCGTGCCCGGGATCGAAGAAGATGGAAGGCTGCCCTGTCTCAGAGGAGACTCTTCAAGGGTCTAGAGCCCATAAAAAAAGTCCTCAGCTTCGGTTCTCGGTTATCATGCCTCCGTAGCGCTCTCCGTTGACCGTAACGTCATCCATCTTCATCTTCGAAAAAAAACGGGCCAATAATGCTGCTATTTCCACAAAGGTTTTCCGAACCCCATACGAGTATACGGCAGTTTTGCTTGTTTTCATAGCCGCCGAGATGAAAATGCGCCTCATCTGAAAAAAATATTTTTCTTAGTAAAATCGACATGAATTTCGAGCTGCTCTAAAGACCAAACAGAGAAGCATAACGAAGCGGGTGGTCATTTTGCTTCAATTCTTGACTCGGATGAACCTTGTAAGGGAATAATCCGAAGTCTTTATGCATTCTCCTCAGGCAAATGCGCCTAATGTTCAGTTGCTAAGATCTGTGGCGTGTTGAGGTTCTCGGACTTAGGCGCACACTTTCGGCAACAGCAGCAATATTATCGCTTGAGCGCACAGGACGAACACGAGGAAAACTTGTGTTATCAATTAGCACGCCAATCTTATAAAAATTCTTCACACACTTGCGCATAGAAGGCACGGTTGGTGTATTATTTCGATGGAAATTTCTTTTCAAAATTCTAACTATTTCAGCAACACAGCACTCACTTTGGAAATAACTTTTCAATATTTCCCAACGTTGTTCAAGCGTAAATCGATTCATTTTGCACCGCGGAAATATGATACTGTGTTTCTGTCAATTTGTTGACCACAAAAGAGCACAGTGTAAAAAAAAATAACACGTAATTTAAATACCAGCAGATGGCCCACCCGCTATAAACAACGTTAGTACTTTACTAGTGGCTGACTCAAAAAAAAAAAATTAATCTTTTCGAAAGCAGCTTTAACGATTTTGATCAAATTTCAAATTTAAGTTGGAGCAGGTTTTGTCAATAAAAATAGAGCGATGGTACTTTACTTATTGAAATGATTCGGGCAATTTTGTTCAAAATCGATATCTAAATAACAACGTTTGAAAATTAATATAAAAAAAATTTATAATTTTAACGGTTATACGGTTTCGGATTAGTCAAATAATGAATTAAAATTTAACCTAACTTTCAATTTAGAATTCAAATTTAAATGTTTAATTTTGGTAATACAATAATAAATTTTTGGTAAAATGAAAATGTTGATTTTAGTAGCTTTTTTTTCTCTGTATGAAGTGGTTTCTTAGCAGTACTCAAAACTACATAGGTGAATGTTTGACATTTGAAAATAGAATCATTTATAACAAAGTCTAATGAGTATTTTGTTGATACAGGGTGTCCTAAAAAGGTGGGCTATCTACTTTTGTGATAGCAGAAAGACAAACATATTGACATTTTGTTCATAGCATTCGAAGTAAAAGAAGGGAACGGCATAAAAGTATAGGTCATTTTCATTCATTTTCAATGCATTTTTATTAAAATTCAATTCATTTTAACTTACTTGTTAGACAAACTTAACTATGTTATTATTTAACTTACTGGCCCTATACGGGCGCTCTAAGCTAAACCTAATACTTAAAACTATGTCTTGTGACGTAATCTAACTGAAATTCTTAATAATTTCATTTCCTTTTTTTTAAATATATTAGCTAATTTTCTCTCTAAAAACTACCTAAGCTACGTAAGTCGGCCATAGGAAAACTGCCTAACGGGCTATCCCGGATTGTGAGGGAGCGACGAAGGAGTTCCCTCTGTTTCGGCTAGCCACCAGAATTGTCCGAACTGACGTTCTATTTACGTCCTTCAGATCGCGACTTAATACCGCCCTACTAAACCGGAGGCACTCCACACTGCTGTGTGCGACATCTCTGTCGTAGTTGAGTCATCTATCCGTAGCTGTCCGAACAACATGGAAGATTAGCGGCACCGCCAATCTGTCCTGGATCAGACGTTTTCGAGATAGACGAATGCCTTAAAAAAAGTATAGGTCCATCCCATTCGTGTGTCGCACAGCACGAATGGCAGCGAGAAACTAGGCCAGGCCCTGTTTGGACTGATAGGGCCAAAATATTTATTTATTTTTTTTACTTATTTTTACTTGCTCCTAAAGTACTGTTTTCGCGAAAATTTTCGATCTCGAGATTTTAATTTAACTTGAGACGGCTAGATGGATTTTCTTCAAACTTTATATCTGAGTTCTACGTATATATGTAGTAATGCCCTGAGATGAAATTCAAATTTTCATTCTAACCTCAAAATAAACGGTACTATACTTAAGGCTTATATTTAAAAAATCCAATTTTCTCAAAAATTTCTACGATTTCGATAAAAATTCATACCTGTTGTCATATTGACGTTTGCAGTAACAAAGCGTACTAAATTTTTCGATAAATATTATTATAATAGAATAAATATGATATACATATTTATAATAAAATATTTATTTAGGACGTTGTTTTTTATTTTGACAGCAAACGTCGACTGATGTTATGAGAGAGTGAGAGATGTACCTAGCCGCGCGTAATTATACGTTTAGTTTTGCCGACTAGTGTTGACGTCTATAGTTCGATCTCAGAAACGTTCATTATTAAATTCAAAATTTCGCAGTCCTATATCGGACCTATGCCGAATACTTGTCTGCTCGTTTCAAAACGGGAAATGATTCTTTACACGGCCGATGCAATGCACTTTTTACTGAGTCTCGGTGAGTCTCATGAGATGCTGATGATAAATATTTGAAGATACTCGTAAAAGTTGACCTTGATTCGTGACGTGAGGCTGGAACTGTCTGAACAGAGTTTCGAAGTGACGTCGAAGATCGGTGTTGTTACGCCGTGGACACAAAACCCGCCAAGTACACGAATGGTTTCTCCGTACACCATTTCAGCCGGCATTCAAACTTTAAACATACATATAGTCAAAAAGTTGTTCAGCTTTTTAACGCATTTTTCGAAACTAAAATTTATTTTCAACTTTGCTTCAATAATTAAATTTGAACAGTATACATATGTGCCAATGAATAGTACACTGGAGCAAGCAAGCGCGACCCAGCCGTGCCCTTTATTTTTCTTGTAAAGCAATGATGAGTAACCACTACATATCAAAATACTCCGAACAATGCCTTCTACAACATAATAAAATTTCATCAAAGTCGGTCCAATATTTAACTCTCGCATATACCTTCTCCTTTCACTCGGCTTTAGAGACTTCAAAGATCACAATTCTAAGTGGTGGAGAAAATTAACCCATTTGGGCCTAAATAAAACTTCGCGATGGAAATAACAAAATTTCTTTATTAATTGGTAAAAACTATTATTGTTATAAGAAAATAATAAAGAAACAAAAAAAAAAATATATCCTTCATTGGAAAAAAAAGCCGTCCTCAAATGGAGACACTGGGCTTAAGCAGTATGAAAAATTTCAAAGCATTCTCTTTCAACGCATAAAGTTTGCACACACTTTTGCATTGCCAACGTGCTTTTTTATGACACACCGTACTAAAAACTAAAAAAAACTAAAAACTAGAAAACTAAAAAAACTAACTTACAAATAAAAATTACTTATTTTATGTATTCACTGATCACTGAAACAACTCCACAAGATGCGCGGCAAAATCACTTTTAACTATTTCTGATTACTCTTTTGTCTATTTATTTTCTTTAGGTGTCCTCGTTTGGGCACGGCGGGCGTATATGGGTTAAAAAAAATAATAAAGTGCACGACTGGGTCGCACGTACTTGCACCTACATATGATATATGTATGATGTTCATCTGTAGAAACTCAGATTTGAAATTTCTTTTTTTAAATCCAAATTTTCTAATTTCGAACAAAATCTATTCAGGCATAGCCGAGAAATAGCCAGTTTTTAAGAACCGTTAAACCTTTGTTTGGCAAATATCTGGTACGCCATCTGATAGCACATCCCCGTCGATTTTGATCAAAATCATTGTCGATTTCGAGAAAATAGATTTTTTTTTTCATTAGTCATTAGTTCGATTTCACCTCGAATGATGACCTGGAATGATGTGCTGGTCAGATCAAAACAAACACTTTTTGTTCCATGTCTACCCGTCTGTTTGTTCTCACATGGCTCGCTCGAGTATCACTCAATTATACCTATTGGCCGCCTTCTCAAGAATTTTCGTAAAGATTTTGATGAAATGTAACTGGGGGTAAGATATGGGAAGGAGTTTTAAAAATCTTTGAAATATTCTTCTCATACATCTAACTCAAAAATTTCTTAAAGAATTTTGATGAAATCTGGGTTTTGAGTTAAGTCGGATATGTAGATGTATTTGCGTAAAAACCATAAAAATCGGGTAAGGTTGGAGTAAGATATTGTACTTGCTCGATGTGTAGTATTCATTTGCAAACTGTTCAGATTTCAAATTTAACCGAAATCGATAAGAAGCGAAAGAAAATAATTTTTCGTAAAATGCGTTAAAAAGAACAACTTTATTGCCATATTCTTACACATGTCAAAAACTAATTAGATGCCATTTTGAATAAAATCGCTCAAGCCATATCAAACAAAAAAACAAGATTTTCTAGAAAACAACTCAAACGATTTACATGGGTCAAATTTCAAATTTTAGTTATTTTTACCATATGTAAATTATTAGAGAAAATGTGTAACGGTACTTTATTCAATGACTGGTTTTTGAATATTGACGTATTTCCTGGTAATAAATCAGTCGATTATGTTAAGCAAATCAACAATATAAAGTTTTGAAAAATTGTCAAAATAATTTTGTTGCTGCAAAGGATTTAAAAAAAAGGCGTTTAAAGATTTTGCTTAGATTTGAAATCTGAGTGATTTGCAAATTAACGGCGTACATAGGTGTAAGTACGTTTAACCCAGTCGTGCACTTTATTTTTAAATCTTCCACTCTTTAAAATGTACAGCATTTTGATTGCATTTAATGGGGACATATTTTTTGAAACGCGATAAAAACCAAAATAAATCATTTATCAACATTTCTATTTATACAAGGAAATATTGAACACAACATAGATTTAAGAATTTAAGTATATTATCAAAAAATGGTTAATATTGCAGACAAAGTTTGCAAGTATGTTGTTTATTGTCTGGAAGATACATTTCAAATATCGTGTATACATAGAAGAAAATAGCGCCACAAGTCTCAAAGATAGAGGACCAATCGAAAGAGCATCCGAATAACGTTATGCATTTTCGTAAAAAATAGTCAATAGAAAGAGAAGTCAAACGGGGCTACGGCAAATAAGCCTCATGCATTGAACAATTATTTAAAGAGAATGCTGCTGTTTCCTTGTTTTTTGTTAAAATACACACGTCAAATTCATGGCGCAACATAGATCTGCTAGCCTTACATTGCTGCAACATCACTCATCGGTGAGTACTATGTACTAAAAGCAAAAGCATTTTCATCCCTTATTCTCCTGTGATGGTTCTCTTGAGATATTTGAACTGAAACATGCTGCATATACATAGATGAATACAAAAATTGTATTCCTATGAAACTTTAACATGATGCAGCCTGGTTGTTGGAGCAGAACATCATCGTCATCATCATCTTCATTGTAATCATCCCAATTCCCAATTTATGTAAATTATGAATTATTGTATAAAGGAATTTGTATATTTGAATCTGGCGCGTAAATTATACCATTCGCCATATTTTTTGTATTTTGCTAATTCGCCACATTATTCGAATTTTTAAAAATAACGTAATATCTCTCAGGCGAACACAAAACCTGTTAGTTTCAAGTTGTATAAAAACCCTCAGTGAAATAAAGCTTTTATGATTCGTTGTCAAAACACCCTTCGGGGAAACTACTGCGTTTTATTTCGTCGTATTCGCTCTTCGTTATCGCGATTTCAATTCGTGTTAATTCGCTAGCTTGCATACGTTTGACAAGTCGGTCAAACATACAGCAACCAGGATCTACCTAGCCCTTAATAGAAGGCATCCTAGAGATCCCAAGGTTGACGGTCGAAAAAACCTTCGATCGTTCACTGGTGTTTGATTTCCTTCGCATCTGGATGACACAACATGAAAATGTTTATAAGCATATAAACTAGCTGTAACATCATAAATAGTGAAGGCGAAAACGGTTGCTGAACTGTTTCTTAGGACCTTGTTTTGTACTCGTTGATATTCTGGTGAAAATTATTTTATGAACGGCAGAAAGCATCCCTTGTGAAAGTTAGATAATAAGAAGTTTATTCTGTATCTACTAATTTTGTCCGCGAGTCATATTACGTATATACACACATAATAAGAGAATAATTTACGGCATGGCATATTTGTTGTCTGTGTCAGTGGCAATTTTAATGTTTAATAACAATAATTTTAAGTATTTGCGCTTAAAATATCATTACTGCTACTTGAGGAGTATAATTTCAATGGTTTTAGCTTAGGAAATACTCAAGAATTAGTATGTTAAAGACTAGTTTGTCTAAACCGACATAATATTTTTACTTGCACCTATAAGGGCAAGTATTGGTTTGCTGAAAATTTTGAATCAATCTTGGTATTTCTATATTTTTTTATTTTTTTTTTTTTTCAATAATTTGCGCGTGTTAAAGGGGATTTGAATACCCTTATACTAATTTTAGAACACGGGCGTTTTGTGGAAAGGGGAAGAAACAGAGAGAGAAAGACACAGTGGTATAGTTGGTTTGAAACTCAGGTGGTATTAAGTTTCAGTGAACTCACAGGGTGGCGTCCAGATAACTGGGGAGTATTTTTATTTTGCTTTTATTGTCGTTGCTTATGATTCACAGTATTTTTTTCCGTCTTCCTCATGTCATCATCACGATCAAGTTGCATTTTAGCCATATGACCACCCTACTGCCAGTGTTATTCCTTCGCAGTAGAGTTGACATAAGTTTTCGCAATTGATCGACTATTTTATTTATTTCATGCGAAATAAATAGATGATTCTTTACATCAGGATTCGAGCCGTTAACCTGCGTGATAATCGATGATGTTACCACTACACCATGGCCACTCTCATTACTTACTTAGATTTGAAAATGAAATAAAACGTACACAAGTTGAGCAAATGAGCCAACGTTTATTTTGTTCGATAGATAATTTTACGGCATTAATAATGAAAAATGATTTCGAGCGTATGACCACCACGGGAGCGTCTCAGGAACTGCATCTTAGAGCTTTTCGACCACTTTTACGGACATTTGAAGCCTTATCTCAGGAATGTTGTGCTCGGTGTTGGCTTCCAAGGCTGCAATCATTGTTGGCTTGTCCGTATAAACCAACAACTTCAAATACACCCACAGAAAATAGTACAGCGGCGTCAAATCACACGATCTTGGAAGGCAGGCCACAAATCCATTTCTGGAGATAATATTGTCATCAAACGCTTCCTTCAATAACTTGATGCATTGGTAGCTGATGGATCTTCCTCGCTTCAAGTCCGACAATTTTACTTATTTGATGGTAAAAAAGTGGATCAACTTCCAACTGTTCATCATCCTATAAAAAGGTCAAGGAACTGGAAGCTGGCTTCACGGCCGGGACACAGGCTCTTCAAAATAGTGAAGGGAACTCAATCACAGATGTACAGGACATTCTAGGTGTGTTTAAGCAGATTTTTCAGCAGCTGCTGAATGGGCATAATGTTAAGGGACTGGTAGAGCGGGAAGAGCGCCCGCTTCCAGTCAACGAAGAAGTAATTTCCTCTCTCAGTACAGAAGAGGTGTTTGAATAGCTCCGCTGGTATTCCATCATAGCCGGCTGAATTGTTGTTCTTCAGCTTTTGATCGAAAGTATGCCCGATAATGGTTGCATATCCCTGCTAAATGTCGCATGTAAGATCCTAATCAACGTATTGCGTGAACGTCGGAAGCCTTTATGCAACACACTAATAGGCAAGTACCAATGTGGATTCCGGCCCAGCAGATCAACTGTAGATTCAATTTTCACACTAAAGCAAATTTTCAAAAGTTTTCATTGACTTCAAAGCCACATACTCGTATAATAGCATTCATCATCCGCAGCTCTACAAGGCGATGGCTGAATTCAGCATCCCAACAAAACTGATCCAGATATGTCAGCGTGTCCTAGCGTGTCATTTTAGACGATTTCGCTGCAATTGATGAACAGGCGAAACAAGTTGGTCTTGAAGTGAACGAGGGTAAGACAAAGTACATGCTATCAACAAACAAAGTACCATCGGTCCACCGCCTTGAACAAAATGTCACTGATGATAGCTATAACTTCGTGATAGTTAAGGTGTCCATCTACCTAGGAGTCAACAGTAATTCCACGAATGACGCCCTAGTGGAGATTCGATGAAGACACACGCTTGGAAACTGTCGCACTTCGGTTTGGCGAAAAAAATTGGGTCAAAACTCCTTTCTCGAGAGACAAAATGCATGCTCTACTGGACTCTATCCTGCCAGTTCTTCTAAATGGATCCGAGTGCTGGACAATAGATAAGCAGGAGAGTAAAGTAAATTTTGGAGTCTTTCGGGCGAAAAATTATTCGTCCTACATTTGGTTCTGTATACGAGGAGGGCACATAGAGGAGAAGATACAACTGCTATACCAAGATGTGGATGTGTTTCAAAAAGTCAAAATACGACGATTACATTGGCTAGGCCACATCGAACGAATGGACAACAATGCTCAGCCAAGAGGATCTTCGAATCCCAGTCCCCAGATTCATGATGACTTTGAACTCCAGTTCAAAGACCAAGCGATTGAGGATGCCAGAGAGCTTGCTCTAAAAATTGGAAGCAGCGTGCCCGGGATCGAAGAAGATGGAAGGCTGCCCTGTCTCAGAGGAGACTCTTCAAGGGTCTAGAGCCCATAAAAAAAGTCCTCAGCTTCGGTTCTCGGTTATCATGCCTCCGTAGCGCTCTCCGTTGACCGTAACGTCATCCATCTTCATCTTCGAAAAAAAACGGGCCAATAATGCTGCTATTTCCACAAAGGTTTTCCGAACCCCATACGAGTATACGGCAGTTTTGCTTGTTTTCATAGCCGCCGAGATGAAAATGCGCCTCATCTGAAAAAAATATTTTTCTTAGTAAAATCGACATGAATTTCGAGCTGCTCTAAAGACCAAACAGAGAAGCATAACGAAGCGGGTGGTCATTTTGCTTCAATTCTTGACTCGGATGAACCTTGTAAGGGAATAATCCGAAGTCTTTATGCATTCTCCTCAGGCAAATGCGCCTAATGTTCAGTTGCTAAGATCTGTGGCGTGTTGAGGTTCTCGGACTTAGGCGCACACTTTCGGCAACAGCAGCAATATTATCGCTTGAGCGCACAGGACGAACACGAGGAAAACTTGTGTTATCAATTAGCACGCCAATCTTATAAAAATTCTTCACACACTTGCGCATAGAAGGCACGGTTGGTGTATTATTTCGATGGAAATTTCTTTTCAAAATTCTAACTATTTCAGCAACACAGCACTCACTTTGGAAATAACTTTTCAATATTTCCCAACGTTGTTCAAGCGTAAATCGATTCATTTTGCACCGCGGAAATATGATACTGTGTTTCTGTCAATTTGTTGACCACAAAAGAGCACAGTGTAAAAAAAAATAACACGTAATTTAAATACCAGCAGATGGCCCACCCGCTATAAACAACGTTAGTACTTTACTAGTGGCTGACTCAAAAAAAAAAAATTAATCTTTTCGAAAGCAGCTTTAACGATTTTGATCAAATTTCAAATTTAAGTTGGAGCAGGTTTTTGTCAATAAAAATAGAGCGATGGTACTTTACTTATTGAAATGATTCGGGCAATTTTGTTCAAAATCGATATCTAAATAATAACGTTTGAAAATTAATATAAAAAAAATTTATAATTTTAACGGTTATACGGTTTCGGATTAGTCAAATAATGAATTAAAATTTAACCTAACTTTCAATTTAGAATTCAAATTTAAATGTTTAATTTTGGTAATACAATAATAAATTTTTGGTAAAACGAAAATGTTGATTTTAGTAGCTTTTTTTTCTCTGTATGAAGTGGTTTCTTAGCAGTACTCAAAACTACATAGGTGAATGTTTGACATTTGAAAATAGAATCATTTATAACAAAGTCTAATGAGTATTTTGTTGATACAGGGTGTCCTAAAAAGGTGGGCTATCTACTTTTGTGATAGCAGAAAGACAAACATATTGACATTTTGTTCATAGCATTCGAAGTAAAAGAAGGGAACGGCATAAAAGTATAGGTCATTTTCATTCATTTTCAATGCATTTTTATTAAAATTCAATTCATTTTAACTTACTTGTTAGACAAACTTAACTATGTTATTATTTAACTTACTGGCCCTATACGGGCGCTCTAAGCTAAACCTAATACTTAAAACTATGTCTTGTGACGTAATCTAACTGAAATTCTTAATAATTTCATTTCCTTTTTTTTAAATATATTAGCTAATTTTCTCTCTAAAAACTACCTAAGCTACGTAAGTCGGCCATAGGAAAACTGCCTAACGGGCTATCCCGGATTGTGAGGGAGCGACGAAGGAGTTCCCTCTGTTTCGGCTAGCCACCAGAATTGTCCGAACTGACGTTCTATTTACGTCCTTCAGATCGCGACTTAATACCGCCCTACTAAACCGGAGGCACTCCACACTGCTGTGTGCGACATCTCTGTCGTAGTTGAGTCATCTATCCGTAGCTGTCCGAACAACATGGAAGATTAGCGGCACCGCCAATCTGTCCTGGATCAGACGTTTTCGAGATAGACGAATGCCTTAAAAAAAGTATAGGTCCATCCCATTCGTGTGTCGCACAGCACGAATGGCAGCGAGAAACTAGGCCAGGCCCTGTTTGGACTGATAGGGCCAAAATATTTATTTATTTTTTTTACTTATTTTTACTTGCTCCTAAAGTACTGTTTTCGCGAAAATTTTCGATCTCGAGATTTTAATTTAACTTGAGACGGCTAGATGGATTTTCTTCAAACTTTATATCTGAGTTCTACGTATATATGTAGTAATGCCCTGAGATGAAATTCAAATTTTCATTCTAACCTCAAAATAAACGGTACTATACTTAAGGCTTATATTTAAAAAATCCAATTTTCTCAAAAATTTCTACGATTTCGATAAAAATTCATACCTGTTGTCATATTGACGTTTGCAGTAACAAAGCGTACTAAATTTTTCGATAAATATTATTATAATAGAATAAATATGATATACATATTTATAATAAAATATTTATTTAGGACGTTGTTTTTTATTTTGACAGCAAACGTCGACTGATGTTATGAGAGAGTGAGAGATGTACCTAGCCGCGCGTAATTATACGTTTAGTTTTGCCGACTAGTGTTGACGTCTATAGTTCGATCTCAGAAACGTTCATTATTAAATTCAAAATTTCGCAGTCCTATATCGGACCTATGCCGAATACTTGTCTGCTCGTTTCAAAACGGGAAATGATTCTTTACACGGCCGATGCAATGCACTTTTTACTGAGTCTCGGTGAGTCTCATGAGATGCTGATGATAAATATTTGAAGATACTCGTAAAAGTTGACCTTGATTCGTGACGTGAGGCTGGAACTGTCTGAACAGAGTTTCGAAGTGACGTCGAAGATCGGTGTTGTTACGCCGTGGACACAAAACCCGCCAAGTACACGAATGGTTTCTCCGTACACCATTTCAGCCGGCATTCAAACTTTAAACATACATATAGTCAAAAAGTTGTTCAGCTTTTTAACGCATTTTTCGAAACTAAAATTTATTTTCAACTTTGCTTCAATAATTAAATTTGAACAGTATACATATGTGCCAATGAATAGTACACTGGAGCAAGCAAGCGCGACCCAGCCGTGCCCTTTATTTTTCTTGTAAAGCAATGATGAGTAACCACTACATATCAAAATACTCCGAACAATGCCTTCTACAACATAATAAAATTTCATCAAAGTCGGTCCAATATTTAACTCTCGCATATACCTTTTCCTTTCACTCGGCTTTAGAGACTTCAAAGATCACAATTCTAAGTGGTGGAGAAAATTAACCCATTTGGGCCTAAATAAAACTTCGCGATGGAAATAACAAAATTTCTTTATTAATTGGTAAAAACTATTATTGTTATAAGAAAATAATAAAGAAACAAAAAAAAAAATATATCCTTCATTGGAAAAAAAAGCCGTCCTCAAATGGAGACACTGGGCTTAAGCAGTATGAAAAATTTCAAAGCATTCTCTTTCAACGCATAAAGTTTGCACACACTTTTGCATTGCCAACGTGCTTTTTTATGACACACCGTACTAAAAACTAAAAAAAACTAAAAACTAGAAAACTAAAAAAACTAACTTACAAATAAAAATTACTTATTTTATGTATTCACTGATCACTGAAACAACTCCACAAGATGCGCGGCAAAATCACTTTTAACTATTTCTGATTACTCTTTTGTCTATTTATTTTCTTTAGGTGTCCTCGTTTGGGCACGGCGGGCGTATATGGGTTAAAAAAAATAATAAAGTGCACGACTGGGTCGCACGTACTTGCACCTACATATGATATATGTATGATGTTCATCTGTAGAAACTCAGATTTGAAATTTCTTTTTTTAAATCCAAATTTTCTAATTTCGAACAAAATCTATTCAGGCATAGCCGAGAAATAGCCAGTTTTTAAGAACCGTTAAACCTTTGTTTGGCAAATATCTGGTACGCCATCTGATAGCACATCCCCGTCGATTTTGATCAAAATCATTGTCGATTTCGAGAAAATAGATTTTTTTTTTCATTAGTCATTAGTTCGATTTCACCTCGAATGATGACCTGGAATGATGTGCTGGTCAGATCAAAACAAACACTTTTTGTTCCATGTCTACCCGTCTGTTTGTTCTCACATGGCTCGCTCGAGTATCACTCAATTATACCTATTGGCCGCCTTCTCAAGAATTTTCGTAAAGATTTTGATGAAATGTAACTGGGGGTAAGATATGGGAAGGAGTTTTAAAAATCTTTGAAATATTCTTCTCATACATCTAACTCAAAAATTTCTTAAAGAATTTTGATGAAATCTGGGTTTTGAGTTAAGTCGGATATGTAGATGTATTTGCGTAAAAACCATAAAAATCGGGTAAGGTTGGAGTAAGATATTGTGAGGTGATTTTGAGCCACACCTGTTACAACTTTTTCAAAAACGGCTTACTTATTTCGTGTTATATTCTCATGACTTGACAAATTTTTGAAATTTGTCCCTTTAATACCTTCGTTGATAGGGCGAAGGAGACGGGAGTGGCCTTTGCCTTGATTTGTAAGGTTTTCAGTTTAATAAGCTTTATTCAACAAAAATATTCTTTACATATTTGAATTCCTTAGAGTTCTAGTTTTTATTTGATATATCGCATGATGGGAAGGGAAAATATTTATTTGAAGTACATTATGCCCTCAATGTTCTCTAAAATCTAACCGTTCAAAAATTACAAGCATATGACAGACCGACGAATAGACAGATAGACACGTAAGTAATCAATTAGTGTTCCGTTTCATACCATTCTAGGATAAGCAGCCTAAATTCAAGTAATATTCACATACACCAAAGCATGCACCAGTAGCATGATAAGGAGAACATCAGATTATTTCGGATGACAATTATGGGCCAACACAATTGATTTTTTTTAACATACCTGTAAAACACAAATGATTATTGTTTATTGGTGTGATTCCACTCATCTGTCCAACAGGAAGTACTCAATGATTTTCGATTACGAACACGGCCGTAAACTAGACAAGGAAAGTGCATTTCGACACTAACAAAAAATTCTAATTGTTTAACAGGGAAAGATCATATAACACACATTTTTGAAACCAAGCAATTGAATATTTTAATACTCAAATTTAAAGCTTTCATGAAACAACGGCGAAACACGTACCGACTTGAACAAATTTTCACGGCAACTGAGTTGACGAAACTTGTTTGACACCAAAGGTGGGTAATTGTTGGAGACTTCTCTATCGTATGTCTCGTATAACACTTACAAATTTTGTTTACCAATGTGCATCTTTTGCGGTCAGAATTTAGCAATACCGAACGATCACTGATGTACGGAACACTAATCACACAAGGCCCGATGGTCAATAGATTTTCTTTAATCAACTTAATTGGAAGGCAGAACTTGCGTAATTCAGCAATACTAACGCCTCTACTCTTGAAAGGAATTCCACGAGCCAGTAAAAGTGAGTTCTTTCTCCTCAAAGCCAATTTTAAAATGTAACTTCAATCGATGGCCAGTATTCATTTAGCCGTTTTTTGATAGAAGCTTTTAAAAGTAAAATATATGTTAAATAAATTCCTACGACATAATATCAGTCGCACTTTCCCTCTAGTTGTGCAGTAGGTTATAAAATTGTATGAGTCTTAAACTAATTTCTGCCAATGGCAATCCAATTCTGACTTATAAATAAGTACTTATAAGTAGATCTGTAAAACAGGGATTATCGTCTGCCATTAATCTTTCAAACAATGTTAGCGATTTCTAATAACTCTATACTAAATGCATGGAATTCTATCAAGGTGGGTAGTACGCAACAATTAGGTACACCATCGACTGGCATTGTGGCACTTTTGACCTTGGAAAACTTTTGACCTCCAGCAATCTATTCTGCCGGAACATTTGTGATCAAACTTCGTTATTGTTTCGAACCTATTGCATGTAGATTTGTTTGTCATTCGTGTTATTCCACATTCATGTTAAATGGAAAAAAAAAGATATTTAAAAGTGTTTGGTGCACATGAAAGCAGGCTCTAAAGTATACATGCATGTGCAGAATGGGCAACTGTATTTATATTACGATTAAACAGACGGAGAGACGGGATAGGTTAGGTTAGGTTAAAGTGCCTGCCAGCTATTAACGCCAAGACACATAGTAGACCAGTGATAGGTCCGTTATGATACTACATGGATCATTCTTCTGCTTACTTAATCAAACCATTTGTAGCTTTTGTTGAAGCGAAGGAGGCCTTTGATATATTTGTAAGTGAAGTTTTCTTTTATGGGAGAGAGCTGGACATGTAAAAAGGAAGTGCGGCTTAGTTTCCTCCTCCTCCTCGACCAGCTTCTGCAAAAATCATGAGTAAACGCCAAGCCTTGTAGCGTGCTGTCGTTGATATGATGTTTTTCTTTAGACAGGATAAGACTTCCTTAATCGCCATTATTTCTGCCTGGAACACACTACACTGATTTGGAAGACGGAAGGAGAGGCTAAGATTAAGCCTGTCAGAGAAAACACCTTCACCTACCCCGTCGATAGTTTTTGAATCGTCCGGTCCGTGTAAAACAGAATTCAAAAACCCATCTTCCTCCCAGAAATTCCTATGAAAGTTTAACTTGGCTCTGGTGTAATCGATATTTTCTGGAAAAATTCTGAAATTATTCAAAATGCAAGCGTGGCCAAATTCTGTATTTGACCAAAGTGAGCTTGCTTTAAGACGAATAGCTGCACTAGCCGAAATTTGTCTGCAGAAAATGTCGAGGGGAGTCAGACGGAGTCGACCTCAGTGCTCCGCTTATACACAGACAAGCTGATTTTTGGACTTTGCTTAGTTTACTGAGGTTTATAGCTTTATCCAAGGCAGTCCACCAGACAACTACCCCGTACGTGAGGATCGGTCTTATAACCGAAATGTAAAGCCAGTGAATAATTCGGGGTTGTAGACCTCATTTATTCCCGATAGCTTTTTTGCAAGAGAAAAGAGCTAATGTAGCTTTCCTGACTCTTTCTTATATATTAGATTTTGAGCTTAATTTTCTGTCCAAAATAATACCCTAGATATTTTACTTCATTGGAGAAAGTTAAACTTATACCAATAAGAGAAGGAGGTTCAATGAATGCAATTTCATATTTTCAAAGAGGTCATGCTCTCCATGACCTTGGACAGATAGATAGATAAATGTGCTTTATTTTTCAATAACAAAGTTTTACAATACAGTGCTGGAAGAAAGTATAAAAATTCATGTTTCTTTGTTTTTCTAAGAAAAATGTGAACTCAAATAATAAAAAACTGTTCACTATTTTGCGTATTGACTGTAATGTTATTTCATGGAAAAGCGCTGGCTGATTACAAGTAACGATACTACAGATAATATCGCAAAACCATAAATGTGGCTGGTAAAAAATATAAAAATTTTCGCATTGAGTTGAGTTTAGTTGAGTGTGTAAGACGTGACGAAAGTCAGATCGAGATCATAATTGTGTAAGACTTTTCAAGATTATCAAGACATAATAATAATAAATAATTCATTGAAAACAAATACAGGGAACTGATAAAAACAACAGATCATTATGCCACGAGGACTTCATCTTAGTGAAATTGAACAGCAACGCATTTTGGACCTTAAAGATGCGGGATTATTACAAAAAGATATCGGAAAGAAATTAGGAAGATCTTCGAGTGTTATTTGTACATTTTTGAAATCTGGAATCGAAAATTATGGGAGCAAGAAAAGATCCGACCGGCCTAAAAAGATCAAAGAGGGAACTAAAAGATTGGTTCTAAGAGAAATTTCTAACACCGGAATTTCTTCCGCAAACGCAGTTGAGCGCTTCAACTTAAATTGCAGTTCCAGACTGGTTAGAAAGTGGTTAGAAAGTGCAAATCATTTGAAATATGAAAATATTAAAGTACAGCCACCCCGTACACAAAGTTGCTCGTCTCTCATTTGCTGAAAAATTCGTCCAATAGCCAGATATATGGAATCATATAATATTTAGTGATGAGAAAAAATTCAATTTGGATGGCCCTGATGGGTTTAATTATTACTGGCATGATCTGCGGCGCGATAAGAAAATTCTTTCAAGGAGAGCGGGGGATGGCGGATCTCTAATGGTTTGGGCAGCATTTAAAGACAACATGAAGTCGGAAATCGCATTTCTAAGTGAAAGACTAAAGTCCGTTGACTACCAGAATATGCTTGAAAATTACCTTTTACCATTCATAACACTTTCTGAAGATCAAGGCATCATCTTCCAGCAAGTTAATGCCCCGATCCATACTACAGGATCTACTATCGATTGGTTTAATGACTTTGGCATTCAATTACTCGACTAGCCTGCACTGAGCCCGGACTTAAACCCCATAGAGAACCTTTGGGCGATTTTTGCTCGAAATGTCTATGATAAGGAAAAGCCAAAAATAAGAACAGTTGCTGAATTGAAGCAGAAAATCATAGCATGTTGAGATGATATAACAACCGACACACTTAAGAGTCGTGTTGAGAGTATGCCTCGTCGTCTTCTTGATGTAATAAAGTTAAATGGCGGAAAAATTAACTATTAAAATCAATTATTAATTTGGAAAAACAATTGCAGCTTTTTATTTAATTCAAAATAACTTTTATACCGGCAGGTTATGAAGAAATGCAAAATTTTTATACTTTTTTCCAATGCAATTTTTAATTTTTATGTATTATATTAAAAACAATAAATAAGTATCCAATTATTTTTTCTCTAAAAAATAGAACGAAAAATGTATTTACGAAAATAAATAGTTTTTAATTTGTTCCACCTTTTGTTTTTTGATTATTTACAAAAATTTGAAATTTTTATACTTTTTTCCAGCACTGTATTTTATAAAATATAGTACAATTTAAGCAATGGCTTCGCCGTCTACCATAGATTGACAATCTTATAGTTCATATATGTACATATAAGTATGTATTTAAAGAACATTAATAAAATAGCAGCTTATGTTTTAGGTTTAGATTAGAAGTTTTCTTCCACAATTCTATTTCTGTAACTATAAGCTACGTGACAGTATGCTACTAAGGATCTCCAGTCACTACCATTTAACAGATGCTCGACTTCATTTCTTTCTAAGCGCTCCACTCCAAAATGTGATCGTCTGACTTCTTTCAAAACTGGGCAAGTACCTATAAAGTGTGCTGTATCTTCTGTTTCTCCTGAGTTGCATAGGCTACATCGTAAAAGTAGGTCGGGACGATGTGGCATGTAATTAAGCTTTAAAAGTTCTCCTCTTGCTCGCACAATGAATGATATTTCGAAGATACTGAGGTTAGAGTTCAGGTAGTTGATGTCTTCGTGCACTAGGTTTTTTAAATTAAGCGTGATTCTGAGTTCTTCGCCGCCGCGATGTGGTCTTCCGTTTATAATATTAAGCCACTCTCGATCACAGAACAACTATTACCTCGGATAAAAGTAAAGTCACCATATGGATCGCTTTGCTTCTGCCATTGAATAGACATAAATCAAAAGAATCGCATGTCTCAATAAGCTGTTTGCCCTTAGTGTCTAATGTGTTGTCTTTCGAATCTCTGCATAAACTGAAAAAGCCTTTTTTTTGAACTGCTTGTGATCGATGTTACCTGTTCCTTTCCCACTCGTGCATTTACATCTCCCAATATAAGTGTATCATTACAACCTGTTCTTAGCAGAAAATCTAAAAGTTCGCTGTAATCCGATCGCCAGTTGCAACAATTGATACATGCCGGTACAATGCTCATTGGTTTAATTCCAATTCTTATTTGCACTAATGATCTTCCGTCTTTGGACAGTTATGTCGCTAAAGCTATTGGTCGGTATTTATATAGAAGGGGACGTTTCATCGCCCGTTTCGGAATTTGCTGAAAGTGCAAATACGATAAGAAGAAGTGCTTACGCAAAGGTTTGGACATAGTAGAAGAACGCCACCTTAAGACAAGGGGATAAATCCCATCTGGCCCTGCAGACTTTCTTCTATTGAGATAAATTATTGTTTTAATATATTACATTACGACTGGCTGTGCAATCTACATATGTTGTGTGTGTTGTGCGTGTTATAGGAAGCAGAATGGTACATGTCTCAGGATTGGAGTGATGAGATCTACTCGTAAGCATCTTCATGAACCATTCTAGGGCTAAATTTGTTTTTTACTTTTACAAAAATGGTGGATGCCGTAGTTCAGTGGTTAAGTGCGCAATCACACTAAGCAGGAGACTTAAGGTTAGAGTCCCAAAAAACTCTAAAAAGTGTTTTCAAAGCCCCACCTCGCGCGAACGTCTGACAAACACGAGAAACTTCTCTCAATCGAAAAAAGAGTGTTTGACGATAAAAATTGAGGAATAATAAATAATTTTTGCAAATTTTCAACTATAAATTATTTCTCTGAAGTTTAGGCCAAATTTCGTTTTAAATTCCTGGGCTAATAGCAGGTGAATTTGTTACACAATTCTGAGTAATTCGATTTTGATCTGTTTCAGATCTCCTTAATAGTCTTTCTGCCTTTTAAAGACGAAGAGTACGTGACTTGCAAACATCAACTTCCCCTTCTCTACTCGCTGAGAAGTTTATGTAGGCCTTTTTTAAATCTTTTCGTAGCACAATTCCGACAAACATTCCAATAACACGTCTACCCACGAGAAATTTTAATTTCGACATCAAAGTGAAACAATTTTCCTTTATGCTTAACCAGCGGGAAGTCGTTTGTTTCGCAGGACTTTAGTCCCTCAACGTAATAGCCTTACCTTATTAGGTATACTTTGCATTTCAATTACATACCTCAGGAAGTCTATTCTCCTTATCTTTGAAAATTGTGCCTCCTTAACAAGTCCATAAACCAAAAGGAGACGTCATGTTCGACAAAACTAAGCCCCATCCCATGGCACACGGCGCTACAACAACCAATTACCTGCTTAGCGGGAATATACTAATATAAAACACACACACACACGACAGACACCCCGAGGAGACACCATTTTCCTACCATTCAATCCTCAAATATTGCCCCAAATGTCGTTGGAAAATATCCCACAACTACAGCAATTTTCACCCAACAACAAAATGTGCCACCAGAGTAAATTATCCAAATACCAGATGTTGGCAAAAGGGAAGACGAAACAATCGCTTCCCACACACGAGGGTCCTTTTCGCACAAACGAAGCAAATCCACTTGTCAAGACGAGAATGGTTGGTATCCTGTACCAATCTCCCTATAAAGGAACAGGAAACGTTAAGAAGACTCACAACGACAAATGACAGTGGAACGGGGTTATTGTTCAAATTCAACAAATCGTGTGGTTGGTTTCGGATTCATGGCATACGTACGAGTAATATATTTAACAGGGATAGTCCTTCGAATTTATTTCCAAAGATACTTGTCCTTGAAAGACATCATTATGGTATTACAGAGTTTTATGGACTGCCTGCCTGCCAACCCACATGTATAACATTTGGGTCAAATTCCAAAATTTATAGACAAAAGTTTTTTCAAACTAGGGGTGATGGGGTAAAATCAAAATTCCAGGCACCACATAATCGATGAGGTACTGTGTACGAGTATATATGTAAATTACTTTGTTGGTCAATAAGCAAGCATATGGTTGTGGTCACATTTATCCTTTCACCTTTGATGCCATTGTTTAGGGTTGGGTCATTTAACTATCCCCTAAATAAACTATAACTTCCGCCCCCATCATCCACAAAGAAGGGATTCCCTAATAGAAGCGAAAGGAATTTTAGTCACGTTATAATAGGTATGTTGTTAACCAGCCTACCAGGTTGGCATGAATGACGTCACAACACCATCCTCCATCTGAACGGGTTGTGGAATTCATTAGTGGAAGCTCGATTCAAGGACGGAGGTATTTATTATGATAGATGCGATGAGAGCTTAATGAAGAATTATTTATTTCTCAGAGCGCTACATGTGGGAATCTAATTAAGCCATCATGTGGAGCACAGGTTGAATGATGAATCATCTGGGTGGTGAAAATTAAATTGAATTTTCGCTATTGTTAACTCCAATTAAGGATAAACGTTTGTATATGCTTTATATGGATGGCGTAAAGAGTTTAATAACAGTAATTTAGAATTTCACTTGTTAGATGATTTTTCATCCTGATATGGTTACTGCAGAAGTAGCGATAACTTATCGTCACCCACAGGTGTTCAAGAAAAGTTATAAATGAACTGATTTTAGAAATATGGATTCATATGATACGTTGTTATTAATTGTGTGCTTTAGAATTTGTAATTTAAATAAAATAAAAAGTATTCAAGATTTCAATGAAATTTGTTCACTGTTTTAAATGTTGGACTATGCCATTATGTATGAAATAAAGAGTTTTTCAATAAGGACATAACAATTTTGTATTTAATTAAAATACTGAATAATTGAGATATCGGGCTGAAATTTATTTCAGGGTGTAGTACATATGTTAGGTTTAATTCGATCTCATTCATATGACCACCGCGAGCACGTTTGCAGCGATCGATTCTTTGGAGTCAATTTTCCATTTTCACCACTCTTCCAGACATATAGACCGGAACGTTGGCAATTTCTCGTTCAATATTGTTCCTGATCTCCTCTAAAGTTGTTGGCCTGTTGGCATAAACTAATGACTTCGTAACCCTATAATTTATCGGCGTTAAATCACATGAGTTAGCTGGCCATTCGACCGGATCATTTCTCGCTATTAGACGATTACCGAACTACCCCTTCAAATGATCAATTGTTAGACCAGCTTTGTGGCATGTGGCACCATCTCATATCACTCATGTCAAGTCCATCCAATTCTGGCCAAAAATAGTCTTCCAACATGGCACGACAGCGAACTCCATTGACCGTAACATGCCGATCATTTTCATCGACGAAAAAATATGGTCCAATCACACCTCCGACAAGAAATCCACACCACACGGTCACTTTTTATGGATGCAATGGAGTCTCTTGAAGCACATGTGGATTTGTTGCTGTCCGTCCAATAACGCATATTTTACTGGTGGTGGTCGTGGTGGCCGTGGTGTAGTGGTAACATCATCGCTTGTCACGCTGCAGGTTCACGGTTCAAATCCTGATGTCAAGAATCATCTATTTATTTCACATGAAATAAATACAAAAGGCGATCAATTGCGAAGCTCATGTCAACTCTACTGCGAAGGCATAACACTGGCAGTAGGGTGGTCATATGGCTAAAAATGCAACTTGACCGTGATGATGACATCAGGGAGACTGAAAAAAATACTGTGAATCATAAGCAACGACAATAATAACATAAATGCTCCCCAGTTATCAGGACGCCACCCTTGGAGTTTACTGAAACTTAATATCAGCTGAGTTTAAATCTTTCTTTCTCTTTCTCACACTTTCTACAAACGCCCGTGCTCTGAAATTATTTAAGGGTATTCATATCCCATTTGGCGAGCGCAAATTATAAAAAAAAAAATTGACAAAGCAGCTTCATCGCTGAAGATAATTTTTCGATGAAAATTTTCTTCAAACTTTTGCAGAGCCCAATCGGAGAAGTTTCGGCGCTTCAAATGATCAAAAGGCTTCAGTTCTTGAGTTAATTTGATCTTGTAAGGGTGTAGACCAAGTTCTTTACCCTAAATTACAATGCGGACTGAGAGATTCCCAATTCCTGTGAACGGCGTGGAATCGACTGATTTGGCTCATTTTGAACTGAAGCTCTTACGGCTACGATATTTTCGGTACTTTGACCGGTGTGTTGTCTCACTGGCATTGGAACATTCAATAGTGAATATGTTGAGTCGAATTTATCCACTATAGCACACGCAGCCTGTCTGGTGGGACAATTATTACGACCGAAAATTGGAGTAAGCACTCTTAAAGTTGCGACCACTGACTCAGAATTTCGGTAGTAATTTTTAATAATTTCCAAACGTTTCTCGTTCGTGAACTTAGCCATGATAAAAATTTAAACCTTGACTGACGTTTTGACATTGACAGATGTGGGATTATATAAAAATACAAAATTGTTATGTCCCTATTGAAAAACTCTTTATAACATCGATTAAATGGCCGTCACGGGAGTTTTTACAAACTTCGATTCTTGTAAGGTAATTTTCTGGCTATTTTGCGGCCATAACTTCACAGATGTTGGTTTTTAAATGCTACAAAGTTTGGGAATTGTTCGCATAGACATGGTCTGTAGCATAGCCCCACAAAAAGAAATCCATCGGGATCAGATCATACGATCTTGGTGGCCAATTGATGTCGCCAAATCTCGAAAATTAAACGACGGGGGAACTTTTCGTGCAATAGAGCCAAATTTGCCTGCGTTGTGTAGGGCGTAGCCCCGTCCAGTTGGAACTACATATTGCTCATATCAACGTCTTCAATCTCAAGTCAAAAAGTTGGTTATCATTTGACCATAGCGCAGACAATTCACCGTAACAGTGACGCCTTTGTCCACAGAGCACACCATCAGCTGCGGTGGATGCAATTACCTCTCAACGATCACATTTGGATTCTGGAAAAATTGGGCGATTAAGACTACCATAATCTGTCCTTAAATCGCGATACACAGATATTACAAAACTTCTTTTTTTTAAGGAAATTTCCAAATCCCGGAGCACTCAGCCTCACACGATGTCCAATGTACTACCAAGCAGAACTCTTTTTGATGTAGTGGTTGGAGAAACTTGAATTTTATTCGTTTATCTTTTATGCTCGGGTGGCTGCGGTTGCTGTTCCCCATTCGCGCTTGAATCTGAACAATTCGGGTCACAAGCGAACACACTACCCACTACACCATATCCACCCTCTCTACAGAACTGTTACTTTTTTACAAAGATGTAACAATTTTAGTGCATTGAACGGTAGTTTATCGATCCATAATGTAAAATGGCAAGGCAGGTACTAACTACCTGTCACTATTGATGACAGGTGCATTTGACAGATGCTATATGGCAGGGACGTGAAATACCAACTTCAAAATGAATAACACTTTACAACCGTTATTACAATACTACGGTAAAGGACTGGAAAAGTAGAGCGACTTTTTGAGAGTAATGTTAACGTCGGTTAAGAAAAATTAAACAACTTCACAAGCTTCTGCTAAGAGTATTATCAATTTAATCTTTTCATCTATCATACATCTATGGTTGTTCGCTATAGAAAGCAAGTAGGTTAACGATACCCCAACATATGATATTATATTGTAGCATAATAATAACTACGCCCCCTAAAAATATGACGCAACAAATTCCGAAGTGACTTCATTCTGGCAGAATTTTGGTTCGAACTGTCCTTTCATTCGAGGTTCGTGTCTGGGACGAAGTCTCCACAGCTCATGTCAACGAAAGAGACGAATAATATCAGGGATAAAAGGGAATTATAACTGCAAGAATTATTTCTCTTGTTCCAGTGGTCGAAGAATTTGCTAGAAGTTTCTGGCTATCAGAAACTTCTGCTATATAAGGACAGATGGCGATCAAAAAAAGACACAGTTGGTTTAGAACCGTGGCGAAGAGATTGGAAAAGTGATAATGGGCGAAGTTGTAATTTGGTGATAAATTGAAAGTTGAGAGTAAACAAGAAAAAGTAATTAGTTTGGATTTGTGAATTAAGTAATTGGAAGGAGATAAAGTGATTTGAGAGGAAAGAGACCTTGTAAGAAAAGAATTTGCAAAGAATAGTATAGTGTGAACTTGAATTGTTCTATAGACTAGAAAATAAAGAAATAAATTTCACAGAATATCGTTTTATCTACTCGAGCCGTAGCTTGCATATTACATTGGTGTCAGAAGCGGGATAAAACTTATTCTGTGAATAACTATTTCCGTGGTGTGAAATTGCACAAAAAAAAAAAAAAAAAAACGATTTCTGTGTTGAGTTAATTAGTTGCGCAAAATGGGTCGCAAATTGGGAAAACTAACTATAACTCAACTAAAGGCAGAACTCAGTAAGCGGAACCTCGACACAACTGGGGGAAAAGATGCCCTGCTGATTCGTCTGGAAGAAGCAGTAACGCAGGAAGGTGAAAATCCGCACGACGTAGAGTTTGACGTGGAAGAGGAACCAGCGAGTACAGCAGCCGACCCGGGTATAACAAGTCTGCTGCTGCAACTTAAGTTAGTCATGGACGAACAAAAGAAAGCAATAGAAGATCAAAGGAATTCTCTAGAACTTAAGCTGGACGAACAAAAGAAAGCGATGGACGAACAAAAGAAAGCAATGGGCGACCAAAGGAATTCTCTAGAACTTAAGCTGGACGAACAAAAGAAAGCAATGGACGAACAAAAGAATTCTCTAGAACTTAAGATGGACGAACAAAAGAATTCTCTAGAACTTAAGTTGGATGAACAAAAGAAAGCAATGGACGAACAAAAGAATTCTCTAGATGCTCTGGAAAGTAAACTTGATGAGCAAAACAAGAACTTGGAATCCAAATTCGAAGTGATCGAAGAGAAAATCGAGAAGGTCGAGACGCAACTCGAAAAAGTCGAAACTAGATTCGATGAAAATTTTGAGAAACATGAAACTCAGTTCGGGAAGATAGAGACTCAGTTTGAAAAAGTAGAAAAGCAAGTCGAAAATCTTGCTAAGGAGCTCAGCAACGTGAAGAGACAGAAAGCACGGGAATATTCCACTGACGGTCTGAGAAGAAAGGAGGTGCAGCCTCCTATCTTCGATGGTCAAACATCATGGCCAATTTATAAGAGGCTTCGAAGTGCCCACCTGAAGCTCAACCCCAAGAAGTGCGCCCTGTTTAGAGCGGAAGTCAAGTACCTGGGACACATAATTTCAGCGAAAGGAGTGAGAACCGATCCGGAGAAGGTCGAAGCGGTGAAAAACTGGCCAGTCCCCAAAGACAAACACCAACTAAGGAGCTTCCTGGGCCTAGCCACCTACTACAGACGGTTCGTGAAGGATTTTGCCGGGATCGCAAAGAACCTGCACCAGTTGACGGAAAAGGGAAAACAATTCAAATGGTCAATTGAGTGCGAGAAGAGCTTCAAGGCACTTAAACAACGGCTATGCGATGCCCCGATACTGGCTTACCCCACTCCCGGGGAAACGTTCGTTGTGGATGCAGATGCTAGTAATGTCGGGGTAGGAGCCGTACTCTCCCAGGTGCATGACGGCCAAGAGAAGGTGGTTGCGTACTTCAGCAAGGTGCTCTCTAAGCCAGAAAGGAACTACTGCGTGACAAGGCGGGAACTTCTAGCTTTGATCTTGGCTACGAAGCATTTTCACAAATACCTCTACGGGAGGAAGTTCGTTCTTCGCACAGACCATGCAGCCTTAAAATGGCTATTACAGTTCAAGAGTCCTGAGGGTCAGGTCGCAAGATGGATCGAAAGGCTGCAAATCTACGACTACGAAATACAGCATCGTAAAGGAAAACTCCACTCTAATGCGGATGCACTGTCCCGGAGACCATGCAGAACGGATTGTAAACATTGTGCGCGTCAGGAAGAACGGGAGCTGGTTTCAATCCAAAGAATGAGAGCCGAACCTATCGCCGGCTGGAGCGTAGATGAGATCCGGAACGCTCAGAAGGAAGACCCGGATATCGAGCCGATTCTGGCCTGGAAGGAGAACATGGAGAAACCGGATCATCAGGACATCTCTCACAGAAGCCCGACCTTAAAGGCATATTTTGCGCAGTGGGACTCCCTCCATGTCCAAGAAGGTGTTCTGAGAAGAAAATGGGAATCCTCCGACGGAAAGTCGTTTGTAATGCAGCTTGTCGTACCGCGGACGAGGGTCAAGGAGGTGTTACAGGAAATGCATGGCGGGGCGACCGGAGGCCACTTGGGAGTGAATAAGACGCTAGAAAAGGTACGAGAACGTTTTTATTGGTTAAAAGCGAAGGAAGATATAGAAGACTGGTGCAGAAAATGCGACGTGTGTGCAGCTAGCAAGGGTCCGAGAATCAAAACTCGAGGTAAGATGCACCAATACAACGTGGGAGCACCTTTTGAACGAATCGCCATTGACATCGCAGGACCCTTTCCGGAAACCGACAATGGTAATCGGTATATCCTCGTAGTGATGGACTACTTCAGTAAGTGGCCGGAAGCGTTTCCGATCCCTAACCAGGAAGCCAGAACCGTGGCGGAGCAGATCGTCTACAATTGGGTTAGCAGATTCGGTGTGCCCTTGGAATTGCATTCTGACCAAGGGCGGAACTTCGAGTCAAGAATCTTCCAAGAGATGTGTCAACTACTCGGAATCAAAAAGACAAGGACAACCCCGCTTCATCCACAGTCGGACGGTATGGTGGAGCGTTTCAATAGGACTTTGGACGAACATCTCTCGAAGGTCGTAGGTGACTACCAACGGGATTGGGACCGGCAGATTCCCTTGTTTTTGATGGCCTATAGAAGTGCCGTGCATAGCACTACTCGACATACGCCGTTCGAAATCTTATTTGGTGGAATAGCTCGTTTACCCAGTGAGGTGAAATTTGGATCTCCTACCAATGAGCCCAGAAATGAAGAAGAGTACGTGGCGGACCTTAGGGAAAGGCTTAGGGACATACACCAAAGGACCAGAAGCCAGATTAAGATAACGAGCGACCGCATGAAGACCAGGTATGATGCCAAGGCAACAACGTCAGGATTCCAGGAAGGAGATCTGGTGTGGCTGTATAATCCCCATCGCCAAAAGGGGAAATCACCTAAATTACAGCGGAACTGGGAAGGTCCCTACAGAATAGTAACCCGCATCAACGATGTTGTCTACCGCATCCAGCGAGGACCGAGGGCCAAAATGAAAGTGGTTCATGTGGATCGACTGAGTCGATACAATGGCCGAAATGAGGATGCACTTGTTCGGGACGAACATGTCTAAGAGGGGGGCAGTGTAGCATAATAATAACTACGCCCCCTAAAAATATGACGCAACAAATTCCGAAGTGACTTCATTCTGGCAGAATTTTGGTTCGAACTGTCCTTTCATTCGAGGTTCGTGTCTGGGACGAAGTCTCCACAGCTCATGTCAACGAAAGAGACGAATAATATCAGGGATAAAAGGGAATTATAACTGCAAGAATTATTTCTCTTGTTCCAGTGGTCGAAGAATTTGCTAGAAGTTTCTGGCTATCAGAAACTTCTGCTATATAAGGACAGATGGCGATCAAAAAAAGACACAGTTGGTTTAGAACCGTGGCGAAGAGATTGGAAAAGTGATAATGGGCGAAGTTGTAATTTGGTGATAAATTGAAAGTTGAGAGTAAACAAGAAAAAGTAATTAGTTTGGATTTGTGAATTAAGTAATTGGAAGGAGATAAAGTGATTTGAGAGGAAAGAGACCTTGTAAGAAAAGAATTTGCAAAGAATAGTATAGTGTGAACTTGAATTGTTCTATAGACTAGAAAATAAAGAAATAAATTTCACAGAATATCGTTTTATCTACTCGAGCCGTAGCCTGCATATTACAATATATAAATCGATTTTTCACGAAAAGAAGAAGCTAATATAAGTAAATTTAGGATCCTGAATCCATTTTTTATTTTTTTTGCTTGCTTCTAAACCCATTTATAACACATTTAGTTTTATTTTACACGTACTAACTTCAAATTTGCTACACCAATTTGAATATAATTTACTTTTCTGGTTAATACGCTCATTGTTTGGTTAATAAGCACAAATGTAAGTTTTTGCAAAAAAAATTACGGCTATGTACTTGCTCCATATGTATGTTCTGCACGTTCTTGAATTGTTTAGATTTCAAATTTACGAAAAATCCATAAGAGGCTTAACATTTTTTGACTTAATTATCAATTTTAAATGAAATTGTCTTAGCCGTAACCGAGATATGGCCAATTTACCTAAGTAAACTACTGCTATTTTTTTTTTTTTTGCTAAAAAATGGGTACGCAGTCTTGCGATTTGAATTTTTATCGAAATCGAAATAGCCGTTTTCGAGAAAATTTAACTTTTCCGAAATTGGCCTTAAGTAAAGTACTCTTGATTTTGAACTTAGAAGGAAAATTCCGATTCGTCCTCTAGGCATTAAACCATAGATCCCAGGTATTAAATTTGAAGTAAATCTGTCAAGGCATTTAGGCTGTAGTCTGACGGTCGGGCAGGCGGACAGATTTGCAAGACCCACGTTTTGAGTTTTAGTTTTAGTTTTAGTTTAGTTTAATGGTTCAGTCCACGATCATTGAGCAGAAGATTCAAGGTTCGAATCCTAGAAAACATAAATAATATCTGATAGTCTCACCTCTTGCGAACGTCTGTCAAACGTCCGAGAGTAAAACTGTATGAAAAGCTTTTCTCAATCGAAAAAAATTGCTCTTCGGAAACTGTAGGTCCCAACTATTCCTGTAGCAATCAGCACGAGTGGCAAAATATGTGATGTTATTATAGTCGTCAAATCTACCTTATCATATGCGGCAGTAGTCTGATAAACAAAGAGTAACGAAGTCACTACAGTTAGAAAACTGGAATGAATCTGCGTTTCACCCCACTATATTTCTCAATGCTATTCTGGGCTTACCTCCAGTACAAGTTGATATAGAAACGAAAGCCGGACTTAACCTGCATAGGCCTTTCCATCTAAATAACTTCGGCTGTAAACATCTCCCTCTGCTACAAAGCAACGAATTCAGCTTGCCATTGGATGACACGCTGCCTTACTACTGCCTTTTTTTTGCGTAATGAGGTGATAATCTTTTAAAGACGAAACTGAGCCCATACTCAGTAAGAGTGTTGGATTTCAGCCCACTAAACCCACTTCCCCTCTAACCCCTGGTCCTCGCGGCACTGCCGTCAAGCATTTCATCGCGAAGGGGGTCTTCAGCCTTATATACTCGGCTCGTTCGTGTTGGCAGGAAGTTGTTCGAAAGGCGCAGCATACTCTCAAGGTATTGATTCTGTAAACCGCCTCCTTCTTTCTTCTGTACGATTTCGTCTTCATGGCACTTGCCCATATTTGGGAGTTTAGGTCCTCCAATATTTGGCGTGATCCTTGCCATGGAAGCCGTTGATCTTGCTGCTTTCTCAGCTACGTGTTGCAGGTGTTGCTTAAAAGTCAACCTTGCATCTATAGTACCGCCAAGGTACTTCAGCTCTAGTTTGGAAACTACAACGCCCACTGTTACTCTTGTAGTCTCCATAACTCGTCTGCTGCTGATGAGCACTACTTCGGCCTTTTCCTCTGCTAGTTTTTGTTCCATGCTTACTAGCCAGTCCTGTACCATACCGATAGCTTCATTACTGTCATGCTCCAACTCCTCCAGTAATTTGGTGACTACAACAATCGCTATGTCGTCGAGGACCTCGAGATTCGAAGTCTGAGGATGTCGTCGTACATTAGATTCCACAGTAGTGGACCTAGTACGGAGCCTTGGGGGACACCGCCTGTGACGTTATACTGCCTCATTCCGTCGTCGGTACAATAGAGCGTGCCTTACGGAAGCCATATTGGCGGTCTGCCAAGCCTCCCGCTTCTTCGATCACGCTTTTCAATCTGTCACTTATTATGCGCTCCAGTATTTTGCCCATGGTTTCCAGCATACATAGAGGCCTATACGATGAGGGATCCTGCAGTGGTTTATTACCTTTTGGTAAGAGGACAAGTCTTTGCATCTTCCACTAATCGGGGAATACTCCTTCCTTGAGGCAGACTTTGTATACGTCTGTAAAGATGTGTGGGCGCCAAATAATTGCTGCTTTTAATGCAATGTTTGGGATTCCATCAACACCAGGTGCTTTTTGATCCTTGATGTTTTTGCAGGCGTGTAGGACTCCTGCTGCTGTGACGAGAGGTACTGGTAATGGCCCCGTCGTGGTTTTCCTCTCCATTCGTTCCTTTATTCACTGTTGTTGTGGAAAAGCACAGAGACCACGTTTTCAAGAAACACTGAGGGCGAGGGATTTCTGCCACCCTTCAACTTTATCATAATCACTTGATAGGCTTTTCCCCACGGGTTTTGATTGGCTTAATTGCACAGTTCTTCGAAGCTTCTTTTTTTACTGTTTTTAATTGCAGCTTTTAAGTTTCTTAGGGGAATTATAAATCTCTCGTGGAGTTCTTGGTGGCTGCTGTGTTCCCCGGAACGCTGGTACAAGCGGCGCGACCTGTGAGAATCTGCGCGTAGTCAGACGTTCTCATCATTCCACCAGTATACGACGCAATTTTGTCGTTTTCTGCTGTATGGAAGCGTCACAAGCTCTTGTCACTCCTCTCGAAAGCTGCTTCGCTTTATCGGCAGCAGGTCCGTAGAGGGATATGTCCTCCGTCATCAGCTGGAGTACTTCGACGTCTAGGGTGTTAGGTTTCCACCTTTTCTTCTGCATCTGTCTCCTCCGCTCTCCTCTATTTCCTGTATGACTGGTACGTAGATGAAACTTAATTGCCTAGTGATCGCTGTGCATGTATGTTTTGCTTACTCTCCACGCAGCATCTCTTGCCAAACATGTATGTACTTACAAAGGTGATGTCCACTATTGACCCTCTTCCGTTTTTGCTGAAGGTCAGCACGTTTCCTGAGTTTAGGAGAACTAAGTCCAACGACGCAAATGCCTCCAGGAGAGTTATTCCTCTGGTGTTTGTGGTACGTGAGCCCCATTCATGCCCCCACGCGTTGAAATCACTTGCAATGACGACGTGGCTTCTTCCTCTTGCAGTGGTTATGATGTTGTCGACTATACTTTCGAATTCTTCATGTGTTATGCTGGGAGGGGCGTAGCAGCTAACAAACTAAATGCCACTAACTTTGGCCACGCGTAGAAGTCACTTGCAATGACGACGCGGCTTCTTCCTCTTGCAGTGGTTATGATGTTGTCGACTATACTTTCGAATTCTTCATGTGTTATGCTGGGAGGGGCGTAGCAGCTAACAAACTAAATGCCACTAACTTTGGCCTGCCTGATCGTCATCTTCACTTCGAAGACTCGTTGGCAGCGTATCCATATCGCGGCTTTGCCTGAAGTGTCCGCCGTCCATATTCCCTCATTCAGCTGCTTGTAGAGCTTGCTGAGTATAGCGATATCCGCATCGTACTCTTTGCCTACTGTGTAAGTAGGTTCTGAGCTGCCTCGCAATGGTTAAGGTTTAGTTGAATAACCTTCATGTTCGCTTCTGGGAAGTGTTCACCGCGAACTAAAATGCAGGGCATCTTATGCTTCCAGTACTCTGCTTGTCGCTATGGCGACTTCCTTTACAGAGCATGCATACCGGCTCTGATGAGCAATCCTTTGCCTTATGACCCTTTCCACCGTATCTGTAGCAGTGTTCGGACCGGTTTTCGCTCTTGCAGTCCTTTGCACAATGAACAAACCCGAGGCATCGGTAACATCTTTTCAGGTCCGGTTTTCCTCTTAGTCGCCAATTTACCCAGCCGATTTTGATTCTTCCTATCGCTAACGCTTTGTTAGCTATGCTTGCTGGCAAACTTACCACTGCTGTCTGCGTCCCAGCATAGGTCTTCCTCATTCACTTTACTGCAGTTATTGGTATCGGCTTTTGTTGGCCGATTTGCTCTGAGAGGGCTAGAGCGACCTCTTCCTTGGTCGTTATTTCATCAAGATCCTTTAGCTCTATTGTGACCTTATGTGTCACGGTCCTGACTTCAGCTTTGCTTTCTAGGATCTTCTCCACTTTTTGTTGGAAGTCCGAAAATTTAGCATCTACTGTTTCATCTACAGCAATAAGTCTCCTTTCACGGTCTTTTGGACGTGGTCAACATTTTCTTCCACCTCCTTTAGTGAGGGGTCTGTTTTTACCTTCCGCAGCATGTCCGCCTAATAAAGATCGCCTGTTGCCTTTATCACAAATGCATCTGGACGGGTTGGTTTCCTTCTGTGCCTTTCACGTCACTTCACCTCCTCACTGCTGCGCTCCGCTGGTCAGGCTAGGAATTTGGTCCAATTTTACTTTCACCTCAAAGGGTTTTTCCCTGCTTTTGGAAAAGCTGGGACCAGTGGGTTCGGTACTGTCCTGCTATTCTGCTGGTGTTGTCTTTTCCGGAGATCTGGAAACCAGCGAACTCCTTCTAAATGTGTGTGCTAATACAGTAAGCTCCTCTTCTCCTTGAAAATAATTATTTTTTTGATTTATTATTTTTTCTGTATTTTTGTATTTTTTAGGTGATTGATTGTTTTGGTGTATCATCTCTATTGAGTCCCCACTCAAAGCCGCTATCTCCGTCCGGATGTGTATTCACCTCTATGATTCCATGGTTATCTATGTAGGCAGGGAGGCCATGCAAGAGTTGACACAGAACCTTATGGGTGCCTATGCCAGAACCAGATCGGTGCTAATCAGGAATGTTGCATCTGAACATACACCACCAACTTAACGACGATGTGACGGAGAACGTACTTCGAGGCCTGCCAAGGTTTTAACGGGACGGGGATAGTTGCATCATTAACCTAAGAGCCGTTTCAATCAGATTTCACTCTAACTTACTAAGGTAACAGAAAACTACCGTCGGCCCACAGCAATCAGGTCCAATCGATGGTCCGGTATACCGTAATTAAGGCCTTAACGGGCTCGGTGTTAATGCCTAGTGTATAGGCTTAGTATGCAGTGCTTCACGTGATATCTTCGTGTTTAGAGAGTTCCCCCGTCGCCACTCCTTGGAGTGGGGGGAACCTGTTTGTGGACGACATCGACTCGTCCTGTCACAGAGAGTTCATAGGGTTTCTGAGACGTTTTCAGCCTCACCTCTGGAGTAAACAATTTACAATCGGCACAATGCTACTTTCCGTAAGTAATAGTAATAGTTATAATAAAAATTAGTGATACTAAGATTGATCAAATTCCCGAGATGAAATTTTTTCACGAAAACAATATTTATAAACATTTAGGCGGAAATAATTCATATTTTGTATTGTTGCTCTGGAGTTAAGAGATCACGGAAATCGACGTCTTTCAGCTTTCTGGTGGTGCGTTGGGCCATAATCCGCCCCTTAACACAGCTAATAACATTTTTGAAATGCACTTTTCAGTAAGTTTAAATAGCTTCAGCACAAATATTGATTATTTAGGTTTGCTTCCTCGCCTACTTTACTACGAGACAAAAACTTTGAATGACGCAATCCCAACAAATTTGTTTGAAATCGAAAAAATTTCTTGAAGGAATATATTGTATAAATATTAGTGTGTTCTACATTTATCCAACACACGCCCACCTTTTGAGGGCGGATTATTTACAAAAAAGAAAAAAAATTCTTGGTGGTGATGACTGGTGATGGTTTTCCAATAAATTTGTTTGAAAACCTAACAGCAGTGGTGGTAAATAATGTACTCAACTTTCTTAATAGATTCAATTTTAGTCTATGAATTTGGCTCAATTTAGTGCCAGCCACCCCAAGTAGTATGCTGAAAGCTACTAGTGGCAAATTTACTCTGTAATAGTTCTAAAGTAGTCTTACGTGTAGCTTTAGCTTTATAACTGCTATCGTTGCTGATAGTTGCGTTAAACTAAAAATGCTCTAGAGCCTTGTTTTGGAACATTTTTAGCTCTACTATTTTGTAGGGCTTTCAGTCCCATATACTATGTGTTCTATTAAGGAGTATTCACAGCATAACGAGCTGCGAATGTGCGAACTGCAACCAAACATAGTACTTTTATAAACACAAAATTGCAAATTTTACATTTGAAAAAGAACTAAGTTCAATTTATTTATTAAAAACTAAATTTAAAAAGAAATTTTCTAAGAAATTAACAATCCGGTTATATTTTCACGAACAAGAGAATTCTTTTTGAGAACTGTCAACTTTAATCCACAAATGTTGAACACATTCCACACTCTGGCGAATTAAACATTCGCTCGAGTTTAACTTCAGAATTAATCTGTTTTAATGGGTCAGACCTCATAAAATATCTGCAATATCAATTAAGCAATTAACAATCATTTTTAATTTTGATACATAGTTTGTAACATAAATAAATAATAACAATGGACCCCCAAAAGCACTTTTTGGGCCTTAAGTTTTAAGCTTGCAATTTTACTTTCTACAATCTGAAGAAGTTCAAGTGTAAAAATTGTTAAAATCCGCCCACACCAACACACCCACTTTAAAAATAAATGCCTCAATATTTTTGCTAGAAACTGAAATATATAGTTTAGGTAAAATATGTAGAAGTTGACTTTTGAAGGTGTTTCACATATTGTTTTTTTCAAAACTACATATTTACGGTAATAGTTAAGGCTTATTGTGAACATCTCATAAGAATCCGTGGACTTCGGTGACAAATTTGGGAGTCACCCACTTTCTGCTAAGAAAAAGTTGTAGCAACAGTTTTGTGTTAAGATGTCTTTAAAATAGCGGAAATATTTTCTGTGTAGAAATTTCAGAATTTCGTAACGCCACGCTCACTTTATTAGGGGTGAGTTAAATGACGAAGGATAGGGTATCATACGATCCGTTCTACAGGTTGTAATTTTTCTGCATGTTTTCTTCAATATTTTTTGACTTGCTCCCATTGTACACCTTTCTTGTTTACAAACACAAAACAAATGTCAAAATTGGCGACTATTCACCAACTTTTGCTTTAAAGTTGCTCTTTGAATTGTTTTTTTTTTTAACAAATAGTGTTAAAAAATTGTAAAATATAGCATCAAAATTTATTTAGAAATAGCAAGTGGCGAAATAGTCTATTAAAAACCTGCGTAAAGATGATAATATGTTTTGCTCTTTTACAAGGGAGTTCGTAACAATCGGATAGCCTAGCCTAACTTCCCGATTTTCTTTGTTAGGTGTGACAAAATGGTTTTCGAGATAATGGCGGAAACCAGAAAACACCATTATTTTTGAAACCTTCAATAACAAAGAACAGACGAGTTATTTTTTTCAGTTCTTGAATAATTTTAAAAGAAATGATGGCCCGTAGCTACTACGAGTACGGGAAGCTCGTACACATATATCAAGACTGGAACGTGGAAATTGTGAATAGACTTTCAAATGGCGACATGATTTTAGCAACTTTCAATAATAGCAACGAGTTGTTCTAATACAGTTTACGGTTTTAATAAAGGAATCATAATTCTATTATAAAGCTTGTAGCTCTGGAATGTATTAAAATTTAGATTGCAATGCACTCAGCTCTTTACAAGCATTAATTTGGCTTTACTTGACTTGACAAAATTTTAATGCCACACATATTAACTGAAGTTAGAAAAAAATTCGTTCATAAATATGTGTATAATGTTTTAAGTGCATGGATGTAACGCCAACAAATTACATTTTAGTCCATTTTAATAACCATTTACTTAAGTTTGTCATGTTGTATGTCTTTTAGCATATCAACTACAAATTAAATATGCATATTTATTGAGTTGTTTAAATACATATGTATGAATGTACCTACACAAAATGTCAAATGAGCAAGATAAACTTTAAAAAAAAAACTACAAGCTCTAACAAAAGCTTCATAAAAGCTATAAAATGGTTTTAACTCCTCAGATTAGCTTCATATCAGCGGTACAATAGTTCTGCTAAAGCTCCAGTTAAGGCTATAAGCACAGATAATAAACTACCTACTAATAAACCACTATATATTTACTCGATTGAATTCGAAATCTCCTTTGGAGTACTTTTTGGGTTAAATTTGCACTTTCTAAATTTTTATCTGGCAGCACTGCTTCCAAGCAGAACTTCTATCCATTATATAAGCCACCCAAAGAGCTCGTGATGCACAATAATTTCCAGATTCCGTTCGTCGTGTAAAGTTTCATGAAACAAGGACTAGGCCCAATCCAAGCTATTTATTTGGCTTGTCGATTAAAATAAAGCTAACCTGTACGTCGTGATTTCAAGTTGTTTAATGAAAAATACAAACTCAATGCATTACATGCATTCTTTTATTTAAGAAAAAAAATATATTTATATAAAATTCTTTTAATTATATCAATATTGCTGTACACTGTAATGACTTTATATTTATGACTAATATACATATATACCTTTGCAAAGTAAAGACACAAAGTTATAAACTAAAAGACAAACAAAAAAAAACAACCTAAGGCCACTTAAATTCAAAGCTCCATACATCAGAGACCGTCTGCAGAAAGTCATTGTTATAAAATAACTGAATCACCCTGTAAATTAAACCTGGAACATTTTCCACTTGTGTAAATTTGTGATCATCAATCAGTTCGATCGCTTTTACAATCAGCATCTTCACGTCGTTAAATTTTTTGTTAGCCAGCAACATTTTCATTTCATTGAATGACCGAATAAATTCTTGATTCGGCAGCGTCGTATCGGAGCTGGAAAGAAGTGCAAAAGGGCTTTGAATGGGAGAATTGAAAATACTTGGATGCTGTAACTACCTTGTATCAGGGAAGAGGGAGAAAATAATGCACGAAATACATCTGGTGAGGACTTTTCGCCTAAAATGAGAATTATGTCAACATGTGTACTGTTAGAAGGGATGAGTGAAAACATTACCGATTGCTAATGCTGTCCTTCTTAAAGCCAATGACACCAAGCAGACCCTCGCCCCATCCTTCAGTCTGTGTGGATAGTACATGGAAGTGGCGTGCCAACATCAGAAGCGGTTTCTTTGCATTTTCGGATTGAGAGAGAATTTTACATCCACTGGATATAATAACTCCCCAAACAATAGCTATTCGAGGTTCCGTTTCAACACTGCTCAGAGGGAGAAGAAAATGCAATTGTTTTTTCTAAGGAGTACAGGAATACGTACTTGGTCTTGACATGTTCCAGCAACTGGCAAAGGTCCTGCAGGAAGGTAATTTTCTCTCCAGGGTTGGTTAGCTTCTGCATTTTGTAAAGAATATACGCATGGAGCGATAGAAAGTATTGAGCCCGCAGAAAAGGCATGACTTCCAACTTATCGTAGGACATTTGAAGAGATTTTACCAACGCCATCCACGATGGAGAGTGCTCTTCTCGGGTTACATCTAAATGGATTCAATTTGGTTTGAATATTAACCGATTAGGTTTAAAGTGGAGACTTACCAGAAACACGGAAGTAATTTATGATCGTGGCCTCCAATAGGATGTAGATGCCTTCAATGAATGCCTTGGAATGACCGAATGCGTTCAACGTCTGGCATAGTAATGGACTGCCTGGCTTGCATTTTGATTGCCAATCGATAAGGATGTCTATGAAAAACCTAAGACAAACGATAATCAGTAACTAACGATAGTTATTTGCTACTAGGGCTTACTTTGATGTTTCTTCGCTTTGCGATTGCATTGAGACGATAATTTCTATCATAAGATTCAGTGCCTCCTGATCGCGTTCCTCTTTGGTTGTGCACACGCTCGATACAGTTCGTTCCATGAGATCCATTAGCTCTTGCAGAGCTCTTGAGAATGCCCTAAAGCCATCCTTTGTTATAATAAGCTTCTGATATTTTGTAGCACACATTCGCAACAAACGAACATTGGATCTGGCATAGAGAATACGTTTTGCAGTCGCGTGTGTTATTGTGCCGCCTGCAGCTCTTTCTGGCATCATGGCCGATGAAACCTTAAGCAAGCTGTTCAAAAATTCAAAATCAGTGAAATAAATTCAGTAGGTTATTAGTGGACTTACTCTAAAGCGGCCCTATCTGTATAGTTACTTTCTGAAGGCAGTTTCAATAGAATAGATGGTTCCACAGATGCCAGAATCCATTTAAAGAGATTCTCCAGATCCTGATATTCCACAAGATACCACGGATAACCAATAGCATCCTCTAGGATCTTACTCGTATTCGTATGCACATGGATATTGGGTTCGAATGAAATTTTTACAAAGATCGTCAATAGACGCGACGTAACTTGCGTCTGCACTGTTGCAGGCCAGTGGGAAAATACCCCCTGCATCCACGCGTTCCAATCGATTCTAAGGAAGATGTGGCCAAGCAAAGCATGCGATTCAGGGATAAACTAGAAGGAATGAGTTTATTAATGAACTGAGACAAGAGAAAAAACTGATTACCTCTTGTAAGCTATCGAATAGAAGATTAATATGATTTGGAAGTGGTTTGAATAGCTCCCATGGTAGTCTAACAATTCCCTCATGAATTGGCTTTCGCACGTATAGTTCCATATTTTTAACAGCATAGTGATGGACATAGAAACTAAATGTATGACCCAATATTGATTGAGATACTGTTAAGAAAAAGAAAAACATATTTTTGTTTTTTTAATTTTAGTTACGGGTAAATTATTTCCTTACCTGGAAGATTTTCCAAAACAAAGAGAATGGAATTGATAAAAGGATTAATTATTATCCGACTTGATTCCATGTGTACTGGACTCCAGGGATATAGAACTTTTCCATTCACTATTAGCTGACGTATCCAATTTGGAGATGACTGTTGAATTTCTTGTTCGGTGTACGCGATAAGCCAAGGAACATACATTTCAATGAGGGTTGCGAAAATACAATCGCTAACTGCAAAAAAACAAAGCACAAAATCATATATTTCTTCAATAGTATCAATTGCGTATCCTGAAAAGCGTCTCAGAAGAAATCTATCACAGATTCAAAGTATATCGAGCACTGGGTCACTTGTCATCCGTGTAAAGGGACAAAATATAACAATGACCAGAGTCAAATTCATGGATGTCACTACCGTTGAGGAAGGCAGTCCTCATTTTTATGTAGTGGTAACAAGAACATATTATGCCGAGAAAGAGCCACGAGAAAGAAACTTTGTTAGTCAGTTCTCAGCCCACATCCAAGTGGTGTCATTTGTAAGATTTTTTTTTATAATATACCTATGAGGGAAATTAGGACGAGGTAAGAACAGATACTGGGGCACATTACCTACTACTTTGTCCCATTATGAGTGTAAGGGCATCCACCACGCTTACGTGCCATCGTTTGCAATTCCTGGTTGTGACGCAGGTCCATTCAGCTCTTTCCCAATTGCTGAGATTCATTTTCGACTGTTATGGGCTAAGTTTTTTTTGGGCGACCCATTCTTCTTTCTTCTGATATATGTAAGTGGGTTCAATTGGACTATGAAGTTATCACCACATTTATGGTCAATTCCCAAGTGCTGCACCTATGTACATAACAGCACAATTAAACGGAATAGACGCAGGTTGGCACTTAAGCTGATTGCTCTGTACTGCTTCTACAGATCTTGAAAAACGTACTGAACACAGTCTTTTCTTCTGCGATTCGACTGTCCACGTCAAATTCGGTACCACCGTCAAAAGAGACAATACTTCCAGGGTAAAGGAGATTTTATATTCTCTCAACCTGTCGCCGAGCAATGTTTGCTTGTGATGGTGAAGGTTTTTCAGTATGGCACGGAAATTCAATTTTGGCGGTTTCTTTATGCGATAGGCTGCAAAAATCGGAAACGTAGCAGTGGCGAAAGTAAACAATCTTCTCGGTCACCACTTCGAATCTCAAATTGCTCCGACAGCTTACTCCTATGCAACAGACATTTAGTGTCCTTGACAATAGCCACCAGATTGTCCGGAATGCCCCTCCTGCGTAAGGTATGCCATATGTTTGTACTATCGAACGCCTTCTCTAATCAACGTTTATGTGGTCAAAGTAGTAAAGCTCTTACTACATTCGAGAGTTATTCTAGCTTTTATATTGGCGGCTACGGGAAGTACACAGATACCTCTCCAGTTATCACACTGTTAGATTGCACTAATAGTGTGCAGGCTGTACACCTCACAATTCGAAGAAATAAAGAGGACTCGTCCAAACTTACGGCGCGAAGAATTCAATTGCAAATATTTCATGCATTGCAATTCACTTATCCAACTTGTTGCAGAACAATAGAATTCTGAATTAGTTGAAAAAAACGCGATGGTGCGCAGTCATTTAATCAATTAAGTAAGTAAAGAACACTATATCCAAATATCTACGTGGAAATTTTCACTAACACACAGGTGTTCAACATCCTAAATACGTACCGTTTTTAAGTTTCATAAACATTGTAATACCACATATGTAATACTTACTTTGATCAGCCAGTAGTCCAGGATAACCAACTATCGCAGTGGTTACCACAATATGACTGAAGCAAGAGAACCACATTGCTAGTGGTTTACAATAGTCCTTATGCTTTGGATATAAACCATGAAGACCATGGTGCAGTCTTTCTTTTTGGAAGTGTTTCGCGAATAACATTACAGTATCTGTTGCCTGTTAAAGAAAAACTTGAGTTCTTACCCTCTATCTTCAAATAACTTTAAGCCTCCTTACCGCTTTAAGATTGAATAGATTTTGATGCCGTGCAAACTCCGCCGAAATCGTTTGCACTTTTTCTTCATCACTATCCACAGCCAATTGATCACAATTGAACTGTTTGAGCAACGAATTCAAAAGATCCAACAGCACTACTGGCATAAGTTTCTGTTCCGAAACACCATCTAAGACCAATTGTATCACCTCACCATAATGTTCAGGGAATTCATAGTCGAAAATATACAACAAGTGACGTCGAAATAGGTCCTGCAGAATGTCAGCATTCGGTTGATTCCAACTCTCCAACCCGAAGAGGATCAACTTGAGTAGTTGATTTATATCAGCCAACTTTGGTCGGAATGCTTCAAGCCAACCCGGCAAATCGAACTGCAAATACTCTTATGCCAACAAAATCCAAGAAAAATCATACCACACTCACCTTGGAAAGAAGGACGAAAAGTATCTTCGTATCACAGCGTTTCATATGGGAATCAATTAGAAATTTATACATCTCGATGAAGTACTTTGGACCGGTTCGATATGGTACAAATAGATTTGATATGATTTTCAGGAGATCAGGACGTTTCAGCGCTAGCTCTAGGATTCGTAAACCTTCAGTGTCATGGTTATCTTGGATGAATACCTTAACAGAAAAAAAAAAGTTAATGAATGATCTTTATAGACTACATCGCAATGACTTACGCCCAACTCAGATAGAAACGTACTGCACAGGTCATTGCAGGGCGGATACTTCATCATCACTTCATTCATGCTCTTCACAATATCATAGAAGAATTGTATTCCAACTTTTGTTACCTCTTTGGAGTATGTTCTCACAAAGCCCGACTCAACTTGAGATGACACCATAAACCTATCGAAAGGGTTAAAATAAATACAAATTCACAACAAGTACCTCTATAAACTGCGACTGAGAAGGCAACGATTCTGACCTGACATCTAATAACCGTTTAAGAAACGCTTCAAAAAACCATCAAAACTCCAAGATGACCTCGAATTTATTTTTTGTTTCGTAGCAAGCAGAAGACGCAACACCCGCTGACGTTTACCGAAAACCTTTCCACCACTCACAACATTATAGATTCCCATGTATATCAGATGAAAGGTGATACCTATACCGTTATAATTTGTTTGTTTTTGTAGCATTCAAGAGGCGTATTCATATATTAGCAGATTATATTACCAAATTACTGAAGAAATGTTGTGCCTCTATCGCAATGTGATCGATATATGGTTTGCATAAATGCCCAAAGGCATTGAAAGATAATGGGAAGGAATAGTATTAGATAAACCGTTTGTGAGTTTTAAAAAATTGTGAAAATTTCTAGATACCCAAGTGAATAAGGTGAAGATTGTGTACCTAGTTTTCAACCATTTATTTCATCTGTTGAAGGGTAGTCGCAGAGATAATACAAGCTCTTAGGAACCTCTTAAGACCACAAACAAATTTTGCGGTTTCAATCCGCGGGAGTACCTTTTAATATTGATGTATATAAAGTTTCTTCAGCTAGGACAAAGTGTCTTCCTTGGTTGGTAGTAGTGGCCCTTCCATCATTGTAAATTATTCCATCGGAATATACAATAGTATGTGCTCAAGTTTACTGCATCATTATCTTGCAAGTCTTTTCAGCACTTAATAATCCAAATAACATTATTTTGGCGAATACCATCCACTTCGAAATATCTCTGCCAATCTCTTACTAGCTTTGAGTTAGATCTTACGACTTGCAAGCGTCTGTCGACATTAAGTAGAAAAATGTAAATAAATACGTACTAGCACGTTTACCCTTGAAAAGAAGTATTACAACAAGTAATACGTGTACACACCCACCAAGATGAATGATAGTGCTTCTAAGATGAATTTGACAATCGGGTTGAAGTGATTGCCTATTACGATGTAAAGTAACGAACATAGAAATCCGGACAGGGTAAAAAAATTATTTAACTTCAATTATCTTGAGAACTAGCAGGTAGTTTTTTTGGATTCTACATAAAAAGGCGTGATTCTAGTTAATTTTGTAATAGTTCATTAAAAAAAAAGTAGTTTGAGTGAAACTTGAAATAATTTTATTAATTTGGAAAATAAAAAGAAAATGAATTAGAAAACAAAAGTTGAAACAATGACTTTAAAAAATGAAAAATTAAGTGTTCGTGATGTAGCGCGAAAATTGGGATTCAGCAAGTCGTCAGTGGCTGCATTCATCAAAAAATTAGAGGCAACGGGCTCATTGCAAAGAAAAAGGGGACGGGTCACAGAAGAAAGACCACCAGCGCTGAAGTTCGGCTTTTACAACGAATAAGTTTGCGTGATCGATTCAAAACTGCTGAAGATTTAAGGACAGACTTTGTAGAGGCTGGAGGATCAGAGATAAGCTCACGGACTGTAAGACGAAGGCTGCCTTGAACGCAAGAAGACCTGCCAAAAAACCATTTCTAAATAAACGAATGCGCCTAAATCGTCCCCAGTGGGTCAAAGATCATGAAAACTGGACCATAACGGATTGAAAAAATGTGATCTTCTCAGATGAGTCCAAGATCAACATATTCGGCTCTGACGGAATACAGTACGTAAGGCGAAGAATCGGAGAAAGATGTAATGATGAGCGCATGACAACAACCGTGAAACAAGGAGGCTCAAGGAAGATATGGGGATGCTTTTCCTATCACGGCGTTGGACGGCTGGCTCTAATACTCGTAAATGGAACGGTGAACGCAGAAAAATATAAAAAAAAAATTGGAAGACAATCTGTTACCATCTTTAGAAGAACACTTATCATACTCAGATGATTTTCTGATTTTCCAAGACGATTCTGCGCCTTGCCCCGCGTGAAATTGGTAAGTGCCATTGTTTTTACCTTCCCCAAAATATTAGCGAAACGTTCGTAAAGTTTTATTATTGTAAATGCATTTTTTTAATCCCAGTTCAAAAATGTTCTAACCGAGAATAGTATTGCAACATTGGAGTGGCCTGGAAACAGTTCTGACCTGAACCCGATTGAGAACCTTCGGTCCATATTTAAGGCTTAAGTAGTGAAGAAGAAGCCACGGAAAATAACCGAGTTGGACAAATTCATTAAAAAAGTGTGGTATGAGGAAATCGCACTGGATACTGTACACAGCCTGATTACATCAATGCTCGACCGGATAAAAACCGTAATAAAAAAAGAGGGACTACAAAGTATTAACATCTTCAGTTCTCGGAAGTTTGAGAAGCCTGTTTCCTGTAATAAAAATCATAAACTCGAGCATGCCTGAGTATGTCTGAATTTCAAAACTACATTGACGAAATGCAGAATTATGCCAAAAATATAGCGGGTCGTACACAGAGAGCCATAAATCAGCGGAAAATAGCGCATTATTTTACACGAATCTCTAAATTCAGCACCGTAAACTGGTAAATTATGGACAAAATTTGGATGCCATGCTAGTGTATCGACGTTGCAAAGAGTGATAAACACTTTCCCACACATAAATCCCCGAAGAGTGCAAAAAATCATTCTTTAAGCATCTCTTTTCCAAGGAGGTGAAAGACTTGGAAATTAAAAGGAACACAATTGGTTGTTTCGGATGAAAAAAAGTTCATTTCAGATGGCCCTCGTGGCTATAACAATTATTGCCGGGATAGAATGAAATATTTGTTGAAGAATTGCACAAAGAAGAAAACACGGTACACAGGCAGGAACCGAACCTGCGGCAAACTTTGTTTTAGCCACCATTGATCTACGAACTGAACTATCCGTGTACGTCTTCTTCTATGGTCAATTTCTCAACATCACTATTTTCCTATCATGTGTTTGTCCCATGTTATTAGTTGTAGGTGATTAAGAACAGTAATTCACAGACAGCCAAGTCGATTTCGTTGTACTAATTCATCAAATAATGTCAGGCCACATGCATTACTTGTCTAATTGGTCTCAAAAATAATTTCTGTGAGTTGAAATGCGCAAAAAATCAAAAACGCAAATACAATAACGAAGCTAAAGCGGAGCCAAAAGTAGAAGTTCGGTCAACTTCAGCTTCGCAGACCGCTTCAGCATTGTGTTCTAGCAGTCATTCTTGTAACCACTAAGAAGGCTATTGAATAGCAAAGCTCTCTCATGGAAAATTAAGGGATCTTGTATGTATAAGTCCTAGTCTGGTTCTACGGTGCATAAGCATGGACTTTATAAAAAAAAAAAAAACGGATGAAAATACCCTCGGATCCATTGAAAGACAAATTTTCCGAGTGATTTTCAGGCCCGTTTGCGTTGACAGAGTATGGGGGGAACGAAAAATTATACGGCTTGTACAGCGATATCGATGTTCGAAATCATAGATGGTTAGCAAATTAACTATGCGGTAAAATAAGAGCTCTCCTAATGTGGCAGGACTCAAATGAATAGATACCTCAGATAACTGGAAGACCTAGCTAAGAATTTAGCTGGCTGGCGAAGCTAATTCAGGTCCACTACGAACTATAATTCATATTTGAGTCAATTACGTCATTTTTATCTGCCTTTACATGATGCGGTCTCTGCACACTGAAATCTTTTCGATGTGAAAACTTCTTAGGCCTTTTCGGGGCGGAATCAATGCAACCGAAAAAGAAAAAGAAAATTAAAAGTCAGTGGTGATGATGAGAAATATGTAATGAAAAACATTTCATATTGAGACAGATTTGTCTTTAGAGTGAGAGCTATGAGCATCTATGGCCGCACGATAAAATCCATTTAGATGAAGAGATCGGTGTGTTATACATGCCGATAACACGCCTTATGCACCAAGCTTTTGCAAAAAGATATAACCTAATATTCTTCATCAGCATCTGTGAATGTGAATGTTTTTCAGCACGCTGACATCGAACGTATAGTAATTTTCGAACGCAAACATAGAAGACAAAGAGCGTGCCAACAACTGAAGCTAGGGGCGAGTTTGAACGATAATGGACTTATTTGGGATAAAGAATACAAAGCATAAGGCTCAATCCGGTACACCTTACAAATCATTGTTGGATCCGCACGGGATGCATTGGATGTATGCCTTACACTAACTTTTTTTTTTGTAGAGCTATACAAAATTACGCATCTTCCATACATCGTTTTGATGTATCTGGCATAGATCTTACATCATTTTTTTCTTATTTGCTGCCCGTTTCTGTTCACTGCTCACCTCACTAAAGACTCAGCGTACTTTTTCATGCAATAAATTAGTGAAAATCATATAATAATCTGTTCAGTGTTTTCCAAAATTAGTGCGTTCATGCAGAATGGCAGACAAGGCGACACATATTTTTATAGAATGTAGCGATGATATAGAGTCCACTCGCATACAGGAATGGAAGAGTAAGTAAGTAATTTAATAAAAAAAGTATATTGACAAACCTGATAACACTTTCAATCTTATCCATTGACATCGTCAATTGATCAACATTCTGTGCTAACATCTCAGCGGTGAGTTTGTTATATCTCTCTCGGTTCATGTCCAATTTTCTATCTACAAGCACTTGTTTCGTTGGTATTTCATACTAAAACGAACAACACTTACAGCATCTATCCTTAGTTCTATTACCATCAAGACTTACCTCAACTTCAACAGCACCCGGTCGCAAGCACTGAGATTTCCGAAGTATCGACGAACACTTGACAAACGATCTTTCTTTGGCAGATAAATTCTGATAAAGTATTTGAATAAGATCTTTGAAATTTTGATTCATAGCATTCAGTTCGCAAGTGGTAAGGTTAAACTTTCTGAAATGAACTTAAACTGATTAATAAACGCTCACTGGATAGATTGAGTGCTTAACCTACTTGGCTGAACTATCGAGAACTTTCAGGTCCTTTCGCAAATCGTTTAGAGTTGCATGATCTACACCATGTATTGGTCGATTAACAATCTTAGATGTATCAAATGAAGGCGCATCCATGCGTTTGTCATAAGACTTTAGATGTGTCTTTATTCGCCCCAAAGGAGTTGTTCTTGGTTTTGGCTGTAAAGCATTACGTAAACGTTTTGTCGATTTTGATCGCAAACACTTTCTACACCACAGATCGGATTGATGTCTTTGTCCTTTTCGAATTTCCGGTAGATATACCAGCTCAGTCCAGTGTTGCTAGAAGTAAATTACAGAATACAGATGAGACAAATGAAATGGAACAAAATTTACTTTATCGCAAATTACTTACTGTGCTCCCACTTAAAATCTCTTGCAACTTCTCTGGATTGTACTGTGGCGGCAAATTGTGCTGATCCTTTGAAATCTTATTTATTGTAGTCTCTTCCAACCACAACGAGTAGGTTCTCATTATTCTGAAACAGTAACGGCATCAGAAAACTAATTTCAAATTAAATTTCCTTATATACTTGCTACAGTTGTTATAGAAATAATTCAAAGCATCATCATCGGTTGACTTCTCAGCGTAATAAGTTTCAGCGGCTTTAAGATTCGCTTTGATTTTCTTCATAAGAGTCACATTGTATTCGTAGAATTTATCCGATACACCATACGTACATTGAAACCTAAAAATAAAAAGACCTTATAAGAACAATACGCATTCATATAACGCATTCAACCATCAGCATACCTCTCCTCATCTGCATGCAATGGCACTCTTACAAGAAATAGAATGAAAAATTGTTGCACTAGCAATGGCAAAGCCGGATGACTACACTCAATTGTTGATATTAAATTAGCATACTTGTAAATCACTAGATTTTGTGGCGGAAATGTTGTAAATTTTACAAATGATGAAGTTTTCTAATAAAAACCAAGAAACAATTCAATCGAGTAAGGTACTTTATTCGAAACTATGATACAGACCTTCATAATAGACTCGAGATTAATTTTGTTAGCATTTCCGGCAGCAGACAATTGTCGTATGAATTCTGGCCAAAATTTGGCCTCTTGCAGGTCAAATTCTACCTCCAGTAACAAAAGTGCAAGCCAACCGTGATTTGTTGCAATTAGATTAGGGACACGAGTTTGATTGGAGCCCAGAAACATTTTCAAAGTCGACAGTTTATTTCCCTTCCAGTCGTCACAATCCTTAAAAGTGCAAAAATAAGAAATTAAAGCTATTTAACTATGATGTTCCGTAAATGGGGCACTTAGCCCAAAATAATAATTTTAATTCGGTTATCAAGATTCAAGGATTACCAATCCATTGTTAGTGGTGGTACCTACCATTATTTTCACTTCTCAAATGCAAACGTATCTTCGATGAACCGAACTAGAATGCCAGTACCGCATGGTTTATTGCTGCTGGCAAGTTCAAAATAGAAAGAGCAATTCGTCAATCTCCTAAAGCTATCCCAATTAACAAATTTCCGAATACATACCACGCCTCTCAGAAAGAGTGGTATCTAGAACTTATGAGAAATAAAATGGTTGACATAGTTCAGTTGTTTTTTCCGGAAGAAGTGATAATTGCCAAACTGTCAAAGAGGGGTGACCAAATGTTTATCACCGCAGCATTTAACACTCTTAGATCTCGCGTACGTTGCTTTTAGTTCGCTGGCAAAAGGTGTTTGGCATCCGTCAATGTTTGATCTTTACGATGTGTACGGTCTTACTTGTCGTCTAGAACTTGAGGAGTGAGATTCAAACACTTTCTTGTCTGGGTGTCTTTGTCTTTGTCGCGTACAATTATTTTCCCAAACCGAAATGGAATTACTCCCCAGGATCTCCACGAGGGTGTCATTTGTGGAAATTCTGATTGCTTTTGTTCTTCTTCTTTTTGGGCTTATGACCCCCGAAGTGTCTTCTTCTATAACACTGTAGTTTTCCGCACTCGTCAATCCTGGCGACATTGCTTCACTCAAAAGAGCTTAATATCTATCTTAGCTTTTCTAGTTATAGTACCAAATACTGTATAATAAAAAAGGAAGGAGAGAAGGAAGGAACCCAAGTGTTTTACCAAACCAGAGAAGCCGCGGTTTCCTAGGGTCAGTCGTCGTCGCTGAGAATGCCTGATGATATCGACACCGTCAGAGTATATCAGCCGTTGGACAGACTTCCGTGTTGACACCAGCTATGCATACTACCTATCCCAGCACGAGAATGAGAATGAACACATCCATCTCCTCGTCGAAATTCGGCGCACGCTTGGAATAACTAACTCTGAAGAATTATTTCCAAAGTAGATTTGTTGTATTGCGGAAATTTTGTTGATTTTAGATCTGGCTGGCTGGCTAACATATGTTTTAAATGTCCACACAATATGCTGAATAGAATCGTGTACGTAACGTAGTTCTTACAAGATGAAGCATACACCTAATATTCCAGTTATAATGTATACTTTTGTCCATCCACATCTGAATAGTGCACGTGTTTTACGAAAAAATCACTTCCGCCTGCCTCTCAGTGCCTATATTTCCGTCATTATTGCGAAGAACCTGCGTTCCGCGTTTAAAGCCAATTGCCCTCTTGAGGTGCACACTAAATAATTCAGCCTGACTGGAATAGTAGACGCTACTACTTCGACTGACGCCTGACTCCAAAGAATTTTACTTTAGTGAAATTTGTTTTCTACCACGAACGATCTTCCCTTATATTCAGTCGAGGTACTAGGTAGACGGACATCACCGCGTGAATGTAAGTTTAGGAGTTGGTAGACAGTGCGTCTTCATAGAATGTCATATCTACCCTTTACTAAGGCTTAGATACTAGTCGGGGACTATAACTTGAATTTTCGTAGCTAACTGAAAACTTTGGCTTACAAAAATAAATATCTTACCTTATAATAACAGCGAAAATATTCCTTTGAACTGCACCAGGCATCTGGAAATTGATAAGCTATTTTCAGTATCTTATCAATTAAATACAATACGATGGTGTTTTGCCAATTGGGAATGTGTGTCAGTGCTTGTAGCCAAGCGTTCACCAGCAACAAAGGTGTTGTCAATCCATAACTGCAAACAAGAACACATTTTACTACTCCCACAACCATATCTTAGTTTAATGTTACCCATAATAACCGATGATCTGATGTTGAATCATATTATCCAACAACTCCAAAACTGGACCAATCGAATTTGAAAATATCATGTCCTTGGCCATTTTCAAATAAGTACGATCAGCGTTCAGTAATTGTAAGAGAATTGCCTGAAAGCTAAAAAGGGAAATTAAAACCAGAACTCTTCGAAAATCCTTCAAACTTACCCCTCACACTTTGCTAGAGTTTCTGGCGCTTCCAAAAATAACGGAACAACCAACTCAACACATCTAATCACTGCCGCATGCCGATAATCATTCAGCAAAAGTCTCATCTGTTCAAATCCCTTTTGGCATATCAATGGAACTGAGTGTCCCCAAAGGCTGACCAGTATCGCTACATACATAGCAAGGGGGCGGCTTTCTGTCACACCTTGATATATAACATCGACTCGCTCCAAATCTGGTATGAACATCAACGGATCTGCGGGATTTTGCAATGTATTCTTAATCGAATCTACACTCTGATCCATAAGATGTAGTCGCAGTATCGATATCATATTCCAGCACCATGTGGCGAATTGATCTTTCGTCGATTGAGTGTCTATTAAATTCGAAACCTGTCGCACACTTTCGGATATTCCAGACTGACCAACGACCTCGGGGGCATGTTTTGTCAGAGCCTCTGATACCAGGCATGCCATACGCACATGAATGTTGTGCGGTAGGTACAGACGACCATCACAATCGAAGCCCCAATTTAAGTGACTTATTATGATGCGGGCAATTATGTTCTCTTTACTTTTGTAATCAAAGTGTAGTAGCCAGCTGGAAAGAATTTCGAAACTGTCCATTCCCGGTTTCCAATTCTCAAGCGGGAGCGACTTAAAGAGATAAGCGGCATTTTCAATTTCTTCGAATCGAATTTTTAGCTGCAGTAAAAGGCTTGACATTAGATCCTGATAGGCAAGTGTTAAGTTGACCAACATATCCCGGGATGTTTTGTAGCATATGTCACGTGTTTGTTCGTTGATGAAACCAATCTGGAAGAAAAATTAAATAAGGGTCAGTTGAATGCCAAACGTTGTTTATATCTATAGCGCAACAATCGGAAATATGGAAACAGAATCAGAGAAGCGAGATCTCTGAGTCCACAGTAAAACAGTGCCAATGAGATCATACCACTCATGAGATCATAACACGCTATTCGACTGATACGAGCATATTTATATACTAACTTTTACTCCGAACTTTAAGTAGTGAAACTTGGGGGATGAGCACTTTGACTAGAGGATTGGGAAGATTTAACAGATTGAAAAGAATATTTCTACTAACAAACCCAGTCAGCAGCGGACAAATTTTTGGTGAAATAAGTTCCAGTTAGACTAAATCAATTAGTAAATACCTTACATGGGCTACAAATTAGAAGCTCAAGCTTGTAAATTGTAAGGTTCCGGTCATCAAATAATGCATCCCTCTGAATCGCTCTCTCGAAAAAGATAAAATATTTCGGCTGTATCTTAGACGAAACATTTAACTTACGGGTGCCTGATTTCGTGGGCAGATTCTTATAAAGCCACAAACCTGGAAGTACTTAAAAAAATACAACACCTAGCATGCCATGAGAACCACTCCGACCGCGGCTCTCGAAGCGATGCTTGAGCTATCACCACTCGACCTACACACAAAAGAAATTACAGCCAAAAGTGTCATACGCCTACAGCGAACCAGTATATGGATAAAGGGACAAATAGGTCATCACAATATCGCTAGATGGGCAAAAAATAGAATCTAAACCACAGTCACCGACTGGCTCTCGTGCTGCAAGCATTGTTTTAATTGAGATTCTTTTTCGTGCGAATGAATACACGTTTTCCAATGGTCAAAAATGTGAACTGGTAATCGGTTTGATGAATTTTTCGAAGTCCCGCTTTTCAAATCCCGGCGATACCCGAAATACATACCTGATTCCCTCGAAAATCTTCCGGTACTCCCCAACCGATCACCATCCAAAAACCCTAGATTTGTGTTAATTTCTCCACTAATGGATAGCAAACCCCCTACATCCGTAAGTAGTTTTTGCATTAAGAAAACCAAGCACAAACTATGAGCAAATATCTCAGTTCAGAGATTGTAAAATTCTAATTTTAACCAAAAAGGTAATTAACAGATTTGTCGCCACGAAAAATCTATCTAATCTGTTCCCAGTTACGATCACGTTGCATTCTTAATTAAATTCACCCAAAGGAATTGTTTACGCCACTGCCTAATCAACGTCCCAGAAGACGAAATTATCTCCAAAATGAAACCACAAAAGATAACCGAGGTACATAAATTTACGAAACAATACGATGACAAACAACGAGCCTCAGGTTATGCACACCCACTAACTCGGTGTCTCTAAATACCCGCAACAGTTACTATTATTTAACAATACCCCGGGAATCACAACACCTAGTGTTATGCTCATAACCGTTGGAGACACCAAAGTTACCACAGTTCCTTTCTTTACTCATTATATTAAATTGCATTGTTTTGAAAGACCGAACACGTTATTATGATGTTTTTATGATCCAGGTTTTACAACGGAACTCGCGCTATAGTGCTAATTGTGTCTCAGATTTATTAACTTAAAACCGCTATTTCTACCTACCTACCTATCTTATAATTCAATTCCAGTGCCTCACTGTTGGTCATATAGAATTTTTCTGCATAAAGATCGATTCAGCAGTCAGCAACTGTTTTTTCTTTTGTCGTTTTATTCGTTTGTGTAGTGCTGCCAACATTCAGCAACGATTATAGTCCCTTTTTGTCATCGTTATAGAGCAAATCAGTGGGCCGAAAATGTTACGCAGTACTGATTCAGAAACCTCACGACAAATAAAACGTCTATCGCTGTTTATGAGAACAGGCAACGGAAATCGGTGTGAGTATATGAATGCACTAACTATTTTCTACACACTAGCAAACCCGCCCCTCTGCCACCCGATCCAAGCGGAGTAAAAAAAAATCGCTAGATCGCAAAAGACCCAGAATTCCCAAATTAACTAGCAATATGGCTAAAACGCAACTTGATTGTGATGATGACATCAGGAGGACGGAAAAAAATACTGTGAATCATAAGCAATGACAATATAAAAATACTCCTCAGTTATCTGGACGCCACCCTTGGAGTACACTGAAACTTAATAATACCTGAGTTTTAAACCAACTCTTTGTCTCCTTCCCTTTCCATAAAACGCCCGTGTCCTAAAATTAGTATAAGGGTGTTCATATCCCCTTTCACACGTGCAAATTATAAAAAAAAAAAAAAATAATACTTACATCGAATATGTGCAAACATATTGCTTGAATTAACTCCCAATCTTTCATTTTGTCTCGTTCATTGGCCATTTCGAAGAATGCTTGTAACAAATAGTATAAATCTTCTGCAGACGAATCGGCATTTGCTCCGTTGAAGTAGTTCCAAAAATCAGTTGCATGATATCGTGCAATATAATCTAAGAGAAACATATGCTTAAATTTTGTTGTATACGATATTAGGTAAGCTAATGCCCAACCTTCATGTGGAGCTGGAAATTGTGTTGGAAATCCCACATTCAAATAAAAGAACAACTGCCAAACAGTGGACGCATCGAGACTATTATATGGCAAAGATGAGAAATATTGCCAGGTGGCTAGGTTACGCGTCCGGTAAATGTAGCTACATGCCTTTATCAAAAGTGAATTCAATTCGACATTTATTCTTTCACACAGATAGGGATCTTTGGATAAATTGTTTCGTCTGCCAAGGAAATAAAATATTTAATATACAAAATTGGAGAGTTACTATAACTTGTCTGCTTACATAAACAGCTCATGGTAATCGGAAACATATTGTAAGATATGTCGTACTAGACGTCCTAACCGCTTCGCCAACTGTTTATATCGTTCCCTGTTGTAGGTCAGCATTCCTTCGCCGAAAATTTCAACAAGCGTCGAACAGAAAGCAATTACCTTTAATATTTGATTACCAGTAATTAAGTCCGCTTCAAGGATGTAATCATTTACAGTCTTTTCAACATTCAAGGCGTAACTACAAACAAAAATTGTTTAAGATTTGTATACGAGTAATGAAAATATCATTAACTGCTCCATAAATATGTGTGGACATTTTGTATTTGTGATAACAGAAGTGTGTTAAGAGCGCACTACTGTAGTAGAAAGAAATCTTCAAGAGGTCAAGATCTAGATCTATATAGAATGAAGAATTTCACGGCCAATAGCAACGTAAAACTCGTATACTATGTAATAAACCACATATACTACTAAAACAGCAACCAACTAAATTTTAATTCTTACCAAAATAACATCTCAAATGGCATCTGATCGAGTAATGCAATCAAATCACTTTCTCTCAATCCAATACATTCACCATTCGAAGTTGTACCCTCTTCTCCATCTGATTCGATTAATATCCACAAATCGTCTTTGACGGGATCCGAGATTTCCTTGTGGGACTTTATATAATTTGAACGGATATAATTTTCCTTACATATTACTGGACTTACCTGAGAGAATGCCTTTAGAAAATCATTTCGCTTCTTGATAGGCAACAAAAGTATGTATAAAATCGCTACACAGTGATTAATTTCTGGACTTGATAACGTAATGAGTTCATTATTTGTTGTACCCGTCAATGGAAGTTGAATGAAAGATCTTGCCCAATTACCAATGCCATTCGGGCAGCGTAAAACATGAAATAGAAGGAACCAATGATCTTCTCTTGTCGCAACACGTATGTGTAATGAAACTAACTTTGTAAGCCATAGCTTTATGTCGTTGCTGAATGTCTATTAAAGAAAAGTGAAATTCATATAAACAGTTGCTGGTAGCTAGTAGTAAACAGTTACTGTATTAGGACTTGGCTTCCGTGTAAAGCTGAAAAGTATTGATATTGCTCGACGTAAACGACTGATGCAATGAAGAGCATCAGAATCAAGAGATTTATTCAATGAAATCGGAGTTTTATTTGTAATGTGACGTACAGCTGGGTATGAGATGATTTCGTCGATGATTTTGTTTATCTGTAAGAAAAGCACATATTTCATTGTATTTTAATATCGCATAATTTTATAAGGATGTCATAGGTAAATAAGGTATTTGCGTAGATTGGGAAAACCCTTCAAAGTGATTGCCAATTGTCAATTTATGTTCGATCAAAATCTTCTCTTGGTCTCATCAGATCAAAGCACCTACATGCATATGAGTGTGCGCTTTGTTGCAGAATAAAGCAAACACATGTGCGTTGGCGTTTGCTTTGCTACAAATCAAATCACTACTACTAAAGCCAGTAAGAAAAGTAAATCCGTCAGCTGGATACGTGGAGTCGGAAACACAGTTCCGTGTACTATTCACACATATTCGGCGCTGGATATGCTATTGCTCCCTGCCGGCTAAACAAATTTGCCTAACCACCGAACAGATTTTGAATAAATCTGTTTTCTATGACTGGTATAGTCTGCAGATGATCTCATCTATGGTATACATCATTAACATTGGTTAGACAGGGGTTAAGGTATTGATAGTTTAATGCCAAAAAGTCTAAACAAAAAATCATGATTGTCAAGAAACACCCGATGAATTTTGATAAAGGTAAATTATACTTGATGGGGTATGAAAATACTCTCACTTCATTTGCTCCTAGGTCCTCAAATAATGTGTAAAATGCGCCCAATTCGTCCGATTCAGGGTTCCGCAAATATCCACGAAACACTATTGCTCTCGCTTATGCTTCCGTTCGTCCATCTTCTAGCTCCTAAACCATTCAAGTTATATGCATGACTCTTTCACAAGTCGTCTAAAATAATAACGCAAAGACAACGAACGCGGGTGCCCATTTTTCAGAAAACCGTTATTATGAAGGTGCCTCCAGTATAAGCAAAAGTCGCAGGAAAAAAAATGTATGTGTAGGCATATGGCATAACGCTGAAAAGATCTATTCGAGTAGAATCCAAAAATGTTCGAACTAAAAGTTTTAAATTTGCGACCACCGTGAAGGAATGTCTGCAAAAAATGAGTGTCAAATTTTTTGATTAATTTTTCTAAACCTTCATAAAAATAATTTTCCGGATTGCCTTCAAAATAGCTACCTGAAATGAATCATCATCATCTACAGGTAACAATTACTAGGTGCGAGGTCACGACTGTAAGGTGGATAAACTAATTTCTGGAAGCCACATGACTTCATAGCACGCATCACAAATCGAGTCTTGTGAACCGGTGCGTTGTCATGAAGTAAGAGCAAGCCTTTGTTAATCCCCTTTTTAATTTAATAGATTCTCTTAAGCGTATTAGAACATTAGCATAGTATTCCTTGTGAGTCCCAAAACACTGTTGGCATGATCTTTCCAGCCGATAGTAGGACCATAAACTTCTTGGAGGTTCAACGTTCGAATCCAAGAAAAAAAATGTTCTCAAGATCTCACCTCTCGTAAACGTCTGACAAACATCTAAGAGTAAAAATTGGCCCTTGCCCTGGTAAACCATGGTTTTACCAGGGCAAGAAGTTCCGTAAACTGTTAGCATTTCACTTAGTATATTTTCCACACTTTTTCCTTGTTTTGGAAGGAATTTAATTACTAAGCGAAACTCATTTCAACATTTTTAACACATTGTCATTTTTAAAATTACCACAGACTTTAACTTATTCTCTTGACTACTGCAGGCGAACTAATTGACAAATCAACATTAAACTTCACATTTATACCTAAAAACGATTACCTGACAATAAAATAATTCTAAGGCCACCCCTTTCCACCTTCACCCCCATTCCACGAACTTAAAAAATCCCCTCCGTAGAGTGCACCCAACAGATTCATCTTTGTCGATTTCTTCTTGTAAACGCTCTCATACACTTCCACGCGGATATCCGGCGTCGGATACGTGTGAAAACTACTAGAAATTGTGTATCTGACGGCGGATATCCTCTGCCGTCGGATAGGTGTGAATCGGGCTTCATTGTGAGTCAGTTTTATGTCCGTCTGTCCATCTGACTGTCACACATTTCATAATTTTCGTTAAGACATAGATGATTGAAATTTGAACCAGAGTTGTTAAATCAAGAGTAAAATTTTGAGAAAGTTAAAAAACAAAAAAACTATTTTCTGAAGAAATAGCGATAGTCGTAGTAGATATACCCAATGTATATGTAATATATATAGCGCCTGTCATCTTTTTTTCCGAATAACCGAATATTTACTCTCACTTGTAATAATAAGATGAATCGTTTTATATTTTAAATCGAGCAAGCCATGTAGGCATTAGGAAGTAATACTTTATTGTAACACTTTCGCAACATTATGAGGTACTCTATAACGTTGGTAAGTTCTCTGTCCCCACTTCGTCCTCACTTCGTCAATTGCATAAACAAGCGATTGGATAAGAAATCGTTGGAGGAAACATTCATTCTATTTATATTAAATTTCGTCGATTCTAATAGAATAGATGGTTTCTCCCTATTTCCAGAGAGATTCCGAATTAGTTAGCTCATCGTCCTGCAGTTACCCGGAACTTTCCTGTATCCTGGAACCCAGCACAGGAAATCGTCGCATCTGTCACAAATCTCATTCAGAGGTCTGCTGCAATCTTGTATCGTTATAATGTTGATGCCAAGGTTTTCGCGGCTACCTGACTAGCTGTGTGTGGTACAATACTTCTAGTCAGTCGTATGGTTACATCAGGGGCACTGGAGTAAACTCCCGCTCCCCTAACATACGCTATTTTAGATCCGTCTGATCCCAAGAGTTTATACTAGAAACTCTGGTCTTATATTTTTCATTAAAATCAATGGTTCCTGTGAATAAGAACTGAGATAACACTCTGAGAGGACTATCTTGCGTGGATTGACACACTGAACTTGGGGTGAATAAAAACTTTCTCAAATTGATTGCACTCTCTCAATTAAAATTTTAAAATTTGGAACAGGAGCGAAAGTTAAAGTAAAACAAAATTGAAAAAGCAACTATGATGAATATATGTATTATATAAACGAGTAGAAGACTCCGGCATTTTGGTAGAACGGCCGATCTTTTCAAATCATTGTACCGATTTGAATTCGAGAACGAGTAGTGGTTGAGTAATCATTTTCTACGCGATGATGCCGAAGCACCGCCAAGAGTTTCTTGAAAGGATTAAAAGATTCCTAAAGTACATTAATGACCCGGGATTTCAAGTTGGAGTCGGATAGGGCAACCATATCAATCATCGGTTGGCGAATGTGCTGTGCTATATGTGTGAAGACAAATGATTGCATTGATGAGTACCTCAATCGCAGATATTATATTTTACGAGTGTTGATGTTCAACGGTCAAGATCTGACCACTATTCCAGAATATTGCGAAATTCTGGAAGTTTTCAATATTCTCAATCCAAATTCAGCAGGAACCACTTTTCTTAGAGATGAATGCTATGGTCTGACACCATGGATTATGAAGTCCTTCATCTATTAATTCTTCGTGCATTTCTTCCAAACTGTTACACAGTCTACTTGTTTTAAAAATTGGCTCATCACAACAGACAATTCAAAGTTCCTAAGATCCACCCTCAACTTGTTTAGAGGGTATCACTCAAAGACAAATGCCAAGACGTCATTTTATTCACCTCAATATGGAAAGTATTCTCAAATGTCAAAAAGTGTGTGTCGAGTGTTTTCAATAACTTTTTTCCAGGCCAAACTGACTGTTCTCCCCAATAAGTTGAGTTCACACTTGCACTTAGTTTTTAATCACATTATGTGGGGGACTATATAATCCGTCTTACTAGGAACTGCCATTTAGGATCCTAGAATGGTATCTTAAAGATATCAACAGGAAGCAAGTGGAGCAACGTCTCCACCACAGCGGTTAGAGTTATTTCTAAAGAGCGCTTTATACAAACGCATGATAACCTCTAAACTTTCCAGAAGGACAATGTTGCTTTTCTTATCCAGAGCTGCTCCATGTGCATCTGGATGGGTCTTATTATCGCCGGTGTACTACTCTATTCAAAAGTGCGCAAATAGTGCACAGTCCTGCGACAGCGATATAAGACAACCGATGCCCTTCCTTTCAACCAAAATCAAGTCAAAATAGCTACGTACCTTAATTTTAGTTAAACTCGAGTTCACCACGTTAACAGTGTACGTATAACAAATTAGCTGGTGCAGTTGATTCAATTCGTTAATGGCCAATGTTAGATGATGTTCGCTAATAACTGCAACTCTATGAGAACACAAAATGATATTAAATTTCCATCAGACTCCTTTTCTGACAGCAACTTACTCATAAGTCTTTGTGGCATAAACAGCCACATTATCACCACATATGGCGCTGGACTTAACAGTCTTCTGAACCCGTGTCCAGATATCACTTTTCAGCGCCTCGAATCGTGCTTTATGATTCTCCACGTCAGTCAGGTTCATTGTCAGCTTGCTTTGCAATTTGAAATAATTCAAGAGAAGTACATAAAACGGATCATTGTCGCAATTCTCCAGCAGAGAATTCATTAGAAATTCTAATTCAAATTGTTTAACCATTTCTATGTCCTGGCAGTAGTAGATCTCACGTATCTGTTCTGTGGTGAAAGGTTTCAGGCGGCTAACAGCCGCTGCGGTTGCGCTCGGCTTGTAGGTTTGATAGAAAACCTCAGTTTTCGATTCAACGCGACTCATGCTGGCGAGATCTGGGTACTTGACGCTGGTTGCAGGCTTAAAATCAAATATTGTTGCTGTCTTTGGTTCGTCTAAAACTGGTGCAGTTGGCTCTTCGAAATTCTGAGTCCATGGCTGTGGCGTTCCAGAGTGAACTGTGTCTTCTGTTAGGCTTGGTGCTGAACAAGGAATACTTAAGGGACTCGTTGCGGTAGCAATTGGTGTAGCCACTTCATGCTGTTCTTCCTTGGTTTTGACTTCGACTTCCACTACTCGGGTTCTTTCATCTTCTTGTTCTACCTGCTCTGTCGGGTCTTTTTCATCCTCCTCTGCGCTTAGCAGTTCTTCATCATCTAGGGATATCTTATCGTATGGCTGAAATTTCGCTGATACGAAACAATCATGACTAACGATGTCGTCGCATTTTGTTGTTGGAAAATCTATATCCAACGAGATAGCCTTTGAGGCTCCCTTCGATGTCGATGGTAGCGCCTCCTCTTCTTCGGAGTCGGTAAGCAGTTTTTCTTCTTTAACCGCAGGTTTCTTTGTTTTTTTCTTTTTCTGCAAAAGTTGCAAAATTGCCGATAAGAATACAAAGGAATAGTCGCGAACGAATTCGAGCAAGAGAATTGTATTTACCTGAACTTTGGGCCTCTCCATGGTCGCCATTTTGGCGACGGACAGTTGTATATGAATTTGTTTTGTGATTCAATTAAAATAAACAAATTGTAGTAACTGCACTGTTTGGATTCTTTTCTTTTTTTATTTACGTATCTGTGTCGTGGGAACCACCTTCTTGGAAAAAAGTCACTGACATTTGGAATTTTGACATTTCAACTCGAATGCATTTCTTTTGAAAGTGATGCCAAACATATGGTTTTGAATTTTGGTTTTTTTTTGCATTGCACCTGTTGTGCACTAGATTCACATATTTCAAAATAACACAGTTGCAAGTGTTTCTCGTAATTTAGTTAAAAAAAAACCTAAAAGAAAAGGCTTGGATTGGCAGCAGAAATTCACGCAATGTAAAAAGTTAAACATAAAAGAAAAACAATACCATTGGTGTAGACACAAGTGGTAAATTCTTTAAGGATTCAAGTCACTTTTAAATTTTTCGCAGTTTCGCTGGGTGTATTTTTTTATTCGACGAGGATATTCCGAATGCGCCATTTCACACTGATATTCCTTCATCAGTTGTAACACCGGTTTAACAACAACATCATCAGTCGTTGCTATCCCTCTCCATTTCAAACACGTCAAATATCTGCCCAAAGTACATAACTTTTGATTCTTTCTTGCCTTTAGTACGTGTTGCCTGATGCGAGAATACCAACATGGAATGACCCACCAGCTTATTCTTATGTTGTTATTATAATTGTTTTGAACAAACAAAAAAAATTAGCTAAACCAGATCAATTCAGTAACAAATAGAAACTAGTGTCAGAATGTACATTAAAGCGATGATTATAGGGATTTTCGTAGAAACTATTATAATAATTGGCATTCTATTTTTTCCTCAACTCAGATAAATGGGAGAGTAAGGGTAGCTTACTGGAATGTTTGTAAATGAAATCATTTTTTAAATCATTTTCCATTTGGTTTGTAAACTTAGAAACGTATTTTCTCAAGATTAGCCTTTCAAATTTTTGAAGCTCTTCCTGAAGAGCTGAAGAGGTAGGAAAATTTGGAACACATAAGGAAGCCGTATGACAAAACCGGGCGGATTAGTATTTTATAAATCAGAAGTTTTATGTTTAGTTCGAGCATACACTTTACTTTTCTACCTTATTATTTAGAATATCTATCTAAAGGGTTGAGCTATATAAAAGAATTTATATGTATTTGGAATCAGGAGTTCACGCCCTTTAAAATGTTTTCCAATTCGATTTATTTGCGATTCAAACAATTTTGGCATTGTCGTGGCCTCTCTAGGAGTTGTGCTCAAAAGTGTCCAGAGCCTAATATAAAGAGCTGCATGCTTCAATGTTCAACATGCATTTTGGGCCATTTTGACATAACAGTTAATTTATAAGAAAGAGTACCAAGTGGATTGTTGAGTTGAGTTTTTAGATTAACTCAAATATTTATTGTTATTCTGTTGAATATCCACTTTTTGCGAAAATCTCTGCAGTTTCATTATTCCATGTCCTAATTTTACTTTATGATTTATTCTATGTCCCATTCTCATATATAATGTGGGTGTGAAAATCAAGTTACTCAATGTGTAGAAAGAGTAACTATGACTCCGTTTATATTGAAAAATAACTTTGGTCAGTATCTAGAAAATTAATAATGTATTGATTATTTTATTTTTTCATCCATTTGTAATTTGGAAATATATATAATTTATGCAACTTTATTAAATATCCATAAAACTGAATTTGCTTGTTGCTCTATTCTATATTCACGTACAATAGTGAATATCATCAACCTCATTGATATTGTTATTTTAAAAATTAAAAATCAATTACTTTACCGCTTTATATTACATAAATTTAATAACAGTTTAATTCCAAAAATTATAAAATATTTGTATAAAAAAACAAAAAGATATTTGAGTGAATAGTTTAAAAAATTATACCAAGTTTTTGGTATTTTGAATTTTACTCCGAATTACCGAAATATTTTATTGAACATTGTAGCACACAACTAACGGTATCTACATGTAGGCAAACAATTTTCAAAATCTATAGAGATTTTATTATTAATTCATAATGAGTAATAACCATGATAAATGTAGTGACACTATAAAGGATCATTCTATTTACATCTTGTGCGGGAATTTATCTTGTGTGGAAAATTAAAAGACAACCTAAGTTCAAAACTTTTAACACTGTTGAAGAGGAACATCATAACCCCTATGAAATAGTGTTTTCAACTCCTATGTACGTCACATCGGAAAGCTAACAAAAACACACTTTCACCTAACACCGGCGTAAACCCAACACTCTATTATGCATCCATTTGAATAAGTAAATGCTGGAAATTGTATTCTCATTCCAACAACATCAGCAAGCGTTACAAATACTACTCCAAAGAGCAACCGAATTTGAGAAACAAACGGCGTAGTAAACTGCAAAAACCTTTCACCATAGCTATTTCATCTCTTCTTGGTGCGCAGTTCTTTTATTTAAATTTGTCATTTTTACATGTAAAAAATAAATAAATTAATAAATTAAAAATTAAAACTAAATTATTATAAAAATTAATCGAATGTGTTGGATTGTTCAAACAAGATGTTAATATAGAGAGAAAATTCTCATACATCAAATTTAAGCTAGGTGTTCTACCTGCATTTATTAGTGCTACTCTTGACTATAATATTTGAATGCTTGGAAACATTTCTTGGTGCTGGGATGAAAATGCTACGACAATGGTGACATTTCCACCAGTTTGAATGAAATCACCGTACTTCCTTCGCTCTATGCACATGAGCTGTTTCCAATTATATACTAAGAATTTCTTTAATTCCTTAGTTTACCCACTTTTAAAATTAATTAGTCTGTCTCTTTCCACAGGCGTGTTTCTTGATGCTTGATTTTGTTAAAGCTTTTGATGAAACTGATGAAGTACAAGATTTATTTCCATGGTATCACTGATTTTCAGCACGGCTTCGTAATTAGAAGGTCAGTGACCACTGAATTGAGTTTGTTTACTAAGTACGTTCACAATAGTTTTGAATCAGGATATGCTGCTGATATAATATCTAAAGCGAATTCTTTATTAGGATTTTTGAAGCGGAATTCTTTGGATTTTTGAAACCCTTATACACTAAAGTCAGTATACTGTTCCCCAATCAAATCTGCATTAGATTATGCCTCTATAGTTTGGTTCCCGTATTAATATTAATGAATTTTACCAGGTTTAGAATAAGAAAATTAAATTGGCCTGATGATTTATCCAACTGAATCTTGAATGAATCTTAACTTCTATGCACCTGTAAGGCGCCTATGACAGTAAGGCTCCTTCGTGAAAGGGATTTGTTCATAACTGTTAGACATAGAACAACTTATGGTCAAAATGAATTTGTCTCAAAGTGTATTCATGATTTCAATTAAGTGTATAGCTCTCTTGACCTCGCTGCAAGTAGATTGTCTTTTAAAGAAGGAACTCCTGTCACACTAATTGGCTTTACTTTTTTTTAATATTACTAACATTACTTGTTCTTTCTTATTATTTATTTTTACTAATTATTCTTTTTCCTCTTACAAAAGGTTTCTTTTTAACGTTTTTCTCTATAATTAAAATTGTTTAAATCAATTTTTTTTCCCACTTACAAGATTTTTTTTTTTAAATTTAAATCCTTTATTTTTCAGAAATAAAATTAATTTATATTTCATACTTTTGTTTTCTTAATTTCAATCTCACTATAATCTGTAAGTTCATTGTATGGTAGATTAAATAAAGTAAATTAAAATTAAAATAAGAATAATGTAGTCCTGCTGAAAGGAATATCTTATCACTTTTTTTCTCCTTTGAAATCAAAATTATGGGTCTTGGAAGCACTGAAATTGTTTCTTTAACGTAATGTAAAGTTGATGATGGCTCTGACAGCAAGCAGCTGATCCGATTTATGCCTGGCGTTTCGTAAACAAAAAGGGGAATCATTTTTCAATTCCAAAATAAATATTTAAATAAATTAAATTAAGACAACGCATATTTCTAATATGACAATATACAATTTATATATTTTTGATAAATACGGCACACTATTATATTACGGAGAATGGAATCGATTAAAAAAATCGGGCATCACCCGCGAGGAAGTATGAAATTTCTTATTTGAAATTTATTTAGTATCAGCTTTATATTTTAATTACTTTTAGGAAGCCAAATTGACGTACGGAATGTTATTTTCAATAAAATCATTTGTAAATAAAATATCGCCTCATGATCCACGAGAGGGATTCCTTTTCTATAAAACCAACAAGTACGCCTTACATTTCTTGGAAACACCATCCGGACTAAAGTATGGCTAGTCTGTTGTTTCATAGAAAATTTGTAGTATATACATATTTTGTTTCCAGATTCGTACTGAATACAGATACCGCGGCATTGAATGTAAAAGAATTACTACAGCAATTGTATAGCAAAATTTGGGTGGAATATGTTGTACGAGACCCACTTTGGTCACCAAGCTCTCCAGTCACTTCGGACTTGTTTCAAAGCAAATTAGATGATTTTATTAAGCAATCTGCAATATATGGTATAAGAAATATATAGATAAATTAATTGAACAATTAGAAACTTATTATTCGCAACGTGCATTGGTTTCTGTGGATGATGTACGTGGTATGACTTATCCCGTTCTTGCAGATTATTTTGTTATTTCTCCTTAATTTATATGGCGCTTACAGTTTGGGTCGGACCTGGGCCTCAGCTAACATGCCTCTCCAGCCAACTCGATCCTTTGCTAGCTGCCTCCAGTTTTGTACGCTGTAGGTTGAGGTCCCTTTCCTCTGGAGTGGATTCAAATATTCTCCGGGCTGGTGCGTTGTTGTCCATACGCTGTATATGTCCTAGCCACCTTAGTTGTCGGATTTTTTTGACTAGGTCTATATCGCTGTACAGCCCGTACAGCTCTTCATTAAACCTCCTCCACAGTCCGTCAATATAAACAGGTCACACGGAGAATTTTACGCTCAAAGCAACCTAGAACATTTTCATCCACTTTTGCAAGTATCCACGTTTCTACGCCATACAGCAGGACTGGGATGGTAGGGATCTTGCAGAACATTTCCTTAGTTGCTCGTGAGAGGGCTTTGCTGCTCAATTGCCTTCTTAGCCCGTAGAAACAGCGATTGGCAAGAATAATTCTTCGTTTGATCTCCGCACTGATATCATTGTCAGGGGTCAATGTAGAGCCTAGGAAGACAAAGTTCTTCACCCTCTCAAAATGATATCTGTCCATCGCTGATGTTGAGTGTCCCTTCTTGTAGACAGCATTTATTTCGTTTTGCTTACATTCTCCACTAAACCCATTTTTCCTCCTCAATACTCACGAATGCACAGTGTTAGCTTGTGAGTTTCGTACACCTTGTTCTTACTAACTTTGATAGAACAGCGGGAGTTCTCCATTGTCAATCTGCACAGTAGGACGGGTTTGGCAGAAATGCCAAAACTAGACATGACTCTGTACAGCTCGTCCCTTTACACGCTATCATAGGCAACTTTAAAATCGATGAGCAGATGGTGGATATTGATTTGAAATTCCTGGGTTATTTCAAGATCTGTAATAATGCGAATATTTGGTCGATGGTAAACAAGAAGACTTTCCCGGTCTAAAACCGCACTATCAGGTTGTTAAAAATCTTGCTGCAACGTTGAGAAGACTTATACCTCTGTAGTTGGTGCAGTTCAGAGAGCCTACCTTCTTCAAGATCGGGCAACGATGCTGATATTCCATTCATCGGGCATGCTTCCATTCGACCAGATTTTATGAATGAGTTGGAGCATGCTCCTTACCAAGTCATCTCTCCCTTTGAAAAGTTCATCGACTAAGCCATCGCCGACTCCCGCAGCTTTGTTGGATTAAGCTTAGATATGGCTATCTTCACTTCATCCTGATCGATTGCGATTCTACTACTAAGTTCCCTTGTTCATCTTTGCAGGCTTCGGTTCGGGCTTTGTAGCTTTGACATGATCTTTTTACCTTTTGGTAAAATTTTCGCACCTCATTCCTGCAATAGCATCTTCCTATCGACTCAACGGAGTGTTTCTCACATTCCCTCCGTCTCCTTCGGAGAAGTTTTGACTTTTCCTTTCTTCTCTGCTTACATGCGTCGTAAGCAATCCTCCTTTCAACTGTCGTCCTTGGATGCAGCGTCGCAAGATATGTCTCTTGTTTGGCTGAATGCGCTCACCGGCATTTTTCATGAAACCATGGGTTTCTTCCTTGTTTTCGCCTGGTGCAACCTAGCACATCAGAGGTGACACTTCTTATGGCTTCCTGTCACCAGTGACAAGGTAATCTGCACTTGATGCTGGTGGCGCAATGATTCTCGAGAGGTTGAGGGAAACGAAGTCAGCAAAGGTTCTGGCAGTCTCTTGCGATTGCAGCTGTTCGACGTTGAACTTTCTTACAGTACTTTCTTGGCGTTGGATTGTTCGAGGTATCCGCATACGTACCTTGGCTGCAACAAGGTAGTGGTCCAGTCGCGAAGTCGATTAGACTGTGTCCGTTTCCGAATGTCGTGTCTTGTAGGCTATGCATTCCGACGTTATCACCAAAGATGCCCTTCTTCCCTACTTTGGAGTTAAAATTGCCAAGCACGATTTTAATGACGTACTTGGGAAACTGCTCACAGATCTTCTCCAGGAGGTCGTAGAAGCATTCTTTGGTAGCGTCGTCTTTCTCCTCCGTTGGGGCGTACGCGCATATTTGACAAATTAGCTTTAATGCGGACTGTCACTAGGCGCTCGCTCACATGTCTAAAGCTCGAGATTTCTTGCCTAAGTTTTCCTCCAATGAGAAATCCAGATCCAAATAGACGCTGCTTCTGCTCTCGGTAGCAGTCGCCGTAGTAGATATCGCCGTTTTTCATACTCTTTTTGTCCGGCCCATCCCCTTGTACTTCTTGGATAGCGGTTATGTCCGTTTTATAGGCCTCCAATGTCTCCATTAGTTGTCCGGCAGCATACGGCCTGTTAAGGTCCTAACATTCATGTGTCAATATCTCGATTCACGAAAACTCCTTAATGACCGGCAAGGTGGTTTTTGTAGCAACAGGTCCACTGGTGATTTGATGGCATATCTCACTGAGAAGTGGAACCAATCTCTCCATCACTTCGGCGAAACCAAGATGGTTGCGCTTGATATTTCAAAGGCATTCGACAGAGTTCTGCATCAGGCTCTTTTGTCGAAATTGCGTGCATATGGCGTCGATGAGTCTCTTCTTCAATGGATTAGAAATTACCTTTCGGGGCGTTCAATACAAGTTGTTTTGGACGACTTCAAGTCTGCAATTCACCAAATAAATGCTGGTGTTCCCCAAGGCTCTGTTTTGTCTCCGACACTCTTTCTTATTTTTATAAATGATCTCTTGTCTGCCACTTCTAATCCAATCCATTCCTTCGCTGATGACAGTACCCTCAGTTTTTCATATTCGTTCCCTAACTCACGTTCTTGCTCTTCGGCCATAGAAGGGGAACGGCAACGTATGTTAAACACATTAAATTCCGACCTGGACAGCATAATTAAATGGGGTTCAACCAACAGAGTGGAATTTAATGCTTCCAAAACACAATGCTGTCTTCTGTCTCCAGTTGCATTCCTCCCCTTCAAAATGTCACCCGCAACACGCGACATGCTTCGAATGCATTACCCTAAAGCCAAACTTCGGTCGTACTGTCAAATATAGGGATTCATTTATAAGCCGAACAACACGAATGTGGAATAATCTACCAGGCTCTGTATTTCCCCATCACTACAATCTTCAAACATTCAAAGCCAACATTCAAAGCCAACATTCAAAGCCAACATTCTCCTCTGTTCCTCTTCCCCCTTTCCCTAACGCCCGTGGCTTGAAACAGTTTAAGGGTATTCATACCCCCTTTGGCGCGCGCAGGTTATATAAAAAAAAAATGGTAAAATCAATCTTATCCTAGACTGTTTTATGTTTTGTCACGGTTGTTTCTCTTTCGCAAAGGCTTGTGAGGCCTAAGGCGACGTAAATTTGTGGATCAATGCCGGCATTTATTGCTCACGGCACAACACCCACTAGTTTTGTCCGCAAAGCTTCTTGCTATGACTTATCTGAGACGCATTGAAGGCGATCAGGTCAACAAGATGTGTAATCTTCATTTGAATTTATTCGATACCAAAAGAAGGCAAATTAGGTAATTCATGGGATCACTTTTATTACCCAACAAATTTAATAAATAACCAAAATATTTAAATCTCCTCTAAACTATTTACTTTCAGCAAAACAAATTTTTCGAAATTAGTGTCCACCGCATTATAGTATCTTAATTAAACCAGCGAATGAATATGGGTACAGGTGTGTTAAATCTCAAAAATTTTGTTTTCAAAATTTGGTACCCATTATCGTCGATGAATTTGCAAGATACGCAAAATATTAATTTTCTGCTAAGTCGTCCATTTTACTATTAGCAGAAGTTGGGTTGGAAGTCATTTCCAATAGTTCCTCTGAAAATTTAATGATATCCAAGAGTTATATCATGTATTAATAAGGTTTTATTCCTGAAGAAAATTATTTTGTTACATAAACTATGGGTAACTGAAATAATGCTTCAAAAGAAACAAATTAATGAAAAATTTAAAGAACGCAACATTTCGTAATTAATTTTGCGCCTCTCGTTGTTCTGAATTACTTTCTGAATAGGCTTCCTTACAAGTGCACCTATTTCAGGGATCTTTGCGTGGTTGAAGAATAGATTGAGTGCTGATATCCATTTTAATTTGACCGATGGGCACAGAACTGTGGCAACAAAGGCATCGCGAGCTTCCCGCTTTAAATTGAAATAATTATGAAATTACAGCATCATCCAACCTAGACAGTATTTCCGAATCCAAAAGTTTTAGTTTTAAACCTAACAGTAGCTAACATTATGGCGTTGCAAAAAATCTAGGGCCTAAGAAATAGGGGATAATAGTTGAACGTAGTATTCAAAGTTAATTAATTTCTTTTGTTGCTTCTGTACCAATCTTCACCTATGTATCATGTACATGTGTAGCGAAAATCGAAGCGTCTTTTATCAAATAGGTAGATACAGTCCACAAACATTTAAAACCAATGTCCAACATTATCTTTCCGTTCTTTTATTTTCAAATATCGTAGGTAGGTCACATAAAATTAAAGCTTGTTCTTCTGAATTCCCTTATCCATTTTTTCATATAAAGTTCCTCCAAAGCTCTGGCCCGAGTCACCGATGGTGGATCCTACAGAAAAAGCGAAACTTAACAAAATTAATAAAAAAAAAACCTCAAACAAATCTACAAATAAACACTTCATTCTGTAAATTTGTTGTGGCATATCATTTCAATTTTACCAACCATTTTATTAGAATGCCTTAAATCGATGTGATGTGCTCCCTCTGGAATATTTATAACAAGAGTCTGATCGTTGGGTGGCTTCAAGACTGAAGCAGCACTCCATGGATCTAATAAGCCATTCGAAAAAATTATTTTTGTTGCAGTTCTAGAAAAAAACATAGAATTTGCTTGCACATACTTCATAGGAGCTCGGAACTACTCTTCTTACCTCAAGCTATCTATTCCAAAATGACTATTGATTCTATTTACATCTTGATCCACCCGTATGCCGTAGGTCGATCTACAATCCTGAATTGTTTCGTTAAAATTCGTTCCACCAGGAAGAAACATATTATCATCTGTACCACGATCACAAATTCCAGTTATGAGCTCACTACATCTCTGAAAATACCAAGCTTTGTTTTCATAGTCTTGCATGACATGGCGTTTGGGAATTTCGAAACATTTTTTCTCTCCATTGGGGTTGGTATAAACATCTATTGCCTTTTTAAAAGCCTAGTGAAGTGGATATAAATTGTAGGATATGTAGGCATGTAGAAACTTTTCAGTTCAAATCGTCTATTCTAATTACCTTGACCAAATCCCGACCACCATACTCAACATCCAGATGGGAACAGAAATTCTTTATCGGATTTGCGGGTAACAGTGTGTAGACATCAGCTTCGTATGGATAATTCGTCATTGACATGTGCCAATAGACATTAATAAATTCATCTAATAAAGAAGCTTGATAAATGGCAGCATTTCTAATTGTTAAGCATCAATTACCTAGTAATTCATTCACTGAAACAGGGTTATCCCATGGTTGACAGAAGTCAAACACTTCATTGAAGAATTCCACACCATCATTTTCGAATGCTATATCCCTATTTTGAAAAGTTATTCAATAAACATATCATTCAAATATCCCATCGGCAGTCTTGTTTTTTTGTAACTTCATATATATGTATACGAGTATGTACATCAGTAGAGGAAATATACAAACAACAATTTGGTGCATATACGTAGCTGGCAATAAGTTATTGTGGATTTCCTCTCAAAAATCTATTTGGTGGCTTAAAGTTTTAAGCATATTTCTTTTTTTAATTCCAGCTGAGCTACATATATATAAAGTTTCAAAACAACCCGTGTATCAATAAACCTACCTGAAGACTGTCCAGGACTTCTTTATATTCGAGCTACAATGTTCATTGTATGCATTTTGAAAAGTTCTCGTTATGATCTTCGAGTATTCGTCGCATGGCGTCAAATTAGAAACCTGCCTTAAAGGTGCTGACGATGCTAGAGCTCCTGCCACTAGATGTGGATATTTGATCCGGAATAGGCCAGCCAATATACCACCGTAAGAGCCTCCAATAGCTATAGTTGGTCTGTTTCTCGATGCACCTTTATTTAAGTGATCCACTAAGGCGGCAAAGTCAGCCAGTGTCTGTTCAATGGTTAAGTATGCAAAATGTTCTCGACCTTTCATGGAGTCGCTTCCAAAGGGTAAGGACTTTCCGTAGTAACGATGTTCGGCGAAGACTATGAGGGCATTAATTTTGGGCGCAAATTCCCAGATGAATCCAGTTTTATTTGCAAAAAATTCGATATTTCCTTCATTGCCACAGTAGAAGAGTATTGGTGTATCGGGATTGCCGAGGGTGAAGGTGTCATTTATGAGGTATCTTTAAAGAAAGAGGTGGAAGAGAATACAAAATTTAGTGAAATAGGAACAGCATGATAAATAAGGGGTTGTATTGAATAGGCTTGCGAATTCTAAGACTATCTAAGAAAGGATTTGAAAAATATTAGCGCATGATCCATTACAAGAAGAACTTTGGGAATCTGTCTACATAGGTATCATCAAGACCAAGATGGTACGGATAGGAGGTACAGATTGTAAGTATAAAATTTCAGTTATCTCAATTAGATAGCAAATTAGTGGCAAAAATGATCACCATAACACATAGTATTTTTTGGATAAATAAAAAGATATACCAAGCCTTAGAAACACAAAGTACTGCAACAACTACGACTACCTTAGAAGAAATAGCACTTTCTTGAATGGGGATTAGTTATCAGGGGAGGACATATATAGACAAAAGACTTATCGTAGGCTAAATTTCGTTACATATGTAAGCCTCGCAGTCACATAGCCAGAGGAGATAGACTTGACTGTAAGCACTTGTGCTGGACAAAAGATGGAATGCTCCATTTCCACAGGCCATCGGAATCGACTATATAACTCAAATAGGGTTGGGCTTGCTTAAAGCGGAGAAAAAAAAAACGATTAACCGCTGATAATTAACCGGTTGTTCTTGCCTACCCTATATTAACATTTATATATATGTATGTGGGTATATCATACATATAATTATTTTACACACATCCCAAAACAATGGCCCATGAACATTTAATTCAATAGTGTAGACTTCAATGATCACTATAGACATTATTTAGTGCTGACACTAGTCGTTATGACAGAATTGAAGCATCTAGCACTGTTAAAAATTTGATGGTAACTGGAAAAGCATGTTTAATATAAGTACTGGATTGAATCGGAAGATTGTGGGTATGCAGACCTATTCAAATATAATTTAAATTCAGCCGGAAATTATTGCGGCATGCTGTGAAACATCTTCTTCCTGGTGGACTGGCCAGTCCCTGAAACTATTGAAATAGTAGTGGTTTTATTTCAGCTCCTACTGTTACTGTACTGTTGCTGCCGATTAAAAAGGCACTTGTTCCAGAAGATCAAGCTGTAAAACCGTGTCCAAAATAACATGGTTATTTTTCTTATAAATAACCGGTTTTGGTTAACCGGGACCAACAAAAAAAAACATTATTAAGTGCTTAACGGACACGGATTAACCGATTATTTTTACCCAACCCTGACATATAACCTGCATATCCGTAAGAACACAACTTTTATTTCGTGAATTTCTGGAAAAATCAGAAAACAATATGGTTGAGACGTTTTTTGTTGAAAATTTTTTCCTGAACAATAAAGGTCTTAACATTTTTCTTCCTAAAACTTAAGTTTAGCGAGTTGTTCGTGAAAAAGTTAATTTTTGCGCTTTTTTTTCCAAGATAGCGCCGAACGAGCACCCCTAAGTTTGAGGACAAACTGATATGTTTTTCATTGACTTACAAATAATAAAACGTTTGAGACCATTTCCAGCTTTATGAGAATTATATTTTTTTATATATATAATTTGCACGCGCCAAAGAGGATATGAATACTCTTATACTATTACAGGACACGGGCGTTGTGAAGAAGAGAGGGAGAGAGAAAGAAAGTTTTACCTAGATGGTATTAAGTCTCTGTAAACTCTAAGCGTAGCATCCAGAGAACTGGGGAGCTTGTTTGTTTTGCTTTTGTCGTTGCTCATGATTCACTGTATTTTTTTCCGTCTTCCTGATGTCATCGTCACGATCAAGTTGCATTTTCAGCCATATGACTACTCTACTGCCAGTGTTATGCCTTCTCAGTAGAGTTGACTTAGCTTTCGCAATTGATCGACTTTTTTTATTTATTTCATGCGAAATAAATAGATGATTCTTTACATCAGGATTTGAACCGTGAGCCAACAGCGTGACAAGCCCTGTCTCCCGGGCTATCATAGTGAAAGTTGGAGGGGTAATACTCAAAGGAGGAGACTCAGCACGTACTAAGTAACAGTGTGGGACTCTTATCCACTAAACCCCCTCCCACGATCGCCTCATTCCCCGGCTCATGTTTGTATTTTTCTGCTCTGCATTTAAAAGTTGAAATTATGTATATTCTCCTACAAACATATCATATGTACATTAATAAGGCCAGTTTCACACATATCCATCATCGGACACATTGTTTTGTATATTCGGCTCGGAGTGTATACGACGTACATACGAGTATATCTAATACCGGATATATGTAAAACGGGGCTAAGGAATTCGAATAAAAAAAAAAATTTGATAAACTTTGTTGAACAAAAAAGCTCAGAAATTTCCTTATAATATGGAATAAAAAGGTTCACTTACATTATATTATAAAGGTGTAAAAATTAAAAATGATCATAGGTATCTTCAGTTTGTAAATAAACCACACGTAAGTTTAAAAGAAGAGTAGTTAAAATCAGTGCAGATTTGATGAAAATAGTACCAAATTAATGAGACCATAATGGCACAACCTTCTTGTAACACATTGTATGTGTAATTCTGGAAGTTGAAAGAATACAAATCGTATGGACGGTATGCCGAATACGGGACAAAGTTATACCGTTACGAGGAATGTAAAAGCGTAGTATGATAGATGTGAGGATTGCGTCTAGTGTGGTCAGAAAGGCCATGTGTCCAAGAACTGCAGCAATGATGCAAGATGCGCCCTTTGCGAAGAAAATGAAAGTAGCATCATCAAACACGCGGCAGGAAGCGCAGTGTGCCCCGTGTACTAAGAAGCTACCAAAGCCACACGAAGAATATGAAAGTGCTGCAATTTAACTTAAACCATTGCGAAGCGGCACAGGACCTCCTGACACAAACCGTTCATGACTTTGGGCAGCGGATGACTCAAATAGAGAAGCTATTTGGGCCTGTGGAGATTATGCCTTTGAAGAAAAAATTATGACACCCGGAATAGGGTTCGTGCGAACAAAGGTCAAAGGAGTACATGTCTATAGCTGATATGCATCTCCAAATAGCACCTTTGAGATAGTAGCTATAGAAGTATAGCTGGGGACTTCAACGCATGGGCAACTGATTGGGATAACATACGGACTAATAGAAGAGGCGAGGCTCTGCGAGAAGCCGTATCGTCACTAGACGTAACTGTACTACTTAATACGGAAATCGAGCACGCTTTTAGCGGAAAAGGCGTAGATTGTATAGTTGACATCACCTTTGTAACTAGTTCCCTAGCGAGAGGCGCAAGGTGGAGAGTCAGTAACCAATATACCCATAGCGACCACCAGGCAATCCTGTTTGAAGTGCAGTCGAGGAGAACGACCCAGGAACGCCCTCCAAAGAAGAAGACAACGAATGGGGTGGAAAATAAACACACTGGACGAAGACATTTTTACCCTGATTTTTGGAAAGTCTGCAGTAAATCCTGAACAGCAAATGCTAAGGCCGCTGATGTTACTAAACAAGTAATTAGGGCTTCCGACGCATACGTAGTCCGGGAGACCTCAACAAATCACCAGCCAACGGTATACTGGTAAATCCAAGAGATAGCAGAGCTACGCAGCAAGTGTCATAGAGTGAGGCGATTATTCCAGCGATCCAGAGGTTTACTCTCCCATCAGGACCTACAAGTCCAATACAAAAATAGGCGTAGGGACCTGAAACTAGCCATTCGGAGAAGCAAAAGAAACAGCTTTAAGAAACTCTGCGAGCAAGCAGAAGTAAATCCTTGGGATACCGCCTACAGGACAGTCACGGCAAAACTCAAAGACACTAGGGCACCCTCGTCCTCCTGCCCGTTCATTATGCAAAAAGTAGTGTCCGGACTATTTTCACCGCAAACAGCAACTGAGCATATAGAACCACCTCAGGAAATACAGGAGATCCCACCTGTCACGCAAATGGAACTCCTGGATGTATGCAGATGATTCGGCGATAGTAAGTCACCTGGATTGGATGGCATACTAAACAAGGCCCTTAAGATAGCCATAAAAATAAACACAGAATCATTTCTCAACTATACAACAAGGGTCTAATGGAAAAAGCGACGTCTAGTGCTGCTGCCTAAAGGGAACAAACCAATAGATGAGCCCTCGACATACCGTCCCATATGCCTGTTAGACACAATGGGTAAAATACTGGAGCGAATCATATGCAACCGACTGGAGGTGGCAATTGATGAAGCATTTGGACTCTCAAACCAACAGTATAAATTAAGAAAAGCTGGTTCTACTGTATGTAGATGCTATATGGAGGGCAAAAGATGGAGAGGAGGTTCAAAAAAATATGGTAACGTAATAACATTGGACGTCAAAAATGCGTTCAACTCTGCAAACTGGGGACTTACAGTACACTCCCCTAGGTCAGTGATGGTGCCATTGTTTCTTATTAAAATGATACTAAGCTACTTCGAGAAACGGTTCCTGCTGTTCGATACAGATGATGGAATAAGGCAGTACCACATATCTGGCGGAGTTCCACAATGGTCGGTACTAGGACCTATCCTATGCAATATTATGTATGATAGGGTCCTAAGGCTCGAGATCCCAAATGAGACAAAAATCATAGGCTTTGCCGATGATATTGAAATAGTTGTGGCGGCGAAACACCTGGAAGAAATAGAGGATATTTGTAATGAATGTATCCGAAAAGAGAGGCGGTGGATGGCAGTAGTCGGGTTAGAACTTGCAGAACACAAAATAGAAGCTGTACTAGTAAGTAGTCGCATGAAAAGAGAAACAATCACCATCAGAGTAGGCGATCATAATATAACGTCAAAACAGATACCTAGGCGTGGTGACCGATGCTAGGCTCGTTTACAAGGAACATCTTGAAAAAACGTGCGACAAAGCTGCTCGGGTGAGTGCAGCCTTATCTAGAATAATGACGAACATTGGAGGATCCAGACAACAAAGTTCTGTTAAGAGTGGTGCAGTCCATCACCATATGTATGCAGCCAAAGCAGTGACAATTAGGTCTTACGCCAATAGAATTAACTTCATCAACCGAATGTGTGCACTGAGGGTGTGCTGTGCATTTCAGATGGTGTCAGATGATGCTATATGAGTCATCGCGGGAATGCCACCAGCAGATATCCTGGCTAGTGAACTATAAAGGAAATACGATGCCAAAATTCATGACTTCCAAGCTTCAGTCAAAGATATCAAGCTAGAAGAAAGACAGCAGAGTACGGGAGCATGGCAGGAAAGATAGAACTAGTCTTCGAAGGGAAGTTGGACCTATACACTTATACCGAATATCGAAAAATGGATGGACCGGAAGGGTGGAGATTTCTACCTCAGCATGGCTGCTTTCGAGCGTATCTGAACCGGTTCGGGCTCAATGAATCACCCACCTGTTTAAACTGCGGAGAGGCCAGAAAAGATGCGCAGCATGTACTTTTTCAGTGCCCACGTTTTGAAATAGAGCGCAGAGAACTAGAGGAAAGAATTGGAAAAACTCCAACTCCAGAGAATATTGTAAACCTCATGATAGCATCGAGCAACATATGGAATGCGGTGAAACAGGTTACAACATTAATCATGAAGGAACTTCGGCGGTTGAAAAGAGTCAGGAAAAACAACAGTGAAAATGAAGCCCAGACGACATCTTTTATGGGGCAAACAATGGTAACCGCTGAACCCATTTTTGAAGCAGCAAACTAGGAAAAAAGAGCATAAACTGCTAACCAGCCCCGCAAAGTAATACCTAACGGTAGTCCCTCGGGGAGAGTGGTTGAATTGTGAAGGGTGTGGTTTAGGAAATAGGCGTATTCCTGGCATCGAGTATTCAGGTTTGCGAATCGTGCATGCAATCTTTAGAAGATTGCACATCCCTTGGCGCCAGATTCAAAGATACTTTTACAAAAATTGTCAAGTGCGATTCGGGCATTACGCGATTAGTATTCCACTGTATTTAACTTTATACTAGTGTTGGAGAATGACCAAACATATCAACACTCACTCTATTCATCAATCACCAAACACATCATAACACATCCTATTTCATTTTCACTCAAATTCTACAGTAAATTTTTCTCACGCATGTACTCTCTGATATCAATTGCTTTACCAATGTAAACTAATTGACGAGAACTGTTATCTTTCAACTATGTAAATTAAAGCTTATATTGAGTACCCTACGTTAATCAGCCAACGAGATCGGTTGGTCTTCATTCGTTCATTAAATTTGTTACACGAATCATACATTAAACACAGTAGTTTTTTTTTCTTGCACTCACATTACACATATTATTGAAAACACACAATACACTGCATTTACACTTGGGAAACACATTTCATAAGTAAAAACAAACAACATTTATACACAAGGAGGCGCACAATTGGGCGATATCAAAAACACATACAATTGTAATTAATTACACATTTATACATTATACATTGATCAAACATTCATACACATATTTTAAAACACTTAAACACACATTCATCACATTTCCAAACAACTAGTTTGGCCTCCCCATTAATCTGAAGACAAGGAGTGTACCATATCGTATTTGGAAGGGTCAGATCAAAACAAAAACTTTTTAATCTCACATGGCTCTCTTGAAAAGTACTGAAAAAATGTTAACGAAATTTGATTAGTATGTTTGTCCTGAGTTGTAGGTACGTAGTTTCGGCAAAAAATTGTCATAATCGGATGAAGTGTTTGTAAGATATGGGGGGCGAAGTATAAATATTTGAATCATTTATTGGCCGCCTAACTCAAAAATGTGTGAACAGATTTTGATGAAATTCGGCTGACTGGTACCGTAGTCTCACTTGGAAACGATTTAAATCGAATGAAGTGGTTGTAAGATATGGGAAGGAGTTTTCAACAACTTCGAATTATGCATCTCACACATCTAACTCAATATATGCAAATATTGACGGTTCGAAAGTTGCAAATGTGTGCCATACTGACAAACCTACAAATAGACAGACACCATGTTCAGGTACGTTAAATAAAGAATTTTGTTATAAACAAGTTTCTTATATAAAAGTTGCACTGTATAATAATTGACAAATCGATAAAATTCCTTCAGCTATTAAATCGCCCATAATCTAAATTTTTAATAGCACATAGTACATATGTACGTATACAAGAGAATTTAGTCATAAAAATATTGTTTACAGCTTAAACAAACTCATGCTGGTTAAGGACAGCGCATACTAAAACCATAGTTAAACTGCGATATTGCCTGACTACTCCTCGCACAAAACTCTAATTAGACAAACTTGAACTTGAATTAAACCTTGATCACTAGTTAAACCACGTTCATACAGACGGTCTTGACAAAAATAAATACGAGTTGTAATCAGTGTAAGAAATGACGAAATGGTTTTACCCGCCACACTTTCATATACATCATTTCTTATTACTTGTTAAAAATAATCCAAGCATTAAATTCAATAGAATTTTGAACAATTTCAATGCTCTATGTTGTACTACAATTAATTCTAAAAACTTGATAAACACAATTAAAAACAACTTACCTTAATTGAAATGTTTTGTCAGTTGTGAAAGTAAATTGATCCACCGGAAGTGTTATGTACTTTTGTTCGTATCGAGGAGATTGAGAAAGTACAAAAGAACTTGCACACAAAAGAATTAAAGCCGTGACTGCAGCTTTCAAAATATCCATTTTACATGGACTGTTAACAATCAATAAGTAAAAAATATTCAATTATTCCTATTCACGTCTATTGCAAACAACTGACTCTGTTCGTCAATTCGCACTGATTATAAAATTGTCTTCAAATAGCTGACCTCTGTCTGGCTCGATAGAATAATTATGAAGCGAATTCCGATTAAGAGATGGAATTGGAATTGTTTACATGCAAAGAAATGCGCACAACGAGTACGTTCCATGACTATTAAGCGAGAACGGGTATGTTTATGAGTCACAGTTTTTCCCATTTCACAATTTTGTTATTATGGTATTCTAGGCAAATATATATAAAAATTTGTTGGATCTCTGGAGCAGTCTATAGACAAGGTATGGAATAAATGTAACTATGATTTTTGGGGTAACCATACTCCTGAACTCAGTAAACCTAATATTATTCCAGTCAATGAAGCGGCATTCCTTGCATCAGATCAGTTAGTTTTGATTTTGTATAAGATCTTAGGTTTCTTAAGTTCTAAGTTTGCACCAGTATTGTCGTTTGTACTACTATAATACTGTTTTAGAAATTTAATGACTTTTTTTTAAGTAGTTTAGTTTGATAATTTGTATTTAGGAACCATTTTTTAAAGCTATTACCTTTGTGAAAGAACAATTACACTTTAAGTACTCAACATTTTGCAAAGCAAATTCAATCAATACCCTCAGGATAGTCACTTAGCTTCTATCCTCCTTAGGATATTCACTTCAGAGACACATTTATACTATTATCAAATTAGTGCTCGTGGCAACACTGTTGAGCACACCTGCTCACGCCCCCGCCATCTTGAAAAAATCTTGAAATTTTTTTTTTTTTTTTTTTTTTTACTGTGTTTACTTTACGCTGCGAATATTTTCTTCCTTGTTGTTTTCTTGACTTACGATCTTTGTGCACCCCATTCCAAAAAAGTATGTACATACATATCTCCAATTTACATAACGCATAATGCACAACAAAGTCGCATCGGCATCGCTAAGTTTGAATTTCTTAGACACGGGTTTTCCCCTTTTTGGTTTGAGACATAGTTTTTGAGTCAGAAGATGTGTTGACTCTCTTACATGTGTATGTATATATGGACGTGTATGTTACAGTTTTATTCTCAGCTTTCATCTTGCAATTATTTTTGGTATGTACAAAATCGTTGAAGAAGGTGGTTACGTTCCAGAACAAGTTTTTAATGCGGACGAGACAGGTCTTTATTGGAAACGAATGTCTGAGCGGAGCTTTATTTCAAAGGACGAAAAATCTACATGAGGATATTAGGTGTCAAAAGAACGTTTGACTCTTCTTCTTGGTGCTAACACTGCGGGGGATTTCAAGCTTAAGCCCCTATTAGTGTACCTGTCTGAAAATCCAAGAGCTTTCAAGGGATTGGACAAGAAAGAATTGTCAGTCACTTGGAAATCCAAGAAAAAGGCTTGGATGACAAAAGTTTTTTTTTTGAAAATTGATTTAAGAATTGCTTCTGTTTTGACTTCAACCTACCTGAAAAAGAAGAATTTAAGCAATAAAGTCTTGTTTATTTTGGATAATGCTCCAGGGCATCCGGTTAATTTAGCTAAGCTGTCTGGAAATGTAAGAGTTGAGTATCTTCCCAAAAACACAACGGCCCTCATTCAGCCTATGGATCAGGGTGCAATAGCCACTTTTAAGGCGTATTATTTGCGCAGAACTTTTCAAAAGTTTGTTAATGAAACGTATGGAAGATCCTCTATTAAACAATTTTGGAAGAACTACAATGCCAAAGATGTTGTTTACAACATAAGTGAGTCTTGGAATGAATTAAAATCAACAACGATGAATCATGTTTGGAAGAAACTATGGCCGGAATGCATTACCAACGGCCATCAAGAAATTTGTGTGAAGCACCGCACCATTTCGAAGTGGGGTTGGAAATTTAAAACCAAAACGATCCCGGCGAAAAACACACTGCTAAAGTTTCAAGAGCTGTTAACGTAGCCATTAACAGCTATAAGGAAATAGAAAAAGAATTGAAGAATAAAGCAAAACAACCAACGCTGGAACGGTTTTTTAAGCCCGCACCCGCTCGTGTATATGACAGTGATTCTTTTACCACTTCAACATCTTAATTTTTCTCTATTTATTCTTACATAATTATGTTCTTTTTCGTTATGTATGTAGATTTTATTTTGGCTCCTGTCAATATTAAATTGAAACGTAACTATGCTCTGAAGTCAACACATTAAATTAATTTTTTCTATACCGTTTTATCAATTTGTTGGTTATTTTTTGAAGATTTGGAACCAATCTAATGGACTTTGTATGGGTTTGTATGAAAAAAAAAGACTCGTTATACTGCATTTCGCTTTACGGCCTGATTTTGCGGAACGTATCTAGACGGCTAACCGAGGTATGAGTGTATGTATATTCTCTCCAGTATATCGTAGAGCAAAAATGATTGTGGTCAATATTATAGACGAAAGCATTTCCTCGCAACTCTTGTTGTATGTATGGGTATGTGGCATACCCTGTCTGGCAGTTTTTTTTTTTTTTTTTTTTTTTTTTTTTTTTCATTTCTCTCGAAACCGTCTATGTGTAACGGTTCAAAAGTTATAAGACTATGACAGACAGCCGGACAGGCTATTAATTCTCAGTATAATAGTTTTGTCCTTATTTTTTTCCATAGTAAGTACCTGAACCCTGAAAGGAACATAAAAACGCGCCAGGGAAATTCTGTTAATTGGATTAATATTCTCCAAAAGCTCCTGGGTGATCTAAAAACCTGAAACGGACAGTCTATTAATTCTCAGTATAATAGTTTTGTCCTTATTTTTTTCCATAGTAAGTACCTGAACCCTGAAAGGAACATAAAAATGCGCCGGGGAAATTCTGTTAATTGGATTAATATTCTCCAAAAGCTCCTGGGTGATCTAAAAACCTGAAACGCCCCCCACTTGAAGTTACTGGCAATCTAAATTTTTGATTTTCGAAATGTAGGGTGTTGTATACATATATACATATATTTATCTTTCTAGGTCCCTCGAGAAGCCACCGGATAACATAATATACTGAAACTTCGTACACTGCTTGTATTGACTACATGCAAAAATACTGTAAAGCTGGGTTTGTGATTTTCGAAATACTAGGTGCCATAAAGAAAATCTTACTTCTCCTTTAAAAGTACCTAATTTGTGTGTGCCTTACGAATCCTTCCAGAAGTTAACGAAAGTTAACACTTTTTTAGCCCAGTAAACTTCTTACCAAAGAAAAATGGGGGATACTTTAGTTACAACATTAAAATGTGTACATTGGTTTCAAGAACAGACATAATATGTGGTGGGGTAAAAAGTCATTCCACTACATCTCACCCCGTCTCTATCCTATTTGGATGACTGTCAGAAAAACAAATTTAGTTAAAGTTAAGTAGTTCTTGAGTTAAGCATATGAGAAAGATAATTCAAGTATGTTTTAAGCTCCTCCGAATATCTTACCACGATTTTTACATTGAATTGAATTACTTTTAAGTGGCATTTCTAACGGTATAAATAAATATTTAAGCCTTAACAGCCCATTTCGAGCGCCACACAAATGTTTGAAACGTACAGTTTATTCTAATGATTAACGAGAAAGAAAAATTAGGATACAGTTAAAATAATAGTACGGGACACTAACCGCGGGAGGGCTGACTGGCACTTGAACAATTTTTTTACAGAAATTCCAAAATAATCTCTTCCAAACTTTCAATGCGTTTTTTTTACTAAATTCTTTCCACCGAAATTGCGGCAGTACATATCAAATTTTGTATATCTCTGACTTACTGGCTAGATGTGGTAAAACGGAAAACGATGAACTTCGAAGCTTCTCATGACAATTACACTCTCGGGGGTTTGTCAGCGAGAGGTCTTGGCATGAAAGAAACATTTTGGTATTTTTGCCGGGACTCGTGCCTGTATCCAAGTTCGTCAGCTTGCTCAGCAGTCTAATCCAATAAGCACATGAACCCCGGACTGAGCGCTCTTCAAATTTACAGGAGTACCTAAGTAAACTAAATAAGATATTCAGCGTGACTTGACACTTTAAAAAGCTTTTGCACAAGCAAAAATCAAAGATTATTCTTGCATACGAGTACAGGGTACACTATGTCTTTTTTATTAAGATTTTTTTTTTGTTTTTAACAACACATATTTCTATGCATTTTTTAGCCAACGCTGCTTACATTCTTCGTCTTGTTCTCAATTGTGCGGAATAGAAGTCCGATATCCATTTCTTAATGATCTTTTGTTCACGTCTTCTTGCTTCACGAACCGATGGTGGATCCTGGAAATAATAAACGGAAAATAATTTATAGAGCAAATTCAATCCAATCCCCACTAAAAACTACCTCAGACTTAGCAGCTCTCAAATCAAGATGATGTGCTCCTTCTGGGATAATTATTATTGTAATATCATCATTTGTTGTTTTAAGGACACCACCCCCACTCCATGGATCCAGAAGGCCATTACTGAAGATTATGTTAGTATATGACCTGTAAAAAAAAAAGTTGTTTCTTTGTAGTTACATAAAAAGTAGCTTTCTTACTCAATGTGTTTTCCACCAAATCGAACCAGGATCTCATCTTTTCTTGGGCGAATTTTAAATTTCTTGAAACAGTTATCGGAGTAAGTAGAAAAATCCCATGCCTTCGTTCTAAACATGTTCCCATCGTCATTGGCACACATTGGCATGACCATTTCGTTGCAAGTTTGGACATCCCAAGCTGTACCACCCAAGGATGGAGCATAAGCGGATTTGTAATCCAGACATTTCGATGACCCATCGAAATTAGTGTAAACACTCAATGCACTTTGCAGTGCCTGTAAAAATAAATTCATAGAGAGAAGTATACTGTAAAGCTATTGAACCCACCTCCAGAAGGTCACTATCCTTGTCATAGGCATGAGATAAGTAGAAGCAAAATTGACGAACAGGGTAACCCGGTAGTGGAGCCAAGAAGTCATTTGCGTAAGGATAGTTTGCCATTGCAAGGTTGCCATACACGTCCTCTAAGTAATCTTAAATTAAAATAAAATAAATAAATATTTTGGCAGTAACAGCCCATGCAGGCCAGGCCTAGCTTCTCGCAGACACCCGTTTCTTAAGGGTAATTTTTTTTCGATTGAGAGAAGCTTCTCATGATAATTTTACTCTCGGATGTTTGTCAAGCATTCCCGAAAGGTGGGAGCGTGAGACATGTTTTTTTTTCGGGATTCGAACCTTGAATCTCCCGCTCAGAAATCGCAAACTTAACCACTAAGCCACGGCGCCCAGAATTAATACGAAAATATTCAGAAAAGTTACAATCCGTCTAGAACGGATCATATGATGTCCTATACCTTATCTTCTAACCCATTCCGTTATGAATCTATTGGTTTAAATGCAATGAAATCTTTCTACTCAGACAATATTCTCTCGATTTGTGCCTTAGAATAAAGTGGACGCAACGATCGCCATTTGTAACTGAAGGTCAAGGATTCTGGTGAAATATTCGCAATAAGGCCTAAACATCACCGTAAATAGATTTTTTTTTTAAGAAAACGTCCCCCACAAGTGGGCGTGACATTATATAATGTTTGGATATATAAACTTGTTTTTTAAATTTTTTAGTTCATTATCTGCAACGGCTACCGATTTATGGGCAGATAATTGAAAGCATAAATCAAAAATTTCATACGATTTGCACAGAAATTAAAATTTTAAATGCCTCCTGAAAAATGGTAAAATGTATTTATGCTGTTTTCCCTTGTGGCCACAGATATATACTTTCGGGGGTCTACCGTTATTATTACAAAATTAATGTACCCTATGGGACAGGCTATAAAGAGGTAAAAAAGATACAAACAAGTTAGAACTCATTTGAAACTAATCATGCTACACCCTGTCCCCCATCTTTTAACCAATATAAAATGTTTGATTCAAATACAATGGGTTCGCTCGCATATATGTATGTATGCAAATGTAATATTACGTCCGAAAACAATGGTAAACTGTATGCGAGGCTTAACGAAATTTAGGGAGATATGAGTTTTGTCTTCGATCATTTTTCTGTAAAAATTAAAACTGTCAAATGAGTTACAACTGATGAGTTTGACAGTAAAAAGGATTTAAAAACAAAAGAAACAAATTTGTGGAATAAATTTTGAATTAAAAAAGGCTTAACAAAGTTGATTTGATATGATGTGGAATCTGTGATTTATTTGTTCGAAACAAACAAACGTTTTCCATTGACATTTATTTGAAAAACACCTACAATTGACGTTTCTCAAGATTTCATACAAAAACAGAATTCTCTCTCAATTGTTAATATTTTACATTTTTAATTTTTTTTAGATAAGTGCCCGCAATTTAATTTTTACGATTTGATGAGGTAAATATGATCAGAACGTAAACAAAATAACAGCAGCCCATACTGTGAGCCCATGTGCTGTAATTGTTATATTTTTTTCGCACAAATAGAAATGACCTACAGTTTATTGACAATTTTGCTTTCTGATGTTTTTTTTTAGAGATTCGCGGAAACCGTGGAATTTGTTCCTTAAACAAATTGGTCGTTCACTGGTTACAAACGTACAACCAAAGTTAAGCCGGATAAGCGAAACGATGTCGAATTTGTGTCACACAAGGCTGATTGTTGGATTCTAATAATATATTTAAAATAAAGCTCAATGTTCACTGTAAACAGGTTAGGAAAAATAAAATAAAAATTAGAAAGTAGTAGCTTTAATTTAAGGCGAAATTTAAGCCACTACCTTATAAAGTTCTTAAAAAGAAAATTTTGCCATTCAACCAGAATATGAACAATAAACAGAATGCAAAATCTTCGACTTTCGGGATGATCTAAAGAACCTTACCTTCATATATGTATATTCAAAAGCTGTTGAATAACCCTACACCTAAAGATTAGGTCCGTTCCCTTACCTTAGCCTTATATAATTTAGCATACACCTATACATACATACTCGTATGCACGAGTACCTGCATACTTCATAGGGCATATCTTCATAAAACGACGACTTATAAGGCTGTTTTTTTTTTATTTTCGGGCTCAATATGTCTGGGTAAATAATTATTCGTATGGTGGTGAAAATCTCATGCAAGAAAGAAACTTTACAACTATAATAACTTACTAATAACTGATAATTTTACACGTGCTATGAAAGGGCAGTAAATAAATATTTCGTGCTAGTTCGTGCATGATAATTTGACACATTTTCGTTAGTTTTGAGTTTAATGGCAACCAAAGAAATATAAATTGTGTGGTGGATTGAAAAGGTTTGAACCTCAACCTGAAGATTGTGTTAGTCATCAAATCTATTCTAGCACTACGATTGTACATGCTTTAAAAGACACCTCTGAAAATCTCAGACATTTAGGATGCTCAGTTGCTGTTTGAAATTCGTACGTTTTTCCTTTGAGGGGAAATGATTTATTCTCTCTTTTACAAATTTTATGCGTTAGGGAACGGAATTGGACTAGAATTCGTACAAAACCGTACTTATTGGTACTAATTTTCAAGTAAGAGAGCAGACCTTTTTTTTGTGAGAAATCCATGATACATGAGTTTGCATGGTGTAACTGTTTTTAAAGTATCTGGGGAAATTTAGGCCTCCATATGAAAATTGGTAGTAAGGACATTTCAAACTAAAAATACAAATTGTAGCACAAACGATTGCTAATTCTGTTTAATTTATAGACAGGTGATAAGCGAATCTTTTCAGCCCTAAAAAGTGGTACGTGGGCTAAAAAATGTTGAAAATAAGTCTGCTCTTTTATAGAGCAGTCGAGACAAATTTCATAAAATATTATAATCAGGGCTAATGACTTGAATAAAGATCAAGGCACCTTTTCTTATTTTCTTACTTATATGTTGAGAGCGAGAGTATTGTTTTCGTGAAAATTCTCGACTTCGAAATTTTTATCAATTTTGATATTATTATAATGGAGAAATTCGTTGCAGACTAAGCGGCTGGACGGATTTTCTTCAAACTTCATATCTGCGGTCCTCAAAATTAACGATACTACGGACAAACTTTGAAAAAAGTGCAATGTTCTCGAAAACGGCTCGTACGATTATGACCAAAATCCATACGTAAAAAGGTATGCATGTTTGCAATAAGACATGTATGCTTAGGTTTTCGGTAAAATTTCGAATGACGGTACTTTACGTATTAGCAGACTTGCAATTTGCTAATTTTCGGATATGGCTAATGCGATTTTGTTCAAAATGTGTATACCTAAGTCAAATTTTGGACATATGGTCAAAAAAGTTTTTTTTAGATTTTATTGCATATTACGAAAACTAGAAATATATTGCTTCTTATCGATTTGGGATAAATTTGAAATCTGAACAATTTACGAAAGAACAGCATGTATGTACATATGTATATGAAGAAAGACCTTTACTTAAAGCCAAGTTCAGGGTTCAATAAACCACTTATCCACTTCAACCTAACCCCGCAACTATGACAATACATACCCAAAAATTCGTTAATGTCATCTGGTTTAGTCAGCAAATCGTCTTTACAGAACTTAAACTTTGAATTCAAAAATGCACGACCAGTGTCATTCGATGCATAATTCCTGCAACGGAAAAGCAATTCAATTAAGCCAATCAATTGGACATTTGTCGGCTCAAACTCACTTAAGTACGTTCCATGACTTCCTTATATTATCACTGCAATTCGAATTGAGCGATGTCTTGAACACTGATGTTACGATCTTTGTGAATATATCGCATGGTGTCAAATCTAAAAGAAACCACTTGAATGATTATAAATTCATGACTCACAGACGTATGTGTACGTACCATCAAATTGCCAAATGGGTGCGGATGCAGCTAGTGCTCCAGTCACATGATGCGGATACTTCATGCGGAACCATGCCGCCAACATTCCCCCATACGATCCACCAATGGCAATCACTGGTCTATCGTTCTGCCCGCCAGTTATCTCATCCAATAGTTGAGCATAATCCCCCAGAGCCTGTTCAGCGGTAAGGAATCCAAAATGTTGTGGACCATCAAAAGAAGAATTCCCAAACGGAAGCGACTTTCCATAGTAACGATGTTCGGCAAAGATTATCAACGCATTCAGCGATTGTGCGTTCTCCCAGATAAAGCCGGTGTTCTGGGCAAAGAGTTCAATGTCACCCTCATTGCCGCAGTAAAAAAGAATTGGATTTGCAGTGTCTCTGCCAGAGAACGTATCGTTGATCAGATAACTGGAAAGAAAAATTTGATCGGTACGATCTAATGAATATGAATGTCTAATTACCGCAATGAAAAATTCGCATCAGTCACATAATTAAAATGATCCACCGGAACGGTGATATATTTTTCTTTCCACAAATATTTTTCATCTGTCTTATCACTGGTCGCTATTGTGGCAATGAAATAGGAACAAAAAGCAACAACTCCGATAATTTTCAGCATTCTAACGATCGTATAGACGTGCAATACAAAGCACGATCAATTCCAGAGAACTGTCAAATGAGAACTGATCATAACATGTGGGGAAAAACTACTTTATTGGTGTACCCGCACCGCGGATTGGATTTCTTTGACGTCATGTGTTTATTTGGTTGTTTTATGGGTCAGACAAGATGACCGCGAGAGAAATGAATCAGCTGAGCTGGTCGATGCTGTTCTTATCTGTTGTGGAAGGGATTATTCTTCAAATAATCTCAGCACTTGTGTGTTCAATCCTATTATTGTTTTATCCATTGAAATACATAACTACGCTTGAGTATATATTTGCTTAGTAAATAAACCGGTAGGATTATCGTGCAGAGTGTTTAGTTTTCCAGAATCAATGAGGTTGGATCAATTCCATTGATTGGGTACATAATAATAATCTCTTTACAAGCTAAAAAGTTGCGTCTATGAATCTGTCTTCAGAATTGTTTGCTTTTCCGTGTTAACAATGTTTATCCACCCTTTGGCATATATGTATACTATACCTGCTATGGCTGCATTGGGTTGGCGTTCACAAGAGTCAGACAAAATGAAGGGTACATGTCACTTACCTGAGTCACCTTTTTGTAAACTAAGTATTAATGTGAAGCAGAGCCCTACAGATCCCCGATGAAGTTTGAAGCAAATCCGTCCAGCCATTTAGGCTGTGCAAACAGAATTGCGAGACTCACTTTTTCGAGTTTCTCTATTATACTAATATCAAGATTGATCAAAATCTCGAGATCAAAATCTCGAGATTATAGAAGCAAGTAAAAACCAATAATTTTGTTCGAAAACTTCTCTAGGCCTCCGATACACTAGTAGTAGTTTTGCTCACTCAAGTAACTTCTAGAAAACTTACGAGTGTAAATAACACCGTAAGCTAGTTCAGAAAAAAATTAAACTGTATAAATATGTCCACAGTCTCTCACAGACTTCTTACAGCTTATTGAATATTTGAATATTTATATTTGACTGTTTCCTTTCCGTGAAAGTCATGGGCCCTATTGTAGAAAAAATGTGGCCGTAAACGGAAACATTCAAATTGATTGATTTCAATTTTTATGTTCGACTACGTAACTGAGAAGATACATTAAAATATAAAAACTTAGGAAAGCATTTCTTACTGTAATGGGGGATGAGGTATCTAGAGTTTAAATTCAATTTCCTATCGTAAATCTTAAAATTAAACATTCGAATGACTTTTGTGCTTTATTTATATTGTAGCATAATAATAACTACGCGCCTATGTCTATGCAGCAAATTCCGAAGTGACTTTCCATTCTGGCAGAATTTTGGTTCAAACTGTCCTTCATTCGAGTGGTCGAAGAATTTGCTAGAAGTTTCTGGCTATCAGAAACTTCTGCTATATAAGGACAGATGGCGATCAAAAAAAGACACAGTTGGTTTAGAACCGTGGCGAAGAGATTAGAAAAGTGATAATGGGCGAAGTTGTAATTTGGTGATAAATTGAAAGTTGAGAGTGAACAAGAAAAAGTAATTAGTTTGGATTTGTGAATTAAGAAATTGAAAGGAGATAAAGTGATTTGAGAGGAAAGAGACCTTGTAAGAAAAGAATAAGGCGAAGAATAGTATAGTGTGAACTTGAATTGTTCTATAGAGTAGAAAATAAAGAAATAATTTCTCAGAATAATTGTTTTATCTACTCGAGCCGTAGCCCTCATACTACATTGGTGTCAGAAGCGGGATAAAACTTATTCTGTGAATAACTATTTCCGTGGTGTGAAATTGCACAAGCAAAAAAAAAAAAAAAAACGATTTCTGTGTTGAGTTAATTAGTTGCGCAAAATGGGTCGCAAATTGGGAAAACTAACTATAACTCAACTAAAGGCAGAACTCAGTAAGCGGAACCTCGACACAACTGGGGGAAAAGATGCCCTACTGATTCGTCTGGAAGAAGCAGTAACGCAGGAAGGTGAAAATCCGCATGACATAGAGTTTGATGTGGAAGAGGAACCAGCAAGTACAGTAGCCGACCCGGGTATAACAAGTCTGCTCCTGCAACTTAAGTTAGTCATGGACGAACAAAAGAAAGCAATAGAAGATCAAAGTCATAAGCTCGATGACCAAAAGAATTCTATAGAACTTAAGCTGGACGAACAAAAGAAAGCAATGGACGACCAAAAGAATTCTATAGAACTTAAGCTGGACGAACAAAAGAAAGCAATGGACGACCAGAAGAATTCTCTAGAACTTAAGCTGGATGAACAAAAGAAAGCAATGGATGAACAAAAGAAAGCTATGGACGAACAAAAGAATTCTCTAGATGCTCTGGAAAGTAAACTTGATGAGCAAAACAAGAACTTGGAATCCAAATTCGAAGTGATCGAAGAGAAAATCGAGAAGGTAGAGACGCAACTCGAAAAAGTCGAAACTAGATTCGATGAAAATTTTGAGAAACAGGAAACTCAGTTCGGGAAGATAGAGATTCAGTTTGAAAAAGTGGATACGCAATTCGAGATAGTAGGAAAGCAAGTCGAAAATCTTGCTAAGGAGCTCAGCAACGTGAAGAGACAGAAAGCACGGGAATATTCCACTGACGGTCTGAGAAGAAAGGAGATGCAGCCTCCTATCTTCGATGGTCAAACATCATGGCCAATTTATAAGAGGCAATTCGAAGCGGCCGCAATGACCAATAGCTGGGACGATGAAGAGAAGTCTATTGCACTCACGCTTGCACTGAGGGGTCCAGCTGCGGAGCTCTTGCAGACCATCCCGGAAGATAAACAGCAGAACTACGACTCTCTGGTTCAGGCTATCGAGATGCGGTTTGGGGATGAACACATGCAGCAGGTGTACAGGGTTCAGCTGCGTAGTCGAGTCCAGAAAAGGGGGGAAACGCTCCAACAGTTGCAAGCGGATATAGAGCGACTAGCCCATCTTTCATACCCTAAAGCCGGTGAGGAGCTTATCAACGAAATGGCGGTGGAAGCTTTTATTCAGGCCATAGAGGACAGACAACTGCAAATGGCTGTAAGGATGGCTGAAAAGCGAACACTCCCCGAGGCATTGGCATTCGCTTTGTCAATGAAGGCTGCGGACCAAGCATACCAGGGAATACACCGTGTCAGGGAAATGTCCGTCGTGGAATGCCCATGCCAGAGAACAGCCGTCAAAGCTCGCGGAAGTCAAATCCGTTGCTGGAATTGCAACCAAACCGGACACCTACAACGGCAGTGCAGAAGTGCACCTAGACGAGGAAATTGTCCACATTGCGGAAGTAGGAGAAGCAGAGAGGAAGCATCCTGTCGGTCAGACTTCCCAAAACCAGCAGTCGGGAGATGCGTAAGGACCAACTTCGCGGGGCAGAAGTTGGTTACTGGAATCGAGGCCCCCAGGACCACCATTCAAGTTTCGCAAACCAAACGGGGTAACAAGAGCCTGACAGTGGAGGCACTAATCAACGAGAAGAAGTGCGTAGCCACCATCGACACAGGTGCCACTGCCTCCATTGTAAGAAGAGATATCGTCAAAAGCTCCTGGCTGCACAACACCAACAGCTACTGCCTGAAGACTGCAACAGGGGAAATGGCGAAGGTATTTGGAGAAGTTCGTCTTACGATTACTCTGGCAGGACTGACGTTCTCCCATGCGTTTCTGGTGGCAGATATATGCGACGAGTGCATCATCGGAGTAGACTTCATGAAAGCAAATGAAGTAATCTTGGACATCGGGATGCAAGTACTGAGGTATCGAAATGTGGAGATTCCGATGGTGTACGGAAACGAGAATGCCGTAACTCTCAGGACAGTCATCAGCAAAGACGAAGTTTTGCCGCCGTCTTCAGAGACAATCATTTGGACAAAGCTGGAAGGTGATCTTGGGAGCCACCGATTCTACATAGTAGAACCAGACCCTGAGAAGAATTCTCAAGACTACATCGTGGGAAAGACGTTAGTCGAACCAAAGAACACCATGGTTCCAGTGAGGGTTTTGAACGCAAGACCACACACTGTAAAACTAAGGCGAGGGGATGTGACTGGAAAATGCACGCCGATTACCGCCGTCGCAACAATATCTGAACGTGATGCTCCAAAACCTCTCCCATCACCTTGGACAGCGGAAACGAGAGAGACGATTCTCCAGTCCAGTGAGCTGAATCAGGAGCAGCGAACTATGGCAGAGAATCTTATCAATGAGTACGCTGATGTATTTGCCTCACAGGACGGAGAATACGGCCGAACACACCTGGTACAACATCGAATAGACACTGGTGATACTAGACCAATTCGTCAGCCTGCTAGGCGCCTTCCATTGGCAAAGCAGACAGAAGTTGCAGAGATGGTGTCGGCAATGGAGAAAGAAGGTCTGATTGAAAGTTCCAAAAGTCCGTGGGCATCACCGGTTGTACGGCAGCACGCGGTTCTGCGTGGACTATCGGCAGCTCAATTACGTCACCAAGAAAGACAGCTATCCTCTGCCACGGATTGACGACACGCTAGACACACTATCAGGAGCCCGATGGTTTTCCACTCTCGACTTGAAGAGTGGCTACTGGCAGGTACAGATCCATCCAGAAGACCGGGAGAAAACCGCCTTCACCACAGGAAATGGGCTATGGCAATTCACGGTAATGCCATTCGGGCTGTGCAATGCTCCGGCGACTTTCGAGCGATTGATGGAATGTGTCCTGCAAGGGTTAACATGGAAAACCTGTTTGGTATACTTGGATGATGTCATCGTCGTAGGAAAAACGTTTGCGCAACACCGAGACAATCTAAGGGATGTGTTTCAAAGGCTTCGAAGTGCCCACCTGAAGCTCAACCCCAAGAAGTGCGCCCTGTTTAGAGCGGAAGTCAAGTACCTGGGACACATAATTTCAGCGAAAGGAGTGAGAACCGATCCGGAGAAGGTCGAAGCGGTGAAAAACTGGCCAGTCCCCAAAGACAAACACCAACTAAGGAGCTTCCTGGGCCTAGCCACCTACTACAGACGGTTCGTGAAGGATTTTGCCGGGATCGCAAAGAACCTGCACCAGTTGACGGAAAAGGGAAAACAATTCAAATGGTCAATTGAGTGCGAGAAGAGCTTCAAGGCACTTAAACAACGGCTATGCGATGCCCCGATACTGGCTTACCCCACTCCCGGGGAAACGTTCGTTGTGGATGCAGATGCTAGTAATGTCGGGGTAGGAGCCGTACTCTCCCAGGTGCATGACGGCCAAGAGAAGGTGGTTGCGTACTTCAGCAAGGTGCTCTCTAAGCCAGAAAGGAACTACTGCGTGACAAGGCGGGAACTTCTAGCTTTGATCTTGGCTACGAAGCATTTTCACAAATACCTCTACGGGAGGAAGTTCGTTCTTCGCACAGACCATGCAGCCTTAAAATGGCTATTACAGTTCAAGAGTCCTGAGGGTCAGGTCGCAAGATGGATCGAAAGGCTGCAAATCTACGACTACGAAATACAGCATCGTAAAGGAAAACTCCACTCTAATGCGGATGCACTGTCCCGGAGACCATGCAGAACGGATTGTAAACATTGTGCGCGTCAGGAAGAACGGGAGCTGGTTTCCATCCAAAGAATGAGAGCCGAACCTATCGCCGGCTGGAGCGTAGATGAGATCCGGAACGCTCAGAAGGAAGACCCGGATATCGAACCGATTCTGGCCTGGAAGGAGAACATGGAGAAACCGGATCATCAGGACATCTCTCACAGAAGCCCGACCTTAAAGGCATATTTTGCGCAGTGGGACTCCCTCCATGTCCAAGAAGGTGTTCTGAGAAGAAAATGGGAATCCTCCGACGGAAAGTCGTTTGTAATGCAGCTTGTCGTACCACGGACGAGGGTCAAGGAGGTGTTACAGGAAATGCATGGCGGGGCGACCGGAGGCCACTTGGGAGTGAATAAGACGCTAGAAAAGGTACGAGAACGTTTTTATTGGTTAAAAGCGAAGGAAGATATCGAAGACTGGTGCAGAAAATGCGACGTGTGTGCAGCTAGCAAGGGTCCGAGAATCAAAACTCGAGGTAAGATGCACCAATACAACGTGGGAGCACCTTTCGAACGAATCGCCATTGACATCGCAGGGCCCTTTCCGGAAACCGACAATGGTAATCGGTATATACTCGTAGTGATGGACTACTTCAGTAAGTGGCCGGAAGCGTTTCCGATCCCTAACCAGGAAAGCAGAACCGTGGCGGAGCAGATCGTCTACAATTGGGTTAGCAGATTCGGTGTGCCCTTGGAATTGCATTCTGACCAAGGGCGGAACTTCGAGTCAAGAATCTTCCAAGAGATGTGTCAACTACTCGGAATCAAAAAGACAAGGACAACCCCGCTTCATCCACAGTCGGACGGTATGGTGGAGCGTTTCAATAGGACTTTGGACGAACATCTCTCGAAGGTCGTAGGTGACTACCAACGGGATTGGGACCGGCAGATTCCCTTGTTTTTGATGGCCTATAGAAGTGCCGTGCATAGCACTACTCGACATACGCCGTTCGAAATCTTATTTGGTGGAATAGCTCGTTTACCCAGTGAGGTGAAATTTGGATCTCCTACCAATGAGCCCAGAAATGAAGAAGAGTACGTGGCGGACCTTAGGGAAAGGCTTAGGGACATACACCAAAGGACCAGAAGCCAGATTAAGATGACGAGCGACCGCATGAAGACCAGGTATGATGCCAAGGCAACAACGTCAGGATTCCAGGAAGGAGATCTGGTGTGGCTGTATAATCCCCATCGCCAAAAGGGGAAATCACCTAAGTTACAGCGGAACTGGGAAGGTCCCTACAGAATAGTAACCCGCATCAACGATGTTGTCTACCGCATCCAGCGAGGACCAAGGGCCAAAATGAAAGTGGTTCATGTGGACCGACTGAGTCGATACAATGGCCGAAATGAGGATGCACTTGTTCGGGACGAACACGTCTAAGAGGGGGGCAGTGTAGCATAATAATAACTACGCGCCTATGTCTATGCAGCAAATTCCGAAGTGACTTTCCATTCTGGCAGAATTTTGGTTCAAACTGTCCTTCATTCGAGTGGTCGAAGAATTTGCTAGAAGTTTCTGGCTATCAGAAACTTCTGCTATATAAGGACAGATGGCGATCAAAAAAAGACACAGTTGGTTTAGAACCGTGGCGAAGAGATTAGAAAAGTGATAATGGGCGAAGTTGTAATTTGGTGATAAATTGAAAGTTGAGAGTGAACAAGAAAAAGTAATTAGTTTGGATTTGTGAATTAAGAAATTGAAAGGAGATAAAGTGATTTGAGAGGAAAGAGACCTTGTAAGAAAAGAATAAGGCGAAGAATAGTATAGTGTGAACTTGAATTGTTCTATAGAGTAGAAAATAAAGAAATAATTTCTCAGAATAATTGTTTTATCTACTCGAGCCGTAGCCCTCATACTACAATATATTGATTAATATAATTCATATTGTAATATGCGAGCTGCGGCTCGAGTAGATAAAACAGTATTCTGTGAAATTATTTCTTTATTTTCTAGTCTATAGAACAATTCAGGTTCACACTATACTATTCTTCGCAAATTCTTTTCTTACAAGGTCTCTTTCCTCTCAAATCACTTTATCTCCTTTCAATTACTTAATTCACAAATCCAAACTAATTACTTTTTCTTGTTCACTCTCAACTTTCAATTTATCACCAAATTACAACTTCGCCCATTATCACTTTTCCAATCTCTTCGCCACGGTTCTAAACCAACTGTCCCTTTTTTGATCGCCATCTGTCCTTATATAGCAGAAGTTTCTGATAGCCAGAAACTTCTAGCAAATTCTTCGACCACTGGAACAAGAGAAATAATTCTTGCAGTTATAATTCCCTTTTATCCCTGATATTATTCGTCTCTTTCGTTGACATGAGCTGTGGAGACTTCGTCCCAGACACGAACCTCGAATGAAAGGACAGTTCGAACCAAAATTCTGCCAGAATGGAAAGTCACTTCGGAATTTGCTGCATAGACATAGGAGCGTAGCATATTGTAGCATAATAATAACTACGCCCCCTAAAAATATGACGCAACAAATTCCGAAGTGACTTTTCATTCTGGCAGAATTTTGGTTCGAACTGTCCATTCATTCGAGGTTCGTGTCTGGGACGAAGTCTCCACAGCTCATGTCAACGAAAGAGACGAATAATATCAGGGATAAAAGGGAATTATAACTGCAAGAATTATTTCTCTTGTTCCAGTGGTCGAAGAATTTGCTAGAAGTTTCTGGCTATCAGAAACTTCTGCTATATAAGGACAGATGGCGATCAAAAAAAGACACAGTAGTTTTTAAACTGTGGCGAAGAGATTGGAAAAGTGATAATGGGCGAAGTTGTAATTTGGTGATAAATTGAAAGTGGAGAGTAAACAAGAAAAAGTAATTAGTTTGGATTTGTGAATTAAGTAATTGAAAGGAGATAAAGTGATTTGAGAGGAAAGAGACCTTGTAAGAAAAGAATTTGCGAAGAATAGTATAGTGTGAACTTGAATTGTTCTATAGACTAGAAAATAAAGAAATAAATTTCACAGAATATCGTTTTATCTACTCGAGCCGTAGCTCGCATGTTACAATATGTAATTCATATTACATATTAGTTGGCTTAACTCTATGTCAAAACTGAACGAAAAACCAAAACTAAGCTAAAAAAAACTATTAAAAAAAATAAATTCTTACATCTTTATAATTTATTTCTACTTCCATAGTTTTTTTACTTTTTTTGCCAGCTGCCGTCTAATTTGTGTACATAATACATATGTATGTTCGTTTTTCGTTAAGTTGTCAAACACAATTTTTTGATTTTAATGAATTTTTCGAAAAAAAAAATTAGAAATGTTTTGCTAAATTTCACATCTGAACCATTTGTAAAGGAACAGCATATGAGAGCAAGTATGAGCGACTCAAGAGGGCACCATGTTTAGTCCTGTAAGGAAGGCCGTTAATATTAGTAGACCCAACTTTTACTTAAATTAGTACAAAATTTAATTGGAAAAAAACGTACCAACTTGGGTTGTTACAATATTAGTCCAGAGGTTGTATAAAGCATATACATATCCAAAACACACTGCTCGGAGCGTTAAGCAGTGGTTTTTCTCTGAAAACATTAATGTTTTGGATTGGCCAGCGCAGAGCCCCGACTTAAACCCCATCGAAAACCTTTGGGCAGATGTGGAAAGGGCTCTGGAGAAAAAAGTAACTAAAAATGCTGAAGACCTGTTCCAAAACGTAAAGGAAATATGGCAGAATTTTCCAGTCGAACGATGTCAGCATTTAGTTGCCAGCCTTCCGAAAAAGTGCAAAGCTGTGCTTGAAGCAAAAGGTTATCCCACCAAGTACTAATTATGAAGTAATACCTGATGTGAATTTTCCTATTTTGAATTTTTTTTGTTTAAAAAATATTGATTTTTGAAAGTGTCCTTAATTATGTGTCCAAGTAGAAACAGCTAATTTTATATTATTTTGTGAATAGTTTTTTTTTTAAATATTTTTTTCATTTATTTTTTCTTATAAGTTATTACTTCCTATAAGAAAGAGAAGACTGGATTTGTTTAACAAAGAAAACATGTTAAATATGAGAATTATACGAAATTTAAAAGTGAAAATTGACTGTCCTTAATTATGTGGCCACCACTGTATATAGTATACACCTGTGTGCAAAATAATATCAGTGTTACTTAGTAACATTTTTATTTTAAAATAAAAATCTATCTAACCGCCACAAAAGTTCTATTTTTATTTTTTTTTATATATTTCTATGTAGAATGAAGTATTAGGAACTGTGTATATGTGTAAATATGAAATTCGGATTTTATTTAAATAGAAAAAACTTAAAACAATTAACTCCTGAAAATTTAAGTGTGCAAAAAAATAGCAGTATTACATATTAATACTTATATTTTTATTATGAATCCACTTTTTTAAAAACAAAAAATAAAAAATGTTGCAATGGTTTAGTATGGTGTTGAATGACCTTTGTTTGCAAGCACAGCAGCACACCGGCCGGCGTGGCATAGAGTCGACTAAGCGCATGCATCTCTCTCGCGAAATACCTGCCCATGCAGATTGCACTGTAGTCCACAATTCTCCAACGTTTTTTTCTTTTAGAAGCCCCTTCTTTGATGTCAGCCCATAAATTTGTAATGGGATTAAGATCAGGAGACTGACCAGGCCACTCCATAACCTTAACCCCATTGCTTGAAAACCAATTTTTAGCCAATGCACTGGTATGTTTGGGGTCGTTATCCTGTTGGAACGTCCACTTGAGCGGCTTATTCCATTCTGCATATGGGAGCATTACAGTCTGCAGGATATTGACATATAGCTTCACATCCATTGTCCCTTTACTCCAGTACAAAGGGCATGTACCATAGTACAAAAACGAACCTCATACATTAATCTTTGCTTCTCCATGCTTTACAGTCCGAGTCATAAACCGAGGATTGTATTCAGCATTCTGTGGTCTTCTTATATACTGTCGTCATCCAGTTGAACCAAAAAGAACTATCTTGGTCACATCTGACCATAGAATATTCCGCCATTTGCTTATAGGCCAATGTAAACGTTCCTTAGCAAACCTTATCCGATTTTTGATGTGTCGTGGTTGCAACAATGACACTTTTCGCAGACTTCTCCCAAATAATTTAGCTTCTGCAAGTTTTCTTCTTACTGTAGAAGTGTCTACTTGTAGATTAAGTTCTTGTTTAATCTTACTAGATGTCGAAAATGGATCTGTGTGTGCTGAGCGAATGATCTTCTTTACATCACGTGCTTCAATTTTTCTTTTTCGACCACGAGTTTCTACATTTTCTGTTCATTTCTTAGCGTTGGAGATCATTTTCGCAGAACAAGAAAGTACATCTTGAATAAATTTATAAGTTTTGCCCTCTTCAAGCATTTTTTTTAATGACGCCCCTTTTTTCTTGGGAGTAATGTTTACCTCTTCCCATTTTGGCTAGCAAATTTAGAGAAATAGAATAAATTTAAATTAACACTACTCGCTTACACTTACCGATCACGAAATAAAATTAAATTATAATTTACTTCAAGTTATTAATGAAAATAGGAAAGCTCTTAATTTCACTGCTATTATTTTGCACAGCAGGAAACTACGATCTGTAAAACTTCCAATGAAATTTCAACCGAAATCGTATAACGACATTTAGAACACATATAAACAAACATTATCAGATGGTAAATTTTGATGTTTTTCGGTATCTGCACTGCTATTATTTTGCACACAGGTGTATATGTACATACCTACACAATGTACAATCCACATTCATCTTTCATACAACCGATCTTATATTTACAACCCCAGGTTTTCGATTGAGGGCATATAACCGTGCGATAGCGATTCAAGTCCAACGTACGATTGCTGCATAGCATTTTCTGATTTATATCAATGACCTCCTTTCTTTGACTGGTAATCCGATTCATTCCCTCGAGGATGACAGCGGTCTTGACTTCGCTATCGACACCACGACAAGAGCCCCAAATCGTTGAGTCTCAGCGCCAACTCTGACATTGATGCAATCATCAATTGGGGTGCGAAAAACCGAGTTGACTTTAACGCGTCAAAAGCAGTGTTGTCTCTTGTTTATGAATTGTGTTTAATCGTAATACACGTGTAGCCCATTCTGCACATGTATATTCTTTAGAGTCTGTTTTCGCTAATTCTTTTTTAGCCATTCACAACGAATGTGGAATATCCTTCCTTCCTCAGTATTTCCAAAGATCTATAATTTGCAAAGATTTCAAATCAACACGCATCGTTAACTCATTCTCTCTCCTTATCAATCCACTCTTTAACTACTGAAACAGAAACTATCACTTGCCCACAGGAAATTGTTGAATTCAAATTCGATGATTCAAACTTTCATCCTACTTTTATAAGAGAAAAGCACAATCTGATAATATCATCTTATACCACCAGCCCTTCCGCAGCTCTAGTTGAAAGTCCTTTAACTATGACCGAATTAGACAGCTGTCTACGCCTTCTTAAAGGAACAACTCCTGGGTTTGATCACATATCTTATGCCATGGTTAAAAACAGTTCCACAGCCTTTAAAATAAGGTTACTGGATCTGTTCAACCAAATATTCAATCACGGGATAATTCCACATGCATGGAAAGTAGCTACGATTGTTCCAATACCTAAGCCGAGTAAAGACCCTACTATTATCTCAGGGTACCGCCCAATATCGCTCCTCCCCTGCACAGGTAAAGTCTTAGAAAAATTAATATCCAGGCGCTTGTTCTGGTTCCTTGAAAGAAACAATCTTATTGATTACCGACAAGTGGCTTTCAAAAAACAACGCGGAACCATGGACGCACTCCTTCACCTAGACGAAATCATCACATCAATCCTGTCAGCAAAAAATCACCTTTCAATACTTTCTATCGATTTCGAAAAGGCCTTTGAAAGAATTGGAATACATGTCGTAATGAAACAACTAATAAATTGGAAAATTGAGCCTAAAATGCTAAGTTACATCAAGTCGTTCCTAAGCAATAGACACTTTCGCATCAAGGCGAATGGCACTTACTCGTCTACCAATAGTTTGAAAAACGGTATTCCACAAGGGTCGCCTTTATCGGTTGTCCTCTTTATAATTGCATTCAACGAAATCAGCTCTATAGTTGATCGGCACAACATAGTTGGCCATACTCTTTATGCCGACGACTTAATTATTTATTCCAAATGCAGACTTAACGTTTCTTGCTACTACTTTCCAAAATATTCTTCAAACCCTTTCTGAATGGGGAAAGTACTCGGGTGCAAAAATTTCAATGCAGAAATGTGAGCTGCTCGATATATGCAAAAAATACAGCTGTAGTAAAAGTTTTCTAGTACAATTAGTTAACACTAATATAAGTAATGTTAACTCTGCAAAAATTCTTGGCATTATATTCGATTCAAAATTTACATTTAAGAACCACTGTACAAATTTAAAAAAGAGCCTTACCACTAGGGTTAACTTAGTAAAATACCTCTCTTGTAAGAACAGCTACTGTAACGTTAATACCGTCATAAATGTAATAAGATCAGTTATTTTGTCAAAAATCGACTATGGTTTAGCGATATATGGTAAATGTTCGAAATCATCCATCCAACTCATCACATCACCATACCACGCAGCCATCAGAAGCGGTTTGAGGGCCTTTCGCACTACTCCAATTCGGAACCTCTTAACAGACGCTGGATTACCACAACTGACCGAAAGAATGGACTATCTTACTGCATGCACGATACAAAAAATAAATTGCTCCAGAAGGTCACCCATTCACAATGATTCCAAAAAAATCATAAAACGGAAGAAGAACCCAAGACTTCAATCAACTCTAAACTCCGCTCTTACATCGGCCAAAGATCTTGACATACCCATTGTCATTAAAAAATTTAATTCAATGCTCCACCCACCTTGGAATCTGCCAAAAGAGTACATAATCCTCAACCACAGCAAATATTACATCGAATCAACTAGCAACGACGTTTATAAAACCATGTTTCTCGAAATGGCAGAAAGTTACAAAAAACAAGGATGGAACCTCTTGTTTACAGATGCCTCAAAATCGCAAAACGGCGCGTCATTTGCTGTTGTCGCTGAAGACTTAACAACCATTTCCAAAGGTCTTCTTCCAGCTTTCACTTCAATATTTACAGCTGAAGCTTTTGCCATTCTCACTGCAATTGACTATTCAACAAAAAATAAGACTATAATCTTCACAGACAGTCTGTCCTCTATAACAGCCATTAAAAACGAAAGCAATCATACTGAAATTATCGAAGCCATTCATGACAAACTCATCTCCAGCCAAATCAGCTCCAAGAGAACTTCTTACCACGTTCTACAAAAGAAACATAAGAAACCATCTACTCAAGACATGGAAATACAAGAGAAAATCTGACTGGTTAAACTATCAACACATCTACACTCAATTCAACCCTAATGGTGAAAAAGCCAAATATCCTAAAGATGTGTCACATAAAAAGATAAAAATACATATTAGACTACGAATGGGCCACACCAATATAACACACAAACACCTCATCACTAAAGAAACGCCCCCGCTTTGTCACTTCTGCGACCAAAACCGAACGCTTACCATAAGTCACCTTTTTTCATGTAACCAAATTAATTTAATAAGTAAGACTATTAACCACACAAATTTAACTGATCTCTTAACTCAAATATCATACGACAACATAAATCATGTATATAGGCTGATATCAGCACTTTGTTTAGAAAATCTTATATAGACTGTATTACCAGCTGAAAGCACTGTCAGCTGCGGCTTTATATTTAATTATTGACAATGTAATATACTTCTTTGTTAATAAACTTATAATAATAATAATAATAATAATAATAATAATAATAATAATAATAATAATAATAATAATAATAATAATAATAATAATAATAATAATAATAATAATAATAATAATAATAATAATAATAATAATAATAATTATAATAATAATTAATAATTATAATAATAATAATAATAATAATAATAATAATAATAATAATAATAATAATAATAATAATAATAACTACCACTTTTAAAGAACAAAGTTCTAAATGTTTGAGTACATTTGCACACCATACAATTGCAGCAAGCAACAGCAAATTGTATCAACCATCTAATTATTATTATTATTATTTTTTTTTTTATTAATTTATTACTAATACGAAAATTCAGAATGGAAATTAGGAAACTAGGAAATTTTGAATTCCGTGTTCACACTCATTTATAAGTGAACGTGGATCGCTGGAGTGATCGCACTGAGGCTTGTTTGAACATCGTCCTTAATTTTAAAATTATGACTTAGGATTTAGATTCTGCGACCTTAAAAACATACACATACATACATATGTATGTGGCCTAATCGATGTCAATTTTCGCAGAATTTCTTAGTTTATTTGGGTGCCATTTTAAATTTTGAAGTTCTGACCAGGGCTACTGTTGTGCTAAAGTCGCAATTTGACCCTATTTTCACCGCCCCGCCCCAATGCGACCACTCTGAGACGCCCCTTTTTCTTAGTTCTTTGCGATTTTTTACCCTTTTTGAAATAACTGAATCATTTTATGCCCTGTAACTTTGTTTACACAGTTACATACATAAGTATGCAAACTAAGTCTGCAGCTTTTCAAATAATGGATTGCTCATAGCCTTAATGTTCTTTCTCCGACCATTTTGTCTGATTTATATCATTGACGTTTCTCTTATTTGTAACCCAATCTAACAGCACTTCTGGGCTCGAATTACGGCATCAGTGAACGCATTGCTCGTCACGTAGATGCTATTGTGTTGTTGGTAGATCTAGCAACAACACAATGCAAATTAATTAATTAATTAAGGGGTAATTCGACCCCTGACTTCACTTATTCTTTGAAACTACATTCAGGATACTAAATTGTAGAATCCCAGCGGCAATGAATTTCTATCGAACCCTGCTCTAACATTGGTCAAGGCGTCAAAACCTCAGTTATATCCCTATTTCTGTATCTGGATACTAACGCAAACAAAATAGAGTTTATTAGAAGTCAATCGTTGTCGTGCAAATATGATAGCCCAGATTTCCGCTGAAATCAACGGCTTTCTGATGCTGCAAAAGGTGGTTCTAGGTACTTCCGATTTCTCAAAAGACTTTACAATGATCTATTAAACTTATATTAAGCCTGTTTAGCGACAAGCTTGTTGTTTTTTTTTTTTTTATAATTTGCACGTATTGAAGGGGATATGAATACCCTTATACTAATTTTTAGAACACGTGCGTTTTTGTGAAAAGGAAGAGACAGAGAGAAAGACAGAGTGGTGTGGTTTGAAACTCAGGTGGTATTAAGTTTATGTAAACTCCAAGGGTGGCTGTCCAGATAACTGGGGAGTATTTTGTTTGTTTTCGCTATCATTGACGTTGCTTATGATTCACAGTATTTTTTTCCGTCCTCCTGATGTCATCATCACGATCAAGTTGCATTTTAGCCATATGACCACCCTACTGCCAGTGTTATGCCTTCACAGTAGAGTTGACTTAGTTTTCGCAAGTGATCGACTTTTTTATTTATTTCGTGCGAAATAAATAGATGATTCTTGACTTCAGGATTCGAACCGTGAATCAACAGCGTGACAAGCGATGATGTTACCACTACACCACGGCCACCCTCATTTATGATCAGTCTATTTACAGTCACATTCCTTCATTTGAACACAAACTAAACTTTGCATGCTTAGTACACATTTGCCGGGACCACAAATGTTGGGATGAAATATAAAACATAATGTCCCATCTTTCCGTATGTATAGTCACATTTATAGCACACATATAGTTAATTCTGCACATGAAACGAAATTTAGAATCTACGAATGTGAATTATTATAATTTGTCTTCAGCAGTATTCCCTGAAAGCTGTTTTTTGCATCGCAACCTAATTCTCTTTTCTTTCTTGACCAATCATCTAATTCATACTTCAATATAGCTCTTCACTAAGATTCACGGTGGTCAGGGTGTAGTGTGTTTACCTGTGAGCCGAGATGGGCAGTTTCGAGCCCGAACAGGGAACACTAACAAAGAGCCACCCGATCATAAAAGAGAAACGAAAAAATCTACACTACTTTTACACCAAAAAGGGGCTTCTTCTTGGTAGTACAATGGACCAAAAATAGAGTCTGAGTACACCGGGATTTGAAAATTTCTTTTAAAAAAAGTTTCACACACTTTAAAAACACAATTCTAAGCCCTTGAAAAGGAGGAGGAGGAGACCTTTAAATTGAATTAAAATTCAGTTACAGGGCAGTAATCTTGTCCTAAGTTGTTTACTGTTTTAGACCCTCGTTACCACTTTTTGCGACTTTTCACAATTCTTCAACGGAAGCCCTGATTCTGATTATAAATTTGGATTCAGCGACCTAACTTCGAAACCTATTGTCCTTTGATTTACTTCATTGAATTTGTTTATATTTTTCTGCTTACGAGTATTTGCTGCAAAATCAATTAAATACTGCTCGGATTTTTCCGAACTTTTGGTATAATATTTCCTGTTTTTTAAGGAGTTTTGAAAAAAATAATTAGTTCAATTGCAGACATCCTGCGGTCCATCCCCTATCTTATAGATTAACTAGACTAAGTACTACCTAAAAATTGATAAACTGAATACCTTGTAACCAACACGTTACATGATAATAATGCTATTGCCATTTTTGTACATCCTGCGATCCATCCCCTATCTCGCAGATTAACTAGACTAAGTACTACCTAAAAATTGATAAACTGAATACCTTGTAACCAACTCGTTACATGATAATAATGTTATTGCCATTTTTGTACCCAGCGGTAACAAATTAACTAGAAAAAATACCAATTGGCCTTTGGGTAAAAACCTTTTTGATTGGTGATGTCGGAACGTACGGATAAATACACTCGTATGCATACTTTAAAATTGTTGCATTTCTTTTCGACTTCGATTTACAAAATGTATCAAAAGACTTAAAAGTATGTACTTAAAAGTAATGGAAAGTACTGGTGTGTGTATAGTATTTGAATGCACTTAAGCACACGGTACATAGTACTTATGTAATGAAACCGCAGGGTGTCCATCGTGAAATTTTTCTTCACATCCACAAGAACTGTAGTATTATGCCAATAGATACATATACATAAATAAAATATATATGCTATTCACAGATCCATCCATCGAACATTTTATTTTGATCTATTAAACTTTTTGATAATTCATTTACTACCACGTTTCCTCTTGATATCGTTTTACTTTCAACATTCGTTCGATATACTGATCGATCTCAACCGCTTCTCCAAATGCCTCTTTTACTGCATTTGGCATGTTATTGGAAGATCCTGCAACTAGCACAATTGCTTTTTTATTCAATATGAGATCCTTAATATACGAAGCGTTCTCCTTAATTAAATGCTGAACGTAAACCTTGTTCTCTTGGTCTCTGGAAAAAGCTGTAAAACATTTTGCAACACCCTTCGTTTGGAAACGCTCAAAGTCATCTCTGCAAGGTAGAAAATGTAAATACAGGACTCAATTTAAAAACCCCACTTTAACCAACCTGCAAAAGTAATCCTTATCCTTATACCTACATCCAAAGAAAACCATCAATTCTCCAGTAATATCATCTGAAGCATTCCGTTGCAATAAGACACTACGAAACGGTGCTATTCCTGTTCCAGGGCCCACCATTATAATCGGTGTTGATAAATCTTTCGGAATGACCATTGTCCCGCTTTTAATTCCACCAAAAATTTCATCTCCTACGGCCAAATGCTTGAGCCAATTTGAGCATATACCACGTCTTGGTGTTGATAATTTTGTTTTGTACTCGACCACGCCCACCAAAAGGTCTAGAGTGCCTATTTCCGGTACAGATGCTATTGAAAAACTACGCGGTTGAATTATTTGAAATATTTCGAACAAGATGGGTAAAGTTAACGCCGATGTTGCATGACGAAAATCATACAGAACCTCAAGTATTGATCTACGTGGTCTATTCGCATAAGCTATGAGGTCCTCAAGACCTTCTGAGGTAGTAAAATCTTCAAGTTTTTCCTTTTCCAATTCGTCTTTGCAATTGAGCGCCAAAAGACCGAAGACGCTCTGTCGGGGAACAGCACTTAAGTCCCAGACGTACTTTGCTAGATGTTCTAAAGTTACTGGTCGTTGGTAAGGCAGTGGAAGAAACATGTCTGAAAATAAATAAATTTCAAAACAAGACGTAACTTCAATAAAGTTTAGACATGATGTTTAAGAAAGTATTGCATATCTTGTAATGTAATAAACAACAACTGCTCTTCGTACTGATCATCACCAAGAGAAACTATTTTAATAGATGATTGACACTCCGGCGTCTTTCAACAAGAAGGCCTTAATAAAGTAGGTATGGCATTGTTTAAGAACTCCTTTTTACTTGCACCTATAAGGGCCAGTATTGGTTTCCTGAAAATGTTCTATCGCGAGATTTTGATCAAACTTGACATTACTGTAATAGCGAAACTAAAAAAATGGGTCTCTACATTCTGCCTGTCTGTCCGTTTGTGTACACTGTAGGCCAAAAGTTTGAGGCCTTCTCTTTAGTAGAATATTAATCATTTAAATTGAACGGGCACATGTGTATGTATAAAAAACCAAAATAAGAAGCAGAACATTTTCGTTTTGTTCTTAACATAAAGGAATTTATTAAAAAGAAGAAAAAATGACAAACCGATTTTTCGTCGAAAAAACCACCTTTACATTGGATTACTTCTTTTACAATCTTGGCAATCTAGCTATCAGTTTTTAAATTATTGCATGTGGTATATTGCTCCAGCAATCCAATGGTATATATAAATCCAATAGTATATTCCAACGCATGCGGTAAACCCCACAGGCGGACCAGTAGGGATGCAGTAAAGTGAGAGGGTTGTGATCCTTCTACTCCGGATCATAACTTCGCCATAAGAAGAAGAAGAAGTATATTCCAACGCAGATTCTGATCAACCGGAAAGACCGGAATAGAATAGACCTTTTGTAGCACCATCTGTTTCAGTTAAATAGCTTAATGAAAATGTGGAAAACCGTACATCTAAATTCCACAGCTTTAAAAAAAACATGGTATCCCATCTTGCGATCGACTTCTTGTTTTACGGTGACAGATTTGGTAGCAAGACGTCGATTGTTATGTTTCTCCTTTTTGCACTAATGAGGTTTTTGTATATTAAAAAAATTATTCAAGTCAAGTGCGAGTCGGATCTAGTCTCGTACATACATTTGTACACGCACGCTCGAGATTCAGCAAAGATTGATTTGATTTGTATGTACATACTATATATATTGATTGGAAGTGGGACCGGGATTACAAAAATCTGGAAATAATTTGTTTGGCCGATTAATTCAAGAACGTTTGAACATCACTATGCTTATTTTATTTGTTCAACAAACTTTATCAGAAACAAATACACTCCATTTCATAACTATATCACCATCCCTGTATTTGCATTTTTTAAGATTAAAATCATTTTTTTTGCAAGTAACTGTTTTTATTCTAAAGAGTAATATAAACGCAAACAATTTTACGAAAAGTCGAAAAGTTCTGTTTCGTATCTAAGAGAAAAGACAAGAAAACATTTTTTCCTATTTTTCATAACTATATCACCACTAGTTGCATATGCGTGTAGTCAATAGTTTGAGTTAAGGCTGAACTGAATAGTCGCAAGCAATCAGAAACTAATATCATAATTCTGCGTTAAGTTTCCTTCAGTACTGTCAATTGCTCAAGTAGCCCATAATAGGCGTATGTGTTCGGAAGCAAAAGTTCTCGTCCGATCACCAAAATCAAGCATCGTCGGACGCTGTTAGTAGTTAGATGGGGGACCGCTTGTCAAATTTTCATACGTACACTTACGAAAGAGCGAATCCATTCGCTTGCAAAAGTGAACGAAAACTTAACGAATCGAAGCAAAAATCTATTATGGACACACAATACAAATCCTTTGTAATCGTACTGTTTCGGAAGTGGTCGTACGAAACCATTCTTCTATTATAATTCAGCCTTTAAAGTTTTTCTCCAATTCTGTTTAACGGTTAAAATAAGAAGTTTTCGATTTTTTTTTAACAAAATGTCGCGCGGCAAATATTTATCTGAAGAATAAAAAAGGTAAAATTATTGCTTATCACCATCAAGGGCTGTATTTACGTAAAATTGGTAGACAAATCGGATGTAATGACGTAACGGTTTAAATTTTTTTCAAAAATCAAGACATTGCTCTAAGAAAACTGGTAGTCAGAAAAAAAAAGTTATGCTTAAGAAAAGAGCGTTCCATTGTCAGGGCGGTAAACAATTCAACAAAGAGCTTAAATCAGTTGAAGAATGAAGTTAATTTAAATGTGTATACATATATGTTTTACATATTGAAATTCATTAGAAATCTAGCTTTCATTTGATATGCATATGTACACTGCAGGTTTGGCGGCCTCAGTGCTCGAAGGAAAAACAAAATCTACCATCGAAAAAAACTCTTTAGTAGAATGATAATCATATAAAATGAACGGGGAACATATATGAAACCAAAATAAGAAGACAAATATTTTCATTTTGTTCTTAACATAAAGGAATTTATTAAAAAGAAGAAAAAATGACTTAAACCAATATTTCGTCGAAAAACAACCTTTACATTCTATTACTTTTTTTTACAATTCTTGGCATTCTAGCTATCAGTTTTTGGATTGTTACTTGTGGTATATTGCTTCAGCAATCCAATAGTACATTCCACAACGCAGATTCTGGGCGTTGATCCCGAACCCTTCTATCCAGTTCCTCCCACAACAGCTCTATAGGGTTTAAATCTGGTGATTGCGGCGACTAAATCATGATTTGTAAGATTTCTGCATTGTCTCTCTATTTCAGGTAGTCTTGACGTGTGTTTAGGGTCATTGTCCTGTTGAAATACGAATCCTTCGCGAATTAATCTTAGACCAGAGGTCACAGCTTTTTCTTCCCATATTGTTTTGTATGCCTTCTTATTCATTTTTCCAATCACATGCCTAACCGGATCCCAATCCAGCACCCCTGACCAGCAGTAGTGAAAACAATCTAGAACTAGAAGTGAAAAGAGTAGCTGGACTGGCTGATCTTAGACTCAAGGCTCTAAGTCATTTCAATGACCTGACTCTAATGGGATACATGCCCATCCGAAAAGAAGTACTGGAGGCCTCTAGACTCGTAAAACATCCGACTAACCTTATAAATAAAGAATTTAACTTTAATATAGGCTGTACAGTTCGATTCCCCAAACGCGAAGATTGGCAGCAGGGCACTGCTATCCCGAACGGAGGGGGCATAGACGGATGGATCACACATTGATGGGGAATCAGAGGTGGATGTATTTTGTCAATTGCCACCGCTCAATCTAGCAACAATTCGTGACTGTGTTCCAGGCGGAGGTTTTTGCTATACTCAAGGGCGAGGCACTACTTCTTAATACCGTAAGCCCTGCGGTGCATCTAGATCTGCTCAGACATTCAACCCGCCTTAATGGCACTTGCAAACCCAAGAACCAACTCGAAATTGGTGAAGGAATGCAAGGAGAAACTCAGCATCCTCGAAGCTTCCTCTCATGTCAATCCGCTGTATACTAATGCAGTGACAACCATATGTACAGCTATTAAGGTCGTCAAGACGACACATACAGTGGAAGAAGTTGCAAACTTGCAATGCTGCCAAAGCCATAGCAGAGGGCTGTGGCTGTTTTCAAGCTAGCAGAAGGCAATTGAAACTGATGGTAGGCCTATACACCGGGCACATGCACTTGAACAAGCATGCCTGCAGACTGGGACTGGTGACGTCCTACCTGCCCGGGCTGCGAGGAGGAGAGCCTCGAGCACTTCCTCTATGACTGTCCCGCTACAAGGGCGCTAAGGAATTGATACCTGGGAATACATATCCTGCCCGGGATGAATGCTCTTAGGCGTTTTAGTTTCGGGAAATCCCTCGAGTTCACTCAACATACAGGACGTTTCTCGGATCCCGAAAACCAACCCGACTTTCCGTCCCCTCATTATATTACCACAATTTTTCTTACAGAGGGGGACACGACGGGCCCCAATAGTGGCCTACGAGAGGAGGATTCTATCCGCACCCTCCATAACCAACCACCGCCAAGGTCGATACTATGACAAGTTTATAATCTCTTTGCTGTGTATAACAGCAGTTAGTTCCTCCATTACTTAAACCTTTCAATTTAATTAAGATAACTCGCTCGTTTAAATTATTAAAAAAAACTGCACACGGTTATCCTTAAAAATTGTTTTATTTCTTGGAACTACAAATTCTCATCGTCATCCTGCGCCCATCCATCCTCATCGGACAAAAATCTTCGCTTGGCAGCCGTATTCATGTACGGCCGCAGTACCCACTCCACATTAGCCGCTTGCAGTTCATCCAATGTCCCCAGTTTAATTTGGTATAGCTTCAGCTGAAATCTGGGTCCAACTTCGACCAATTCCAACTCCTTGTTCACATACTGATATGTGTGATGACGAAAGCTTATATAATCATCATGATTGGCAAATGTCATAACGCGTTTAGCGTCCTTTTTCGGTACTGGAAACAAGTGCTTCAGAATCTTCATAGTGCGTTCGGCCAACTTTGTTTTGAAATTATGGAATATCAGATGCGGCTTCTGTTCACTCATTGGTCCAACGTCGGGCACATCGTGTCTCATCACAACTCCAGAGATATTGAAGAACGCCGTCGGACCATACGGCAAATGACAGATAACCAAATTATCCGGAACACCACGATGCTCATGAACAATGATAAAATCTGTAACATCATTGGCACGGCATGCGTGCATCAGTTGTTTCATCTCGTAGTTACCGCGATTCATTCTTTGTGCGTTGGGGAATATTAAACGGAGCTCTTTGACGAACATCTTCAAGCGAGCCGAAGGGCTGTGCGATGTGGTTATCATGATCTTTGGATCCTCGCAGCCAGCCCATCGGTATTCATCGTCGATATTGGCCTCTGTGACTCCATTGGGATCTGAAATTGGAAAGATATTTGATATCTACGTTGTAACTTAATTTATGCCTCACCGTCAACGTTGTACTTGAACTTTTCCTGGAGTCGAATTGCTTGCTTCTGGAGATTGCCATGGATATGGGTATTTTTTTGCAGGCTATTCTCAAGCAGATCCTTTTTTTCCTGCAGCTTTTTGTGACGTGTTTCGGCTGCCTTTTTGTACAGATATTCACGGCGGAGCCTAGCTTGTCTTCGAAGCATATTTTTGCACCTTTTTTGACGATTTTACGGAACAGAAAATAAAATATAAACAATCGGCAACAAACGACGTGAAGAAATGACAAGCATAACCTCACACGTGGAGAAATGTCAAACCAAACGAACATGTTTGCACGGTATCATCAAAGATTACACAACACAGTAGAGGCGAAATAAATAGATTCTTCTTTTTTTTAACAAAACTAATCAAGAGAAAGAAAAATAACGAGCGGAGTTAGTTATAAAACACGGTACAGACGATTAATCCTTTCTTTAAAATGATTAAATAACGTCATAACTGAGCACACCGAAGATGAAGTTAGAGCTCGTCATACTGAACATTTCTTAATGTGGGAGCGAACAAATCGAAAAAAATAGAGTGGCAAAGTTACTAAGTTTATTCTATTTAATCTTGATAAACATTGTACAACCTTTTACGGTTATGGAGTTATAACGGCTTTTATGTTGATCTTAGTGTATCTTCATCAAATCTGTGCCAATTTTAGAGATTTTTACTTTGATCGGACTTGTAGGTCTAGTGCTAGAAATCAGGGAACAATATAAATATGTTCCCGTACTTGACCAGAATGCGAATTTCTACTAAATTTGACGAAAATTAGTCAAATTCATAAAGAACAGAATTTGACCAATTTTCGTCAAATTTCGTAGAATTTCCGAACTCGGTCAAATATCAGAACAGATCTTGTGAAAGCATTAAATTTATAGTTTCTCTGCAAACTGTTAATTTTTGTCTACTTAACTTTGTATGTAAAAGCCATATTTTGAAAGACACGCAAGTTTAATGAAAAACAGTTAAAGCGAAACTTCAACCATTTTGATTTTTTTATTCATATACATTCGCCCAGATTTATGCATGTCGTATTTTTTCGAGTCGTAATCGATAGCGGAAATCGAGGTGATTATCGTCTCTTTTTTTGCCTTTTTATCTATTCTATTGGACGCACTACTTACTAATATAATATATGAACACGCGTTAATCTTTGTTCTTACCTTCATGCAATTGCTTAAACTCAACCACAGTTTTCCGATCAAATCCGAGATTATGCTCATCTAAAATTTCAAACAGCTCGTTGACCCTTTCGTCAGGATTGCATGGTCGTACCTCCAACACATCTCCAGGATTCCAAGTAGTTTCTTCGGGAAATTTTAATTTTATCAATCGAACGTCTTGAAAGTGATCTTCAGATGTTACTCGAGTATTTTCCTTAAACGAAAGCTCAATAAGTATACTAAAACAGCATTGGAAAGAACTAAACTTACAACGACTTTAAAATTAATTGGCGTTTCTTTTAATGGCCACCTTAGATCTTCCAAACTTGCTGTAGGTGTTTTATTGCTCACATCCACATGCCATTTATAACAAAAGTCCTGAGAAGATGTCTTCTTTAAATGCGGATGCATTTCCTTAAACGCCATCCATAAATTTTGAATCCATGGTAATAAGGCGGCAGCCAATCCATGATCATGTTGATCATCACAGAGTCCTGCAAATAAGTTTAAAATACTCAATAGATGTGAAAAACTTAAGCTAATAGTGATTTTACCAAGTGGAATAATTGGAGTTGCGGATAATTGAACCAACCTCTTGCTTATCTTCTTGGCTACAAAATTGTACTTGGTATAGCTGGAATCTCCGAGTCCAACACACGCGAATTTCAAGCCTTGTAGAGAGTTCGTTGGCAAGCTTTTGCGTAAAAGAAATTTCCAAAATCTTTTCATATTATCGGGCTCATCACCTTGTCCGGTTGTGGCCACAACGAAAACAGCCAATTGTTCTTCTATTAAATTATGAATATTGTAATCATTCATGGACATCAAGGGACCAGTGAATGAATACTGCTTGGATTCTCTCCATATTCGTTCGGCCACGTCCTGTGCTGTTCCCGTTTGACTAGCGTAGAGAACTAGAAGGCGCATGGTACTGCAAAATTATACAAACGAATTTTAACGAAGACTCGAGAAGGGTTGATCTAAAGGAAAAAGAAGGAAAGAGTGTTTCTTTTTTTCGGTATAAGAGGCAGCGGAATAATCCTCTAGATGGAGTCAACAGTACGCCTAAGGTTCCAGTAAATCCTCCCAGAATTGTTTTTGTTTTGCGTGATATTGAAGCATGCAAACACACGGTCAGTTCGGCGAGGCGAACGCGGGACGACAGCGTTTGTTTAGGTTCGTTGCATTCACATTTTTTGGCTTTCCGCTTGTTTATGCATTGGGTAGATATTGAGGTTACTCACAAGCTAGGCTCCAGTTTTTGGCAATTATCGTTAAGACGGTTGATCTTAGGTAAAAAGTGATAGCAACTTTGGTCTTTCCTGATTTATTTTTATCGTTAAAAGGCACTTTAACTAGCATCGATCCATTCACATAATTCTTTTTAAAAACTTTAAAAACCAGTAAGTATTTTTCACTGAATTTTCGGAATTATTTCGGATAAGAATGAATTTGGACTCTGCTAACAATTAGTAACATAGGTGTTAGTAAATTGGGACTAAAAACAATAACAGAAAATAAAATGGTAGTTCCCGCTCCGCGTTGGTGCGAATAGATCACGTCTTCCCGCTCCCGCACCTGCAAGCGCCTCTTTCGCTAACGCTCCCGATACCACTGTATCGCGTTGGTTTGAGAGAATCTTAATTCGAAAGAAATATAACACACCCTTCTTCATTTCGTTCGTTCTTGAATTGAGTTTTCGTTTTTAACCCTATTCACAAGCACGCGATTAATCCAAAAATCATAAAATTCTGATGGGATTAAAAAAACTCGTCAAATGTCAGGCGGGCCTCGAGCTGTTAATGTTCCGTACCGTCATTTTAAGTGTATGTATGGCTTCAGCCGCCTCGTTCAAGAACCACTAGTCATTTTTATGATATTTGTTAGACACTTAACTCAAAAACTCCTAGACGTATCTCGATAAAATTTGGTACGTAGGCTTAGACTGATACGTCAGTCACTTAAAACTGATCGAAATTTAATGAAGTGGGAGTAAGATATGAGGGGTTTTAAACTTTTTCGAATCATTGTTCCCACACGCCTAACACAAGAACCAGCCAACAGATTTTGGGCTTTAAGTTACTTCAGACATGTAGATAAATTTTTCCGAAAATCATTGAAATCGGATGAAAACAGAGTAATATTTAATGGGGTTACTTCTCACCCCACGTTTTAAAATATTTTTCTAGAACCATTTATGCCAGAGGTTTTCTTATAACTTTCACCTTACCTCATCATAAATGTACATGCCAACTTTTCCCAAGTTTTTCGCATTAACAGTTTCAAAGATAGGCATCTATCTAGATAGGCTAATGTCCGAGTTTTGAGATTTTTGTGCAAGAAACTTTAGCCAAAAATATCAAAATATTTTTTTTAATATTTTTTCTTGGGGTACCTTATGCTCCTAAAAGCTCCCTTACCACATACTATTTTTATACAAAATGTCAGCTCTCTAGGTCAGACGGTTCAAAAGTTAAAAGCGCGTGACAGACACACGGAGAGGCAGACAGACGCAATGTTGAATCCATTAGTTTTCCGTTTATACCATTCTGGTACGGAACACTAAAAACGCCCTTTGATTCGATACGAGTTAGTATCGATATTTTTGTTTCGATACCGAACAGGTATAATAATATAATACTAGGGTAAGGCCTCCAGACTATGACTAGCAGCCATTCAAGCTGTGTAATACACAAATGGTAGCGACTTAGTTTTATTCCGTTTCAAAAGGGCAATTTTCTAGATGGAGAGCTTTTCATGACAATTTTACTCTCAAATGTTTATCAGACGTTCAATGGTATAAAAATATAAGGTATAGTTTCGACTGACAGTCGACAGTCTTTTTTTTAAAGTATGTCAAAATATATATACATAGGTAGTTTAAGTTCTCAACGGCGTATCCACCAACAGACGTCATAGGCGAGACGTTGTAAACTGTCCAATATACATAGTTCTTCCTCTGTCATGGAACTGTAAAAAAATATAATAGTATTGGGCCTCCATCTCAATGATCACGCATCTAACCACTGAGCCAAGGCTTTGCTTTTTCAAAGCAACATAATTATGTTTAGAGACATACATATAAAAACTGCACTTTGAAAAAAAAGTCAATGTTTACCTGGAACACGCCTCTACTGTAAGTTGCTTCCAACAAATGACAAGTTCGACCAACACGTCAAATTAAGTTACTACAGAGAGCTAAATATACATATTACTGCGATTTCTCAAAGTTCCTTATGAAAGGTATGACACTTACCAAGAAATGTTGATCGATTTTCAAAAGTTAATTTAAGAAAATGCGTTTTTTTAATCAACCAAAAAAAAAATGCTCAAAATCACAAAACAGCTGGCCGTCGGAAACACAACACTAGCCAAAACGTCAATAGACGAAGTGTCATGGTAAGATAAGTAAAAAAAGAGAGAATTTGGAAAACTATTACATTTCGTATTTCTCATTCACCAACGTTAGTAATGTTTTAAGCATTTAACATGTACTATGGTATATCAAAAAGTAACTGACTGATGAAATAAAACACACAATATACGTTTCTTACTTTATTTTTGTACATCCAGACACTTGCATCCAGTGTTGCCACTTCTCTAGATCTTCTCTATAAAAGGCAACAACCTCCAACGGAAACTACCTTATAACGACCTGTTCAGTTTTAGAAATAAAAAATAATCTCATGGAGCCCGGCGAAATTTCCATAAAACATCTCGGGATTGCCTCAAAGAATCTGCTGCTGCGCTATAGTGGTGGAACAAGACATGTCGATAGAGCTTTCCAGGTCGTTTATTTTGAATTACATCTTTCAATTTTTGTGAAACCACAACATAATAAGTTGCTGTCACTATCTTCTTATGCGGCATCCCATCCTGCTTTAAATTTTTTAGGTTCGTAACTTACCTTTGTCAACCACTCTTTCAATTGCATTTTGGACTAAGGATCATAATGGTAGATTGAAGACTCATCTCCAGTTACAATGCGAGCATAAACGTTTTCTGGATCTGCCTGAATATTGCTTTAACTCTTTGGACCATGTATTTTTTGTATTAATTTTTAATTCCTTAAAAAAATTGCATTATTACCTTTGTACATTTATGTTAAAATTATTAAATATAAAATTTACCCATATAATTGATAGACGACGCCTATGGTCTTGTTACTGGGGTGTCTTAAATGTAAATAATTTTTGATAAATAAGTTTTCTGGATCCGCCTGAATATTGTTTTAACTCTTTGGACCATGCGTTCGGAGTGCAACGCTTTAGGCACTCATTGTGCTGACAGTTTGGAAGGTTACAAACAATCAGTCAAAATCGCGTGAACTTATCCATAAAAAAGTGTATAAGCTACTGGCGATACCAGTACGCGATAGGAACTTGTCGGTCCTCGTCTAACATTTCTTGATCTTTAGAAAACACGTCTACATTCATTAACGTTGATCATCTTCGAGCTCCTCTCCGCGTTCTTTATAACTCTTGATACAAACAAAAATTTGAATATGGCTTGGTGATTGAACCCCGACAGTTTCGTGCTCTCAGTTGTTTGTTTATTTGTGGGAAAATCTTAATTTGATGATATCAAGGTGATAAACAGTTTAATTAAATTAAACCAATATAAACAATTATTTTCTTTTAAAGCCTGAAGAGTGCATAAAAACGTGAATTTAATAGCTTGTGCTTCATGTCATCGCGTCTGTCCTGATGTCCTCCATTATATATTCCATTTATTGTTTACTTCAATGATAGATTCCTTGTAGGTTGCCTTAAGGCAGAGGAAATAATTGCAATTATTGACAGCAGATTGTTCAACAAACTGGGCAGAACTTTTCACTAAATCTTAGGCAACAATTTCTCTCAGCCTTACACGCTTGTAGGTGTGTTGAACGTCTCTAGACAGCAATTAAGAACTTAATGTTAAAGAGTATTGTACGTTGGCCTAGTGAACTCGAAAGTATTTATGGAAAGTTTTTCAATATTGCTGGTAGATACATTTATTTGGCAATTTCAAAGGCAGGTGAAGCAAGACTGATGTTTTATTTATTTATTTATTTATTTATTTATTTTCATCTTATATGTACATATGAATAAACTAGCTAAATATTTCGCCCAACGAGTTTAAATCTGCATATGTCGATAGACATTGCAGACACAGCATAAATTATATACTGGTGTGATGTGTGTTTGCAAATAAATCCTTTTTTTAAAATTCTACTTGGAGATACCGGATATCCTTAAATAGATTAGTTATTCACACCAATTTTGTGAAGGTAAACTGCAGAATTTAAGATGTTTAAAAAATTGTGTTTTCCCACTTGTTTATTTTAATCTTGTGAGTAAGAAAGTCGGAAACTTATCGAAATAAAATTATTTTTTATCCTTAATAAAATTTGCAACTGCTTTCTTATTTTGCTTATTCATGTCGCTGATCTCTTCGAGTAGAAAATTGAGTGTTTCTGGCTGCAATTTTTTCGATTGAGAGAAGCTGCTCGTGACAATGATGGCGCACTTAAGCGTCGAACAGAATGCTTCCGATCCGATCCATTCCGGTTTTTTTTTCGAAAAGTTGAACATTTGACAACCAATATATTTTGTAAGACTTGCACACAATGTACAGTTAGGTTAGGTTAGGTTGTAGGGGTGGCTGCACAGTGTTTATGCAAGCCTCACTAGTTGTTTAATGAGTGAACTTGAAATTAATGAATTAGAAAGAAATGCAAATTTAGTAGCTTTAAAGGTTTCCGGTTCACTGGGTATGCCTATAGCTACATTTAAACTTAAATTAAAGCGGGAAGCTATTGAAAAGATAAATTCTAGGTAGACAAGTGGTACAACTTGTCTAGCGACAAAACAGATTTGGCCTAACACTGTCTAATAGGCAAGCATGCAACAAGGCTTGGCGTCTTCTCAAACTATTTCTGCAGAAGCTGCATGGACGAGGAGGAGGAGGAGGAAGAGGCTATTCTTCACCTTCTTTGCACCTGCCCAGCTCTCTCCCAAAGAAGGAAACTCCGCTTAGGAACCTTCTGTTTCAACGACCTAAATGATCTGAATAAAATAGACGTAAGGACCTTCTACGCTTCATTAGAAGCCCCAAATGGTTCAACGAGTAGGCTAAAGGCACTTCCCAAACTCATGTGGTGTCACAATGGACCTATTACTGGTCCAAGTGTGTTGGCTTTTTGCTGACAGCCACCTCAACCTAAGCTAACCCAAAGGTTTTCGATCTCCCTAAACAAATTTGAGTCCAACACGAATTTTAGAATAGTAATAGGCTTGTTGATAATTCTCCCAAATCGTTGAAGAAGTATTCGCCGAGAACTGTCCGGGTTTTGCTGAGGCGTGTGCATTCGCAGAGAAAGTGGGTTGTGCACTCTTCCTCATCCACGTCGCCGTATCCCCTGCATAGCTCAGTGGTACTTAAGCGCATTCCTTTTAGGCGGTCCGCCAATGTATTGTGGCCAGATGGGATCGAAAAGGTCGACCTTTCAGATACGTCGGTAAGAATAACCTATGAATTTGCTACTTGTTGGTTGAATTGGCGCAAATAACTTTGTAAACTGTTTTGCAGAACAGAAAAGTTTGTGTACAGTAATTAAATTGCATTTGGGAACCCACAAGAAATTAACTGGTATTATGCACACAGTACGTGCCATAAATGTGCAAAAACATTTGAGAAAGGTCCAATTATTATATTTTTTAGCTTATTTGAAGTAATGGTGAAAAGTCAAATGTTTAGCTCTTTTGCCGGAACCAACGGATTGGATCAGAAGCCATGCATTTGCACTGAAATTGTAACTTCAAGTGTCTTTAACTCCTGAATGGGAAAAGTCTGCATTATATTATTACAGTTTCAAAATCAGGGTAATGGAACGCGTCGAATGACATCTAAACTTCATTCGAGCCAAAAAATTAAATTATTACACCATTCTACTTAACTTATTAATTAATTATCGGTAAGCAAGCGCCAATAATGTTGTGCACTTCTTGTCTTCTTTTAAGCTTATCTACACAATAAAAAGAAGTCGATTTGAAGATATTCCGGTAAAGTTAAGTCTAGCCGAAATTTCTCCTTGCTTTTCATACATGTCACCTAAAAAACCAGTTCGACAACTGATGCAAGAATATTAGTATGGAATGGCCAATTGAAATCATCTCATTTAGCTCTAGTGAAAACATAGTATTAGATAAATGTCAACCCATCACAATTGTAGTAGATCACTACAACAAACTGACTTGGCAGCTCTCATCAAATTTCTTTGTTGTTTTTTTTTTTTGTGCTGCGCTCTGTCGTCCACTCCCCCAGTCTATTCAACACTTATCAAGAACTCATCCCTCTTCATTCAATTGTCGTAAAAATCAGCCGTGGCGTCGCAGAAAATCAGCTGGCAAACATAAATACAAGAAAATTAATTTACCTGCATTAATTGTTTACTCCAACTCCATCAAATCATAACATTTGTGAGTACTTTGAAAAAATCCCATTTCCAAGGCTGCAAAGAATTTTGTTTCCTTAAAAATAGCTGTAAATCGAAAAACAAAAAAAAATTTATTTTTTTTTCCTCTGAAAAAAGGAGTGTAGCTGAAAAAAAGACGACAAAATAAAAAAAAAAAATGTCGGAAATAAAATCAATGGAGCACGCAACGCTCAAAGTACCCTACGAGGTGCTGAACAAGAAATTTCGTGTCGCCCAGAAAACACTGGACCGAGAAGTTGACCAGACTTTTAGTGCCACCAAGGAAGTGGAGAAGGCCATGAAGGGACCAAATCCTACAATCGCTGAAATCAGTAAACTTGTTGGTGGCGTTGTCGAACGATTGCAGGTGCTCAAGCGAAAGGCTGATGAGAGTATTTCAGATGAGTTGGCCGCAAGCTATGTGTGCAAGCGAAAGTTGGAACATTTAAAGGCGAATGCATCGCCTGAGATGAAGACTAGCTATGAAATTTGGCAGGCATCTGTTGACCAATGGAAAAGGGTAAGCGGGATGGGGGTGACAGTCAAAGGAGTGGGTTGTGTGAGAGTTTTCCTTATATTTTCAATAGATTCGCATGGATCGTATGGTTATTGAGCATCTGTTAAGAATGGGATACTATGAGACGGCCGAAAAGTTAGCTGACCGAAGTGATATTAGGCATTTGACCAATTTAGGTAAGAAAATTATATTATATATTTATCATTACCGATTTTATAGAATTATAGCTTTCCCTGGTATTTTCAAAAAAATAACTCAAACCCATTGAGAGAAACAAAAGTGCTTTATTGATGCCCATGAATGAGTCATCGAGGAACTGAAAATTATCATTCGGTTGTTCGTTTGATTTGCTCTAAAATTCATGGACAAACAATTCGGTATTTTATTTGTATATTTATATTTGCTCCTACGTACGTAGATATGTACATACACACATATGTGTATGTAAGTACATTATGTATGTCTCTAAGTCACAAGGTCATTGTGTCATATCGCTTTTGTCTATACACGTAGAAGAGACTCTCACCAACTGGTTTAAAATCTATTTGGTAGTCGGTTTTTAACTCATTTTAATAAAAACCATGCCAAAGAATGGACGTGGTTTGGTGAATAGGAAAAAAACCGCTTGTTTTCTTGGTTTCAATTATTTGGGCAAAGTATGAGGCAGTTGTAGGTTTGGAATGAAACTATGGATACCGTGTACATAAGCACCGATACTTCAAACATCGATACTGATATTCATTGCTATGATTAAACTGCAATAATTTCTCGACATACGAACATTCGATTTACGAACTTTCGAAGATGCGAATAAAGCTTGTCTCAGAGCATAATAAAGTTATACAAGATGGCGCAAAAGTCATCACCCTATCGGAAGATGCTCTCATTTTTGCAAATGGCGTCTTATGTCATCGTGACTTTGACATTTGTCAAGTAAACAGAAGCAAAATACAGGCAGACAAACCATGGATTGCTACACTTTTCAGGAACTCGGAATAATTGTGTCAATGTTTTTGACAAATAATCGATCGGTAGTTTTGGCTCAACGTGAATTTCTTCGTCGGTTCTCTGGTCGTGTGGCGTTTAGCCGCTCGCATCGAGGATACTGGCTCAATACGGGGCAGTAGCAAACGTGGCCGGCCGGGAGCAGCCATTCAGTCGAAAATATCGCTGCTGTGACTGCAGATGTGCAAGAGGATGATGACATCAGGTGAAGGAAAAAAAATACTGTGAATCATGAGCAACGACAAAAAGCAAAGCAAACAACTGAAACTTAATACCACCTAAGTTTCAAACCCACTACACCAATCTTTCTTTATTTCTTTCTCTCTCAATTTCTACAAACGCCCGTGCCCTGAAATAATTTAATGGTATTCATATCCCATTTGGCGAGCGCAAATTATAAAAAAAAAAAAAAAAAAAAGGACTCTAACATCAACCAATTGACGGGCCGAGCAATTGGACATCAATAGAATGTCTTTACAACGATTTTTGGTGAAAGACGAACACAAAGAGCAAACAGTGCATCAGCTATTGCCTGCAGACCACCAATCGTGTGTAAATTACAGCGAAGCCCTCCTCCTACCTCCCGGTCGCTTAATCTCTCGTTTTGGCGTTTTGCACTGTCCCGCAAGATCGCTTGACTTGACCTTTCCAGACTTCTTTCTTTTGATTTTTTTTTAAGTCATGGTTAAGTCACAATCCACAGACAAAAGGACAACATCCAAAGTGGAGAAGTGGATTATCGCCAGAAGTTTTGAGAAAAGTCATGGAAATTACAATGGGACTAGCCCGAATGTGCATCAACTCTGGCAGCGGCCACTTGATCGATATTATCTTCGCAACTTAATGGAAACAAATTTAAATGTCAACAAACATACTTGTAATTGTTTTTTAATTATAATCACCGGTCAACACGTATTTTGTGTCTGGGTTCTTTTTTGTTTCTCATTTCTTTAACGTTCCTAAGTATAGAGAAAAAAGCTTTTCCTAAAAAAGTTTGTTTTTGTAGCTACCAGAACGATATTACGGTTTTAGTTTTACTTCCTTTTCACAAGAATGCAAAAATATTAAACAAAGTATTGTATTATGTAACATGTAATGTTTTAAAAAATGTTAAAAATGAATATTATAGGTTTTTCTTCTATGAACGTATGGGCTTTCTCGTATTAATGTCCAAATATAATCTCCCAACATATTTTTATTTTACTGCCCCTGGTAACGACGTTCAAAGTTCATCATATCTTGGTGAAAGCGTTCACCTTGCTCCTTGCATGTACCATGTGCAGCTTGAAAGACATTCTGCAACCCATAATTAGCTCCTTGTAATCCTCAGCTCTGTTATTTTAAAAAAAACCGTGAGCAGCTGCCTTAAACATTTCCTTACATTGCTGAGTACCTGTGGGAATTCGCTATTATCCATTATATTCTTATTTTGTGGTCCTAAAAGGATTTCAGCTTTGACTATAACTTCCGATAGCTTTGGGAAAAAGTACCTTAAATACTTGAAAGCATCTGAATCATTTCAGTGCAGTGGCGGCATCAATATATCCCTAGGTTCTACAATCGGTTGGCATTTTGATTCCCCACATGGAATTCAGTCCGTTCCGGCCATGTCTGCTGTCTGTATTGCTCTGTGTCCGCTCTCCTATCCAACAAGCAAAGATAACAAGAATATTTTGTATATTCACTTGCATTCCCATCAAAAAGCCAACCATTTTAAAACCTCCAATCAATTCCCACTTGTATTCTTTGTATTTTAGTGCCTCAAGTACCATTTTCACACTGTAATAATATTCTCTGAGAACTACAGAATAAGCCAGGGGAAGAGATGGGAATATAATTCTTTTGTGAAGATGTTAAAATTATAATCAACAAACATAACCAATTCTTTTTATTTACAAACAAAGTTACTGCCTTAGGAAATCAAGTGAGGACTATTGTGCCACCTTGTATTTCTGAAATGTAGCAACTGATCGATGACGCATGGGTTTTGCTGTGCATTCGATCGCGTGAACTCTAACCCTTTAGCCGTTTTTGAAGGCCTAGAGAAGAGAAGTCAAACGATGATGAAACTGAGAATGATGTACAAAAGTAATTCAGTATTAAACAACTTTTATGAGATTTATGTTTGATGCAAGTCACTTTTTTTTCTAAACACAAGATTCAAATAATCTGCAAAGCTAATTTAGTCGACTTCAATGCGAAAAAAAAAACAATTTACCGTCTTTTCCAGAAATAACTCGTCTACTACATCTTCAAATGAACGACCAAATTATACATCACAAGAAAACCATGCATCTTCTTCACAACTCTGATGTGACATGGCACGACCACATATTCAACATTGCGAATTTAACATCCATGAAGTTTAGCTACCTATTGAGAACAAAGCGATACTTTACAGCATAACAGCTACATCTCATATACAAAGCATAAGTTAAACCAGGACTTGAGTATTGTTCTGTTATTGCGTTATAGATTCTCCTCTCCTGAGAGAAGATTATAAAAAAAAACTGCATGGTCTGCGATTACTTACGAGTAGTTTATTTTAGATGGTACTGCAGTCCGAAGTGGACCTCTGCCTCAACCAACAAGCACCTCTAGCCAGTTCGATCTTGTGCTACCCGGTTGTGGTTCCTTTCCACTTCATACCTCTGGGATGGATTTGAAAACTTTCCGGGCTGGCATTAATGTCCATTCGCTCTATATGTCCTAACCATCGCAGGCAATAAATGCGAACCCTTCTGACTAGGTCGATGTCGCTGTAAAACCGGTATAGTTCGTTGTTGTTTCTTTTCCTTCATTTCCCGTGGATACAAATGGGACCAAAAATCACTCGAATAATTTTTCCCATTATCCGCTTCATGGAAGGGCATTGCTACTCAATTGCCTCCTTAGCCCAAAGAAACAGCGTTAGCAAGAGTGATTCTCCGCTTGATCTCTGTGCTGGTGCCATTGTTTGAATTTACAGCAGAGCCTAGGTAGACTAAAGTCCTTAGCTACCTCAATTGTAGCTGTCTATTGTGACGTTATGTCCAAGTCGCCGATGTTGACTGTCCTTTTTTGATGACAGCATATATTTCGTTAATCGCTAAACCCATTTTCGACGCTTCTGTCCCAATATACACGGAAGCACCACTGAGAGACAGTTGCATTCTTCCAATTATTTCTATGTCATCGACGTTGACAAGTAGTTTAACAGACTTTTGAAAGATCGTACCTTTGATGTAAAACACATCACGTCGTCATCATCAACCTGCGAAGACGGACGAGATTGGCAAGATACCAAAACTAGACATGACTTTCTATAGCTTGTCTCTATAGACGCTATCATAGCCGATTTTAAAATCGATGAAAAGGTGATGAGTATCGATTTCGAGTTCCTGGATTTTTTTCCAAAAATCTGCCGCAATGTGTATATCTACTACATTGATACGGACCAATCAGATTGTTGACAATAGGTTTAAGGCGTTTACATAATATGGCAGATAGGGTCTTATACGCGATGTTGAGTAGGCTAATACTTCTCCTTTCTTGAGGATCGGGCAAACGATGCTGAGGTTCCATTCGTCAGGCATACTTTCATCCGACCATATCCTACGAATGATGTATATGCTTTGCACCAAATCATCCCCAGCTGCTTTAAATAACTCGGCAGTTCGACCGTCGTCTCCAGCAGCCTTGTTGGATATAAGCTTAGACATTGCTTTCTTCACTTTGGTCGGGTGGACGGAAAACGATCAATAGATCGTTATCGTCCGGGTTGAATGGAGCATTCTGCCTGACAGCGAAGTTATGGTCGTCTTTCCAAATTCTCAGCACCGACTGTGACTCTATTACTAGATTTCCTTCTTAAAACTTTCAAACATCATTCCTGCTATAAAATTTCCATTGACTCGATCTCGAGCTTTTCATATTCTTTCTTCTTTCTTATGAGCCGGTATTCTTCCCTTCTTTTCCGCTTGTAGATGTCGTAAACTCCTTTTGTCACTTTATGCAGCATCATTTTGTAAGCCTCTTGTTTTGCTGTACATGTACTACCTAGTGTTATAATTAGATATTTTACCTGCTGTTGTGGGCCGACTAATTCCATTCCATTTAGCAGGCTTGGTTGCATATGTTTTTTTTGTAGTGAAAGGTACAATCGTGTTTATATTGAGTCCCACCGTTTAGCAGCAGTCCCGTGTGACTCTTAGTCCATTCTGTATTGTGTCGTAGTGTTTCTTCGGATTTTACTCCTGCAATGATAAGTATGTATATATTTGACAGTTTATACAGATGTTTCTTTGCCTATTCAGGAGTTCGTCTACATCCCGGTTCCTAGATGATAGAACTTATCCTTGTGGAAAGCGTCTAGTTATGCTTATTATGATGTTTTTCTGTGCCACCAAAGTTTGAGCTATCTTAGTTGTTAACATCTCACAAATGCGGTTAGATATTGTATGGTTTACTACTTTCCTTTCGATGGCACTCTTGATTGAGATGTACTGTCAAAAGTTCCTCTGCATCCTATTGCATCCTGAACTGGTATAATGCGATTTCTGTAGATTTCTCCGCGTGATACGGATATTGGTTGTGTTGAAGAGACTTCTTTTTTTAACACTAACTTCTATTTATAACCTTTGCCATTATCTTCAATATGAGTAAGATCATGCTAATTGATCTGATGGATTTTGGGGTGGTGGTATCGAAGATAGGGTTTTTAAAATCCTCCCAACAGGACGTCGTGTAACTCGCGAAACGAATTTTAATCAACATCATCTTTTTTCCTAGATATTTTCCAGACATCACGTGAAGTCGAAGAAGATTTGGCTAATCACCGCACCACAAAATGTGTACTCTGGTGCAATGACAACAAATCCAAACTTCGGAAAATAAATTCAAATATTGAATTTCAACTGCGTGTACAGGAATTTGTAGAACTGATTCGTGCTAACAATCGAACAGAGGCTGTGCGACATGCTCGCAAGTATTTTCCAGCTTTCGAGAAGACTCAATTGAAAGAGATCTGCAAATGCATGGCGCTTCTAGCTTATCAACCAGATACTCGTGAGTAAAAATCTTATTTTTTCTCTTCAGATACACTAAACTGTAACTAACTGGTAAACATTGTCATCTTACAGAAATTGATCCATATAAGGGTTTATTCGACATGGGACGTTGGGATACATTGGTATTGAACTTCCGCAATGAGAATTACAGATTGTTCCAACTGTCTTCACGGTCACTTCTCAGTGTTGCAGTGCAAGTAAGGGAATACGGTATGATTTGAATCAGTTCTTAACAATTTTTTCCCCAAGGCTGGTCTCTCAGCACTCAAGACTGCTCAGTGTTACTCGCCAACGTGCAAGAACCTAAATTGTCCAGTATGTCAAGAGGACTTTAACCAAATCGCCATGACGTTGCCATTTTCACATTGTGTACAGAGTCGGCTTTTCTGCAGGTAAGCTTATAAAATTTTTAAAAAAAAAATAAACTAATTTGAGAACTTTTTTTTCTGTTTAAAGAATTACTGAGTTGCCATTAAATGAGCACAACCAACCAATGATGCTTCCAAATGGTCAGATTTATGGTCAATTGGTGAGTTTTTTTTTTTATTTAACAAATTTTGTTAAGCTTTCATATAATGCTTCTACTTTGTAGGCAATTCCACGGATAACAGATGAGAACGGCACAGTCATTTGTCCTATAACAAAGGCAAAATTTTCGAATCCGAAAATCGAGAAAGTGTTCTTCATGTAAACTAGCACATGTCCAACGCATATCCTAGATATTTTTTTTAAACATTTTTTTTTCTTCTTTTTTTTTAAGAACTCGTTATGTTTATTAATTTAAAATTTTAAGTTGTACTTCTTTTATTATTTTATAAGAAGACCATACTGAATCGTTGGTTTCGCATATACATTTAATTTTAATTGAATTGTCATATAAATTTGTGCGCTATATAAATACGCATGTATGAATATATTTTTATCTATGTATAAATATAATTCATAAAAAAATGAATTACTATACCTACTAACTATGTATCTCGACACTGAAGTACTACCGATATAATAATAAAATTAATTTTATTTGCAAAATGCTGTTTTTTATTTATGTAAACTATTCACCATAGACAACCTTACAAGGAATGAATAATAGACCAACCAGAGAGGACTGAATGAGTTCAAAAGAAATTATTAAATAAAGAGAGAAATCACCCTACAGGCTCTCGCAAAACAACGCGAAATATTCGCATCAAGATCGAAACTTTCGTCGTGCGAAGTTGTCGTCGAATAAAAATACACGATGACAAATGAGTCCCCACACTGGCGCGAATCAGTGATGTAATTTTTCAAAGAAAATATGGACTAGAATTGTCTGAAAATTGCAAGAAATCATTTTTTATATTAAAATTCACATTAAAAGAATTTGCGCAATTATATTAATAAGGAGTTCAGTATCCGTTATCAATTAATGTCTGGCATTTTTAGTGCAACTTATACTAAATTTTTGCGCATATTCTGCACTTAGCCCTCTCTAAATCTCCTTCAACACACGTGTAAGTTGTCCTATTGTGGATATTTTTGTTCCTCTAAGCCCCTGCTTTATTAGCGACCATACATTTTCTATTGGAATCTAACATTGTTCTACCATTTCCCTGTTTCCGACGCCAGCAGAGGCGACTGCAATGGTTTTGGATCGTTATTCTCTTACAAGATTGTCAGGTCCATACAGAGATTCGGCAGACTATAGCAAACCGTTTTGGTGTAGTCTGATCATGAATTGAGCATCGAGATTCCTTGAAACCTTTGGCTAAGAGGCACCCATAAACGTGAATCTTTGCTGGATGTTTCACTGTGGTTATAGCAAATTTTGTCCAGGCTTTCTTCCAAGAATTATTGACAAAAAAGAAGATTCATCCGTAAATATAATGTTGCTCCAATCACGGTTCAAGTTCTTTGTTGCCCAACTCAGCCTTTTTTCGATGTTTTACGGTCAATAGCGTTTTTTGGTTGGTTTATCTGTTACCAGATTCCGCCAAGAGGCGTCTAATTGTGTATGGTGCTTGCCAACACAATTAGACGCCTCTGGGCGGAATCTGGTAACAGATAAACCAACCAAAAAAACTCCTCTTCTAGATAGTTTTTCCTTTGTCTTCCTCAGACTTATTGTTGGGAATAATTCGCAAATCACTTTATTGTTCTTTGCTGACGTGGCTTTGCCGTATCCTCTACCAGTCATCGACATTACCACATCCTTTATATCTCCTTATCCATTTTTTCACAAACGCCTTGCTTTTTAAAAACGGTACTTATTTTGTAAGGATTTTTTATTTTCTCGCCAAAGTATAAAACTGTACAGAAGACATGAATACAACGCGCGATCGGCAATTAAATGCAGATAATGATTTGACTATAAACATGCGTGTGAGTAAAGCAAAAAGAGTAATTAGAAATACGTTTCTCTGGAACATGCTGTAAAACGTAAAAAAATGAAGTAATGAAGATTTAAAAAGAGGTAATAAAAAGTGTTTCTTTAAATTTTTACATTAATACAATACATATAGAGTGAGCTTTTTAAAATAAAAAATCACGATTAGGGATAGAGTACTACCGGAAGAGGAAGTTGTCTGGTGAGTTTTTTAGTTTTCAAATTGAAAGGGCATTGAAATTACATATAAAATTTTACTCAACATCATTTTTTCGAAAAGTTAATAGTTTCTTAGGTACCGAGGAATATTGTATTTGAGTGCCCTGAAGTTGAGTATAATTTAATTCACATCTTTTTTTGCAAGTATTGGTTTCCTGAAAATTTTTAATCTTGAAATTTTGATCAATCCCTGTATTACTATATAATAGAGAAAATCGAAATACTTGATCTCCCAATTCTATCTGCCTGTCGGTTCGACGAATTTTCTTAAAACTAAATATCAGGGAAGTGTAGACTAATGCCCAGAGACGGAATTAAATTTTTTTAATGCCAATTTTGAAAATTGCAATTTTCTCGAAAACAGCTCAGATGATTTCTATAAAAAATCATATCTGAAATAAAATGGACGTCTGCCATAAGACTGCTTACTCAGTCGAATAACGGTAATTTGCTTTTAGAGGAAATGCGGACTATTTCTCGGATATGACTGAAGCGATTTGATTCAAAATTGTTTTTGAATCAAATCAATTTTAATATTTTATTCAAAATTAACTCATGTCCAGTGTAAGGACATGACAATCAAATTGTTGATATGCCAAAATAGTTTCTTAGCTGTTTAACGAATTTTTCGAAAAACCTAAATTTTCCGCTTATCATTTTGCCGTGGTAGCCACGGTGTAGTAAGTAGTGTGTTTGCGTGTAACCCGAACTGTGCCGGTTCGAGCCCGAGCGGGGAACAGCAGTAGTACAATGGACCGGAAATCGGGTTTAAATGGATTTGGAAAAAAATCGTTTTTGCCAGAATTTAAGATCTGAACAATTTACAAACGAACAGCACATATGGGGCAAGTACATTCGATCCAGTCGTGACCTTTGTTTTTCAATCTTTTTATTATTAACGGGGCTCGCGACCTGTGACGAGTCTCCGTCTGAGACACCGCAGCCTTCCAATTGTTGGTCCCGTGCAGATTTCTTCAAATTCTCTTATACAAGCTACTACTCGGTTGCGGAGATTCAATCTTCATGGTCATCTCGAACCTTGGGGCGGGATTTTGAAGATCATTTTGGCTGGAGCGTTATTAGCCATCTACTCGATGTCTTTGGGCTTGTGATTTTTCGAATACATCTTGATACAGGTCACGGAGTTCTCGGTTGTATCTTCATTTGACCTCTTCGTAAGCAGCATCAAATATCCAACGAAGGAGCCTAATCAGCTCAAATTGCTTGCCCAGCATTCGGCATCGTCTAGTAGAGTTGAAGTTTTGAATCCAAACGGAAGTAGCAACTGTCATTTTATTCCAAAATAGACGAACTCCTTATCTTCTTCGAAATTTGAGATATCAAGAGTGACGTTTTGTACCAGACAGTGGACAGGTGAGTCTTTGTTTGTTGAAAGTATGTACGAGTATATGTATGTATGTATATGGTTTTGTTCTCATTGCAGTTTTGAAGTGACTAAAGTTAATAAAGTAACATTGATAGAGAATAAATCACGCAGGCATCTGCGAAAAAAATCGTACATACAGCGTAATAAATAAATTGCTGCGGTTTCGCAGAAAGTAGTTTATCACGAAAGTTTCGACGTTGGTGCTAATAATTTACATTGGTTTGGGGGATCGTTTATACATATTCTGATGGAATAGAAGTCTCGAATTGAAAATTTCACTCGAACAATTGGTATTGTTATGTGCAATCCGATTGCAAATTGCATTTCTAAGTTTTCCACATTTTGTCCTTTACATTCACCCCGATTTTCGTTGTCTTATTTCGTTTTGCGGCGATCGTCGTTTTACTCGTACCGCCGTTTCTAAGTCGATTTTCGTAACTTTTTCGACCCGACAGATATTTTATAGAGTTCCAGACTACAAAAACGACTGCAGTCGCTGGCGGAAATTGGCAGCATAACTCTACAACTAAAATGACAATCGTCGACAAATATAGATTGCCAACAGCAATCGGTCTAATTTTTGTGCAGTGGCAAAATTTTTTTTCCATCTTGTCATGCCACATAGTGGGCACATACCTTACCACAGATGCGGTAGAACTCAGTAATTTTAAGTTAATATGTCTAAAATTAAAAGTAACGAAATGCTTTTATGCTACATAAAGGAAAACATCTAAGGCTGAGAGTTTTTCAAAAGCTGTTTGTTACTATTTTTTATCTTTGTACTATAGTTAAAAAATATTTGATGTTTTATCGAAATTAAAGGCTCAAAAAACGTTATTATTAAAACGGCTCCTAGAAAACTTCTATTCTTTAGGGTCCAGAATACATAGTTTCCGTTCGCCCATACATACGCTTAGACAGGCAGAATTGAAAGACTGTTATGTTACAATTTTCTAGAATGTCGTTCAAAATGAGGGTCAAAAGCTTTGTAATTCAGCAATACCAACCTCCACACTTGAATAAATTCCTCTTTGGAATATTTAAGGAGAGTCTTACAAGCTTGTTTTTTCTTAGTTAAAGCGTTTCCCAATACAATTTTAATAGATGAGCAGTATTCATTGTCGTTTGACACAAATCTTTCAAAAGCCTTGAGAATTCATAATAACTCCAAAACGGTTTAAAGAAAGTCTATTAAAGGTGGATCATAAATAACATTTACGCTATCGGCTAGTGTTATGGAATTTGTAGCCCTGAAAGTGTATTATCCTTAATCGAAACTGGGTCGAGGTAGCTATTCTGCATTAAGTTATTCACCTCTATCACAGAATCCGTAGTAAAAAAGTTACCGAAATCGAGTATAAAAAAATAGTATCATAGAATCCGAACAGAATTAAAAACAGCATTTCCTCATAGAACACTTAAGTCCTTAACATTAAACATTTAAGTTTAAGGTCAAAGTAGTGGAAAATTAACCAAAGGTTTTTTTTATTAAAAAAAAAAAAACCACAACGGATTCGGGGACGGTTTCCTTTTGAATATTTTTACTTAAACATGAAAAAAATTGTCTTCACAAAATATGTAGTCATCGGGTTGTTCTATAATTTGGCACTATACATGTATCAAGTTATGTATCAACACAGGCCCCTTCAACCGAGCCTACTATGTAAATAATGATTTTGCTATTATGAAAACCGATTCAGAAATCGCGACGACTAAAAAAACAATCGTCGAAAAACTACAACAGGAATGGGAGTCCGATTTTTGCCATTAGTTTGTTGGTGTTTAAAGAAGTTGGGCCGGGGATGAATTGTTACATAATTATTGGTAGATCTTCCAAAAAAATAACAAATATTACGTGACGAATAATACGTTCACAGTTGCGGCGAATGGACATCCCCAAATTTTAAGCAATTTAAATGTTCAATAATCATACCTATTACCATAGTCAAGTCATCTCTAAAATTCGGCGAAAACAACCTATTTACATTCTTATAGCCACATTCATCCCGATTCTCATACTCCTGCCACCCGAAAAATGAGGTAAAAGTAACATATTTGTATTATAGTCCATTCAGCATCGTATCTTTATGGCAAATCTGGTGCTCATACTCAGTTTTCATTGCCGAAAGAAACATGCTTTGAATTATTGGTTATGTATATAATATTAAGTTTTAAAACTTTATTCTCATAAAAATTCATGTCCAATATAAATACGTTTACATGAATATATACATGTATATATCTATTTATCTATATATATAAATACAATTCATAAAAAAATGTTTTCTCATGGATTATTTAACAATATTTCTCTTCATTGAAGTTCTATTGATACAAAATTATAGAAAAACGGATTTAAATGCAAAACATTATTTTATTTTAAATTTAAATAAAAAGTATTTTTTCTGATAGGATTATTGTCGTTGTTTTAATGTGAAACTTTATGGTACACATTTTAAATTCCTTTTATTTGAAAGTATATGTTGGTGTATTATTTATTATTATTTTTTTTTAGATTTATTATTGATTGGTTCTTGCTGGCAGCTTGGTAGGTAAAGATTATTATTTATTTATTTTAATTTTCTTTTAAGAAGAGAAGAACGAGTAAGTTTTGTCTAAAATGTATAAGAGTTTAAAGCCATCAGTGAAAAGGCTTTTTGAATATTATTCACTAAATTTTTTTATTTTAGGAAAAAATATTGCTTATTTAGAATGTTCATTGATTGTTCTAACTACATTGTAAAATGTTTCATTGTTCCTTTATAACTACGTAGCTGTAATAAATAGTTTTACTTGCGATTAGTAAAACATTTTTTTTAATTTACTTTCAACAATGTTTCGGTATTTTAATGTTGGCATACCTTTTTTTCTTCGGATTTAATTTAAAAATGAAACATTAAAAAAATTGTCAAACAAGTAAAAAGACTTAAAAATGTGATTAAAGGTCTATCGGCATCCGTTGGTCATAGGTTTTAATTAGTGATGGGAGCTATCGACTTATTCGATGGTATCGAAATATTCATTCATTCGACAATTATTACAATTCGTTTATTACTATTTCCGTTCATTAATATTTTCATTGATTCTGTTTTTCTTTCGTTCAGTTTATTTCATTCGATAAGTCACAGAATGTTCGACTTTACCCTGAGGCTAAAGGGCTAACCATAATGGACTTCAGTCGGATTAACCTTAACCCATAATGTACTTGAGCAAAATTATAGTCTGTCAAATTGTTTACATTCGGTTTGGTTTCAGTGCAAGGAAAAAGAAAATGGAAAATAAATTAAAACAATGTAAAAAATTAAAATTACTGCATCTTTCAATGGAAGGGATAAATATTCTGTCAAAAATAAATGATTTGGAATTTTGTTTTGTTTTGTTCCGTAAAGGCTGAACTATAATAGTAGAATGCTTTCGTACGACCACTTCCGAAACAGAGCGAATACACAGGATTTGTATTGTGTGACCATAATAGCTTTTTGCTTCGATTCGTTAAGTTTCGTTCACTTTTGCTCACTTACGAAAGAGCGAATGGATTCGCTCTTTCGTAAGTGTACGTATGAAAACTTGACAAGCGGTCGGACGAGAACTTTTGCTTCCGAACACATACGCCTATTATGGGCTACTTGAGCAATTGACAGTACTGAAGGAAACTTAACGTAGAATTATGACATTAGCTTCCGATTGCATCCGACTATTATAGTTCAGCCCTAAGCCCACAGAAGTTAACGAAAACTTGACGAAACCGAGCATAATCCCATTATGGTCATGCCATACTATTTTCATGTGGGACATTTCATTAAGCTGACGTAAGCTCATTCAAGTCCATTATGGTTGGCTCTTAATTGTGAATATCGATTTTAAGGACAAATATCTAGAAAACGGAGTATAGTACGAAAATAATATTTTCAACCGAGACTGTAAGCATGCAATCCTTCAAAATGTCATAATTTATCCCGTGGCTAATAGAAGAAATAATTTTTGAGCGCGAATATCTATCTCAAAAACGGTTTGTCATACAAAAAAAAAATGCCGACCGAAATTTTAGGTTTTGAGACTCTCTACAAGATAGATGCCGAATGTTTTTAAATTTTGGAAGACTCTAATACACCGAGGCAAGTGGTGAAAATATGTTTTTTAAGTGTTATTATCTAGAAAACAGTGCATCGTACGAAAAAAAATAGTTTCGAGCAATAAGATTTTGAAATACTCTATGAGATAATGGCCGAATTTTTTTAAATTTTCAAAAATTGTTAATACGCAATCCTCCAAAATGTTAAACTTTACACAAAGGTAATGGTAAAAATAATTTTTGAGCACGGATTTATCGAAAACGGTGCGTCGAACGTTTAGCAGTTTTCCAAAATTTGGAACGCAATGGTCTTGTATGTCAAATAATGTTTTGATGATGATTTTCACTTAATTCGATTTTTCAAAAATTGATAAACACAGTAGTATTATTATATAACTTAAATATGAAATTGGATCAAAATGGTTAGTCGTTTTCGAGAATTCGGGGTTAGAATGAAAAATCTGGATTCATTTCCAATGATGAATGCCCTACAGACATATATGGAATTTGAGGCAAATCCGTCCAGTCCTTTAGACTGTAGTCGTACGAAATAAATGGATTTGAACCGTGAACCTGCAGTGTGACAAACGATGATATTACCACTATACCATGGTTCTTGAGTGCGAATATCCAGAAAAGATTTTCTTTGAAATGTGAACTCCCGACCTTATACACGTACGTCACGAGGCGTCACTGATCTGCGTAGATTTTTTTTATTTTAATATTTCTTTCTGAATGATTGAACGAATTAATGAATGTAATCACTTGCTCAGTCGAATACATTCGATGGTGTCCAACACTAATTTTCACAAATTCCAACAAATAGGCAGTTGAAATTAGTTCTGATTACAGCTTTACTATTTTACAATTTCGATTTTTCGGTAGTTATTCTTTCACATTCTCATGGAACGAAAAATAGTTTCACACTTTGTGTGTGATTTTAGCAAGCTGTATGGTCATATAAAGCAATATTTTACACATTTAAAATAGGAGCCGTAGTATATAGCAAATAAAAGCTTTACAATTTACATAATATACATAATAATGTGCTACATAAAATGTTAATAATCAGTCCTTATTTATAGGTTAAAGTTTTTCTGTTTCATTTAATTCTTCTGTTTTCATTATACAGTTTTTTGGTTATGGAATTTATGTATAAACGTTATTATATTACAAAATTAAATTTTATTAAGAGCGTTTGGGCATGCGCAACTCAATATATTAAGTCTGTCGGAATACTACTCTACAGACCTAGTTCATCGAATATACTCGTAGATTGGATTTTAACCCTTCGGAATTTGTTTGGTGGCAGCAGACGAGAGCAGAGGCTATGGTGTTCTCACTAAGAACCTGGCATCCAGAAGGCATCGAACGAATTTCTCAGATGGATCCACTATGATGGGATCCACTAATTCAAACAGGTTGAACTACTTGGTGTACATATTATATGGGCTAGCTCGTCATAACGGTTTTAGATCCATAACAATTTTCACATCTGCAGACTTGGCCAAAGGGGATATGAATACCCTTATACTATTACAGGACACGGGTATTGTAAATTAGAGAGAGAGAGAGGGAGAAAGAAATATTTGTTGTAGTGGTTTGAAACTCAGGTGGTATTAAGTTTCTGTAAACTTTGAGGGTATCGTCCAGATAACTGGGGAGCATTTTTGTTTTGCTTTTATTGCCATTGCTTATGATTCACAGTATTTTTTTCCATCCTCCTGATGTCATCATCATGATCAAGTTGCATTTTCAACCATATGACCACCCTACTTCCAGTGTTATACCTTTGTTAAGTTATATATATAAGAATAAAAAAAAAAAAAAAAAGTTCATGTACTAAGTTTTTTCTACAATAATTTTCTTAGTAACAATTAAAATTAAAAAAATTAAATAATTAAACACAATTTTCAAGGTCGTTACGTCGAAAGACATAGTTTTAAGAATTAGGTTTAACTTAGAGCGCCTGCATAGGGCCAGTAAGTTAGAATAAGAATAGTTAAGTTAGTTAAGCTAGTTTTAAGCGTTTTATGTCTAGCAATTAAGTTACAATGAATTTAATAAAAATGCATTAAAAATGAAAAAATGTTATACCTTCGCAGTAGAGTTGACTTCCCTTTCGTAATTGATCTACTTTTCTATTTATTTCATGCGAAATAAATAGATAATTCTTGACATCAGGATTTGAACCGTGAACCAACAGCGTGACAAGCGATGATATTACCACTACACCACGGCCATGATATATAAAGCTTATGTTCCTAAGAAAATTGATATGTAGTTGTGTCCCGCCTGTCCATCTACGAACTCTGAAAATGGGTCTGCCAATTCTGTATGTCTGTCTGTACGTATGACTTCAGCCTAAACGTCATATCTAGAGTCTGTGAGGTTAAAATTCCAGGAGAAGTTGTAATTTTTATTATAACTCCAAAATCAGCAATACTTTACTAATGACCGATTTAGCTTAGGTTAGACATATTTATGTCACTAGAAAATTTTAGGAAAAGTTTTATAAAGCTTTAGCAAAAAAATTACGTTAATTTATTTATTCTTCCGTAAACTTGACCATGACTGAAATAAAGTTTGAGTTTTTTAACTGCCTATCTCAAAGGTACTCATTTAAAAGTGTAAGTTTGGTCCATATGCTTAAAATCAAGGACATTCAAGATCACCAAGCAACGTTCCCTCTATTTTCTATAACTTTGCTCTAAAGTATTATATTTCCTTTGCTTGCGATTCGAGCTGTGCAAGTTCGAGCCCGAGCGGGGAACAGCCACGACTAGCCACAGAGAATAAAAGAGAAACGAATAAAATATTAAATTCTCTAACCACTTCACCAAAAAGAGGTTTCTGCCTGGTAGTACAATGGACCGAAAATCAAGTCTGTGTGCTTCGAGAGTTTGAAATTTCCCTAAAAAAATTGAAATATATATATATATATATATATATATATATATATATATATTCTTGATATCTCTAACAGTGTCCGACATATTGAGTTGTCCCAAGTTAATCGCAATCGAAAACTGCGAGTAATAATATTTTGGCGCTAACAGCCCAATGCAGGGCCTGGCCTAGCTTCTCGAAACCACTCGTGCTGTGCGCCTCACGAATGGTTGGGACCTACAGTTTTATACCATGAACCTCTCGCATAGTGATCGCGCACTTAACACTTCGCCACGGACCCCACTGCGAAAACTGCTAGCGCCAAACGATTTATTATAGTTTTTCCTTCCCCATCTTAAGTTTATCCTAGTTTCCCATAACCGAAAATGTTATTTTAAATCTATTATTTTAACTCAGTAACAAAAATACTCGTACATACGTTAAGTAACGTACTTAAGTTTTTATTATAATTTTGATTTTATTCATCTTATATTCTGTATTTTCTTTATATAGTGTATAATAATTCTTTTTGTCAAACTCTTAATATGTATATATATCATAATTAAATATTTATTTTCATTCTTATTGATGATTGTATTCAAAGTCACTTTATTACAAGTACCTACACTTCTTTTTTTTAGTTTTTGTAACAAGCTAACAAATTATATAAGTTTGTAACAGTAATCAATTTTTTTATTTTTTTTTTTATTTAATTTAAATTATGAATGATTTTATTACATAAAGCATATGTATGTATGTATATATGAATAACAACAGTAGTTAAAAATTAATATACCCTACATAAGGTATAACAATTTGATAACAAAATTCCTTAATATTAAGTGTGTTGGTGTTTTCTTTCTTTTTTTTCTGGACTTTTGCAATTATTTTTGTTCTATTTTATTTATTTCTTAACATAATTCACTTGTATTTAAATAGAAAATATATAATTTATCGTGTTCTTTAAAATGTTAATTCATTAAAATAAATAGGTAACCTTATTTAATCAAAAAAAGTAGTTTAAGACTAAATAATTCAATACAAAATAAATAAATAAATAAAGGACTAGCAAAATATGCTAGCAAACAAAATAATTTACCAGCAGCAAAATAAATCATCTGTAAAAATATAATTTTTCAATAAGCAAAAAGTAATTTTTTGTCCAGTAGAAAAAATTTTTAATCCGCAGAAAATAAAAATCCAAATCAGCAGAAAAGCTATATGTATAACAAAAACTAACTATGCTTCAAGAAAAAAAGAAACAGTTATTCAAGAAAAAACTTAAGCGATTGCGAATTTCAGAAAATAATGTCTTAAACAAATTCGTGAAATTTATTTTACTGTTATTTTCTAAAATTTCCAATCGTTCAAGCTTTTGTTGAATAAATGTTTCCTCTTTTCGTTTTTTTTTTTACATTTGAATCCTAACATTCTTGCAGATTACTTTTTACTATAACTGCTTAAATTGCAAATAATTTATTTTTACTGATAAGAAACATTTTTTAGATGATCTATTAAGAAATGCATTTGCTGATTTTCTACTTTTACTGCTCATTAAAATTTTAGAAAGATATATTCTGCTGATCAAATAATAATTTTTTTTTTTGCAAATCATTTACCTTTTCCGCTGTTTTGTTTTTTACTTTCTGTAGATCAAAAACATATTTTTGGTAATCAAAAAACTATCAAATCTATAATCAAATAAATTAATTTTGCTGATCAAAAACTTGTTTGATAGTAAAGAAACTCTCCAACTCAATTAAATTAAAATTAGAAAAAAAAAATGCAGTAAATGAAAAAAAGAAAAATGCAAAAAACTAATTTTAGTCTTTTTAAAAAAATATATTTAAAAATATTTATTGAAAAATACAAACTTACAATTCAAAAAAATCAGTAAATACATTAGACTTAAGCTGAAGTTTAGTAGAATAACTCAAAACATTAAAAAAAAGAAAATAAAACAAGTAAAATACCGAGAAAAAAATCATACAAATAAAAACTTACTTAAAAAAAAAAACAAGCTCATTTTAGCACGATTATGATAATATATGCAAAGACGTAAGTCATATTAAAATTTAAACAAATTTTAGGCATAAAATAAAATACCATAATAAGATTTTATTTCATAACTTTATGCCAAACTTTTTTTTTTACTTTTGTAAGCACTAACTAGGAAAGTTCCTATAAAAATGCGATTAAGGAAAAATATTACTTGTTCCCTGAGATGAAGTATTAAAGTATAAGAGGTGCGGTATTCTGACACGAAGTATTCATCATTGTTATTAAATCATGTTGAGAGTCAAAACTCAGAGTGAGGCAATAATAGTTCCATTCACGTACAATTCGAGTAAAAAACTTATGAACTGTCAGATACACAAAATTGAGAGAGAAAACTCACAGAGTGGCAAATTTTTCATATTCCTTCGTAGTTAGCGCTAATTTAAGTTTTAATTCGAATTTAAAATTTTTCAGTTTTTCTTTTTCGCTATTCACTGTTTCTATTTGACGTTTACACTTATGTACGTACATATGTATATGCCAGAAGAAATTCTCCGAGCGCATTCAAGCACTGATAAAGAATACTCTCTAGTCCTTTTGTCTCTCTTTTTGTTACTTTTGGCAAGTAAATGAATGCATTACGGGCTGTGTCAAGCGTTTTAGTGCACCTGCAGGCAGTTCGTATGCGTACATGAATGGACCTAATATTGAGCGAATGAATTAATAAGACTTGGCAAATGCTAAATAGAATGACTTAATGTCATTTTTCGAGTACACGGGATCTACTCATATACTGTTGGTACGGGAATGGATTTAATAAAGAATGACTCGCAATACAAAGGCACTAAAATAGTTTTCTAATTTACAAATGTAATTCGCTTAACCTGTTCGGATTATGTATCGATTTTGGTTCAGAATTAAGATAAAATGTTGCTTGTAGATTTTTTGTAAAACGCTACGTCATTTTATTCGTCGTGTCGTTCTGCCAACTTTCAGCAGTGATTATAGTGTTATTTTGGCGTCAACCATTATATTACAAAACAGTGGAATCGAAAATATTACGGAATACTGATTCAGAAACCGTACGGCGAGTAAAACTTCATGACAAACGACAACGAGAATCAAGATGTATAATTAACTCAATTCCCGTTGGTATTTTACCATTTCGACAATTGTTGCCACCTGCAAAATTTGGTCAACATTTTCTGCACTACGCATGGCGGTATAATATTGCTGACCTGATAGTGTTTTGGGAGTTTTAATTTAAAGATCTTAATTGTAGATATGCAATAGGTATATAAATAAGTTTGAAAACAAAACCTTTTGTTTGGACAAATTTGGAAATACGAGTAAGTGCTTTTTGAAAGAAAATAGTCTATTGACATGGTTTAATTAAAGCTTTTTAGTGTGTGATATTTCGTTAGTAGACGTACACATTTTAAACTTTTCGTGCGGATTTCGTCAAAATTTTAAATTACTGTAAACATGGTATTAAGCCATTTTGGAAAATCACTCCTCACCTTTCCCTTTCACTCCATCGCAGGGTTTTCAATTAAGAGAAGAGAGAAGCTTCTCTCTTTCGGATGTTTCTCAGACCTTCGCGAGAAGTGGGACTGTGAGAAAACTTTTTGCATTTTTTTGGGAGAATCTCCCGCTCAGTGTACGCGCTCTTACGAGATATTGTAAAAAGGGTTGAAAGGTCAATTTAGCACGCGAAAAAAATAAAGAAATCTTATGAACTCAAAAGATTCAATATCCAGAAAGACTCCTATCGCTCAGAAGAAAATTAAAAGAATTGCAAGACCAGAGCAAGAAAGCCATAATGATGATTTCGTTACAAATTTTAGGATCAGTAGTATTTAGGTAGATTTGGCTAGCGCTTACTACTCCAGGAAAGTAGTTTGCTATTTCAACTACATTTCGAGTTATGGTCAGTAGTACATTGAGTTAAATCACGTCAGATTCTATAATTTGTTTATATATAGATATGGGGGTATCTGGTACATATATACAGTGTGGGTCCCTGTCTACAACCTGTGTGTGCAGCACCCGTTGCTCTGGGGTCAGACATTGACCAGTGTGTCGCGCATTGTGTGACAGACGCACCTGGATTCTGTCTTCAGTTTCGTCTTTCAACTATGACATTACTACCTAGGGAGGCCCTGTCAGGGACCGGCGTCTCAGACAGCATTGTATATAGCACTATTAAAGCTACTTCCTCTGAATGGATTTTAGTTGCCTTGAATGACAGGCACACCTTACCTGAGGGATATTCTTGACAGTGACCCTATGAGGGCAATCTTGAAAAATTGTGTGTCTTTCTTCTAAAAAGCCAGTTCTAGAAAAAACAAAGAAAATCTATTTTTTTTATAATCTTTCAGGAGAGACGAACCTATAACGCTGAGCCAGCGCCCTAAGATGTTAGTAGATGCCTGTTGATTCTGCTCTTGAATTGTGCAGATTATAAGTTTCTGGAAATATGCCTCCTGCGAGTAAATTCCAAAGTTCACTTGTCCTGTATCAGAAGTTTTGATAAAGGGATATTTGTGCCGTTGCTAAGTGGACATACAGGTGATGGGCCCTGGTGGCTTCCTTAGTAGAACGATCAAATATTGCATTTTTAGGGATTATTCTATTGAGGTCTTCGGAACATCTACCATTCTAGTAGCTATATTATAGACATAGGTCTGCTACCAGTCTTCGATGAGCTAATGGTTGGAGATTGGTCTCTATATACTGTCGAGCAGATGAAGATAATATTTTTGTGTCGAACTCCAAGCGTTTGAATAAAACGTGAGGAGCTGCTACGCTACAAGTATCTCTTTGGCCCATAGGTGGCTCAACTTCAAAGGGGTTCAAACTTTAACTATCCTAACTATCAACTCATAGCAAGAAATCTTTCTATATTTGCTTCTGCAAACCGATATAGTTCTTTATAAAGTTTTTTGGTCACATCTTCCGAGTTTTTGATAAAATTTTCGTTTATGAACGCTTATGAATATAACCATTTCTCGATTCGTCTTGATAATGCTAGGTGTTTAATACCTAGCATCCGATAGGGCATATTGCAAAATTCGCAAGAAATTGCTATATTTTTGAAGCAAAAGGTAATTTTTATTCACCCTATTCACGCTTTAAGCATTTGCTGTAAAAATAGCAAATGCTAAAATCAATTGTTATAAATAACCTTTATTCACCTAAACATAATGAGCTAGCAAAAGGATTTGTTTGCTTTTATTTACATCACTCATTGATTTCAAAAATTACCTCACCTTATCTCTTCGTAATAACAAATGACAAATTACAATCGAATATCATGTTGGAAATTCCACTTCGATGTGGAAAATTGAAAATTTCTGTTGTAATGTTTAAAAGCTATTATAATCTCATAAATTTCTCTGTCGCATACTTAACAAATTGAAATCTAAAAACATAATACTAAAATGTAAACTGTTGTATATTTTAGGAACTTTTCTAATGAATAACATCAGAATGTAGACCGAAAATGGTTTGAAGTTATAAAAAATGTAACTATGCTATAAAAATGTTAAAGTATAATAGGTAAAACAAATACGAATATGAGAAAACCAAAAATTGAAAAAAAAACTCTGCTAACACTTTGTTGGTTACTTGATAACATAAATAAAAATAACTAATTATATATTATTATTTTTTAAATAAAATTAATTTTTGTATATATAGCAGCAAGAGTCCCTTGTACCCCATTTTTATAAAAAAAAAAAGAAGAATATCAGTTAAAAGAAAACAAAAATATATATATGTTACGTACATATGTATATCTTAAACATGATAGAAAATAAGTTAACAATTTTTCGCATATTAATATACAAATATGTAGTATGAAACGTTTTGTACTTATTTACAGAACATATGTTATGTGGTCGATATTCTCTTCTTATTTTTCGTTCGAACTGTATATGTATTGTGTATAAAGATGTATATAATGTAGCGTGAGACGTTCCATAGGAAAGAGTTTTTTTTACACTTTTCTTTTTGTATAAAAAAAAGGACAAAATTGTTTTTTGGACTCTATTTTGACGCTTTGAAGCAAGAATGGTCTAAACAAATAAAGTTTGTTCTGTATAGTGTTATTGTTAAAATGCAATTTATTAAACTTCTTTTAAATTAAAAACAACTTGATGCAGTTTAAACCATTCTTTTCTTCCAGCTTTTGCTAGTTTTGTGATAGATAGTTTCACTTTCTGTGTTGTTGACTTGAATTAATGCCCTAAATATTGTGGTTGTGGTTTTTCATATACAGACGACGCAATTAGAAACTAATGTTTTTCACTATAATTGGGAAAAGCATTGTAAACGTTATTCCTGTGAAAATTCCAGTAATTAACATGGCTGCGGCAAACATTCCAGCTGTTATCTGATGTTTTTGGGCAACAGTTTGCGGGGTATACATCATACCAAGTGAGCTAAAAAAAACAAAAAAAATGTTTTATAATGAAAGGCGACAGACAAATTAAATCTAGAAAATAAGAAATAGGTTTTAGTTTAAGAAAAATATAATAAAATAATTAAATTTGAACGTGTCGAAGCCGCGTAGGTGACCGTAATTTGGTCGAAGTGGGTTTGGTACCTCCTCGACACGACTAACAACGAATATCCAAGTTATGAAAAATTTAAATTGAAAAGCTCACACGACAACACCCCGGAAACAAACTTAGGTTAATCGACTTTGTGGCGGTGCGAATCATCACTGTAGCTAGCACACGATTCCCGCGCCTCAATATTCATAGGAGCACCTGGCGCTCTCCGGATCAACTAAGTTTTGTTTTTTTCAGCAGGTTACACAAGTGATTCAAGTGTGCTCTATGCTGTGGAGCCTGACATTGTTGCTATTTCTTACGCGCTTTTCTTTTCTCCTTTATTATTTGTTTTATTTCCAGTGGATATTTTAGGCTGTAAATTGTGGGCTTTTTTCTTTGACACGTGGACAGCGGAAGAACACGTGTTTCACGTCTTCCACGATATCTGCGCAGTGTGGATAATAAGGGGAGTCATCGAGCTTAAGTCTGTAGATGAATGACCGGAAACAGCCATGTCCCGATAACACTTGTGTCACGTAGAAGTTTACTTCTCTGTGTCTACGTCTTGTCCACTCATCAATGGTGGGGATAATGTAACAAGTCCATCGGCCTTTGGATAGCAAATTGCGGCCATTCTCTCAAACTTATCGGTCTCTTCTCTTCGTCGACTGCTTCAACCACCTGCCTACTCTGGTATGTTCTTTATAGCTCTTCAGCCAGTATATCTACGAGTATTGGTCTTATTCCTGCAATGACACCGACTGAGAAGTCCGAAGTTATGTGAAAAGCGCTGCTTACTGTCAGCGCACATATTATTATTGTCCCAATATAGCGCCTATATGATTTCATTTTCATGGCCCCTGCGCAGATTGCCAATCCGTAGAGTACTACAGATGTATCTACCCTAGCTAGGGGCAGTCTCCGACTGTACCTTGGCCCTCCAATATTTGACATAATTCGAGTGAACGCAATCCCAGATGTCCCTTAAAAGACAGCCTCTCCTTAGCCGGCTAAGACGTAATCTGATGTCCGCCTACCATGAATGTGACAGTTTCTTTTGTTTTGCTGCTGCTGATTATTACCGCTTCTGTTTTGTGCTCAGCTAGTTTTAGGCCAGCGAATTTCAGCCAGCGTTTGACTACTCGGATGGTATCATTGCTAATTTACACAACTTCTTCCAACATTTTAGCAACTACGACTATGGCGATATCGTCGGCAAAATATATCACCCTAGATTATTCTGGTATGTGTTAGACGAAGGATGCCATCGTACATGATTCCATAGAATAGGGTCCAAAAACGAACCTCGTGGTACCCTTCTTTTTACCGCATACTCCTTCACACCACCATCTGTATCATAAATCCGGATTCTCTGCCTGAAGTAGTCCGTCACTATTTTGATGATGTACACTCATATACCGGTACACTCATATTTCAGTTTGCGGAATTGAATGCATTTCTAACATCTAGTGCTATGATGAAGCAGTACTGCTTAGTACATCCTTTCAACCTTTTGCCTTCTATAGCCTTTAGTGGTGTGTCAACAACTACTTTTATAGCGTCGGCAGTTGAGCGAGACTTTCGGAAGACGTATTGGCATATTTTCTGAGGCGCTGGAACTAACTAAGTCAGACTTCCAGACCATAGAAGTGTCTTCCAGACAGATGTTCTGGCAGTAACAATATCCGCCCATTAGACTGCAATGAAGGCAGTACTGCGTAATGACATCACCTCTTTCATTAACAGCGAGGCAGCAATAAAACCAATTTCTGCCACAGAAAGTTTGTAAAGTGCTGTCGCAAAGAACTCAAGGTTTTACGTACGCAGCATAAAGTAAAACTCTTCTGGGTACCTGGTCGTAGAAGTATACTAGGGAATGAGAATTCTGACGAACTGTCAAGAAAAAATTAAGAACTACAACCAATCACATTGACAAATCGCTAAAAATTCAGTTCTGCAAATAAATTTCCATCGAAATTTTCGAGATATTCGCATTAAAAATCAATTTCGCGGTAAGTCGGACATTTTGGGAGATTGCATACCTTAATAAATAAATAAATAAATATTTTGACGCCACTAGGCCATACAGGGCCAGGCCAGATCCTCATGCTGTGCGCCGCACGAATGGTTTATGCCGTTTCCGAAGGACAATTTTATTCGATTGGAAGAAGCTTCTCATGACAATTTTACACTCGGATGCCAGACATTCGCGAGAGGTGAGACCATGTGAAAACTTTTTGTTCTGGGATTCGAACCTTGAATCCCTCGCTCAGTGTTCGCGCACTTAACCACAAACCACGGCGCCTACATTGCGTACCTGCACTTTCCGAAAACTTGCCATCTTGTAGAGAATTTCAAAAGCCAAGAGGGATATAAACGAATAACTTGAATAACAAATTGCCGTTCAGTAGTTTAGAATGAGAAACATGGAGCAATCAAATTTGGAGAGCGTGAAGAATTTGATAAATAGTGCTTTTCGTAGAGGTACCTATATTAGTTGCTGAGTTAGAATGACCTCATGCAAATATTTCATTGGGTACCTTTCTCGATACACATCGAATGTATGTACATCATAGAATATTGCTTTTGTGAAGTCGTGTCGTTTCAGACCGTAAACAAAACGAGTACAGGAGCGTCAGCTTTAAGGAGCGAGATAAATAGAGGGGAAAAACAGTTTAAATTAAGTACATTTCTAGAAATAAAGATGCATTTAGGTTTTTTGGGGCTCAGACACAAACTGTTTCTGGCAGACCAATGGAGAATATTTTCAAGGTATTCTTTTAATTTGGCACGTGCATCCTCGATGAATCCCAGCTTACAACTTAGGTAAAGTTCGACATCATCCACGAACATGTAAATGAACAAATGAACTATGGAAGATCATTGATAAAAATAGTGAACAATAAGGGGCCCAAAATCGATCATTGTCTTGTCTTCTATACGATGTATGATAGCACTGTCGTACGAGGCAACTTAAAGTAACCTTAATGATACTACGAGCAATGGTGTTCGGGACTACAGCAATAGTCATATTTGAAAGGCGAAACTGAAGGTAAAAACCAGGCACGTCTGTCACACAATATGGCATATTGGTCAGCGTTTGACCCTAAAAGGGCGGATGCTACACTCACAAGTGATAGACAGGTACTTTAGGCATCTCGGGTCGCTGACACATCGTTAAAGATTCGATTTTGAGTGTTTAAAAAAATATGTGTGGTAATAATATTTTAACATAGAATGGATTGATTTCACTAAAACCTACGGAACTGAATTTTGTTTTCACTATGATTCGCACCACGTCTAACTGTTCGACTCCAGTGAATTCAAACAAATTTGATGAATGAACTGCCTTTGCATTTTGGCAAATTCATTGTTCAATTTATAAAGATCACTATTTTGAATGTCCATCGGCCTCTCTAAACCAACTCCTAAATCACAAACATTTTTTCATAAGATCTTGGATGGTAAGTTTATGTAGAAGCGCTTAAAAAAAAAAACGGATAGTTCGAGCTGAGTATCATGTTTGTCCTCACAAGTCTCGTCCGAGAACAACTAGACATTTTGACGACATTTAATTTGTATGTATGTATATCCTGATACATGGGTCATTTCATCTAAAAAATTACAAAATCGAATCAAGTGCGAGTGGAATGTGAAGGCGGGGTTTAAAAATCTTGAAATCATCTTTGTTATCCGCATAACTCAAGAACTTCCGTCCGGATTTCGATGCAATTAACTGAAATCGAATGAAGTGGGAGTAAGATATGAGGAGGGGTTCAAAACATTTTCAAATCAAGTAATCATTTCCATACACCTAATTAAAGAAACACCGAAAGGATTTTCAGTTATGTACATTCGTCTTTTTGAAAATCATTGAAATCGGATGAAGACACGGTAAGATATGGTCGGCTGACTTTTCACCTCACGTATTCCAATATTTTTTAAGAACTGTTTGCGCCGGAGAATTTGGTACCTCCTTATAAATATACATGCCCTCAATATTTTATTTCAAATTTGCACTTTAATAGTTTCTGAGATGGAGGATCGCTAATACCTGTTTTTGAGTTTTTTTGTTCACGAAACTATCAAAAAAAGGATATTTTTTATATTGGAATCTTTGGTGAGATTTAAAAATATTTTGTTTTTGTTGAGCCCCAAAAGCGTCCTCACGAAAATATTTTTTACAATTTGTTTTCCTAACTATTTTTGGATCACAACATACTATTTTTGTACAAAATTTCAGCACTCTAATTCAAACGGTTCAAACGACACACGGACAGACAGACACCGTCTTGAATTACGAGTAGTGCTCCGTTTATACCATTCTGGTGCGAAGCACTAATTAAATTTTAAAAAATTACGTAGTGTGTGTATTCGATCGAATTTTTGACTATTATTTTTTCCAATTTTTAAAAGTCTTAAAGTATCTACAAGCTAAAATTTCATCAAAATCGGTGACGAGACCCTTTTCTAAATAATTTTCCTATTCAATTCCAAATGTGTAATCAATCAACAATCGAGAATCGATTAGTATCAATTAGTGAATAAAGTTTTTGGAAAACTTTGAGTAGGCATTTTATGTTGTGCCATCTAAGACTTTGAATACTTAGATAGTTTTGGATTAATTTTTTGCATCAAAAAGCAAATCGCATTAAATATACTGATTTGATTAGATAAAAGAAAGCAAATTTTCGAAGAAAAGATTTGCATGTTTCTTAGATGTTCTTTCGTTTTTTTGACAGATGTCAAATATGTAAAAAAAAAAAAGAAATTTAGATTTAGTGTAGTGGTTTGAAACTTAGATGGTATTAAGTTTCTGTAAACTCCAAGGGTAGCGTCCAGATAACTGGGGAGCTTGTTTGTATTGTTTTTTGTCGGTGCTTATGATTCACAGTATTTTTTTCCGTCCTGATATCATCATGATTAAGTTTCATTTTTAGCCATATGACTACTCTACTGCCAGTGTTATGACTTCGCAGTAGAGTTGACTTAGTTTTCGCAATTGATCGACTTTTTTATTTATTTTATGCGAAATAAATAGATGATTCTTGACATCAGGATTCGAACCGTGAACTAACAGCGTGACAAGCGATGATGTTACCACTACACCACGGCCACTCTTAGTACGAAAATGGCGCCAAATGCACTATGCAATTAGATAATGTTAGAAGATAACAATTAGCGCCTAATGGCCGCAAGGTGTGATGGACCCATCCACCACATTCCCTTCCGTAAGTTCATCGTTGAACTAAATTTACATATTTTTTATTGAATAAGAAAAACTTGTAAGGAAAAACATAGATATTTTATAGTTTATTGTTCATCAGTAGTATTCGCCATCACTGTCGAAATATCCACCGCATGTATACGCGTAGTGTCCCCATCGTCCGCATTTATAGCATTGGTTCTCATCAACGCCGCCTCCGTTCGCATATTTTTCAGAAATGTAACTTGGGCATGATGGCTCATTTGCATAGTGCCCAAATTGTCTGCAAATATAGCATTGCCGAGGACTTGAGCTTGCATACTGTCCTCACTTGTTGCATCGAAAGCATAGGACTTGCTCTGATTCGGTCATATTGTATACAGTATATGAATTTAAAACTGAAAAATTGTTTTTTTTTTTTGTTTACAATTCAAAAAAATAGATTATGTAGATGCTCTTAGTGCAATATTTTTTTTTTTTTTAATTTGCGCGGCGCCAAAAGGAATATGAATACCTACGCGTTTAGGAAAATGGGGAAGAGGAACAGAGGAGAAACCTGTGCACGTTGGCTTTAAATGTTTAAAGATTGTAGTGATGGGGAAATACAGAGCTTGGTAGATCATTCCACATTCATGTCGTTCGGCTTATAAACGAATCCCTATATTTTACAGTACGACCGAAGTAGGTCATAAGCGTGAACTGATGAGCATTCAAAGCATGACTCGTATTGCGAGTGAAATTTTGAAGGGGAGGAATGCAACTGGTTATTTCGCTGGAGCATTTTTTGTGGAAAAAACGATAAAACAGGGAGAAATGAGACATTTCTCTGATGTTCAATTGAATGTATAGCATTCACAATGTCTCTATCACCTATAAATTTTAAAGCGCGATTTTGTACCCTATCAAGAATGAGCAGAACGGTCTTGGGTGCATCAGACCAGATATGGGCGTTATATTCCAGCTTAGGGCGGATGAATGCCTTATAAATTGAGGCCAGATCAGACGGGGTAAAATATTTCTTGTACCGCTTAAGGAATCCTAGACATTTTGCAGCATTTTTGACGACCACAAATATGTGATCATCCCATCGAAGATGGTTATTAATACCGAGAATAACAAGTCTTTCGGTTTCAACGATGCAAGTACCATTCATGGAGAATGGTTGAGGGTTATGGTTTCGCTTGAGAGACAGAAGACAGCATTGTGTTTTGGAAGCATTAAATTCCACTCCGTAGGTTGAACCCCAATTGACTACGCTGTTCAAGTCGGAATTTAATGTGTTTAACATACGTTGCCGTTCCTCTTCTACGGCCGAAGAGCAAGGACGTGAATTAGGGAACGAATATGAAAAACTGAGGGTACTGTCATCAGCGAAGGAATGGATTGGATTAGAAGTGGCAGACAAGAGATCATTTATAAAAATAAGAAATGAGAGCTTTCTATTGTTTATAATAGTGAAAAAATCTGATAATTTTTCTTTTAAAATGCCAAAAACAAGTGAACTTGTTCTGGCAAAACGTGTTAAAATACAGCTTTTATTTGAGGAAGGCAAAAAAACAAATTGAAATAGCAAAAGAAGTGGATTGTTCACGTTGTTCAGTGCAAAACGAAATTAAGCGGTACAGTGAGACTGGTTCGCAAGTAAATTGCGAAAAAACCGGAAGAAAAGAGATTACCACGCCTCAGGAGGATCAATTTTTAATACGATCTTCGCTGAAAAATCGAAAGAAAACCTCACCTGAGCTTGTTTCTGAGTTGTCGAAGGATCGAGGAAAAAAAGTTTCTTCAAGAACTGTTAGAAGAAGACTTGGGGAAGTTGGACTTAAAGGATGAAGAAGGAAGAAGCCGCGGCTCTCGGAAAAAACCTAGAAGGCACGCTTGGAGTGGGCGAAAAAAACATGTCCATTTCATTATACTGTGGTCAGATGAATCTAACTTTGAGGTACGTCTCAATTATCACATTCAATTCCAACAAGACAATGCACCCTGTCACAAATCAGTCCTAATTATGAGGTGGTTTGAGGCGAATAATATAGACCTGCTTGAGTGGCTTGCGCAGTCCCCGGATCTCAACCCTATAGAAAATCTATGGAGTATTCTAAGCGTAGGATCCAGGAGCACTTGATTTCATCAAAAGAAACATTTAGAAATGTGTTACAGCAAGAGTGGAGTGATATTTCTTCGGAAGAGTGTCGCAAGCTAGTCAGCACTATACCCAAAAGAGTCGCTGCAGTCATAAAGACAAAAGGCGGCCCAACTAAATACTATGATATTAATCTTTAATAAAACTATTTATTTATCATATCTGTTTCCTTTTATTTCATTAAACTTTTAGTTTTTTGAAAATATAACGAATTTTAAAGGGTGCCTAATACATCTAGCCAAGGCCGTAGAAACCTAAAAACATTTGAAGAAAGAAATTCAAATTGATGCGTCTCACAGAAAATGAGAAAGTTTCGTACGACACGACCCAGTCGTGCACTTTTTTCTTATTCTATTTAAATTTTATAATTTTTGTTTACATCACGTGATTTTATTTCATGTCGTATGATTTTATTTCACGTCACGTACATAGTAAAATAGACGTAACAGTTGACCTAAACACGATTGTGGGCGTAGCAGTGGGTATTTTTGAAAAATCCAAACACTATTAAATCTTCGACACAAGGACCATATTTACCACATTTGATTCGTCTAGCTTTAAATTTAAATCCTCAAAATCTGCATGATCTATAAGAAAACAAACGAGAGAAAATTTGGAAAAAAACACATTTAAAAATAAAAAATTTTTAGAACCTATAATTTTTTGTTTGTTCTTATTGCTTTTTTTTCAGTTTCAGCATTCGAACCGAACGCATCGTTTTCAGCTGTCTGTGTGCTTTGTTTATTTTTTCGCGGCCAAGTGCGCGCACTCTCGACCGGTTTAATTTCCCGTAAACCTCTTCTTTTTTTTTCTTTCCTTTTCTAGTTCAACCGCCCACGTGTTATTTTTTTTTCCGCGCCTGAGTTTTCTTTCCTCGATAAGAGGAATGGCCAAATAATAATGGAAATCGATTTAAGGAGCTTGACGTTGACGCTCCTTTCGATTTCCAACCCAAAAAAAGGTTTAAAAACAACCCAATCCCCCTACTGGAGTTCCCTGAGAGACCAAACAAAATGCCGAAAAACAAATATCATCTCTTAGTCCGTTTTTATTGAAAAAATCAATTGATGGCATTAGTAAGGAGTACGAACAAGTTTTTTTGCTTCGTGGCGGAAACTTATGTACTTATTTTAGCCAAATCGCAAAAAGTTGCCGATATGTTCCCTAAAGTCAACAATCTCGCCAGTGTTTGCCCAGTGATTGTTAAACTCCGTGACCGACTAAACTCAACTAAAGGGATTGTTTATGCTCCCTGTCTGATCAATGTGCATGATTCCCTGTGAATCTGAAATAGTAGCTGAAATGAGGCCTCAGGGAGTATCTGAAGTATTTAAATTTACAAGGACAGATAATGGGATTGAAAAACCAACCGGTTTAGTACTGCTGACTTTTGACTTGTTCCAAGCTCCCAAATCAGTAGAAATAGATTGGTATAAAGCCAAGGTTAGTGAATATATCCCAAATCCGAGGAGCTGCAATGGGAATGCTAAGTGTGACTCATGCAGTCTCCCACCCCATTCGCCGTCTGATTGCACACCCACAATGTGCGCCAACTGCTCTCTTCCCCACCCATTGTCCTCCAAAACGTGCCCCAAATACGCCCAAGCCAAAGAAATTATTAAAATTAAAACACAGAAAAAATTTTCTATTGATGATGCCAAACGCATTTACAGTCAACTCCACCCAAACAACTCTCGTTTGAACTAGAGTACTGGAATTTTGCACAAAAATAGTATGCGGTGGTCGAAATATAGTTAAAAATAAAAGTTATATAAAATATTTGTTTGAGGTGCATTTGGGGTCATAATGTACCCAAAGAAAAACAAATATTTTACTACCCTATCATACGACTTATCAAATGAAAACTAAAGTTCTAAGGAAATCGAATATATAGTAGTATGTATTCAGGAGTACCGATTCTTTGATAAATTGCGTATAACACGACGAACCAAGGTAATCATATTTTGATTTTACAATAGTATGAAAAAGTTCCTATCACCTAAACACACATCATCAAAGTATACTAAGAACATCTACAGCAAAATAATACATTTCAAAGAACAAAACCGCAGAGCGGACATCAACCATAACCTTCAGAGTTCTACAGACAGAAGTAAAATCACACACAGAATTCTTCTAATAAAGTAGTATACTTTTAGGCATTACTCTAATTGAGTCTTTAATAATCGGAAATGGAGACAGTATTAGAAAAAAAACTGAAAATCATGTCACAAAAAATGAAAGAAAAATTCGCACAAGTACTCGTAAACAACAAAATAGATGAAAAAAGTTCCAACTAGTAAAAAAAGAAATTTACGTAAAAGTCCAGACGATAGAGAAAAAATTGAACCCCTATGGCTTTGGTAATAAAAAAAGGAATATCATTATTCACAACTTTTTTGAAAAGGAAAATAGTAAAGAAGAATTGGAAAACGCAATAACAAAACTAATCAAAGACAATCTACTTATAGAATTCGATGTAAACGAAATCGATTTCGTATATTGTTTGGGAAAAAATGCAGCGAGGTACCCTAGAGCTCTGAAACTTGGATTTCTGTCTTTAAGAAAAAAACTATTAATAATGAAAAACAATAAAAAAAAACCTATCATAGAACTACAAACAACAAGAATCTACTTGGAAAACGACCTACCAAAAGAATCATTAGAACGAAATAAAATTTTTAGTAAGGCATTAGAACATTTTAAACATAAACATATTAATGACAAGATAATTAAAGAAAACCTTGTTGTTGATAATATTGTAGCATAATAATAACTACGCGCCTATGTCTATGCAGCAAATTCCGCAGTGACTTTCCATTTTGGCAGAATTTTGGTTCAAACTGTCCTTTCATTCGAGGAGAACGAAAGAGACGAATAATATCAGGGATAAAAGGGAATTATAACTGCAATAATTATTTCTCTTGTTTCCAGTGGTCGAAGAATTTGCTAGAAGCTTCTGGCTATCAGAAACTTCTGCTATATAAGGACAGATGGCGATCAAAAAAAAAACACAGTTGGTTTAGAACCGTGGCGAAGAGATTGGAAAAGTGATAATGGGCGAAGTTGTAATTTGGTGATAAATTGAAAGTTGAGAGTGAACAAGAAAAAGTAATTAGTTTGGATTTGTGAATTAAGAAATTGAAAGGAGATAAAGTGATTTGAGAGGAAAGAGACCTTGTAAGAAAAGAATAAGGCGAAGAATAGTATAGTGTGAACTTGAATTGTTCTATAGAGTAGAAAATAAAGAAATAATTTCTCAGAATAATTGTTTTATCTACTCGAGCCGTAGCCCTCATACTACATTGGTGTCAGAAGCGGGATAAAACTTATTCTGTGAATAACTATTTCCGTGGTGTGAAATTGCACAAGCAAAAAAAAAAAAAAAAACGATTTCTGTGTTGAGTTAATTAGTTGCGCAAAATGGGTCGCAAATTGGGAAAACTAACTATAACTCAACTAAAGGCAGAACTCAGTAAGCGGAACCTCGACACAACTGGGGGAAAAGATGCCCTACTGATTCGTCTGGAAGAAGCAGTAACGCAGGAAGGTGAAAATCCGCATGACATAGAGTTTGATGTGGAAGAGGAACCAGCAAGTACAGTAGCCGACCCGGGTATAACAAGTCTGCTCCTGCAACTTAAGTTAGTCATGGACGAACAAAAGAAAGCAATAGAAGATCAAAGTCATAAGCTCGATGACCAAAAGAATTCTATAGAACTTAAGCTGGACGAACAAAAGAAAGCAATGGACGACCAAAAGAATTCTATAGAACTTAAGCTGGACGAACAAAAGAAAGCAATGGACGACCAGAAGAATTCTCTAGAACTTAAGCTGGATGAACAAAAGAAAGCAATGGATGAACAAAAGAAAGCTATGGACGAACAAAAGAATTCTCTAGATGCTCTGGAAAGTAAACTTGATGAGCAAAACAAGAACTTGGAATCCAAATTCGAAGTGATCGAAGAGAAAATCGAGAAGGTCGAGACGCAACTCGAAAAAGTCGAAACTAGATTCGATGAAAATTTTGAGAAACAGGAAACTCAGTTCGGGAAGATAGAGATTCAGTTTGAAAAAGTGGATACGCAATTCGAGATAGTAGGAAAGCAAGTCGAAAATCTTGCTAAGGAGCTCAGCAACGTGAAGAGACAGAAAGCACGGGAATATTCCACTGACGGTCTGAGAAGAAAGGAGATGCAGCCTCCTATCTTCGATGGTCAAACATCATGGCCAATTTATAAGAGGCAATTCGAAGCGGCCGCAATGACCAATAGCTGGGACGATGAAGAGAAGTCTATTGCACTCACGCTTGCACTGAGGGGTCCAGCTGCGGAGCTCTTGCAGACCATCCCGGAAGATAAACAGCAGAACTACGACTCTCTGGTTCAGGCTATCGAGATGCGGTTTGGGGATGAACACATGCAGCAGGTGTACAGGGTTCAGCTGCGTAGTCGAGTCCAGAAAAGGGGGGAAACGCTCCAACAGTTGCAAGCGGATATAGAGCGACTAGCCCATCTTTCATACCCTAAAGCCGGTGAGGAGCTTATCAACGAAATGGCGGTGGAAGCTTTTATTCAGGCCATAGAGGACAGACAACTGCAAATGGCTGTAAGGATGGCTGAAAAGCGAACACTCCCCGAGGCATTGGCATTCGCTTTGTCAATGAAGGCTGCGGACCAAGCATACCAGGGAATACACCGTGTCAGGGAAATGTCCGTCGTGGAATGCTCATGCCAGAGAACAGCCATCATGGATGAAGACAGAGCTCGCGGAAGTCAAATCCGTTGCTGGAATTGCAACCAAACCGGACACCTACAACGGCAGTGCAGAAGTGCACCTAGACGAGGAAATTGTTCACATTGCGGAAGTAGGAGAAGCAGAGAGGAAGCATCTGGCTGTCAGTCAGACTTCCCAAAACCAGCAGTCGGGAAATGCGTAAGGACCAACTTCGCGGGGCAGAAGTTGGTTACTGGAATCGAGGCCCCCAGGACCACCATTCAAGTTTCGCAAACCAAACGGGGTAACAAGAGCCTGACAGTGGAGGCACTAATCAACGAGAAGAAGTGCGTAGCCACCATCGACACAGGTGCCACTGCCTCCATTGTAAGAAGAGATATCGTCAAAAGCTCCTGGCTGCACAACACCAACAGCTACTGCCTGAAGACTGCAACAGGGGAAATGGCGAAGGTATTTGGAGAAGTTCGTCTTACGATTACTCTGGCAGGACTGACGTTCTCCCATGCGTTTCTGGTGGCAGATATATGCGACGAGTGCATCATCGGAGTAGACTTCATGAAAGCAAATGAAGTAATCTTGGACATCGGGATGCAAGTACTGAGGTATCGAAATGTGGAGATTCCGATGGTGTACGGAAATGAGAATGCCGTAACTCTCAGGACAGTCATCAGCAAAGACGAAGTTTTGCCGCCGTCTTCAGAGACAATCATTTGGACGAAACTGGAAGGTGATCTTGGGAGCCACCGATTCTACATAGTAGAACCAGACCCAGAGAAGAATTCTCAAGACTACATCGTGGGAAAGACGTTAGTCGAACCAAAGAACACCATGGTTCCAGTAAGAGTTTTGAACGCAAGACCACACACTGTCAAACTAAGGCGAGGGGAGGTGACTGGAAAATGCACGCCGATTACCGCCGTCGCAACAATATCTGAACGTGATGCTCCAAAACCTCTCACATCACCTTGGACAGCGGAAACGAGAGAAACGATTCTCCAGTCCAGTGAGCTGAATCAGGAGCAGCGAACTATGGCAGAGAATCTTATCAATGAGTACGCTGATGTATTTGCCTCACAGGACGGAGAATACGGCCGAACACACCTGGTACAACATCGAATAGACACTGGTGATACTAGACCAATTCGTCAGCCTGCTAGGCGCCTTCCATTGGCAAAGCAGACAGAAGTTGCAGAGATGGTGTCGGCAATGGAGAAAGAAGGTCTGATCGAAAGTTCCAAAAGTCCGTGGGCATCACCGGTTGTACTGGTTAAGAAGAAAGATGGCAGCACGCGGTTCTGCGTGGACTATCGGCAGCTCAATTACGTCACAAAGAAAGACAGCTACCCTCTGCCACGGATTGACGACACGCTAGACACACTATCAGGAGCCCGATGGTTTTCCACTCTCGACTTGAAGAGTGGCTACTGGCAGGTACAGATCCATCCAGAAGACCGGGAGAAAACCGCCTTCACCGCAGGAAATGGGCTATGGCAATTCACGGTAATGCCATTCGGGCTGTGCAATGCTCCGGCGACTTTCGAGCGATTGATGGAATGTGTCCTGCAAGGGTTAACATGGAAAACCTGTTTGGTTTACTTGGATGATGTCATCGTCATAGGAAAAACGTTTGCGCAACACCGAGACAATCTAAGGGATGTGTTTCAAAGGCTTCGAAGTGCCCGCCTGAAGCTCAACCCCAAGAAGTGCGCCCTGTTTAGAGCGGAAGTCAAGTACCTGGGACACATAATTTCAGCGAAAGGAGTGAGAACCGATCCGGAGAAGGTCGAAGCGGTGAAAAACTGGCCAGTCCCCAAAGACAAACACCAACTAAGGAGCTTCCTGGGCCTAGCCACCTACTACAGACGGTTCGTGAAGGATTTTGCCGGGATCGCAAAGAACCTGCACCAGTTGACGGAAAAGGGAAAACAATTCAAATGGTCAATTGAGTGCGAGAAGAGCTTCAAGGCACTTAAACAACGGCTATGCGATGCCCCGATACTGGCTTACTCCACTCCCGGGGAAACGTTCGTTGTGGATGCAGATGCTAGTAATGTCGGGGTAGGAGCCGTACTCTCCCAGGTGCATGACGGCCAAGAGAAGGTGGTTGCGTACTTCAGCAAGGTGCTCTCTAAGCCAGAAAGGAACTACTGCGTGACAAGGAGAGAACTTCTAGCTTTGATCTTGGCTACGAAGCATTTTCACAAATACCTCTACGGGAGGAAGTTCGTTCTTCGCACAGACCATGCAGCCTTAAAATGGCTATTACAGTTCAAGAGTCCTGAGGGTCAGGTCGCAAGATGGATCGAAAGGCTGCAAATCTACGACTACGAAATACAGCATCGTAAAGGAAAGCTCCACTCTAATGCGGATGCACTGTCCCGGAGACCATGCAGAACGGATTGTAAACATTGTGCGCGTCAGGAAGAACGGGAGCTGGTTTCCATCCAAAGAATGAGAGCCGAACCTATCGCCGGCTGGAGCGTAGATGAGATCCGGAACGCTCAGAAGGAAGACCCGGATATCGAGCCGATTCTGGCCTGGAAGGAGAACATGGAGAAACCGGATCATCAGGACATCTCTCACAGAAGCCCGACCTTAAAGGCATATTTTGCGCAGTGGGACTCCCTCCATGTCCAAGAAGGTGTTCTGAGAAGAAAATGGGAATCCTCCGACGGAAAGTCGTTTGTAATGCAGCTTGTCGTACCGCGGACGAGGGTCAAGGAGGTGTTACAGGAAATGCATGGCGGGGCGACCGGAGGCCACTTGGGAGTGAATAAGACGCTAGAAAAGGTACGAGAACGTTTTTATTGGTTAAAAGCGAAGGAAGATATCGAAGACTGGTGCAGAAAATGCGACGTGTGTGCAGCTAGCAAGGGTCCGAGAATCAAAACTCGAGGTAAGATGCACCAATACAACGTGGGAGCACCTTTCGAACGAATCGCCATTGACATCGCAGGGCCCTTTCCGGAAACCGACAATGGTAATCGGTATATACTCGTAGTGATGGACTACTTCAGTAAGTGGCCGGAAGCGTTTCCGATCCCTAACCAGGAAGCCAGAACCGTGGCGGAGCAGATCGTCTACAATTGGGTTAGCAGATTCGGTGTGCCCTTGGAATTGCATTCTGACCAAGGGCGGAACTTCGAGTCAAGAATCTTCCAAGAGATGTGTCAACTACTCGGAATCAAAAAGACAAGGACAACCCCGCTTCATCCACAGTCGGACGGTATGGTGGAGCGTTTCAATAGGACTTTGGACGAACATCTCTCGAAGGTCGTAGGTGACTACCAACGGGATTGGGACCGGCAGATTCCCTTGTTTTTGATGGCCTATAGAAGTGCCGTGCATAGCACTACTCGACATACGCCGTTCGAAATCTTATTCGGTGGAATAGCTCGTTTACCCAGTGAGGTGAAATTTGGATCTCCTACCAATGAGCCCAGAAATGAAGAAGAGTACGTGGCGGACCTTAGGGAAAGGCTTAGGGACATACACCAAAGGACCAGAAGCCAGATTAAGATGACGAGCGACCGCATGAAGACCAGGTATGATGCCAAGGCAACAACGTCAGGATTCCAGGAAGGAGATCTGGTGTGGCTGTATAATCCCCATCGCCAAAAAGGGAAGTCACCTAAATTACAGCGGAACTGGGAAGGTCCCTACAGAATAGTAACCCGCATCAACGATGTTGTCTACCGCATCCAGCGAGGACCGAGGGCCAAAATGAAAGTGGTTCATGTGGACCGACTGAGTCGATACAATGGCCGAAATGAGGATGCACTTGTTCGGGACGAACACGTCTAAGAGGGGGGCAGTGTAGCATAATAATAACTACGCGCCTATGTCTATGCAGCAAATTCCGCAGTGACTTTCCATTTTGGCAGAATTTTGGTTCAAACTGTCCTTTCATTCGAGGTTCGTGTCTGGGACGAAGTCTCCACAGCTCATGTCAACGAAAGAGACGAATAATATCAGGGATAAAAGGGAATTATAACTGCAATAATTATTTCTCTTGTTTCCAGTGGTCGAAGAATTTGCTAGAAGCTTCTGGCTATCAGAAACTTCTGCTATATAAGGACAGATGGCGATCAAAAAAAAAACACAGTTGGTTTAGAACCGTGGCGAAGAGATTGGAAAAGTGATAATGGGCGAAGTTGTAATTTGGTGATAAATTGAAAGTTGAGAGTGAACAAGAAAAAGTAATTAGTTTGGATTTGTGAATTAAGAAATTGAAAGGAGATAAAGTGATTTGAGAGGAAAGAGACCTTGTAAGAAAAGAATAAGGCGAAGAATAGTATAGTGTGAACTTGAATTGTTCTATAGAGTAGAAAATAAAGAAATAATTTCTCAGAATAATTGTTTTATCTACTCGAGCCGTAGCCCGCATACTACAATATGATACTATCGGATGAACAAATAAACTCAATAAATGTAAAAAATTAAAATTAAATAAAGAAGAGAAGCAGATAGTTAGATGAAGAAAGAGCTACACCATCACAAGCCAAACTCTCAGGGAATAAACCAAAGACCTGCAGGATCCGAAATCTCCAAAAATTAAACCCTAAAACCGACAACACCTACATATGTATGTGTATCAGTGGCAAAATTCTTTACACCAACTGGAACTTCCAAATGTAGCTCAGAAACCTTACCGAAAGCAAATATGTATGCATATCAGTGGCAAAATTCTTTACACCAACTTCCAAATGTAACTCAGAAACCTAATCGAATGCAAATTCAATCCAGAGCGAAGTTATATAGCAAAAAACGACTACTAACCTCAACGACACGACAAATTACAACTTTGTCATGACCACGGATATAAGAGATGAAATTACTAACCTTGGAAAAAACACTACAATCACTCCTCAACACGGCTGGCCACCGAAAGGACGTTAGGCCCCCAAATTTAAATGAAACTTACTATGAAAATAAAATACCAAAGATGGCAAATACTCGTAGATGGTAAATATAAAAAATACAAGAAAAGAAATTTATATATACGATGAATGTCAGAACGCTTTCAAATGAAAGTCGAAAATTGGAGTTCAACAACGCACTAAAATACATAAATTGGGATTAGGGAAGAAAGAATCATAGATCAAATTGAGGGAAACATTTTCTGCTTTAAAGGAACAGGATGTATGGTGTTGGATTCACTGTCAAAAAAATATGGAAAAACAGCATAGTCAAAATCAACCCGTTTAATGATATAATCATTGCCATACAACTAAAAACTGATTCATCGAGGTCATCGATAATCCAAATACATGCTCCCACAGAAGCAGCGAATGATGAGGAAATTGAAAAATTCTACCACCACCCCGACAACGCATGCAAGGAACAAAAATAACAATGATAATAGGAGATTTTAATGCGAAAATTGGCATGCCGACTAATGATGAAGACTAAATCATGGGAAAATTTTGATACGGTAATAGAAATGCGAGAGGGGAACGATTAATTCAATGGCTTTGGTAACATAAGCTGTTCGTTGCAAACACCTTGTTCATGAAACCATCGAACAAGAAATGGACTTGGATAGCACCAAATAGAGATACAAAGAACAAAATCGACTTCATCATATCAAACAAAAAGAAAACTATAAAGAACATATCAGTACTAAACCAATTCTCCTTTATTAGTGATCACAGAATGGTGCAAGCAAAAATAGCATTAAACCGCAAAACATTAGGCAAAAATAACCCATATAAAACATTTATCCCGAAATGTAGTTGCTCCACGATGAAGCAACTATATCCTCATACGTTTATCAAATAACTAGAAACTGCAACGTCGATCTATTAAAAAATATGAATACACTGCAGGAAAAATATGATCTGTTAGAATCCATTATAATAAAAACCGCCAACTCTTCAATAGTGACACAACCAGATAAACTCTCAAACGATAAACTGCAAATGAGGGACGAATCTGAACTTTAGCGTTCGTCGACTTTAGTAAGGCATTCGATACTATAGAACACACAACGATTTTTAAAACACTACAAGGGGAAGGAATTTAAGGCAAATACATTCGTATAATCAAAAACATACATAAAAACAATACTGCAGCAATTAACTTAGAAACATTCTATTTGAGACGTGGATTGCGGTGTTTGCGATGGTACTTGAAAAATGTTTTAAAAATCTCAAATGGAACAAATTAGGAATTAACGTGGACGGGGAAAGCTTAAAATGTTAGTAAAACAAAAAAGTCAAGAATGCGCTAAAGCCGGTCTAAAAATCAACACGACTCCACAATGAAACTATTGAGTACGTCCAAGACTACATCTACCTAGGACAACTATTATCGAAGGATAGCAAATGGTTGGAAACAGTACTGGAATCTTAAACCAATACTTGACTCAAATATAACACTGGCGTCAAAAAAGTACATGATGCTGCGATTCTTCCAGTTCTGACATATGGTGAATAGTTCTGACATCGTCACATGAAGCTGGACCACAAAAACGATAAACAAACTTCGAATATACCAGAGAGAGTTGGAAAGATCGACCCTTAGAATATTAAGACGCCAAAGGATAGGAAACAGTTTTATTCGCGAACAAAGTGGACAGAAGTAATAGAAAGAGATAGAAACTTGAAATGGAATTCAGCAGGACACGTAATACGAATGAACGACAACTGGATATACATACATAGCACAAAATAAATATGAATGGCGTTCTTTGGGTGAGACTTATGCTCATTTATAAATTTTAATTAAAATCATTTTAATAACTTATATGTAAATTGCATTAAACTTTGTATTTATATCTAAACATTAAAAATGGAATTTAAAATGTTAATGAATATTGCTATTGATAGTATTATAAGTTATGTTTGTAAATATTATCTTCTTCTTTTCCTTACGGCGAGGTTATGATCCGAAGTAGAAGGATCACAACCCTCCCACTTTACTGCATCCCTACTGGTCCGCCTGTGGGGTTTGACGGTTTGACCTCAGGAAGTTTCGGATCACTTCGTCATTGAGGCCAATCAAATGCTGGTGTTTTCGCATTTGTATGATCCAGTTGTTTTTGGTCTGCCTTTTTTGCGCAATTGTGTAGGAACGTTGATTGATATTGCCTTTTTGACGGGTTTCGAAGGATCTCTCCTTTGAACATGACAATACCAACTGAGCCGGTCGTGCTCTATCTTGCCTGTGATGGGTTCTTTTACATGAAGGCTTCCTCGAATCTTTCAACTTCTTATTCTATCAAGCTTTGTTACTCCTGCTGTCATGCGAAGCATCTTCATCTAAGTTGCCCCATACTTTTTGTACATTGTCCAGCATTGTGAACCGTATATTAGCGCCAGACGTACAACTGCGATGTAGAGCCTTCCATTCAGCTTAGGCGACATTTTTCGGTCACATAAGATAGCGAAGTTTTCCCGCCACTTCATCCACCCTACGCTTACGCGATGATCGGTGTCATCAGCACAAGTTGCTTCGCTATTGATCATAGTTCCCAGATATTTGAACTTTTCGCACTTTTCCATTCAAGTAAATGTCTGGAATAGGCCGATGTGGATCAGCGAACGGTCAGCACAGATACTCTGTCTTTTTTTGAACTAATACGATACGGTACCCATTTCCCTCCAAAACATCCACCCATACATCAAGTGCTCGTTGCAGGGACGTTTCATCTTCAGCAAAGAATAACTGATGCACTTTGGGGTCTGCCACTTTTCCTTCAAGCAGATAATCAAGGACTGCAATAAATAATAAAGGACTGAGGACGCTTCTCTGGTGTTCACCGACTTTGATTGGGAACTCTTCGGTGACTCCTGCGGGACATCTTACTCTTATCCTTGTTCCCTCATACATGCCCATGATCATGCGCACGTAGGTTTCTGGAACTCTTCGTTGTCTTAGCGCCTCCCATAAGAGATCTCTTGGTTATTTATCAAAGACTTTTTCAAAATCCAGCACCACCATACACAAGTCCTTTAAGGAATCACGATGTTTTTCCATTATGATCCTTATACTTTGGATTGCATCTGTTGTTGATTTACCCGAGACAAACCCGCACTGGTCATCAGATAGCCGTATTATGTAATTTCCGCAGTCGGCCATCTAATATCCGCTCAATCATCTTCATGGTGTGTGACATCAGCTTGACAGGACGGTAGTTATAGCAGTTTTGCGTATCGCCCTTTCCTTTGTGCAAAGGAAGAAGATAACTTTCCCTCCACTTATTAGGCATTGGATCACCGCTCATAAGTTTAGGGATAAGAATAATGAGCCATCTGGGCCCGATGTCTCCCATCTTTTTCCAGAACTCAGAGGATATCTCGTCTGGCCTAACCGCTTTTCTTTTTTTTTTGAGTATTTGATCGTATTCCTAACTTCTTCGACAGTAATGTCGGATATTTCGTCATGGTTAGGAGCGGCTCTTGGAAAGTATACCCGGGGAAACTGTTCGTTCAAAAGTCTTTCACAATACTGTCGCCATCTGCGGAAAATTTTGTCGTCTTCCACAAGAAGCTGGTCTTGAGCATTGCTAATGAACTTTGGGGAACGAATCTCCTGAACATTTCTTCTTCTCTGGGCGGCCATTTTGAAGATAGTTGTTCCCTTATTCAAGTTGTTTTGTCGAAGCTCCTGGATAGCCTGGTGCCTATCAGACGCCGAAAACGATAGAAGCTTTCCATACTTGTTGCTTGAAATTGGTCGCACTTCTTCTTCGCGAGACCTTTGCAACATCTATATATCACTTCAAGGAGAGTTTTTTCATCTCTATTAGTAGAAGAGCAATTTGGCCAAGCTGTTTTCTTTTACTGTATCACTACTTTAGCTTCATCTGTCCACCACCATTGATGTGTTGGCAGGGTCCTTTCGACGTTCCAAGCAGTAATTTGGCTCTCTCCAACACCGACCTCATCGATGATGGTAAAGAGGTAATGTGTCATGCTGGTAATAAAAGCTTCGCCTTTCCTTTGTCCACCTTGTTCCAATTGATTTTCTCAGCCACCTTTGTTTGCTTATTTGTTTTCTTCCCCGACTCCATAAAAAATTCTTTTAGGAGGAGACGGTGTTGCTGGGCAATCGCCTCTCCCAGGATCACTTTGCAATCTTTAACCCGGGGCTTCATGAAACTGGTTACAATCATGAAACTGGGTCAATCTGGGTTTCATTTCCGCCACTGCTGTAAGTGATCAGGTGCTGGCTTTGTTTGACGAGCATGGTATTTAGCATGATAAGACCATATGATTTGCACATGCTTAGGATGTCTTCACCTGGAGAATTCCTGGTACCGTACCCCAGTCCTCCATGGCAGTCTTCATAATCTTCGTTTGTTTTCTCGACATGTCCGTTCAAATCTCAGCCAACAAACAAAAGCTCTCCCTTTGGGATGTTTTTGATGAGGTTGTGAATCATCTTTTTCTCTCTGTTCGCATCCGAATTGGAGAGCATATACCTCACCCTGTATCACCAATTTGAGAGACATCAAATGGTCACTGGACTTTGAAATGGTCAAGATGTTGCCAAGTAGCTCTGCCGCGAGGATGATAGCAATTCCGTTTTTACTTTGTTCCGATCCATAGTAGAACATCTTGTAAACTTTTGTCTTAACGTCTACGAAACGCGACCGATTACCGGTGTTTCGCCATCTCGTTTCTTGTACACACTCGCCTTCTAATCATTATTATATAAATATGCTAATATACTCGTATAAGTTCACAGAAAGTTTTCTGGGTGGACATTTAAAATGTGTATGTACATATGTACATATCTTCGAATTACAGTTAATGGAATCAGTTAATGGAATCTCTAGATTTGTACAAAGTCCTATTTGATCTTACCTTAGATAGCCCGAACTGAATGACATTATGATAGCGATAATCCAATATACCCAATCATTTGTAATTAAAACCGGAAGGATACGTTTAACGTTCCTAGGAAGATAGTTACAGAATAGGAACAATGGTATGAACACTACACGTAACACTACCGGGATGACAAGATATTTCGGCTTTGGCTGGAAAAAAAAAATCAATCCAAATTCATTACCACTCTGGAAATACTTACCCATTGCACCCAGGATGTCAGTAAGCTTCCAAGCATGGCAAATAAGTTAAACGTTAAGAAGCATGTCACGTCGGTAAAATATTTCGAAATAAAAAAATTATCATCAGATGGTCGAACATCTAAAATAAAAATAAAAAAAATCCAGCGAAATCAATTAAAAGCTTTGAGAAGTTCCATACAAAAGCTTACCTGAATGCACAGCAGGGAAAACAGCTAACGTAACAAAGAATACGAAAAATACATTGAACAACTGTGGAGAGGCTTGTTTAAAGACCGACCAATATGGTGGTCTACTCCTATCATCGATTTCAACTTTATTCGTCTCCTTTTCTCTCATTAGTTCATTGTATCTAAAGAATCTCTGAAAAATAACGAACATAGTAGTTCAACTTATTTTAAACGTCTAAATTTATATATTTACGTTAAGTGGCAGTGCAAAGTAGGTATCGAAACATACTAGCAAGACGAACATCGCTGTTATAAAATAGTAAATAGCTGCTGTTCGTTGTGAATCAAAAACCGCTGAACTACAAATCGAGATTATTGTAGCAAATAGCCCGCTAATATTCGATCCTAGGACTACAGCTCCAGTGTATTTGATTGGCAGTGTTGCAACCATACCATAAACGGTATTCTGGTAAATTCCATTGGCCACTGAAATGATAAAGTTTGAAAAATACATAAATCAATTGGCATGAAAAAATTTAAAAAAAAAAAAAAATTATCAAAAGATGATAAGACTGCCTGATACTCGGATTTTTGCTTTTATTACCATTTAACAGTCCACAGAGATATTTTCAAAGGGAGTCGGACAGAATCCCGAAAACCCAAAGTCCCTAAAACCCACAATCCCGAAAGGCCAAATTCCCGAAAATGAAAGTGAACACCTTGCACCCACTCCAAATCCTACAGTGTTTATGCATTGTGGATATAATATATATATATTTGAACATTTGACAAATTTTTAATGTTATATAATTTTTCGGGATTTAGTTTTCGGGATTTTGGCCTTTCTGGATTTTGGATTTTCAGGATTTTGGTTTTTCGGGATTTTGACCCCAACCCATTTTCAAACCGTTTGAGTTTCTAATAGTGTTCCCATTTTTATCTTACAGTCTTTGGTTGTTAAGTTTATTTAATTATCGTATGGATGTAAATAAAAGTGGAGCCAGGTGTGTGAGTTGTGTGGGTTTGGTCGAGCTTGAAGAACATTTAGAAGCAGCGGTTACTCAGTATATTGTTGATCAGAGTTGCTATTGTTTTGCACTGCACCACCTTCAGGAGTTTGTAGATCAAAGCCATCTTTGATGCAAGTTTTTAATGTGTGCACTTGGCCGGTGCAGCTACGACCAGTACAAAATAGAGGTCTGCAATGAATGTCTTGAAACCAGTTCCAATGCATTCGTTTTAGTTCAAGTACACTTCATTATTGTACTCACAGCTTGAAAAGTAAAATGAATGAATCATCTAATATACGAAGTGATTACTATACGAGTATTGCACCCATTTTAAACACTTAGTGGTGTCCTCATAAAAAATGTATATTCATAAATTGGGTATTCATAAAAAAAGTGCACACTAAACTGAGTACGCTGTTTTATACTAGAAAACAACTAGTATTTGCAATCGTTTTATTCAGTGCACTCAGTGTACTCAGTGTATTCTTTACAGTTAACATTGTGAACTATTTGCTCACATCAAGCCAGTTCAAGCACCCAAAGTGTGGGAGAGAAACAAAACACTGCACTCATTTTGCTATCAGGTGACCGAGTATTGTACAGCAACTGTCTTTTGTGGTGTGGTACTCTTTTTTACTGTACACTTGTTCGAATTATTACAATGAATAGAGAACACTGAAGTAGTGTACACGTGTAGAGAGAGCAAATGAATACATTCATGCAGACCTCTAGTACGAAACCGAGCCTGTTCCACAGGGATAACATCGTTACGAGCAATTGGCCTGCAACTTTCTGCCTCTCGGATGGTTTCTCTGGTTTGAGAATTGCAACGATCTTTAATTTTTTTAACTCTATGGGTAAGTTTCCGGGTAAAAGGGTGTCATTGATAAAGTTGCATAGCAAGGCTTTAGCATGTTTCCCATAATTTTTAATAAATTCAGGATAGATTACATCGAGCCCTGCGGCTTGACAGGTGATGATTGCTTCTGGTTCAGTTGTTGTGAGAGTTTGAGAGTATTCTGAAGTTATAGAGTCGACTTTGAACTTTTAATGTTTCGAGTGCGATTTTTGTCCTACTTGACTTTGGAGATATCTAATATTCGATTTGCAACCAGGTCTGGATAGATCTTAGACTGATGGCACGTGGAAGAACTTGACCCCGGAACTTCCGTATAATGTTCCAGGCATTTCTGCTAGATCGGGTGAAGTCCAAACTTTCTGTATCTTCCACTTTTCTTTGCGAGTGTTCTCTAGAGATTGCAGGAGGTCCTCAGCAATTTCATGGTCACCGTCCTCTTGAAATTCTTGGTACAGTCTATCGTTATCTGCCCTTCAAGCAGAAATGTACTCTTTACGAAAACCGCGTGGTATGTGTTTCTTTGCGGTGACTATTATGGTCCAACAAATAGTCCGTAATTGAAAATGACATGACGGTTTATGAAAGTTTTACCTCGGTCCCTTGATTGAGTTTACCAGTGGAATCTTCTAACCTTAGAACAATTGGTCGGTGTTGACTTCGAGGAAAATCAGGAATTACTCGTCTGGATACTTACGATGAGTGAATGGACAACAATGCTGCAGCCAAAAGAATCTTCGTATCCCAGCCCCCAGGTTTGAGGTGACAAGGAACACCGAACCTCCAGTTCAAAGCGCTTCTCACTATAACCGTATTATCAGAGATGTTCCGACACTCGTCTACCAATCTGATTTTAAAGTGAGTAGGAAGGAATTCGTATTCTAACTCTTTTGAAAGATCCCGACAAAGTTCTGCCAATTCCTTTACACCGGGTGCTCCAAATATGTTAAACTCAACTCCGTCGCGTCAAAGTCATGAGAGGGCCACACCAAATTCCTATAAATATTAGCAAATAATTACATTTACTTACTGTTTAGTATAACAACACAAAGCATTGTTATCCAGAAGAAAGCACCAGGCCAACTTGATGAGTCGCACATCGCTAGCACTACCGTCACAATGAAGACACAAATTTCGATGAGGATACTCCACACAATACGTTTCGTCAAGTCACCGCTACAAAGAGTCTGTTTTCGAATTTCATTCACTTTTACTAGCCATTTGAACTTACCCCAGATTAACAAATACATTCAACCAATTAAACACAACATTTGGAATTTGTGAGGCAAAACCGATGTAGGCTAAAAAATTAGTCGCATAGTTTGTGTCAACTCCCGTGTGAGATATGTCCAGCTTGAAATCCACAAAGTACTGCAAAAGAAATACAAATGAAATTACCTATTCAAAAGATAAAAACCTTTCGTTGAAATTCTTACACCTTTCGCTGTGATGAACATATTCCAAGGCATAAGGGTTCCAAGGCCGTGCAGCATAAATGTGAGAAAAACCAGTTTCCATTTGTCATGGGGCGGGCTAATCTCCATTTTAGCCCTATCCATAGTCATACCTAGAATAGCAAAAGACACAAAACATATTAAGAAGTGAGAATGTACATACTTATATGAGAGTGTAAGAATATAAACAATTTTTGCTGAGATATTTAAAAAAAGCCTAAGCAGTACTGGAGCACGTCACCTTGTTGTATGCAAACAACGTGTTGGTCTTTCAATTGGCTCCAGTTTCACGCGATTGAATTCTTTCTTTTCCCGCAAAGCGCAGCAGATCATGAACATGGTATTCTTATTTTGCCGCCGGTACATGTTTAAATAATCGAAACTATAAATCAATTTCGCAGGGTATATCGACATTTTGAGGCAACTAAAGATTAATTACCACCCTGGGTAGGAAATAACTCTACTTTATGTCTAGTGATATTTTTCACATATTTTTCACATCTGGTGAAATAAATTCCAGTCAACTAATTTCTTTGCAGCGTTACAGCGTAGTTTTCATAATCCCGTCAAAAGTAACCACAGGATGCCGAAATTATTTCAAATGTATGATGTCAATGCAAAGAATTAAAAATTCACATTAACTCATTGAAAAGAAGGACTTGTATGGCTGATTTGTTGATATGATTATGAATAAAAATTAATAAAGATATGAAAACAATAATCTGTGAACTTGCGACTCTCTCTCGTCACAAGTTTGAATAGTCAACACGAACAATAGCCAACTCGGCTACGTTGGTTATGTTATTCATGGCATGGTCAAAAGCTATTCTAGTCATTGAAGCACGCTAAGCACTTAATAAGTGTAATACCCCGATTCACGTATCCCCACTTAACGAATTTTCGATTTATGTGTCACCCGAATTTAACACTTTACCCCGTTACGTGCGCATTTACCTAGATTTAAGTGTCCGGGATTTTATTTTTATATGTCTGCAACGTTTCTTTCTAGAATTATGTATCTTGATTTGCATTGTGTTTCAAATCGAAGCTCTCCGGTTGCCAACAACCAAAAGAGGCAATATCATTAGGAAAACTTGATATATATGTTTTCTGTCCAAGAATTCATTTTATCAGTCTTTTCATATTTCATCTTCGATTTACATCATTTCAATTTAAGTCTTGAGTTTTTTGGAACGCATCTCCTCCTAAATCATTTTTGCTGATAAACAAGAGTTGTTTCCGAGTAATACATTCGTTGGACACATAAAATAAAAAATGGAGCAAAACTCGTGTAAAAAAGAATTCGCCACTATTTTCTGTAAGATCCCTAGTAGTACAACATCTAAAGTAATTCCCGAAAACTTTTTCTTACCACTATGAATTTTAAAGTAAGCAAAACAAGACAAATAAACACATATTTGACAAAGCAGGTTCGAGTATAAACTTCGCAAAATCCGAACTCATATATGAATAAGGAATAGTTGCTTAAAATATTAACATGAACCGTAAAAGGCCTTCTGCCAAAAATCGACGAACTAGAAATATTCTTGTTTGATTACTGAAACCCATTTGACAAGGGAATCTCATGTAAAAATAAAAAAGATATGTCCTTATGGCGCTTACCATCCATCCGAAGGGGCTAGAGGCGAATCCCTCTTCATTAAGGAAAGTACACTATGAATACAATTATTGAGCTCGATACAATGCAGATACCTATGCGAGTAGTTCGCGTAACAAATTAAGAGTCATACTACAACATCGCATCTATTCATCGTCCTCCGCGACGCACGCTAAAAAATGTTGACTTTATAAATCTCTATAACTCACTTGGACCGAATTTTATTATTGGTGTGATTTCACTGCGAATCACATCTTTAAAGGTTCAAGATGCAATTCAATGAAAGTAGAATACTTTGGCTGATTTATTGAAGTCTTTCAGAGTGCCGCGTGGAACAACACTCCCTCTACAGGAGTTATCAAAAATAGCGACATTTTTTCATATGTCGAAACATATGTCAACAATATGTCAACAAAACACAAATTTGAAGGACGTCGAAGAAAATTGAGTTTTCAAGCACTCAATGGATTTTCTGGTACAAAATATATGTACAATTGAAAATTAATCCTTAACATCTAAGGGCTAATTCTCTACAACATTTCTTTTGAATAAAAGATCCTTGAGGGCTTGAAAATTTCAACTGTTTCAACACAATATATTAAATATTGTTTATATGTATATTGATTTAGATGATCAGTCATTATACTTTAAATATCAGATTTGAACAATATATGTAGTAAATGACTTTTCGAATTGGTACATTTGTAAAGTACCATTAATTTTTGGTTAGAATTAATATTCCAATTTTGCATATAATTGTTTTTTTTTTTTGCAGAAGTTAACGTAAACGACAGAAGCGAAAGACGATTAAATTATGCCACGGCTTTTATGGGCATAATATAACACCCCATCATGCGATATACCAAATGAAAGCTACAGTTCTAAGAAATTCGAATATTAATTTTTGTTGGTCGAATTTTTCATACATAAAAAACATACCTCAGAAACAAAGCAACTCCTTTCCATAACTTACCTTGACTTCATCCGATTTAGATCATTTTCAGGTGAGACAACTACAGTGCCAATCTTAGCTTACGAGCAGATTTTGATCAAAATGTTAACGGAAATATATTACACATTAATCCTTAACAGAGAAAAAACTGTTATAAGTACTCCCACGAGTAGGTTAGGTTTTAGTTTCAACCGACACGGGCGTTAAAATACGGTTTCAGTTTCGGCCTGAAAACTCGGTTTCAGTCGGGCACTATCAGCCACGAAAAGGAGCGAGATTTAAAAGTGTCAAGTTCAATTTGTTCCAATATTTTTCGAAATAAAATCTGACACTTTGCAAAAGCCTATTTATATACGTGAATGAACTTATAAATTTGGCAAATTTTATTTGGAAGAACATTTGAAAAAGTTGAACTTGATACAGTGAATAGTTACAGAATACTTGTAGAAGAGAACTATTGGGTCCAGTTTTTACATTAAAATCTTTATATTTTTATATATGCTTTTTTGCAAAAATTAGGCATATATACATAAGTATACCATCGATAGGCAATCGCCAGGTTAGACTTCAGGTCATTGTTAGAACAATCCTATTCCCATTACAAAAGGTCTTATGTATGTGTTGAGGGTTTTTAATAATAACTACTAAACTACTTCTCCAATTGGGAAACGAGCTAAACGATTATAAAATCTGTTTTTCAATGATGTGGCGCAATGACTAACATATGGTCCCGCTCCAAGCCCATCTTTAGGCAATATTTTGTCAACACCCTAAGTGCTATGTAAAGGGTGGTTAAGTTTTAAGGGCCGATGTTGATTTTGAATAAAACACAAATTATTTAAGAAATTACTGTCATTTCTTTTTATTATGATAATATTGGTATGGTTCAATTATGTATGGAACAAAATGTCGGCCAAATGGCCGCCGCGACCTCGGCGGCTCACCTCCATCCGATGGTCCAAATTTTCGATGACGCTGAGGCATAATTGAGGTTCTATGCCGTTAATGTGCCGAATTATCTCATCCTTTAGCTCTTGAATTGTTGCTGGCTTATCGACGTACACCTTTTCTTTCAAATAACCCCAAAGAAAGAAGTCCAACGGTGTCAAATCACATGATCTTGGCGGCCAATTGACATCGCCACCACGTGAGATAACACGGCCATTGAATTTGTCGCGCAAAAGAGCCATTGTTTCGTTAGCTGTGTGGCAAGTGGCACCATCCTGTTGAAACCATATATCGTCCACATCCATATCTTTCAATTCGGGCCATAAAAAGTTCTTTATCATCTCACGATAGCGAACACCATTCACAGTAACTGCCTGACCGGCCTCATTTTGGAAAAAATACGGCCTGATGATGCCGCCAGCCCATAAACCGCACCAAACAGTCACTCTTTGTGGGTGCATTGGTTTTTCGACAATCACTCTTGGATTATCATTCGCCCAAATGCGGCAATTCTGCTTATTGACGAATCCACTGAGGTGAAAATGTGCCTCATCACTGAAGATGATTTTCTTCGAAAATTGATCATCCACTGTTGCCATTTCTTGCCACCATTGTGACCATTGACGACGCTTGAAATGGTCAAGAGGCATTAGTTCTTGAGTCAATTGCACCTTGTAAGCGTGTAAATGCAAGTCTTTATGCATAATGTTCATCAACGACGAGCGTGAGAGGTGCAATTGTTGGGCACGACGACGAGTTGAGGTGGACGGCTCTTCAGCCACACTATCGCGAACAGCAGCAATATTTTCTGCAGTACGAGCTGTACGAGCATGCACTGGTGTTTTCACATCTCCTACAGACCCGGTTTGCACAAATTTTTGCACGATTTTTCTGATTGTACGCACATTTGGACGATTAAATTGACCGAAAGAATCACGAAATGCACGATATGCATTTTGATTTGAACGCCCATTTTCATAATAAGCCTCAATAACTTTAACGCGTTGCTCGATTGTGTATCTTTCCATGGTTCAAATTGAGTTAGTCTGAAATTGAGAAATGTCAAATGAAATGCAGAAAAAAACTTGACGTTTAGATGTGGTTCACATTCAACATCGGCCCTTAAAATTTAACCACCCTTTATGTACCTCTGTACCAAATTTCAAGTATCTACGTTGACTGAATATACCCAACATATATGACCTTAAAGCATACTGATACCCTCTTCCTATTTTTAGAAACCATATTTAAAAACTAATTTCATTAATTTGGTCCTTTGTCTATACCCCAAGGATTACCCCTGTACCAATTCCCAAAATTCTATGGTGATTAAAAGTAATCTAGGTTTAGATGCCTGCTATTATACTAGTACACAATTGCCCTGCCCACTTTGGGAAACCATATCCATATAGGAAAGTCCAATTTTCCTTTGCCTACACTCCTCCAAGTGCTACCTACCTTCAAAATGTCACTCCCAAAATAAGCGTTTTTGAAGCCTTGTATCTCAGCAACCGCTAAGTCAGAAACTTGGTATAATTGCTAGTACGGCTTATCTCAAAATGTTATATAATTCGTATGTCCCTAACATTATTGGAAGCTGAATTAGGGGCAGATAAAAATACAGTAAGTAAGTAAATAAGGTGGAAGGGCACAAGTTTTGCTGAAGAACTTGCCGGTGCATGAATGCGACAAATTTTGAAAACTTCTCCAAGTGAATACTGGAGACGATAAATGCCAACAAATATAGTATACATGTTAATGCATTTTTTATTTACAATTCATATAAATATCACGTTCTAATAAATATGTAAAGGGTCATTCAATTGGTGGTTACAATTTAAATCTGGCTCTACTGTGATTCTTTCAAAGATAAACAGTTAATTTTTGATATCTGTGAATACTAAGTATTGACATTTGTAATTATGGAGAGGAAAATATGAGACAACAGTGTATTTTAATTGTTAAAACCCATCTGCGAAAGGAGGTAAATTTAACCAACACGACCCGCGAATTCAAAATCCATTCGCCATCGTTCCCAGCAATTGAACCTTCTCTACAGCTCTACGCAGCCCATTTTCGCAAAAGATCTGCATCTGCATGCCTACAAGATGCAATTGACTAAGGAATTGAAGTCAGCAGACCATGAACAGCGTCGTGATTTCATTGGTTGGGTGTTAGAGAACCAATCTCTCTTTCAACTGAATGGCTACGTAAACAAACAAAATTGTTGCATTCGGAGTCATGAAAATCGACGGACCATTCACAAACTTGAATGTAGCTTTACTTCTACAGTCAATGGAGAACGTTATCGGGACATGATAACAAATTATTTTTGGCATTAATTGGACGATATTTATGTGGAAGACATGTGGTTTCAACAAGACGCTGTCACCTACCAAACGGCGCGAGAAACAATGCACTTATTGCACATAAGGATTTTGTTTTTCATGTTTAATGTCAGTGCCTTAACATTATATTAATATAAAATAATCAGCAGTTTATCGAAAATGTGTTTTACTTCAAATTTAAATTGTAGCCATTTATATGTGATTATAATTGATGCATTTCAATTTATTCGAAAGATTATACGATTTGATTATGCTATAATTCAATACCAGTGGGTACCCGTTTTCTTAGAATCTGATTCATAGAAGAATACTTTAACAAAGTATACGACATTATCCCCTCGTACTCATGCTCAATGAAATGAAAATAATATTGTAAATACAATTTGCACATAATATGCGAACAGAGAGGAACGTCTTTTTCACGGGTGAACACGAACAGACCAGCCTTACTAGATCGTTGCAAAAAATCTCCTGCCAATATTTCTGCCCACAATGTCGTACGTTATTTGGTTCAAAATGAGCGAATATGCGCAGTAAAAGCAAGAAAATAAACTCAACTCTTTCAGAACACTCGATTCACTCACTCAGTTATTAGGAAGACATGGAAAATAATACATCTAATCTGAAATCAGGTGCACAAGTGATCGAATTTACTTTTTCAACTGAATTTGAAAATAAATTATTTCATAAAGTAATGATTATTCAAAAATAATTAAAATAGTATAAAAGTTTGTTGCTTCAAATGCAGTGCGTGTGGTACATAGGTGATCATAACTTAACAACCAACCTACAATGTATTGCAATTTAATAAATATCAATTTTTAATTGAACTCCATTGCGGTCAACACAACCAATCATTAATAATATCCATCTATTCATCATGTTTGCCTGTAGAAGAGGAGAAGGAGAATCACGTATGGTCAGAAAGAAATACAAAGGTATTGTTTCTATCTTAGTTTTCTGTATTAAATATGAAGATTCAAAATTTAATAATTAGTGATTGTTTGCGCCTATGATTTTAATTTGACTGTCAAGGTAAACGTACCAAGTGTTTATTTAGCACTCCAATCCCATAGGATTATTTTATTGAGTAAGTGAATTACGATTACAGAGTATAGTTAAACAAATTTTGCAGTGCACCTGATAAGTATAGGCCTATTGCCCTTTTCATAATGAATCCTATTTTCAGTTGAAATGCTATTGACTGTCACTTTAAAACCGACTTAGAGGCAGGTGAGCTACACCTAAACTATTTTCGATTTGGAGTTAGAAGTGACTTCACGAAAAACTCAGGTTTAAATTTTTTTTATATATCCTAAGAGATATAACCTAAGTTCATAATAGCAGTATGACTGCAGTGATGCCAAATCGTACATAAATTTTCGTAGTTATTTCTTGTAGTTGAAATTGAAATTGTACAATTTAAAACATTACCGATACCGATTCGGCATCACTGCAGTCATACTGCATTTATGAACTCATGGATACTCATGACCAATATATTTTCTTTTAACTCGACGATATCCAGTTAAAAATCCTGTGATTAAGAGAATCTGACTACTCTTGAGTTAGAGAATTTTTTTTTGCCGAAGTTACCATCAGTTCCCGACCAGTAATGAAGGGCTTTTTCTTTTAGCCAATTTTACAGACTCCTTTCTCAGCCGTAGTGAGCTGTATATATCGCACAATAGTCTGGGATTGATGGGAAATGACATACGGTGGAAGATGGCTTGCTAAAAAAATGTAGTTGACAGTAGTAAAAAGAGATTGTGTTTCAGTGTAAGATCTTTATTACAAATGATAAAAGTGATAAACAAAATAGTTAAACACGTTGTTTTTTAAATGAGTGCAAGCCATTTGTAAAGTGTTATTGCTTTTGCCCAGACGTATTCACAGACACGAAGTTCCGTTACAACAAAAATAATGTAAGAGGGCCGAGTTAAATATTCCTTCACTCGTTCTTTTTGTGATCGCAGTAACCTTTACCCACATAAATAAACGAATAAGGATAGGAGGCCTAACTAACACCGCAATCTAGATATATCTTTTGTATTTAGATTTTACACAGAACCTTTAGATGTCAAACAGTCTTTCTTTTTTTTAATGGGGTATGGTTCGGCTTTTTTTTTTTTTTTGTATTAGCTTCCGGGCAAATCTGGCCCAGAAAAATTTAAAAATCTCATTTCTAACCCTCTGGCCTGGGCAACTCAAATGTAGCCCTTTTTTAGTGTTCCGTACCAGAATGGCATAGACAGAACACTAATGGATTCAACACGATGTCTGTCTATCCGTCTGTCGGTCTGTTCGTATGTCCGTCTGTCTGTCACACGTTTGTAAGTTTTGAACAGTTTGAACTAGAGAGTAAAATTTTGCATAAAAATAGTATGCGGTGGTCCAAAAATAAAATTGGAAACAATATTTTTTCGAGGACTTTTGAAGGCATAATGTACCCCAATAAAAAAAAAATAACTTTCAAGGAGTCCAAAAATATAAAAAATATTTTTTTGGATAAAGTTTCTTGAACAAAAAAACTTAAAAACCAGGGCATTGACGTCAAAACTTGAAATTAAAAATGTATGACCATTCATTTCATGCATGCTATAAACAGTCATCAGTTCTAAATTCTAATTCCTATTAGTCAAGGAACCTTATGACATCATGTTCGCATTTAACATCCGAGCCCTGGGTGGGAGATTGAGGATCACTTCCAGTGCTTGCACCTATATGCCTGGCAAATATATCATACGAGTATACTACATATATGCCATTCAATGGAATCCAATTACACGATTCGGCAGAAAAGTAGATCGCTCTAACCAAACATGACGCGGAGCAGTTGGGAATAGGAAATTGAAATTGGAAATCAGTTGAATGGAGTTGCAACCCACTGCAGACAAACAGCAAAAAGTGGATTTGGAAATCAGTACACTTAACCCCCGTTGCCAATGTCGTCGTCTGTAGAAAACGGCAGGTGAGTTGCCACTTTCCCACGTATTCCACAATAAAAGTGCGACTTCGGTTTCTTCAAAATGGTTTAGGTACACAGAAAGTTAAAGGAAAGTAAAGTAGATGCCTACATAATGGTCAACGCGGTACCCGGTCAATTGATCGAAAATGATTCATCGAATACAATTAATAGATAAAAGACAACTTCTCGACTTTTGGTCGAAGCACAATTGATCGAAAGAAAATTCATCAAATAGACTATTGATCGAACGGACAATTGGTCGAAAAGACAATTCATCGAACGGACCATTGATTGAAAATAAGTCGGGGGATTGTGTGACCGTGAATGTTTCAGACAGTGTGCACCACTACGAAAATGGTCGTAATTGAAATTTTAGATATTGAAAAAAAAAAAAAAAAAAAATGAATGTCAAATTTTGCACGATGTTCATAATGTTTTTAGAAATATCATAACTTTCGGGAAAAAATTAAATTTTCATTAAAACACAAAGAATTGATGAAATCTACGTTGAAATAATTTATTTTGCAATGAATTTTCCTTCTAACCAATTATTTTTCCTTTCGAGTAAATTAAATCTCTGCAAAGTACAAACACTTTTTGCAATATTTGCAGTTAAAACGTTTAAACGTTTTTGATCAATTGTCACCAAACCGTTTAATGCACTTTTTCTCCAGAACGGCGCATTTATCAAACGTTTTGCCATCGAGAAATCATATTGAAGCTATTTGCGAAAAATTGTGTCATGAGACAATTAACTTAATTCTTTCTTATTCCTAAATAGAGGTGTTCCCTAGATTTTACAAATTTAAAATGACAATATGTTCCTATGTATCTGTTTCTTTCCAATTCATTCTTTACTTGCAATTCACTAAATTTTAATATCGCTAATGCAAGTATATTCCGAATAAAGATAAAAGTATGCAACATACTATACCTTTTCTGCTACTCGACTTTATGTCAAACGTTTTATCTTATAAAGCAAAATTCACTTACTTGACCTCCAACCGATGCGAATATTTCCCAATATATGGTCACGACTCATTTTACTAAAGGGTGAGTCAATTGGAGGTTACAATTTAAATCCGTCACTACTGTAGTTCTGTGAAAGATAAACAGCTGATATTTGGCATCTGTGAGTACTAAGCATTGACATTTGTAGTTATGAAGCGGTATACGAGAGAACAACGCATTTTAATTGTTAAAATCCATTTCCGAAACGGGGAAAATTTAACCAACACGATTCGCGCATTGCGAAATAATTTCAGTATACATAACCGTTCATCTCCAACTAACACCAATGCATCCAGAAAAAGTCACTGTTTGGATTTTAAACCGGCGGCGTGATTGGGCCCTACTTCTTCGAAAATTCTCATGCTGAGATATAATAACAAATTATTTTTGGCACCAATTAGACGATATGGATGTGGAAGACATATGGTTTAAACAAGACTGTGTCACCTGCCACACAGTGCGAGATACAATGCACTTATTGCACACAAAGTTTCCCAGCCGCGTCATCTCTTGTTTCGGCGACCAAAATCGTGCGATATTACACCGTTAAATTTGTCTCTTTGGGATTATGTGAAGCAGATGGTGTATGACATTAACTCCCAAACGATTCTAGAATTAAAGGACGAGATTCGACGCGTTATATATGAACTATCGCAGGATTTATGCCGAAAAGTAATAGATATCATTTTTTTATGTTTAATGTCAATATCTCAACGTTATATTGACATAAAAATATTAGCAGTTTATCAGAAATCAATGTGTTTTATTTCAAATTTGAATTGTAACCTCCAATTGAATCACCCTGTTACAAATTAAATTTATTACTATATCCTTAAAGAGCACCACTAAAGCCCGAAAGTTATTTGCATAGTTTGTCTCACTGGGATTTTTTTCATACATTCTTTAAACGTGCAGTTTTTTTTCACTTTTATGTTAGAGAGTTTAAATGGACGATCTACTGATATCAAATTTATCAAATGAGAGTAAGGTAAAAACACATTATTCTGTTTGTCATATACCTTCACCTATTGGAACTTTGAATTCATATAAAATAACAAATAAAAAATTTAAATTAACTTACGACACAAAGTATTTCACGGCCGCGAACGAACTGACTTTATGAAAATAATCAGGATTCTTTTCTTTTGAACTAAAAATAAACCTGTTTCTTGGTAACACAATGGATTGGACGAAATTAGCTTTACCTTTCCTTTTGGTTCTCTATTAGAATCCAGTTTAACAGTGCCCTCGTACAGCACGCATATCACACTGTATGTGGTTGAAGAAGAAATTGGTATCCAATCTTTGCCAATTGATGCCAATAAGCTAACAGCTGTTCCTGTTGTACTGTTTGTCTCCTTTTGCGTGCAATAGAAGTTATTTCAAAACATAATTGATATCTTGGAATAGCAGAAGCAATTAAGTCCTTATGAGGCGTAAATTAAATGAGTTAACGTTATTGAATACCATTGCGTGATGGAATGACAAACTACAACCTATACATATACATATATACACAGGATAAATAATGTGGTTTTATAAGGTTTCGTCATGTCCACAGGGTGACACAAATATAAAGTTTTCCACAAGATTTTTCTTTAAGATTATTCCGCTTTATTGGGCGCTGTGGCTCAGTGGTTAAGTATGCGATCACTGAGCGAGAGGTTCAAGGTTCGAATCCAAGAAAACAAAAAAAAACAAAAAAAAAAGTTTTCTCACAGTGCCACCTCTCGCGAACGTCGGACAAACATCCGAGAGTTAAACTGTCATGAGAAGCTTCTCTCAATCGAAAAAATTGCCCTTCGGAAACGGCATAAAACTGTAGGCCCCAACTATTCGTGAGGCGCACGGCACGAGTGGCTGCGAGAAGCTCGGCCAGGCCGCTTTATTTAAAAAAGATTAGCAGAGAAAAAAGAAATGAAAAAAATATTCATTATTCAAGGTACATTAGTCGGCCATTATCACCTCTTAGTGGTGCCCATGATGAGCGCCGTGCTTACGTAACCCAATAGTTTTAATTCTAATTTAACTATGCATAGAAACCCGGAAATGCTAAGTGACGAAGCAATAACAAGCCTAAGATAAAAGAACTGACTCAAATTTTGACCCCCACAGAAAACGTACAGGATGTCCGGTGGCAGATTTATGTTTTAAAATGTGATTATCTCAAAAAGTTATAAACGGTGCGAGGAGAGGTTGGCGTCATTTGAATCACCAAGAATGCGGGTTTGTCAGTCAAAATGCCGCAGTAGTCGGGTGAGCATCGTGCGTTCGCTGTCGGTGCGTTTTTTTTAAAGTTTAACAAGTTTGTTCACTAACAATATTCGGCCATTGAACAAAAAGCTTCTTCAGCTCTGAATACCCTCAGCCAGGGCCCAGCAGAGCATCAAGGACCACCGAAACATTCCAGAGGTTCCACGAAAACGCAATCTGCCACTTAAACACCAGCGGCTTTTACATTGCCCAAGAGTTAGTGTTTGATACGCCTTATCGACGCCAATTGTAAATGATGATTCATCGTGCCTTTTTTTTGAAAATTCCAGAGGACAAGAGATAAATGTGAACAGCGAAAATTATGGGTGCATGATCCCTGATTACTTTTTACCTAATTCGAGACTTAACCTCCATGGGTTTTTTTCTTTGGGGGTACATCAAAAGTAAGGTCTACGCTAATAACCCGCGGTCTGTCACGGAGCTGAAGGAAAATATTCGCCGTGAAATTCGATTTCTCTCAATGTGCGCATATTATTGGTGTCATCACTAGACACTATCTAATAGGCAAGCACGCAACAAGGCTTGACGTACTCTTAAATGATTTCTGGAGAAGCCGCATGGACGAGGAGGAAGAGGAGACTATTCTTCACTTTCTTTGCACCAACTCTCTCCCAAAGAAGGAGACTTAGGAGCCTTCTGTTTCAACGACCTAAAGGATCTGAACAAAATAGATGTTAGGGACCTCCTACGCTTCATCAGAAGCTCCAAATGGTTCAATGAGTAGGCTAGAGACCGTTTTCCAAACCTACGTGGTATCACAATGGACCTATTATTGGTCTAAGTGTGTTGGCTTTTAGCTGACAGCCACCTCAACCTAACCTAACCTAACCTAAGCTATAAATGAACACTGTAGGTCATCTGCAAATTGGACAGTAAACATGTAAACAAAAAATGTTGACTTTGCATAAAAAACACTACCTCCAATCAATTTCTTTTCTTTGCCGTAAGAAATAACACTGATCAATACAGCTCTAGAACCGGTGCTAAACCACCAACCAAAACACTATGAGGTCTGATGCTTTTGGCACGGGCTAAGCAGAGCGAGATTGATAGTACATAGACAGTTGCCTAGTTATAATACTCAAAGACACGCGATAAATTAATTAATACTCGTACAATTTAAAAATTACATACAGATTTAGAAAATTCACTACTCACTTACCTTTAAGATTAAGCTCATCATTCGGCAAGTTCCTTGCCTCCCATGACGGTGTGAGAGACACAGGTTTATTGCGATCTGAAAGGAATGGTGATCTTTCACTATTGTCATTGCCATCTGAAAAGTAAATAAGAAAAAAAAAAAAAAAAACTTTTAGTAAAACAATAACACTTCTTCCTCACCACTTCTTATCATAATTTGAAAAACATTATAATCACTGCTGGGAGCCATTTTTAAGCAAATTCCCATAAATTGTAGTAAGAATTCCCTTTTTACTTTTAGTCAAGCCTAATTTCCCTTCATCTATCCATCGAATTTAAAGTAGGAAAAAACAAGCAAGAAATTTTTATCGTTTTCAAAAACAAAATAATACGTAAGAAAAAACGTACTTCCAACTACATACCCGTAGTATATGTGGTTTATCTGCAAAAACTCAGAAAAAAATTGTTTTAATAATTTCCCAAAACTTGGTATGCAATTAACTTGCATATGCCAAATACGCCTACTTTTTGAGTTTCTCTATTATACAAGGTGGCGCAAAAGTAATGACCCAATTTGATTTACCTATAACTTTTTTTCGAAATTAAAAAAACCATGATATAATTTTTTATTATTTTTATTTGGACCTTGAATTTTGTTCCATTCAGTACTGAAGATGATATCGTTAAAATGTTGGCGTCCAGCGTTTATGCAAATTTGAGCACTTTTCCATCACTTTTTCAATACTTCCCCCGGTGTGTTCTCTATTCCGTGTCTAATTTTGTCTCTCAGAACTGCGAGATTCTGTGGCATCAACCCCAATTCATTCAAATTGGTTATCAAAAAGTCACGTGATATGGTTCTATAGCACTCGCCAGTCACAGTTTCACGATTAATTTTGAAGGAAAATCGGTCTCATCATTGTTGAGGCTTATGATGGCTGTATTCTGTTCTTGGTCTGCCAGCCCTTATCCAATCTCATGTTGAGCCAGTGTTTTCGAGGATTACGGCTTGGTGTCGAATTGTACGACCCGTCGGTGCCGAACAGTGGGGAAATCTTCGTCGAAATCCTGGACGCAAATGGCAGAAGACGCCATTTGCAAAAATCATAGACAATTCATATAGGGTCATTAATTTTCCGTCACCTTGTAGTAATGTCAAGTTTAATTAAAATCTCGAGATCGAACATTTTCAGGAAATCAATACTTGCCCTTACAGGTGCAAGTAAAAAAGGGAAACACATCTTCTATAATCTTTATTTTATTATGTATAATTTATGTGTGCTACAGAAAGTAAATAGGTTAATGATACCCCAATATATTATATATTCAATGGCTTTGTCATGAGGAAGTAAATTTCGAATTCAGAATAAATTTCTTTGGTTACTAAACCCTTTTAGGTTCCTTACGCGCATTTTACTTACTGCACCGATTTCAATATAATTTAATGTTCTGATTAGTTTAGCGTTAATTGGTGAACAGTAAAACAAATTACAAGCAATCGCGTGTCGTTGCAATCAATAGCTCACTAGTGAATGAGTGTGTGCATGTCTACGTTTTTTTTCCCCTTTTTTTTGCAATAAATTTCTAAACAATCTGTATCCAGAAAGGCCAAGCGAGTATCTGATAGCTTTTTTGCACGGTCGAAGCCGGTCAGGGCTGTTAGTACATACATATGTACATGTGTACACTACCGTCAGAAAGTTTAAGACCAAAGGTTTTAAAAATAAATTATTTTCATTTTTTTCTATCATTTTCAATCCGATTTTTTTTTTCTTTCGGATTCAAACTTTTTCAATATCATAGTACAATTTAAAAACCTAATTGACAAGATTTCATGTTTCAGTTAATAAAAATATGTGTTGTATTATTCCAAAAAAAAAATCATTTTATCGGAGGCAATTACAAAATCAAAACAAGCAGACCATATGCTTTTTAACACTTATAACGATTCGATTTTGAACTTTAATCATTTTTGTGTAAGTAGACCAGTTTCGGAAAGAAAAAAGTCAGTGAAGAGCCAAGTTTGCAGTAAGGTAAGGTAAAAATAAAACATACAGGAAAGTTACAATTCGTCTGGAACGAATCTTATGATGCTCATCTTCTAAACTTTCCCTAATAAAGTGGGCGTTGCGTTCTGAAATTTTCAATTCAAATTCAATAAAATGCGTATTTTTCTATTCTGAGTAGACTTCCGCGACTTTTAAGAGATTTTACTCGTATCAGAAAAACTGATTTATGGCTTTTTCTTACAAGAAAGGCCGTAACTATTTGTTACCGGAGTTTATGGATTCTGATGAGATCTTGAAAAAAAGCAAAGTCAGGTTTGTGAAGAAAACGCAACTACAATATATGGACGAATTGTAGCGATATTTTTCAGTTTCTAGTAAAAAATATTGAAAAATTTACATTTTTAAAAGTGTCTGTGGGCAGTTTTCAAACACTTTTACACTTGTACTACTTCAGATTCCAGAAAGCTTATATAGAAAACTTATCTTCCTAGCTTAAAATGACTTGATCCTCAAGACGGACATGACTAGATCGACAAAACTTTCGATACTGATCATAAATATAAATATATACTTTTGTTATCGTTATTGTTTTTCTGTTACAAACTTTGTATCAAAATGAATATACCCTATGGAATAGGATATAAATATGGATCGCAAATCAGAATTTCCGCTTGAGTAGTGCGATAATTTGCACTACATCAGGAACAAAAAACTGAGCACTATGAAGCAACTAAATATAATAGACCAAAAAATTTTTTTTTCCGAGGGTAGGTAAAAAATCTTCATGAAGATACTATGAGGATCGATAGCGCGTGCTCATAGTAGTGTGAGATTTTTACTCACTAAAAAAACCTCCCTTCGTGATAAATTTCTTTGATTACATACTACAACTAAGTTTTGACTTATCCAGCAGTTTTTCTTTCACGTATTGAGATCGTTTGGCAGGTCCCTTTCCATTGAAAGTTCCTGCTTGTTCCGCAAATTAGGCGCGGTTTCTTGCTATCGCGTTAAGTCGAAAGGTTTAGTCCTTTGTAGACGACGCAGTAAATTCCTCTCATCTAGAATTCGAAGGACTTCATTGTTAACGTGCCCTTGTAATCTGTCTTTATGTTTACGCGCGAAGTTTTTGATTTCATATTCGACTGTCGCAATTCCTAAATCTCTATGGATATCGCTATTTCTAATAAACCACGGTGCATTAACTATTGATCTTAGCACTTTATTTTCAAAAGTTTGTAAAATATTGACATTACTTATTTTGGTACAACCCCAAAGTTGTATTCCATATGTCCATATCGGCTTTAGCACTTGCTTGTATAAAAGCAGTTTGTTCTCTATATTAAGCTTGGAATGTTTTCCAAGTAACCAGTACATTTCTCTGTATTTGGTTTCGAGTTCTTTACGTTTTTTCTTCACGTGCGATTTCCACTTCAGCTTAGCATCAAGTGTCATTCCAAGATACTTAGCCTCGTTTGCAAACGGAATTTGAACCGAGTTTGAAAAGATGGGCAAATTATTTATTTTCTTATAAGTGAAATTGACATGAACAGATTTGTTTTCGTTTAAAGCTAGTCGCCAAATCTTTGTCCATTCATTTACTTTATTCAATGCTTCTTGCAATTTTTCAGTCGATTCTTCGATCGTTTTACCCGTTGCCAGGATGGCAGTGTCGTCGGCAAATGTAGCTAATACGGTGCCTTCTGCTTGCGGTATGTCGCGAGTATATAATAGGTACAAAAGCGGTCCAAGGACACTTCCCTGCGGCACCCCAGCCCTTATTTCTTTAAATTCCGAATATTCGTTTCCGTGTTTGACTCGGAAAAGTCGATTCGTCAAGTATTTTTCTAGAATATTATATAAGTGTTCCGGCAGAACTTGTCGTAATTTATATTTCAAGCCTTCATGCCAGACCTTGTCAAAAGCTTGAGAAAAATCAAGGAATACGCTCGAGCAAATCTTTTTTTCTTCGTAAGCTTTTTCAATTAAATCAGTTATTCTATGCACTTGGTCTATTGTTGAGTGCTTGGTTCTAAACCCAAACTGGTGATTGGGAATAAGAGATCCTTCTTCTATAACCGGCTGTAATCGCTTAAGTACTATTCTTTCGAAAACTTTAGACATAATCGGCAGCAGCGAAATAGGTCTATACGATTTTTTATCATTCGGTGGTTTTCCTGGCTTCAGAATCATTATTACTTCCGCGACTTTCCATTGACTCGGAACATATTCTAATCTTATCGCTGCGTTTATAATGTAAAGGAACTTAACTAACGCTATTCTAGGTAACGATTTAAGAAGCTCTCCTGTGATTAGGTCGTATCCAGGAGCTTTATTCGGTTTCAGTTTCTTTATTTCTTGTTGAAGTTCGGTCACCCTTGCATTTCTTACTGTGTAATTGTGAAATGCTATATCCGACGCATTATCATTTTCAGCAAGCGCTTGCCCATCAAATGGTTTAAATGTTTCTTCTAAATGGGCGGCAAAGACTTCTGCTTTGTCTTTATCATTCTTGGCCCATTCGTTGTCATTTTTCTTGATTGGGGCCGCTTGTATTTTCGGTTTTTTAATGCCTTTCATAGCTTTCCAGAGCGAATAATTGGAATCTTTGTCCGCTGTTAAGCTTTCAATGCTGGTTTGTATTGTCCGGTTTTTAAAATCAATAATGGCCTTTTTTAGCAAGTTACACAAGCGAGTCAAATGCGATTTATGTTGCGGAGCACGAGTTTGTTGCCATTTTTTACGCGCTTTTCTCTTCTCCCTTACCATTTCTTTTATTTCCGGTGGATATGATTGCTTGGCGTTTTCCTTTGATAGGGAGTATTTTTCCACGCGGCGCGCTGCAGAACTTCAACAAAACGATCAATTTCGATTTCGAGTTCAGAAGACGTCGTAAGTGATACTCTCAGTTCGATATGTTCTTCAACGTCTTTTTTAAAGCTTTCCCAATCAGTTTTTCTGCTAGTTAGTCTAGCAGGTACATCTTTTTTAATTAGGCGTTCGCTCATCGTTAGAATGATAGGGGAATGATCAGAAGAGAGATCAAAACTTTCATCAATTTTAATACATTTGTCTGGTATTCCTTTTACAACAAAGAAATCGATCAGATCGGGTATTTTGTTGTTATCAGTCGGCCAATATGTTGGTTTACCAGTCGAGTGAAAGTCGCATCTGTGTTGCATGGAGGCGTTGTAAAGTGCTCTGCATTTTTGTGAGACACATCTTGAACCCCAGAAGGTGTGTTTTGCATTAAAATCACCGCCAATAATAAAATTCGGTCCAAGAGAGTTGAAAATATTTGTAAAATCATTTTTTTCAAGCCTGCAACGCAGTGGACAATAAATAGACGAGACATTGAAAGAGTAATGTCCATTTTTTACGCGTACAGTGCTCACTTGCATTGTTTCAAGCTCTATCATAATCTCTTCAGAGTGTTCGATGCAATCTTTTATGATTAAAGACGATCCGCCTCTGGCTCTTTCCGACGGGTGATAAGCGTGATAGGTACTGTATCCAGTAATGTTTACACGCGATAGTTTCGTCAGGTGAGTTTCACAGATCAAACATATGTCAATGTCATTTTCCCGTAGAAATATTTCTAGCTCTTCTAGTCTTTGTATAAGACCGTTGGCGTTCCATGTAACAATTTTAAGAAGTTTCGTCATGTTCGTTTTGAAATGCTCCTATTGTTAAGCTTATATTCAAGCTTCTCCAACCTTTCGACAATTAGCATGTTTGTTTTTGTTTGCTCCTCAAGCCTCGCAAGGATAATGGAAAAGACGTGAGATACGGGGTTTTCCGAATTATCAGTGTTCGTTTTTGGTGATGTTGATGCTTGAGCACGCGTCTGCATGTCAGAATCTGATGGCTTTTCTTTAGGCGCTTTTACCTTAACCCGGTGTGGAATTTGATCGGTGTTTAATGTCGCAGCTTGAGCGTACGTAAGCGCGCCAGGGTCGGCTCGTTTGTCTCTAGTCACCTTTCTTGCAGCAGTTTTCGACTTTTCCTTATTTACCGGTTTTGAGGGTGCGTTTTCCGGCTTCATAAGTCGATCTCTTCTTTTTTGTAATTCTTTGGCTACTTCACAGCCTCTGTAATTAGCCGGATGCTTACCATTGCAGTTAATACACGCTGCAGGGGTTTTTTGTTTACACCAAACTCTTGACTAAGATGTTTACCGGCGCATTTGACACATCGCGGTTCTTTTCGGCAATATGTTTGCGTATGGTTGAATCCTTGGCATCGTTTGCAGTGAGGTATCAACCTTGTATTCTTGCGCATGGGTTCGATTTTGACTACGACATTCAGAATTGTTCTTATTTCGTAAACCTTTTCTAAACTCTCAGCCTTATCAAAGGTTAGCATAAAAAGAGGAAGCTCGCGCTTAACCATCGTTTCCTCGCCTTCCAATTTTTGCTTTTCCCGTTTAATTAAGTTTACCGCATCGACGATTTTAAAGTTTTTGTTCTTCAAATCGTGAACAACGTCTTCCTTTCGGCATGAGGCATGAAGTCCTCTAGCTACGACTCGTATCGGTCTTTCAGATTTATTTTCATACGTATACCACTGGATTTTTTCAGTATTCAGTTTATTAGATACTGAGCGGTAACTGTCTGAGTCCTTTACGTTTACTTTCCATTTGTTGTTGTTGAGCGATGTTACTTCAAAATCGGATAGCAACAAAGGTTTGAGAAAAGAATGCAGTTTATTATAGTCTGCAATTCCGATCACGTATATTGGTGGCGGTGGTCGTACCTTATTTCATGGATTTTCTTCGGCACGCGTGTTTATTTTGTCAGGCTGTTCTTTACCTTCTCGTTTATTTTGCGTGTTTTCTTGCCTCGTTAACATTTCGGGCGAAGAGCAAGCTTTTCGTTTTTTGACTGGCCTTTTTTTTAGAATCCAATTGGTTTCCCGACTTAGTTCTTCATCATCCGTTTTATAATCCGTGTTATCGGGGACGATTGAACTCGCAGCAGACTCATTACGAGGTTTCGATGTATCATTAAATGCTTTATTTTCTGCTTTAAGTACATTTAATTCCTTTCTTAGTTCTTCGCAGAGAAGTTCCATTTTACTTAGCCTGGTCCGGAGTTCCATATTTTCGTCCGTTAGGCTTTGAATTTTCGCTGAAGTCCGTTGTTCGTGCGCCGACACTATCGATGTCGCCGGACTTCTAGTTCCGCACGTTTTCATGGTAGATCTTGATGTTGGAGATCTAACTACCCTAGTACCTTTTTTAAAAGGGTCAGATGAACGCAATAAATGGCTCTCCCCAGAATCCGTAGAGCCGACCTCCGAAGTTGGTGGATTTTCCAGTGTACCTGGACTGCCACCTGTGGTATTAATATCTTTTGTTTTGTTCATTGCATGTTTTTGTATACGCCATACTCGGTATACGGAGGGTGGATTTTAGTCGCCTCTTACGACAGGCATGCCTACCTCGGGTATATTCTAACCCCTACCCGAAGGGGGAGAGACCAAAAAATGCCATTCACAATATTATAGCCAGATATCGTGCGACAGGCTTTTAGTGGACCGCAAGAGACCAGGAAGGCCAAAATCTACAAAATCTGCAGAGGATCGAAGGATAATCACCACAAGTAAGCAAAAGAGACGTACGACTGCACCAAAAGTTTGATCTGCAAAGCAGCCAAAAGTCTAAATGTGTGACCACTACAAAGAATCGCTTGTTATAATATGGTCTTCAGAGCTGTGTCCCGGAAAAAACTCGTTGCCATGAAAAGTAAACAAGCTAAAACGATTACAATGAGCTAAGAATTATCAAGTATGGGCCTTTGAAGACTGGGCAAAGGTGTTATGGGGGAATAAATTCAAATTTGAAATGTTTGGTTGAAAACGTCGACTCTTCGTTCGCCAGATGGATAAAGAAAAATGGTGCCAGACTGCATGGTGACAACGGTTAAGCACGGCGGTGGGTCGGGTATGGTGTAAAGGTGTTTCTGTGTAGGTGCTAGGAGTGGAGGATTTTTAAAATCGAAGATATCTTTAGGAAAAAGCAAAGTAACAGGATCCAACAAAATCAGAAAATACCATCGCACAAAAGATTATTTTGGCCAATCACTTGCGCCTCAACACGACAATGATCCCAAACATTCATCTAAACTTGAGCTTGACACAAGGATAAAATAGATATATTTAAATAAATAAATATTTTGGCGATAACAGCCCATGCAGGGCTTGGCCGTAGCTTCTCGCATCCACTCCTGCTGTGGGCTGCACGAATGGTAAGGATATACTCTCGGATGTCTGTCAGAAGTTCGCGAGAAATGGGACCGTGAAACAACTTTTTGAATCTCCCGCGTAGTGATCTCGCACGTAACCATTGACCCATGGCTTCCACACAAGGATGCGAAAATAATACAATAACCAACTTCTGAAGAAAGAGTGGAAGCGAATAGATAGTGGAACCAACCAAAAATTAATCACCAGGATGCATAGATAAAAATGATTTCGACGAGAATTTCAAATTACAATTAGAATAAAAATTAATTATTAATTCATACATATTTAAGGTATTTTTACTTTATAATTTTAACGCTAACTTTAATATCTACTATAAAACTGACTTGGTCGTAATCTTTTTAATGTTAGTGTTTTTACATACATAAAAACTTTAATTCTTATCAAAAAAAAAACTACATACAAGATGTTACGAAATATCACGTTGCTCTCATAAAAACCAACAATTAAAATTAAATCTTAATCTGATTTTTTATCCGATTTTTTACTTCCACTTTCGGCAATTACCTATTGATCAATCTTTGACTTTAGTTTAAGATTCATATCTGGGTTTTGTTGGATCACAATTCGAAACAAAATCCCAAAAGTAATGGTACTACTTGACTACTGTCCGATTCTGAAAAAAATCGATTTATCGAAATCGCGAAAACGGCTCTAAAGGTCTCACAGTTAAGTGTACCAGGATTCTGGACAGGTTGTTCAACCAAAAATACATTTTAACGATATCTTCACTCAACCTTTACAATTGTACAAAATAGTTTTAGTAAGTAAATGCCATACACACATATATAAATATTATGACACCAAAAGTACACACATGGCCACGTTTCTCGCAGTCACTCGTGCTATGCGCCATACGAATGGTTAGGACCTACAATTTGATGCCGTTTGCGAAATAAAATTTAAAAAAAATCGATTGAGAGAAGCTTCTCATGACAATTTAAATTAAATTAAATTAAATTAAAGGCCTTTAACATTATGAAAATACTTTAACTAAAGTTTTCCAGTTGGACTTGACTGACTGAGATATTTTTTCATTAATTCTTGTTAATGAATGCCAAAGTTCCAAAAAAACACGCCTCATTCTCCCTCAACCTATTTGATAATCAGAATTCCCATGACGAAGGGATTTCCCCACGATCTTACAAGAACTTTATAAATGTATAAAAACGTGAAAATATTTTACTACACGTCAAATGAAGTAGTTCAATAGTAATTTAATCAAACATTCTATCACCCATTTATAAGTTTATCTTTCTACCATCTTTACCATTGAAATCAAATTGAATCAGAATCGTTCGCCTCAAATCGAAACCTAATCTCCGGTATACACGTATCATAACCATTGAATTGGCACTCTATTAGTTGTTAATTAAATTTTGATTGTTAATCTTCAATCGGCAACAATAACTTTAAACTAAACAATCGTATTAAAATGTTTCTTGGGTTATCTAATTTGCAACGGTTACTCAATGAAATACGGAAATATTGTAACGATAAGGAACACTACAGTTTATAAACTGATTTCTGTATGAAAGGAAATCGTAAACAGATACAAACCCTTGAAGATAAAAACTCTTGTAAGAGATAAATCGAGACGGGTTTTTATCACTGCTCTTATCTCTTGGCATAGTTGTAAATGAAGGTCTTTGAAAAATCAGCACAACAAATTCAAAACAAACAACACTGTTGTGTGAGTCACTAAAAGATTAATGGGTTATCGTAAATTGGGTCTCCAAATATTTGTTTGGAAATTCGTAATATACTCGTAGTCCAGTAAAACTACGAAAAAGAGGGAGCGGACATCGTGATCTCTGCAACTTGGTCAATACAAAAAGTTAGATTATCAAAATTGTGCAAAAATCCGTGTAATACTTTATTGTTTAATAAAGCAATTAAGCAAAAAATATGAACAAACTAAATTTCCTAGTAAACTATTGAAGTAAATTAGGGGACATCAAGCAAAATGTCTTCTCTGTCGTTGAGTCCGAATCCGAAGACAGAATTTCAAAACTCAAAACAGAGGATTAAAACAGCGCACCCTATATAATAAACAAATTCAATTCGTGCATAAAATAATAAAGTGAATGAAAGGAAAGTAGAGCCAAAAAGGTTGCGGAAACACGACTAGGTCGCACGTACTTGCACCTACATAGTATATGCTGTTTACATGCAAATCAATTAGATTTGAAATCGTTAATGGGTTATTGTATTGGATTCCTGAATAATGTCGATCTCGGGATTTTGATCAAACTTGAAATTACTATAAAATAAAGGGTAACCCAAAATTCACGCAAGATTTGAATTTTGCGCCATTTCTGCGGTAAAGTGTTGCCAATGAAAAAAAAGAGACAGAGTGACAGCTGACAGTTCAGGGTTATTAAAAATGGAGTGCTATATGAAAGAACAACGCGTTTTCATTGTTGAGCAATATTTTAAAGGTTTGGCAGCTACAGTTCGCATCGCAGATTTGCATCCTCATGCATACAAAGTGCAATTGGCTCAAAAACTGAAGCCTAATGACCACGCACAACGAAGAGAGTTTGTTGAATGGAAGAACAAGTGGATGCTGATTTTTGAAACATAATCATCTTCAGCGATAAGGCTCATTTTCATCTTGATGGCTTTGTTAATCGTCTAAATTGCCGAATTTGGGGTTCAGAAAATCCACGAGGGATTGTTGAGAAAATATTAATCAACAACGTGTTACTCATTGGTGCGAATTTTGGGCTGGAGACATCATCGGACCATTATTTGAAAATGCGGCTGGTCAGGTAATAACAGTTAATGGTGCTGGTTATCGCGACATGATAATCCAGTTTTTTGTGCCTAAATTGCAAGATATGGATATGGTGTCGTCCACAAGACGGTGCCACATGCCATACAGCCCAAGAAACAATTCAATTACTGCATGTGTCATTTCCTGGTCGTGTAATTTCCCGTTTTGGTGATCAGAATTGGCCGTCCAGATCATACGATTTAACGTCGTTGGACTTTTATCTTTGGGGTTTTTTGAAGTCAAAGGTTTATGTCAGCAAGCCCACGGCCACCCACGCCTTTAAGGAGCGTGGAGGCAATTTATCCGATATGTTATTCCATACATAACCCTATACTGTATACTCCATGAATCAATAAAACATTTACAATTTTTAATTAAAAGCCTATGTTTTCCATCAAAATTACTTCTTCTGTGAATTTTGGGACACCCTTTAGAAACTCAAAAAAGTGGTTCCCTCAATTCTGTCTATGTGGTTTGTATGTCTGTCTGTACTTCGTATTTGGGGCCCGTAGGGTCACAATTCGAAACGAAATCAGACTTTCCATTCTAACCCCAAAATGAAAACACCTGTTACGATTTAGTTAAAATTTTATATTCGATCTATGGTGGACATATGCTAACAGATGGCATACCAGGATTTTGTCGAAAAATGTATATAACGCTTCTTTACTTAGTCGCTGTTTTTTTTTTAAATTGGCGATTTCTCGACTATGACTCAACCGATTTTGTTCGAAATCCATACATAACCAATATTTGGCGTACCAAATTTTGGGAAACTGTCAAATTAAAAATCGATTTTCTCGAAAACGACTTTATCAATTTTGTTCAAATTCTATATTCATTGCTGTGGTGGACGATGGGCGTCCAAGGTTTTTGGCAAAAAAACTTTACTTGTTGGCTGGTTTTTGAAAATTGGCTATTTTTCGGCTATGACTCAACCGATTTTGTTTGAAACCAATATGTAAGCAATATTTGACACGTACAAGTTTATGGCTTACCAAGTTTTGAAAAACTGTCAAAATATCAAATCATTTTAACAATTTTATTTAAATCTCAAATCTATGTGATTTACAAATAAACAACTTATTCGTATATGTATGTATGTACATAAGTACCCCCAGTCGTGCATTTTCTTTTCTTTGATTCACTTAATTAAATTACGCAGAAACTGGATTTGTTTATTATTTAGCGATTTTCCGCGCTGTTTTGAATTTGCCATATTGAATTTTGAAATTATGACTCCCTTAATGCCCTTTGATTTACTTCAATAGTTTACAGGGAAATTGTATTTGTTTATACTTTGATACTTAATTACTCTAATAAACAATAAAACCCAGTGAAAGTGAAGGCTCACTTACCCTTATGCAGAAAGGATATTATGATATTACTTTTTTCATTTTTCTACATGTGTTGTTTTACTTTTTACACTAAGTTATGTGCCACATTAGTTGCGATTCATTTGCAATTACGTTTCCTAACTGTCGTCTTCGACTGTTGTTCATATTTCTTGGGAGACTTGATCCTATTCCCCCTTGAATGAGTATGTCACATTGCATAGCCTGGCGGTCTATGGAGTTATCATCATTTAGCAGGGTGTGGCCAATCCGTTGCCACTTTACTGACCCATTTTCTCATAAACCTGTTCGTTTGAAGTACGATTAGAACGTACCAGAAAAAAATGTTTCTGAGACAACAATAAATAGAACTTGCTGCTTCCTAGCAAATCTATACAACAAAAATGACTCGGACCATTTGCAGCTTGGTCTTTAATCTACGATACACAATTGCAGTGGCTCGACTGCTGACATTTAATATAGTAATACTGTCAAATACCATAAACTCTGTACTCCCTCGTTCTCGATCCAACAATGCTTGCTTCTGAGGTTGACGGGTATATACACTTCAGGTAACGTAAGTAGGTTTGACAAGGATAGACAATATCATCTGTGCCACACTTAGGTCAACTCAGACCCATTGTGATACCAATTGGGGGCATCACAATAATAATCCTCTACTACCTTTAGTTTTCCAACTACTCTAGTGCTTTGATAAAAAATCAAATATAGTTTGCGAGTTTACCGGATCTTCAATATTTCGAAAAAAATGTTTTCCGCGAAATCTAAACCTAGGATGGCGGGTGTTAGAGAAGATATGATGAACTTCCTCATCAATGAATAGTGCATAGTGGAAAGGATAGTGGCGAAAAATCGAAGGTTCGGTGGGTATTTCATTCCTCCAGGAAAAAACTCACACATCAATCCTAAATATTCCAAACCCATCAGCTTATTCTACTGTCTAGGAGGCTTATCTAAGTTCACCTTTGGAAATCGGTAAACCACTACAGAGAAATCATTGAAATATATGGAATTCTCAATAATACCTAGACATAGAAGAAACTTTTTACAATATAAACACTGTAACAATAGTTATCACACTGCAAAAATTAAATGTAAAGCCAACTCTGTGCAGCTGGATTCATTTTATAATTAGCACCAAAAGAATCAATGCGGAACAAGGCACAAACAAGATCAGAAGATCTGCAAAAAGAGGCACACCTCAGCTATCACCTCTTTTCTGGTTATTGGGGGTGGCCTATGTCGATGATGTTATCATAGTCTCGGGATCTCAAAGATCTGATGGAGACAGCTCTATCAAAACTTGGACTGAGAACTGCGGTTTGGGAATTAACGCCTCCAAAACCGAACTTTAGTGGGTGGGTGGAGGGTGTATGTATATACTCCGGTTGCACTGTACGATGAAATAATCTAGTTCACCTATCTAGTCCGTTACTGTATACAATTCGGTGTCATGATGACACTTCAGTATCAGTATCGAAAAACAACAAAAAAATCTGCTCCCATTTATAAACATGATAATTTCCCGCATGGAGCCTCACTAGGCTGACTATATATGATAGATTGAAGGAACCAGTGTGGTAAGCGTTGTATGAATACCTGTGATAAAAACTTGCCGCAAAATGACTTAATGACTAGCTACCCACTACCCTGAAGTCAAACAGCTCGATGGTGCCCGCAGATATGCCAGCAGACTCGACTTCGATTGTAGCTGTGGCGATGCTAAGGAAGAAGAAACGGTTTCACACTTTATCTGCTGCTGACCGGTTCTGTCCACGAGAAGACATACAAATATGGGATTGCATTTCTTTGCATCACTTGTAGAAGTTGCAAGTGTATATCCACAAAAAACAGTAAGATTTATTTCTTCCACAAATTGGTTAAAATACCACCTATTCGAAATAAAATTCTTAAATTTCTTAGATTTTCTTAACATATGTGAAATCACAACCCAACGGCAAGTGATCTAAGTGCATCCTGCTGGTTCATCGGAGATTCACCTTACCTAACTTAACATTGTAAGAACAGCGCTAAAACTGTTTACTTTTACTAGTAGACTGAATGGTTATAGAAGTGGTACGTCTACGGAAACAGTGCAACATTGGTAACCTTAATAAATAACAGAGAAATCATTGATTACGACTCAGATGCGCGTCAACAAAGCGAAATAAAAAAAACTTCTAATATTATTCTATTCACAGCTACATTTGAAAATTGTATCGCTATCAGTGTAACTCTGACCCTAATGTTATGAAGCTTGGCCATTTCGTGTTCAAGAGTCCCATTATTTCTTTTTTGTTTACGTTCTCTTTAGAAATAAATTGTTCTCCTCTGTACTATTTCTTCCTATAAAATAAGTTCTTTTAATGCCAACTACTACTACGTTACAATTACATTGTATTTCGCTTTAACCATTCAGCGCACGTTAGATAGTTATGTATTTATTTCTCTTTAATAATCAAGGGAGCTCAATATACATAAATGCGTATGTATGTATGACCGGTTGCGAATGTTCGTCTGCTTGGTAAAAACACCGACATTCAAATAAAAACACTATTCACAAATTGTATGTAATTTAGCTGCCAATCAACATTTCAATTAAATTTAGTTAATCACTATAATATCAAATGGAAGTTTTATGTACTCACTTTTAACAATTTGTGGTAAGGGCTGGTTCCCAGTTAACAACTGTTGCTGCTCCCTGCGTGACATTTTTTTAATAATAAATTGCTGAAAAACAAAACAGAAAAAAAAGGTTTGTTCACATTTGTCGCTTATTTAAGTTCAATTAGCACTTTGAAAGTGTTATCAAAAAAAATTGTCACCAAGCTCACATGATTTTGTTCACATAAGATACACGAACACCCCTTTGACTGCAACTAACTAATTCAAAAACTTTCAACTAAACACCACTCTAACGGAGCCAGAAATTTAACTTACAGTAGAAGATTAATAGATTACTTATCGATATCAATATCATTTACATACATCGCGATAATCAGAATGTCGATTATTAAACGCAATCACAGACGAACTACTTGATTTGATTAACAATCTTATCTAAGCGGCGAAATAATTTAGAATGCCAGCTGAAAACGGAGAATACTTTCGCTACTTCCACTTCGCAGATTTGTATAATTAACAACTCTATTCTGAGGATGCAAATTGCAAAAACTCGAATCTATATACAAAGCTCGCCCAGTATATGTGGATCGTGCCGGAAGAATTTTATAATTTTAATAGATAATGCCAACAGTGCACGAGGAGGCGTATTTATTTTCGGTTCGCAGTTAACAGCTGATAAATAAAAAGTTATCACATAGAGATTGTAAAACATGGAGAAGAGTACAGTATGTGGATCCAATTAGCCTACGCTTAGTTATTTAACCTGTCGGCATTGTTGTCGTCGACAGCATGTCTATAAGTAAATTGATATCTAACCTTGTCTGGTTTTTGGCTAATTATACATTTAACCTAAAGAACTATAAAAATACTTTCTTCAGCAATACAGTCTGTCTAGCGAGGGTGACAGCCAAAAGACTTAACTATAACATAAGCAATTGACAAAGAGGAACACAATAATTATATGGCTAAGTTAAATAAGGTATAATTAACGCATTTACAAACTATAGTAATTGTAATCTTTTATGATATGATTACCGACTAGTTCGTAATTGTAATTTCGGTAAGATAATTACAGATTGCAAACTATAAGCGAAATTTATGAAATGTAATAGATTTCATTTTGTAAATTAATCGGTAATCGATTACAATTTGTCCAACTCTAATAGTTAGTCACAGACCAGTATGCAAGCATATAAGTAATGAGGGGAAAACAGAGATATATTTACATACATAATGTTGTACATACGTTATGTATGTAATCGAATGTTACATATTGGGACTTTTGCCATCTCTGCATAAATCTTCTTTATAGCGAACCATAGTCACCGCGAACATGTGCATGAGTCTAATGTAGACACAGCAGACTTTTGCATTTTTAACAACCGGAGCGAAAGATTAAATATGCGTCTCTAACAGTCTAAAAGCCAGTGAATGTTTTTCATAAAGCATTTTGGCAAGGCCAATTCATATCTTTTATTACTGTACTAGAGTTGGTGATTACGAAAATCGACGCCCGGCAGCTTTCTGTTCATGTACTGGGTCACAATGCGCCCTTAAAGGCAATGAAACCCATCTTTTGACATTAATTACAAATTCTCACGTAAAGCATTTTACAATGACTGAGGAATAAAATGACGATTTCAAAAGTCCGTGCCAACCACAATTTAACACATAATGAAAGGATCGTAGTTTTATTGGGTAACTTCAATGCTAAGATAGGCAATGGCAGTGATGCGCTCTTACATTTTATCGGTAAACACTGCCATGGCTAACGCAGTGCCCTTATCAATATGGTTTTAGGCCAGGAAAGTTCACAATCTATCAAATTTTCACACAAGAAGTCTAAATCGATAAGTCTAAATCAATACGTACTTTATTGATTTTAAGGCCGCCTACTACAGCATTTATAGAGACAAACTATACAGATAAGCGTCTAGTTTCTTGGAATAGTATAAGGGTATTCATATCCCCCTGGGCGGGCTAAAATTATATAAAAAAAAAAACAGTTTTCGAGCAAATTGGTCATTAGTAAACTACCGTCAATTTTGTGGTTTGGAGAAGAAATTTCCGATTTGCTCGAAAACAAACCGGCTGCAGTCGGGCATACGTACAGACAGAATTGAGAGACCCACTTTTTTGAGTTTCTCCATTGTAGTAATGTCAAGTTTGATCAAAATCTCGAGATCGACAATTTTCAGATACTACTATTTGCCTATTGCAAGTAAAGACGTATCGGAAAAAAAATTGTGTTGACCGTTAAATTTTGGACACTTAGGGGACACATTTAAGCTAGTAATTTAATTACGCACTGTTATCTTTAGTTCGAATATTTTTATAAGCCTGCGTTACTCAAAGGTAAATTTTAACGATTTTTTGTTGGTCATAAAATTTAATAATCCACTGAAGTAATTTTTTTTAACGATCACTTTACGATCACGAGTAAGTCGTTAAGATAATATGGAAACCAGTAAAACTTGCCTAAAATTATTAAAGAAACTATAGATTGGTTGGTAAATAAACGTTTGAAGCCTCTTAGCATTAGTAAGCAATTGATCGTCGAAATGATATCATTAAACGATCAAACAATAATTACACTAACAACAGTCCTATCAAATTGTAAAACACAGGCTCTCAAATTAAGAAAAACCCTATCTTTTGGTTAATACTGTAATCATAACAAAATAAAGGGGAGAAACACCCCTATATCACCACGCCAAGATCATTTACCATTGTTTATAATAAAAATAATAAACATCTGAGCAGCAAGCTTGAGAGATGCACGGGACATGATTAATGGGGATTCATCTTATGGCCTACGAGCAATCGTATTTAATGGATACGACGGAGATTTTTCTCGTAAACATTTATTAATGGAAATATTTAGATTTCAAACTTAAGTGAGGGGGTCAGAAGGTCAGAAGTGGTTTATGTGACAAAAAATAAACTGCAAAGTTGTTAGTTTATATTTCCTTTTTAATCGATTGCTACCAGTAGTTTTATTTCAAATTCCTTATTTGAATAGATTTTAGGAACAAAGGTGAAGCTCTTTCACCAATACGACAAAATGTTGCAAAATATTCGATGCCTCACAAATATTGTAGGAACAAAGGTGAAGCTCTTTCACCTATACGACAAAAAGTTGCAAAATATTCGATGCCTCACAAAAATTGCTAATGTGATCGTGAGTTTTACAGTTTAAGACAAGGGTTTGTAGTAATACATGTTTAAACAAAAATTTTCTAAAAGTTGAAAAACATAATTTTCTCCCCTTTCGTCACATTAAACATTCTGCATCATTCCGTTTCAGTTCCCGAAAGTGAGCAAATTTCAAACTCAGCTCGGTCTGAGCTTTCACTTTTGTTAAATTCTAAAAACCAACACTCATAATTTTACATAAATTTTCCAACACTGTGTGCGCACAATTTCTCTCCTAGTGTTCGAAGAATTTTAACACAATGGCTATTACCGGCTGTTAATTAACGTTTCTATTGAAACATTCATTCCTCACTTGTAATCTTGGCGTTATTTAGACGCTACGAGCTTTTTAGGGAAACATTTTCACGCAAGAGGCTTTTTTGTACTTTTTTTCGAATATAGTTGAGGCATTATTATAATGATAAAACCTGGAGAATACGAAACATTGGCTTGCTGGGACACAAGTCTCTAGAGCTTAAATATCCATGAAGTATACAAACTCGTATGTATATTTATCTGATGGTCTCATAAATATACTGTTTTATTATACATAGTAAGTCCAAAAAATACCGTTACACACATTTATTGCCATAAAACAAAGACTTCAAAAGGTAGTTTAATAAAACTTACAATATTTATTTATACATGTATTCCGAATAAAAAAAATGTAAACAAGTCCATAAAAACATTCTGCATCATTCCTTTGCTATTTTTCGAATAGTGGACGGTTTAGCGATTTCGCAATGGGTTTTAAAACGGTCTACTGATAGATTTTGGCACGTTGTTTTAAAGATTTTTTTCTCAAAAATGCAAGTGGACCTTTCTGGACCTTGGCTCCAGCTTAGACGCTTCCTTAGACGACCTGATGATTTTATTAGTTGATTTTTCCTGCACGGTGAAAAATTTCTCGTCGGTAGTATTTAACTACGCAGACCAGCAGCGAGCTCCGCTAACAGTCGCTTTGATGAGCAATTGTCCAGTATGACAATTGAAAGCCCACAGTCTTTCTCGGTAATCGGACTCATTGAGTTTTGCATCATATGTATCTTACAAGCCAGCATTTTCTGCTTTCGGAAAGGGTTTATTTGAATTCGTGGTTTGCCGGCCTTGGCGACTTGTGCGTGGACGACCAGATCGCTAGCGGTCGCCAATATTCTCAAACAATTTTATGCACCGATAAATAAACATTCGACTTATTAGCTTATGAAGCGATGCGCTGCAATTCTCTTTATTCCACCATTCCATGGCGGAAAATAAATTTGAAAAATTGTTATAAACAGTCAGGTACTTTTCTTTTATGGATATAATACTCGTATAATTTTTATTAATTTCAACTTAGCACGATAGCTTGTAGCATATAGAGGTATCTCGCTCTATTTAAGAAATGAAGTCTCCTCTATAGAATCCCAAGCTCAGAAAAAGAATTTACTTATTCACGGCTAACACATTCTAGACCTATGATATATTCTAACTTTTCCTCTTGGAAAGTCGGATCATTATCTGGTGTCAGCTAAATTCTTGCATTCACATCTGCATTCTTTACTTTGCTTTATGTGGACCTACAGTCCGGCGTGGACCTGGGCCTCAACCAACAAGCGTCTTGAGCCAGCTCGATCTAGGGTTAGCCGCCTACAGTTTTGCACACGAATTTGGCAGAGATCCCTTTTAAATTGCGTGCGCCAGCCATTGATGTCCATTCGCTCTACATGTCCTAATCATCTTAGGCGATGACTTCGAGTCGCCGTATAACCGGTATAGTCCGGTTGTTTTATCTTCTCCTCCTCACCCCGTCGATAAAAACGGGAGCAAAACTGAATCGAACTATTTTTCTTTCAAAACAACCAAGAGTGTTTTTATCCGTGCTTCTGCTTCTGCGCCCTATAGCAGAACTGAGATAATAAGGATCTTATATAAAGTTATCTCAGCTGTCCGTAAGAGGGCTTTGCTACTCGATTGCCTTCTTAGCCCAAAAAGATAGCTGTTGGCAAGAGTGTTTTTTCGCTTGATCTCTACGCTGGTGTCATTATTACAGCGGAATCTAGGTAGATAAAGTCTTTAACTACCTCACAATTATAGCTGTCTATTGTGATGCTCTGTTCAAGTCGTTGATGATGTTTGTCCATTTGCAATGACAGCGCGTCGGCTTATTGAAACCCCTTTCTGACGTCAATAGCTTCTTATTACCGGCTTTAAAATTTATGAAAAGGTAGTGAGTATCGATTTGGAGCTGCTGGGTTTTTTCCAAGGTCTGCAACAGACTTTTTGGTGGACTTTTCTGGCCTAAAACCACACTGATATTGGCCAATCAGATTGTTGGCAAAAGGTTTAAGGCGTCACATAATATGGTAGATAGATTATAAGTGAATTTAAGAAGACCTCTGTAGTTAAAGCAGTTGAAAGGGTCTCGTTTCTGCATTCAGTTAACACAAAATTCCGTTGGATAATAATTTGGCAGTACAAGAATACCGATTGGAGCGGTCCAAATTGTTTTTTTTTTTTTTTTTTTTTGGGCATTTAACTAGTCTCTATGCTTCTTCGATTAAGACGTAAACGCTGCAGCTCAGCATTGCAAATAAATCAGCCAAATGGAATTTCTCCCTTTGTCCTAAAGAGGTGTTTTTTTATCTTGGCGAAATCTCTGCGTAAGCTCTTCTTATCGTATTCCAGATATATTTTGTCCGGTCAAATGGAAACTTGCACACGTACAGCCAATTCTTACCGATAATACCGACCAATAGCTTTGATGTTAGTCCTGTCCAAGGTAATGGGGAGCATTATCAACCACCACCTTATGAGTTATCTCGAAAGAAACCATTTCCTTAATGAATGTAGCTCTTGATATCTCCAAATCTTTCGATATAGTGTAGTATAGTGCCCTCGTTAACAAACTTTCGGGGCGTTCAATACAAGTTGTTTTGGTCGGCTTCAAGTCTGCAATTCACAAAATAAATGCTGGTGTTCCCCAAGGCTCTGTTTTGTCTCCGACTCTCTTTCTTATTTTTATAAATGATCTCTTGTCTGCAACTTCTAATCCAATCCATTCTTTCGCTGATGACAGTACCCTCAGTTTGTCATATTCGTTCCCTAACTCACGTCCAACAAAGTGAAATTGAATGCTTCCAAAACTCAATGCTGTCTTCTGTCTCTCAAGCGAAGCCAAAACCCTCAACCATTATACATGGATGGTACTTGCCATTCTCGGTATGTGTATTAATAACCACCTTCGATGGAACGATCACATATTCGAAATCGCCAAAAATGCTGCAAAATGTCTAGGATTCCTTAAACGGTGCAAGTAATATTTTACTGGGTGATAGAGACATTGTGAATGCAATACATTCAATTGAACATCGGAGAAATGTCTCATTTCTCTCCCTGTCTTATCGTTTTTTCCACAAAAAATGCTCCAGCGAAATAGCCAGTTGCATTCCTCCCCTTCAAAATTTCACCCGCAACTGTCAAATATAGGGATTTGTTTATAAGCCGAACGACACGAATGTGGAATGATCTACCAAGCTCTGTATTTCCCCATTACTACAACCTTCAAACATTTAAAGCCAACGTGCACTGTTCCTCTTCCCCTTTTTCCTAAAAGCCCATGCCCTGTAACAGTATAAAGGAATTCATATTCCTCTTGGCGCGCGAGAATTATAAAAAAAAAAAAAAAAAAACTTGAAGCTTATAGTGTCGGTAATATTTTCGTGAAGTGGATTACGAGTTTTTTAAGTGGTCGATCATTGCACTTTGTATTAGATAGATGTATGATTCATCTACACCTTCTCGACAAATGCCGGTGTTCCCAGGCCTCAGCACTCTCTCCGTCCCCTTTTCTGATTAACATCAATGACCTGCTTTCTGTTACTTATAATCCGACTCATCCCTTCGATGACAGCACTCTTAACTTCACCTATTGGCTAAGTCTCAGCGGCAGCAAATATCTACTGAACTCAACTCTGATAATGATGATCAATTGGGGTGCGAAAAACAGATTTGTGTTCAACGCGTCGAAAACCCAGTGCTGTCTCCTGTCTATGAAGCGGGATACTAACGGCGTCAAACTCAGAATGGGTAGAGTTGATATTAAGGAATCTAATGTTAAATAAATGCTCATGATGCAAAAGGTAGTGCTAGAAGTCTAGGATTCCTTAAAAGTGTACACGTTTTTTTTATTTCAGCGGACTTGGCCACAATCTATAAAGCTTTTGGTTCGAACCTTGAATATAAATCGCATGTTTGGGCGGTAGATCCCGTCACGTGTTTGAGTTTACTAGATCGTGTTCAGCGACAAGTTTGTAAACTGATCGCTGCTGATCAGTCTATATGCCGCCAAATTTCTTCGCCCAAATACCGTTGGAATGTTGAATGCTTAGCGCTCGTATACCGGTATTACACATGTAGCCCATTCTGCACTTGCATATTGACCCATTGCCTTCTTCAATATTTTCTGAAACTTATAATTATAAAAGATTGAAAATTAACGCGCATCGACACCTCACTCTCTTTTCTTATCTGTCCAAGCTTCAACTTCAAAGAACACAGTTCTAAGTGGTGGAGTATTAAAAAAAAAAAAAAAACTATTTGATGTAACTTCGCAAAGCATGGCTGAGAAGCTGACCCTCTAACTACAACGTGATCGAGAGCTCATTTATAGGCTAACAGTCAACACTAGACTACAGCTCTTTGTACATACTATAAACATGAAATTTCTGAATTGTTGCAAGTATATAACTAGGACTTCTGGTATGGGCTTACTTCTCATATCGTGAAACGAAAATATAAGTAATCACTCCAAGGAAAATCAAAACTAGATTTATGATAAACCTAGGAAGAAGACACTTGAGGATCAGTGTGGGAAGTAACCTTTTTGTGATTGTTTGCACGTTCACCAGCGTTTGCAAAAGTCAATCTCTGAAAGCTGTATTGCTAGTGGACAACGCAATTTGTGTGGTTTCTTTCGCTGCCTAGGGACAAAGCACACAGTGTAATATACATAAGAACATATTGGTTCATTGTACTTCAGTAATTTAGTCTTAGTCTAATAGTCTCCAGATACTCATTTAAAGAAGCAAATCTAATGACAAATCCCATGGCGATCTTCAAGTCACTATTTCTTCAGTCTAATAAAAATTAAATGTTGCTTTCCATTAGCGAATTTACTTATGTATATTTTCGTCATCGTACTGTGCTAATCCAATGCCATGTGACTATAGCACCAGGCATTTTATTTTAGAGGTAAACCTGTGTTGCCAGGAACACAGTGAGCCCAACAAGCCCACAGACCACCCTCAGAAAGGAATAATCCCCAAGCCCGCTCAGTTCTTCGACAGTCTGATCCAGGATTGTGGAGCTAATCATAACGGCTACACAGGTTTTTATGGCCGCCTGGCTTTCGAAGTAGATGTAGATTTTTCATTAAGTTTTCGTTCAGGGCAATGTACTCTGTGTTAATGATCGTCGTACTTCTGCCTGAATGACTGTTGTAAGGCTACCCAGTAGAAGAGATTATTCCGCTCGAATTTGCTCTGAATAAATTCGGGCTCCAGAGAGGTCGTCCATTATTAGACAGTATATTGCAAACTATTATGCCCGCAGACCTGACAATTATCTGACACAGAGTAGACTTTCAAAAATATCTTAATAGTTTTGTACTCTGTGTGCGCACTCCCCTATAGACACACTCTGAAGACAAATTTGTTTGTCCTAATATAAAAATGTTTTCACTGTGCCTCTAGGGAAAAACTTTTTGGATCTTATGTTGTCTGTCTTCAAAACAAGCCTATAAAAATGTCGTACGACAATTTTGTCCTCGGTATGCGATGTGCATTTCTTTATTTAAAAAGTACCGCATACGAAGCACGAATTACACATTCTGAATTCTTGTTTGAATTTTCGTATTTTCATAATTGTTCACACGCGGAACTTTCCGCATGAAATTCAAGATTAGACGCCCTGTTCGACACGTACTTCCCGAATAACCCTCTGGCAAAAAAAAATAAAGTGCACGTCTGGGTCACACGTACCTATTTATATCACTCAGATTTTTAAGCGAAATTTTTAAAATTTAAACTTTTTTTGAAAAATGCGGAAAAAAAAATATTTTACCAATTTTCTAAAACAAGTCTAACCCAGCCCTAAATATTAAACTGAATTTAAACTGAATCAACAGAGCCGTTTTCAATCAAATAAATTTCTTTTAAAATCGGTCAGTAGTAAAGTACTGTTAATTTTTTGGTTAGAATAAAAATTCCGATTTCGCCTCGAATTGTGACCCCACAGACCCCAGATATGAGGTCTGAAGTAAATCCGTCTAGCCGTTTACGCTGAATGCGGCCATACATACGAGTACAGACAGGCGCCATACATAATTGGCATGCGCACTTTTCGAGTTCCTCTGTACTAGTAATACTGGATTTGATCAAAATCTCCAGATCGAAAAATTTCACGAAACCAATACTTGCCTTATAGGTGCAAGTAAAACACGGTAGCTTGAGGAGTTCTGGGAGTCACTTCTTTGATGAGAGCTGAAAGATCTCTTAGGTTATGTCACCCTAAACCATCGTGTAGCTTTTGTACAATTCCTTTCGGATTTTCTAGAGAGTTTCTCTATCTTGGAAGAAATATTTTTCGAGGAATCTAAATCTTGTGTAGTAGAGGCTTGGGAAGAAGTGGCAGAGGAAGTAGGGGGTATCCTCGTGATCTTCCTCATCGTCGCAGACCAAGCAAAGTTCGTTTCCACTAAGTATAATTTTCTTCATATCATACTTTAGCGTATTACGAGGGATGGCTGATAAGTCCGCGACCTAAAGCATTAAGTGAAAGAAAAGATCCGATTAAAAAAATGTATTTCTCAATATAATCTCCCACGAGTGAAATGCATTTCTCACTTCGGGCCTTAATACCACCAAAAAAATATTCTTTTTCTTTACCTTTAAAATGGCTTTCTACGGCCGCCTTGATCTCGTTCTCATCTACAAATCTCCGTCCTCGTAACTCCTTTTTCAAATTGGAAAAAATGAAAAAGTCGCTCGGATCGTATTGGCGAACCCAAGTCTCATCTACAGTTACGATTCGGTTGCAAATTTCGTTGAGATTGTCCCCGACTAACTCCAAAAAATCTTTGCAGCCCTCGAGTCGTCGTTGCTTGTCGAACGGCGTCAGCATTTTCAGTACCCAGCGCGCACTAATTCTTTTCATGTTTAAATGCTCGTGCAAAATTTCTCCAATCCGTTCTTTGCTGATGTGCAACTCGTCCGCTATCTGCCACATTTTTATTCTTCGGTCGGCCAGAGCTAATTTTTCAATTTTTCCGACGTTTTCTTCAATGACCACTGACACAGGACGCCCTGGGCGGGAGTCGTCTTCACAGCTCTCACGCACTTGTTGAAATAAGCGAGCCCATTTTTTGACCAGCATGGTATACGAAGGCCCAGAATCCTGAAGAGTCGATGACATGTCTTCGAAAATTTCTTTAGGCGATTTTCCTTTTTTCACGAGGTACTTTATCATGGCTTGGTGCTCAAAATTACGATAATTTCTGATTTCGACTGACATGGTAATATTTATCCTACCACAGATAATAACAAAATGAGATTATTATTGAAACGAGGTGATATTTATACTACTAAAGACTGCCGCAGTTAGTGTTATCACTAATGAGAAGATGATTCGTTGTTGAGTATATCAGGCCGCGAACTTATCAGCCGCCCTTTGTGTGTCTGGTAATCACTCATACGAAAATAGACAAAGAACTCCTATTTCACTGGGTATGTAGCATTGTTTTAGTTCTGGATCTATCATATACCAGCCACGATCCCTTCGTTATTATGTAAGTGGCTAGAAAGTTTCATTTGTCGTTGACAGCTGAGCTGAAGTCTGCAATGCGGCACTATTATCGGGCCCATTCATAAATACAAGCTTTGCAAAGCAAACGCAATGCAAAGCAGGAAAAGCTGCGCAAATGCAAGTTTAAGTCTACTGCAACATGTGCTTGCAAAGCACATCAGATGTTTACTTATCTGTAGTTTTTTCACCCATTTTTAGCAAAAAGAAATCAACGAAAACACAAAAAACAACAGCGCAGTAACAAGTAGGTATGTACATACATATATGTAAATGCAATACGATTCTGACAGCTGTACGATTGCGCTCAAAATTGCGCAATGATTAAAGCTCTACTACATTTATGAATTCTCTGCTTAGCAGTGATGCTAATTCGAGCATTTGTGAACTCTCTGCTTAGCACATCTTGCGCAATAGTACATTTATGAATGGGCCCATCGTTTTGTCAGTGAGAGCTAATACTTTTTTTTTGCCAGTTAATCAGCCTTCTCAGTCCATAATATATGTCCATACATACTCCTATGACACATACATACTCAGCAGAATTCAACTTTATGCTGCTTATCAATTGGATGTAATGTGGTATTACGTTTATTGTAGTCTCGCGGGCAGCTGTTGTTACTGCCAGAATCTCTGCCTGAAAATCACTTCTATGATCTGGAAGTCTGATTGACATGGTTAATTCCAACACCTCAGGGAAGATCCCAATACCCACTATCCCGTGTCTATTTTGGACCCATCTGCACAGATGCACATGAATTGCATGTTTAGTACCTGTCCAGTTTTCCTTTCCTTTTCAGAAATAGACTAGAATATGGCCTTACAAAATCCATATACGGTGTAATCACAACTTTGTTGAGTTGCTTTCCGTCATTTGATTTTTTTTTTACTTTTCATTGGCTTTACGATCTGAAGCCATTTAGCAGGTCAATGGTCTTTAACTGCCCTTATGCTGTTTTAAACAGAACACAATTGTTTTATTCTATTTATTTCAATACATAGCATACATACATATGTATTACGACATATCTTTTTCATTATGAAACTTTACGTAAGGGATTTGTCACAAGCAAATAAAAAGAAAAGAAAAAAACAACTGAAATGAAATGTTTTAAGCTACCCGCTCTTCTCACACAACACGGTAATGAGTTCCAGAGGCGAGCAGTTTAACACTAGATAATAGACTTCAATATATATTTACCTCGTTCAACGGATAAATGTCAGTACAAGAGATAAAATAAAAATGCGAACGGATTTGTAATTTTCTTTATAAAATTCGAAATGCGTCAAAATGGCGCGTCCTGTACGCGTAGTGTTAATAAAAAACTAGCACTGGATTACGTTATAAAGGTAAGAGGTACTGTGTATAATAATGTTAAAAAATATTAACCACGTTCTGTATTCCAAATAGTTATCATAAATGTTGCTAGACGAATACGCTTTTTAATAGAGCAAGATGGGTTTTCCAACAAGACTCTGTTCCAGCACATAAAGCCAAAACAACTCAACAGAGGCCTAGAATCAATATTCCTGCTTTTATTGCATCCGAGGTTTGGCCTCCAAGAAGCCCAGTTTTGAATACTTTCGATTATTGTTTGACTAGTGTTGGAGTATGGCCTGCAATAGACCCCACCAAAATTTAGAGATCCGTTAGAATGCTTTAACCAACAGCAGCGTTGTACATACTCCGGAAAACTGTGTTCTCCGCTGTAGTCTAGTGCCTACACCGTTTGCGGGTCTGCATTAAAACATTTTTTTTAATTTTTATAACGTTTTGCTCTTGTAACAAAACTTATGGCAGGACTAGGTACAATGGACCCAAACTCGATCGCCCCGAGATAATGAAATATAGTCAGAAACCTGATTTCCAACCACTACTGCCTGATTTCTGCCGGTTAAGTAGAAGGATACAAGCTTAACGTTCTCTAGTGAAAAATTATAGATTTATGATAGTTTTTTGCACATGAACAAGGACGACTAAGAACGTCACCTTGTCATCATTTATAGCTCTCTTAACGTCATCAACTACATCATACAATGATTGCTTTGGTGTTATACAATTATTTGAATTAAAGAATCGCGACATTGGCTTATGCATAAGCCTTTCACAAACTACTGAGAGGTCGGTATTCATGAGTGTTCGAGTTTTTAGGTATTAGAATGATTTTGGAGAATGCCCTTAGTGAATATTATATTAAACACATGCGTAAGATATGGTAGGCTTTCACAAAGACAGGATATATGCTGAAAAAAACATAAAGCATTTGGAACCTACGCCAGAAAATTTAAGCGCAGGATTAGAAATCGTTACAGCAAAGTCGTCTTCTCGAGAAGATTGTGAGTCATCTGCTGACCATGGAACGGAAAATATGATCTGATTATCTATGTATTTCACTGCAGTTTACTTTTACAATGTCAGCCTGTTGTTTATTTCCGATACCAATATTCCAAACGGTTTTCCACAGTTTACGACCGCCTAAGAATAGCTTTAGACGTCTAGAGTTCCAATTAACTTTCACTGTGCGTCTTATTTCGGAATTGGGAATACTCTATTTAGCTGATTTCGTTGATTTAAACAGGCTCGTTAATAAAAACAGTTTTAGATCTCAAGGGAACACAATTACCAAATAAGGTTTTGAGATTTCAACCTGCTCATCTGGGGATAAAAAGGAATATGTTCCCTTTCTAATATTGAACTCAAGGCATGGTTTGCCCACGTTTTTGAAATGACAGAACTGGCACGTTATTATTAGTCTAATTAGGCTGAAATCGACAATGCAAGAGGTAAGGAGTCTGTAAGCCAAGGGTTGCAGTGAGAAAAAAAACCGGCTGCTGCTACCCTGTTGTTCCTATGTATATGTTCGTGCCATACTGTCGTATGATTAGTGTTTAATTTTATTCCTCGGAAGCATTAGACTAATTAGGCAATTTAGGAGCGACCGGCAAAGCGATGTAAACAAACCTATTTCTAAATTTGTAAATTTATGAATAAATTGAAACGTACTACGATCCATAAATTACGTGCCCCACGTCACTATCTACGTACGCGATCGCCATCATAAGGCGGGCCCACTTATCCCACTCACATTAGTGCCCGCTGCAATCGAGAGCATCTTTAATTGAATGAACGCAATTACCAATTACACTTTGTGACGCTTATGAGGAAAATACACGACTTCAGCCCATAGGCAACTTGATACACCCTAAAAAATGGCCCATGTGCGTGCCCGTGAATGGGTGTCGCCTTCAAACTTTGCATAACGAGCACATTTCGGCTCCTAGCAGCCCCATATACGGCCGCTACAAGAGGTTAGAATCCACCCAGCAATTTCAACTATACTCATGTACTCGAGTGTGCCTAATAGAAAATAGATAAATTATTGAAACCAATAATAATGCTGGTGAATTGTTTAGCGGAATTCCCCGAGTACATACTAAACTTTTTGCTATCGCAATTTGAACAATTATTCCAAAACAATTGGGTAATTTAGCAATTTTATTGGCTCACCTTTGATAAATATATAATAGGTACAAAAATTCAGTTTAATTCACTTAGTATCACTTCATTTAGGAGTTTTTTTTTTTTTTTTGGATTTATAAAAGTATAAACATGTGGCGGATAATAATACTTCGAAGACCTAACTAGTTACAAGAACGGGTATCTGTGATTATACTCTCTTCGTTCTCTCACTGATTGGTGTTCCCACTTAATGAATGGTACAAAAAATGTATTAAATCTATGGTATAAATGGTATCAACATTTCAACTTTTACATAGTTTGAATAATAAGTTTTGGCGCCAAAAGGGGGCACAAAATTTCATAAATAGGAAACTTGACTCATACTGACGTAACTGAACTACTTAAGTTCAATCTTTTACAAACAATATTGTTCCTATGTGAACGGACTTGTTCAATAATCTTCGCAAGAATCATTTGGGTATTTGAAAAATGATAGAGTGAGCCAGAGAGTAAGTTATTTCATCACCCCCATCACTTTTCATCATATTTTTTTCAACCACAAATTTGGTTGAAAAATGTCAAATCAGTGAAGTGTCTTCACAAAAATCATTCGACTACTCGAGAAATGACAGTCAGCAAGTTTACCCCAGTGTGAATCTCGTCGTTCGAAGTCGCATCAAGCTGTCAAAAAAATGTTAATTTATATGAAAGAATACATGACATTAGGTTTATCTACTCCGGCTAATCGCCGAGTAAAATTGATGAGTGATATTATTTTTGACAACTCTCATCAAAAAGAGAGCTGAGACGCATTTTGTTCTCACAATTTTTTATTTTATTTTTACAAAAAGAAAATTTCCAAATTAGACTTTTTTCCATTCAGGCTCGATTTTCGCTCCATTGTGCTACCAGGCAGAAACCCATTTTTGTAGTGTAGCGGTTGGAAAAAATTAAAATTTAAACATTTATATTTTTTTCTGCTCGGGTGGCTATGGTTGCTATTCCCCGCTGGGACTCGAGCCTGTACAGCTCGGGTCAAGCAAACACACTACCCAGCACACCATGACTACCCACTCTCATAATCATCATATTTTTGAATTTGTAAAGCGTTAATAAGGAGTGTGTCAAAATAAATTCCCAAAGTCAAAAATATTCTTGAAACTATGTAGGGACTAAAATTATTAATTTTCTTTTACTATAAACACCTTTATATCAAGTTTATTTAATACACAAAAGAGAAATTTATTAAAAACACAAACTATTTGTGTGACGAATTTTTTTTATGAAATTTCAACTTATCGCTGACTGAAATCGCTCAAATTCAAGTGTATCTAATCGTAGTGCTTAGTGATTTTTGACTAAATGATGGCAGCGATTAGTAATAGTAGATAGACTATGTAATGTTAGTTCAATGTCAACTTTTTACGCATCCAAATGTCAGTTTTTTGCTCTCAGCTGTTTGTTTGAAGCTGATCATTTTATATATTTCAATAATTTTGAGTTTAATGGCAATCAAAGAAACGGAAATTGTGCTGGTTTATATGATTCCGTGATCACTAGGGTTCTCGATCTTGAAAAACTTATTAGGATCTCAATGGTGGATTTGATCTACTGCTCGCAAATCAGTGAAATATAGTGGCCCCATCAAAATGTGTATTCTAATTTTTATTGTTTTGACGACTTCGTCATCACAATACTGAATGTGCTATTCAGTTTTCTAGCAGATAGGAACAAATTTTTCTCTTTTTTGTACATCCCACGTTTATCTTTGTCAATCTTAACACAACAGTTCCGCACATAGAAAAGGGCAAAATTAGAGGGCTTTATGTCTCAATTGCCAACGTTTTCCCAAAGTAGCATGCGTTGGTAAGACATATTCTTCGTTTGACTTCTAAGTCAATGATGTTGGCTGAGTTAACCTTCGCCAATGGTGATATTTTGTCCAAATTAATATTTTCGGAAGTCCTGCATATAGTTCCACATTTGCTGAACTACGATTATATTTTCTATTCACATATTGAAGAAGTTTCACGATAAGAATTGAGGGTTATTTATTCCCTACAGTGGTTAGGCTAGTTTCAATCCCCGAAAAAATAGATAAAATACATGTTTTTTTCACTTCACGCCAACCGCCCAGGAAATATTCGAAAATAACTGACCGAACACAAAGGAGTGCTAAAAGTAGAAATATATACAAACTCAATAGTGCGCCTATAATGAGTAGTTGTAGCGTAGCGCGTAGCTGCAGCGGTAGTACGAGTTGGTTTACTTTTCAATTTTGTAGCGCTGCAAGTTTGACAGTTCGTTAAAAACAGAAGAAATGAAAGAAGGCGACGTTGAAAAATTTGTTGAATCTGTAAAAAAGGGAAATATTGTGGGAAGGGAAACGTGTTTTTTTTTCATAAAAGTAAAAGTGGTCTCGAAAAACCTTTGAAACTCCTTTCCTGGTACAAAGGGTGCACCCACCATCTCCACATCTGAACCACAGTCAATAAAAATACAGCTTCTCCTTCTTCATCCATTTTATTTTAGATATAATTTAATGTTAAATACAAGAAACAATATTTTTCACAATATATTGCCTAAAACTAAACAACATAATTCCAATCAGCTGCGTTTCAAGTGACAATTAATTTGACATAACGCGCTACACCATTGTGGACAAATTTTATGAGTACAGCGCCACACCATTTGACCGCTCGTACTAGTGCTACTACTACGCAATAGCTACAGTGTAGTAAAACTGTCATGAAAAAACTTCTCAGCTACGCCTTTCGGATATGCCGATAAACTGTAGGTGTCGTCCACTATGACCACTATGCACTGGGCAGAACTCGAACACGTCAAGTACACCTTAGAGGACTTTAAATTATTGTTTATGAAACATATTGAGTCAGCTGTCGCATGTTTATTGATTAGTTTGATTTGTATTGGTTTGCGAATCCAAACTTAATTAATAATAATAAATAGAATTTAATGTTAAGGTTAAATCAACCTAGAAAATTATATATTTACTGTGATGTGTCTGAGCTAAACAAATAAATATAAACTTTCTTTGGTAGCTTTAGCTCCATATATATTGCAGTAAATAGGTAGTATCAAAATGATAAACTTATATGAAATTGGGAGCCCTTTCGATAATTGCAATTCTAATTTTATTTTTATTTCTTGCTATCCCTGAATTTGACAGTTGAAGGACAGTCACGTTCCGTTAAGTTGTGTCCATGTTCATTCGTTCATTTGTTTTTATTGCTTTAGGTTAGCGCTAGGCTGAGCGATTTTATTTATTTGCTGTTAATTTTAAACAATATTCTTATGGAATTTATTAAGCACTTTCAGTTATCAAAGTTATATACAAGTCGGATTTGAGATTTTACTTCTTAAGTATATTTGTGTCACAATGCCGATAGACCCATGGAACGAAAAAAACCAAAACTAGCTGAAATTAGGCTTTCTCAGATAAAGAAGTTGTCTTGTTGTACAAGATATAATAATAAGACAATATAATGGTTTGTTCTTCAGTTGCAGATATTTTCAAGGCAAATAATACAAGACAACATCAGCAATATTAGGAACAAATGCTTATTCAAACACTTTTTAAATAGAATGAGACTTGGAGGTTTATAAAAAACTTAAAAATAGTAAATTTTTTATATTTTTTAGATTCAACATTAATTTTAACTTAGAGCAAAGAAAATAAAAATGCAATACATAAATTGAAATTACATCTACATTTAAAATGTCATTGCCAAAGGAATTATTTAAAAAGAACGCTAACTACATGAGGCCAAATCAAATCTTTAAAACAATGTATCTTTTCATGTTACAGGAACACCAGGATATTATCTGTTGAAATGTTAAATTTGTTCAATAAAATATTTTTAAATTTTTAATGGGATTTGCTTGCCATTAATCTGTGATCTTGAAAAACAAGGGAGAAGTTAAAATTTACAGCGCATGTATTTTATAAGCCTTCCCGGAAATGTGTGAACAATGAACGGATCGAATCGGAAATGCCGACTATTACCAGATAGTTCGGTTGTGCCCAAAAATGGGTGTGTTAAATACAAAAACAACGATAACACTTACGGGCTAACTATATCCGGGATATATCCAGCTGCAACATAGCTGCGATAAAAAAAGTGGCCCAAACAGTTTTTTTCACTTGTTATTGGAAACTTGCAAGAAGATGTCATAAACGTCATTCGCCATTTTTAAGGGCATACAAATCAAGAAACGGACAAAAAATAATGGATAAACATAAAAAACCATTCAATACTTCCAGCAATAAATGTTTTATTTAATTGAAATTGTATGATTTATGTTTGCTTGCTTTGAGTTTTCCATCTTATTATTATTTTTCTAACGATTTTCTTTTTTTCTGTTGATGAAATGTTATTACGATGGATGTTCTGCCAACTTTTTATTACGATATTCTTTACCTGGGATGTGCGTTTCTTCGTTATTTTTTCTTTTTTTTGGCTTATATAGGATACAAAGAAAAAAAACACAAGAGACAACGATTGGGACAGAACAGAAGAACAAAACTTGAAATCTCCACCCTTAGGACCGAGATGAAAGACGGCGGAACCTCTCATCATTCATTTCTATAAAATAAATGTCAATATTATGATAAATAAATAAAAATCTCTCGAGAAATTACTCTAAATAAGTTTTGCTTATTTTTTTTTCCCATTGCATATTTGCTGTCATAAATTAAAAAATCGGTGCTGAATAATGTCGGGCCAGGGTATAAATATTCAAGTCATATTTATTACCTGCCTAACTCAGGAATTTCTCAATACATTTTGAAGAAATGAGAATGATACAGTATAGCTATTACAGATAGTTACCTCATCTGAACATAATCTAGAGTTTTAAAAATCTTAGAATTATTCATTTCGCACATCTAACTCAAGAACCACTGGATTTCGATGAAATTTGGGTCTTGCACTAAGCTAAACGAATGTGTTCGCTCTAAAATTATCAAAATTGAATGAAATAGGGGTAAGATATAGTGGGGTGATTTTGAAATCCACGTCGTCCAACTTCAAACATGAGATCTTTTATATTTTTCGCGTAGCCTTATTATGACTTGATAGACCCTCAATTTTTTCCAGGTTTTTCGCATTCATACTTTCGGAGATAGAAGGGGGGACATCGATTTTGTCTTGTTTATTAAGGCGTCTTGCTAAGCAATTATTATCAAAAAAAATATTTTTACAAATTCGAATTTCTTTAAAGTTCAGTTTTATGGTAATATATCGCATATCAGGTATACGATCTTTCAAAAGTATGTATAACTACTTGGCATACTTGGCATAAATGGAAAAACACAGCAAAACAGAAGCGGCGAAAATGGGTTTAGCAGTTAACAAGGGCAAATCAAAGTATATGCCGCCATCAAAAAAAGACAATCAACATCGGCGACCTTGGCTTTGCTATAAGTTTAAACAACAAGATTGAGCTGAACCGGATCAGTTCAATAATAAAACGCAGCTATTCTCAAACTGCTGATTTTCATTCAATTTCAATATTCACGGTGAGAAAATTAAATTATTTCTGCAGAAAACACTATTCATCCGCACATCCGATCTAATGTGCCAAGATAAATTCCTATTTTTATCAAATAAGAACATAATATTTGATATGAAATAAGGGGGCTTTATGCTCTTTTCGCAGAGGTTTTATCTATTCACTTTTATTAACAATTACATTTGTAGACAAATTTGTGATTGCAAACATTAATCATTTTGGCACTAGAAACTAAAATTGTAAGGAAAAGTAAAGGAATTTTGTAATATGGTGACTATATGCTCTTTTCGCAACGCTTTGTTGATGAGTTTAATTATTCACTTTTATTTTAGATAAATTATTTTGTATTTTCTGTTTAAGCCCAATTGGAACGCAGTCATCTATGCCCCAACTAAAATCTCCACAAACATTTTCCCAGCATTTAAGTAATAGTCGTAAACAAATATGCGACTGCCTGAACAAATTAGTATTGACTAAAATTGGTTTCAATTTTACGATTTGTTTGGAGGTTAGCAAAATGTTTATTTTTCTCAAATAATGTATTCATGTAGCTTTATTGAAAAGTGAGAATAAATATGATTTACTAAGCCTTAAAGTGGGTTTTCCCAGTACAATACATCAAATCTAAGCGCATATTTTCGAAACTGCTTCGGTCACAATTTTTGAAAGTGGCTACTCCGCTGTCAAAAATCAAGCTGAGCCAACTAAAGCGCAGGCTTAAGTGAAGTATAGAATGATTTCGATCCGATAGGTTCATTTTGTGCATCTTCCCGGTGAGTCATATCAAATTCATGGGCTGTCAGATTTTCAACATTTCGAAACCGCCGAAACGGATCGTATAGGGAGAATTTTGTTCGGCGCTGTAGGCTTAAGCCGGTTCCGCAACCCTCTCAACTCGTTTGAATCTAAGTCATAGGTGACAGACCGATTTCCTGATAGCGATTAGTGAGTTGAGCGGAATTGACCATTTTAGTCTGTCACAGGTATTACTCCCGATGTAGATTGTAGGAAACCGAGCCTTTACCAAATTCACTGCACTATTTACCTTCGCAACAAAATACAACATTTGCAAACACATCCCAAACTGCGTACTAAATGGTTGCATTCAAATCATTTACCATCGAACACACTCTTTCCACGCAACGAACACGACCCATTCGGCCAAAATCGATCGCTGAATACGGCTATTTTCATTGTCGGCAGTATCGCGGAATGCATAATCGCGTCATTTCTGTACTAAAAAAAATTCTACTTTTCCGCCATTTTGAAAGCTGTGAGTGGGGATTCATGTTTTAAAGGGACGCGTTACTTCTCAAAAATTCTCAAAAAATTCGATTTTCCACATTAAAAATCGACCAAAAACCCACAAAATAATCACAACAAAACAATTCCACATTCAGTGCTGTTCGAAAAGTGTTTGTGTGCATTGAAAACGTCCAAATAAATTGCAAATCCAAAAAGAAAAAAAAAATCCTCGGAAAAAATAAAGAGAAAAAAAAATAGAAATAAAATCAATTCGGATCGGACGGTGAGTGAAATTTTTTTTTTTGTTCTCCGTCAATTCGGTGGAAATATAAAGAATACACACACGCACACATACCCATTCACCACTCGCCCAACACAGCCCCGTGAGTGAGACAGAGATGACATCGCTTAACTGAGTGGTGTGGCGCTGGTGTTCGTGTTCGCTTTGGCAGACATTTCGCAAAAAAATTATCGAAAAGGAAAAGGAAAAAAAAAAAGTAACGAGGAAAACTCGGCGAATGAGAAATTTTCGATTTTTCTTGATGGAAATTTGATTGCCCGCGGAAAAGCGCCCCGGGCAAAGGGATTTCCAATCAATTGTGGTGCTCAGTTTAGTGTTTTTGTGTTTTTTTCTTCGGATTGTGTGGTGATTTGTTTTTTATTTTTTTTTTTTTATTATGGGGGGGTGGACAGCGACTAAGACGACTACGACGATGAAGATGAAAGAATATGGCTAGCGAAGAAGGAAGAAAAAGAAAGAAAAACGGTAGCGGCGGTGGTCTCGAGTGCGACGATGAACGGGCTTCGCTGCCATCGCCACCATGGTGGTTTTTTTTTTTTTTTTTTTCTTTCAATTGCTAGTGCATGAGGTGCGCGAATGAAGAAAAAGGAACCGAAATCCATTAATGGACAGAGAAGCGATAATTGATGGAGGGAAAAAGCGCGGAATATAGATCTTTGTTTCCGAATGCGGGATCCCGCGTTTGTTGTCCAGGAAAACGCATGAACGGAAAAAAAAAATTGTTGGGGGAAAATTCTTTCTTTCGCGTTTGTAAATATGACCCAAGGAAACGGGCGAAAGAATGGCCGATGCTAAGCTGCGTGCTGCTGGTGGCTGGTGTTGTACCCGCGACCACGACGATGAAATTTTGTCTTTATGTCTTGCTACAGTTTCTGTAGGTTTTTTCTTTTTATTCCTTTTCGCGTTACTCAACTCTCAATTGAAGATATAGTGCCCGCAGACTTGTTGTACGGCTGTACTTTACGAGAGTGGGTGCTGCTGCCTGCTGCTCCAGGAAGTTTCCTTAGGTTGTCCACAGTTTTTCATGATAAAATGTTCAATTTAGGCCGTGAAACTTCTTTGTACAGTTGGATATCGATTAGGGTGACACAGAGAGTAGTACGGCAGGTATTCCAATTGATAAGGTTTATAGCATAATCCCACGTACGTTTGTGTTATCAACGAGAAAATGTCGTTTGCTATGATGGAGTACAGACAGAATTGACTGTGTGTGCGCGATCATAAAAAAAAAAAAAATAGAAAATGTGGAAAAATGTGATTTCGAGAGGGTAGTGTGGCGGGGCGCCAATTTGTTTTCGAAAAGAATGCATCGCACCATAAAAACGACAGGTGCGGCGATAGTTTTAATTGTGGAGAAATGTGCATACATATGTACATACATATTGCCTTCAATCTGTCAGAATAATAGGGAAGTTATTTTGGCCCGCATGCATTTGGTGTTAATAACGTCAACAAGGATTCATGTTTAAGCTTTGATTTGATTTTTTTTTTATTGAGTTGTTAAAATAAATAAAAATATTGTACGTATGACTCATTTTAATGTGTGTTTTCTAATTTCCAGGCGTGTAGGACGAAACAAAGCCATTGTGGTGAATTGAAACTGGATGATATATAATATATATATATAAAAAAAAATGCGCTGTCCCACTTTTGTGCAAAAGTAAAAGAACCTGGGCTGAGAGTTGCACAGTTCTAGGTTGGATTTCGGTATGAAAAAAGCAAAAAGTGACATTTTTTTTTAGACTCCTACCCGAGTCAATTCAAAAGAATCGCGCTTTCCTCCGTTTGTTCGTCTGTTTATAAGTTACTAGTTTTAGTGCTTACGCCGACGAGTGACTATTCTGGCACGCATTAGTTTTGTCACTGTCCAAGTGGTTATCATGAAATTTAGAAGGGATGAACTATAGAGTCCCTGCCCATAGTAATATGACCACTAATTGATTTTAAAAAATCCTAAGTTTCTGTATAAATTATTCTTACGTTGATTAATATTATATATTTTTTTTTTTTATAGAAAAGTAATTTTTTTGCAGCGCGATTTAGTTATTTGGAAAGTGGCACTCTTATTCCCTAAATTGTGAGTGCTTATTTACTCTGCACTCTCAGTTCTAAAACGTGATTTTCCTATTTCAGGGAATTCGAACTAGTACAGGGTGTTTTTTATGTTTCAGGTCGATGTTTTTTTTTTTTTTTGACTAACTATGAAATAGAAATGACCGATTATTTGGTTTATAATGGAATATTAAGGTCGCCTATGACCGCAGAGCAGATTTGTACTCTTTTAACCATAATTTGTATAACATTTCGGCACATTTCGGGTCTTATTTCATTAATGTCTTGAATAATGTCCTTTAGCATCGGAATTGTGTATGGCTTGTTGCCGTACATCTTTCCTTTCAAATACCACCAAAGGAAGAAGACGGGGGCGGGCAAATTAGGGGATCGGGGGGCTAATCGATACCTCTGTTTGAGGTGATACAAGATATCCATAGTATTGTTAGCTGTGTAAGATGTGGCACCGTTCTGTTGGAACCACATGAAGTTTTACAAAAGTATTGCCTCTTATGTTTTAAAGAAAATGTGGCCCAACGATGCCGCCCGCCCAAATAGAGCACTATACAGTAACTACGAGGGTGTACAGGTAGTTGGTGCATCAATTGAGTACTTTCAGTTCCCCAATAGCAGATATTTTGTTTACTAACAAAGTCAAATAACTCGAAATGGGCTTCGTCAGTCATGATGTTTTTTTCTGGAAAATTGGTGTCGTCAATATGGAGCTGCAAAACCTTTTCAATCCACTGTAGCCGGTGCATATGATCTTTCTCAATTAATTGTTGAGTAAATTGAATATCATGCGGGTGCAAATGCAAATTTTGTTTGATTATTTCAAACAAACTTGCCAGAGACATTACAAATTCTTATGCACGGCGTCTAACGGAGGTGCCCGGATTTACATCAATATTACTCTCAATGCTGCAATGTTTTGTGACGTACGTACGCTACGAACTCGGCTGGACTTCACTTTACCTGTCAGTGTCTGATTTGCAAGGCACATGATTTAAACCAAAAAAAAAAAAAAATTACACAAATTTCTTTGTGTTTTCACAACTAAACTATTATTTAAATAAAATGTTTTAATAACCTCAACACCTAGATGAGGCGTTAAAGAGTCACAACAATTTAAAGGGACCAATTTGTACGGCAACTCCAAATTAGCATGTGTGGAGGCACATTGCCTGCTTTTTTTATTTTTTGCTCTTCAGATATCGGTAGAGATTTCCAGAAGAATATTGTTGGAGTGGCCGAATTATATTATAATTTCCGGCTGTACATTCAGATACTTGCACATCTAGACCCTTGTCAAAATTGTGTTATTTTGCGATTTATCTTTTGCGCGTTTCTTGTAAGTCATTCCAAAGCTTCTTGCTATTGTCCACATTAAGAAGTTCAGCATTTATTTAGGTTGCATTTAAAGGAGGTTCCATTTGGCTCGGGAAATGTACATATCTCTTTATTATGTCGATGTGTACCTAAGTAATTTTGTTATTCCAACATTTCATTCTTATTTTTTAATAACATAATTACAATTTGATTTAACGATTCAAATGCGGCAGTTGAATTTCCAAAGATTTCTAACCGAAATATTCAAGGGATTTTGAGAGTACTCCTAAAATTTGTTAGCACTCTCCGAAAAAGCTAAATCGTTTTTACCGAGTTTGCACTCTTGCTCTGAATCTCCATACTAGCTAAATCGCGCAGCTCATTGTGGCATTATTAACAAGATGTATTTTTGGAATTTGAGCTAGTTTGGCTATTGTTCTATGAAAAGTAATGTCCCGTCCAATGAGAGCTTCAGTAGTACAAGTTTAATTTGAGAAATATCTTCAACTTTACCAAGCATTCTTAAAAATACAAATAAATATAGGAATATCCAAAATAATTTTAACAACAACTAAGAGCTAAATATTAATAAAATATTTACCTAATTTATATTTACAACCAGAATCTAAGGGAAAATTCCAAAACTACTTTAGGTCCATTGACTCACAATAACGTCATTTCAAATATTAATTATAAATAAATAAAAGCTAATAATGACACACTAAAAACAAATTATTTATTTATTTTCTTGGAAAAAAATAGTCAACGTAAAATTAATTTGGACAGAAGCTTATAATTGGTGAAAATCAGCTAGTTGTGGCAGAAAACGCGGCATTGTAAATTCCTCGCCGCGCTCATCAATTGGTCAAATTTTTAGAGCAAATAACCTAACTGTGTTGAGTGATTCTATTTCATCATAACGACATGACCAATTTATTGATTTAATATGGTGCCTCTCCTCTCAGGAGGTTGGTCATCATCATTTTTATAGTTTCCCTTGATTGGACGTTCCTAAACAGTTCAATTATCGGCATATTGTACCATTCGTTCGTTCGTTGTCTGCCAACAATTCTCCCGCCTTCGATTCTTCCCTGAAGAATAACCTGTAGAAGATGATATTTTTTCATTTCTCATGATGTGCCCAAGGTATTCCAGTTTCCGTATCTTCACTGTGTTCAGGAGCTCTCTTTTGGCTCCCATTCTTCTCAGCACTACTACGTTGGATACTCTGTCTGTCCACGGAATTTTCAGGATTCCTCGGAACAGCCACATTTCAAAACATTCTAATCTTTTTTCCGTTGCCTATCGTAGTGTCCAAGTTTCCGCTCCGTATATTGTATGCGCTTCGGTTAAACCGGATCCGGTTCCAGGATTTATTTTTCTTAGATTTTAGGTATTTAGTTGAATTTTGACATTTTTAGAGCTGACTTAAAATGTTCTCAATAAATGTCGACTTTTTATTTTTTACAGTCAATCCGAGGTTCCTCGATCAATCAGCTGACTGAATAGTCAATCCCTAGAATACTGAACGTGTCCAACGATAGACTGGTATTTGTTAGCCCAGTTTAAAGAAACGTTGTGTATCCGGCGTTCACTGCACTTAGAGGATATGCTGTGCTCATCTGGCTTAAAGTTGTTGTTTTTTTTTGTAGGTGGCTTATTTTTCAACATAATAACGACTACGCTAATAAAAGTTTTGTATGTGTTTCACGTGTTCTTGTAATTCCATATGCACGTGAACACTATTACTACCTTATAAAGCCTAAACAGCTGGTCCGATTTTCATGAAAAGGTACCAAACAATTTTTCTTATTGTCACGAGTTAGTATACCCACCGGCTTATTCCAAAAAGTCAAGATAGAGGACGATAATTACCATTTTGCTATCCTTCAAGTTTTTGCATTTTTTTCGAAAACTGACATCAAAGTCAAAATGGTTTTCCTGTAATGTTTAGAAGGTGACAAATACCCACGAATTTTTCAAAATTATTCGGTTGAAAGTGATGATTACAAACTTCATTTTACTTGGAATGCGTTTAAATCAGATAATACGGGTTGTGCCGCCAAATAATTTCTGAGGAAGGTTGATGTCTCTACTAACGAGCTAGAAATGATTGCAACATGCTAAGTTCATGTGAGATGGACTCCAAGGAAAAATCTAATCTTCTAGGAGCAAAATTCGCATCGGGTTGACTATTTTTTAGGACACACATATAACTTCTCAATTGTAATAAATCTTCAGATATCCAGATATGTTCTGAAAAAACTTTCTACCTCCCTGGCCTATCCTCTACGTAAGCTCATTCCATCTATCGTTCCGGTGGACGTGGAAACTTGCTTCAGTTAATTCCCAAAAGGGGGAGGAAAACCTCATCTTCTAACTTTTAACTCATACATTTAAGGTCAGTGCTTTCCAGGGGCATGGAAAGGTTAGTAAAGTCCTTGTTATTTAGCATATAAAATCTATTTTATTTGTGCCTATAGGGCAAGTATTGTTCGCACTTAGTGAATTCAGTTTCTATTTGTACTATACTCAATATGTAAGGAATAGTAGCTTTCATTATTGGATCTGTGCGTGTTTCTGACTGGACTGTAAGAGTTTCTGGATGCGAGATTGTCTTTCGTCCATGATAACTTCTGCAAAAATGTACCGATTTGAATGTTTATCTGAATTATACTTCATGCTTTTCTTTCTTTTACGATAACTTGTGCAAAATATTTTCTGTAATAAGGACTCGAAACCTATTGATTTTGTTATCAATCAGATCAGCGGTTTTGCAAATTGTTCGCATCAAAGATTCACTCTGACTATAAGAATATAGTCGTATTACCCGAAAATACGTGGCCGGAATAACTCCATCTGGCACCACTCTCTCAATCTATTCTTTCTTTGTCGCTCGATTTGCTATTAACTTTGGGTAACATTAAGTAGATTAATCTAAGCATTATAAGCACCCACCTTGAGCTGATTTTTTGCATCCTAAGGTGATCGTGGGCACCGTGGTTCAGTGATTAGGTGCGCGATCACTGGAGATTCAAGGTTTGAATCCCAGAATCCCGACAAATATTCGAGAAACGTCATAAAACTGTAGTCCCAACCATCATGCGGCGCACAGCCTTGTATGGGCTGTTAGCGCCAAAATATTTATTTATTTATTAAGGTGATCGTGTAGAATTTTGAAATTCGTTGTTTCGGATGTTTTGAACCTTTCTGCAATTTCTTTTAGGTGGTCAGTTGGTCTTCCAGCGCTGTCATCCTCTTCTAATGACTGTACCTTGTTAAATAAGCCCGACCATTTGTAAACCATGGTTTTACCAGAGCAAGAAGTTCCGTAAACTCTTTGCATTTCACTTAGTATATTACTTTAATTGTTTTGTGAGGAATTTAATTACTGCGCGGAATTCAATATTTGACGTTTTTAAAATTACCACCGACTTTAACTTAATGTTTTGACTGCTGCAGGCGCACTAATTGGTAAATCAACATGGAACTTCATATTTATGTATATCTAAAAAAGATTACCTAGCAATAAAAAAAAAATAATTCTAACCCTACCCCTTTCTGTCTTCATCTTTATTCCGGGAACTTAAAAAATCCCCTCAGGTAGCATTGGTCCAATTCGCAACTTTTCAAAAATTTCACGCCCACAGAAGAACGATGAAAAAGAGGACTTTAGTATTAAGTCGGGGCCCATTGAAAAAAGTTTATAGTGGGGCTTTCTAAATGTATTTTTAAAATTGTTCGATTGGTTAGACAATGACCCTTGCGACTACTGCCTGACGAACCGAACACATTCATTATTTACTGTCTAAGTGAAACAATTTCTAATTCTTTCTTAATTTTGTTTTCTCTTTGCAGTTATTGAGGCAAATCACCATGAAGGGATTCGATCGCGAAAAGCTAACCCTTCATTATTAGCCGCACGACGATTTGGTTTGAGATTGGTTTAAAATAAATAAAAGGAGACAACAAAATCATCAGTAAAATAATAAAATCACATAACGAATATCACAAAATCACAAACAACAATAAATCAAAATTAAAATTGTAGAAAACGATTGCCATCATATTCTCAAGCGTATTTCCTAAGAAGTATAAAAACAATTGCATATACATAAACAATATATACATTTATATATATAGTACAAGGAAGAAATAAAAAAACGAAAAAAAAAACCCTAAAACATACACACAGCAAACGCAGCAGGATAGAGCACAAAACAACACCTCGTATTGATTGAGAGATCAACTGCAATTCACTAGCGAAGTCGGCATTTTGATTGCTTCATTCTGGTTTTTATTATTTTTATTTACAATAATTTTAATTTTATTATTTTTTCGTTTTAATTATCAAACTCGCACACTCTCACGCATATATAAATATATACAACAACAATAAGAATAACAACAGTAATCACACATACAAAATTGCTTAAATCATGGACAAGTCTATGATGTTACCGACAAAGCGTTCGCGCTTAGACGTTAAGGGACCATTTGCTAATGGTCCACTGCAGGCACGGCCGCTTGTTGCATTGCTAGATGGCCGGGATTGTTCGATTGAAATGCCAATACTTAAAGATGTAGCCACAGTTGCGTTTTGCGATGCTCAAAGTACATCTGAGATTCACGAGAAGGTAGGTGTCGATCGGCGTAGAGTTTTTTTTTTATAGTAAAACTTGTATGGATCACTTATTATATTTTTCATTGATAGGTTCTAAATGAAGCAGTTGGAGCACTCATGTGGCACACAATCATTCTAACAAAAGAGGATTTGGAAAAATTCAAAGCACTACGTATTATTGTACGCATTGGCAGTGGCACGGATAATATTGACGTTAAGGCTGCGGGTGAATTAGGAATTGCGGTGTGCAATGTGCCCGGTTATGGTGTGGAGGAGGTTGCCGACACAACAATGTGTTTAATTTTAAATTTGTACCGGAGAACCTATTGGCTAGCCAATATGGTTAGAGAAGGAAAAAAATTCACAGGACCCGAACAAGTTAGAGAAGCCGCCCAAGTGAGTAGTGTTTTCATTTTATTCTCTCGTTTTCGCATAAAATATAAGTAACTAGAAAACAAAGAACATTATTTAATTCAAAGTACGTACTCGTACTTCTAAAGTACTTGACCCACAATTTGACAGAATACTGTGAATCATAAGCAACGACAATAAAAGCAAAACAAAAATGCTCCCCAGTTATCTGGATGCTACCCTTGGAGCTTACAGAAACTTAATACCATCTGAGTTTCAAACCACTACACTAAATCTTTCTTTCTCTCTCTCTCTCTTCTTCACAACGCCTGTGTCCTGTAATAGTATAAGAGTATTCATATCCTCTTTGGTGCACGCAAATTATATAAAAAAAAAACCCTGATTGTTCCTGATTTATGCATAATGACAAACAAGCAACGCATTTGTTTAATTCATATCGCTTGCTAACGCATCCTAAAGGACAAACAAACAAAAAATAGATTTTATGTGAACACTTTCCAAGAAATTGCTCTAAGTAACTAGAAAAATTTCAAAAATTTTAAATTAACTTTATTCTCATAGTCGTCATCCGAATATTAGGTGACAAGTAGAAGTTGTTAATCCCATTAGTTTATTCAAGCAATACCTTGAGTGACTATAGATATAGTTTTAAGCCTACGAGTGCTACATGTTCCCGCATTGAACGTTTTTATAATTTCCCCCAGATTTGCACGTACGAAAATAACCCTAAAAATAATGTGAGGTGACAATCTGTCACTTCGATTATGGGAATAAGTGTGATTATCTTTTTTATAACAGAAAGCTATATATGTGAACAAAGACGCGCTTGAGCTTTTTTGGCACCATCTACATCTCGCCAATCCGTATTTGATTGTCTTATTTCTGCTACATGGGGTCTTGGTAAATGTTACTGTTGTTCTTCAAATCTAAAGGTCCATTGTGAATTCCTACAGTGGTTTGGGAACCTAATTACGTGTATGCACTGTATAACTAGTTTGTAAACTACGTGCAGTGCTGTGCAAAATAATTGGGACAAATAACTTTTTTTTTCATTTTTAATTGTGACAATATTTTTTTTTTGTACTTTTCCTTTTTTTATACTTCTTCAGTTTCCTGTGATCCGTCTTCTTAGTTCTTATGATGAATATCGCCGTGGAAAAAAGGGCTGATATCATTGCTTTGCATGAGCATACTATTAAGAGCATTAGGGAGATTTCTACTGATGCTTGAGTTGGAAATTCAAGAGTTTCAACTATTATAGCATTCCATAAAATAGTCGGTTCCATAACAAGAAGTCGCAAAATCACGGTTCATAAAAACAAAGTTTTGATAAGCAATAACGTAATAAATCATGGGAAGACTAGGGGCGACCTTCAGAGGGGCCTGACATAGGATGCTGTCCACGAGAATGCATCTACTCTTCGACGCGTCTATTAAAAATGGGCGGCAGAGCAAGGAGACCAGTAAAAAAATAACTCTTTACTGAGGCTATGAAAAAAAAGACTGCAGTGGGCTAGGCAATAGAAAGTTTTGGTCTGTCTACCTATGCGACCGTTCATTACATAAGAACCACTTCACCGATTTAAATGCGGTTTTCTTCATATAATACCATTCAAAGGGTATTTCTATGTTGTGCATGGGCTTTAGAGTTTAAAAAGATCTATAAAAAATTCGCGAGAGCATACACCTAAGATCATGAGGAAGCTAGCTGTTTTCAATAATTTAGCATTTATTTTCGTACTATGGACTTAAATATTTTAGATATGCCAAATTGTAATGAGAAAAAATAGAAAAGTACTATAGAAATATCTGCGAGAGCATACACCTCAGATTAAGAGAAAACTCGCAATAAGCTTTTATGCTCTGAAAATTCACTCCTATGACTTTAGAATGGCTTAGTTGAGAACATTAATTAGAAAAGATTTTAAGACATAAATGATAATTTCACGTTGTCTATACAAGTACGTTTGTACAGCTTGATATTTTATTCGTTTGAATCATTAAGAAAAGTTTAAGTGATTGTATTAGTGCACGGGAATAATACGCGATATTTCTCCTTTAAAAAAAGGGAGCGCGAGAGAGTGCCTGATGGGCTAGCGGGTCTGTTTCTGTTAGTATATTTATAAATTTCAACAGATCCGATACTTCTTGATCCTGTTACGTAGCCAAGCTTTCAAATAATCTAGTTCCTAAGAACGTAAATTCTTGTAGGCCTTAATACAGGCAGGGTGAGTCAAATAAGACCTACTAATGTTAAACACGTATAACTCTTGTAATAATCATTTGTTTTAATTAATTTTTGTTATACATGAAATATATTTTATGGAAATTCAAGTATGAAACATGACATCAGACAAATGTCCACCATTTTGCTCGATACAGACATTGGCTCTTTTTAGCGCGTTTTCCATTACACCACGTAATGTTTCTGATTGCAAGCTCCGTATGTGGTCTCGAATATTCTGCTTGACCTGTCTAATTAATAGTTTCTGGTTTATTAACATACACTTTGTCTTTTAAATATCTCCATAAAAAAAAGTCGGACGCAGTTAAATCTGGTGAACGAGGTGGCCAAGGAAAATCTGAATTTTTTGAAATTAAACGTTCGCCAAAAATTTCACGCAGCAGGTCCATAGTGCGCAGTCGCTCCATCTTGTTGGAACTACAAATTAGGATGCTGCTCCGCTATTGGCCGCAAAAAGTTGTCGATCATTGTTCTGTAAGAAGTCGTTTCTGGCGTTTCATCCTCATTCTCGAAGAAATATGGGCCGATAACTTTTTCGACCATAACACCGCACCAAACAGTGCATCTTAATGGGTGTAACTGATGCTGGCGTGTTGCCCTTGGATTTTCGGAGCCTCACAATCTAGAGTTTTGCTTGTTAACATAACCACTTAAATGGAAATGCGCTTCATCCGACCTCAAAACATTATTTAAAAAATCAATTTGTGTGGCTAATTGTGTAAAACGAATAGCGTATTGTGGTCGTTGGCGGTGGTATTGCGGTAGCAGTGTTTGCACAATTTGAATTTTATATGGGTACATCTTAAGATCCAATTTTAAACTTCTCCGCAATGTTGTTCTGGACATGCCCAATTGGACCGAACGACGACGAGTTGTAACAGATGGATCATTTGCCGCACAGCTTCCACGTTGTCTTCAGTGCGAATATTTCGATGAGCACCTCTTCCAGGACGGTCGGCCACTGAACCCCGTTCCTCAAAACGGTCGACCAAACTCCTAATCATAAAGGCTGTGGGAGCTGATCTTGAATTAAAATATTGGCGATATTTTCGCTGCGTCATAACAATTGATCGTTGACAAGAATAGAAAAAATCAATAATTTTAACGCGTTCTTATGTACTGTATGTATCCATTATAAATTTCCAAGAACTTAATTATAACCTGCAAAAATAAAAAAACAATTATATTGGAAAATAAAAAAGTTATTCGTGTTTAACATTGGTTGGTCTTATTTGGCCCACCGTGTAGATGTTGAATTTACTGCTTTTCTAATTTTTCTTTTTTATACCCTATCAATTAATTTGGATGCATAGTTCGTAACATAGATATTTTTTTATATAACGATAAATTTCCAAAAATGGACGCCGTGACTCAATGGGTGTCCCGCGTAGTTATCGCGCAATTATCACTGAGCGGGAGACTCCGAGTTTCGAGTCCCGTAAAATGCCAAAAAGTATTTTAACGGTTCCGCCTCTCGCGAACGTTGGACAAACATCCGAGAGTAAAATTGTCATGAGAAGCTTTTCTCTATCGATTAAATAGACCTTCGGAAACGTCATAAAACAGTAGGTCCCTGGCGGCAGCCACGTCCACTTTTTTCGTTTTTTGTCCAAAAACTCAAGTTCGACATCTAGTCACATACCCAAATATGGAACTTAAACAAAATAGTTGGAGTCGTTTACGAGAAAATCGTGAATGGATGCAAATATAATCCAAGTGCGTGGACCACTGAGTCTCAGAAAAACGAAAAAAGTTTTTTCACAGTCCAAACCCAAAGCTTTTCAATTATGTTCTACGAAATAGGCAATAAACTGACGGTTCTTTCCATTCGTGCGAAGAAAAGCTGGGCCAGACAGTACAAAGGGTGGACCATGCAAAAGTGGCGGCTTCTCAGGCGTAGGGAAACAAACCAAAGAAACAAGGGGTTTGACCTAGACTGTACGGAGGGATCTAATAGACTTATACCAGTGTTTGTCAAATAGTCTTCAGTGAGCCCTGCTATGTATGCTGGTGCATTATCGTCAGATTTGCCAGAGCTTCCATTGACTGTGGGATACGCTGTTAAGTACACCACTTGACAATGACCTTTATCTGATGTTCAAGCATCATCATCAAACCTGTTTTTCTAAAAAATACGACCATCATTCGTTTGTGAAAGGAAGAAGATCTTTGGACTTCAATCGGAACATCCTCATCTTCAAGTACCCATACCTTGGACTTTGTTGGAATGACCTAATAATAGACCCAGGTCTCGTTGCCTGTCGCAATTGGAATGGTGTCCTTGGATTTTTCAGTATTGAATTTCTTGATTATGTTCCGTGCCAATTTCACTCTGCAGTCCTTTTGTTCGAGCGTAAGGACTTGAGGTACCCATAGAGTACAAAACTTCCTTATTTTAAAATGATCGGCGACAATTCGATGTAATAAAATTAAAACTAAAACTAAAACCTCTTCCATTTGCTAATAGGTCACTTGTCTATCTTTGAGCATTAGTTGCTGGATCCTGGCAAACAATTCAAGGGTGGACACTTTATTTGGACTACCTCATAAAGTCCAAGAACCACTCCTTGCCGCTGCTATGGGATGATAAAGTATGCCGCAGAACAGAAGTTATCTCGCCAGCAGATTTCTGTCGAGATAAATGGAGAACTCACAAAGAGTGTATGCTACATAGATCTTCGCACTAGTCCGCTAGCTTGGAAGCTTGCTTACGTTGTGACTGACACTCAATAACTTTCACAAAAACCTACATCCATTCTGGTGCAGACAAAGGCGCCAGCATAATTACATCATTAGAATACAATAATGTGGTCATGTTCTCTGGCATTTCCCTTTACAAAAGATTTATTACGCGAAGTACTTGTAGTGAAGGATTTAAATCTCTTATTCAATAATCCACGTACTTGATTGAATTAAATTATAATATAATACTAAAATACTAAAGAGTAAAGATCAAGAATTTATAAAAGGACCAACTACACTGCACTACAGAACCAACAGCCACCTGGGAATAAAAGGGAAACGAATAAAGTTTTAAGTTTTTCCAGTGGAGCGAAAATTAAGTCTGACTGCTCAATTTTAAGTAGCATTTAACCTTCCAGAGTTGCAGTTTTCAATTGTGAAATAGTAGTCCAAAATGTACGTCATAGATATTGTACATAAATGAAAAGTTTTGTGTGCTGAACAATAAAAGTAATAATAATAATAGTCAGCTTCCATCTAAGGTCACTATTGTAATTTTTTTCCATCTAAGGTCACTATTGTTATTTGTTTATGTGTGGCTCATTTTGAAATCAGTCAAATAAAGCATATTTTCAATACATCTAGTAGCACTGATTTTCTTCCAGAAATAAGAATGATTGTTCGAAATGGATAACAACAGACACACCTAACCAAACCGTTATCTCTGTGTCATAAGCAACTACATATCATAAAAATGCATTTTTAAGAGCCCTTATCACGTGCATTAATGTGAGAAGTGATGTGTTATTGCCAAATAAAACAAACCAACTTTAACTGACTCATCATTTCTACCGCAACTTGAGTTAATAGTTTTGAATTAATAATCTTGATAGCACATACTCACAAGGAATATAGATTAATTGTAAACTAAAGCTCTAGATATTAATCACATCATTACCTAATGCGACATTCCCAGCTGCTTGTGCAACTTATACGATGTTCAAGTAGATAAGATAGAACTATATTATGTGACGTAAAATTATTTCTAGCTGACTGACATATCACCTGTTCTATTAACATTTAATGAAGCATTGATAAACGATTAATATTAACTAAATTTCTGATTAAACTTATGTCATAAAGATATTGCGCCGCATGCATGAATCGATTAACAGACTATGAACATAAGGTTAAAAAGATTATCAGAAATGTTTACTAAAGAAATGTTATACACGTAGCAACAGCATACAGATCTTTCTTTGTATTGTAACTTGTATGGGTATTATCTTTAGTACGTGGCAATTGAATCTTTAACATCAATGATATCCAGATGCTTTGTAGATAATGGTAGTTTTATAAGATCCGAAATTATACAAATTTCATCACTCTCAGTAGAACTTTAAGTAACTTTTGGGTGTTCTGCCTCATTATTGCGTGGACTCTTTATCTTACAAGAGATCGAAATAACCCCAGAAATAAATGGCATTAGAGCGTGCCAATTGAATCTTTACCGCAGTAAGATAGATTAGGTAAATATTTCGAGGAAAGATCGAAGGACTACCACAGAGCGTAGCCATGTTGCATTACTTAGGTATGGTTGCGAACTCGACATAGGATCAGTTCTTGTGTTCTAGTAAGCCAGGTAAGGGCAGATGCTGTCAATTTTGTGATAGTCTCTGCATATCTCCGTTCAACTCGCCGGAAACTGCTCTTACCAAAAGGTTGTCTTCGCTCTCATACTCTCAACACTGACCCCGCCTCTGTCAGCATTGGTTGGTTGGTTGGTTGGTTGGTTGGTTGGTTGGTTGGTTGGTTGGTTGGTTGGTTGGTTGGTTGGTTGGTTGGTTGGTTGGTTGGTTGGTTGGTTGGTTGGTTGGTTGGTTGGTTGGTTGGTTGGTTGGTTGGTTGGTTGGTTGGTTGGTTGGTTGGTTGGTTGGTTGGTTGGTTGGTTGGTTGGTTGGTTGGTTGGTTGGTTGGTTGGTTGGTTGGTTGGTTGGTTGGTTGGTTGGTTGGTTGGTTGGTTGGTTGGTTGGTTGGTTGGTTGGTTGGTTGGTTGGTTGGTTGGTTGGTTGGTTGGTTGGTTGGTTGGTTGGTTGGTTGGTTGGTTGGTTGGTTGGTTGGTTGGTTGGTTGGTTGGTTGGTTGGTTGGTTGGTTGGTTGGTTGGTTGGTTGGTTGGTTGGTTGGTTGGTTGGTTGGTTGGTTGGTTGGTTGGTTGGTTGGTTGGTTGGTTGGTTGGTTGATTGATTGGTTGGTTGGTTGGTTGGATGGTTGGTTGGTTGATTGGTTGGTTGGTTGGTTGGTTGGTTGGTTGGTTGGTTGGTTGGTTTAAGAGGGTGAGCTTATGCTTTTCACTTAGGCTTCCACTGGACCCGTTGTGTTCCCCTTGTCTGTCGAGCTGTAGGAAAAGTAATGTAATATGGGAATTACGTGATGAGAGAGGATGTAGGTATTGGGATCATGGGAGTATCAAAAAGGAGATTATGTCATATAGTGATCGGGAAATCGTCTTGTTCGTCTAGCGAACTCCAATATATCACCGATTACTTTCTCACTGAGGTGTTAGATCCGGTATCCTTGGGGATGCCAGTATCTTCAGTCTTAATCTCGCTGTTGCAGGGTAGTGGCAGAGGAAGTATTCTATATCTTCCTCCTCCACCTCCCAGTTGGCACAGGTTGTTGTTTCAGCTAGCCCGAGTCTGAGCGAGTGTTTATTGAGATTGATGTGCCCTGTTAAAAATCCCACTATCGCTCTTAACTGTGTCCTGCTTGAGTTGAAAGCTCTTTTAACTGTGTTGTTACTCGATTCTGTTACCATTGATCTGGCCACTTTACACGTGTCTAGATTCGTCCAGTAGTTATTGAACTCCAGTCTAATCTTCTCATTATCGATTATTATCGTTTTAATAGTTCTCAGAGGGACCCCTATAGTCTTAACAAGATTCAGTTCTGTGTCACTCACTCCTTTCCTTGCTAGCTCATCTGCCTTTTCGTTAACCTTCGTGCCCCAGTACCCATATAAGTCGGACTCTATTACGCTTGGCAAGTAGGTTCAGTTTAATTTTGCACTCCTTTATTAGTCGTGATTTTGACACAGGGTTTGTGATCGCGCAAATTGCTGCTTTTGCCTCGCTGGTGTCTTCTGCGAGTATTTCTGTTGCTTTCATAGTTGCAAGGATTCTGCTTGGAACACGGTTACAAATGGTTCTAGGTGAATAGCAAGTTCAATCGGTGGGTTAGCACAGAAGATGCCAGCCCTTGATTCCCCTGATATTTTAGAGCTGTCTGTATATACCGATGACCCATTGGAGTTCCTTGTCGTCCTTCCGTTCGTCCAATATTCTCTTGTGGGGAAAATTGTTTTTATGTTTAAAATCGCTGCTATGGCCGCTGTTGGTGTTGAGAATTGTGCTCCTGTAATGCCCAAGCAGGCCATACGCTGCACCTTTGTTAACAAGTCTCTTGCGTACTTTTTATTTGTCACTGGCCACCATACAACTACTCCGTAGAAGATGATAGGTTTTATTACGCATTCATATATCCAGTGGACCTGTTACGGTTTCAGGCCCCATGATTCCCGATGGCCCTCCTGCATATCCAATATGCCCTTTTAGCTTTGGTAACTCTTTCTTCCAGGTTCTTTTTCCAGGTCAGTTTCCTGTCCAATATTATGCACAGGTAATTGACGCTGTCACGGAGTTGCAGTGAAGTTCCTCCAAATGAAAGTCACTAGTTTTGGTTTTCTTTGTGAAGAGAACCAGTTCCGTTTTATTTGAATATATTTTTAGTCCACTCTCCTCCGCACATTTCATTATGATTCGTAGGGTGTTTTGCATAAGATCTCCTACGATGTTCAGGTGCCTACCTCTTATCAAAACGGCTAAATCATCTGCGTACGCTACGTATTTTGCACAGGTTCCATTTGCTTTTAGAAGGTTGTCCATTGTGAGCACCAACAGAAAAGGAGATGTTGGCGTGTATCACAGGAATTAACCAGGGTTTTCTTTAGGGTGTCTAATTCTATCCCTTCTTGCAAAAAGATGGATATTCCTTTCATACCCGGTGATTTATATGGTGCAAATGAGTTAATGGCCCAGGCCACTTTATCTGTATCAACTAAGTTGTCAGTATCTTCCCATTTAGTTTCAGCACGAGTAAGCCCACACTTGGAAGGTGTGGCTGCCTCATTGAAACAGTTTGGGAAGTGTTCGCACATCAGTGTCTCCAAGGTATCGGCTACGGTTGCCAGGTTGGTGCCTGTAGAAGCTGGTAACTTAGTGGTTCCTTGGACAGGATCTTCTTTAATCGCGCTGTTCCATTGTTGTCGTATACGTTGGTGCAGAATGCTTTCCATGATTCCCTTTTGGCAGCCCGGGTGAGCTTTTTGAAGCTTCTTTTACTTTCTTTATAAGATTCCCAGTCTGCTCCTTCGTTTGTTCTTAAAGCTTTGTTTAGGTGTTGTCTAGCAATCCTCCTTGTTTCGTGGGGGTCGCCGTTCCACTATTTTTGCTTAGCGCTTCTAGCCACCGGTTTCAGAGGACGGGGGGCCTCAAAGGATTATATGATGCACTTCTGTACTTTAAGGACTTCTTTGTTTAATTGGTTTATTTCAGTACAGCTGTTAACTTGAGTTGGTGATAGCCTTGCCTGAAGATTTCTTGCAAAGACAGACCAATCTGTTTTCCTAGGGTTCCTAATCATTGTTTTGAGTTTGGGGTCAATTCCAATGTCAAAACACAACTACCTGTGGTCCGAAAAGGAGATCTCACCTATCAGCACATAAGGTTATATCTAATACCTTCCTTCTGTTTTTATTTATGAAGGTTGGTGTACAGCCTTCGTTTAAGGGAAGTTAAATTTTCAATATTTAAATAATCGGCCAAACACTCACCTCTTTTGTTAATATCCGCGCTTCCCCAGTTAATGTGGTGGGCGTTAGCGTCCATTCCCACTATAAGATCCTTCTGTATGGATCTGGTCCAGGTGACGCACTTCTTTAGCTCCTCGCTAGGTGGAGGTTGCGGGGAGTCATAGGGGAGATAGCAAGAGGCCAAAATTGGGTTGGTCTCACCATTTCTCACCCTCTATTCGAGGCTCATTGCTGTTAAATCGCCTATACTGATCTGCAAGATAAAGAAGATATTAGTATTCTTTTGCGCCATAATACAGGTTCTACACTTACTGTTTCCGTTGTCTACTATCACTTTCAGTTTTTTCCCCATTCTGTTATCTTATTATTCAGGCAATAGGGTTCCTGGATGAGGGCGATATCCGCCTTTCCTGCTGAGAGGTAGGCACAGAGGTTCGCAATTGCCGCCCTACTGTGCTGAAGGTTTGCTTGGATTACCTTCATTTAACCTCTCATGGAATGAAGGGATCACGAAGCTAACTTGGTGAAAGCCGCAAAGTGCTTTACCCCCTTGTAGAACAAGTGACCCCAGGGATTCCTCGTCAATCCCTACCACGATCTGTTGACCTTTGCCTGCCTGTTCCTTTGCGTGGTAGAGTTTCCACTTCTCCGTCTTAAGGTCTTTAGTCTGCAGCTTTATCCGCGCAAACAGCGTTGCAGGTTCCTTTACCACCTCTGGGATCCAAACGGACACTCTGGTTATTCTGGGAATCTTCTCCGCTGGTAGAACCTCTAGCTTCGTTCCTTCCCAACCATCAAGTCTGGCTGTTAGTTTCTGCAGCGACTCAGTCGAGGCATTATTTTGACAGCAGATGTGGTAGCGGCTACGTTTGACCTTTAACCTGCCCTAAGGAAATCCAGGAAAGTCGTCGGATTCTCGCAGAGCGTTTGATCCAGAGCAGCGTTGAGGGCTTTCTGGAAACGTTCCTGTAATTCCTCCGGTATCTTCCCATCCTCATTGTTCCTATTGTAGGCCTTCATTTCCAGTAGGTTGGCTGCTAGATCCCTATAAGTCCTCGTATGACGGGACTTATTTGGTGCGGCTGCCTGCCCTCTTGAAGTTAACGGTCTATTCGTGTTGGATTTTGGTATAGAGACAGTACTTCCCTCGCTCCTCCCTGGGTGAGTGTTAGCCCGCCCTGGTAGGGCAGAGGTAAGACTAGTTTGTGTCCGTTGGTCTTTAACGACTCTACTTCTTTTATTTTGCGATAGCTCTGCGTGAGGACGCATCCTCCTCTGGCCATCAGAGTTTGCAGAGGCATCATCTGGTGATAGAGTAGGGTGTTCCAACGGCGGCTCCCTGCGCGTTGAATTGAGATAGCTTGGGTTTGAAGCAGGATTCCTTTGCTTCTCCATCTCCAGTCTCTTTCTTTCTTTAGCCCCTTTTCTTTGTTGGGCTCCGGAGTTTTTCCTGCTTTGGAAATATAACACCGAGCGGCCGGTGTTATAGTTTCAGCTCTTCAGTTACATCTGCTGCAGCGAAGAGGTGCTGTAACCCGAAGCTATCTGGTTTGAGATTTAGAGCCACTATCGAATGATCCCCTTTCGGGGCCAAGCCCTCGCCGACAGCCGTGGCCTCTGCCGACTTTTGGATGTATATTCCCATCCGTGTTTCTTCTTTTTCTTTTGAACTATCCATTGTTGTTTTTTGTGTTTTTACTATTTCACTGTAGGTTCTTTTGTTTACCTTTTAGTTTCTGGACCTCCACTCCGACCTTCCCTGGATCTATTCCAGGTATAACTCAAGAGTATCACGGGCCCCTACTCAGCCCCTCCACCACGACAAGGTAGGTAGTCGATGGAGGGGCTCTGTTAGCATTAGTCCCAAGAATAATGTAATGCTAATGTACCCATTTGCTCATTAACTAGCACCACTAACTCAGCTGTCGCATCTTCTTTTAAACTTAATTAATAATAAATATAAATCTAAAAATTTAATATCAACGTCTAGATTTCTCAAGGTCTTCCAATTGAATAACAAGCCTTAATACAAATGTTCGTCCATTTCCACGAGAGCTTAAATGTTTCGCCTCTTCAGGTAACAAACGATCTGTCGTCATACGTGTATTATATCAGCTCTAAACGCCTGCCACATCTCTAAAGAACTCGCGTCGATTTTAATAACTACTTTCGCCCCTAACCAGTGTTCTAATATATCCATATTTTGTTGGCAGTTCATGATCGTTAGGATGCAAGCCTTTTTTAAAAAAAAAGTTCGAACACCCCTGAATTCGAGTTTATTTGTATTAAAATAACCTTCCCAAAGCGTAACATTCACATATTATGCTGCTATATACGTCCATCCCAACCAATTGGGTCCTACCAGCTTGCAGTTGACGTGGTCGACTTCCTATTTAAAGTTGTTTACCCAGTTGATGATGTATTAATCTCGAGTGATTTTAACCTTCCCTACCTGCAATGGGCGCAGTCGTAAGATGAGTCCCATTTTGTACCTAAGGCCACTTCTGACACGGAGATCATACTAACCGATAGTTTCTTTGGAGCATTTGTATTTTTTCCAAATTGGACCGTTATCATCCCCCTCTATTTGTAATATTTTCGTTCAAAAATGCATACATGACCCCAGTCTCTGAGTGTTCCTACAGCTTTAATTTCCGTAAAGCTGACTTTTTTAAACTCAACAAATCGCTTGGTGGTTAAGATCTCAACTTTACTCATATTTGCTTTGATAAAGCTCTCGCAATTTTCTACGCTGAAATATTTAGCTGTTTCGTCCAATTAGTTCCATATTTGCCCCAGAAAAACTGTTCCTCATCTTCACCCTGGTACAACAAAGAAAAAAAGAAACAAAATAACTTAACTGAATTTGTGTCAACTACGCTCTGCACATTGGAGGATGGCAATGAAGTTGATTTTGTTGCCACAAACTTTAGTAAGGCTTTTGACACAATTCCTCGGCAAATTATACTTATTAAGCTAAAAGCTCATGGTTTTCAATCGAGGTTTATTTCGTTAATCAAATCGTATCTAAATGACCGCCAATGCTAAGCCCGTTTTAGATTTTTTATATATGATTCTATTATACAATACCAATTTCGGAGGTCCCTCAGGCAACCATCTTGGACCATTGATTTTTATCTTAGCTATGAACGATGCTGAATGTATCATCAGGGACTCTGATCTATCCGTCCACGCTGATGACATGAAACTCATTAAACACAAATCATCTAATACTGCCTTCCGCCTATTGCAGGAAGACTTGCATATGTTCTCCATTTGGTGTTAACAAAATTTCAAATTTCAACACGTGATTTGGGTCTCATTTGTGTTAGTGAATCCAACTTTCGTTTTCATATTGATAACTTTATAAGCAGAGCCAACTCAGCACTGGGTTTCGTGAAACGATGGTCTAAGAAATTTTCGGATCCTTATGTTACAAAGTCCTTCTTCATTACCTTTGTAAGGCCCCTTCTCGAGTATGCTAGCTAATTTTGGTCACCTTTTTACGATGTCCATATCAAAGGAATTGAATCCGATTCGCTTTACGCGGTAGTTCTTGCGCTGATTACTATAAATTAACACCCCACGAGTATCGTCTGAGACTGATTAATTTACAGTCGTTGGGAAATCGTCGTGATATTGCCGATATATTCTTTGTGGTACCTACGAGGGGCGGCTGATAAGTTTGCTGCCTAAGGCATTAAGTGAAAGAAGAGATCCGATTAAAAAATTGTATTTCTCAATATAATCTCCCTCGAGTGAAATGCATATCTCACATCGGGCATACAGTGCCTTAATACCCCGAAAAAATATTCTTTTTCTTTGCCTTCAAAATGACTTTCTACGGACGCCCGCCCTGATCTCGTTCTCATCTGCAAATCTCCGGCTTCGTAACTCATTTTTCAAATTGGAAAAAAAGAAAAAGTCGATCGTCTACAGTTACGATTCGGTTGCAAATTTCGTCGAGATTGTCCCCGGCTAACTCCAAAAAATCTTTGGAGCACTTGAGTTGTCGTTGCTTTCGAACGGCATGAGCATTTTCGGTACCCAGCGCGCACTAATTTTTTCGTGCATAATTTTTCCAAGGACGCCCTGGGCGGGGGTCGTCTTCACAGCTCTCTCGCCCTTGTTGAAATAAGCGAGCCCATTTATGTATACGAAGGCCCAGAATCCTGAAGAGTCGATGACATGTCTTTGAAAATTCCTTTAGGCGATTTTCCTTTCTTCACGAGTATTGCCGATTTCGACTGACATGGTGATGTTTATCCTACCACAAATAATAACAAATTAACATCATTATTGAAACGAGCTGATATTTATACTACTAAAGAGTGGCGCAGTTAGTGCTATCACTAATGAGAAGATAACTCTTTGTTGAGTATCTCAGGCCGTGAACTTATGAGCCGCCCCACGTACGTCTAGAATGCTGCGCAATTCGAATAATTCGCTATCCATCTTTTTAATAGTTGTAAGGTTGATGGACTAAGTTTAAGAATTTTAGTTTTGGCGAAGTTTATCTTTAGCCCCACCAGGTTCGCTGCAGGAGAAAAAAGTGGTGTCGTCAAATCTCAAATTCCTCCAACAGCCTACACTTCACGCCTTTGGAGTTTTTTTTTTTTTTAATATTAGACACCAGTTTGACAGAATAACCCTCCTGCGTAAAGTAAGCCATATGAACTCTGTTTACACTATCGAACGCCTTCTCGAACTCGATAAAAACGCAAGCTGTCACCCTTATGTCAGCTCTGTGGTGACTGTATACGGCTGTGCTGCTTGTTCGGGTTGTTCAGCCAGTGCGTTAATAAAATTTGTCTTGCTATGACGCACGCTACGCTGGACTGATTTCATACGCGAGTGGGACTCAAGTATGAGGCCTTTGCGTGAATCTGGTGTTAAAAGTCCACTTCCGGACGGTTTTCCCCGAATAGAGTAATAAAGTGATACACGTTGGAGATTGGAACTCATTCGCCTCCAACCTTATATCACTTGGTCCCAAGTTGTCAATTGTATGAACTCTTTCTCTTTTGTGGACCTTCTCTTCCAGAGTCAAGGAGGGTCCTTGCATTTCTTTGTGTGGGTCTGACAGTCAAAAATCGTAAACGTGTTATTAATTCTTATCTGAGGCATGGTAGTTGTTTCGAAAGCACATTCGACTAGTATTGTGCTACTTATAAAAATTGTTACTCAAACTTAACAAAATAGAGATGCGACCATTCCTCTTAGGACGGTAGAAAACTATAGGTACTCAACACTAGATGTCCTGTAGCTGGACATTCTATGTTTGCTCTGCATCTTGTATAGTTCAATCAAACGCGGCTAGTTTTATTCAATCTTAATTTAACAAGTCAATGTCAATAGGAAACTTACTAATACTATTTTCCTTTCATTACAGGGATGCGCTAGAATTCGAGGTGACACTTTAGGATTAGTTGGACTAGGAAGAATCGGATCGGCTGTAGCCTTGAGAGCAAAAGCTTTTGGTTTCAATGTTATATTCTACGATCCATATCTTCCGGATGGCATTGACAAATCGCTGGGTCTAACACGAGTCTATACATTACAAGATCTTCTATTCCAATCAGATTGTGTGTCGTTACATTGTACCCTCAACGAACACAACCATCACTTAATTAACGAATACACAATTAAACAGGTAAGTCAACAAACACTAGTCATAATAGCATTTTTCCTTTAATTTCCTTTCTTTTTTTGTAGATGAGACCTGGTGCATTTTTAGTTAACACTGCAAGGGGCGGTCTGGTCGATGACGAAATGCTGGCGCTCGCATTGAAACAAGGAAGAATAAGAGCTGCAGCTTTAGATGTTCACGAGAACGAACCTTATAATGTATTCCAAGTAAGATTGTAGTAAAACATCTTACACGTCACACTGACTGCTGAATTTGAGTTTTACTAACCTATTTCTCTTTTTTTGTTCTAGGGAGCCTTGAAAGATGCTCCAAATCTTATATGTACACCACATGCAGCCTTCTTCAGCGAAGCATCTGCTACAGAATTACGGGAAATGGCAGCCACTGAAATTCGACGGGCGATTGTCGGCAATATTCCAGATGTTTTGAGGAATTGTGTTAATAAAGAATACTTTATGCGAACACCTGCAGCTACAGCCGTTGCTGCTGCGGCCGCTGCGGCAGTCTACTCAGAAGGTAAACTACAAATATTAACAAATCCAGAAAAATGAAAAGAAAATACAAAAATCAAAACTCTTAAAGAAAAAAAAAAAAAAAAACAAAACAAAAAAACCAACAAAACACAGAAAGCAAAAACAACAAGATCCTTGTAAAAAAAAGTGAAATTTTCCATAACAATTTTTAATTATTATTATTTTACTTTTTGTCGTCATAAAGTAAAAAAATCATTTTTTTTTTAATTTCTTTGCTTAAATTTTAAAACAAAAAAGTATCAACAATAGATTTAAAAAAAAAAAAACAAAACCCGAAGTAACAAATTACGAAATATGTAAATTTTACGAGATATAATTTTTTTTTTAAATTCTTTTCTTTATACATATCAATTTTTAAATTTAAAGTAAAGTTAAAAACAAATCAAGTTTAAATAAGTAAAATAGGCTACCAACAAGATTTTTTTTAGGGCTTAATTTTATGCAATGCATAGCGTTGATAAGAACAAACTTTTTTATTTTTTGCACACGCGCAACACACATTCTCACACACACACAACACACACATGAATTATTCTCTGTTTTTTTCTGTATAAAATCACACACATAAGCTTAATTAAAATATTCTTTTCCTTAAAATCTTGGAAAACTCCTTAGTTTTGACAAAAAAGGAAAGAGAATTCAATGAAATACATACCTTCTTCCGATGTCATAAAAATTATAAGAACAACTTTTTTTTTTATAGAATTGAAGAAAAAGTAGAATTAAGGTGAAAGTAAACTCTGATTTTGAATTGACGAAAATACCCGTTCAGGAGAAATATAAAATATATTTTGTTAATTGCAAAGACAATAGTAGAAGGCAAACGTTTTGGAAACTTACCCATAGATAATATAAGCTACTTCCCTTCCACGTTCTCATTAATTGCCGAGACTCCTTTTCGACCTTTTTGTGGCATTTTTTCTCGATGGCAACCCACTCTTCTCTCATCTTTTGCTAGTCGATTCCGTGGCATAGTCTATATTGCAGTTACCCTTGCACAAATAGTGCCCAAATCAATGCCATGTCCCCTTCGGCATAATCGCGTCTACTTTCCTAGCCAAATTCCCTGCCATAAATGTATTCGATTAAAAGATTGGGTTTATAATCTCCTCAGGATAGGCAAACCTATAACGATGTGATAGCGCCCCGAGATGATTGTAGTACCGGCCCATTTACTAAGCTCTGAAATGTAGTCACGACTACTTCACGGAGCCTGTTGCAAGGTGTGGGTGGTATCCCACCAGGTGACATGGGGTTGGATCCTTGTCTACCACCTGCTTTTGGTGTAGTGGTTGCAAAAACTTAGATTTTATTCGTTTCTCTTGTTCACTTGAAGCCTGCACCGTTCGGGTCACAAGTAAACACACTGTCCACAACATCTTGACCACCCACATATAATTCTGAAACAACATTGCCGAACGTCTGCAGATTTTCTGTGTCTTTGGTGCTGCATACATGTAACAACAGTGAGTCGACATTGGAGATTTGCAGTGGTTTTCCAGATTTAAGACAAAATATCTAACGCACACAAACATTCCTTTCGATATCATCGCCGGCTTATACAATTCTTTTTTCATGCCTTTTTTTGCGATAGGAGACAATTAAAGGCAACGTCGAGGAGTTTGGGAAACTTCATTGCTTCTATGAAACATGTGACAGCATCTTTGTTAGTTGCCTCGATAATATTTCCACAATACGCGTTTCCTATGCACAGTATGCCATATCAATTATTCAACTTTTCGAAGTCGATGGAGAGTAAATGTGCCCGAGATCTAAACGTGGCAGAACTAAACGAAAACCAGAATACGTAAATTTTGGGTATGCGACAGACTTCTCCATCCTTTAAACAAAACATCTGAGGCTTTGTTGGGTATGGGCAAAAAATAGATTTTGCCGGTTGGCACAGGATGAACTAACGTCCCCAGTAAGGGTCGATTGATATCGATTATGTGAATGCGGTTTTATTAACCTTCTCTAGCCACACGTCCCGTTCTAAGTCCTACAAGCCAAGGAGTACTTCTTGAAGCACACTGATGTGCTGCCGCCATAAAATGAGAATGTTTTGAATAGTAATAAACAAACCGCTCGTGTATAGACTAGGTATATGCTAATGTCTATGTCCACTAGGTCTAGGTCTTTGCGGGGTCTTGTAAAATTACCTTTAAGCATTTAAATAAAACTTCTATCTATATGGCGACGGTTTAACTCGTGAACTTGTCTTCTTTAAACTAATTTCTATGGCTCAAACAAACTGTGTTAACTTCATAAGTGCCGTCAGTTTTTACTCGTCCTTGAGGTGAAGTTATCGGCATCAACTAATAATATTATTTTTTTGCAATAAATGTTAACGCAGATTCCTATATTAATGCCATTGTGCCCTGTGAACAGGATGACTTCTTAAAACCTTCAAAACACGGTTGAATCCAGCCAGATAATCTAATTATGCTCTGTCAAGAACTGACTTTAAAACCTTCAAAACAGCCTCTAGCTCAATATCTTTCGTTTGAGAATAAATTAATGACCGAATCGGCCAAATATTGTAAACAAAGAGCGTGAGAAACCAATTCGAAGAGCAGTTGTGTAAACCTAGATGAAACTATCTTGACATTAACATGGTAATACCTAATGTTGCTCTATACTATTATCTTCGCCGTTCTTTCCCAAAAGAACGTTCGGATGTACACACATATATGCCGCACTTATAACCGAAAGCAAAAGCTTATTCAAAGTAGAAAGAGAAGAGGGTACAGTAGAACAGTTGAAAGCCACTATACACGTTCTGCTTTGCTTGCTGCTGCGACACGTGGCTGTTTGTGACAGTTTGTTTGGCGACTTATTGCCAGTAACCCATGTGCCGTCATTCTTAGGTCGTTATTCATGAAAAAGTTTTTCTGCAACCAATTCATTCTCTGTGATCGGGATTCCTCTTTAACTTGCTTGCTAATGCTAAGGGTCATGTTCGACAAAAGGAATTCTTCAGCATGGTTAATTTAGTCTGCGAACTATAGTATGTATACTACCACGTATGCCGTTGCATTGTGATACCAATTGATTCCTGACTATATAAAGTTCTTTCGTTGAAGCGCCTAAAGCAAGTGACAACTGAAGATTTTTTTCTAAACCGTTTTATTATTTACTAATTTTACTTTAGATGGCACTACAGTCTGGGATGGAACTGGGCCTCAACCAACAAGCGTCTGCAACCAGCTCGATCTTGTGCTAGCCACCTTCAGTTTTGCACACGAAGTTGGTCTATGTCCCTTTGCACTTGCTTGCGTCACCTTAGTTTATAGAAAATAAAAAAATTTTAAACGATTAATGCTTTATTGCTGCAGTCCACATCGGTGAAGAGCCAAGGGAACGCAATGTGGAGACTTCGGATAATAAATGAGATACAATGGTAGTTTAGTCTGTCGCAACTTTGGTTTGCTGTGCTGATTTTTCCAGATTTTTGACATCTTACACAACAGAGCTTTTTCTATCTGTTGAATTGGTTGTCATAGTCTGTAGAGATAGTTCTTCCTTATTGAAAGCAGGTTTAACATTTTCTCGAGCCGCAATATTTTTTTGAGTGGTGGAATATAAAAGGGTAAGGGCTTAGTTTTCTTCAATCTTTATCTTTTTCCTACACAAATACAGTGAACCACTAAGCCACAGCTTAGTGGTTGTGAAGTGCGTGGATCACTGAGTAGGAGGCTACGGATCGATTCCTAGAAATATCCCACGGTCTCACCTCTAACGAAAGCCTGACAAACATCCGAGAATAAGACTGTCATGTTTCTCAAATATGCCCTTTGAAAAGGGTAATAAACTGTAGGTGCCTTCCATTTGTGTGGAAAAAATATTGCACAATCAGCAAAGGGGTATGCAAAGCTGGGCCAAGTCCTGCATGAATTGTTAGCGCCAACATATTTTTATTGCCATTTCTTTCCTCAAATCATGGTGTCTATAAGTTCCTGACACATTTTTGCATTCAGCCGGAAAATCGTTAAGATGATGAAGAACTGCAGCTTACGAGTGGCATTTACCCTTCAAGTACTACACCCTTACAGCAGTACTGATTGAATGTTTACAGAGTCACATTTTTTCGCTTCGGCTTCTAATCTATCAGCCATTTGATGCAGATTTATTATACTGTGCGAAAACAAACAAATGTCGTCAGAACGTCACCAAGCACAAGAATGGTGACAATATGCAACCTTATCGTAACCCACTTTGGACTTTAAAGTCTTTCGACACCTTACCGTTCTGCAATACATGACACATGCATGAATACTTAGGTATTCAAAATTCCTAAGCCATGCAACTTTTTGGGACGGCAACTACGTGTGCAATCCTGAGTTTATATAATTTATCGTTCATGAGTTTCCAAAAGAGTTGTGCTACTTGAAATATTCATAGATTTGTGCATTTATGCAAGAGACAGACAGAGAGGTAGGACATTCATATACATCGGAATTAAACAAACGTCGAACACATATTTGTATACGAAAATTGAATATATGTATATTTTTTTTTAAATTGTTATTTTATACTTATACAAAATAATTCAATTGTTGTTTTTGTAATCTAATATATTTTCTATTCACATTCGTATTAATTATTTAATTGATTATAATATTAATTTGTTTATTATGTGTTTTATATATGTTAAATGTATGTGTTTGTCCACAATAACGTCATACTCATGTCCTGAAAATTAACATTTTCGAGTCATAATATTCTTGAAGAGACAAAAATGATTTTTTGTTTTTGCACATTAGTTATATCTATATACATGTTTATGTATTTTTTTTTTGTCTTTGTAACCCAGTGATTGTTTTAAAGTTAAATTTTATTGTGGTGTTTGAAAGAAATTGAAAATAATGCGTGGGTGCAAATCAAAAGAGATAAGAATATGACAGCCATCGACAAAAAAAGTGCGATTATTTTATTGAAATATGTAGAGAAATTCCACCTGTTAATATACTTGGGGTTGAATCTTAAATCGGGGACAATTACGATAGACAGATTCCAATAAAATGTATACCTGATTCGAGGTATCCGTTTCGGATCAAAAATTCTGCATACATGTTTTTTTTTTTTTGAGAAACTACATGACAAGCTGATAGAAATGGATACCGCGAGAATAGAGAAATTTAGGTACAAACACTCTGGAATGAAAATTCCTTATATTGCGCATATCCATTACATTTCCTGTAAGAGTTTGCGCTGCATAACTCATCCTTTTATGTCGTTGAAATACCTTTTTCATTTCGAAACTCCTACTACTAAACCAAAGCTATTTCTTGATCGTAATAACAATTAATTGATTGCATTAATGCAAACCTAGCCCTATACTTTATAAGAGATTATCAGAAGTTGTGCATTCAAGCAGAGTTTTGTAACTTCAAAGTCAACAGTTTATATTTTCCAAAAGCAATGAATGTTACATTTATGACGTTGTGCTGGTCACAATAGTATTGGCTTTTCTATTCGATTTAAAAACAATTATTTTGTAATGAACATTAATTTTGGAATTCCTTCATTTCGAGTATAAATCAGTTGACCTATATAGAGTATATTCCCGATCTAATCTACTGTTCCGTATTCTATAGACACTCGAATCAAACACGAACATTGTGTATATATACGTGAATGGCGATTTCAAATCGTATATGTACGTTAAGTAGTATATCGGATTCTTTGGGACAATGTCCGCAAGCTCACCACCCCTTCTATGTCTCTTCCGATTCGCTCCGTTAATTATCAGGCTACAGACTTCATGAATTGGAATTGGTGCTTCATTACATCACTAGGGTAAGTAAGGAATCTTGTCCTCAATATGTTGATTTTCCTCTCCTTAACTACACTTATTGTGTCTGCGGGAATATTTAACCGCCTCTATTGCCGATGTCTGTCGAAAGCGAAAGGAGAATCTACTCTTTTTGCGCAAACATTCCACAAAGTTATAAGGATGTGCACTAGCCAAAATTGAACTCTACTCGCCAGTTGTTTTTTAGCGGACTAAATCGGCAATAGGGATAAATAACTTCAGCTGATCCTAGCTTGTACCCCGATGCCTTAGAATCAAATACCTTGACATTAAAATAAGAAATAGTCAGCTCTTAACTCTGTTCTCGTTCTGCCCTACATATTGTCCATCATTGTCTCTGTTCTTGCGCGGGTGCCAGTAATTTACAATCCAATAACACGCTCTCTATTAAGTGGTGTCCGCTCTTAGGGCCATTTTCACCCACTTTCGAAGTTTCGGCCTTAAGAACTTAAAGAAGGTTGTTTCAGTCGCAAGTCATTAAAAGAACATAACATCTTAGTATACTTGCCGCGAATTTATACCCATACTTTCCTGACTTGCACTGTAAACTGTTCGAAAAGATTCGTAAACTTTCTGTGGTGACAATCAACAACCTTGTGATGACCTCTCCAGGCACCTCGGACAAATTGAGGCTTACTACTCTCCATGGAGAGCAATTGATTTTGTTCAAGTTTCTTTTCGACGGGAAAGCTCAGTTTGAAGCACAAGGAATTTGTTTTCGGCTATAGTGAAAACTCAAAGAAAAAACAATTACGAACATCTTTCGATCAACATATTCAGTTTATCTTTCTCATGTGGATCTTAAACCAGCCGTCGGTAATTATGGGCATTTAGCGTTCGTAAATCGTTCGATTTAGAAGCGATCAGCTGCTGTCATTGATAAAGTTGACCTCAATTCGTAGGTAAATAAATTAGTTAATAACTTCGAAGTTATACAAAATTGCTGGTGGTTACGAATTCTTCCAGTAATGTTGAAGGAACGACCGCCTTCAGTTGTATACAGATAATCAACTTATGAATCGAAATAAAATAAAATGAAAAAAATAGATCATTTGAAAACTTTAAAGCTGTTTGTCCTATATATGCATGAACCGGAGTAAAATGTTGTGTGATTCACATTTCAGGGTTCCGTAAATAGGTTACGGAACCCCATTGCTCTCGACAGCGCGTCCGTCGATCTGCCCGTCCATCTGTCTGTCACCACCTTCTAGCTCATACAGTATAAAAGCTATTTGCACGAGTTTTCCGCAAATCATGTAAAACAATGATCCAAAAACAATGCAAGTGCAAAAAAAACAGGCAAAAGTTTAAATTTGTTTTGCGTACATTTCAAATCACATGACTTAAAAATGTAGAAAAAAAATTGTGATAATGGAGCATTTTCGGATTTATAACGACAAATAAGTCTGATTTTGGTATTCTTATTAATTTACGAGATATCACATTTGTTAATAAGTAACGGATTGCTTATTTCATATCGCTTCCTCACAAGTCTTGAAGGAGCGTATAAAAAAAAAAAAAAAATCCCAAGAAGTCCTCTAACCAACGAACAAAATTTCACCAAAATCGGTTCAATAAGTTTACGGCCCGCAAAGCGCTCTACTTTTTGTGAGGAATAGTAGTTAACATTTTTAAGCATTTTCGGTCTAACGGAACCCGCTATGTGCGAACGGTGTTATCGATCAGTAGACATATTTTCCCCAATATTGCCAATGTCACCCTAAAATGCCATAAGCAATACCACGGTTGTCGTAAGAATTGCAATATGTTCAGTCGACAAATGTTTATTTTTTCGAATCGTAATGAGGATTATCTCCGTTCATATCGAGCTAAATTTACGAAAATCCACACGTCTAAATATGGCCTGCCATCATTCAGTGTTATGTAAGCGAAAGAGGAAGTTCGATGAATGACGTCTAAAACGGGTGGCACGTTTCCAATTTTCGGCGGGGCTTTCTTAGATGGGAACTGACTTTCGTCGGTTTAATTCCGGCATTCCGCTCAGCCCATTTGTCGCATTCTGTACGGACAAATCATTATTGATTGGAATAGAGTTGAAATAAATTAACTAACCAACAATGAGTTCAATAGTGAACTGCTAATATAATATGTTTGAACGAATGACTTCTTCGGAGCATATTTCCTTAAGAATTTCGCAATTTGACATCATTATTATTATTATTATTTTTATTTAACATTGACCACATTATGTATAAAGTTTTTGGTGGCGCAATTTAATTACAGTTATATCGTAAATCGTAAGAAAGTCACAATGCACATTTAGTGAAAAGAAGAACATAATATGTACAAAACTACGAAAACTTTTCAAATCATCACATATAAAGTAATAATATGCATTAAGGAAAAATATCACAATTTTATAATTTTTATGACAATCGTCACAGCAGCAAGTTGAAATATTAAATATTTGTTAAAACAAAAGAGAAAATAGATAAGTAATGCGAATAAAAGAAAATTATCTTACTGACTTTCTTATATTTTTAAGTTCGTACATGCAATTTGAAAAAATAAGCAAATAAAACAATTTACCAACTAAACTATGAAATAGTAGCAATAAATTTATTAGAAAAGAAAATAATGTTAACAAACAGAAGAAAAAAAAAGAAAAACAAAAATATTTTGCTCTAAAAAAATGATCTCATCATCCGCGTTTATTTTCGCCTTAAAAACAGTTTAATCAGACTAAAGAAGAAAACAAAAATTTCGAAACCACTTATACCTGAGAAAATACAGACAAAAACGAATGTTGTTAGTAAAAAAAGAAGAACATAATAATTTTGCACAAGATTTTCTTTTTAATTTTATTTTTATTTCCTTTATTTTTTTTTTTTTTTAATTTTTACTATAAATAAAATGAATAAAAGCCGAAGTATGTTGAATATAATACAGATGCAAATGCAAATGCAAATGCAAAAAAATCAGTAATAGAATAAAGTCGAAAATGGAAAAAAAGGAAACAAAATATAGAAAACAAGATGAAGATGAAGAAAGAAAAAAAAACTGTTATTTTATATTGTATAAAATATTTTTAATAACTGTGAAAGCTAAATAAAATTAAATTTTTCCAGAAAAAAAAAAAAAAACAAACAAAACAAACGAACTATTTTATGTTTCTTTTTTGTATGGTTTTTTATTTATATTTTCTCTCCGGACGGACGATACTTTAGATTTTGTTGTATTTACAATGCGTTTTCGTTTTCGTTTTCGTATAGGCGAATACGTTTTCTATTAGTTGATTTTTTTTTTCACTCTGTCTCTTTCTCTTTCTCCGACTGAAATCGATAACTGCGAAAAGAAATAATAAAAATATTAGATACAACATTTTTAAATTAAAACCAAAAAAAAAAAAGCATGGGATGATGGAATCATTATTTTTAAGAGCATAACCATTTTTTTTGTTCGAATTACATAAAATGCAAAAAAAAAAAAAATAACTCGAAAGACTACAATAGAAAAAATAGAATAAGTTTTTTTTTCTAGAAAAGTATTTGGATTAGTAAATTTCTGTATAATAGTGATACGTGTGATATACATGTGTAAATGAAGTTCAGTAAGGTAATTTTACGTGTGTTGTTTCGCTTACTTTCGTATGTAATATCATTTTATTCAAAAAAAAAAACAAAACATGCAAAAAGCTTTGTATTCATATTAGAGCTTTTGCATTTCGAAACTTTTCATATTTCATTTTTCTCGGAGTAATTGTAGTATAGATTTTTTTTTCTCATAAATATTTCGATACATGAATTGTTAGTGTAAAAGCTCTCATTAGATGTAATCATTTTCAGACGCGAACGTGTTATGTTTTATCTCAATTCCATCATTCCCATTTGTTTTTAGTTAACATGGTCATGACAATAGGTTTAAATAGATGTTCGTCGAACAAAAAATTCAGCTTTTAAGAAGCTTTTCATTGTCAAAACTTAGAAGAATGTTATTTTCATAACATACAACGATTATAAGACATAACGCTTTAGTACCGCAATGTAAGAAAGTATTGATCTTTACAACAGAAAGCTTGAAAGCTTTAAACTTAAAGCATTTCGATTATTTTTTTTTTCTATTCGGAGAAAGCAGTTGGGAAAGAGCCTGGAATATGCTTCTTTTCGCTAAACATAGGAACGGAGGATAACGAAACGCAATATCTATTATTGGTTTTACAACTTCAGGCTTTTTAAGACAGACGAAATATGATTACATTTTTATTATTTAGTATATTTATGACAGAATCACAGGCTTATGTCAGCGGAAAACTGAACCATTTGAATGTACCTGAGAATAATTAACTTTCTAACTTTGTTAATAATTCTAGATCTCGTTGATCGCTTTAGAGTTTATTATTCTTACGAATATTGACTATACCAAATCCCGACAATACTCAGGACAGTGTTTCGATATATTTCTTCTGGTGACGACTAAATGTTGTAATTACTAGTAGAACTAAAATACCCATTACTTTAAAATTCAATAACTGCACAGTATAAAATGGCGTTCCAACAAATTTTTCTTATGCGCCTAAGATATTGTTAGATCTGGTATTAAGGCCAACTCCAGCAATATGTACTGCAACATAGTTATTGCTATCCAAAGAAAGTGTTACGGACTTTTCTCTTCTTCGTTGCAGTTGGTATATGGCCGAGTATAAACAAACACGCACAAATCAAATTTCATCAAATTCGCTTCAGTGTTTCTTAAGCGAGTCATGTAAATACAGACAGACATGTAGACATATAACAAAAAGTGTTTATTTTGATCTAATCCTTACAAATACGATCACATAATCCTTTTCTATTAATATTCATATATATGTTAACGTAGAAACCAAATTAGGATATAGGCAAAAAAAAAGCTACGAAACACTGACCTCAAGAAAGAACCACGACTCGCACTTGACCATTTTTTTTTTTCATAAAATATTACTTCAAACTAAAAAGAGACACTACACAACGAAAATAAACGAATTAAGCAAAGTGTATTCGTCTTTTCAAACTTTGAAATTTAGCTTGGTTATTTTTTAGAATACTCTAATGGTAAACATATTTTGAGTGGGGTTTCTTTCGCTTTCATAAAAATCGAAACGAAAACAAACGTGATAAAACTGAACAAAACAAAACAAAATGAAGTTAGCAACCCCATTCATCCATTCATCATTTATCTTTTAAAATCCTCTTATGGTAACAATATTTCGTTCATATTTTCGCGATTTCATCTTTTCAAATTGTTTTATCTTTTCGAAATTCTACTGTCCATGTGTAATAAATAGAGCCATTTGCAGTTTGATAAGTTTGGGTTAGTTCAAAGTCTAGTTCGAAAGGCTGTCGTCTATGCAAAATTGCGATTATGTGCTATGATTTCGATCATCCATATAGTTATGTCAACGAGAATGGTTTTGTGTTCCCACACCTTCTTATGTGTCGTTTGGGTGAGCATAAGGGTTGTTTTTATTATTAGCAAAAGCTCTTATGTCAACTTGTACATGCATTTGTTTGTTTTATTTCAGTCGCAAATAATAATAAACCTGGATTTTTAGTTAACTATTTTATTTCTTTTATAAATTCGGGAAAATTATTAAAAAAAAAACAAAATGCATCGTAAAATTGTTGAATAAAATTCAATATTACGCAATTTATTGTATATATTATTATTATTCATCTCTTTCAAATATTTTGTTTCATTTTCTCATAAATCTCTGGCCTTTTCGACAAATGTCAATAAAAGCAAACGTGGTTGCGTTTAAAAATAGCATGGATTTTTCCCTTTCAGCAACTTTTTCGTCACCGTTCTCGTTAGACATAATCATTTCATAATGAATTTATGCATTTGTACGCCAAGAACAAAAAGTATTGCCTTTGACATCTCTGACGATAGCCTCTCCGTAACCGAGATGGCTGGCGAGTCATTTTTTGATCGGCTGATATGTGATCGCATGCCGTCGGGGAATGAATATTTTGTCAATTTGTCTATTATTTTTTATTTAATTAACAATTGAGCCGTACAAGCTCTTTCAATTGAGTTTTTGCCCGGATGATAGAATGATATATTTGTTGCAGAATTGCACTGGGCATGACCGAACCTGCGATAGACTTGGTTTTAGCCACCAATGCTTTACCAATCAATCCGGGCATTTCAAGCCGAGAATATCATTACCTGGAAATAGTATCGTAATACATAATATTTAGTTTTTTTTTTTTTGTATCACTTGTACCAAAAAACCTCAATTTTTGTACGAACATTATAACTTTTCGCGGCAAAGAACAATCATTTTAAGAGGAGTGCAGCTTGGAATAATAGAAGAAAGAAATGTACAAATAATAAAAATATAATACATAATAGTAAATGAGAGCTTTTACATGATAATCCCTGTATCTATAGAAATTGTCAATTTGTAGTGCTAGATCAATGTTTGTAGGCACTTCTGTTGAAAAGTCAGAATCTGTTTAGACTTTCCAGCATGTGCGGAGCAAAACAAAACCATTTTGCCATTAGTTCAGTTGAAAAAAAAAAAAACATTTATTTGTTTTGTGTTGTTGCAATCTCACTTAACAGGGCCAAACAAATAAACAATTATAGCCAAGACATTTAACAAAAAAAAACCTTAAAGCGTTGCATAAAAATTCCCCTAAATATTTTTTTTTTTTTTGCAAATCATACATGCGTTATACTTTAAAATATAAACAGGATTAAATGGAGGATATTATACAGGCGCACTGCAACAGGCTCACAGCACAACACCCCACGAAGCACCACATAGTGCTGGGGCACATGCTCCCCCATCTGTAAATCCCTCTCCAGTATCAGCACCGCCAGTGTCAGCTGTACCACAGCCTCAGGTTGGACTTCAACTTGGACTTGTGAGTAAATCGGTAGGTATTTCTTCATCCTACTACTATTGCTATAAATATATAGTACAACTACTCTTACTACTGCTATTCTATGTACTATACTTCCTTCTCTATAAATGCATTCTTAATTTAATTAATGTTGTATTTGTGTTTTATGGTATAATTGCATTTGTGTGTTTTAGTATTAAATTTGAGTAGATTAGTTTTGATGTTGTTGTTGTCAATGCATTAATAATGTATTGACTGTTTAATTGTGCCATTTTGCATTGTGTGGTGTTTCAGATGGGAGTAGGAACGAATAGGATAGATTATTTATTAAATATATATTGAATAATGTAAGATTTTCTTATCAGAACTCAGGGGAACTTTTCATTGAAATAATCTGTTAGAATTGAAGTAGAATTAAAAATGTAAATGTTGTCTGGTATACCTACTGCTCTCGATAAAAGTAGTTCTTTGTTTTCTTAGCTATTTTTATTTTTAGAATGTAGTTTTCATATATTCCCTGATCGTAGATTATTAGATCATAAAGCTTTACACGGCACGTATTAACTGATAACATCACTGTATTTAATGTGATTGTTCACGAATAACAAATTGCTATAAGACAACGATCACAATGTTAATCGTTGCGTTAGGTGGTAGTCTAGATTTGGTGAACCAATGAACTATTGGTATTATTTCTACATGTCATTTCTATCGCTTATAACTTAATGCTTTGTAATTTTATTGATAACTTCATTGTTTTCACAGAAAGAAATGTTTCCGAAATACCATTAAATTTAAGACGCTTATTTTTAGTTTTATGTGCTAGAGCTCTGTAATGAGCCAAGTTTATTTTTGGTTCATTTCACATTTGAGAATTCTTTGTTAAGTAGCCGACATCTCTCTTCAAGCGGGCTGTTTGTTCCTCGTTGAAGTTGCATTGCTTTAGTCGCTACTCATTCAAATTCTATCTCAAGAATATTCACCCATATTCCGATAAACAAGTCACCTCTAAAATTAGATATAGCCACAATAGGTACAATTTTACATGGACGGAAAGCTGAAACCACAAAAAGATATAAAATAAATGAAATGAAAATGAAATGAAATGGTGGCAATAAAGGTTTGTAAACGGCGTAGTTATTATTTACATACATACGAGGGTGGGTCAATAAGCCCCTGAAAAATGAAATAAGGAACACTCTTTTCGGTATAAAAACATTTTATTTTTCAAAATAATCTCCTTTTAGCTCTATACACTTCATCCAACGTTTCTCCAATTTTTTGATGAACTCCAAATAATACGATTTCTTGAGCCCCTCAAAATAAGCGTTTGTTTTAGCGATGACCTCTTTATTCGACCCAAATCTCTTACCTCCGAGCCATTTCTTCATGTTTGGAAACAAGAAATAGTCGCAGGGGGCTAAATCTGGGGAATATGCTGGATGAGGGAGGAGTTCGTAGCCTAACTCATGCAATTTTGCCATTGCGACTGCGGACCTGTGCGCCGGTGCGTTGTCCTGGTGAAAAATAACTTTTTTCTTCGCCAAATGCGGCCGTTTTTGCTTCAAATCGGCTTAGAATCGATCCAGCAGCTCTGCGTAATATTTGTCGTTTGTTGTCGATTGTGAGCAAACGCGGCACCCATCTTGCGGAAATCGAAATCACTGAGCCATGTGATAAGCCTATGGCCGCTTCAAGCTCGCGCACTTCGTCCATTATCCAACCATGGATTTTGTCGACCATTTCTGGTGTGGTGACCTCAATTGGGCGACCAGAAAGATCGGCGTCACTTGTGCTTGAACGACCGCACCGAAATTGAGTAAACTAGTGGTGAATGGTTCCAATTGATGGTGAATTTGTGAAGCTTTTGTTTTGTTTGCGTGATAGTTTTTTGTCGCAAAATATAGTGTTTAATGAGCACTCGAAATTCACTTTTTTCCATTTTAACGAAAATGCTAGTAGGCGTCTATATAAAATGGCTGCCACAACAAAACTATTTGACAGATCTGTCTGAAAATTTAGGTGCGTTCTTTTCAAAGATGATTCTTGACAAAAAAAAAAAATAAAAATTAAATTTAAGGTGACGACACACTTTGTGTTAATTTTCAGGGACTTATTGACCCACCCTCGTATGTATGTACCTACTTACTTATCGTCTCTCGTAAGGCATATATTGCAACGTCTGTGTGCCATTGAGTTTGAAGTTCTCTAACTTTCAGCTTTCTCTATCTCCTGCCCTATGATCTTGATAGCTTCTCGACCATTCTGCGTTAATATGAATTATGGCTACCCACTGGTCTGCCGGATTTGGGTAACTTGCGCGGCATATTTTACAACAGAATTTTCTTCGCGTCGTAGTCCCAGCTCTGCCGGAAAATCTTTAAGATAATGCAAAGTCATGTAGACAAGCTCTTGATCTTATGTAAAAAGTGAAGGAAACCGAATGAAAAGGACAAGAGATTTCCTCCAAGATAGCTGTTTTTGTTCTCATTGGTGTCTTTAAAAAAAAAGAAACCTCAAATTTAGGATGATGAACATCCACTGACTATACATGTGCTTCATGTTTTTTTTTTCCATACGATTTTTGTAATTGATTTACTTAGTAAATACTAAAAGTTTTGATTGATTTGACTTATGGTAAGCTGACCATCTTCAAAATATAGTTGATCTAATTATGTGTTCTCTAGTTTTTTTGGCAATTTTTCTGAAACAGTTGATCTTATAGAAAAAAAAAGTAATACTAATAATAAAGGGCACAACCTTTCTTATAAGAAAGTTGCTTTCATTTTCTATTATGTTTTTAAAACACGTATTTTAATTTGCCTAATTGCTAAGCTCAATTATTTCTAAGACAATTGCGAAAGACTGAAAAAAAACTTCTTGGTCCACCATTTTTTCAAGGTGTCAGATGTTGTGCAGATTTTTAATATGTTGTTTAGGAAGGTGATTACAATGATCGACAGACAAAAGAGTTATTAATTTTGTCGCCGAGTCAGTATAAAGCAAATCTATGTATTGCGCCTGGACTAATAATCAACTTAGTAAGTTTCTTTATTTGATATTGATTATTCCCAATTAAGAAGTTGAAAAGGTATAGCTATTACGCCGAAAATATACAATCTTATTCCCATAGTCGAAGTGATACATTGTCAGCGCACTTTTGTATCATATATACATAGACGAAGTCCTATCACTTCTATGTATATTCCCGTAGTCGCTCAAGGCTGATGTACTATTTAACCCTGCAGAAGTCGTGTCAATGGAAATGAAATATGTCACTTGTATCGACTCTGAGAATACAATTTGTTTTAGGCCGTTCGCACACGGAGCTGCACAAAAGAGAGATACCTGACATTGAGTCACCAGTTTGTAGCTTGTGTATCACTCTAATGTATTTCAATAGCAGTCCACACACAGACCTACATCTTATTGACCGGTTTACGAGGCGTTTGTCTTCTTCTTCTTTTCCTTACGGTGTAGTTATGATCCGGAGTAGAAGGATCCCTCCCACTTTACTGCATCCCTACTGGTCCGCCTGTGGGGTTTGCCGGTTTGACCTCAGGAAGTACCGGCAGACTTCCCGGTTTCGGATCACTTCGTCACTGAGGCCAATCAAATGTAGAGGTCGAATTACCGCATCAGTTAACGAGTGAGTGAAATCCATACGCTATCGAGTGATCGAGTAACTTTATGGGGATGATCACATAAGAATGGTCACGTATCGAGTTCACTTTGAAAATTGTACTAGTAAGATTCTACTACATTGAATTGAGATGGCTCACAAATGTTAAAAGTATTTATTTTTGTGTGAGGAAAAGTTTTTTATTATCGTCTTCGTCTTCAAAATTTACTTTATTTTTCATCTTCTGATTCAGAGGATGATCGCTATGAGTGTATTGAGCGAAGTCGTTTTTACAAGACTCTTTCTGAAAATATCTTTCACAACATATACTTTTGAAATCTCCTTTTGCACATTATTTGGACGCGACCTGAAATAAATTATAAATACCAATAAACAAAGATATTCTTACATATTTTCTCCCAAATTCACCTCAACTCGTCAGCAGAAACCATATCGAATAAATAAATACACGATCACTGATGACAGAATGCCAAATTTTAATACTCGATACTCGATCGCTTAAGTGGTCATGCCACTCAACATTCAACATTTATCAGTCACGTGTTGCTCCATAACTGATGCGGTAATTCGACCCCTGGTGTTTTCGCATTTGTGTGATCCAGTTGTCTTTTTTTCGCGATTGTGTAAGAGCGTTGATTGCTATTGCTTTTTTGATAGTGGAGTTTTCCCGACACTTCATCCACCCTACGTTTACGCGTTGTCTTAGCGCCACCCATAAGACATCTCTTGGTTGTCTATCAATGGCTTTTTCAAAATCAACCAACACCATATACAAGTCCTTTATGGAATCACGATGTTTTCCCATTATTATTTGGATTGCATCTGTTGTTGATTTACCCGAGACAAACCCTGCACTGGTCATCAGATAGCCGTATTATTTTCCACAGTCGGCCATCTAATACCCGCTCAACGATCTTCATTGTGTGTGACATCAGCTTGACAGAACGGTAGTTATCGCAGTTTCGCGTATCGCCTTTTCCTTTGTGCAAAGGAAGAATATAACTTTCCCTCCACTGATTAGGCATGATCATGAGCCATCTAGACCCGATGTCTGCCATCGTTTTCCAGAACTCAGAGGGTATTTATTTTTTACGAGGCGTTTGTAACAAATTGAATATAAACTGAGCATGTTGGTCGTCGAGGTGTTTCAGTTCTCTGCTTTTACTCACACAGCCACAGTTTGTGTATACGAGCATCGATGGCGATGGTTCTGTGCATGCAAAATAGAAACCGAAGTTATAATTGTGTAGCACCGTGTGCGGATACACATCACTGGTCAATTCCTGACTTTAATCATTTATTGGTATCGTCATTTTTTGTGTAGCTCCGTGTGCGATCGGTCTTAATGTCACCTCACTTTCCGGGTGACACGACTATGTATATTACATAAGGGTGGGAGTGAGTGCTTTTGAAGATTTTCAGATCGAAGTCGTGTTCAATAAATTATTAATAAAATAATGAATAGTCTTAACAACTGCTACCACTTTTTTCGGCTATACCAGCTCTGCAGCCCATTTTGGATCTTAAATTTCTTCCATCCCATCATAGTCGCTTTTGAACTACATACCTGTTAGTCTATCGGGAAGACCTATCCTAAGCAAGGCAAGTCAAATAAACTCTCTGTTAACACAGTCGAAGGCCTCTCCAAACATTGATGATAAGCATTGTTCAATGATGATACACAAGGCGTTGTGCTTGTTCAGCAACGAGGGTATCCTCTATCAACTTATAATACTTAGTTCATATTTCCCCTTGTGGGTCATAAGGCCTCCACGACGCCTACGCACCATGCCATTTGGTTTCTGGAAATATCTCGCAGCCCTGCCTAACTTCGTCCTAGCTGTCGTGACTCCTCTTCGACTGTTCTGCGCCATGTATGTGAAGGTCGACTCGCTCTTCTTCCGTCCTGGGTAGCGGTTCTATTACATCGCTTGGCAATAAATGAAGGTGTCGCCTTTTCAAAATGATCTATCCACTGCCACCTCCGTTCTTGAATTGTGATGTCTATGGTATCCTGACCCGCAGAAAATCCGCAAGATGTTTCGTAGACACCGTTACAGGAACATTTGCAGTTCTCTTGTGATAGTGGCATACGTTTTGCAGGTGCTGCATCCATATATCAGCACGGATTCAACATTGAATCGGAACAGCCGTAGCTTGGTCTTTCAGCTAATAGCGTTGCTTCTACATATTTTGGACAACATATCAACTGCAGATTTGCCTTCTTTATTCGGTTTGCTATGTCTTATTTTGTCCCGCCTCCGGTCGAGATGATACTTCCAAGGTATTGGAAACACTCTGCCCTCTCTACCGGTTGTTCTACAATGCTAGTTCCAAGGCTGATAATTTTATTTTTGGCGGTGTTAACCTTCAGCTCGACGACATTTGCTTCCCTTTCTACGTCAGCTGTCATTTGGTGGCGGTCTATTATTCTATGCGATAGTAGACAAACGTCATCAGCGTAGTCGAGATATTTGAGTTTAGATGAAGAATCCATCGAATTCCTCCAGTTCTCGATGTTAGAGCAACGCGTAGCACATCACTTACCATCGGTGAAAGGGTACATCCTTGTCGCACTTCGGATTTCAAATTCCTCTGACAGCCTTCCTCTATGCAAAACGTGACATTTTGATCCATCGTACGTTGCCTTAATAATAGCTATAAGTTTGTCTGGTAGGCCTCTCCTGCGCAAGCCAAATAAACTCTGTGTTAATCCGTCGAATGTCTTTTCAAAATCGATAAACAGCAGGTGAAACGGTGATTGATATTCAACGCACTGCTCGATGATGATACATAGGGTGTTCATGTGGCCGAGAGTGTTCTCAAGGTGGTATTTTATTCGCTCAAGTATAAGCTTTGCTATTATTTTCGCAACTGCAAGCAGCACACAAATCTCTCTCCAGTTCTTGTACTTCATGAGATTTTCATTTTTAGGAAGCTTGACGATTATTACCTTTTTCCACTCTTCGGGAAAAGATTTAGTTTCCCAGGCCTTCTCTATCAGTGAGTGCAGGAGGTCAGCAGATGTTACTGACACTGTTTTCAATAGCTCCGCAGAAATGCCACCAAGTCCCACCGCTTTGTTGTTCTTGACAGTTTTAATCGCGGCAGTGCAGATACCGGCAATTGTTGCTTCGGATAGATCATTCTGACTTGGTTGCATATCGCTGGCGAATACTCGTTTCAGAACCGAAATGAAAATCTCCGTCTTTTTCTTGAGTTGGTCCTCATCCAAAGTGAGCAGAGAGCCGTCTAAGGCTTTGACCGGGTATTGTCTAGAGCTACGACCACTTGTTAGCTCTTTGGTGATTCTTTAGACGGTCCTGCTATCGCACCTATTTACTGCTTCTGCGGTGAATGCGTTCATGTAATTATCTTTCGCTCCAGAGATGGAAACATTTTTCACATCATTCCAATGTTCTTGAATGGTTAGTGGCGTTAGATTGCTAGTTGCTTCCACTCCTTACGAGCGATGTTCCCCTAATTGTTGATTCACTGAGGGGTTCTTTAGCAGGTTGATTTTGTACCTGGGCATCCTATGGAGTCTTCTAAATGATGCAATACGTAATTTGAGAGTGGTTATCATAAAGTGTTGGTCAAGGGTCATCTCCTCCCCGTCATCATTTCCCGTCTGATTCGGATGTCCATGAGACAGCTTCTAAAACGGCGACTTATCGCAAATTGAACGATCAGGTTTTCCATGTGCCCGTCAGGTGAAATCCAGCTGACTTTGTTGCAGGAATTGTTTTCAAACATGGTGCCTCCTACGACAAGGCGATTGCCATCGGAAAAGTCAACAAATCGTTCGCCATTGTCATTCCACTCTCCGACGCCTTGTGTGTCCATCACATGTCTAAGATCTTGGTTGTGGATGCCTAACTGGCCATTTAGGTCTCCCATCACGATAATAACGTCTCTGTTCGATACTACGTCGTTGGCGGCGCTCAGCTGGTTTTAGAAGTTGTCTTTTTCGTCCTTAGTCGCAAGATTCATTGCGGCATAACACTGTATTATCGTGACGTTTCTTACGAGTACTCTAGTCCGGAATTTGTTTGAAACAATCATTTCACCATGGTGCTGCCAAGACAGTAGATTTCCGAAAGCCCACTCCATATTCGTGCCCGTGGTTGCCTTCGAGGGACTTTCCGGAGTAGAGTAGGACAGTGCTACTGCATTTGTCGGCACCTAACCACCTTATCTTACTTACTCCCAAAAGTCAAAGTTTATATCGAATAAATTCTCGTTTCAGTTGGCGGTATCTGAAATTGTGTTGGTAGTCTTCTCCAGACGGAACACTATCTGGGTCGAGAAGGGTGCAAAGATACCAGGAACCAATCTTTGTCCGTGTGCAATAGCTAAGAGTCATCATCGTTGAATTAGTCCGTATCCGAGGCGTGGTGTCGGTTTCGTTAGCAATAGAATTTCGATAACGCAGAATGCTATCCCACGTTACCTAGACTAGAGAACGCTAGCCCGTTAGCACTGGCAATTTTGGCCTACTTGTACAAGGGTTTGCACATGTAGGTTTCAGGGACCACCACGGGGAGGTATAGTAAGCACGGCATCATGAACGATCGCATGCAATGCGGGTCTCCTCCTCTTCTAGGGGTTTCTTAACTCGACCCAAAAGTGTTGTTGCTAATACTTTTGCAACTGCAAATCCTTCTCCAGACTTTGTACACTTCTCCAGACTTTGTACACCCTCCTTAGCGAATGGAACGTTTGTTCTCTTTTTTCCAATCTTCATAGAAATTATTGGCTTCTGCGGCGGTATGGACTCAGAGAAAGTGTGCTTGTTGCGGTTTCCGGCGGCACTAAAACTTAAAAGCAAACATTTTGATTCTATTGTCTATTTAAAGGGGTTAAAGTGTGGATGACAAAGAAACAGGATTTTAATATCGACCCTTATATGGCGGGCAATTGCTACTGCAATATGCTCGAAAAAATTAATTGTTGCCATTGTTTAGTCAAATCTCCTGCATTGCTAGCGTGTATGTATCTGCGCCTTATTCCTTTGATCTTTCACCTATGTTCTAACTTTATACGGACAGTACTTACTTCGTGCAGAAATAAATGAGTTTTTTGTGCATGGGGGAAGTTTATCAATATTTTCATCCCGTAATGCACTTTCACATATCTTCTTTTCAAAAATTAAGTAAAAATAATAAATCTGTTTCATTACAACAGCTCTTGCGGTGATTGGGCTAGAAGCTCTATGTTTATGACCTTTGACATGGAATAGAAGCCGATTTTGCGTGCTTCTTTTGGATCTCTGTGCAACACTATGAAAATTGGCAATCGAACCACAGAAATTTGTATTTGTTTACGCATTCAAAATATGTTAAATTCAATTCTTTGTAAAGAAAAAAAGAAGTCTATATGTAAAATTTAATTGAAAAGTCGCTTATTACAAAGCAGCATGTAATTTACTTTTATATATATATTTTTTTTTATTATTTTAATAAATTTTACTATACCTACACACCTCTTAATATTTGTTAGTTAAATTTTATTGGTTATGAAAGGTGTGATGCAAAATGTTAATGTTAAATGTCAAAGGTTATCGGATGTAATGGTTCCGGGTTCAAGTCCTCTGCCTTTAAGTTAATATTAAGAAATAGTGCTAAAAATAGTATAAGGCCCTGGCTCGTGAACCACGATCTCTTTCACTCTTTCTCTCTCTCTCTACCTGTGGTGAATTTGGTTCAATATTCTTTGGGAGCAATATTTTTTTCAAACCTGTTCAGTAGCTCGAGTAGTAAGAAGTATTTGGGGTCAGATGGGATTTCCACTTGTATTCAAACCTCTGCGTAAGCTCTTCCATTTATCGTATTTCACGGGCATTTTTTCTGATATATAGCCGTACAGGCCATTTCGAAAATTACGATAAAATCTCTATGGTCATGGAGAGTATTGTTAACCAACAGCCGTGGCTCCGACTTCTAGCCTAGAGAAAATAAAAAATCTTATGTCTAGCCCTCTAGCCCCGGCAACTCAGATCTAGGCAAAGTTTCAAATAAAATCTGAACTTTTCGCCTGTGTTGCTCGTCTAAATTTTCGTATTACATTTTTATTTCTTCATGTCATATAAATTATCAGTTCTAAATTCTGATTTGTCAAGGAACCTTGTGACGTCATGTGTGGTGAAAATTGGCAAAATAGGAGAAGAACTCTATTTAAATTTAAGAGCTAGCCCGCAAATTGTTTATTTAGTCCACTTTGTTATTGCTGTATCTAATCTGAGCCCTGCCACCAGCTCATGAGTCATCATGAGAAAAACCACCTTCTTAATGATCGCTAAGTTGGTTTCCGGCAACAGATTTCCACAGGGGACTTAATGACTTACTTGCCCGAAAAATGGAACCCTAATCATGGTGAATGCAGAGTTGTTGCCCTTGTTATCTTCAAAGCTTTCGATAGAATGTGGCAAGGTTGAAGTTAATGGTGTCGGTGACATTTTCGTGAAGTAGATTTTGATTTTTTTTTTTTTTTTTAAGTGGTTATCAGGTTGTAAAGGGTGTCCCAAAATTTACGCAAGATTTGAATTTTGAGCCATTTGTGCGGTAAAGTGTTGTCAACGAAAAAAAAGACAGCGTGACAGCTGGCAGTTCAGGGTTATTAAAAATGGAGTGCTACACGAAAGAACAACGCGGTTTCATTGTTGAGCAATATTTTAAAAATAATGAAGGTTTGACAGCTGCAGTTCGCAATTTTCGAACAAAATATGGCCTCAATAGTGATTTAAATTCATCAACTGTGAAGAGATTAATTAAAAAATTCAGGGAGACTGGATCAATTAGTGATCTTAGAACCTCTGGCCGTCCTTCAACACAAAACTTCGAAGCAGTTCGTGAGAGTGTTATTAAGTCCAGGAATATCAATTCGGCACCGTGGTCAAGAATTGGACATTTCGAGAAGCTCTCTACGAGTACAGCGTATTCTCACCAGCATTTTCATGCATACAAAGTGAAATTGACTCAAGAACTGAAGCCTACTGACCACGCACAGCGAAGAGAGTTCGTTGAATGAATTATGGAACAACAACAAGTGGATGCTGATTTTTCAAACAAAATCATCTTCAGCGATGAGACTCATTTTCATCAGAAAATCCACGAGTGATTGTTGAAAACAATGCATCCACAACGTGTCACTGTTCGGTGCGTATTTTGGGTTGGAGACATCATCAGACCATTCTTCTCTGAAAATGCGGCTGGTCAGGCAATAACAGTTAATGGTGCTCGCTAACGCGACATGATAATCATATCATTCAAGATATGGATGTGGACGATATGTGGTTTCAATAAAATGGTGATACTATGCAGCCCGAGAAACAATCCAACTACTGCCAACAAGCCCACGACCATCCACGCCTTGAAGGAGCAAATTGAGCGGTGTTTAAACGAAATTCAGCCACGTTTATGCAAAACGGTCATGGGAAATTTAGAAAAAAGAGTGCGTATGTGCCAGCAAAGCCGTGGAGGCCATTTACCCGATATGATATTCCATACATAACCCTATACTGCTGTATACTTTATGAATCAATAAAACGTTTACAATTTTTAATTAAAAACCTGTGATAGAAAACACACAAAATTACTTGCGTGAATTTTGAGACACCCTTTATTATCATAGGTGAATCTAATTCTGTACTCTGCTCGCCAAAGCCGGTGTTCTTCAGGGCTCAGTTCTCTCTTTGTCCCTTGTTTCTAATTTACATCAATGACCTACTTTCTGTTACTCGTAATCCGATTTATTTCTTCGCGGACGACATCACTTTTGACTTCGCCTATTCGCTAATGGAATCTTGACAAGGCCCCAAATCGTTCAGTTACAGTGGCAGCGAATGTCTACCAAACTCAGTGCTGTCTCTTGCATATGAAGCGGTATACCAACGTTATAAAAGTCAGAATGGGTGGAGTTGATGTTTAGGAATCTTATGGTTTATCAATGCTTGATATGTATGTTACCCCAGATGGAATCAGCAGATTACTGATGCATCAAAAGGTAGTGCTAGATATTATACCTTGGATTCCTCAAAAATGTAAACGTTTTTTTCACTCCAGCAGACTTGGCTATGATCTATAAAGCTTATGTTCGTCCGAAACTTGAATATAATTCACATGTTTGGGCGAGGGCTCTAATCGCATGCTTGAATTTACTTGATCGAGTTCAGCGCGAAGCTCTCAAATTGATCAGTGATCAGCCTATATGCATTCAAATTCCATAGCTCGAACATCGACGCGCTCCTGTATTGGTATTTCCAACACAAATGTACTGAAGTGCACACGAATATATTTTAAAGTCTGCTTTCACGCGCACCTATCAGCGTAGGAGGTCTTTTTTTGGCCATTCAACACGCATTTGGTTCAGTATTTCCAGAAACCTATTATTTGCAAATATTTCAAATTAACGCGCATCTTTACCTTGCTCTCTCCTTATCTGTCCACCCTTTAACTTTTCCCTATACCTTGTCCTTTCACTCCACTACTGGATTTTGCAAACTTCAAAGAACACAGCTCTAATTACTAAGTAGTCAGAGTAATTACTCATCGATTCATTATTATTATTATTATACTTTATAAATAATTCATTCGATGAGTTATTCCCCGATGAGTAATCACTATTATTTACTTACATCCAACATCGCTTGGTCCTTGGTTCTCCTTTTCGCCTTGAGCTTGGGGCTGCAATTCGAAACCCTTTTACTGGAGTATTGTTGTCCATGCCCTCGATATGGCCGTACTAGTGTTTTAAGTTTTTTGGTAAATCGGATAAATTTCTAGGATGTTACTTCTCTTTGATTGGTTATTCTCATTCTCGCACACAAGACCAAATATTCGATGAAGAATTTTTTGTGTTTGCTTGGCAATTGGCACAGTTTACAGGTCTAGCAGGTTGATTAATCTTCAGAGCACGCATTATGTGACTTCGTTAGATACCTACCGGGATATGATTTTTGAAGTTTATGTGCGGGTTAGTGTGGTGCAAAACGGCTGATACTCTGAAAACTGTAGCTACTCCAATCGTTATAGAGCATCCAGCGTTAAGTCACCTGGGCGAGTAGCGGCTTCTTTTCGTTGGGCAAATGATCTCTGAATGAGAAAACAATGGTCAAAATATTTTATTTTTAACTAACCCCTAAAAAATCACCTATAAAGACGAAGGTTATATCCTAACCTAAGTTCATAAATGTCTAATGTTTGCGGTTTATATATATTAATAATTTTTTTTATAAACTTCTCGCGTGATAGGAGAGCCTATACCGCTGTACTGGCTCATCTGCCAAGCTCCGAATGGTAATAACTACTACTTTACCGACCAGTGTGCCAGATTCGCCTTTCAATTATGACCTTACTGCCTGCTATAGTATAATTAAGATTACTTCCCCTGGATGAATTTTGGCCATCTCGTAAGACAGGCATGTCTTTCCTTGGGGCTATTTCTGACCCCTACCATGTTCCGATACCGCAAACTTCTACAAGAAAACAAAGTTGATTTGCACAATGTATACTAAATATGGCTCTACTGCAAGCAAAGGTCAAAATAAAATTAGTTTTGCTTGTATATAGAGATCTTTGAACAGTATTGAGAAATATTTTTTTTCGAACTAAAAATTTAATATTTGTTAAAAATGGGTGTACATGAATTTATGTATAACGGCAACATATTTGATTTTGATATCCCAATTAATTTTCGAAATAATGCATTTCTTATAGAAGAAAGTCATGGACTTCCCAATCAAGTCTTCTAACTAACAATAATTTTTTATCAAAATTGGTTCAATAGTTCAGAAGTTGTATAAGAAAACGACCGAAAGAATGCCCTGTCTGCTTTTCGTATGAAATAATGGCGCGTTCGTTTTGAAAATTTTTTTTTCAGCTCAATCAGATTCCCTGGGATTCCCCTATCTAGGAGGTACTGCTCAAGAGATCATAAAATACATCCTTGATTATGTTTTAGAGCAGTCGTCAGTTGCACATGATCATCTGTTGATCGCAGCTAATTTCCCGGGGTGGCTGGATCGCAGTAATATCCTGAGTTCATAAATACAGTATGACTGCAGTGAAACCAAATAGGTAATGTGAACTTAGGCAAGTAAATGTTGGTACTTCCGGGAAGATGGTTAATGGAACCTACTTTTTCTCATCATTGGTAAAATCTAACATAGCTTTCATTCACTTAATTTTCACTTTTTTGTCTTTGTTATAAGACAGCCACTTTTTTGTATTTTTTAGTAAAGATATTAACCTGTTTACTTTTCCGTGAGAGAAAATTCCCCTACCTATGATTTGCCATCTAGAGGACAATTTATCAGTAACTACACAGCTCTTCTACTTTCTGCGGAGAGCGTGTGTAGATGTCTCAGCTGTATGACCTTGCATGCGAGTCCAGGCCCAATGAAACACGGATAATGCTTTATAATGCAAGAACACAGTTTTTGAGCAGTTTACAGGCCAACAAAAATTGGTTATCATAGCGCAGAAAATTCAATCTCTCCGTAACAGTAGAGCTTTCGTCCATTTAAAAAAAATACGGTCCAGAAAAAGCGGGCACCAAACTGTAACCCGTGGTGGATGCAATGGCCTCTCAATGATCACATTTGGATTCTCAGAACACCAAATTCTGCGATTTGGTTTGTTTACGTAACCTTTTCTGCCGCGGCAGTTCGCTCTTTGCATGTATGGATGGACAAAGTCGAAAGTCATCTAATTTTTCAATGCGCCAGTAAATTGACGTATCAGCAAAAATAAAATGTTGATATATTCGAAGTAAGACTAAATATAAATAATAAAAATATTTATTTTGGCGCGAGCAGTTTATACAGAACCTGGCCTAGAGACTTGTAGCCATTCGTGCTGTGCGTGTTATATTTTTTTCCACACGAATAGAAAAGATACCCTAATCCTAACTGTTTTACTCTCGAATGTTAGTTCAGACGTTCGCAAGAGGTGAGACCGTGAAATCAAATTTCTTGGTTTTTCTGGAACTCAAACCTGAGTCTTCTGCTTAGTGGTTACGCACCACTGAGCTGCGGCGTGTTAGTTACCTTAATGAAACTGGTGAGCTAAATTCGATTTCTGTGGTAGGCATCGGTCCAGCTTTGGTATCGGGTTTTTGTTAACTGCATGGGCATGCAGATAGTTTGGTTAAGAATTTTCGAAACAAATCTAGACAATTTTTATCGGGAATACGATATTATCGGCGCGGCTATATTGTCGAATGACTCCGCCAAGCCCACACTGAAAGTGGGCAATGTGCAGCTTGGTTGCTAGAGAATGGAGGCTAAGTTTTATAGTACCGCCGTCTCTAACAACATAGGAAAGAACTCCTATTGTCATTTATACACGAATTCCCTATCATGAAGACACCATGCTACCCGTGACCTGCTAGTCTCTTTTTTGATTGAACAAAAAGGAACCTCGATGTTAGCTTTCTAACCGCTACACACTAAACTTTGGATAAGTAACTTGAATTGCGACCTCGATTTTAGCCTCGACTTTGCTTAGATTTTAAAATATTAAGGTCACCTGAGTGTGAAAGCACTATCGGTACTGCCTAAGTTATATAAATGGGTCACGGAGATACTGCCGACCCCCTTAGATTACACTATTAATGTGTGACATACCCGTACCGTGGTATGTGACATACCAAATCGTATGTCGAATGTCTCTGGGGCCCTACCTGGGGCCGAATTACCGCAATCGATAACGAGTGAGTGAATAGGACTCGTGATCGAATGATCGATTAACCTCATTGGGATGATGGCACTAGAAAACTCACGTGTCGAATGAAAATAAAATTGTACTAGAGAATTTCTACTACAACTCACAAAGTGACGTTTGTGCGGTTTATATAAAAGAGAGAAAAACATTATTTGCAGTGAAATTAAAGTTTTGATTTTGAATCAGAAACCATAATACTAATAAAATGTCAATCTTCGTATATGTCTAATAAATCAAACGATTTCTGTATTTAGTTTCTACTGATTCATAGGTTCTTCAGGCTTGAGTGTCAAGTTTTATTGTTATAACTTCTGATATTAGAATAAGAGTTGATTTTAATTTATACAAGCATAAAGTAGAGTAGACTAGTGCTCGAATTGTAAATGTAGCAAGTCTGTCGTTCATACTGTCTTGCTTTTAATTATTTGTTCACAATGTTAATATAAATACATCTCTCATCTTTCTTCTTTGCATTCTACTTGCAGCCGCTGAGTGCACCCGATCCTAATAATCACCATTCGTCTAAGCCAGAGCCATCAGAGGTCCAATAGTTCAAAAACGCCAATTATATTACTAATTAAAGCAAACAAAAGTGAACCGTAGCTGTTGTAAGTCATCAGAAATACTGCAGAGCCGTAACATGGAAAAATAACAAAAAAAATTTAATTTTTAATTATAACTATTATTATTATTATTATTTTTTTTTTTTTTTAAACAAAGCAATTATTACTTCTCTATTTCCAAAAAAAAAAAACGCTTTCCTCCTCTCTCTCCACAAACACACACACACTGCAATACTGGACTATAATTTCGCGTTTTCATATTCTATTATCTATTTTTTTTTTTTTTTTTCGTTTTCAAAGTGCTGTTCAATTATACTAGTTAAGAAAATGTTATTAAAAAAAATTATGTAATATGGAAGAAAAGAAAAAAAAAAAAAAAAAAAAAATAGGAAAATTTAGACGAACATTTTACACAAACTTTTCAAAAGGATTAAATTTGAGTTCGACCTTAAAAAAAAAGAATAATAATCGAGAAAAAAACCCATTAGCCTAACTAAATATAAATAATAATATATTTTTACTTTTCCCGTTACTACGACTACAACAACAACAGAATACCGAAACACCACCATCATTAACAACAACAACACGATAAAAATTGATGATACATGATTGAGATATGTAAAGCCCCGAGAGACGTTCTGCCTCGCTCAGGCAAGGATCTAAAACCATTTATAATTTTTTTTTTCTTTTATTCTTTTTTTTAAGAATTCGTAGATACATGTAATTTTAAGTTCTTTAGTAGACAACAATATTAAATAATAAAAACAGAAAACATAATAAAAAAAAAAACTATTTGAGATGCAAGTAAAAAAAATCCTTTATATAAATACTAACGAAAAACCAAGTATATATAAATAAAAAAAAAACAAAGAAGTAAAATAGTTTTGCTTTTAGATGAAAATTATGAAAGGAATCACCACATCCAGATTTATTTATTCATTGAAAATAACAAAAGCAATAAAATACTAATCATCAGAGGTGTTCGCTTGATTGAGAGAAGGAATTGTTAACGGGTTAGAAATCTGAGGACCAGAGAGGATGGATGCGATTGATTAGATTTTTTTTTGTATTTTTGTTTACCTCTTTTAAAAATACAAATTAGTCCCCTTCAGCAAGTGAACAGCTTTGTGAGTGCCTTCTCTATTTTTAGGTGCCTTCCCGATGAGTATTTTTTCGAGATCTTTTATTAAATCATTTTTGGCATTTGTCTTAATATCTAAACAATTGTGAAGAAAAAGAGGACCATCATCGTTTTTCACCTTCATTAACTATCGTCGTTGATGGTATTTTTCAGTGAAGTTGTCACCTCTATCTCACGGGGGTCGATTGATAAGAGAACAACAATTTATACAGTTGAAATGTATTGACTTAATTTTTTTGAGAAATTGATTTATACAGGTTTTTCGCTTGGGGTTGTGCGACCACATAAATCAGCAAGGGCTCAACCCTGTCAGTAACATATATAACTCTACCCAAAATTTGACTCTAACGATTTAACAGCCAATAAAAGTTTCTGTGAACTAACGCAACTAAGTGAATAATAAAGGTCCAACCGTCGTGTCGCATCGAAAATTTTATGACAGTGGCGTATAGGCCTTCCCATAGTCATATGTGAGTCTGTCAGTGAGGTTTCATCATTCCATTGTCACTTGCTCTTTTGTCCGTGATGAATGCAAATTTGTACATGGTTATCCGAAATATGTGAATACATTTGGTTCACAGTAGATGTAATTTTACAGGGAGGAAAAGCTTTTTACCCACGACATCGACAGTGATCATGCCTCTATTTTCCTACGAATCACTCGTTATATAGATAGCCCAATAAAACACTACTGCCTACAGTATTTATTTTTAAAGATACAAATACAAGCGCTTTCAAGAGAATACGTACTAGAATAATTCCTTGCTTTTTCAAAATGGCCAATGTTGGCGTCAAATATTCCTTTCTGGTGAGCCATTTCCTTAGATTCAGAAATAAGTGGAATTTGTTGAGGCTTCAATTCAATCGTCTCAATGTTATAAGAATGCAGTATAATATTCACCGATGAAGGGTTTTGTTATACTTTGTCAATGCATGCCGGCGGTCATCAGGTGTATTTTCATTGTTTCGAACTCAAATCGCATCATCTGTTATAAATTAGGTCAGACATTTTTTTGAATTGCGCTTGAAAAGTTAAGAAAATGTACGTCTAAGACTTGTTGTCACACTGCAAAAAAGAAAAAAAAAACTAAAATGAATATATACCCCTATTTCCTAAGTCGTCTAACGGAATACATAATTGTCACTCCGAGCATCTCAGAGAATATGAAATTTGTCCTTTCACTGGATTCTACCGTCGATATGACTGAGAGAGTAGGAGTAACACCTGTAGCTTCACGCCACAACCTCGGACTGTATTGTTTTGGTGCTTACGGATTTGCATTCATTTAACTTCGGGCGTGTTTTATTGGGACATCTCTGGTTGCGATTTAAAGGAAATAGAACAACTTACTAGCAATTACTCTAGCTGACAAAAAAAAAATTAGTAATTGAAATCATCACATCTATGATCATTTTCTGGTCAAATGTGATTATGAGAATACCGAGACGTCGCTGAACTATCATGTAACTTGGAATTACGAATATATCACTGTCAATTTGTTAGACATGTTGTGTCTACGGGAATAGGATGGTTCTGCAAAAATATAGAATATATGGTTTGTCAATCAATAGTTTCTGAATTTTTGAAGTCGTTATTTTATTTAGGGGTCTACTACGAGTTCATTGTCCAAAATGTAAAAGGTGTGCAACTTTTTCTCAATATGCCTCGCATAAATTCATTTGAAAGTAAAGACCTTTTTTAAACTTTATTCTTGTGTGTATTCTCATAATGGGTCAAGGTTTCAATTGAATGGACACGAGTGGCACCGCTATGAGAATAAGACAATGTTTTTTACATAGTACAGTGCGAGCTTAATAAAGAGTTAGAAGTCGACGTCTCAATATTCTGTAGATCCCTCTCGACACTTTGTCGCCACCCAATACATGTGCCCTCCTCGTGTTCGCCAACTATGCGAATTTTTCAGTTTCACTATATTCGGATATTTGCTTTTTGTCTTTCTTCGGCCAAACCACATCTTAGCTTAACTCCGATACAAGTTGTGGTTCGTGAGTCACCTACAGTATTTAAGTTTTCGTTGGAAATATTGAGTGAATTCAGTAAATTTGGTGAATCACAAATAAGTGTAAGAGCTTTTTTATCTGCATTTACTAATCTCTTTGATATCGCGGATTACCCCGACATCTTCAACACCGACTTACATTGTTTAACGTTATATCGAATTGGACAAGTTCGCGTTACGACAGTATCTGGTAAAACAGAAAATAGTAGAGGTCATAGAGACACCGGTGATGATGATGAAATGTTGCGTTAACTTCCCGCTTATATTGGATGCTGCAGGCAGCATCTTTGGAGAGCTCACTGGTGAGTATATTGTTTCCAAATTATGTTTGAGCAGTTAGTGAGAGCCTAGGAGGAACTGAGAAGCATCGTCAGAAATCGTGTTGAGCCCACAAGCAAATGCAGGATCTACGATTTTTGTGAATGATAGGTGCAACTTATCTACGTGGTGGATTAGTGGTTCGATTTTTTGTTAACTATTGGAGTAGTTTCTGATTTCTGTTAATACTTTAGAAACTATATATTTGGTGTCTTTGATATTGCAGAAATGTGATATTGAAGTCATTTCCAAGTGTTATCCGAGAGCTCCTTAGACTATTTAGCACTTCTATTTAAACATCAAATAATAATCAAATAGATTGTGACCATTTTTTTAGTTGTAGCTTCGAATTTTGAAGAATAATGTAGCGAATTAAACTTCTACTCAGCCTGTTCTTAGGCCCATCAATGAAATTTAAAGATCATATCTCACCTTCGATATTTTAAAATGTCTCTTTTTAGCTCACTTTATATAAATACCAATTCCTTTCTCAATTCAAAGGATCCTCCTACACAGATTAAACAAAAATCTAAACCTTCTTCCCTTTCCCCTCGTAAATACACCTTTCCATTCCGGATGATAAAGCAAAACTTTTTAAACAACCCCAACAACCAATAAAACATCACTAAAATTTAAGCCATGTTGTTGAATTAAAATTAAGGCTTCCTCTATCCCTCAAGAACATCCTTTCCTACACCGTAACACCACCACCATTAGTTCAGAAGTATAAACAAAAACTGGGCTCGAATTACAGCATACGTGAACGTATTGCTCGTCACGTAATTTATATTGTGCTGTTGGTAGATCTAGCAACAACACAATGCAAATTACGTGACGAGTCATTCGTTCACTGATGCGGTAATTCGACCCCTGAAAACCACGCGATAAGTTAAAAAAGGATATAAATAAAAAAATCTAGTTTCATTTTATTGCGACTTACATTTTATATAAGTATATTTTTACATTTATTATTTTACCGTGTAATATTAGTGAAAATAAAGAAAAAAAATATAAAACTTATATTTTAAGAAAGAAATCTAAGAAATAAGCAGATGGTAATTTGAGAATAAAGAATATATATATATATATAAATAATAAATAAATAAATAAAATTATTAAAAAAAAAGAAAACAATCGTTATAACTTTTAAAGAAGGAAAAAAAAATATAAACAAAAAAAAAACAAATTCTGGTAGGGTAAGAATTATATTATTAATGTAATATTAACAAAAAAAGCATTGAATAAAAAAGCACTATTTCTAAGCTCAAATTTGAAAAAAATCGTACTTGTTTAGTATTTTTTATCAATTTGTTTTTGAAATTAAAGCTGCGGTCAAAACAGCGCTCATACTGTGAACTAGAATGCCACCTGTATGCATTCTATTTCTTCCATTTATAGGGAACGTACTGGTCTTTGATAGATTCGAATGAACTTTCCAAAGTTTCCTGTCCATATAGCTCTAAACAACATACTATGGCTAACAACAATAGATTTGGGCTTACTAAGAACTAAGATATAAAGGGTTATTCAATTGGAGGTTACAATTTAAATCTGGTACTACTATGGTTCTGTTAAAGATAAACCGCAGAATACTAAACACTGGCATTTGTTATTATGGAGTGGTATAAGAGAGAGCAAGATATTCTAATTGTTAAAACCCATCCCCGAAATGAGTAAAATTTAACCAACACGATTCGTGCATTGGGAAATAATAATTATTTTTGACATCAATCAACAATACGGTGCCACCTGTCACACAGCGCGAGAACCAATGCAGTTATTGCAATCAAAGCTTCCCGGCCGTGTCGTCTGTCGTTACCAAAATTGGCCACCAATATCGTGCGATATCACGCCGTTGGATTTTTTATTTGGGGTTATGAAACTCACATGACTCTAGAGCTAAGGGACGAGGTTCGACATGTTAATTATGAGCAGGACCTATGCCGAAAAGTAATGGAAAATTTCATCAAAAGGGCGGAAGTCTGCAAGGCCAACCGTAGCTACCATTTGGCCGATAATATTTTTCATTTTTAATGTCAATGTGTTAACATAATATTGACATACAAATATCAGTAGTTTATCAAAAACCAACGTGTTTTATTTCAAAAAAAAATTTGTTGACAATTTTCCAAAACTTGGTATGCCATGACCTGGCATAGCCGAGAAATAGCCAGTTTTTAAGAACCAGTTAATAAGTAAATTACCTTTATATGCATTTTTTGGCGAAACCTGATAGCATAAATCCACTATAACTTAAATACCGAACTTGATCAAAATCGTTAGAGCCGTTTTCAAGATTTTTTTTTTTTTCAAAATCGATCTTTAGTAAAATAGCGATAATTTTGGGGTTAGAGTGAAAATTCCGATTTCGCCTCGAACTGTGATCCCAGGGACTCCAAATATGAAGTTTGAAGAAAATTCGTGTAGCCGTTTAGGCTGCAGTCGTGCGTACAGACAGACAGACAGAATTGAGAGACCCACTTTGTTGAGTTTCTCTATTATAGTAAAATAATGCCAAGTTTGATCAAAATCTAGAGATTGATAATTTTCAGGAAACCAATACTTGGAAAGACTAATATATTTTATTATTTGACAATTTAAAATCAAGAATACTTTAGCCATTTATTAATTACTCTATAAAGTGCCACCTTTACACTTAAACGAGGCATTCTTACAATTAATTTTTGGATTGTGTCTTGTGGAAGGGGATTTCAATAATCTAGCAATGTGTTTCATATTTAAGTGGGTTTGGGGCGTTGACCTTTTGTGTTTACGAATCCTTTCCCAATTAACCTCAGGCCACATGTCAAAGCATAGTCTTCTAAGCTGAGTTTGTATTCTTCCTTTTTCATCGTTCACTCGATACGTACCAAATCTCCTATTCCATTCAAAGACATTTTTATTGTCTTAATTCATTAAACTTATTGCTAGACAAAAAACGCCTAAAACTAGCTTAACCACCTTAACTATCTTATTCTAACTTACTGGCCCTATGCGGGATCTCCAACTCCATTTGAAGAGAAGCATTCTCAGATCATAACGGTATATGATACCCTTCCATCATCTTCTAACCCAGCCCTATTAAAGTGGGCGTTGTGAACTTGTTGGCTCAAATGCAGTGAAATCTTTCTACTGAGAGGATGTTCTCTCGATTTCTAAAAGATTTTGCTACATAATGCGAATGCAATCAGTAGTGAATTATCCAGACTCCGGTAATCTGTAGGCAAAAGTTCAAGTGAGTATGGCGGTTGGGGAAAACTAACTATCCCAACTCTGGAAGTAATTGGCATAAATTTTCATGCATAATCGCAATTTTTCAGTAATATAACACTGCTGTGATGGTTTCACCCCCTCAACAGTCCACCATACGAATACCATAACATTTTTCGGATAGTGATTATCTCGTATGCTGCCTTGGGGCTTCATCGCACAACTGCCACTGTCCTGATCGTCTACGATTGCCATATAAAATCCATTTTTCATCACACGTAACAATTCGAATTAAAAATGTCTCAATTCTCTTACGACTGACTAGATACTGGTGACCTGCAGTCATCGCAATTTATTGGCTTCAGTTAATACATCGGGTACCCATCTATCAGGTTTTTTGATTCTACCGATTTGCTCAAGATGACTGCTTATGGTTGCTTTGGATACTCAAAATTTATCTGCAAGGCATCGTACAGTAATTCAGTGTCATCCATGCTGGTCATCGGTCTTTCACGGGTTTAATTTTTAATTTTTAGTATCCCTCACTGAATTTGGTAAACCAACGCCTCACCGCCCATTCATTACATAACTAAATGACTGATTAATTTCCCAAGCTGCTTTGTCGCTGCGTTTGTCTTTCAAATTCAAAAAGCGAAAGCACCCTAATATATCTAGTAGTAAGAATTTCTGTAAAAAAAACATGCAAAAAACAAAAGAAATCTGGGGTCGAAATACCGCATCAGTTATCGAGCAACACGTGACTATAAATGTTGATTTGACATGACCGCTTAAGAGATCGAGTATCGAGTATCGAAATTTGGCATTCTCTCATCAGTGATCGTGTATTTATTTATTCGATATAGTTTCTGCTGACGAGCTGAGGTGCATTTGGGAGAACATATGTGAGAATATCTTTGATTATTGTTATTTTTGCGTCTGGTTAAATTTATTATTTGAAATTTATTTCACGTTGAGTCTAAATACAATTAACCCTCTGCAAAAGGAGATTTTGGTAAATATTATGAGCTGGGACAGCAGTTTAGGTGCATCCTCTAAAATTCATCTTCTCCAGTATTTGAGTAATAGGAAAATAAAATATCACACATTTTATTAAAACAAATACCAAAACAAAGTCTAGGTTACCTAAATTTGTGGACTGACCCAACCAGTATAGAGACATATTCAAAACGTTTGCACCAATGACATTTGTACAACAGCTGGGTTTCGTTTCAGACCAAATCAGGGGTGAATTTAATCTGGGAGACTCATTGGGTTGGATATTTCCCTATATGTCTTCTTGACTGCATAAAATCAATTTTAAAGATAATTTTAATTTGCCGGTAAATTTTCATTATTTTTTGACAAATGTCAATCAAAGCGAAGCTAGTTGCGCTTCTAAAGAAGTATGAACTTTTGCTTTCCAACGGCAATATTTCAATATTTTGTTGCCATTGTTCTGCAATTCGTTTGTCATGCCTCTCATCTCGTAATATACATATAATATAGAAACATCTGACAAGCGAAAGATCTCTTTTCGCAATTGTAATCTTAAAAAAAAAACTCATTCTATTCTTTTGTGTTTACATTTTTTATTTCAAATTTAATTTATAATTATTTATTTGTATACCCTTAAATACAGTTAAGACTTAGCTTTTAAAAATACCGATTATTTGCACATTCAGTTTATTATTATTTTGTCATTTTTTACACATGTAATATGTGCTCTATGATATACATAAATATAATTAAAAAAACAAAATAACTGACGAAAAAATCGATATGATTCAATTAGGGGTATCTACAATAATGACTTAGTTTTAATTTTTAAATAAAAAATAATTGGCTTTTTATTCCCAAATGATACTAATAGTAATAACTGTATGTATTTATATATTACTATGTCCCTGTTTCGAAAACCGTATACGTGTTGAGATTTACTTATAACAAATTTTATATATTTTTCTTTTAGTTTTGACAGCTGTCAATGACTAGATTTTTTTTTTAATAAGAAAACTAAAAACCATGGACTTCCATGATTTTTATGAACTCCAGAGCCAAATATAGTTATTAACAAGTAATTTATCACAAACGAAATTAACTGGGACACATTTTGGTGGGGGTTAAACAAATGATTATATAAAATTATTTTAGTTTACGAATTTAAACAAAATCAACATATTTAAGGTGCTAAAACATAACTAAGTTTGTTGCAAAAATCTAAGCTTTTAGAACTTAACTAGAGCATTTCTGTTCCGCATTTACGATAATACTCACTCCTATCCCCGTCGGCATTTTTTGTTTTTTGGCGTTTTAGATTTCGGGCCATACTTCCAACTTTCAGCAGTTGCTAAAGTCGTTTTTTGTCGTCTAGAATTGTATTACATACGAGTATTTGTCGTATTGAAAATGTTATGGAAGTTGATTTAGCAAGCGCACGGCGAATAAAACGAAAATCGTCGAAAAACCAATAATGTCAACGGGAATCGAGGTAAATAATTTATGTCACGTACTACGAAGACTCCGAAAGGAATTTAAGGCATACACGTCCCTATTCCCTACTATGAAAAGTCGAAACAAAATTCTCTCGACGGAACAAATTTCATATTCCCTAAGTCATTCGGATTGAAAATAATTCCTCTTCATTCCTGCCTGCCGACAAGTTTATGATAATTTTGACGTTTTGCAGCTAATTTTGTTCAAGAATATCTGTTCTTGCCGTAGTATTTGCCTTCGTTAATATCGTGAATGATTTAAAAATATTGGGTATTTGCGGGAAGCTGGGCTTTAGAGAAAGCGATATGATGTAATACGAAAGCTTGTCGGTGAATCCAATTCTATTTAATCGCTTTTTTTATTTTATAAAAAAAATGCTCCAGCATTTTGCATTCCTCCCTTTCAAAATTTCACCAGCAATACGCGACATGCTTCGAATGCACATCAGTTCACCCTTAAGCCTAACTTCGGTCGTACTGTAAAAAATAGAAATTCGTTTATAAGCCGAATGACACGAATGTGGAATAATCTACCAGGCTTTGTATTTCCCCATCACTACAACATTTAAACATTTAAAACAAACGTGCACAGGCTTCTCCTCTGTACTTCTTCCCCCTTTTCAATATAAGGGTATTCAAATCCCCTTTGGCGCGCGCAAATTATAAAAAAAAAAAATTCGGGCTTTAAAAATTAATTAAAAATCTTGAGCCGAATCTGAAATGTGATTTTTATTTTAATTGATTTGTTTTAAATCGAAATTCTGTCTTATATGTATAATAAAGACTCTCCTATTATTTGCTAGTAAAACGATGCGTGTCAATCGCCGTATCTGGCGTAACATTCGCTACTTGATATTATTCTTAGTAAACTTAGAAACAAGTTACAACAATCAAGTGAAATTGGTTTTTGTTCTTCCTTTTCATTCGCAAATTCTGTTCGTATATTTAAATTTTCGTTGTTCGATTTGCAAGCCTTAATGTGTGTAGTTACACTCACCAGATTTTTAGTTTGACTCGCGAATGTATTATAACTACTACCTTCTACAATATTATGACTTTTCAATCGAACAATTCTCATGCGTTTAAATAAGGCGTAGCAAAAGCGTTCACAATAATTGCCTACACAACTCTTTCTTAGCTTAACGACTTGTTGAAACGAATATGAACCACTTTTAATAATTATGAAATACGACTAGTAAAATGAAAAACGTAGCGCCAAAGCGATGATTCTAGAATGTCAAATCGAAATGATTTTGTACCGTCATATCGAAATACCATTTTTATAACAAAAAGATTCGTCACATCACAACACAGTTACTGTGTGATTCTAGATATTTCGCTTTATTCTCCACAATATTATTTTCACTCCATTCATCCATTGTCCGTTTCTAGACATTCACCCTTATTCTCTCGTGTCACCCAAAAATTAGGTGACTGATACAAATTAATATTCTAATTCTAGTGACACCATGAGCGACTGTGGGAATACCTATACACTCAAAAGTGAAACTACAAAAGGCATAAAGTCACTTCTATTTCAGGAATAAGGGCGATTAAAAACTTAACCAAATAAAATAATGCGATCTAATTACCAAGGCACTGATACCACAATCGAAATACAAAGCACTGATCACTGAAGCACGTAGGCATAAATGAATTATTGTGTGTGGCATGACGAAAATTTCCAATTTAGTATGGCATATAGCGAGTTCGCTTTTTATTTAGAAGGGCTATTATCGTCCGCGATAAGGAAGTTTTACAAAAAGTCGCTTTACTTCGCGGATAACTTTCTACTTGGTAATACCAAGATGCCAACTAAAAGATGCTCAAAGTAACCAGTTTCAACAATTTTATTTGTGTTTTACTTTCTATTTACGGAAATTTTTATTTGCCTGATTTTCATTTTTTAAACAGATGTGAATTTCAAGTGCGTGTAGTTTGACTCGCGAATGGTAGTAGTGTAATATTTAATGTAATAGTTCTCGTACCGAATGTCATGAGAGCCGAAACAAAGACAAAATTTTGTCCCTTGCTGGTTAAGAACTTACTTTTCTATCTACCCGCTATATTAAAACTAAGATTAGACTGTAGGCCAAGTGTGCAAATATATAACCACATTATCCGTCATAAGACAATTTGACCAGATATTTCTTAATGGTATATTAAACTTTGTTATCCATTTGACCAAGATGGTCATATATGGTGTGCCGGTCATATGGATCATATGGTGACAATCAAATAATTAAAACGAAAGCACAACTGTACTCCACTTCATTGATGACTGTATATGACATAATATGCCATCACCAAATGTCTATAAATGGAGTATTGTCTCTTATTCTATATATCTGTATCTTATTCTGTCATACGTACTCATTTTCCGATTAGACTATGTTACCATATGTCACATTTATCTGTCAAAATCAGCCTTGTCATATTCATCACATGGTCATATAAGATATGTCCTTTCGACTATGTGACAGCATTTGTTTGTGAAAATTGTCAAATATGGTCATATATATGACCACTTGGCATATACAGCATCTCCGCATCTACAACGACAAGTAACTCTGATTTCGATATTCCTATTGATTTGCGAGATATCACATTTTTCATGTAAGTAACGGATAATTTATTTCATATCGCATCATATAAGTAACGGATAGTATATTTCATATAAGCGCCCGAACAAAATATTCTATCTCGAGGTTTTCGAAGAAAATTCGATAGCCAACAACAAATTTAGATATATTGAAGAAAATGACCGACAGAGCGCCCTGTCTGCTTTTCGTATGGAATTATAGTTAGTGTTTTAAAGCATCTCCGTTCTAACGGAATCCTGTATGTGCAAACGGAATTGTGCTCGACGATTTTTTATAAATTGAGTCGCCTATCGTTATTCGACAATAAATTGAGTTGAGTTATTGGGCGACAACCCGTATTCTGGAAGTCCAATGAGGTGACAAGAATTAAAGAATTTGCACCTTAACTAAACTTTTAAACATAAATAGTAAATTCGTTGAATTCGAAAACAAAAAAAACTCTGTAGAGACCATGATCTGCAAAGAAGAAGAGAAGGAAGACCTGGAACACTTCCTCGGTCACTCTCTAGCAACATGGAAAATAAGACCAAAATTCATCGCTCGGCTCCAATACCAAATCTAAATAAATCTCAGAAAATGTTATCAGACGATTTAACAAAAATGTACGTATGTTTTAGAAACAAATTATCACTTTTTGCAAAAATTTACAACTTTCAATTACAAATTTTGTAATACATTATCACTACACACTATCAATGCAAGTATTGCTATGTCTGTTTGTCGGTATAAAAGCTTAGATTTTGGTAAGGTTTTCAACAACTTAGGTAGATGGTATGCGAAACTAGGAATTGTAGGTGTAGATTCCAATGCTTAAAGCTGCAGTTCATGACTAAGAAGTAGAACATAATAGAACAGAACAGCTGAAGTTTATGAAAACTGACAGGATAAATTAAAAGAAAAAGGTAAAGCATTGCGTTCTAATTATCAAAAGTTAAAAAGAGAAGTCAAACATTTTATTCATGAAGAGATTTTACAAGTCGGAACTAATAAAAGTTATATTGATATGGATATTATAGCCAAAGAGGAAGTTAAAAACTACCTTGAAAACCAACAAATAGTAATTTCTGTCCCAAAACAGCTGATACTTTTCTGTTTAAAACAGGGTCATTGAACATAGATCGCTTTGTATGATAGGAGACTTACATACACAATTTGTTTCTTTAAATGTAAAAAAAGGCCGAGAGCAAAACCATAGCTACAGGGAAGTAGCTTCTTGATGGCGACTTTTTCGATATTTAGAGTTTATTCAAATTTAAATTTGCTTTAATTTTCATACAAAATTTACCTCCTTTCACCTTTTAGGTAAATTTACTTCAATCTGGCAACAGTGCGCAGACACGAATGGGAATCGGTTGTCGTGGTATTGCAGTTTTCGCCAAACGAATGGAAACGTTTTCGTAATAGTTTCTTCTCCATATAGCTTTAACTATCTAAGTTCTACCTAACACGTTACCCAGTAAAGTATTATCCCACAGGATTCACAACGTCCAGAAATCCCCAGTAATTTGACGTTTAGAATTGAAACTTCCGAAACAAGAGTTTTGAGGCTAAGATTAAAATACCGATACAGCTGGATACATGCATTACATGCATGCATACATGTTTATCATGCATTTTTGAACAAAAGTAATTCATAAATATTTTAAAATCTCCAAGTAAGTTCTAAAAGCTTTTAACATTTATTTGTATTTATACAATTCCCAACATGCAATGGATTAAGCTCTGATTGATTAGATATAATATACATAAGGTAAGATTACAGCAAAGATAGGTACATTCATTTTTTTTATATAAAATTAAGCGAAAATATTTAGGTCTTTAAATATCTCTAATATGGCATCTCTGTTGTAATTTCATAATAACACTTGCCCACTTTCTTACATTAGAATTCTTAAAAAAAAAAAAAATAGATAACTTAAAGCTATGTATCTTATTATCTATGAACGAACATTTAATGATATTTTTGTTTGTTCGATTTGTATTTCATAAAAATATTTTTACAATTTTGATATATCACCTAAAATTTGTTTTTTTTTTTTTTTTTCATTAGCATTTACAATAAATATTTTCTTTTTTTGTTTATGTATAGAAACATTTTTTTTTCTGTAATTTTAATTATAATTTCTTGGCACACAAATCAGGATATTATTTTTTTTTTTCGGTTAAAAAATGGAAGATCGCTAATTTTGTTGTCAAAAATGGTATTTTGACATTTTTTTTTTGGTTTCTAAATTTCCGCCATTTGATCGTCTGGCATGCGACTACTGTCTGTGGTAATTGAGGCTTTTATAGTTGAGATTTTCGAAACAGAAAGTTTCGTCTCGAAGTCCAATATGGGCGGTGGTGGAGTCACGTCTGTTGACTTACGCTTGTTACTGGGCGCGTTTTCAGAAGGCGGTTTGGATTTTTCCCCATTGGGCAGAACACCCAGGGCTGAGAGTTTATTTTTCATTTTTGTTGAATGTTTTGCTGATAATTTTGCACTGACTTCCATGGAGATGGGACGAAGTTTTTCTGTAGCCCCCACTGTCGATGATGATGATGAGGATGATGTGGAGGATGTTTGCGAATTCTTTTTTGGATTGCGCAACTCATTTTGTGTGTTGCCGCCTTTAGGATTTTCTTGTCCCTTTGTTGTGACAGTCTTGTGTTCTGCCGCCTCGGTATTGGTAATGTTATCCTGTTTCTTCCATTTTGTTCGACGATTTTGAAACCATATTTTAACCTGCAATGGGAAGAGGAAAAAGTGTGAAGTAACAAATATTTGAGAGGATAAATGTATAATGATTAGTATTGTAATGGTGAGAAAACTAAGCACACCAACTGCAATAAAGCTATCAAAACAGAAATAAATCGAAGGGTATGACATGGGTTTCATAAATAATGAACAGCTTCAGCGGCATGTACAATGGTCAACGACATAACTGGCTAGCTTCATGGCAAATAAATCTTTTAAAAAAATGCTTTAAGACTTGGTCTTGTAAAAAGTATGATGTCCTCCAACGATGAAGAGAGGAAAAAAAAACCTGGATCTCTTCTTCAATCATTGCTCAGCAGCGCTGTAAGGAAATTTTGAAATGCAATGTAGGATAATACAAAATTGACGAGGGGAGTACGGGAGTATTATTTTATTTTATTTTTTTTTAAAAAAAAAAACAGTCCAGCCGCATTTTATTCTGCAGTAGATGTTGAAAATGGCAGCCATTTTGATTAAGACATTCTTGGAATCTTCGTCGTTATAGCTTGTATAAACTGATTGCAAATCTTCGGCTGTTATTTTGCGAATAATTATTTAATTCTCTTAAAATGGCCGCCGTTTTAACATCTATTGCAGTAAAAACAGCTGTCGGAGTCTTCTTTTTTCGATATCTCGTAAACGGTTAGGTTCTCGGAAAAAATGTCTACATATATTTCTATCATTTTATTTTAATGCGGCAGCCTGCTAAATGGAACACTTATAGATTCAACATGGTGTCTGTCCGTCTGTTCATACATACATATATCTGCCATAGGCTTATAACTTTTGAAATAATTTACCTAGCGAACTGAAATTTTACAAAAATATACTTAATATGTGGAGGACCGAACATTCAGAAGAAAATTAAATTCTGGGTCAACCCCTCGGTTCATGCAATAGATCTGCAAATTTTCAGACCTCTAGTTGATCCGGGTTCATCTGGATGGGTACCGAAAGACGCACACACATTGTAAAATCCTATATAAGGAAAAAAGAAAATGTTAATACAGCTCTACTAAGTTCTTTACTGTCTATACTATAAGTGTGCAAACTGCAAAGTTTCACAGTTTTAAATCATTTTGAAGAACTCTTTTAGAGCTTTATAAGTAGGTATTCTTTGCCTTCGCTGTAACTGGAAATCTATTTTTCTGATAAAAAATGATTTGAGACAATTATTGTGAGGAATTATTTCCTCTACAATGTAGTAAGACGTACTACAGAAGAGATATTGCAAAAAGACCTAAGTTCGACGACATATTTTCAAGATGGCGGTGCGTGCCGGGTGAGAGAGGTCCAAAACATTATTTTTAGTAGGGCATAAATCAAAACTACCATTCATCTTGCAAGATTCTATTCATATTATTGTAAGATGGCCTCTATTGACTGAAATATAGTACAAACAAAATTCCATCAAACAATCATAGCTTTCTCTGATTCTCCGAATTAACCTGGAAGCAAAATTAGGAAAACCATAAAAGGATGATAAGAGCATAAACGGCGAGAGGCCCGACTCGCACCTGACAATTTTCCTTTTTAAAACCATAAATCCTAAGCTCTCAGCAATTTCTATGTTACATGAAATTTCGTTCATACTCCATAATTAACTAAATATTCACATCATGATATCAAAGCCGACGTAAATAAATACATAGATCGTTCAGCCTGGGGTAAAAAAATTTCTTTAAAATAATCATAAAATGTAATTCCACGAATCAACTAGGCTGCTAGCAGAAGTCAACCAAAATTTGTTTCTTCTTGTGAAATATTCATCTCCGGTGGGATATTCAAAAATACAAATTAATTAAAAATCATCAACAAAAATTACACCATTTCATCAGTCCGTGTAGCCCAGATATATACCCTCACAATTAATTGAAATCTCATAACTAAGCAATTAGCGCCGAAAGGTGATTTCCCCATCGATCATATCTATAAACATCCCAACATCATGCTCTCGGATCCTCACTCTCACTTGGCACAAACATAAACTTCCTGTGCGAATGACACACGTCTGACTATCGTCGTCGTCGCCGTGGTACGAGTATCTTCTACCCTTCTAAGACGGATATTTCTAAAGAAACCGACGGAAAAAATAAACCAAAATCACCTCCTCTTAGCCATTCATAAATAGACTCTCAGCTTAATCTCCAAATGCCAAAAATGAATATGCACAGTGTTAATTATTGAGTTTTCCATTTTCATTAGAAAATGGCCTCAACCCGCCGTCGACGAAGAGATGCTGCAGAAGAACGTAATCTGTCTACTCATCGTTTGCAACATCATAAAAGGCTCAGGATCATCTCATGCGTTATATTATTTGACACTAATTGCTGTGATAACATTGGGGCCAAATAAAGTGCTGTACACTGCTATTCGGTTCGAATTAGACATGTGGAGGAATATTACATGCGTGGCTTTCTCCCTCCAGGCCTCGGTTAAAATAACACCCCATAGTAATAGATGTTTATTGAGTACAGTGAGCGATTTTGAAATAAGCACACTTACAGCCGTATTCATTATAATTCCTTACTTACAGTTTAATTATCAATTAACTGATTGGCGTTTACAAATTTTATTATTTATAACTCAGTCTTAAATTGATAATAACTAATCTCGATTTACCGAAACTTTAAGGAAGAACTGTTATAAATGTAAATAAAAATTAAATAAACCCGTAAGTTAATTGTTATTGAAAAAAGAAAGTCTGCAAGTAAGATAGATTTAAGGTTAGGTTCAACGAATTTTGAATTGTATGCATTTTTTTTCATCTGTTTCGAAACGAAGTTACAAGGGGCAGTCAACGTACTCGTAACTATAGGTACAGCCAAAGTACAGACAAAAATAGTTCTCAAAGGAAACGAGAAGTTTGGACACACATCTTAAAGCTGTTAGTACCTCCTCAATGTAGATTCTAAGAACCTCTCAAAAGGGGAAGGTACATACTCCAAAAAAAAATTGGTTTCAATAAAGAATAATGCTGTTAGGTTTATTGTGTTAAAATTACAATTTTAAAATAATTGCTGTTTTTTTCTGAGAGTTTTCCATACCTTTTGATAAGAGGCGTATTGTGGGCTCCAGGGAACCCATTCAAACTCAATTTCGGGCAACCCCTAAGACTTTTTTCTTTATTGAAACAAAGCTGATTATAAGCTATGTTACTGAAATTGTGGGACCAATAATTCCATAATAATTAATGCTAAAGCGATGGAAGCATCTTATAATAAGGGCTTCCAAATACATCATGGGATGTTTTGGTGTCCCACTGGGTAGAGCACGCTTATTAATATATTCGAAACATACCAAGTTCGTCTTTCATCTACATACAGGGTCATGTGTATGTTCCAGGTCGTTGTTATTTGGCTGTCATTTTGGTTTGGTAGGTATTTATCAGTTCGCATTTGACGGTCGATAACAATATATTATGAAGCATCTACAACGTGTTAAGCTTATTACAACATTTTATCTAAATAATCGTTCAAATGTGAAAACACGAAGACATTTTCATAAATTTTTTGGTTTAAAGTATGTGTCACAAGTCAACTGTTCAGTGTATAATGAATAACTTTGAAACTGGTAGGGAAAGTGAAAGTGGACAAAATACTGCTGCAGTGAGAGCAATATTGAAGAAAGTCCGGGCACCTCCGTTAGATGCTATGTACAAGAATTTGGAATGCCTCCGACAAGTTTGTTTAAAATAAAAAAAGAATTGCATTTGTAGTCCTTTTTTAAAATTGAATTGATTCAATAACTAATGAAAAATGACAATATGCGCAGGCGAGAGAGGAGAAAAGGTTTTGCAGCTCCATACTGACGACTCATTTTGAGTTATCTGGCTTAGTTAATAACTAAATATCCACTATTAGGACACTGAAAATCCTTAAGTGATACCCTTTTTTTTACTATACTGGTGATCGCTAACGTGACATGTTGCAAAACTTCTCGGTAACCGAATTGTATCGATTGGGCCTACAACAGATGTGGTACCAATAGGACAGTGCTACATCACATACAGCTAACGATACGATGGATATTTTGTAAGAAATTTTCAATCAAATGTTTCTGTTAAGTTGTGTATTGTTTGTTATTTGGAAATATAATACAATGCTCAACTGTCAGAGATTTGAACTTGGAAATAATTTCAGTAAATCCAGAATGTAATTTTTTAATTGCTTTAAATGCGTAAAAACATTTTAAATTGTTCCCTTTATGTACTTACAAAGATATGAACGCCTTTTTAGTTTATGATGAAATTTTCTATAAAAAAAAGTTTTAAGTATTTTTTATAATGGAAATATTTAGTTAGATTCGAGAGAAGTCGATAATTTTCCAACAGGAAATAAATAGTTGCTTTCTCATACAGGTTGTTCAACTCCAGGCAATTAAATTTTGGGAGATTATAGGACCTATCAAAATAATAAAAACAAGATTAGAGGAGGGTATATACTTAGGTATATATCTCCCCATTTCGAAGTTATCGATTAAAGGGTGTATTTTTAAAAAAAATGGAGTGTATAATATAGGTATTCCTCACCACTTCTATCATCTAAATCACTACCTGAACATTTTTAAAAACACGACTTCAATTACAATGCAAGAACAAATATTTTGGCGTTTACAGCCAATACAGGGTCTGGCCAAGCTTCTGTAGGTCAATTTTTTCGATTAAGAGAAGCATTCTCATGATAATTTTACTCTCGCATATTTGTCAGACTTTCGCGAAACCGAACTTGGAAATTAATCGCTCAATTATGGTCGATTAACTTAAGTTAAACCTTAAACTAAGTAAAATTTGTTAAACTTAAGTTTAAGTCCTAAAACTCTAACGGTAAAACCAAGTATAAATCGTAAAAGCTGAAAAGGTATTTATGGCAATGTCGCACACTGTTACGTCATATTGTCGTAGACATAATCTGTAAATTGGCCAGAGTGGCTAGAATAAAGGGACGCGTGCACAGCACACCCTTGTCTGTACATACATACACATATATGTATATCTAATAGGAGCTTCAATGTGCTACCTAATGCGGATAAAATGTCACCGAGTGGAAGTCAAGTGTTTGCTAACGATTTCCCTTAACAAGGTGAAAGGATTTTCCAAGGACCGAAACTATGATATTTTCGAAATTGATGTGTCAAAGATGGCTCGTTGATGCCTCTAATTATTTATTTACGAAATTTTTGAAAATAATTTTTTTTTTGTTATCTGAACATACTTAGGTAATTAGCAAATGCGTTGCAATTACAAGTACTCGTAGCATTGCAATGGCGGTGAATTGAATTAATTTTCAATTACGCTGACAATTAATTCTGATATCTAATTAATTTATTATCATTTGGTGTGTATGTCAGTCATAATTGGAAAACACTTCCAATTTGCTGCAATATTACACGGAGTTCAGAATGCAAATTAATAGATCAAATCAATGATAAATATGGAACTGTTTGATTAAAATGCGTAGATAATAGATTGGTTGATTGGTAATCAATGATTGAGTGGATTGTGACCACGAAATTTGTCGAAAATCGATTGACAAAGTTGCTAGTGTGTTTGAAATGGGTTGTTCCACTTGTAAGTATGGGAAATTCCATAATTAGGAAAACAGTTTAAACGAGTGGGGAAATGATAAAAAGAGAAAGAAAAAAAAATGGGAGTATAGTACTAGCAGACGATTTGCTAATAGAAAAAAAAAAAGAAACATTTACCTACATAGCTTTTGGTACTACGATTGTAGCAAATTTGATATATTTTTAAAGAAATAAACCCATGTGGGTTTACGAGTATATGTCTTTTATGATAATTTTCTCCCAACTACAGGGTTATTCTTTTTGTGCTTTAGTATTTTAAATTTAAATAAAATAAAAAGTGTTAAAGATTTCAATAAAATTCGTTTAATGTTTTAAATTTTGGACTATGCCATTATGTATGGAATACAACATCGGTTAAATAGCCGCCACGGAAGTTTTTCCAAACTTCGATTCTTATCAGGTAATTTTCGAATACTTTTCGCCACATTTCTAGCTGTAATGCGGCCATTACTTAACGGTTGTTAGTTTTTAAGTGCTCTAAAGTTTGGAGATTATACGATCTTTAGCATAGCCCCACAAAAACAAATTTAATGGGGTCAGATCACACTATCTTGGTGGCCAATTGATGTCGCCAAATCTCGTAATTAAACGGCCGTGGTACCGTGCAATAGAGCCAAATTTGCCTTTGTTGTGTGGCATATAGCCCTGTCCTGTTGGAACCACACGTCAACCACATCAATGTCTTCAATCTCAGGACAAAAGAAGTTGGTTATCATTTGATAATAGTGTAGAGAATTCACTGTAACAGTGGCGCCTCCGTCGTTTTCAAAAAAAATTCGACCCTGTAAAGCCACCGGTCCACAGCGTGCACCAAACTGTGACCCATGGTGGATGCAATGGCCTCTTAACAATTTTGTTTGTTTACATAGATGCTGAGCGAGAAATGGGCCTCATCGCTGAAGAAGATTTTGTTCGAAAATCGGCGTCAACTTCTTGATTTTTCAGCACCAAATCGGCGTATGTTCGCGCATTCTATGGTCAGCAGGTTTTAGTTGTTGTATAAGTTGGACCTTATAGGGATGAAGATGCAAATCCAAGCGCAAAATACGCGCAGGCCTCATGACATCACAAACACTACAGATATGTTCGAATTTGGTAATTGGGGCGATTACCGCGATACACAGATATTACATTTATATAAAACAATTCATATTGTAAAATGGCAAGGCAATAATTAACTACCTGCCACTACGGATGATAGATGGATTTGATAGATGCCATATGGCAGGGATGTGAAATTCCAACCTCGAAATAAATAACCCTTTATTAACTTATTGTAGTTATCTACACCAGATATCGTTATATTGGGAGGACGAGCCTTTCCTGTGATAAAGTTTGAAGTATTTTTAGGAGGTTCAAGTTCTCAATAATTCCTAGTTTAAATTCTCTTGGAATGATTTTGTGGAAACTCTTTGGCTCTTTTGGTTTCTTCCTCTCTTCATAGCTCCTCTCGGATGTTTCGTTCGACCATCCCGCGAAATAGTTCTAGTCCTACAAACGGGGTTGCTGCCACCTCTTCCGCCGGTCCATCGGTCTGTTTGTTACCATCTACAGCATCTATCCAGTATAGGGTAGCGATGTTGATTTTGTTTAGGTTATGGTGATTGTCCAGACATTCCCATATCAACCTGAAGCTTGTTTGATATGAGCTTAATGCCTTCATGACAGTTTGGTTGTTTGCCATGATCGCAATGTCTTGCTTAAAATAGCTTCTGTCGAGGTTAAATTGGGCACACATTCACATTGCCCGAGTGTTTGGTTTTTGGCCAAAACACTCCTCTCAACTGTTCTCGATTCAATTGTATACCATTTTATGGTGTGATCTTTGAGGGAATACATCGTGAACTTGTTTCGTGCTGAAGTTGTTTCCAAAGCTGTTCCTTGATCATATGATCTATCGGGATTTTTCATTAACTCAGCAACCACCACAGCAAATAAGTTAAAAAGTCAATGCAAGTTCGCTACACATGCTCAGACCACCCTGACAGGCCTGCCTGAACATGAACAGATCTACCTGACAAGCTACCTAGCTCAAATGGCAGAGGTAACACGTGAAACTTTCTTTATTATATTGTTACAGATAAACAAGCACATAATTATTACCTTTAGACCCTATCATTGCCGCCTGACACCAAAGATAAGATTTACCTATTCTTCGTAGTCCTTCTAAGATGGATCCGAAGACCCTATGGGCAAGATTTTATTTTCCTGAATCACTTATTCACCTTAAACCCTAAATTCCTATCTTTTTCGAACAATTTTTCTGTAAAAGACTAAATGGATACTTTCATCCGACTTTGATATCATATGGCAGGAATAGTATGGAAAGGATTTTATACCTTATCCCATTCGTGTTTCTCGATTTTGCTGCACGTGAAAAATAAAACAACAATTTGCAGCATAGCTAGCAACGGCTTGCTTTGAATTTGATCCGCAGTAAATGCTCGAAGGGAGCATTGATTACTGAAGAGTACATTTTACCATTGAAAATTAAGAGAGGATTCGTTCCTTTCTACTTTCAACAGCACTAACCCAAGCCATGATTCACTTCGGGATTTTATAGCGAATCGTTTTTATGTGCTGGTGTAGAAATATTTCATAAAAAAACACGTCTATTGATGAAGCAGTTGCCAACTTGACAAGCATTGGGAAAAATAATCGGCGAAATTATGCCATGGTGCACTCTCTGCGAGTCTTTGAAGGCGTAAATAAACTCGTAAGACTTCGAAAAATATTAGTAAAGGTCTGAATGCTCATGAACAGAGTCTAGTGAAGGAAAGACAATTTTCTGGATACAATGATGTTACAACCACAACCATTCATATGACAGCAGGTCCAGTGGACCACATTGCTGAGGATGTAGCCTCAAAAGTAATAATATTAAAAAAAAAGCCGTTCAAAAATTATAAATCCGCAAGTCTAGACGAACCTATGTCGCCTATGATATATACAACAAAAAACCTTATACCCGTCGGATACGGGAACATAATTTCCAAAAATGGGTGGCTAGGGCAGTTCGCGGAATAGGGTGAAGGTAGAAACGGGTCGGGTTAACAAATTGTTTATTGTCATATATTCTTTTTAAGGTATGTGAAATTTTTTCTTGATTTTGAGGGCATAATGAGCCCCCAAAAAAGACAAATATTTTTCCACCCCACCACGCGACATTTCATATTAAAGCTGAACTTCCAAGGAATGTATAAAAAATATTTTTGGATAAAGTTTGTTGAATTTTTAAATCAAGGCAAATATCCGAGTTTAAGCAACAATTTCTGACCACCCTGTACTATAAGCGAGGAGGTGCACAAAAAACATATTTCCTTTGGACCGGTTAGATATTTTTTTAGAATTATGATTGTTTGTTTGAGAAAAAAACTCAACACCCTCGTATGTGAGTGTACTCGTATAATCTAGTTTTAATTGTTTTACTTTTCTGCAGAATTTGAACTCATATTTCCTCGAGCAGTACCTGTCTATTGGTTCGATTTCAGAAACCATTGCTTTTTAGGGAGTGTGTGTATAGTGACTGAATAATATATGTATCTTCAGATACACACATAGGTACTTAGACGCCTATATGTACTTCCCAGAATAGTCATTTCTAAACATAAAAATTTACAGAAAAAATGAATCATTTCGCAGAGCGCTTTTCCGCTCTCACATTTATTGATCCTCAACCAACCATCCCATACAACGTACCGTAGCATGTTTTCAATTACACCATCTAATAATAGGTTATTAAGTTGAGTGACGTTCCCTCTATTATGTTATTATTTCCGACCGATGCTTATTGCCTGTCCGTACGTTTCTACGCCGAGAGATAAATTGCCGAAGTGCGTTCTATATTTATCTAAAGGCACAACGTCAACGTATGACTAGGCGAGTCTGACTGAGATGGCAGAGAGACAGTGGAACCATTAAAGAGGTTTATCTTTTTACGGGTGAATCTGTTTACACAAAAAAAAAAATATATATATATATATAATATTCACCCTCTTTACAGATAAATGCAGAAAATTCACAAAATGTCACTGCAGCAGTGATTATTACGTTTGTCTGTCATTCACTGTATCCACAGTCGAAATCATGAAATTTATTATACTCGAAGTGCGTACAAATTGTATGCGTTTACGTGATGGCATTATTTAGAAACTAAAACGATCGACCGATTTGGTGGACCATTTGCCTCATAAAAAAAGAATAACACCGAAGAGAGGAAAACTAAAATTTTTCTCAAATATTCAGTCTGTGCGATACGAGGTACTAATACTGTTTGTATATTTTCGGAAATTAATTTTATGATGTGTGGCGATGGGATGGGATCCTCAGGGACGGGCAATAAAGATTGAAATAATTTTCTAATTATAATTGAACCACAGAGGGTTAACCATTTGAAAAGTTGTATATCAATCATCGACGGCGATGTGGGCATTGGATCCTTAAATTGCTTCTACAGTATGTGCCAAGAGTATATGTTTTATGATTAAAGATATTTTTTTCTAGATCAGGCTATGAACTGAATAGAAGCTCCGATTACTATAACCTAAGAACAAACAATTTGAATCTAGTTACTGTACCACATCATAATCTGCAAATTTTCTTCAACTTTTTTACGGTTTTGGCTCCCAGACTCTATAATAACTTACCATATAACATTAGAATCATTAGAATTAAATCCGTATTTCTAAAGATGATAAAATTATGGCTCTTGAATAAAAGCTATGATGACATTTTTAATCTGCTTTGTGTTATCATCTAAATAATTCTCTCCTTATATTATATTAATATTAGTTCCTTGCTGTGTTTTCATTCCTGTTACGCACATACTTATCTTTTTCTATATTTTTTTGTTGTCAACTTAATAGTAAATATCTCAATATATTTTGCGAACCCACTATCTTTCTTTCTATCTTTTTATTTATTTTTGTTATTTTTGTTATTAATTTTTACATGGCTCCCTGCTTTCGCCTCTAGTTCCTTCTGAACTATAGATGGCAGGTTCTTTTTTTAATTCATATATTATATTCCATTATGTAACTTCAAAAACTACTTGTATTGTCATAATTTGTCATAATTTGAATTTTTTAAAGAATAAATTAATATTACTATTACTACTTTACTACTTACTATGTCAACTTATATTTTTTTAGTACAGTTGATCTTTGATTATATTGTAACATCGTCTAAAAGTTCGCAATAGCTGACAACGCCACGGATAAAGAGAGAATTATAACTGGAAGAAATGATTGTCATCTTGGAATTATTTCCAGTGGTCGAAGAATTTGCTAGAAGTTTCTGGCTATCTGAAACTTCTGCTATATAAGGACAGATGGCGATCAATAAAGAAGACAGTAGTTTTTAAACTGTGGCGAGGAGATTAGAAAAGTGTGCAGTGGGCGAAGTTGTAATTCTGTGATAAATTGAAAGTTGAGATTTAAGAAGAAGAAGTAATTAGTTTGGATTTGTGAATTAAGTAATTGAAAGGAGATAAAGTGATTTGAGAGGAAAGAGACCTTGTAAGAAAAGAATTTGCGAAGAATAGTATAGTGTGAACTTGAATTGTTCTATAGACTAGAAAATAAAGAAATAAATTTCACAGAATATCGTTTTATCTACTCGAGCCGTAGCCAGCATATTACATTGGTGTCAGAAGCTGGGATAAAACTTATTCTGTGAATAACTATTTCCGTGGTGTGAAATTGCACAAGAAAAAAAAAAAAAAAAAAACGATTTCTGCGTTGAGTTAATTAGTTGCGCAAAATGGGTCGCAAATTGGGAAAACTAACTATAATTCAACTAAAGGCAGAACTCAGTAAGCGGAATCTCGACACAACTGGGGGAAAAGATGCCCTACTGATTCGTCTGGAAGAAGCAGTAACGCAGGAAGGTGAAAATCCGCATGACATAGAGTTTGACGTGGAAGAGGAACCAGCAAGTACAGTAGCCGACCCGGGTATAACAAGTCTGCTCCTGCAACTTAAGTTAGTCATGGACGAACAAAAGAAAGCAATAGAAGATCAAAGTCATAAGCTCGATGACCAAAAGAATTCTATAGAACTTAAGCTGGATGAACAAAAGAAAGCAATGGATGAACAAAAGAAAGCGATGGACGAACAAAAGAAAGCAATGGGCGACCAAAGGAATTCTCTAGAACTTAAGTTGGATGAACAAAAGAAAGCAATGGATGAACAAAAGAAAGCAATGGACGAACAAAAGAAAGCAATGGACGAACAAAAGAATTCTCTAGATGCTCTGGAAAGTAAACTTGATGAGCAAAACAAGAACTTGGAATCCAAATTCGAAGTGATCGAAGAGAAAATCGAGAAGGTAGAGACGCAACTCGAAAAAGTCGAAACTAGATTCGATGAAAACTTTGAGAAGCATGAAACTCAGTTCGGGAAAATAGAGACTCAGTTCGAAAAAGTAGAAAAACAAGTCGAAAATCTTACTAAGGAACTCAGCAACGTGAAGAGACAGAAAGCACGGGAATATTCCACTGACGGTCTGAGAAGAAAGGAGATGCAGCCTCCTATCTTCGATGGTCAAACATCATGGCCAATTTATAAAAGGCAATTCGAAGCGGCCGCAATGACCAATAGCTGGGACGATGAAGATAAGTCCATTGCACTCACACTTGCACTGAGGGGTCCAGCTGCGGAGCTCTTGCAGACCATCCCGGAAGATAAACAGCAGAACTACGACTCTCTGGTTCAGGCTATCGAAATGCGGTTTGGGGATGAACACATGCAGCAGGTGTACAGGGTTCAGCTGCGTAGTCGAGTCCAGAAAAGGGGGGAAACGCTCCAACAGTTGCAAGCGGATATAGAGCGACTAGCCCATCTTTCATACCCTAAAGCCGGTGAGGAGCTTATCAACGAAATGGCGGTGGAAGCTTTTATTCAGGCCATAGAGGACAGACAACTGCAAATGGCTGTAAGGATGGCTGAAAAGCGAACACTCCCCGAGGCATTGGCATTCGCTTTGTCAATGAAGGCTGCGGACCAAGCATACCAGGGAATACACCGTGTCAGGGAAATGTCCGTCGTGGAATGCTCATGCCAGAGAACAGCCGTCATGGATGAAGACAGAGCTCGCGGAAGTCAAATCCGTTGCTGGAATTGCAACCAAACCGGACACCTACAACGGCAGTGCAGAAGTGCACCTAGACGAGGAAATTGTCCACATTGCGGAAGTAGGAGAAGCAGAGAGGAAGCATCTGGCTGTCAGTCAGACTTCCCAAAACACAGGTGCCACTGCCTCCATTGTAAGAAGAGATATCGTCAAAAGCTCCTGGCTGCACAACACCAACAGCTACTGCCTGAAGACTGCAATAGGGGAAATGGCGAAGGTATTTGGAGAAGTTCGTCTTACGCTTACTCTGGCAGGACTGACGTTCTCCCATGCGTTTCTGGTGGCAGACATATGCGACGAGTGCATCATCGGAATAGACTTCATGAAAGCAAATGAAGTAATCTTGGACATCGGGATGCAAGTACTGAGGTATCGAAATGTGGAGATTCCGATGGTGTACGGAAACGAGAATGCCGTAACTCTCAGGACAGTCATCAGCAAAGACGAAGTTTTGCCGCCGTCTTCAGAGACAATCATTTGGACGAAGCTGGAAGGTGATCTTGGGAGCCACCGATTCTACATAGTAGAACCAGACCCGGAGAAGAATTCTCAAGACTACATCGTGGGAAAGACGTTAGTCGAACCAAAGAACACCATGGTTCCAGTGAGAGTTTTGAACGCAAGACCACACACTGTCAAACTAAGGCGAGGGGAGGTGACTGGAAAATGCACGCCGATTACCGCCGTCGCAACAATATCTGAACGTGGTCCTCCAAAACCTCTCCCATCACCTTGGACAGCGGAAACGGGAGAGACGATTCTCCAGTCCAGTGAGCTGAATCAGGAGCAGCGAACTATGGCAGAGAATCTTATCAATGAGTACGCTGATGTATTTGCCTCACAGGACGGAGAATACGGCCGAACACACCTGGTACAACATCGAATAGACACTGGTGATACTAGACCAATTCGTCAGCCTGCTAGGCGCCTTCCATTGGCAAAGCAGACAGAAGTTGCAGAGATGGTGTCGGCAATGGAGAAAGAAGGTCTGATTGAAAGTTCCAAAAGTCCGTGGGCATCACCGGTTGTACTGGTTAAGAAGAAAGATGGCAGCACGCGGTTCTGCGTGGACTATCGGCAGCTCAATTACGTCACCAAGAAAGACAGCTACCCTCTGCCACGGATTGACGACACGCTAGACACACTATCAGGAGCCCGATGGTTTTCCACTCTCGACTTGAAGAGTGGCTACTGGCAGGTACAGATCCATCCAGAAGACCGGGAGAAAACCGCCTTCACCGCAGGAAATGGGCTATGGCAATTCACGGTAATGCCATTCGGGCTGTGCAATGCTCCGGCGACTTTCGAGCGATTGATGGAATGTGTCCTGCAAGGGTTAACATGGAAAACCTGTTTGGTATACTTGGATGATGTCATCGTCGTAGGAAAATCGTTTGCGCAACACCGAGACAATCTAAGGGATGTGTTTCAAAGGCTTCGAAGTGCCCACCTGAAGCTCAACCCCAAGAAGTGCGCCCTGTTTAGAGCGGAAGTCAAGTACTTGGGGCACATAATTTCAGCGAAAGGGGTGAGAACCGATCCAGAGAAGGTCGAAGCGGTGAAAAACTGGCCAGTCCCCAAGGATAAACACCAACTAAGGAGCTTCCTGGGCCTAGCCACCTACTACAGACGGTTCGTGAAGGATTTTGCCGGGATCGCAAAGAACCTGCACCAGTTGACGGAAAAGGGAAAACAATTCAAATGGACAATTGAGTGCGAGAAGAGCTTCAAGGCACTTAAACAACGGCTATGCGATGCCCCGATACTGGCTTACACCACTCCCGGGGAAACGTTCATGGATGCAGATGCTAGTAATGTTGGGGTAGGAGCCGTACTCTCCCAGGTGCATGACGGCCAAGAGAAGGTGGTTGCGTACTTCAGCAAGGTGCTCTCTAAGCCAGAAAGGAACTACTGCGTGACAAGGAGAGAACTTCTAGCTTTGATCTTGGCTACGAAGCATTTTCACAAATACCTCTACGGGAGGAAGTTCGTTCTTCGCACAGACCATGCAGCCTTAAAATGGCTATTACAGTTCAAGAGTCCTGAGGGTCAGGTCGCAAGATGGATCGAAAGGCTGCAAATCTACGACTACGAAATACAGCATCGTAAAGGGAAACTCCACTCTAATGCGGATGCACTGTCCCGGAGACCATGCAGAACGGATTGTAAACATTGTGCGCGTCAGGAAGAACGGGAGCTGGTTTCCATCCAAAGAATGAGAGCCGAACCTATCGCCGGCTGGAGCGTAGATGAGATCCGGAACGCTCAGAAGGAAGACCCGGATATCGAGCCGATTCTGGCCTGGAAGGAGAACATGGAGAAACCGGATCATCAGGACATCTCTCACAGAAGCCCGACCTTAAAGGCATATTTTGCGCAGTGGGACTCCCTCCATGTCCAAGAAGGTGTTCTGAGAAGAAAATGGGAATCCTCCGACGGAAAGTCGTTTGTAATGCAGCTTGTAGTACCGCGGACGAGGATCAAGGAGGTGTTACAGGAAATGCATGGCGGGGCGTCCGGAGGCCACTTGGGAGTGAATAAGACGCTAGAAAAGGTACGAGAACGTTTTTATTGGTTAAAAGCGAAGGAAGATATCGAAGACTGGTGCAGAGAATGCGACGTGTGTGCAGCTAGTAAGGGTCCGAGAACCAAAACTCGAGGTAAGATGCACCAATACAACGTGGGAGCACCTTTCGAACGAATCGCCATTGACATCGCAGGGCCCTTTCCGGAAACCGACAATGGTAATCGGTATATACTCGTAGTGATGGACTACTTCAGTAAGTGGCCGGAAGCGTTTCCGATCCCTAACCAGGAAGCCAGAACCGTGGCGGAGCAGATCGTCTACAATTGGGTTAGCAGATTCGGTGTGCCCTTGGAATTGCATTCTGACCCAGGGAGGAACTTCGAGTCAAGAATCTTCCAAGAGATGTGTCAACTACTCGGAATCAAAAAGACAAGGACAACCCCGCTTCATCCACAGTCGGACGGTATGGTGGAGCGTTTCAATAGGACTTTGGACGAACATCTCTCGAAGGTCGTAGGTGACTACCAACGGGATTGGGACCGGCAGATTCCCTTGTTTTTGATGGCCTATAGAAGTGCCGTGCATAGCTCTACTCGACATACGCCGTTCGAAATCTTATTTGGTGGAATAGCTCGTTTACCCAGTGAGGTGAAATTTGGATCTCCTACCAATGAGCCCAGAAATGAAGAAGAGTACGTGGCGGACCTTAGGGAAAGGCTTAGGGACATACACCAAAGGACCAGAAGCCAGATTAAGATGACGAGCGACCGCATGAAGACCAGGTATGATGCCAAGGCAACAACGTCAGGATTCCAGGAAGGAGATCTAGTGTGGCTGTATAATCCCCATCGCCAAAAGGGGAAATCACCTAAATTGCAGCGGAACTGGGAGGGTCCATACAGAATAGTAACCCGCATCAACGATGTTGTCTACCGCATCCAGCGAGGACCAAGGGCCAAAATGAAAGTGGTTCATGTGGACCGACTGAGTCGATACAATGGCCGAAGTGAGGACGCACTTGTTCGGGACGAACAAGTCTAAGAGGGGGGCAGTGTAACATCGTCTAAAAGTTCGCAATAGCTGACAACGCCACGGATAAAGAGAGAATTATAACTGGAAGAAATGATTGTCATCTTGGAATTATTTCCAGTGGTCGAAGAATTTGCTAGAAGTTTCTGGCTATCTGAAACTTCTGCTATATAAGGACAGATGGCGATCAATAAAGAAGACAGTAGTTTTTAAACTGTGGCGAGGAGATTAGAAAAGTGTGCAGTGGGCGAAGTTGTAATTCTGTGATAAATTGAAAGTTGAGATTTAAGAAGAAGAAGTAATTAGTTTGGATTTGTGAATTAAGTAATTGAAAGGAGATAAAGTGATTTGAGAGGAAAGAGACCTTGTAAGAAAAGAATTTGCGAAGAATAGTATAGTGTGAACTTGAATTGTTCTATAGACTAGAAAATAAAGAAATAAATTTCACAGAATATCGTTTTATCTACTCGAGCCGTAGCCAGCATATTACAATATTTTTTATTATCATACGGGTTTCTAAAATATTAGATCCGTCACTGGATGTTGGTATCTATTGGTTTCTGATCCGCCCTCTGACAAAGGTGTCCATTAGAGATATGGATAAACTAGAATACCTTTAAAATATTTCTTGACTCACAAACGCCTAAAACCACGTCGGAAACCATTACTTTCACGAGCGGTAAGTCATGAAATATTTTAGTGAACGGATGAGTTACCTGCAAACCGGATATTTTATTTTTGTATTAGGTGCGCAACTAAGTTCACTTTTTTGATGAAAATTCAACTTTATTGTGAAAAAATGGTCACAAATGACTCATTCTGGCAGAGTTCGAATACCGTTACGGTAAAAGTGTTCATCTTTTGAGGCTATCCACGAATCAAGCCATTTTTTGATGTCTTCATATGAGCGGAACTGCTGATCAGCCAGACCATCTGCCATCGAACGGAACAAGTAATAATCGGATGACGCAATATCTGGGGAATATGGTGGGTGGGGTAGGACTTCCCATTATTCTAGGTTTCTAGGTAGGTTTTAACGGGTTTGGCAACGTGAGGCTGAGAGTTGTCATGCTGTAGAATCACTTTTTCGTGCCTCTGCTCGTATTGTGGTCGTTTTTCACGCAGTGCTCGCCTCAATCGCATCAACTGAAGTCGATACCGTTCCCCAGTGATGGTTTCGTTGGGTTTCAACAGTTCATAATAAATGACACCGACTCTTCGCAGCGTGGATATTCTGCCGAGCCGACGACGTAGAAGCATAACCGGGCAGTCCCCATGACTTTCTTTTCTTTGGGTTGATGTAATGAATCGATTTTTCATCACCCTTCACGATGCGATGAAGAAAACCCTTCCTTTTTTGCCGCTGGAGCAGTTGTTCACATGCGAAAAAACGACGCTCAACGTCCCTTGGCTTCAAATCATAAGGAACCCAAGTTACTTATTTTTGAATCATTCCAAACACATGCAATCGCTTGGAAATGGCTTGACGGGTAACTCCTAATGCTGAAGCAAGCTGTTCTTGCGTTTGGCACGGATCCTCATCGAGCAATGCCTCTAATTCAGCGTCTTTGAAGGATTTTGGCCTTCCTTCACGCGGACCGTCGTCAACATCGAAATCACCATCTTTAAAGTGACGGAACGGTACGTTGTTTCACTTAGAGCAGCATCTCCGTAAATTTTTGGAGCTCCCGAAGCGCTTCAGCCGCCGTTTTCTTCGAATGAAAGAAGAAAATCAACACTTCCTGCAATATATGACGCCAATACAAAACCTCTAATGAGTCAAAACAGTTTGTTTACTATATGTCTAAACTCGGTCATGATGTTTTGGATATGTCAAAATCGACCAGCACTTACTGCTGGAGAACTTAGTTGCGCACCTAATGCCTTTAATCTATTTAAGTGATCCTCATCGGAAGTAAGCAAGGATCCGTTTAAGCCTTTCACTAGGTATTGATAATTCCTTTGAATTCCCGGGCCATACCGTTACACTTACCTTCCCTAATTTTCATACGATATTTAGACTGGAACTCAATCCTTCCTACTCCTAGGTTAACTGTAATGAGACCTATAGATCTTTCGAGGTATTTACACAAATCTACATTCAATGTTTTCCCTGCGATCTAAAGAGTCTCCCAAAATTTACGCAAGAAGTAATTTTGATAGAAAACACAGGTTTTTAATTAAAAATTGTAAATGGGTTATTGATTCTTAAAGTATACAGTATAGGGTTATGTATGGAATAGCACATCGGGTAAATGGCTCCACGTCTTTGCTGGCACATTCGCACTCTTTTGTCGAAATTTTCCATGTCGTCCACATCCATATCTTGCAATTTAGGCACAAACAACTGGATTATAATGTCGCGATAGCGAGCACCATTAACTGTTGATTAGCCGCATTTTCAAAGAAGAATGGTCCGATGATGCCTCCAGCACAAAATCCCCATCAAACAGTGACACGTTGTGGATGCATTTGATTCTCAACAATCACTCGGGGATTTTTCGAACCTCAAATTCCACAATTCTGACGATTAACAAACTCATCAAGGTGAAAATCAACCTCATCGCTGAAGATGATTTTTTGCGACCTGTAGCTGCCAAACTTTTTTTTTTTTTAACAACAATGAAAACGCATTGTAGCACTCCATTTTTAATAACCCTGAACTGTCAGCTGTCACGCTGTCTTTTTTTCCATTGGCAACACTTTACCATACAAATGGCACAAAATTAAAATCTTGCGTGAATTTTTGGACACCCTTTACATCTAATCAGCGTTATCATTTTGACTGTTTTCCAGTCAAATCTGACGGGATTGAACTCAATTTAAAAATGTGTTTGCAATTTAACACACTGTTCTTTTTCAACAGCTAATTGCACATGGAATTTTCTCAAAATTGTAATTAATTTATCATCGCCATCCATAAGAAGGGCTGCAAGAGCGAAATTTCCAACTACAGACCCATTGCTAAGCTTTCATCCGTACCCAAGCTATTTGAATGTATCGTTTATGACTCGATCTTCTTCCACTGCAAATCAATGTTATGCCCTAGGCAACATGGGTTCCTGAAAGGTAGATCCACATCCAGCAACCATACTGAATTTATTTCTAACACATTATGTGTTTGACAAGATCTCATACCAAATCATACTCCTCAAAGAGCTTTAAGTTTCCCGCCATCATTAATTTTATGGGTTAAGTCCCATTTAGAAAATCGCTAATATAGCATTTACATTTTCCGTTTCAAACCCAATCATTGCGGCCTTAGAAGTAGCCATTTAGGACCTCTGATATTCGTTGTGATTATAAACGATGTTGAGCTAATAAGACAAGAGTAGTGTCTGCGCTATTCGTGAAAGAAACAATAAGACACTACGAAGACTCGAAAATCGAAGAAGATAAAATGAAATCCGTAACTATAAATGTTTACTTGTCAAGAAAAGGGGGAAATAAAAATATCTGCGATATATTGCCCACCACGACAAAATTTAAAACAATAAGATGGTCGAAGGTGATTTTAATGAAAAAAAAAACCTTTTGGGGATCAAGATTAACTAATACCAAAGGCAGATAACTATAAGCAGCAGCACCACCTATCAAGCAGAATAATGGGTAATGGGCGAGGAGCCAAAGATAAGGCTAACCATTTTGCAGATCATCTTCCAATCATTTACTAGGCGAACTACAAAAGAAGATTTGACTGTGGTTATCTGCGCAGATGACGTGAAGATCTCAAGAGAAATTTCTTGCACTACTTATTCTCACTCACTGCAGGCTGACTTAAACATATTCTTCATCTGGTGCTGACAAAACTTGTTGGAGCACAACGTGAACAAATGTTAATTTATTACTTACTCCCGCTAGCGTCCCCTACTGCTTCGAACAACATATCTTATTGGTAATGAACTTGTTCCCACTAACTATCGTTATCACATCGATAACATAATTAGCAGAGCTAACTAGCTTTGACATATCATATTCGTCAGACAACTTTTTGAATATGTCAGCCAGGTCTGGTCACCTTACCATCTAGTTTTTCAGCAAATTTATACACATCGTAGATAATCGTATATATTAATAGTATATTTAGATTCTAAAATAAATTAAAATATGATTTTAAGTCTTTTTGGTCCTTTGGGTTGCCGAAGACAATGATATATACAAATTCTATTCAGCAATGCTCATACTACAGTTGAACTATCTCTGGATTCCACTCTGTAATGATGAGGGGAATTTCTAGTTTTTAGTCGCTCGTGGCCAAAAAGGTAATCTTCATTTTAATCTGCTGTTCAAAAATAATCTCCTGTACTTCTAGAGTCCCACAAGGTAGTCATTCTGGCACTCATTATGGGGGCTTACGATATTGTTCAGTACATGAAATTCTACCAATGGTAAATATATGCAGATGATCTCAAGCTAACAATCTATCTAATTGGTGTTTACAAAAAAAAAAAAAATTAAAAATCTCTTTTTTAAGATCACTCATGTAATAGCCCTTTGATTATTGCCTTGAAATGACGTCTTTAAAAAGAGTTATTCAAATTAAGGATCTTAGTAATATTCTTGACTCTGTCTAAACTTGCCTTGGTTTCTCACTTTGATTACTCGTACATAATCGCTAGAAGCTAATTTACTTGTTGGATTTATTAAAAGTAATTCGAAAGATTTTTCTGATCCACATACTTTAGTATCTCTTTTGAACTCCCTGGTTAGATCGGCACTTAAATACGCTGATGTTATCTGGTCGTATAGAAAGGGTGCAGAGGGAGGGCGTTGGAACTTGGGCTTTCTTACAGTGCACGATATCCATTGCTGGGTATTCTTAGATATCAGAGATGTTCTGTATTACCATATAAATAGTCTCAGTAATTTTATCTCGGAAGCCTATTTATGCTTCCGAAAGGGTCTATGAGGTCGAAACACTTTGTTTACTTCTCTAATATATTAGATTCGTTATCGTTTTCCTCTTTTGCTTTTGTAATGGCTATGTATATTTTTTCTACAATAATTATGTACACACTTATTTATTAAACATTACATTTAATTATACCTGCTGCTACATGAATAAATCTAATGTTTCTGTTCTGGTTAAGGAAGCGATCACTGGGGGTTCACATTGCGCAAAAAAGTGAATTTTAACTCCAATCAACTTCTTGATTGTCCATGTTAGTTGCACTCTAACATGGACAGCATTATAAAACTAAAAAAAAAACAAATAAGTTCGGAAAAAATGTTACATAAAAATTTTGTAGAACTAAAGTCATACTCTAATTTTATTTGTTGACTAAAAAATTCATAACTTTAATTTCTGGAAGCCATTTTGTAGAGAATTAAAAAAAAAATTCTATTAACTTCGGATTCAATTTTTTCAAATTTCAACTGCAATAATTTTTTCCTTAGGACGCAGTGTTTGCGAGATATTCACACTCGTGAACGATTTTCATTAACTTCCGGGCAAAGCCGGTCAGTTTAGAGGATCGCATATGTTACATTTCGAAGTTTTTGAAAAATTTGACATACGTAATACTTTAAAGAAACGCTACAATTTCCCATTGGATTATGGGAATTATGCTTTAGGCACACATTTTTGTGCACAATTCCTTTCCATATAAAAGCAACATAGCTATGCAATATGTGTATGTGCAATTGTTGGCAGATACACACGCACTTCATTTTAACCTTAAGACGAGATGAATACGTGCCACTCTACTCACTTCAGATAATTAATGAAAGGATGTTTCATTTTATTGCTTTCCCATATTTATTCGGAAAATACTTTAGTAAAACGCGTTGTTGTCTACATTTGTTTTTTTTTTCTTTTTAATATTTAGAATTTAGAACTTAGATGGTAATGTGGGATCTTCTGATCATGTATTTTTATGAACGAGCCGCCACTGAATTTAAAGCCAACTCTTTCTGTCTGACCTATAATTATTGCGATAAATGCTATTATATACACCTTTGTAGTTACTGAGATGTTTCGAGAAAATTCCATCTCACTTTCACTTGATCTGTCTTAAGATTTAAGCAATTGTGGATCTGCCGGGCCAGAAGCTTTAATGGTTCGGATTGTTGTCTTAAAACGTTCGGACATTTATTTACCAGGAATATCAGTCATTATTAAGAACCTGTCACTGTGACAAGCTCATGTATCAAATTATATCTATAATGTCCCCTCGGCACATAAGTCCATCAAATCTTTTTGGTCCCAAATCGATTTATGCATGTACACAAATCATGGCAGGTACATATGCTCACCTCACGTCATGATGCGCTCAAATTCTTCCAGCAACCGAAGCATTAAGACTACATGCAACTATCAAGATGCAATGTGTGCAAAGTTGGGCGCCTGAAATCACCTCTTGATTATGAATTAATGTTACTCGATGCACACCGCACCATTCCTCCCTGCTGAGACCAATTAACATATTGCATTGCAAACTGCGGGTATCCTTTATCAAGTCAAGTATCAAACCGCTTTACCAATGATGGAGGACAGTACACATCCATGGTGTATGTAGGTACACTCGCAAGCGTTTAAATAAACAGTATTGCTTATCTGACACCACGGCGGTTGTTTAGTGAGGAGCAAATTTATCCCGTAAATTAATCCGTGCGAATAGCGAAAAGCTTGTCTTTGAGTTATGTAATTCAAGTGGCGGAATATTACTGCATCTGTCTGTTACCCATGGCTTCATGTGTCATTCATCCATTTGGGTGGGGGGGACTTGTATCGACATACATAGGTACATGACACAAATAACATTCACACAAATAACAGGCATGTATCACAGAATATATCCTTCGCGATATGAGTTCAATTGAGTTGGCCACAAATTACTAGCAGTGTATGCATATGTATCACAATTGATTCCAGCAGTCGAATTAATTAATTTGATCAGTGTGGGTTGGAGCAAAATAACACCACCCAAACAATGAGGGATGGCAACGATAATCCATATGGAAATCAATGTGGACCTTGTACTGATGACAAAATTTACTCAGTTTTGTACTCATGGTTTGCCAGCTGTGGTGCACATGAACAACTCACTATCACATTCGTTTATTGCTAAAGATCTTTAGGTTCTTTCAACTTTTTTCCAAAAGACCATATGTTGCACCATATGTATTTACATGCATACGTAGCTGAGACTCAAACCATATAAGCATCAGGAAAACCGATTAACCATCACTGTTTGTCATTGCCAATGCTTCAGAGAATTTCCACCCTTCTTGAGAAGGGTTTACTTACCAATTGTCTATAACCGAAAAGTAACACAAATTTATTTATTCTCGATCATTTGTTTCTCTTTCGAAATTCGTTCATTCATGAAAAAAATGAAAACGACTACTTCCACAACCAACTAGGCACCGTACACAATAGGTGTCACAAAGTCAAATGAATTTCAACAGACAGACAGAAGCAGATCATTTGGTGGTCACACGTCATTTTAGAAGTATTCCCTTGTACATCCAAAACCAGAGAGAATAAACGGTGGAAGGAGCATTTTTCTATTACCATCATTAGGTACATATAATTTGAATACCGATCGCCAATTTTGTAAAAGGCTTCTGACAGTGCCAAAAGGGAATTTATTTGTCTGGATAATCTACGATTTTTATCATGAAAACTTTTTATTTTGTCGCACCAAAAAATGGCTTCAAACGTTTATTTCATGCTGATAATTTCATGTCTGTCGTCATTGTAATTCTGCTATAATGATAGTGAGTAACTTACTGTTCATTTGAAAATCCCACAGGTTGTAAAATTTAAACAAAATTGTTAAAATCATTTTTTTTTTTTTTTTTTAATTAGGTAAAATTATATATCTTATTTTAAAAATTTTCCAAAGCTTTGTTTGCCATGTTCTTACATATGCTAAATATTGCTTAGATGTCGTTTTTCAACAAAATCGTTTGAGTCATATCCGAGAAATAATCAATTTTTACAAATTCGTTAATGAGTAAAGTACCGTTAAACGAATTTTTAACCAAAATCGATAGAGTTGTTTTCAATTTTGTGCTTTTTCGTAAAATGCGTTAAAAAGCTAAAACACTTTCTTGAGGATATGTCAAACATTTTAATTTCATATCATATATCAAAGTTAAATAAAATATCAATTTTTGAATAAAATCATATTAGCCGTATTCATGAAAAAGATAATTCTCGCAAGTCCGGTAAATAAGTAAAGTACCGTTATTAGCATCTTTAGCGAAAAACTGGGTATGCAGTCTTACTACAAATGAATTTTTTATCGAAAACATGAGAGCAGTTTTAAATTCGGCCATTAATAAAGTACCGTCAATTTTCATATTGGAATGAAAATTTCGACTCTGAGCATTATGAAGTCTGAAGAAAATGTAACCAGCCTTCTAGCCTGCAGACCAAGGTACACACAGACGGATAGACAGACAGACAAAATTGTTAGACACACTTTCGCTACGTACATATATACTAGTATGTATTCGAATTCCTTAGAACTTTGATATGTCGTATGATGGGGTAAAAAAATATTTGTTTTTCTTGGGGTACATTATGCCCCCAAATGCACCTCAAAAAATGTTTACAACTTATTTTTAAAATTATATTTGGACCACTGCAAACTATTTGTGTGCAAAATTTTAGTAGATACTCTAGTTCAAACTGTTCAAAAGTTCCAAATGACACACGGACAGACAGACAATGTTTTTAATCCATTAGTGCTCCGTTTATACCATTCTGGTACGAAGCACTAATTAAGTTTTAAATAATTACTTAGTATGTGTATTCCCTCGGATTTTTGATTATTATTTTCTCCACTTTTTAAAAGTCTTAAAGTTTCTACAACGAATTTTCAAAGAAAAGATTTGCATGATTTTTAAAAGTTTTTCCGTTTTTTTGACAGATGTCAAATATGTAAAAAAATGATTTGTCAGTACGAAAATGGCGCTAAAATTTAAATTCTAACTCTTAGTCAGATCGCAAACTTTCAAAATAATCTATCATACATACGTACAGTATGAAACTAGAAAATGCTAGAAGATAACAATTTTAAGCGCCAAATGCCCGCAAAGTGTGGTGCACCCATCACCATCACTTATCAAACATACATCCGTCAAACAACAATCACAATTACAAAAAAAAAAAATTAATGTAAGGAAAAACCAAGATATGAGAAATCAAAATAACTGCAGATCTAATTTAATAGTTAATTGTTCATCAGTAGTATTCATCATTACTATCGAAGTATCCATCGCATGTATACGCCTCCGTTTGCATATTTTAATTTAATGTAAATTGTCCGCAAGTATAGCATTGCCAAGGACATGAGCTTGAATATATTATATAATATAATATATTTAAAGAAAAAACAACATCAATATTTCAACACTTTTGAAGAAAATAGACTTCAATATATATTTACCTCGTTCAATGGATAAAAGTCAGTACAAAAAATAAAATAAAAATGCGAACGGATTTGTAATTTTCTTTATAAAATTCGAAACCTAGTGTTAAACACGATTGTCAGCGTGAGAATGGGTATTTTTGAAAAATCCAAACACTATTTATTAAATCTTAGACACAAGAAGCATATGTACCAGATTTGATTCATCTAGCTCTAATTGTGAATCCTCAAAACCTGCACGGTTTATAAGAAAACAAACGAGAAGAAATTTGGAAAAAATAGCATTTGAAAAAAAAAAAAAAAAAATCTTAAAAAAAAAAAATTAACTTTTAGAACCTATAATTTTTGTTTGTTCTTATTGTTTTTATAATTTTTGTTTGTTTTTGTCGTTTTTTAATTGTTTTCATCATCAATTTATTTATCCAAAATGTATCGTAGAATTTTTTTCGGTTGCTGTTGGGTAGCGGATTGACCTCTTAATACGAAACTAAAAGATGTTTGTGAATGTACCATGTAGATAAATACGTATATACTTTGCAGAGTGTATGCACGTACTCGTACATAGCTTTCTTCTATATTATTAACTATGCATTCAAGTTAATATACATACTTACGTATATGTAAGTACATAAATATATCAGGACTAATTTAATACAAATTAGCAACAACGAATAACATCCACATAAACCGCATTATACTAAAAACACCTACATAATCTATTTATTTAACCATGATAGGGTGGATTGAAAAAATGTATTTTTTCGAAATTATGAATACATATGTATGTACATATGCATATCATAAAAAACTTGCTCCATATGTGCTGTTCGTTCGTGAATTGTTCAGACTTTAAATGTATGTAATCTCGAAAAGAGGATACAATTTGAATTTTCGAAAGATGCGTTAAAAGGCAAAAAAATCCTAAATTTAAATGTCATGCCCTCACGTACGTCTTTTGAATAAAATTGTCTAACCGAGATATGGCCAGTTTATTAAGTAAAGTACCGTAAATTTTGAGGTTAGAATGAAAATTCAGATTTTACCTCTGGTTATAAGCCCACAGACCTCAGATATGAAGGTTGAAGCAAATCCGTCCAGTCGACAGACGGACAGACTTGACGACAGACAGACAGACAGGCAGAATTGCGAGACTCATTTTTTCGAATTTCTCTATTATAGTAACAATAAGATTGATTAAAATCTCGAGATCGAATATTTTCACGAGAACAATAACTTTCTTTTGGATAAGAAAGTTAAAAATACGAACTCAAAACAAACAGGTAGAAAAGACCGAGCGATGCCGATAGAAGCACATAAATCAGTCCTAATGTGCTTCCGCGCTATCAGAACGTCATAATTTTGCAGAAGTGTTACCCATCCGGATACTAAGCTTACGTAGGTCCGAGTGAATAGCTCTACATGCCAAATAGATTCACAATATGTACATACAAGCACATAGTTCAGCTTTCTATCAGGCACTGCGGGGTTATTATGATGCATTCACCATAAATTCATTGAAAGCAAACCAACAGCCGAACGTATGTAATTAGCTGATTCTGCATGTCTCACCCCTCTTTTGTTTTTTCAGTGAAAAATTTGTAAGGCGTAGGATTCAAATTGGATTCAGATAGCGACCGCGACAAAGTCGCTGAAACAAACAACAACGCAGTTATTATTAAAAGCTCAATATGGAAAAGTATCTTAGGAGCAATTTTAGATACAAAGTTTGATTGAACTTTTAGTGCTTATCTTGCAAATTTGATTCTATGTATTTTTGTGTTGGTTGCTGCGTTTGAAAAGCGATGATTGAAACACAATCAGTTCGTAGAATGAGTCAGTCCGAAAATAGTTGTCAACGAATAAAGTTCGGTGAATAATTAATTGTGTACATACTTTAAATTTTACAAACAAAAAACAAAACTGTCCACTATCGATAGACTTTATCGCTGAAGTAAAATTTGCGAATTGCAAACAAAAAACTAATTTTTCAGTTTTAAATTCGAATACTGTATACAATATGACTGAACCAGAGCAAGTCCTATGCTTTAGATGCAACGAGTGGGGACACTATGCAAGCTCATGTCCTTGGCAATGCTATACTTGCGGACAATTTGGGCACTATGCAAATGAGCCGTCATGCCCAAGATACATTCCTGAAAAGTATTCGAACGGAGGCGGTGTTGATGAGGAGCAATGCTATAAATGCGGACGATGGGGACACTACGCGTATACATGCGATGGATATTTCGGCAGTGATTACGAATACTATTGATGAACAATAAACTATAAAATATCTTTGTTTTTCCTTACATGAAAGTTTTTCTTATTCAATAAAAAATATGTAAATTTAGTTCAACGATGAACTTGAATAAATAAAAAAGTTAAGAACATATCGGCTAATTAGGGTTTCGATTTATTTGCATTGAATATAGCGTCGCTTGAGTGTATTTTTGTTCTCTTTTGCTAAAGGTAATTGTTACTGTTGTTTGACGGTGTAGTGGATAGGTGAAGGAGTATGGGTGCACCATACTTTGCGGTCATTTGGCGCTTAAAATTGTTATCTTCTAGCATTATCCAGTTGCTTTCATACGTATGTAGATTATTTTGAAAGTTCGCGATCTGTCTAAGAGTTAGAATATAAATATGGCGCCATTTTCGTACTGTAAAATATTTTTTTTTTTACATATTTGCAATCTGTGAAAAAACGGAATAACGTCTAAAAATCATGTAAATTTTGTCTTTGGAAATTTGCTTTCTCTTGTCTAATCGAATCAGCATATTTAATGTGGTTAGCTTTTTGATGCAGAAAATGAATCGGAAGTATTCAGTCTTAGATGGCACAACATAAAATGACGGCTCAAAGTTTTCGAGAAACATTATTCACTAATCGATATTAATCGATTCTCGATTGTTGATTGATTACACATCTGGAATTGAATAGGATAATTATTTAGAAAAGGGGTCTCGTCACCCATTTTGATGGTTGTTGTAGATACTTTAAGGCTTTTAAAAGGAGAAAATAATAGTCAAAAATTCGACCGAATACACACACTAAGTAACCTTTTAAAACTTAATTAGTGCTTCGTATCAGAATGGTATAAACGGAACACTAATGGATCCAAGACGGTGTCTGTATGCCCGTGTGTCGTTTGTAACTTTTAAACAGTTTGAGTTAAAGTGGTGAAATTTAGCACAAAAATAGTATGCGGTAGTTCAAAAATAGTTAGGAAAAAAAAATTGTAAAAAATATTTTTGTGAGGTGGCTTTTAGAGGCCAATAAAAACAATATTTTTTTTGGATAGTTTTTTGAACAAAAAAACTCAAAAACCAGGACATTGGCGACGTTTCCCATCCTCCATCTCCCCGCCTTCACATCCCACTCGCACTTGATCCGATTTTGGCAGTTTTTAGACGAAATGACCCACGTGTCGGGATATACCTATGTATACATTACACACAAATTAAATTTCGTCAACATTTCTTTAGTGGTTCTCTGGCGAGCCGTGTCAGGACAAACATGCATTTAAAATGACGGTACGGAACACTAGCTGTGTGATACTCATCTCGAACGAACCGTTAAAAAAAAAAATAATTTAAGCGCTTCTACATAAACTTACCATCCAATACTTTGTTACTTAGGAGTTGGTCTAGAGAGGCCGATGACACTTCAAAATAGTGATCTTTATGAATTGAACAATGAATTTGTCAAAATGCAAACCACATTAAACATGAGCCTACAGCTTAATGAAGAGGCAGTTCTTTCATAAAATTTGTTTGGATAAGATTAAGTCGAAATTTGAGAAGTGGTGCTAAAATTCAGGTAAAATTCAGTGAAAAGGCATGGGATGATGTTTCCAAAGAAACGGGCAAATCATGAGAGAGAGAAAGAGAGAGAGCAATGAGAGAAAAATAATTTGATGAAAGAATGTTTTTACAGATTGGTATGTAGGCAAAAGTATTATGGTCATCGGTTGGAATTGAAAGAACATACGGAAGCATTGCGTTCAGATATGACATTAGCTTATGTTTCCCAATCTTGATTATGGTTGAGCATTAACCCAGCAACCAATATACCTCTACAAAAAGCACTATTTGTTTATGTTATTCCTTTCTTTGCTTTTGAAATTCTCTACAAGATGGCGAGTGTAACATTGTCATGAGAAGCTTCTTCCAATCGAACAAAATTGCTTTCGGAAACGGTTTAAAACTGTAGGCCCCAACCATTGAAGATGAGGAGCTAGGCTTGGCCTTGTATGGGCCCACTGGCACAAAAAAATAAAATAAAAAATGATTTATATATTTATTAAGGTATGCAATCTCCAAAATGTTCGACTTACCACGAAATCGAAATCGTTTTTGAATGACAATTTGGAAATTTATTTTTTGGTATCGGAATTCTCTAAAAAATGGATGTGGAATTTTTAAAAATTTTCGATAATTGAAATCATTCAATTATTGGTAACTATCAATAGTCGAATTTATTTTAATTTACACTACTGAAGTGACATTACGTCGCTGTTATTTGGTCGCCAAAATGTCATCCCAAATGAAACAAAATATCAAGTTTTTTTGAAACAAAAAAAGAGGCCCACTGTATAAATAGCTTTATCCAAGACAATCTAACAAATGATTACATATTGGCCTGAAAACAAATATGTACCTACATATAGTCAGTGTCAGTATCGATGGCCTCTCTTGATGCCCTCCTGGATTTAATGTTTCCTACTGAGTTTTCAGATCCAAAATACGTAAGTATTATGCTTTATCTGTCAAAACAAGATAAAAGAAGGCATTCAGTAAATGGTCAGGGCCTACATAAGAATTATTATTTGAAATCCATACATCTCGAATTTTAAATAAATTCCATCGCCGAAATACTTTCGATCCATACTGTAATCATCACAGAATTAAGGGGGAAAAACACCCCCAAAATCACCACGCCGAGATCATTAACTATTGTTTATAATAAAAATAATTTAAGAACACATATAGTCATGTGCGATCATCTCTGTCGGAAGCTTGCATGAAAGATGCATGAGATTAATGGAAATTCATCTTGTGGCCTCCCGAGCAATCCAATTTTAATGGATGCGTGATCTTGGTGGAGATTTTTCTCGTATAAACGTTTATTAATGAAAATATTTAGATTTAATTTTGTTCCTTTAATACTTTGATGATATGCATGTATATCAGATTGAGATTCCAATTTTCTGCTGGGGGGACGTAGTATGGAGTAGAGCAGAATTAAAATGAACTGATTGTTATTGCTGGCTGGATGTTATATTGTTTGCTTGTTTACTTAAAATAATTTCAAGAATGTTCGTCGATCTTTTACGCTGAATAAAATTCATAAGTACCTGCACTTAAGCTATTTATTTCTCATTAGATTGTGTTTACCCTGGCTGTGTAGGAATACATAAAACTGCGGGTAGTTTGCATATGGAAAGTTTTTTAATTTCTTTCTAAACTTTAAGGCGTCAAAGAAGGGAAGGCTATAATCCCAACAGTTAATCGTTTGGTTTCATTTTATGAGGTAGGCATTTAATGAAGTATTTGAAACTGGCTGATATTATATGACCTTGGCATGTTTCTATTTATAGCCAACAGAGGTTTAGATGCAGTGGAGATTTGTAGTGCAGGAATTTATTCAAAGCTGCAGGGATCATCTACAAAGTCTAGTGTCATCTATAGATTGGTAGTTCAATGACTTCAACTAAAGGCCTGACAAACGCCATAGTTAAGAAAGCATACATAAATATAGAACTTTACTTTTCAGCAAGTATCAAGGCTATTTAAATTATGTCTTTTCCGTTAGAAGAGGAGCAAACATATTTGAATTTTCTCGGTTGACTAAAAAAAAAAGTAGGAATAAGAACAATAATAAGTAAAAGGAACGAAGAAAACTTTGTTTTTTTATTTTTAAAACGGCTCTTTAATTCAGTCACTACATTGCAATGTTTTCTTTGCAGTTAATTTAGCAAGAAACTAGACATCCAGTTTTATGGCGAATATCATTATTACCTCCTAAACCGATTTTTATTAAAATTGTTTGAATCGTTTTCCATAAAATATGCGAAATATCTGTAAAAGTTGAACAGCACGTTCGGTGTTTATAACCTTAAATAAAAATAAGGTTCTTTGCAACCTAACGTAAAATAGAGTTAAAAAAACGTTACTCCGCAACGTTACTCCGCAACGTAAAAATATATTGTATACATACACGAAAAGTATCCCTTTTTGTCCGTTTGCTTGCGTTTCTCTTACTCACTTTAGTTACTTATTATTATAACAATTATAAAATATTACTATAATCTCTAGATGGGATTTTGAAATTCCATTTTGAAATAAGGAATAAATAATAATAATAATAACTATTGGAATATATACAATAATAATCATAAATAAATAATTATTAGTTTTTCTAATTTCGCATTAGTTTTCTAGTGTTGCATTTCAGTATTAAAAATTAAACTGAACGAATTCACTTATTGATCACAGCCTCTGAATTATTTGTTTCACCATGTGAAAATGACGGAACATTTTTGGCGGTACGGTCAGTCACGTGTAAAGTGTTGTTGCTTTATTCAGACAAGATATTGAATTCCGAACGAGAAGATATTGAAGACGAACGTTAAATCTTGGGTTGAACCTTGATTTGATCATTAATTAAACCATTTTCGTACAACTGGGTCCACACTCGTACCTAGGTACACTATCGTACATAAGTTTAAAACTACTACTATTTCCTTGATTGTACCCATTTTTTTATCAAACCATTTACAGTTAGGAAATTATTTTATATACTCAGTTAACTGCGGCAATATGTAGTAACCTTAGCCCTAATTGCATTATACCTGCATCTTTTGCTTCCTTGTAGACGCATGCAGCCTTCGGGGTAATCGGTTTTCTCAGGGTAAGGATTTTTTTCAAATTTGTTTTCTTAAATTGAAGCAATCAATTTTCGCTTACAAATGATTTATTTAAAAGAGTTACACACGATAATATTTCTAGTTAACTATCAGTTTTTAAAGTGAAGGTTTAAAAAAAATAAGAAAAAAAAAAAAAAATAAATAAAATAAGGGGTTTTTCGAAGCAAATATCCATTGAAATACGAAAGAAAAAGATATACATATGTAACTCCCAGAAACTTAATATTTCTAATTTTGGAGTCCGTTTCAAGCGATTTCGTGAAACCGGGAGCAGTGATCCCAGACCGAGTAGTGGACGTCTCAGAAAAACAACTGAGCAGGAAAATAACTTGATTGTGACTACTAGCTAGCGTAGACGAAGGCATAGAGAACCAGAAATATACGGAGAGATTAACAGGAATAGAAAAATCCCAGTCTCCGTTACAATAATCAAAAGCATGTTGTCAAAAAAAAGCCGTTACTTCGAGCGCAAAATAAGAAGAGACGACTAGAGTGGGCTAGAGCTAATCGAGGACTGGAGAAGAGTTCTTCCGACTGATGAATCCAAGTTCGAACTGTTTGGCACGAAGAGAAGGGTTTCTGTCTGACATTCCGCAGAAAAGCATTTTGAATGCTATTCTATATGCTATAAGGGTTCATCTTTCAACAAAGTAACAAGCCTAAACATACCTGAAAGTTGTGTTCAAGCTTTCTGCAAAAGATGGAAGAAGAAGGGTTGTTAATCAACATTTTTGTCCACTAAAGTCCCCAGATTTGAAGTCAATTTAACTTTTATGGGATTACTTGGACAGAAGGGTTCGCCAAATGTTTTCTTTTTCACCAGAAATCTTTTGGCAGCAACTGAACGATATCTGGAATAGCATTCCAACCGAAACAATATCAAAATTAACAAAAAGGATGCTCAGACTTGTTAAAGCTATTATAAAAGCTCGAGGAGGATACTTCGACGAAGTTAAAGTTTAATGGTTTTTTAGAAATAATTTATTTTGTTCAATTGAGTTGCCTAATTCCATTCACATACATACTATATAAAATGTAGCTACATAGTGTACCTTAATAGTCTGATTCTCCCAAAAGTAAACAGTTGAATATTGACAAACAGGTATATGTGTGTTTCATCAGCTTTTGGGCAACAATTTCAAAATCAGCCTACTTTTTTAAATAATGTTTTCTTTTCTTAAGACTTCTCATTCCCTAGTGTACCTCTATGACCAGTTACCCGGCAGAGTTTTACTCTGCATACCAAAAACTTTGAGTATTTTGCGACAGAAATTTCAGTCTCGCGTATCCATCTGTACAGATAGACATGAATTGGGTATTTAGTACCTGACTAGTGTCCCATTCCTCTCTACTCGGAAATAGGTTAGAAAATGGCTTTTTTAAGTCAAGATACGACTTAGTCTAGTCCGTGTATACTACGTCACCTAAGTACAACCGCATGTCCCTTAGTACTCGACTTCCAGCTTTCCGTTTCACAGCACTTTCAGCGAAAGAGTTCCGCTGAAATAGGTTTATAGGTTGGTGTGATTCTTATTGCACTAGTTGTATCCTTGTGATAGCCATAAGTTTAGTGGTTTTACTGGTCGCTTGCCAGCATACCAGGCTGCCATACGTTACTATGGGCCTTACAATTGCGGTGTACATCCATAGAAAAGTCTAGGATTTTGGCCCCAAGGCCTAATTTTGTTTTGATCTTTACCGCCATTTAACAGTTTGCAGAAGTGATCATTCCAAATCCTTAGCACCGACTGTGACTCTACTGCTAGATTTCCTTCTTCATCTGTACAGGCTTCTATTCGGGCTTAGTAGCTTTGGCATGCTCTTTTTACACCTCTGGATTGATTCGATCTCTCTTTCTTCTTCTTTCTCAGAAGCTGATGTTCTTCTCTTCTCTACTGCTTGTATATGTCGTAAGCTCCTCTCGTCACCCCATGCACAGTCATTTTATAATCCTCTTGCTTTGACGGCACTCTTCATCAAACCAGGGGTTTCTTTGTGGTGGATGCGAGAAACCTAGCATCATCCAAAAGGTGCGAACATCCAAAATATTGGAGGAGTGTCTTGCATCAGTCGCGTTTCGGTGGTGGATTTAGTCGGTGGAAATCCCACATTGTTACTGAGTACGGGCTCAGTTTTGTCTTTAAAAGATTCCCACCATCTAAGGTAACAAAAAAGTTTTTCGAATATATTTAGGACAAACAAGGTGAGACTTATGGGTCTGAAATCCTTTGCAGTGGTATGACTGGACTTACCCGCTTTCGGTATTAAATTACCTTAAGCTTCCGCTTTATTTTTAGTATGTAACTCCATATCCTGTTTAAGAAAAGTTCTTTTAGTATACGAGGGTGGGTCAATAAGTCCCTGAAAATTAACACAAATTGTGTCACCTTGAATTTAATTTTTTTTTGTCAAAAATCATCTTTCAAAAGTACTCACCCAAATTTTCAGACAGATCTGACAAATAGTTCTGTTGTGGCAGCCATTTTATATAGACGTCTACTAGCATTTTCGTTAAAATGGAAAAAAGTGAATTTCGAGTGCTCATTAAACACTATTTTTTGCGACAAAAAACTATCACGCAAACCAAACAAAAGCTTCACAAATATTATGGGGACACTTCACCATCGATTGGAACCATTCACCACTGGTTTACTCAATTTCGGTGCGGTCGTTCAAGCACAAGTGACGCCGAACGTTCTGGTCGCCCAATTGAGGTCACCACACCAGAAATGGTCGACAAAATCCATGGTTTGATAATGGACGAAGTGCGCGAGCTTGAAGAGGCCACAGGCTTATCACATGGCTCAGTGATTTCGATTTTACATAAATATTTGGACATGAAAAAGCTTTCCGCAAGATGGGTGCCGCGTTTGCTCACAATCGACAACAAACGCATTCGTTTGACAACTTCAAAGGTGTGTTTGGCGATGTTCCAGAAAAATTCGGCTGAGGTTTTGCGCCGTTTCGTAACCGTGGATAAAACCTGGATTCACCACAACACACCAGAAACCAAGGAACAGTCAAAACAAAGGACTTCTCATGGTGAATCTAAGCCGAAGAAGGCCAAGGCGGGTTTGTCAGCAAACGAGGTCATGGCAACAGTTTTTTGGGATGCGCGCGGTGTTATTCACATCGATTACCTTGAAAAGGGTAAAACGATCACCGGCGAATATTACGCAGAGCTGCTGGATCGATTCCAAGCCGATTTGAAACAAAAACGGCCGCATTTGGCGAAGAAAAAAGTTCTTTTTCACCAGGACAACGCACCGGCGCACAAGTCCGCAGTCGCAATGGCAAAATTGCATGAGTTAGGCTACGAACTCCTCCCTCATCCAGCATATTCCCCAGATTTAGCCCCCTGCGACTATTTCTTGTTTCCAAACATGAAGAAATGGCTCGGAGGTAAGAGATTTAGGTCGAATGAAGAGGTCATCGCTGAAACAAACGCTTATTTTGAGGGGCTCGAGAAATCGTATTATTTGGAGGGCATCAAAAAATTGGAGAAACGTTGGATGAAGTGTCTAGAGCTAAAAGGAGACTATGTTGAAAAATAAAATGTTTTTATACAGAAAAGAGTGTTCCTTATTTAATTGTTCAGGGACTTATTGACTCACCCTCGTAGGTATAATTATAGCATCGGTTTGAACCTTTCAAAAGTTAGTGACCCTACATATCAACAATACAACTCTCTGTCATATCATTTTTAAGGAAGCTTTGTGTACGATTTTTTAATACATTCCTAAAAGTTAACATTTTGTTTCTTATTGAGCAATATAATTTGCCATACTATTTTTAATTTCTTTATAAAAAAATTTGGCTCTGCACAAAAATTCGTGTGAAGTAATATATTCTATGGATACAATCACTGATCGTGGTAATTCAGTTTAAAGACTCAATTACCGCAAACATTTCGGTCGTTTAATTAATACGTTTAAATTTAATTAACGATTTAGCACATCGGCCACACCAATGCCAACTGGGTATATAAAATATTCACCTCGTGACAGGACAAATTTTTCAAATTAATTTCCCGCATTAATGCCATCGTAAAACTACGGTACTACAACTACAATTTGTCCAACCCATTCTACTATGTACCTCCGAGAGTGCATTTCAACATAAAAAAAGTCACAAAATTGCAAATTGAGGTCTAAAAATGTAAATATACAACGAGTGGAGCCGGCCATCAGCTCATTATATTCTTGATTCTATTTAACAATTCTACTCGTAGCTCATTAAAAAAGTGGGGAACTTGGCAAACGTCGAAAACGCGGGTATTCACACAAAAATAGCATCGACACTCTGGCTGTGTGCAATGTGTATAGGGTACGCTCCTGAATAAACAAAGTAGTCGAAAGAAGGATTTGCTGGTGGGACGGCGCGCCCCAGAGATACTCTATTACAGTGGGATCCATCCTTAGATGTCACCACTCATTAATTGCATTTTGATAGCGAATGGGCTGCTTTCGCATTTGCGTGTGTTTTTCTCTCCGCATGACGTTCTTAATGTGAGCGCTTCAAACCAATTAAAATCCATAGAAGCGTGAAGGAACTTTAACAATTTTGCAATTTGAATGCGCTGAATGTCAGCCTGAGCAGTGTGTCTCTCCTATCATTTGGGTGTGACAACTTGCCAAGTGGAAACCCTGTTTAAATTGGCTTCGTTTATCTGCGAGGAATACACCTTATGATGTGGTTAACTGGGGGCAGGCACAGAGGAGGAAACCACATGGTGGGAATTAAATGGAAATATGGGCCAGCTTTATGCGGTTTCGGTTGCCTTGATTAATTTTAGAAATTACTTCAAGGCAAATGATAAGAATGTTGTAGGGATTATGAATATAGAAACTATGCGCAGATCCTTCCAAGGTAAGAAGGAAAGTACTGTTTTAAGGAAATTTATAGCAAAGATTTACAAATTGAATCTGATTCTCCAGTAAAAATAGTGGAAAACATTTTCTGAGAATCGTGTCTCAGGAAAAGACAGTGTCTATCGTGGCTGATATCACTTCAAATCGATCCATTCCATATATATACATGTAGATTACGTAGATTGCGGACCTTCCGAACTTAAGATGCTAAAAGCAGCCATAAAAAATTATCCGCTGCTTGCAGAAACCGTGAAGGTACGAGTAATTACAAGTAAAAAAGACAGTCAAACATGAAGGTCCTTCATGCGCCGAGCGCATAATTTATCTTCTAATGCCTAAACAACTAGGCCGATTTTTATGAAAAAGATATCAAACGATTCGTATTGTTATCGGAATCGAAAATGAATATACAGAACTTAAAAAAAAAACTAGATAACAGAGGGTAGATGCTATTTTGTTTATCTTTCATATTTGTGTAAGTTCGAAAACAGGCTTTTATTCCAAGTACATTTATTTTTCCACTTTTCTTAAATTTTACTTCAGGACTCAACTCTTGATCAAATTTCAATCTTCTATGTCTAACGGTTCAAAAGTTATGATGCTGTGACAGACAGACGGCTGGACAACTGACTCTCACTATCAAAAAAAAAACAAAATCATATTCGTGCATTTGAAGTGGGAAATACAGTGATGGTTTCTAGTTCTCTGTAACTATTAAGAACAGTGCCGGCTTTGGGGCAGGGCGAGCGGATCGACTTCGGCGCCGGAGTCGTTGGGAAACCAGATGCTCTTCGAAAATAAACACGTAGTTTGCAGCACTGGTAGTGTGTATGCAGTATTTGTACTACACATTATCTTATGATTTGCTTATATAAGTCAGTTGCGAAATATTTTACATGAAAAGTCGTGATTAAAGTGTGAAGCGAGTTTTTATTGCCATGAATTTGACACTTTGCTGGATGCAATATACAAAATAACAAACGACACACGATGGTCGTGTGTATGCTGTATTTAGCTATAGTTTGCAAAATGACGAAAATGACGAGATTAAGCTTCCCAGAACTCCAAATTCCTCTAACTAGATCGCGAATTCATAGGGTATAAAATCTACGTCATGACTGCAAGGACTGGTGAAATAAGATGGCACATTGCGGGATAGTACAATTACATTGAACACATTGGTTAGTCTAGTGTGGGAATGTTTCGAACTCCAACGACACGCAATATACACATCAAAAACCATTTAGTGACCGCATGTTAACAGCAAGATTTCGGGGAAGGGTACCATATTTATAGTGACCTGGCGCCCCCCGTAGTTCAACACTTAATGTTGACATTACTAGGCAACGAGGAAATCTGTTCGAGTACTAAATTTGTCACCAGGTTGGGTTTCAATATGTAGGCAGGAAACTTCCAACCAGATTAATCTTAGGAATCCGAAACTTGTAGGCTCGAAAAATTGAAATAAACTTGTTTCGCATGTCTAGGAACAATAGTGACAAGCTCGTCGAACCCGTAGTGTCCCAAAAATTTTAAAGATTGTCTGAGGATTCAGATTCTCAATAGCTAACAGTTTAGATAAGTGGTGGAAAACTGTTTAAAACTTTTTTGCACTACAGCAACACAATACACATGACTGATACTCCCAACAAAAATATCCTGCCATTTTCACGTGGCAAAACAAGTAATTTAAGGACTGTGTTCAAAAAGTGAATCTGTTCAGTTTCATTCTTAAAACAGGAATGAAATATTGGAAATCAGTGCGAAATTAATTAATTGCTCGGGTAGTTTGTGAAAAAAAAAATCAGTGAATTGCTGTAATATACGAGTATCATAGATCACTTCGGTCAACAATACTGTTTCTATATGAATGGGCTTTTTTCATAGAATTTCAAAAATCATTTCAAACCTAATAAATAAGGTAAATAAGAAAAACACAAGCAAGCAGATGAAAAGGGATTCAATACTTTTTGAATGTATATGCAACTTTACGTAGTATCGTTTCTAAAAAATTGCTGATTTTCTCAATTGCTCGGTTTTTGAAACGTTTTTTGTAACTGTATTGTAACTCAGGTTGCAAAAAACCTTGGGAAATACTGTATTTGTTCCACTTTATTAACGACTCTGAAAAGATTTTTCTTAAGGTTATAAGCAACGTAATGCTTCCCATCCGATCCATTGTGGTATCTCCGGAAATTTTAAATTTCAACACTGCATTTCATATGACCTACCGAAAGTTTACACAATGAATAGATAGGATTCCAAAAAGTAAGATGTTCAGCTTTTCAGATAGTTTGGATATTTTTTGAAAACGACTCAAACGATTTTAATAAAAGCCGATTTGGGAGGCAATAATGATGTTCGCCATAAAACTGAGTATCTAGTTGTCGAAATTCGCCCTAACGATTTGGACATAAGAATAAATTGGACTACTCGTCGGTTCGATGGAAAAGTAACAGAATATCAAATCGTTTGGTGAGCATTTTGTCATTGTTCTAAGCCGCAAAGAAAACATTGCATGTAGTGACTGATTCGTTAAAAAAAAAAAATGTAAAAAGGAGTAAGGTATTATTTATTCCTTTTTCTTATTATTGTTATTATTTCTGCCTTTATACTACAAATAAATGGAAAAATATTATTTTCGGCTGTTGATTTTTTTTTCTTACCCAACGACGAAATTCAAATTCGTTTCCTCTTCTAATGGGAAAGACATAATTCATCATACTTACGTAAGGACTAACAAAAGTTCGCTTAGTTGGTGTCAATTTAGTAGTTTTTGAAAAAAAAGATGCATTTCTGTAGCTTATAATCTAACAATATTTATTTCCAAATTTCAGAACAATAGGTAAAAATGAAGACGAGAAAGAGAAAAATTAGTGATATAAGCTCGGTTGAAGTTCCACCGCCAACACAGGAAGAAATTCGTTTTGCTATTCTCTTCGGATTTCGATGTCAACTCACGCCAGTCAAAATTCGCCAGGAAAAATCTTCACATCTTATGAGGAGATTATTAATGCAGTCAATATCGAAATCGAAAAGCTCCAAAAAGAGGATTTTGAAAGCTGTTTTGAAAGATGGATCTATTGGCTGAAGAAATGTATTGAAATAAATAGGAATTATGTGGAGAAATTAAAAAAAAAGGTTAAGATTAAATATCTTAAGTTAAAATTATTTTTGTGTTTTATTATTCAATCAACTAAGCGAACTTTTGTTAGTCCCTACGTATACTTACTGAAAAGGCCCCCCGCATTTTCCAGCTATTTCGGGTGAATCTACGAATCGGCCGCCATCTTGGGGTGAATTCACGAATTTTATACAAAAGTGGAACAATATGCTTAAATTAGGTTGTGGTCACCTGGAAGTCACGGGAAAGTTTGATACTCATTGATTTCTGCTCAGCAGGTGGAAACAACATTTCTGTGATAATTGTTTAAATGACCCATGGCGCCAGGCTTGTATGAGCTGATTAAAGTTAGAAACACTCGAATATACACTGAAACTCGAAATAACATACCTACATTTCCATTAAACTCCTATAACCATTCACTAATTATTAATTATGTATGTACCTATATATGCACACTGCCGTCCATAAGTTTCCAGAAATTGATATTATTCATGTTTCTATCGATGCGGATCAGGTCTCCAACACCGGAGGAAGAGAAACATCGCAGACCATTTTTGAACCACCGCTATACTTGATTGTTGGAACCACACAGCTAAGGAGCATCTTTTCTTCAGCTTCTTCTTTTTCGGCATAAAACGATCAACTTCACTTTTTTCCTTGTTTCTTTCCATTTGAGGTTTTTTTGACTGTTTATCGGTAAACTTTAAATATTGAAGTTTCAAGACTAACTGAGGTTAGAACAGACACCTAGTTTTAATTTTTGAGTTGCAATTTTTTAGGAAAATTTTGTACAAAAAAACAAATTATTTACGTTTTTTGACAAGTTAATGACGTTTGCAGTTTTGTTTTATTACTCCCTACATCGGTTTATGCCTTAATTCCGCTCCTATTTCTTAGAACTCTTTACTTGTTTTGAAATGTAATAATGTCTACCATCGACCCTAACAGGATTTGAAAGAATTTTGTTCATTTGAGTCCGACACAGGTAGATAAGCGTATAATTGTGCAACAAATTGTTTGTCCGGAAACTTATGGACGGCTGTGTATATACAAGGTGGATCTTCATATTTGATATCGAGATTGAACGTACATGTAAGGCTTAAGGGCGTACATTTCACCATTCGAGTAAAAGACAAAATGCCAGTCCTGATAAATACTACGTATATGTCTTTCAAACTTTATTAACGTAATGACAGAGAGAGAGGAAAGGGTATAAAGGAAAGGAAAGATTTTGTCATATTAAAAACGTAGTGGTAGCCCAGCGGGTTGGTAAATTAAAATAATATCATTTTGGCCGCCTCTAATCTGGAGAAAGAGACGCTATTCGCAGCTAGATTAGGTGTTGCGGAGGAAATCACGGCTTGATGCCATGAAATATTGGAAATAGGTAGGTGCGGGGAGCTACATGTGTTGATACTTGTACTTACGAGTACAATTAAGTGAAAACCGGCCGATTCTATATACATATGTACCTATCTATATATAGATAATTGCGTCAGAAAACTTTGAAGAAACCATTGGAACTATTTATTTTCCACAAACTTCTGAGATTATTTCATTATAAACATCCAGCACAGCGGGGATAATGCCTTAGGGAAGAGAATAAACTTCAAAACTTTCCAAATAGCTCCTTATGTTGGACCCACTTAGATTTCACAAATTGTTTAATCTCAACAAAGTGGTTTGAACATTTCACATAGAATTAATCGATACACTACAAGTACAGACCATTGATTTTTATTTCTATTTTGAAATATCCCTATCAAGTGCAGAACAAAATGATATACGTAACAGACCGGTTGAACAAAGATCCAGCTCTCACTTTAAACCACTTAATAGTAAATCGGTAGAACACTCTATTCAAAAGCGTATCGTAGCGCTTAATAATGTTCTCCAGTAATCTTCTTGCAAACTCCCACCACAAAATTATCGACTAACAATTAACCACTTCACCCGCGCTTCAACACAATTTTCAGTTCTAAATAGCTAACCAGTGGCATATTTCCAGTGCTACCGTTTTTATTAGGGTAGGTATCTAATCTGTTCGCATTAGCATGAAACTATTATTATTACCATAATGCTAAAGATTCAATTTTCAAGATAATATTTATGGCCAATTTGGTTATTAATGCCATCCGACGAATATGTGCGACTGTGTGAGTGTACCAGCCTAGCAATTATATTTCCCCGGAGCACTATGTTACACGATGACACCCTCCAGCCACCTACACAAACACACACGCTGACTTAAGAGGTGCTAATCAATATCGATAGTTGGCATCATCACATAAATGCCAGCGCAACCCTTCTGGCGCGGATATAAATCGGTGTTCATGTATCAGCGCTTAGAATGCCATTTGTATCGCATTATAATGCAGCCCGTCCCCACGTTCCGGGTGAGTATACTATATGCAGCAATAACAATCCATTCAATATGCACAGATTGTTGCAATGTTAATTTATTCTAATTAGTCAATAAATCTCAATTAATATCGTGCTCACAATGTGGACACGACCCCCGTATGACCACCGCTATACACAACTGGCGGGCAAGTAACAACAGCAAATTGTTTAAGGATGTAGATTGGAGCAATGAGATGTAGATAGATGAGCGAAGGGGGTAAAATTTAATAATTTCCTAACATTTAGCACAGTGGTATGTGCATTGAATACAATAAATGTACAGTGAGCGACATTTAGTTGAAGTCATCGGATGTTTAAATAAGTTTTGAGGTACGTATGTATTTTTAAAGCACTACAAGCAGCTCCCACTACAAGCATAAATCTACCAAAGAATAACAAATCAACAGGTTCATCATTTAGTGCTGTTGTTAGTGGTTAGAAGCAAACAAGACAAACATCACTAACACGAACAACGTAAAGGGCACGACTGGGTCGCTCGTACTTGCTCTATGTGTTGTATTCGTCTGAAAATTGTTTAGATTTCATATTTGATACAAGTAGATACGAAATAAAGTAAAATGCGTTAAAAAGCTGAACAACTCTTTTGACCATATGTACTCGTATGCGAACGGGGGAATATCGCAGTAGTTAGTAGTATTAGAGGAAGAGCTAGGACATCACAGTACCTAATCAGAACTATTGAAGCTATTTCGTGAAGACCTGCTGAGCAATCATCTCTAGGATAAGAAATAAATTTGGAAATAGTTTCTAAATTCAGAAGAATGTCATTAAAATAAGTTTGGGGACGATTTTGGAGATGCTTAAAGTATACTGAGATCAATACAATACTAAAAGGCGCATCGCTAAATGGTTTACAAAAATGGTCAGCGAAAGAATAGGGACCATTTCGAATCCAAATGAAACTAGACGAAATAATTGCAATATACTGTAAAGTTTTATGAAGTATGCTTTAAGATACAAATTTTAAATTAATTATTAAATATCTATTTATTTCAATATGCAGTAAAGTAAACATTCTAAGCGCACGCAGCAAAGCAAGAGGTTTATAACGCGACGCTGCATAGTGTTGAGAGGAGCTTACGAAATCTACAAGCAGCAAAGAAGGGAAAAACACCAGCTTCTAAGAAAGAAGAAGAAATAATATGAAATGTGCGAGATCGAGTCAATGGAGAGGTGAGATAGAGTCACAGTAGGTGCTGAGAATTTGTAAATATCACTCCTGCAGAATGTTAAGCGGATGATCAGCCATTCTTTCCATCTGGCCAAAGTGAGGTGAAGCTTAAATCCAACAAGGCTTCTAGAGCCGATATTTAAAGCAGCTGGGAATGATTTGGTGCGCAGCATACATCAACTCATCTATAAGATATGATAGGCTGAAAGTATGCCCAATGAATGGAACCTCATTGAAATGAGACCCTCTAAACGCCTATAAATACATTAGGTGCGTAACTAAGTTCTCGCTTTTTTTGACGAAAATGCAACTTTATTGTGTAAAAATGGTTACAAATGAATCATTCAAAGTATTGCCCATCGCTAGCTACAACTTTTTCCCATCTTTCTGGCAGAGCTAGAATACCGTTACAGTAAAAGTGTTAATCTTTTGAGGCTATCCACGAATCAAGCCACTTTTTGTTGTCTTCGTATGAGCGGAACTGGTGACCAGTCAGACCATGTGCCATCGAATGAAACAAGTAATAATCGGATGGCGCAATATCTGGGGTAGGACTTCCCATTATTCTAGGTTTCTAGGTAGGTTTTAACAGGTTTGGCAACGTGAGGCCGAGCGTTGTCATGCTGTAGAATCACTTTTTCGTGCCTCTGCTCGTATTGTGGCCGTTTTTCACGCAGTGCTCGGCTCAATCGCATCATCGATACCGTTCACCAGTGATGTTTTCGTTGGGTTTCAACAGTTCATAATAAATGACACCGACCTGATCCCCCCAAATACACAGCATAATCTTCGCAGCGTGGATATTCTGCCGAGCCAACGACGTAGAAGCATGACCGGGCAGTCCCCATGACTTTCTTTTCTTTGGGTTGCTGTAATGAATCGATTTTTCATCACCCGTCACGTTGCGATGAAGAAAACCCTTCCTTTTTTTGCCGCTGGAGCAGTTGTTCACAGGCGAAAAAACGACGCTCAACGTCCCTTGGCTTCAAATCATAAGGAACTAAAGTTCCTTGTTTTTGAATCATTCCAAACACATGCAATCGCTTGGAAATGGCTTGACGGGTAACTCCTAATGCTGAAGCAAGATGTTCTTGCGTTTGGCACGGATCCTCATCGAGCAATGCCTCCAATTCAGCGTCTTCGAAGGATTTTGGCCTTCCTTCACGCGGACGGTCGTCAACATCGTAGTCACCGTCTTTGAAGTGACGGAACCAATCACGGTACGTTGTTTCACTTAGAGCAGCATCTCCGTAAACTTTTTGGAGCTCTCGATGCACTTCAGCCGCCGTTTTCTTCGAATGAAAGAAGAAAATCAACACTTCCCGCAAATGACGATTATTTGGCACAAAATCAGACATTTTCACACAACTAAAAGCTAAGCCAAAACAAAATCACTAATGTGTCAAAACAGTTTGTTTACCATATGTCTAAGCTAAAAGTCATGAACCGGACTTTTTAGATATGTCAAAATCGACCAGCACTTACTGCTGGAGCCATCTATTGAGAACTTAGTTGCGCACCTAATACAAAATTCTCAAGCTAACATCAAGAGTACGATCTTTGAAAAGCCTGAACAACCACTCGCGTACGCCGACGACATTGACATAATTGGAAGAACGCAGCGGGCTGTCAATGGTGCTTTCGGGAATATTGAAATAGAAACGCCGAAAATGAATTAGTGGGTAACGAGGGAAAAACAAAATATATACAGTCATCAAAACAGGACAGTCAACATCGGCGATTTGGACAGAACGTCACAATGGATAGCTGCGATTTTGAAGTAGTTAAGGATTTTGTGTACTTAGTCTCCGCTGTAAATTCAAACCATGATTCCAGCGTAGAAATCAAGCGAAGAATCACTCTTGTTAAACGGTGTTTCTTTGGGCTAAGAAGGCAATTGAGTAGGAAAGCCCTTTCATGGATAACTAAGGTGGCTTTATATAATACTTTTTTATATTTTATCCCAGTCCTGCTATGTATACGAAGCAGAAGCATGGACGTTATCAAAGGCTGATAAAAACTCTTTAGTTTTGAAAGACAAATTTTTCGAGTGATTTTTGGTTTTGTTTTTGAATGGAAAACGCCCCGGCCCGGAAAGTTTTCGAATTCATCGTGGAGGGACGACGCGATAAAGGACGCCTGTATAGTACGCTACAATGATCTGCGAGACGGAAGGAGATGCTCGAATTACTTTTTGCAGATCGAGGATCGAGGTAATTGGACCACAGTGAGTAGGCTTTTAGACAGATATCTGCACTGGCGGCCATCTGAAGACTTTTGGACAGACATGAAGGAAAGAGCACCGCATAGTTGGCTATGGAGATGTAGCAATAATAACAAAAGGCAAAACAAATTGATGTAACTAGAAATATGTATCACGAAGAATCTACTCGAAATCAACGACCGTGCAACTCAAACTGCGGCGATACTAGCTTGGGTGAAGGGGCACAAACAGGCAGATGAACGTTGAGGGACATGATAGAGAAATGGGCCATAGTGAACACCGAAAGTTACGGTAAAACACAGAGAAATAGTACGTCGGAATGATAAATGCCCTAAGACCCGTGAGGGTGCCTATGTAAGACCTTCCTTTTATATTGAGTTTGCACTCTACAGTCTAAAAATAACAAACGACTGAATGCATCTATGCAATTTCCGCTGAGTGTAAACACAAAACACCACTGCATCGCAGGTGAACACAAAATGTCCCCTGGGGGCCACAATCAAATAGGCATCTCATTGTACAGTCGTCGCATAGATTCACGCTGCTGCTGTCTATTAGATATTACGCGTTTAATTGACCCCAAGCACTGCATTGGTTTGGGGGTGCAAGGGAATGCCTGATGTTTTGTTCAAATTCACATCTAATCGATTGCATCGCATTAATTTCACCACATTCGCCACCGAACTAGGCGCTGTGGGGTGGGGGAGTGTGTGTGGGGTGGGGGGAGTGCGCTTTTGCCTATTTTATTGAATTCAATTGCTCGGTGGTTGAGAATTTTAAATCTGACCGCCATGCAGCAGTAGCAGTAGCAATAAAATATTATTTCATTGGCAGTTAGCCAAATTATAAATAATTTCATTAAATTACTTGACACACTGATCTACCCTGCGTACCACCATCATCACTGTGCCAATCCCACCATCATATCGCGGTCATTTGAATCTGACAGAGGACAGAAGGCAAGTAAAACGCAAAAAAAAAATTTTCGTTAAATTAATTTCATTTAGCCAGCCTACCTTTGCACGCATACACATCTACCACCCACCCACCCGCTGCACACGCATCGACAAAGATACATATGTATTTCTGTAGCTAGATCTATCTGATAGTACTCTATTCCGTAGATACATTGTGTCACAAGCCAGCACCACTGGCTCCGCCTCCCCATCGGTCTCGTTGGCTGGCTGCTGCTGATGTTGCCCGCGCGATGATGGTGTACTAATTGATTTATAAATAATTACACAAAAATAAAACAAATAAACGAATATGCTTTTGTTGTTCAATTATGTGTGTGTATCTGTATGAGTATCCGCGGGCCATTAAGTAGAAACGATGTGCGATTTAAAATTCGAAAGGGAAATTTGCAATTTTTGCGGCGGCATCAGCAGCAGCTGAAGTGGTTGTGCAAATTAATGGTTGCATTCGGAATTGAAATCGGAATCATTGAATCCGTGTACTACTGCAGATACCTAATAAGTTTTGGGCCAAACGGATTAAAATATTTTCGAATGCAAATTATTTTACCGAGAGAGGGAAATATCTAAAATGCGGTTAAACTGCTGTGCGAAGAGCATTTGATTTGATTTGTTTTACAAATGGTATGTCCAGGGAAAGGTTATCGTGTCGTTTCATCGGTGGTATTTTGTTTTAGACTGAAGGTATTAATGTTCAATTACATTGAGGCTTTGCTGGTAATCCTTTTTTCCATCGACTTAGCTCTGCCATTTGGCATTATTGATACGGTAGGTGGTAGTACATTTATTTGCAATAAATATCGGATACTCAAAACATCTGTACATACAGCTTTTTCAAAAACAGAAAACCACAAATTCTTTCATAATACTTAATTAATTAAATAATTCAAAAAACTGCGCATATTGAGTGTAGTTTCAATATGTATGTTCTAGAACAACTTTCTTATGTTCTGGATCAGGGAATTTTAGTATTTATTCGTCAAAACAATATAATCTCACTTACCTGAGTTTCCGTTACATTCAAAAGCTTAGCCATATCAGTCCTTTCACTCGAGCTTAGGTACTTTTTAATTTCAAATTGTTTTTCCAATTCGAATATTTGTCGACCAGTAAACGTTGTTCGCGCCTTCTTTTTTCGACGTGTATCCATTGAACCCGAATCGGAATCATCTTCAGTCGTTTCCACTTGATGTTGTTTCTCTCGAATTAATTCAGTGGCAGGAATTGCATCTACGGCGAGTTTCTTCTTTTTCACATGCGGTTTTGAAGGCAGGTCTATAATAATAATAAAAAAAAATTTATGAAACTTAAAATATTATAAATAAAATAGTTATGGAGCATATTATACAAAAGTGGACTTTTAAGGCTATATTTCTTTAAAAACCTGTTAAAAAAAGATATAATTCGAGTTTTATACATATTTCAGCTAAACTAAGCCATGTGATGCATAATTTGTTCTTATAATACTTTCTCAAGATAAGCGAACCTATAACAGTGGGACAACGCATGGAGATGCCTGTTGATTTTGCTCTTGAATAGCTGGAGATTAAAAGCCTCCCGAAGTATGTCTAATGTGAGTGAATTCCAAAATTGGTAAGATCCTAATTTCAAACGAAATCGATTGAGCAATAGCCGGGAAATAACCAATTTAAAAAAAAAAACACAGCAGGTAAAGTACCATTATAAAGGGAGTCCCAATATTTACGTAAAATTTGAATTTTGTGCCATTTCTGCGATAGTGTCGCCAATGAAAAAAAAAAAAAGACAGCGTAACAGCTGACAGTTCAGGGTTATTAAAAATGACACGAAACAACAACGCGTTTTCATTGTTGCGCAATATTTTAAAAATAAGCTTCAGATCGCAATTTTTCAAACAAAATCTTCAGCGATGAGGCTTATTTTCATCTTGATGGCTTTATTAACCGTCAAAATTGTCGAATTTAGGGTTCACAAAATCCACGAGTGATTGTTGAGAAACAAATGCATCCACAACCTATCACTGTTTGGTGCGAATTTTGGGCTGGAGGCATCATCGGATCATTCTTCTTTGAAAATGCGGCTGGTCAGGTAATAACAGATAAGGGTGCTCGCTATCGCGACATTATAATCCAGTTTTTTTGTGCCTAAATTGCAAGATTTAGTGTGGGCGACATGTGGTTTCAACAAGATGATGCCACATGCCATACAGTCCGAGAATCGATTCAATTACTGCATGAGTCATATCCTGGTCGTGTAACTTCCTGTTTTGGTGATCAGAATTGCCCGGCCAAATCATTCGATTTAACGCCATTGGACACCATTTTCTTTGGGATTAGAGTTGTTCCCAAGATTTATTCCAACAAGTCCACGAACACTCTCGCTTGAAGGAGCAAATTGAGCGCTGTATCAACGAAAATCAGCCGCATTTATGCAAAACGGTCATGGAAAATTTCCACAAAAGAGTGCTTATGTGCCAGCAAAGCCGTGGAGGCCATTTACCCGATATGCTATTCCATACATAACCCTATACTATATACTTTATGAATCAATAAAACATTTACAATTTTTAATTAAAAACCTGTGTTTTCTATTAAAATTACTTCTTGCGTGAATTTTGGGTTACCCTTTACGACGGCAATTTTCTAAGTTAGCGGAATGGGATAGGAAGATACGGATATATTTAAATTTTATAATTTAATATTAATTTCTCTTTGATTAATTTTTCTAAGCCTTCATAAAAATATTTCTACGGTTTGCCTTCAGGTAGCCGTAAATGAGCATTACATCTACCTGTTACTAGGTGCCAGATCAGGACTGTGAGACGGATGAGCAGATTAGCGCAGTATTCTCCTGTGATGCTGGTGCCTTTTGGTTTATAATCTATTAACAGGATTCTTTGTGAGTCCCAAAAATATGGTACGACCTTAAACTTCTTGGGGATGAATCACCCCTTTTACGCCCCTGCATGGGCTCCTGTTTTGACTCAGGGTCATAATAATGAACCCAAGTTTCATCGCCACTAACAATTCCACAGGTCATTTTTTTTTTGATGCGGCGTAAACATTCTGGGCACCGACTTTCATGTAATTATCCCAAGATAATCGTGTAGAATTTTGAAAACTCGTTTATTCGGATATTTTAAACCGTTCTGGAATTTCTTTTTGTTTGAGTCGATTATCTTCCGTGAGGCCATATTCGACTTTCGAACCATTTCATGTGTTGTGACGTTACTTGGTCTTATAGGGCGACCATCATCTTTTAATGACTCTCTATGTTCTTTAAATAAGCCGACCACTTATAAACCATGGTTTTACCAGTCAAGAAGTTAGTGTATTATTTTCCACACTTTTTCCTTGTTTTGTGACGAATTTAATTACGCGCGGAACTCAATATTTGATATTTTTTAAATTATTACACCACAAACTTTAATTTATTCTTTTGACTACTGCAGGCGAACTAATTAGTAAATCAATAAATCAACATGAAACTTCACATTTATACCTAAAAAGGATTACCTGACACCAGATACAGAACCATAATCACAAATTCTGTAACAATTCAGCCACGAAAAGGAGCGAGATCTTAAAGTGTGCCAAGTTAAAGTTGTTCCAATACCTTTTGAAACCGCTTACCTATCCTTATAATCTCGGTCCGTATCCCATTCGCAAACGAGACTAAATACATCGGAATGCCACTCGATGCAAAGGTGTAATGGAAGTCGCACGTGAAAAATAAACGTAAAGAACTCGAAAATAAATACAAAGAAATGTACTTGTACTGGTTACTTGGAAAATATTCCAAACTTAACATTGAGAATGAGTTGCTCTTATACAAGCAAAGGTTGAAACTTTTCGAAATAAAAATTCCTACATCTATGTATAGATCTACTTGCACATAAATGAATTTTCAATAATTGCCAAATTTTATGCAGAAAGGTATTGTAACAAGTTGAATTTGGCACACTTTTAGGCATCACTTCAACACTTGGCCCGTTCTTTTTGCATGATGTTTTTAGTGGGACATCATTTTTTTAACAGAGGCAGGTCATCGATAGACAACCCAGCTTCAGGTTCTTGAGCCATTTTGACTGTTTTTTTTATTTGGTTTTTCAAGTTCAGTCTTTCGTCCCGTCTGAAAACCTTCGGGGCTTTAAATCTTTAAATTGTCCTGGTTACACCCCTATAACAATAAATCACAAAATAGATTTTGAGAAAAATTTGTTTATAAGTTCGGTCTGCTATGTAGGTAATTTCTTCCGAAAATTATCTAAATTGGTTGTTATGGGAGCTGAGTATTCAAAAATCTTAAATCTGTTGCTTAACTCAAGAAACTGATTCGCATGTTTGCCTCAATTAATTAGGATGTAGGATTAATTTTGCTATACGTGGTTATTTTCGGTTATACGTGGTCATCCATATATAGGTATTATGCCAGATTTAAATGGTGGAGAGGGGGTCGAGGCACTTGTTGAGATTTTTTTTATGAAATTTTGAAAACGAGGACGGCTATTGATCAGGAAGTTGCCAACTCATCAGATCATGAATTTAGCCGGTAATGGAACAAACAATTGCTTTCCTTAGCTACTAGTAGTCTAATGAAGTTTTATAAGTTCTTGCGTCGAAGAGGGGATCCTAAAACGCAGTCAACTATTGGCTTACGGAATGTACTCCCATGAACAGACCCTTACTCCTTTATAAGTCGCCACGAATATCACTACGTGTCCTTCAAAAGTAAGGTTTTTATGTAGAAGTACAACATTTCTTCATTTTATATATTGATAACTATTTTAAAATTAATTTTAAAAGTGGAGCATAGGAATATTTTTGATGGGAGTTTCTGGGCACAAAGTGACTCGAAAGGGCAAGTAACATCCAACATTGGGCATTACATCAATGGCGGACAGTGATTTGAAGCGATGAATTTAGATTTGTGGTCAGTGTCGGTGATAAATGCAAACGTGTAACCCGCAACTCAAAGGAAGCATTCCACAAACAGTGTGTAACACACAGTAAAGTTTCCAGCATCCCGAATGATATGGGGGTACATGTTTGCCCGTGGTGTGAATGAATTATATTTCTGGCTGCTCCTCCAATACATTTTGGAGGCTAGTTTTCCTGATTGAGCCCTCAATACCAAACTGGATCGAATCGAATGCTTTTGAGATGCTCACGACAACAAATCATGATTTATATTGCTGAGGCCCATATCTGAGTTACATAGCTCAGTTGGTCTCCATCAGTTTAGACAGCAAGAATTTCTTTCCTCTTTTGGGAATCGATTGAATAGATTGCGTCGGATTATACGAGGTTGAAACTTTCATCATCATCTGGAAACATCTGACATCTGCTTGTACCGGATCTAGTGTCCAATTGCCTGAGAACATCACAGCAAAAAGGTTCACTTATCACAACATCTAACCGGTTTGATGTTGTGACAAGTGAACCTTCTTTTTTCACTAGAGGCGAGACGCAGGAGTGACTGAAGTTGTTGCTTATCATTTTTGCATTGCCCAGAAAGGATGAGAGTTTCTGGGATTGTTTTGAATTTTTTTTTTTGGGACTTTCATTGTAGTTTTTCTTCGCGAAATCAAGCGTTACATAACCAATGTTTCAAAGACTGACAAAGTTAGATCTTGTTTGCTCTGTTGGATTTGAGCGCCATTGTCTAGAGTAATAATTTGCTCCAAATCTTTGTTAAACCTTGCGTGAGGTTAATTTTTTGTTGGTGGAGTGGGGAATGTATAATTTTGCGAGAAGAATTACATCAGCTTCGCCGCAAACGTGGACATAAAAACATCTGGCAGCTCTTCCCATCTAGATAATTTGTAATTATAAATCAGGCGATGGCGAACCTGGTGTTCTATCATTGGTATTAGTAGGGGTATGCTGCATATACAGCCTTGGCCATAAATGAAAAGCACCTACTCTAAAAACTATAGTATTGCAGGTAGGTGAATATGTGGAATTCCCGCGATTTTTAGCTGTGTTTTTTTTGTGGGCGGTAAAATTGGTGTAATTGGTAGTATTTCGAAAATAGTAGTGAAAGTGTGCACATCAGTTTTTTGCGGATATCTTATTATTCACTCATAGTTTTTTGTGTTTAAATAATAAAGGTAATTAACTAAAGATGGCGAAGTCAAAAAGACACGAATTAGGTGAAGATGAAAGATCCCACATTATCTTTTTGGCCTCTCAAGGCATGTCCCAGCAAAAAATTTCAAAAACTCTTAAGCATTCGCGTGCAGCCATTCAATATGCCTTAAGGCTATACAGGGAGACTGGAGAGTACGTTTCTAAGCCGCACCCAGGCAGAAAAAGAAAGCCTTAGGCTCGTGAAGATCGGATTCTTGCCCGGGTTTAAAAAATCACCAAAAGACGTCTTTGCTTCAGGATCGCCAACATTTTACGATATCTGCGAAAACGGTTAGAAGAACGCTAACAGAAGCCGAGTTTAGAGGTTGCAAGGCCAGAAAAAAAAACTGGATTTCTGAGAACAAGAAACGACATATTGAGTGGACCAAATTGCATAAGGATTGAGCCATGAAGATTGGAGCAATATCGTGTGGTCAGACGAGAGACGAGGCAAATTTTGAGGTAAGGAAATTGCATACTTCTAAAATCAAAATCAAAAGCGGACTTACGATAATATTGGACATTTCTTTAATAAAAGTGAGTCCGAATTGAACACTAAATCCGAATGTGTATTTACAGATTTTCGGGACTCCTGGCGCAGTCTATGTTCGCAGGAGGAAGGGAGAAGAGTACCATCCCAATTGTGTGGTACCCACAGTTAATTTTGGTGGTGATAATTGCATGGTGTGGAACTGCATGGCGGCAGGAGTCATATGAGAGCTATTTATGTGCGAGAGAAGCATGAATAGCGACAGCTATATTGATGTTTTAGGGACCACCTTAAAGGCATCCAATCGTAAAATACTTGGGAACAGGTCTCACCGAAGGATAATTTTTCAGGAAGATAATGCTGCATGCCATAAATCCCGAAAAACGATGTAATGGTTTTCAAATCAAAACATTTAGGTCTTGGAGTGGACAGCTCAATCGCCAGACCTGAACCCGATTGAACACCTGTGGGCGCTTCTAAAAAAAGAGGATAAAGAACAATAATCCGACATCGTTACTAGGCCTGAAGAACACTATAGGACGTGAACGGAGAAATAATCAGCTCGGAAGAATGTTTTAATTTAGTTGCAAGCATGCCTCGTAGGGTTCTTGCAGTGATAAAGGCCAATGGAGGTCCAACTAAATATTGAATTATAAAAATATAATAAATATTCGTCCACATACTAATTGTTTTTTTATTTATACGCATTAAATTTTTCAGATACAATGGCATTTTATACATTTGCGTAGGGTGTTTTTCATTTATGACCAAGGCTGTACATATTAGAAAATGTTCCGAATTTCCTAAAGGGGCTGATTTTAGAGATGCCTGGCCCCTGATTTGATATGGTTCTCATACCTGCTTAGATGGTTCTCATACCATGGCAGATCGGGGCTACTTACGTAGAACAAACGGAAAGCTGCAAGTCGGTCTCGACGGAGAAGTGTATTTTTATTAGAACTTCGCTTCTTCTTTGAAGCCCAAGAGATATCCAAACATCAATTAGCATGAATGTGATTCAAGTTCCGCCCCTGCTTGTCGATTAACACTCAATCCATATCGGTGCTATAGCGACATCGTTGAACGTTTTCCACGAAGAAAAATATTAACAAACAAACGAACTTTTATTTGAGTCAATTTACAAATCGACTCTCAGGCCTACATTCATGTTTACACCAATAAACGTCAAAGGAAAACATCAACTAGACTCGCACCGTCAATTTAAGTGGCAATGCATCATCGTTTAACCCGGCCGCAGTCAGTTCCAGTTCATTTCGCTGTGACTCATGCAAGCGCGTAGCTCTCTCATCAGTCAAAGTGTACTGATCAAGCCGAAGTATCTGCTATCTGTGTCCATTGATGTTGTTGTTTTCGATGATGATGATGATGACGATGATGACATTTCATTTGTGAACTTGTTCAATATTATTTTTATTGGTTGCCATAACGATGTCGCCGCAACGATTTAAATTGGAGCGAATGCGCTTCGTAAAAGCCAATTTAAACGATCGCCATGTGGAATTGTTTTTTTTCCGCTCACTTATGCGTTTATTTTTATAATTTTTCACCGACCACAATAGCCCTGTGCGCTACGTGATCATAATTGGTATTTTTAGAATGATTATATCGTTGCGAGCGCAACAGTCAATTAAACGATTAGCGTTTTCCGGGCTTGCAAACCATACTCGTTTAATGCATTCGCTGAATTAGAATTTCGTATGTTAATGATGCTTAAATGAATAACGTGTCGGATAGCTTTGAAATTTCCACGAATTTATGGCTGGTTTAGCTATTTACGGGTGTATGTAGTGATTAAAACTGTGCTGTATTACGCATGGTCTGAATCTTCGGGCGGCTAAGTTCAGGTACAATAAAAACTGTGTATGACAAGTGTTGAAATGTATGCCTTTTGTAAATAAAGCCTTCACTTGACAATTTCCTAGCCGTTGCGTTGGTACGAGAGCTAAAGTTTCAATAACTTAACATGCTATGCTGACTGAATTAATTATCTACTGCTAGAGCCACACTTCTCATGCAGGCTGCTTTTGAATTATGAACTAATAACTTCCGCTCCTAATCCAAGGTGTTGTGCGAGTCCATGTATATAGATTGAAAAAGAGCGAGACGTAGAAGAAAGAAGGTGAACCTGGGTGAGTTAGAAAAATCTTCAGGAACCTCTGCAGGGGGAGAGAGGGAGCGGGAAAACTCACGGCACTATAGGAGGCCATCGTGGACGAACTGATTGTTGGATATAAGGCTAAACTCTAATTTGAAAGAGTGTTACTGGTGATGACAAACAATCCCTGGCACATTCAAAATGGGAAATACGTGTATTATGATTAAATAAACGTACAGGCGGGACACAACTATATATTTCTTCTGATCATTTGTGGTGAAAATTCCGGTACAAAAACGCTAAGCATCCAAAATTCCGGGGGTGTTCAAGCGTAGGAATTTGGATGCATATAGACAAATCACCGACAATAGCTTGTCGCTGATTAAGCAATTTCAAGCATGTGACTAGAGCTCTCGTCCAAACATGCGAGTTGCGAATACATTCAAATATCGGTCGAACAAGCTTTATAGATCATGGCCAAGTCCGCAGGAGTGAAAAAACGTTTACACCTTCAGAGGTATCCTTGCAGCATCATTAATCTGGTTCTACCAAAGGTCTTGACTAACATACAGGGTTATTCATTTTGTGCTTTAGGATTTTAATTTAAAATAAAATAAAAAGTATTAAAGATTTCAATGACATTTTCGATGACTCTTCAGCACATTTCTGCCTGTATTATTTGTTTTTAAGTGCTCCAAAGTTTAGGGATTATTTGCATACACACGACCTTTAGCATAGCCCCACAAAACGGAGTCAGATCACACCTGATCTTGGTGCCCACTTGATGCTGATTTTCCATCACCCAATCGGCGTATGTTCTCCGCATTCTATGGTTAGGAAGCTTTAATTGTTGTGTTCCCTTATAGGGAAGAAGATGCAAATCCAAGCGCAAAATAAACTAAATGCCCAATTGCTGAGCGCGGCGTGGATTTGACAATTCCAGGTTTTCGGCCACTGAGGCATTCACAGCGACTATGTGTTCAGTGTTCGAGCATTCCGATGAACGACAGGCCTTGCGCATCACAAACACTATCGCTTTGTTTGAATTTGGTGAATTGTTTGCTCATTTGGGCGATTATGACGGCCATAATCTGTCCTTAAATTGCAATACACAGATATTACAGAACCGTTATTTTTGTAGTAAAATGCAACAATTTTAATTCATTGAGTGGTGGTTAAATGATCCATATTGTAAAATGGCAAGGCAAGAACTAACTATCTGTCACTATGGTCGACAGATAGATTTGACGGATGCCATACGCCATATGTGCTACGGATTGACAGATTATTGGATTCCTCAAAATCAACTCCACCCATTCTGGGTTTGATGACGTTAGTATCCCGCTTCACACTGGGTTCTTGACGCATTGAATTCAACTTGGTTTTTCACAATCTAATTGATGATTGCATCAATTGTGAGAGTTGAGATCGGTAGACATTATTTGCCACTGTTACTCTACGATTTGGTCCCCTTGTTGTGGTCGTTAACTCAAGAGTTCTTTCGTCCGCGAAGGAATGGAACGAATTAAGAGCAATTGAAATGATCGACCATTTAAAAAACTAGCAATGGAATGCACTGACGTTAAGGTCGGGAGTTAGAAGGGGAAGTTTTATAGTCATTTTGTCGGAATTAGCTGTACGTATGTACGTTTTTATCTATCCGTTAAAATACCTATGAAATACGATAAGTGGAAGAGCTTCAGCACAGGTTTGGCTGACAAGGGATAAATCTCATCTGGCCTAGAAGAATTGTGTCTATAAATAGAGAGAGAGATAGCTAGATAAAGAGAGAGAGAGAGAGAGAGAGAGAGAGAGAGAGAGAAATAGAGAGAGAGAAATAGAGAGAGAGAGACAGAGAGATAGAGATATAAGAGAGTGAGCAGTTTGGTAAGGTGGAATTTTTTGGTAATATTGAAGCTATCAGATTACCTTTTTTTTTTTTTGAAATTCGTGATATTCTCATCATTGTAGGCAAAATATCCGGGATGGTTGATGCGGCATAGCCTTTTATTCTTCTTACGAAAAACCAAGAATTTTGACTGCCTTTAGGATATTTAGTTTAGTTTAGTGGAGCTCTATTCCACGTTTTTACCCCCCTCAATTGCATGTTATGGTGGGGTTTAAATGAAGCAGGGTTACTTTTCTGTTCCTCTTGACGACAACTTTTTACTGACGAAACTGTTACCGTGTCTTTATATTTGTATGGGAGTACACAGAGGGTCGACAAAATTATCACTGTAGGAGGGAACGGTCTGACTGAGATAGATTAGTAACCTGTCGGCAGATGGAGGACACTTTGGATATTAATGGGTCCAGTTTACATCGAACTGTGGCCGATCAACTCAAATTTAGGAAGCTTTGCACTCTCTGGGAAGCTCATGTTCGTAAGTGCGAACTAACGGGCTGTAGAATGAATTGGGCTCAGAACATGATTAAGAAATTCAATAATGGAAAATTGAGAAATTGACTTGAGACTTAACCCCGAACATCTCGTTCCGTGAACAAAGAAATGATGTCCGTATTTTTACACGGACGGTTACTGGTCAGTGGCGACCAGATTATTCGAAAATCTCTGGCGTAAGTATCTTAGATTACCGTGCAGGCCAGATCTAACTTCATGTGACTTTGGTTTGTTCCCCTACGTTAGAATGTGCCTAAAAAGCCGGCATTGAGATAATTGAGATAATTGAGACATTTTTCGAAGTGTGTAATTTGATAATTGGTTTCTACCTGTAAAGCATTACCAAAAATGGTGACTACTCGTACTTTGAAATAGTCTAATAGAACTTAGCTAGACGACAATAACTATGCAACGCCTTATGTATTAGGCTATCAAGGAAGCATACAAACTAGTGATGAGAACTATCGAATGGAAACTATCAACGTATTGCATTCGATAGTTCACTGAATGTTTCCCAAAGGGTCCGACTTTACCCCGATGCTAAAATGTCCGACTTTACTTTCTGAAGCTAATGATGGAATTCGCTCTTGATTGGGAATATCTCGAAAACGGTCTGTCTTACGACAACAATTTTACTGACCGAAATTTGAAGTTCTGCAATTGTCTACATGAATGCTTAATTTTTTTAAAATTGTATGTAGCAATTCTCGAAAATGACCGACATTACCCCCAAGATAGTGGAAATCCATTATGGACATTTCTTTTTGAGTGCTAGCAACGCGAATAGGATTTCTTTTGTAATCTGCGTATGAAATTTTTTTTTACATACATATACAGGGTCTTTCAATAGCAGTAGTAGTAGTAGAAGTAGTATACCGGTTTTCCACAGCCATGACTGAACTTTGACAACCAATTATGGTTATATTTGAAATGGCAACGCGGGCACTCTGTGACGATTATGTTATGTCAAAGCTGATAATTTAATCACTGATAACTACACGTTTCAACCACGCGTCGGAATTAGGAAAATTTATTATAACAAATTGTCGGAATGAGTGTCCTGCCATTTTTGGCTGAATGGATTCGTAAATAATCAAAATTGTCGGATTTGAGACGATAATAATCCATAACTGTTCCAGGAGCTTCTTTTGTATCCAGAAGAATCCACTGATTGGTGTGAATTTTAGTCAGGCGGCGTCTTCGGACGAGAGAGGCGAGGCGGTAACTGTCAACGGCGAAATGTATCAAGAGATGATAACCGATAACATGTGGTTCCAGCAAGACGGTGCTACGTGCCACAGAGCGAATTAAAAAATGGCGTTATTGAGGGAAAAGTTTCCAGATCGCTTTATTTCGAGAAGAGGCGATGTTACCTGGCCGCCATGATCGGCCTATTTAACGCCCTTAGACTCTTTTCTTTGGGGAAATAATTTGGTCTCACGGATCGCCTGCTGCAGACAAAGCCGTGGAGGCCATTTGAATGTTATTTCTGATATTGAATATATTAATATATTTTTAATCCGCAGTAAAAATGTAGGCCATAAAAATAACATTTTATTAAATTTTAAAAATCGAGTGCCATTATTGAAAGACTATTTACATCTCCCGCTATTCTTTTCTATGCTCCGGTGGCTCTGGATTTGGTATTTCCCGATGGGACTCGAACTTGAACCGTTCGGATACACATTGCCCACTACACCAGGGCCACTACTTGGATGAATTAATAAACAGGTCTAGAGTGTGTTGGCTGTGACTACCGACATCAGGAATGCGTGCCGGTTTGTGCACAAGTTGAGCAAAGTTGTTCAACTCAGCGAAGATCTCAGAGTATAAGACTTTAGGTGTTGTTAAACAAGAGTGGCGAAGTCAACTAGTAACGGACTTAGAAATTTAGTTCTTTTCTGAGTTACGGCTTCTCTGACTCGAAAGAAGATTGGAAGATTGAGCCATATGAGCTACCAAACTGGGGCTGCAATAGAAAGCTTTATTTCTTACATAGAGAGTGCGATACCTCAATGTGTTGATTTCGTTGACGTTCTTTTGTCGTTTAGGAAATTTCACAGGGAAGGTTTTGTGAAAGCTGTTTCTTGAGAATCACCATGCTATAGCAAAAAAGTGAATTTTAAGAAGGGTATAGTAAGTAAAAATGTGCAATCTTTGGGCAGGAACTGATTTCATTTCCATGTCGAATTAGGCGGTAGGATATTTAAAAATGCAATTACAAGACTCACCTTTTTTGCGCATTTTCGAAACGGGTCGCACGGTCACACTGCTACTATCGTTCGAATCGCTCTGCTTTGTCACGCATAAATTGAGCGGTTGATCAACGGCAGCGATGGCGCTGTCATCCTCGCTAGTCTCACTCAGCGATGCACTCCGTGTGTGACTATTGCACCTCTCATCGAAACGGTTTATCTGTTGTGAATACTGTTGTTGAAAGGTTTTCAAAATGGTCTTCGGAGACTTCATACGGCTCGAGTCGGTCTCGGGTAGCGCCATCGGTCCCAAGCCATAAGCCGCTGTAATTGATGGCGTTCTGTTCCCCAAACGAGTTTCCTCCGAAAGATTTGTCGCCTTTGTCCAGCCCAAGATATCAGCGATTGCATACGGCGTAGGCCGATTCGGTGGCTTCGCGTACACATGCGGATGCCATGTTGAGTTCATGTTCATAGCAAACGAATCATTAAGTTCTGGTGAAGATTTAATTATAGCAATCGGTGATCTATTGCCACCCATGGAAGTTGGTACTCGTGGTGGTGAATAGGTGACCCTAGAGTTGGGCTTAGTTGGCGACTGCGACATTTCAGCAACCGAAAGCTGACCATTCCGCTTTATGGGTTTGCACTTATCTCTTTTGCTATCGATTGTCGGCTGAAACTGGGCTGCGATATCTACAGCGTAGCCCATGCGTCCGTCAGACTCTGAGGATGATGTAGTTCGCGCATTGTTCCGCATATGAAACGTTAGCGGTGCCGTTTGCGGCCGTTCGGCGCTTAATAAGCTGGCTAAAGTATCTTTGTTTGTCGGTGGCAATGTCATGGATTGTGCTCCGAAATGCGATATGGCACTGTTTATATATTTTGCTGGTGGTATAGTTAGTGGATTCTTGTACACAAACGAATGAACCATTGATTCGGAATCAGCGTGCTCCTCTTCCGTGCTGCCACCTGTTCTGCCGTTGGTGAGCTTTTCCGTCGTCGAAATGTTTTTTTTCTCTTTCAGCAGAGCTTCTGTATCGAAAATGGGTGCATGCGCTCCACTTACCACATCTGCAACAGAGTCTTTATCCACTTCGGGCATCATCTATACAAATGGCGTTAACTGAAAGTAATAAAAGAAAAGTAATTTTTATTAAATGGTTAAACGATAATTCGGGATTTTATTACGGGCCTAAAGTAAAATGACATCAGACGTCTAAATATATGTACATATAAATACTTTCTCAACGCAATCTTAGATTTATGAGATTCAAAAGTAGGCAGTAGGCATGAGTCTAAAAAAAACCAATGAGTGGTTTAGATTTTAGAATAAGTAATTTTCAAGTTTGGGTTATAGTCCAGACAAATTAACAAATGAAATAGATAGATCTACATTTTTGAATGCGATGACCTTCACAACAATCCGAAAAATCGTAGAAACGGTACAAAATCCAGTCTTCTTTAGCTTCGGAATGAAATATTGTGAAAACCGTGCAACATAGTATTTAATAGTGTAGGACGAAATTGTGCACAATAAAATTTCCTACAAAAAACCCTTCAGGGTCACATATTTAACATTTATAGTCTGGGTGTTGGAAACGTCTTAAATTTAACGTTTATTCATAAACTAGGAATATAAAAATGAAATGGCATTAAAAATTAGAACAAAACTTATTAAAAAAATGTGCACTGTTAAGTGTACTGAATAACACACTAAAAGTACACTTACTTCTCATGTTCGCGTAATCGTTTAACGTTACAAAAGAGACGTAACTTTCATTTGCTTTTATACTCTGCAGAATCCTCGACATGATCTTTCTAGAGAATTGAATCTTTACACACTTATAGAATGGAACACTGTTAAAAAAATGTATGTATATACATTGTTGCAAGCTCCCACTTCATGCAAAATTTTTCATTTGTGTGTGTGCCTTTCCGCACCTCTACAGATTTTCTTGATTGACATGGAATATTAAAATTATGTATTCTTTTAGCATGGACTACAGGGAATCACACGGCTAATATAATATATATAAAATAAATAAAGTTTTTCTTATTTACTTCCTTTAGTTTAGATGGCCCTACAGTCCGGGGCGAACCTGGGCTTCAATCAGTAAGCGTCTCCAGCCAGTTCAAACTTGTGCTAGCCGTCTCCAGTTTTATACCCGAAGTTGGTTGAGGTCCCTTTCCACTTGTGTGCGACATTGACGACGGAAGATTTTCCGGGCCGAAGTGTTGACGTGCATTCCTTCTATATGTCCTAGCCATTTCAGGCTATAAATTCGAACCCTTCTAACTAAGTCTATGTAGCTGTACAATCGGCATAATTTGTTGTTGTTTCTTCTCCACCATTCTCCGTCGATACAAATCGGACCAAAAATTATTCGAAGAATTTTTCTTTCAAAAATAATAAAGTCAAATAAATCACATCACCTCACGTCGTAGTTCTTTTCTGACATCAAAAGCCTAGGTGATTTTGTTACCGACCTAGATGGAGCAGCGTGCATTCTCTATCGTCATCCTGTACAGACGGGTGGATTTGGCAGGGATTCCCAAACTAGACATGGCTCTGGATAGCTCGTCTCTATAGACGCTATCACAGGCGACTTTAAAATCGTTGAAAAGATTGTGACTATCGGTTTGGAGTTCCTTGGTTTTGTTCAAAGTCTGTCGCAGTGTGAATATCTGATCTATGGTGGACTTTCCAGGCCTAATACACTGACTAATCAGATTGTTGACAAAAGGTTTAAGATGTTTACATAATATGGCAGATAGGACGCGATGTTGAGGAGTTCAGAGGGCCTCCTTTCGTGAGAATCTGGCAACGATGCGGAGGTTCCATTAGTCGGACATACTTTTATCCAACCACATCTTACAGATGAGTTGATGTATGCTCCGTACCAAATCTTCCCCAGCTGCATTAAATAGCTCGATAGCTATACGTCTTCAGCACCCTTGTTGGATTTAAGCTCAGATATTGCGATCTTCACTTCACTTTGGTCGGGTGGACGGAATTGTTGATTGTCATCGTCTGACTTGAATGGAGGATTCTGCCTGGCAGCGGAGTTTTGATCACCGCTACGCGCCGTTTAACAATCTGCAGAAGTGATCTTTCCAAATTCTGAGGACTGACTGATTCTACTACTATATTCTCTTCTCCAACAAAAAAGGCTTCTGTTCGAGCATGCTCTTTTACCTTCTTATAGAACTTTCGAACATCATTCGATTACAACACCTCTTCATTGACACGATCGCGAGCTTTCATATTCTATCTTCTTCTTTCTTAGAACCTGGTGTTCTTCCCTTCTCCATTGCCTGTAGATGTCGTAAGCTCGTCACCTTATGTAGTGTCACTCTACATGCTTCTTGCTTTACTGCGTGCGTTTGGCAGCACTCTTCATCAAACCATTGGTTTCTTTGTGGTGGATGCGAGAAACCCAACACATTGCTGACAATGATGTCATTGCTCATCTGCGCTTAACGTTGACGATATTGCACTTCTTGAGAGGTTTAGGGATACTCGATCGACGAATTGCAGGTGATTCTTGAAACAAATAACATAGACATTTGTCTCACCTCAGAATCCCATATTACAAAACACACGAAAACAAAATTTTAGAACTACAAAATCTACCACACCCTCACCCTGAAAACACAGCTAAGGCTGGAAGTGCAGTCATAGTAAAAAATAATATCCAACAATATGAGGAGTTGAAGTATATTACAGAGAAAATACAAGCAACAGCAGTGTGTATAAAAGCTGAGCATACAAAAATTAATATCGTTGCTATTTACTGTCCTCCAAAACATTCAATTAAAAGAGAAGAATATTCAGATTTTTTTGAAAAACTAGGAAACAGATACATAATAGGTGGAAATTTTAATGCCAAAACCGTTAACTGGGAATCCAGATTGACAACAACGAGAGGAAAAGAACTTTATGCTGCTATTCAAAAACATCAGTGAGAAATTCTCTCGACAGGAAGGCCCACGTTCTGGCCTACAAACAATTTTTTCATAATCAAAAATTTGTCAAGCAGTTACATACACACAGATAAGTTCGAGTATCTAAGCTCAGCTCTGACCATTCACCTATAATTCTCCAAATGAGTGAACATATAATTAAAAATACAAATATTAAAACCTTAACAAAAAACAGAACAGATTGGCAAACCTTCAAGCTGAACTTAGCAAGTATTATATTAATTATACCTCTTATAGCCAAAATGGATATAGAAAAAGAACTGCATAAGTTGGTCAGCGATATTCAGCAATCGGCCAAAGCACTCCCGCACTAAATAGTAAAAAAATTAATAGCAGATAGATAGATTTAATAGCAGATAAAAGACGAGAAAGAAGAACGTGGCAGAAAACAAGAGCTCCACAACATAAAGCCAAGCTAAACAACCTCTGTCAACAACTAAGGGTGGACCTCTGTCGAGGGTGGCCGTGGTGTAGTGGTAACATTATCGCTTGTCACGCTACAGGTTCACGGTTCGAATCCTGATGTCAATAATCATCTATTTATTTCGCATGAAATAAATAAAAAAGTCGATCAATTGCGAAAGCTTATGTCAACTCTACTGCGAAGGCATAACACTGGCAGTAGGGCGGTCATATCGATAAACTGCAACTTGATCGTGATGATGGCATCAGGAGGACGGAAAAAAATAATGTGAATCATGAGCAACGACAAAAGCAAAAACAAACAAGCTCCCCAGTTATCTGGACAGCCACCCTTGGAGTTCACTGAAACTTAATACCAGCAGAGTTTCAAACCAACTACACCAATCTCTCTTTCTCTCTGTCTCTTCCCCTTTCCTCAAAACGCACGTGTCCTAAAATTAGTATAAGGGTATTCATAACCCCTTTCACACGTGCAAATTATATAAAAAAAAAGAGAAATTAAAAAATTTAAAGAAGTTTCAATGTAAAGGTAATAACAAATTACTCTCTATGGAAAGCAACAAAAGGATTAAAACAGACTACTGTACTGGAAACTGGGTAAGAAGGGATGAGAACAAAGCCATTCTCTTCGCAGACTACCTAGAAAACATATTTAAACCACCAATTGAAAATGGAAATATACAACCTACGTTAATAGAACCTTCAGAAGAAGAAAGCGAAGAAATTCTGCTCACAACTCCTAACGAAATATGCAACTTAATTAAGCATGAAATAAATGTAAAAAAAAGTCCTGGATATGACCTTATACCTGGTGTCGTAGTAAAGAACTTACCAAGGAAGTCAATAATTGAAATAACAAATTTAATAAATGCCACATTTAAGCTTAAATATGTGCTTAGTTTGTGAAAGGTTGCTGACGTCCTAATGATTCCCAAACCCGGTAAACCGCCAAATGAAGTGTCATCTTACAGACCTATCTCGTTATTGCCAATAGTATCAAAAGTGTATGAGAAAGAACTCGCAAAACGATTAAATAAAATAATTGAAAGGAAAAAGCTGATAACCAACAATTTGGTTTTCGAAGGCAGCACTCTGCGAAATAACAGGTACACAGAATTACGAATAAAATCGAAGAAGTGGAAAGTTTGCTCGGCTGTATTCTTGGATGTGGCGCAGGCCTTTGATAAAGTATGGCACGAAGGACTTATCTATAAACTGAGATGTATGTTGCCAAATCAGTATGCTTCCATTCTTAAATCGTATCTAGATGGAAGACATTTCAGAATAAAACAACAGCATACTTATTCAAAACTAAGAGACATACTTGTAAAGGCCGGCGTACCGCAAGGTAGAGTACTGGGTTCAATATGATACTTATTATATACTATGATACTGCAATACTAGCAGTAGGAAGATCCAATGAAGAATCCACAGAAAAACTCCAAATTAGCATAAACAAAATCTGTGAATGAACTAAAAAGTGGAGATTCAAATAAAACGAGTCCAAATCAGTCCAAAATAAGGTGCTTAGAAATATAGTAAAAATATAGTAAATGCACTTTGGTACATAAGAAATACTGACCTTCATCGAGACCTGAAGGTAGAAAGTGTAAATCCAGAAATTCTTAAATATTCAAAAAAGCACAAAGAAAAGCTAGAAGAGCATATAAACTTAGATGCAAGAAAACGAATGCATAATGAAAATCAATTACGAAGGCTTAAAAAAATAAAACCTCTCGATTTAACTTAATATAAGAAAAATAAAAATTGATATACTTGCATATAAATACATACGTATAGCACAGTCGAAACAAAGAGTTACCAGGGGTTGAAACGCATTCAAAGACTAAGATGTCATAAAAAACTGCTTATTAGTCCAAGTGACTAGATCGCAATTATGTGGGAGGTGGTTTTAGTCGGTAATAATCAGGCATGCTGATTACTCGGATCATCAGTATCTTTTGAACATCTCCCCTTCCTATAAAAAAAAAAACTTGAACGGTCGTCAATGCAGTATTAACCGCAGGTAATTTGAATATTAAATTTCGTTGTAACAACAGAAACTCTCACGAGAGGCAAAGAGTCACCTAAACCCCCTTTGTCATCATACAAACAGGTTTTCAAATATGCAAATCCACAGATCCATAAATTTGTAAATTTACAGGTGGAATGATTTATTTAATTAGTATCTAGGCATTCTAATTTAATTTTTACTTGAATGGCCTAACACTTAGTTTAGTCCTTCAGCGGAGATACTAAACAAACATTTAACATCAAATTATCTACACACATTTTCACATAGGTTTCACTTCAATGAAGTTCAACGCAAATTACAAAATTTGTCACCCCAAAGGCTACACAACACAATGTAACTATTCCATTCTTAATCTACACCCCATTATGTGACCGCCATGTAGTTGTTTGTGAATTAGAGCCTCTGGATCCTGACTAACGCACACATACACCCACACGCACGTGATGTCTCCTCGGCCACAAATCACTTCAATTCCAAGCGATTAACTAACACATGTGTCACCCTTAAACGCAAAGTACACAATCAAAAAATTAAACCTATTCGCAACTGAAAGCCAGCACACCTGGCAATGCTGCCGGCCTCTTCAACGATTTTGCCCTTCGCAACAATAATATTAATAACATTACATTCCTCGCTCATCCCCTACAGAGCCACCCGCCCCATTAAACGTTCCAACATTTCCAACTGACAACAATTTAACTCAATTTTCTATACAACTTGGCAATCGTTTCAATCCGACGACGACGAGGAAGAATACTACTCTCGCTGTTTACAGTGCCCGAAGGCACACACAAGCCACGCTCCGCAGCGGGTCGACAACGGGAGAGGTGGGGGTCTTCACCGCCATCCTGTACCCTTCTCATGGGCGAACAAACGTGCACACTGGTATTCGTAGCACATACAGTAGCAAGTGGCGGCGGCGGTAGTAGCAGCAGCACAACCCGGATGGATGGAATATTCACGGAATCGTGCTTCATAAGCACAAAAAGCGACACGGTAATAGTATCCACCCTGGCTCTGACTCTAGCAACCAAAAGACCCCACACCACTTGATCATCCAATAACCTTTATATCATCATTATTATCATCCCTTACGGGTTGGCTTACAGTTCTGCTAGTCGTTTAAACATTGTTGCTTTGGCAATGAGTTGTCGTGTCGTTTGTCGAAGAATTTCATACTGAGAAGGGGGTGGAAGAACCACCCCTACCTAGTTGCCAGTGCAACTCTCTCTCTTCCGTCTGTTGTGTGTGTATGAGCATTTGTGTTTAATCTGAAAACGGATACAACCACTACAGAGGAGCAGTTCTACAGCAGCAATCCCCTTCGTACGTAGTCCTGTTCATGTATAATTGAGAGAATAATCGTTTAGGTATTTGCACAGAGTAGCTGCATACAGAAGTAGCTATCCTTCGCAACCTCGACTACGCCAACGACGATGGAGTGTCCTTTCGCAAATTTATTATGTGCTAAGGATCGGGTCGGTGCAAAAGTGGAGTAAAAGTTTTGCTACAATGATGCTATGTACACATACAGTACGAGGACGACGACTGACAGTAAATGGAGGGTGGCAAAGGTTGACAGTGGTGGATGTTGTAGGTGGGGATAAGTTTTCCATGGAATTCATCATTAAACGTTTCCTCTCGTATTCGACGTGAAGAAGGAAACATTTCCTAACCCCTGTGGCTCTTCCTCAGAAAAGTAGGAAAGTAGAATATAACAATTTAAGTAGGTACTACGAAAGTTATTTAGACATTTTCATTGTTTGAAGCTCATTCGATGGCTGGTAAATGACGTTGTTCTTGTTAGATACGAGGGAGCGGAGGGAGGTCATATCGGATTTTCGATTCGGGGTGAGTTAATTAGAGTTTTAGTGGTGAAGTGTGTTTCGCAAGAATGGAACGTTCGGTTGAAAAGTTAAGGGAATCAATAGTTTTTGTGACGGATTGTTTGATGCCCTTCTTTCACTGTTATCGAAATATATACTCGTATATATACATATGTATATATTTTTTTAATTTAACGATTGATATTGATCATTTATACAGGGTTATTCCACTTCAGACGATCAAACTTTGAAGATGATAAACCGCACCAGAACAAGATAAAGTTGTATGGAATTGGGGGGTCCATCACACTGGATGTACACCATAATGACTGGATGCACAAATAAATTCTCTGGTTTGGGCCAAGAGAACTAGGCTGAACACAACGAGAGAAAGTGCAGCGGCTGGCTTGCATATACATGCCAGGCGATGGCTAGTAATTTAAACCAAGTTGAAGGATGTGCTTTAGCTCGAGAACAACCTCGTCTGGTCGCAGTGCACCTAACACCGATGCAATTCAGTCATATATTCTAACTCGAAAAGCCAATTAAATTCCCTATCCAAAGGTATGCAACACTGTTTATACTAGTAACAGCCTTCATTTCTATGCGAGGACTTCAAAGTCAGATTCTTTGAAAATATAATTGAAGTTTGCAATTCGACGACAAAATTAATTTAATAGCACCATTTTCTTTTGTACGACCATTGTAATCGTCTTCCTAAATAATATATTAGATGTCCTCACCCATCCGATTTGTGCAACGCTCGGAATCTTGGATATATGGTGGATCTGTTTTTTACCAATTATTTTAGAAAACCAAAATGAAAGAGCATCCAATTTCCTATGAGGCAGCTGCTTTTGTTTCTATTGATGTTTTTCGTTAACAGAGGAATAAAAAGCGTTATAAAAATGAAAAAATTAGGCGAATAACTGGTTTTCAAAATTTTTCTTAAGACAGGATTTTTTAAATGTTTTGATTGTTTCTTATTATGCTGTGTTCATAAATTCCTTGAGGTGCGGCATGATGGCAGTGTGTTCCACCTCTCATCGGCCATCTTTGGGAAGCACGTTCTTATACTAATTTTTAAAAGTTCTATTGTAGCTAGGACTGGACTGATTGATCTGTCCCAGTTTGGTCCAGTTGGGGATGGAGTAAAGTGGGAGGGTTGTGATCCTTCTACTCCGGATAAAAACTTCGCCGTAAGGAAAAGAAGAAGAAGATTGAAACTATGTACGCATATTTTACTTCCTAGTACATAAAAAGCCCGGCCGATTTTTATATAAAGAGTATCAACCGATTCACCTTATTATCATGAGTAAGAACAAATATTCGACTGATCACTCACATTTATATTTTTTTGTTTTTTTCGAAAATTGACGTACGATTTTGTATCAAAATGAAAATAGATTCCGTGCAACTTCTGAATGATTATACATTCTTACAAATGTGCAATTTTTTTTTTTTTTACTTAGGGAACATTAGGACAAAAGACCTCGCAAAAATATGTATTGAAATTGTTTTCTTCTTTAGTACTATTTCCAACACCTACTAATTTCTAGTTTAAACGATTGGAAAGGTAAAATAAAAAAAATGGCATACACACGACAGACAATTCCTAAGCTGGAATATAACGCTCAAATCTTGTCTGGTGCACCCAGAATCGCGCGTTAAAACTTATAGGCGATAGATACGTTGTGAATTCCATTCATTCACTAGAAGATAGCATAAATGTCTCCTGTCTCTCCCTGTTTTAGTTTTTTTTTTTATAAAAAATGCTCCACCGAAATAGCCAGTTGCATTCCTCCCTTTCAAAATTTCACCAGCAATACGCGACATGCTTCAAATGCACATCAGTTTACCCTAAAGCCAAACTTCGGTAGTACTGTCAAATATAGGGATTCATTTATAAGCCGTACAACATGAATGTGGAATGATCTACCAGGATCTGTATTTCCCCATCACTACAACCTTCAAACATTCAAAGCCAACGTGCATAGGCTCCTCCTCTGTTCCTCTTCCCCCTTTTCCCTAACGCCCGTGCCCTGAAACAGTTTAAGGGTATTCATATCCCATTCGGCGCGCGCAGATTATAAAAAAAAAATCCATAAGTGTTCCGCAATATAAGCAATAGAGTTCTTATCGCCAATCGATGTCAATGAGCCTGCACTGTAACTGCAGAATAAGTTTTAGTGGCTTTAGTACTAAATAAAGCGCCAAGTTCATTGAATAAAAATTTTCCAAATGCATATCTTAGTTTTTGCTTTGAATTCAGCATTCGCAGATGAAGTGAAATTTGATCGTGCCCTCTTTAGCATATGTACGTACAATCTTCGCATCCTTTGCAATGGTGTGTTGCATCTAAGCTTATTTTGTGTAAGGGTGAATGTCAATTAGAAGCTTTAAGTGTAGTTTGTAGCAAATCTACCTACGCAGAACTGATTCGTACTCGTTCTAAAAACAAAATTAAGTGTAGCGAGGAAGTTGCAAATGCCATACGTGAAACTATCATCTCGGCCAAATTATTCCAATTCATCGTGGTTACTGCGACAATATGATCGGTAAGTCGCATACTGTTCTATGCACACTATTCCAACTTTAGTGACCCCAGATACACCAACCCGATCTCCTTGTGATGAGAGTCGGTTGTCTATTGTCAGAGTCTCATATCTTTTGAACCGTTTGATGTGGAATTTGGATCATATTGATAGTTTAGCTTACCCCCAGGCAGTTATTAAGGTACATTTTAAGAAAGCGACGCACACCAGAGCTTTCACGTGACTTGAATATGAGTGACGGAAGAGCGTGAACTACAGTGGCTGTGAAGATAATCTGCGATCTAATACCTTTACGTTTACATCTCGATCAGATCATGATGATCGCAAAACAGGAAACTCACGGGGCTCAAAGAATGAGACTACTTTTCAAACTATGAAACCCTCTTTGAAGTCCATAGGGATGACATTTTCAGAAAATACAGCTTTGGCAAGAACTTTACTATTTATAATAAGCAGAGAGCATACCATAATAAGATATATATATAGTTTGTCGGAGGATTTACAGCACCCGCAATAGAATGAGAAAGGGAAACTATACAGGAGGAGGTGCTTTAGTCTGCGAATAACATCGGTTAGCTTCAGCAGAGTATACAAAATGATACATTTTTTATTCAATAGAGGAAAGCGTCAAAATATTGTAGCATAATAATAACTACGCTCCCTAAAAGTATGACGCAACAAATTCCGAAGTGACTTTTCATTCTGCAGAATTTTGGTTCGAATTGTCCTTTCATTCGAGGTTCGTGTCTGGGACGAAGTCTCCACAGCTCATGTCAACGAAAGAGACGGATAATATCAGGGATAAAAGGGAATTATAACTGCAAGAATTATTACATCAGAATTTCTCTTGTTCCAGTGGTCGAAGAATTTGCTAGAAGTTTCTGGCTATCAGAAACTTCTGCTATATAAGGACAGATGGCGATTGAGAAACGAGCAGTAGTTTCTAAACTAAGGCGAAGAGATTAGAAAAGTGATAATGGGCGAAGTTGTAATTTTGTGATAAATTGAAAGTTGAGATTTAACAAGAAGATGTAATTAGTTTGGATTTGTGAATTAAGTAATCGAAAGGAGATAAAGTGATTTGAGAGGACAGAGACCATTGTAAGAAAAGAATTGCGAAGAATAATATAGTGTGAACCTGAATTGTTCTATAGACTAGAAAATAAAGAAATAAATTTCACAGAATATTGTTTTATCTACTCGAGCCGTAGCTCGCATATTACAATATCATTCAAATTCCGAGGCATTGTATGATGCTTTGAATATTATAATAAGACTTTGTCCAATTTTTTCATACGAAAATTGTATCGTATTTAATTGTATTTAAGTAAAATCGTGTGTATCTATAAAACTAGCAGTATTTCTTTGTGCATGTTGTATTTTGGACTATCCTATTCAGAGCCACTAAAACTAAAATTAAAGTTTGCTCTTGCATTTTGTTTTCTGCGGTTTTTCAAAATGTGGATCGGGGGCCCTGGGAGGTTAAATTGAACGTAGTATTTTCATGATTTATATCCTACCCTTACGCCCGTCATATATGCCGTGGATCCATTGTTCCATGATAAAATTACACTAAAGCCTTTCCACTTTCTCCGTCAAAATGCTGCAAAATATCTGGGTTTTCTTAAACGCTCACACAGACATTTTAGACATTCTGACCTGGGCGCTATAAGGCATACGTACACATATACATTTATCCTTAGCTTGGGTTTTTGTCCACTCTGTTAGTTCATACCCGCATAGTTATCAGCCCATAATTGATCTTAGCGATAAATGATTGATAAATGCTCTAAATGGGCTGAAAAGCATTCATAGTGAAGGCCCGGATGGTATTGCTCCAATATTATTAAAAAACTGTGCAAAGTCGCTATCAACTCCACTTCACCTTATTTTTAGCAAGTCGATCGAATGTGGGTTCTTTTTAGATATTTGGAAAACATCTCACATTATTCCGATTCACAAGTCTGGATCTAAGCAAAATGTTTGCAATTATCGACCTATTTGTAAAATCTCATCAATTCCTAAACTATTTGAAAAGATAATCTGCAACAAGATTTCTTTTCTTGTTAAAAATATTTTATCAAATAATCATCCACTAATTTGGCAATTTTTTGTAATTCAGTTGTAAAAAATTTTGAAAAGGGTTGGCAAACGGATGTGATCTTTACTGATTTTGCGAAGGCCTTTGACATAGTCAATCACAAAACACTAATCCAAAAACTATCTGATTTTGGATTTCATTCCAACTTACTAAATTGGATCGAATCCTACTTATGTGATCGGGTCCAATTTTTAATTTAATTAATGATTGTTTGTCAAAGTCGATAAAAGTAACGTCAGGTGTCCCGCAGGGTAGTCACCTCGGCCCCTTGCTGTTTTTGCTTTTCATCAATGATCTTCCGCTAGCCATCAAGCACTCTGAATGTCTTCTGTTTGCAGATGACCTCAAGTTATTTCGTCCAATTAAATCGGAACATGATTGCAACCTTCTTCAAGATGATATCGTTGCCGTAGATGAATGGTGCGATCGAAATAACTTGATCTTAAATATCTCCAAATGCCAATGCTTTACCTTAACTAGGTCTCTTACCCCTATTTTGTATAGATATTCCATTAAGTCAAAGTTCCTTGATAGAGTAACATCGAAAAAAGACTTAGGAGTAATACTTGATCCTTGTCTCACTTTCAAAGACCATTTTGATTACATTGTTTGTAAAGCCAACTCGATGCTAGGTTCATTAAAAGAAATTCGAAAGACTTTACTGATCCCTATACGTTAAAAACGCTTTTTATATCCCTGGTTAGACCCCATCTAGAATATTGCTGTATCATTTGGAATCCGTCTTTTGTCTTACATTCAGATAGAATTGAAAGAATACAAAAAAGTTTCACTAGATTTATGGTTTTCCAATTGAATTGGGAAATTGAGATGCCTTCCTATAAAACCAGGTGCTCCTTAATAAATATAAATACTCTTGAATGTCGTCGTAAGTACTTTTCTATTATGTTTGTAAGAGATTTAATTCACAGTCAAATTCAATGTCCTATGTTGCTTTCCATACTCGATTTTTACTCACCTTCGCGATATCTTCGTAGTCAATTTCACTTCCGTGAACATATTCATAGAACTATTTATGCCGGAAATGAGCCAATTGCTCGTTGCATCAAAGAGGTGAACTCTATTATAACACAAATTGATTTATTTATTACTTGTTCTAGGCATTGCTTCAAAAATCAACTTATTGTAATTTTAAATCAGCCTCGTGGTGTTTAATGTTAATTGTTTACATATATATATATATATATGTATATATATATGTATATACTAATATTTAAATTAGTGTTAATGAATTGTTTAAATTATTGAATATTGAACCATATTATTATTATTACTTTATTAATTCTAATTAGTCTGTAAGAGATTGTGTGCTCTGTTTGATGAAATTAAATAAATAAATAAATAAATAAATAAATAAATATGTAGAATGTTGCCAAGACCACACAAGACCACACTGCACCTGCATAGGATCCAAAACCGTGCGTTTAAGCAAAGAAGGGACGAAAATATAACGGGGCCTATAAACTCACTAGAACACTCTTTCTGTCTCCTAGCCAGTTATAGTCTCCCCGTAACAGCCGTCAAAAAACTTCAAACATTCACCTACCAACTCTGCATAGTATTGAGTGTGCAAAGCACTCACCTATGTATGTATGTATGTGGGACTTGGTTATCGAAAATTGTATTGTAAATTTACAAAATTCTAAGTGGAGTATGTCGGACCCGAACACGGACCGTGAAATGCTCAAATTCATTAGATACGCAAGCACTGAGCTTGGGAAGGCATAATAATTTAATTTTTATTGGAGTAGTGTTTCTAAAAAGTTTAAAAAACGCTGAATGTCGTAAAATGTGTTCTTCATTGCCTGTACCACTAACTTCCAGACATACTGTGCCCATTTAAGAGCTCAACTCGTACACGAAGTTTCGGATTTCAGAAAATCTCAAAAGCAGAATCGAAATTAAAAAGGCATTTCATTGTTGTTCTTTCTATTTAGTGCCGTACACCATTCCCTCTTTCTCGGTGTGGATATGTGTTTTTAGTTCGAGAGGATATAATTAAAAACACAGTGGTGGCTGCACATACATCAGGGGGTGTGTAATGCAGCATGCATGCAGAAACAAGTTTTAAACCGGAATGTCACAGTGCACGCACACTCCATCACCGCCTCCACCAACCACCGCGCCTTTGCCAAAGTATTTAGGGAAGTATTCTAATTACGGATTGAGAACGTTTTCCACTCACTCTGTCATATTCCATTAATAATGTAATTTTCCTCTCGGTGTGTGAGTTCTTTGGCTAAATTATGCTGCAAGTGCGGTATAGCTACGACTCGGTGAGACGATTGCCTGTGCGGCGAAAACGAGTGGGTCGCCGGAGGGCTATCTCATGTATGCAATGGAAGTTGAAATTTCACACATTATTGCATAATTAAAATTCGAAATTATTCACCATTAAGGGATTGGGGGAATTCGGTGGGCGTAATCGTCGATACGAGCTGCCCGCATCCGTCATCCCCGTCATCCCCCCTGACTACACAGTGTGTTTGTTGGTATGGATTTTATGTTGCTTAATTTGTATGCATTTGTGGAGTATTTGCGCGATAATAACGAAAAGATTACAAAATTATTTTCGCTAATTAATTGATCGTTGATTGGGAATTTTCTGTTTATTTATTGAACATGTTTTTATTCCAAACGATTTTTTATGTTTTTTTTTTAAGTTGTTTTGCTGTTTTTGGAAATTTAATTGAGTGTCTGTGATGTTAGATCATTGGGTAAATAATTTAATTAATTAGCCTATTTAATTTATAGAGTATGCTAACAAGGTGCATTCTATTCAAACTCAATTTATGGAGCTTTTTTTTCGCAATTGTCAGATACATGAGTTTGTGTATCGTGCAGGGATAAAGTTGAAAAATGGCATGGATAAATCAACAAAATCATTCAAAGTTACAATATTGCATTCAACTACTGGGCTTTGAGAGTGTTATATAATAAATTTAATAAAATAAAGGACAATTTTAAATTTAAAATTTAGGAGAATGAGCAAACAAAATTGACTTTTCGTAAAATGCGTTAAAAATAAAAACAATTTTGTCAATATGTCAAAAATTTGAATGCCATGTCCCTACATACATACATACGTATATGTCACAAATAATTTAGATATCAATTTTAAATAAAATCGTCTGAGCCATATCCGAGAAATAGCCAATTTCGCAAGTCCGCTAATAAGTAAAGTACCGTTATCCGAAAAACTGAATATGCCAACGTTATCTCAGACATGAGCTTTTATTGAAATTGTTAGAGCCGTTTTCGAAAAAATTGCACTTTTTCAAAGTTGGTCTTAAGTAATAAAATATCCGTCAAAATACCTCCCAAAAAAGTAATTTAGAGTTTACCAAAATGTTATAAACTTCACCAAAAAATAAAATATAAACAAAAATAAATTGAAGGGTGGGCAACTACAGGGTGTATTTTATGTTCCAGGCCGATGTTTTTTTGACTAACTATGAAATGAAATAATAATTGTTAAACTTTTTTTTATTGGCCGATTATTTAGTTTACAACAATTGTGTATAGAATATTATATCGGCTAAATAGTCGCATATTTTGCATAACATTTAGATACAATTCGGGTGTTATTTCACCAATTTCTTGAATAATGTTGTCATTTAGCATCGGCATTGTGATTGGCTTGTTGCCGTAGACCTTTCCCCTCAAGAACCCCAAAAGGAAGAAGTCGAGGGCGGTCAAATCAAGGGATGGAGAGGCCAATCGATATCACCTCTCTTTGGCATTTTCCGGCTGGGAAAAATTTATCAAAAAATATCCATTCTATCAGTAGCTGTGCGTGATGTGACACCGTCCTGTTGGGACTACATGTATTGCAAGCCCATTCGATCCGATTCGGGCACAAAGTGCTACAGCGTGTTTAAAAAAATGTGGCCCACCATACAATAATTCTATGAGGCTGTAAACGTCGTTGGTTTATCAATTGAGGATTTTCAGTGCCCCAATATTTTTGTTAATTAAGAAAGCTAGATAACTCGAAATGAGCTTAGTCACTGATGATGCAATTTTCCGAAAATTTGAGGTGTTAATATGGAGGTGTAAAACTTTTTCGCTCCACTCTCACTCTCATATGGTCATTTTGCATTAGTCGTTGAGTCAATTGAATTTTATACCGATTATTTCAAACAAACTTGCCGGAGACATTCCAAATTCCTGTGCATGACGTTAAACGGAGATGTCCGGAATTTCATCAATATTGTCTCTCACTGCAGAAATATTTTGTACAGTACGTACGCTACGAACTCGGCCTGACTTCAGTTTACCTGCCAGAGTATACTGAGTTTGAGCTGAATGGTGGACTTGCTAGGACGATGATTTAAACCAAAGAAATTATGAAAAATTCTTCGGGTTTTCACAATTGAACGATTATTTAGATAAAATGTTTTAATAACTTCAACTTCAAGCGTTAGATGTTCCATAATATATTGCTATCGACTGCTGTTCAGAACAAATGCCAAATAACATCTACCTCGGACATAAAAAAACACCCTGTATCTACTGTCCGAAAACGAAATACAGGGTTTAGAACCTCTGCCGCGAGCAAAGTGACGCTCTTCCAACTGACTTGCAAACAAAAACGGATGTTATTTTATCATTGGGTTATATTATTATGTGGAACCGGTTCGAGAGAATGAGCGTATTTCTCAATCGTTGTTTTACTGTAGAGATTGGTCTGTTTCAGGCGTCCATAGGAACATATAAAGATGTGAATCCCACATTTCGCTCCAAAATAATTCCAAATAATCATTAGCTTTCTAGCTAAATTTACTGTGACCTTGACAGAATGATTTGTGAGCTGAGGTTTCAGTTAATAGAAATCGTTTTGAATACCAATGTCACGAAAACTGTACATCACACGAAAAAAATTGTTTTATGTCAAAATTTTGTGATTTAAATTTTTTCTAGATTCTAGCCTCTTTTTTCTTTTTTACTTTAAAAAGAAAAAAATATACATATACTCACATATGCATACATACATATATAATAGCACATTCGAAATAAAGAGCCACCAGGGGGTGAAACTCTTTCAAAGACTAAGATGTCAGGATAAAATTGATTATTAGTCCAAGTGACTAGATCGCAATTATGTAGTATTAGTCGGCATGCTGGATACTGGGATCATCAATATCCTCTGAAGATCATCCTTCCTCTAAAAAAAAGGATTTTGGCCCCCAGAAGGTAACTGTCGAATTTGACAACATTATCGAAGACTGCGCTAAATTTTCAAAAAATATAATGGAAATCGTTTTTGACTACATATTACTATTTTCAAAATGGTGCGTTCAACGAAAAAAAAAGGAACTATTACAGTCGAATATATTGGTTCTCTAAAACGAGTATGTCGATTTTGTCCGGCTATTGCCCGCATTTAATGGGAAACATTTTTCAATGCAAATCAATCAAACATAATCTTTCGTCCGAAATTTTAGGTTTCGAATTTTTGAAAATTGTACTGAAATTTCTAAATGGAACTCGTGCTAGATGAATTATATTTGGTTCAAGCACCTTAGCTCTTAAATTTAATAGAGTGTTTGATTTCCTTAGATTCAAACAACGATGCCCACTATCATGTTAAATGTCAAACAACCTATGTTTTACGCCAGTTTTCGAAAGCAGTTAACACATTCTTTGCTACGGAGCGGAAACTTAAAATGAAAAATTTGCAATACAATTTGTGAAATTTTTATATACGTATACGCCCACTTTTTGTGGGCATTTTATTAAAAAAATAGTTTTTTTCTACTTTAAGATCCCTTGCGTGAATAATTAACCACTTTTTTATTAATTACGAATTTTTCGTCGACATAAATTTGGTACCATCAGTGTTGATTTCAAATGTGTCTTCTAACTAAGTTTATAGCTCACAATACATATTTAGCTTGGCTTGACAACTTACCCACCTACAGTCGAAACAAAATTGAAGCACGAATAACTGCTTAATGTACGATATATTGTACAACAAAATGCCATTTAGCCCACCAATTAATGGATAGTTCTACAAGTATCTAAAGGTAGTTAAATAAAGAAAATTAAATGATCAGTTAAGTATCTACGCATAGCCGTGAATAATTGCACCTACTGAACTGGAAACACTCATCAATACATATGAAAATGAAATAAAATCACATTGTCTACTACGCGTCCCAATTAATGATGTTCTCAGTTTTCGTGTAAATAGAAAATGGAACCAATTACGATTCACGCATCACAAAGTAAAAGTTTACGATTAATTTAAATAAAATCGGACTTCGCACGAATCAACTATCAAAAGGGCATTAAAAAATTCTAAATTGACGTTACATCTTTTCACTAAGTGCAACATCCCTTTAATGATTTTCGTTGTTCCACTTTCGGTTCGCATCATTAATTTCAATTGAGTACTAAACTACGTCAGACAACAATTCAATATCAAAAATTCCATGTACACTGAAATCGAATGATTAAGATAAATTACATGGAACATAAATTCTCAATTAAGTGAGAAAAAGAGCCACATAAATAGCAAAACAAGATTTTAGTAGATTTAATCTAATCTGTCTAAAGCTAAATAATATTGCAATAACTTATCCACGTGCAGGTTTTGTTTTGTTTTTATCCAGGGCAGTGCTTGAATGATTAATTTGTATGGGCCCACGATGAATCTATTGAAGTGGTTTCAACTCCTCGTGTAGAACCAGTGGGGTGATCTTTAGTAGTTGCCATTAGGTATGGACTGAGGCGATACAAAACTGACAGGTGGGTCGGCATATATCTTTCATTAAGTGACGAGAACAATTTTGTAACTCGACGCGCAAACTTCTAATTGTATCTTTTCAATTTTCATAACTTCCGAAGTAGCCCAACCCCTCTTCTCGTATACGTCCCTGTACTGTCTACCAATCGAATGCGCGTGAAGAAATTGAATTAATATGGACCGTCATGTGCACGCAGTAATTCAATGTAATGAGTTCGCAATAAAAGTGTCTATCCACCGTGCATTCATTAGCATTCGCATTGATTCCAGATAAAAACAATATTTATTAATAAGTGTCCACTTTTACGGACAGGTTAATTTGTTTTTCAATTCGCATCAGTTTCTCGCCGTAATCGCCTTGCGAGCACGCTCGTACAAACAATTACAACATGTTTTGCTGTATTAGCCATTGCGTTCTTCTGCTTCAGGCGAACTGTCTGTCTTAGCCATAGATGCGAGTATCTAACAGTGCGGGGGGGAGTGTAACTTGCCATTCAAAACTCGCAGGGGTTGAGTGTTGAGAAACTGGCTTTAGCAATTCAAGTCACGCACACCTGACTCTTCAAGTAACTCGGCGTACGATCCGATCGTATACTATGGCATCAGACACTGATGGCATATTCGATTGACACCAAACTCTATTCGATGGAAGTTCACTTCCTCGAACACAGTTTTTCGCTCTTTGCCTGCCTATCTTGGCCTGTCTGGCTTACGAGTAATTCGTCGTATGAACTCATTTTTTTAATTTTCACACACACAAAACAGACACTTCATCGAAAGTGATTTGCCATCCAAGGAGGGATATTACATTTCGCTCCCCGTTTTCTGTTTGTTTTTCAATTAATCCTTAGCATCCTGGCAATAACTTGAATGGAGGAAAAAGAAAAAGGAAATGAAAACATGCTGGAATATTACAAAAGAGCATTACGAGTATCATGGAAAAAGTTATATTTTTCCAATTCGTAATCCTTATGGAGGAGTTGGTTGGCAGGCAATACCCAATGTCCCACCCCCAACATCACCGGGGCAGATAGAAATAGAAAATAATAAGTACACGAGGGTGAGAGAGAGGTGGGGAATTCATTCATGTTCTGACCTACTAGTTGTTGTTGCCGCTCGTGTTCTGGCTCTGGCTCTGTCTTATTCAATTGAATCAAACGACGAGGACAACGACGAAAATAAAAATGCTAAATTGAATTTTCCTTTTTCTAGGAAAAATCTAGGAGGGGGAGTATAAAAAAAAGAAACGTCTACATAAGAACTGCGACTGTTATTTACAAGACGACCAGCGTTTCTTTCTCCTCTACCCTTGAGCAATCGTTGAACTCTCAATCCAATTGGCCCCCAATTAGCACAGTGGCGTAAGTAAGTGATGTAACAGAGTTTCTAAATATTTATTGAGCAGGAAACTCAGGTTCGAGTCCCAGAAAAGGACAAAAAACTTCATTTCAGTCCCATCTTCTGCGAAAGTCTGACGAATATTCTAGAGTAAAACTGACATAAAAAAAACTTTTTAATTATGCCCTTCGGAAAGGGCAATAAAAACGCACAGCACGAGTGGCTGCGAGAAGCTAGGCCAGGTAGTATAGACTGTCAGCGCCGAAATATTTATTTATTTATTTTTTTGGACAGAATTTTGACGCACGAATTTTGAAGTTTTAGAGCATGGCTGACGGGGGTAGAGCTAGTTTTTAATGATCTGAGTTGCTTTTTGTAGGATTCGGATAAAGGTAGATAGGTAGGTGCTCTGTGACAGTAGTCATTGGCTCACGTATATCAGCAGTTAGGTTCATTGTGCCCATGATTTGAAAAATACCCTCGAAACCCGTAACGAAAGACAGAGCCCGCCGAGCTAGAACCACCCCGATAAAGTTATAAATCCCAGGAGTCCTTAGTCTTCAATTGGCCAGGGTGGAACATTCACAAAGTAGGTGATGAACAGATTCTATTTCATTCTCCTGCAAGGCTGATATGGGATATTCCGAGAAATTCCGCGTGATTGGCAACGACAACTCGTGCATCTCTACGACTAAACCTTATAAGAGAAATAGATCTCTTCTTATTAAGGATCGGCAGTTGTACATATTTCTAGATTAACCCATGGCGTATTTGCCATAATTGTGGCCTCGTCTTAAATTTTCTTGCTGAATGTGCAGATTGTAAATCTAGCAAAGTTATTTCACTCTTTCGTTGCCCGTAATATCCATGTGCCTGGTTAGAGTCATTGTATTGGCTCTGGATATCTAGTTTAGGTACTCTCTGTAGAGTTTAATTAGCCTTAATCTAGCTGTTGCTGACACCAGAGCGCTGACGACTGCCTGTCAATGTACAAAGAAATGGCCCTATCGACGATATTGTCGTCTTCAAATACTTTCGTCTTTGATTACTTTTGCAGCCTCAAGTATGACTGTGATATCAGTTTGGACACTGTATAAAAGGCTCCTTTCCGTGAGAAATTCTGGTACTGCATCTCCTGTCACAGATTCGTAGCCTGTCACAGATTTGCGCCTGTCCATGGACTGCGAGGCCCTCAGTACGCAACCACTAAACCACGCCAACCCATACAGGCAGGCGGGTAAATGCATAAAGAGACGCACAACAAATCAATCTCTATTATTTAAATACTGCCTTGTATAACTACACTCCGTCTCACTTGATTACGAACAGGCAGTTTTTTGTTTTAATTTTACGATATTTTTCAAACCCTTCGCTAATTTGAGAAAAACCAATTGCACAAAGAATGAAGGATATATTATGTTTATATTGTAAAAAAAAATGGGATTAAGTTGATAAATGCAACTTTTATGACGCTTTTTCCAAAAAGGTCATAAAATTTACCTGTTTTTTTTTGTCTCACTTGATTACGAACAGTAGCTAAATCTACCTGGTACCATGTTTTAAATCAAATAAAAGGATAATTAGAGTATTAGGGAGCTTAGTTCAAGAAATAACTTCATACAATCCACAACTATGGGTAAAGGAAAGACATTAACCAAGGAGGAAATAGGCCAAATTCGAGCTTACCGGGAACAAGGAAAATCCATCCGTTTCATAGCCAGCAAGATTGGAAGAGGCGCCACTGTTGTACACAGCTTTATTAAGGACCCGGAGAAGTATGGAAAAAAACGCAAAGGAAGAGTCAGCAAAGCAACAACTTGTCAGGAAAGGCGGGCCATACTGAGAGTTGCTTCAAATTCAAGGCTCTCCGTAAGTAAAATTAAGGCAGAAACTGGAGTTACAGCTAGCAGATTGACTGTTCATCGCGTGATACAGAAGGCCAACCATATTCGCCATGAAAAAATGAAGAGAAAACCACCATTGAATGCGGTACGTAAAATCCAGCGGCTTGATTTTGCAACAAGTCACATCAGGTGGAATCGAGAGTGGCATACCGTCGTCTTTTCCGATGAAAAAAAATTTAATTTCGACGGACCTGATGGATACATATGTTATTTCCATGATTTGAGAAAAGAAGAAATACATCTTCAAAGGCGGCACAGCAAAGGAGGTGGTGTAATGGTATGGGGAGCAATAAGCTATTACGGAACTGTGGAGCTGGATTTCCAAAGCTCCAAAATGACGGCAATCACTTACAAATCGATACTGGAAAGAGCTTTTCCACAGTTTTCGGAGATATTTGGTGGACAGCGATGGACTTTCCAACAAGACAATGCACCGATACATACCGCACGGACAACAAAAGCCTGGATTCAGAACTAAAATGTAAACCTACTTGCATGGCCGCCATATTCACCCGACCTGAACATCATGGTAAACGTGTGGGGTTGGCTTTCAAGAAAAGTCTACAAAGGAGGAAGGCAATATGATGAAACGGAAGAGATTATTGAAGCCATAAAACAGCACTCTATGAATCTCTACACAGCAGGCTACTTGAAGTGATTCAGCGATCAGGAGGTAGTACCCATTACTAAAAACTATTGCTACTCTTTGAATAAAACCAACATTTATTTATACAAACAAATTTTGTATTGTTTTTTTTACCTTTTAAGCTTCTAAAAGGTAGATTTAGCTACTGTTCGTAATCAATTGAGACAAAAAAAACATGTAAATTTTATGACCTTTTTGGAAAAAGCGTCATAAAAGTTGCATTTATCAACTTAATCCCATTTTTTTTTTACAATATAAACATAATATATCCTTCATTCCTTGTGCAAGTGGTTTTTCCCAGATTAGCGAAGGGTTTGAAAAATGTCGTAATATTAAGACAAAAAACTGCCTGTTCATAATCAAGTGAGACGGAGTGTAATTGGCCGTCCAACATTCAGATGCTGGATAATTTGCGGTTCCTCCACTTTGAGGAATAGGGTGTACACTGGAAGTTTAAATGGCTTCAGGGTACTAAGGGACCATGGCGTTTTGTTTTCAGATATTGCTTAAAGGAGTGCTCACTTGAGGCAATGATGTTAGAGGAAGTCTATGAAGCCAAACCTCCTCATCTTTGCTGGGAGTTGGTTGACTAGCAAAGGGAAAAGGGAGCAAGAAGTATGCTATTATTGTAGTTCCTGATATTGATGAACCTCTAAGATACAAGTATGAACTGGTTATGAATTGTATTACTAACACAAAGTTGAAAGGTGTATGTACTTTGAAGTCATATCTCTTCTTCTATGAAATCTGATGGTTAACGAGTTGCCACTAAAGAGGAATGGCAATGCTATACCTAGTTGACTTAAAAAGCGCCTGTTCACCGTGAGAGAGTTCATGCAAACTACCCTTTCTAAACTCTCCATATGGACTATAATATGGGCTTCTTCATTATTTAGCTATCTTTCAAGAAATAAGACTAACTTTGCTATGGGTCTTGAATTGAAACTAAGATAAAATCTTTACATCTTGGAACACGTTAAGAAATTAACGATGTAGAAAAGCAGGGAAGGCAACCTCGAATAACAACAGGTCTGCTTAAGAACATTCTTCTTTGGTGGACCACCAACGTGTTGTGGCCTGTAAAGTTACACAGAGAATAGAACACGATTTATTTTCGAGTGCAAAATTTTGTTTGAGAATATAACTGAAAAGGTGCAAAATTATCAAAAAGTGCAATAAGAGTGCAGAATTCTTTCTAGGAAACAAAACGCTATTGAAAACTACCGATATTTTTCGGGAGCGAGTTTCTGTTTCTTTTAAGATCTACTAAACTATCGATTATCGATTTAAAAGCCGTCGATAGTTTCAATAGTACAATCGATAAGTAACGATAGTTAGTAGCATGGAAATAAAATCGTTCTTTAGCAAACAATTTTCAGCTATCGGAATGATACTGATACAACAACTCCATAGATATAGACGATGCAGGAAACAGACCAGAAACAAAGCTTAATACAAGTAACAAAGGCCTTAATCTAAATTCATACTAATTGATCAAGTAGCTGCCAATGGTTTTTTTTTTTTTTTTGCACGGTGAACAAAGCAAAATCCTCTTGCCTTCTTAACGTGGTATAGCTATTAAATAAAATATTCGTATGTGTATCATCAATCGCAGCAGTATGCAAAAAGTAAGTCGGCCAAAAGTCAATTGTGGACTTTTGGCCTGTAGACTTACATATGACCCTGCGCCGGCTTCGGTTGGTCTTGTATTCGAACATCAACAATTCCATTCACAGTCATACATGATTGCGCATGCTACCATACGAGTACATCACCATTCAGTTGAGTTCAAATCAGATTAAATTTTGTACGCTATTTTGTTGTGTTATTAGTTGAATAGATGCTGTGTTATCAGATGGGAATTCAACAGGATGGGAGTATAATTCGTCTTAAGGAAGTACAATAGTACGGTAGACGAAATAGTAAAATACTCCGATTAGTATTTCAATCGGTAGCACTGATCTGCTCCAAATATTGGTGTCCCCAAATTTGAGATACTGAAATCGATAAATTCGGTTCCACCAGAGAATGTAGCTCTTTGAAATTTGAGTCCTTTTAGTGTTGCAAAGCAAATTGGCAAAACATTTAACTTTTGAACCGTTTGACATAGAGATTGTGCACGAATATACTACGTATAGTACGTAGTATGTGGCGAATAGAAAATACGAGTACGATATGCAAAAAAATCGGGAAAAAATTGAGAGCATGCAAAAATGTGAAGTCATAAGAAAGTAAGATGAAAATTATAAAAAATCTTCTGGCACACACAGTTTTTGAAGAAAAGACGACTGCATGAGGTGAACCGCGTCCCCATCTGATTTTAATAGTTTTTGGAAAGATACGACTTTACTTCAATACCCAATTTTATCAAGATCTGTTTGTTTGCTTTTATTCTTCGGTCTAAGGACGAACTAAAATTAGGAAAAAGTTAAAATGACGGTATGGAATACTAACCGCGAGAGGCCCGACTCGTACCCGACAAATTTTATTTCAGTTCCCAGTAAAAATATTGAAATATTTAGTAAAGTTAATTTAAAAAAAAAATTTACCCAACATATGAGTACAGTGTTTCGGATTTCAAAAAGCTTATTTTTACGAGTACGAGTGTATAAAATAGGGTATAACAGACGAGGCTGGCAAGCGTGATTTTTGTGTCATTTGGCGTGTTTTTTTTTTAAAAAAAAACCTAGCTTGCCAGTGGCTCATTAAAACGATTCCTCGCCACCCAGATTTGTACTTGAAGATTGCTACTTCTGCCTGACATTAGTTGTCAACTGTCAAGGTATTTGACTCAAGAGGGGGCTATGTTCGTGAAGTATTGTGCCCGTAAAAGAGGTAGCCTTTATTTAAAGTACTTATGCACAAGTATGAATAAAATTATTGAGCATAATTATAGATTATGAACATTTTACAATTTAAAAAGTTATTTTATCTCAAAAATAAGCCCAACGATTTTGCTCGAGTAAAATATTTCAAACAAAGTTAAGAAAATAATTTCTTTTTCTTGGTTTTATAAAAAAAACGCTAGCGTACTAGGCTTTCAATTAGGAAATTTATTCAAATGTTTTTTTTTCAAAATTACTTTTCTATGACTTTTTTCCAACCTAATATAATATAAGAAATAAAAGTAATTTTAATACGCGTAACATTCATACGTTAATTAACAATTATTTTTGGGTCAATCAAAACCATTGCACGAGATTTATGGAGTGGTTTCACATTACGAACAAGTCCTTACACAATCAAAGTCTGTGAATAAAATCAGGTCACCTTTTTGGGAGGAGTATAATAATTCCTAGCCAGTTGGTTTTGCCTGGGGAGAAAAGCAAAAGTTGTAGCCAGTCGGTTGCTGTATTTGTTTTACATGTAAAATTTGACATTTCTGGCAACCACTGGCTAGCTAGGTTTAACAAAATCGCGTCTATTTTGAGTGTTCCGTATCGGAATGGTAAAAAAAGGAACGCTAATGTATTCAAAAGAGATACAACAAAGAACTAAGTATACCGATTGTACAGCGACATTGACCTAGTCAGAAGGGTTCGAATTCAGCATCTGAGATGGCTAGGACATGTAGAGCGAATGAATATCAACGCTCTGGCCCTCATGGTCTTCGAATTTATCCCAGAGGGACGGCGCGGTTAGAGACCTCGCCTAAGGTGGAGCACACAAGTGGAAAAGAACCTCAGCCAATTTCGTTTGCAAAATTGGAGGGTCAGAGTTTCACACGCTTGTAACTTTTGGACCGTTAGACTTAGAGAGCTTAAATTTTGCTCTAAAACTATATGTGGGTATATTGTAAAAAAAAAAATATATATATATATATTTGTTCACCCCGAAACGTGACATATCATATTAAAGCTGAATTTGAATATATAAGAAATATTTTTGTTCGATGCAAATTGTTTAAAAAAAACCTAAATATCTAACGCAAAGGCGATTCGCCCCATCAATCACCGAAAGTGTCAACAGGAACAATCTGAACAAAATTAATGGTTGTAAAGCTATAAAAGGTGTTCTGGCACAAGCCGTTTCTGAAAAAAGTTGGAAGTCGTGGGGTTAAAACTCATCCCACTATTCGAGTACCTTACCCCTGCTTCATTCGATTTTATTTATTTTAAAGCAAATATCCACATGTTTGGCTTAGCTGAAGGCCTACGGATAGAATGCACAAGACCGGATACAAGATTAGTTGTGTCTAAACTGGTAAGCAGCCGGCACTTTAAAGGTTGATATGAGAACAATTCTACGAACTCTCAGAATTGTTATTCTTGGTCATACTGAATGTATGAATATAAAGTAGAATTGGAAAGGCAAAAGCTGCATTACCTACATACTTTCAAAAATCCGGAAAATAATATTTTTAGCGCAAAATGGAAGCTACTGTTTCGCTTCAATGCGTGTAGTACTTGAAAGGTGACTGTAATTGTTACTCGCAAAGTCTAGTCAATCGTAAAGATTTCTCCATAAAAGGCCAGATCCAGGGGGGTGACCAGGGGGATCGATTCCCCCCTTTAGCCAGGCAAAATAAAAAAGATACTAGTGCACGTTAAATCAATATGAGAAAAAGAGGAAAAATACAGACTGCATTTATTTTTTTAGATACTACCCCGATGTACGTGTAACAGAAAGTATTTGTAATCTTAGCCTGATACGATTGTAAAATATATTAGATGAACAAGTTGACTTTCCTTATTGTAGAAGACACTACAGTCTACGTCAACTGTCATTGACCAACTCGATCCTTAGCTAGTATCCTTAAGTTTTCCAGTTTCCACTTTAGCTGAACTTTCTTGTAATCCGGGATGGATTACAATACGTAATCCCCCGGCTGAAACGTTGTTGATTTGAAAAAAAAACTGCGCTGTGATGGAGCACAGCTGGAAGGATGAGAGTTATATTCAAAGTCTCCTTAGTTATCCTTGAGATAGGACAGGGAAAAAACAGTTCACAGAAGTAAGTCTTAGCATGGTCTCTGCTTTTTAGAGGTTACAACCTAAGTAGTTCGACATAGTCCTTAATTACCTCAATATTATGACTTTCTGTCCGAGTCACCAGTGTTGAGCGTTTTAATGAAAGCATATATTTTACTTATGCCTCTGTCGCTATCTAGTTTATCAGATACTTCTGCTATTCACTTCTTGAGAAAGACTCTTAGGGTGATTTCTGCATGATGCAGACTTCCTGTAGACACTTTTCTGGTGTATAGCAATATATCAAACTTCCGCTCGAACCTCTTTCTGGGTAGGGTCTTTCGAATGGTCTGAACCTATACTTTTTCGCCAACTATTGCTGATGAGATGAGATCCCCACAATCTATAGTCTAATGAAAGTTCTTAGTTCCCGTTACAATAGGCCCTAGCTAGCCGTACAAAAGTTTCGAAAAGTTCTCTTATTCCCAGTGTTCACTTGTAAAGTGAATAGTATCCAGCAGAGGGGAAAAATCGATACCTTGACAACATCGACAGAATTATTTTCTGAGATAATAGTCAACTTTAAGATATTTTTACTACTTGCTATTATTATGAAGATTGAAGATTGACACTTACTATAAACTCAAAAACAATTCTTCGAAAAAAACATCTGTCAAGTGATGACACAGCGCTTCCTTACGCTCGTTTTTGGGATCTGTAAATCTTATCTCCACTCCATGTTGTAAAATCATCTAGGTACATATTATACATGCCACAGCAAATTTAGATACTAAATTTCATCAAAATTCACCCCTGCAAACCAATCAAAGATTCGATTCCGTATCATCTTAAATATGTTCTGGCCGAACAGTACCGTGAATGAACAGCTTTATTCTGCTAAAGTGCTAATGAATTGGTCAGACCTTACGAGGTGAATTGATGTTTTTGCTGAATTGAAAAACATTCTCTTTTCATATTACAATGTATGGCTAACTTGCCATTGAAATAAATTCTCTAAGCCCAAAGGCCATATGAAGCTAAAATTTTGCAGGCGGTAGCCCATAATCCGTGTATTTGCAGGAATACTTGGAGAATGAATACTTTTCTAAGGCAACGTGAGAAACAAATTATTGTATAATCGTTTTTTGCCCACTCGTGTTCAAATCATTGAAAGACACTAATGTTATAGGTATATTGGAATATGTATAGAATATACGTTTTAGTTACATGGGTCTTGCCAGTACTGCTTAAAGTACCTACGTAACCCACATATGTCCGATGGAAAACATGGTCATTCTAAAAATAAGCCAACGTGACTTAAATTCTGAGAATGAGTTTAAACTTCTAAGAAATTTATGTACATAGATTCATAGATACTTTTATTATTTTTGCTAATGTAAATGGCAGCGAGTAAAGAAAGTGTTTTATGGTCACAAGACGTAACGTGGCAGTCAACGTGATTTGAAGCATTGTAACACTGAATGGTTACACTGTGTAACCGGATACATTCGTAAAGTCGTAATAAAATAAAATAGGATTTCTTTCTCTGATCAGGCATGTATTTTTTACTTTCTAAGGAGATAAAAGTTATATGTAAGTACATGTAGTACCAATGTGAGTCCAGGTTACATATTCGGAGTAAATATGATGATGTTGAAAATGCTACACAAAATGTACTCTAATGTTCAGGACAACCAAATGAAGTGAGTATCTATCGCAGTCATACTGTACAGCAAACAGTCTAATGATGGTTTTAGGCAATTTTGCTACGAAAATATCTCTGGTTGTAACCTATGAGATAAGAAATGATAACGACGACTAAGACGTATCCATGTAATTACGACAATTCAAAACCATCAGCACAGAAGTATCGTATCATCCCTCAATGTGGGCTTCTCCATAATGAATATCGCCACCTCTCCTGTTATATGATTTCTTGGAAAAAAGTTCCATTTAATGTCGTATCCTTGTGGAAAAGAAATCGATATCATCCAAAACCGAGAAGCAAAGAGTATGCATATTCTCGAGAAATATGTAACTGCCAAGGAAAAGGAATCCAAACAATTAACACTCAATTGGCATTCGTATCTACAGACATATAAAACGTTCTAAAACTAGATTTTTGGGAAATTTTCTCCAAAGGTGCCTCGTCGGAATATTTGTATGAACTTGTGAATGTGTGCATCTGACGTTGATGGGTTTTCTCTCCTTCGAAAACAAATTTTCCGGTTACTGTGGTGCTGCTTGGGGTTTCGAATCAAATTAAATGGGAATGCTTTGAGTTGAGTTTGAAAGTGGGGGCGGTTGAACGTGCACAGCAATGAAAAAGAGATAAATGTCAAATTGTCGATTGTGTGCTACACATTTACCGAGGTACATTAAACATTTAGATACCTAATTGGTTAAACACTTTCAAAAGCAGACGACCAAAGAGGTTGGAGGTTAAAGAAAAAAAAAGTTATCGAGTCAGACATCCGTGCAATTGGAATTGAATGCTCACTCATCAAAAAAAAAAAGATAATAATAAAATAGAAACTTCGAAGAAAAAGTTCAAGGATGTCATATCCTTGGAGTTATTTTTTTTTCTTTCCTTTGTTCGTTTTGGGGGACATGAATCGAAGGAACATCGGAAACAGTGAGGATAAATGACTAAGAGATATTTTCGGTTGGTATTTTCGTTCAAATTGTCCTCCGATTATACTCCCAGAGATTGAGAATTATTATTTAGGGGTTCGATATGTCTCTGTGTGTGCGTCTGTGCTGAGATTATTATTTCACTTGATTGAGCATGGTTTTATTATTGAACAAGAGGGGGGCTTTTTGTGTGTCATTATGTCATTGGATTTCGTTTCCTTATTTTATTGGTTCTCCTCCGGTGACATGATTTTAATGGATTCCGGAATTAATTTGCTAACTAAAATTTCTCTGTAGTTATGCTGATTTGAATATTTGAATACGGAATGCCTTAATGATACCTACATACACACTCGTACATATGTACATATGTATGTAGGATACATTTATTGAAGGGAGTTACTGACTCGAGAATTCAATCTTTAAATACAATTATATTTGAATGATGTAAAGTTCTTAATTTAATAGAACATTTTAAGCATTCAATATGCGCCACAGATTGTGGATTTTAATTCGTTACAAGTGGCTCATGTAAAGGACACGAACAAAAATAAACTCACAGATTTGCTGCAGAAACCACACCAAAACTCGATGGGCCCTATTAGGAGAAAACGTTTTTGTCGTGAACGTAATTACTCGTAATTAATTCTGATAAGATGACTTCCAATTTCCATCAGTCCCCTTAAAATATTTCCTGCTCGACTGTAACCGAGTGTTGACATCCTAGCAATGAAACTTAGTGGGAAATAAAATATTATAGTCCGACGGAACGACAAATATTGTACACCTTGATTGAAGAAAGAGAACATACATATGTACATATGTACCATAAAATTGTAAATTGATTGATTTGGGACAGCAGCGGGAATTGGGACAGAAGAATTTGACCAATGCATCACTATAAACTGAACTCAGTGTTCAGTTCAACATCGACAAGCACTATTGCAAGCAAGACATGACAATTATTCGTATATCAAACAGCCAAGCTCTGGATCAGCATCAAGTTCAGAAAAAATGAAGTACACAAGTGGGTCGGTTGCACGTACTTCCACTTATGTACGAGTATATGCTGTTTATCTGTAAAATACCCAGATATGAATTTTTTTTGCTTAAAAACCGTTAAAATTGTAAACAATTTTACAAAACTTAGTATGCCATAAGATTATATATATTATATATTATTTAAATATTAATTTTGAACAAAATCGATTGAGCCATAGCGGATAAATAGCCCATTTTTAAGAATCAAATATTAGGTGAATTAGAGTTATACGTATTTTTTTTTGCAAAAAACTAGTACGCTAAATCTACCATAAACTCAAATGTCAAGTTTGTTCAAAATCTGAAGATCGAACATTTTCAGGAAACAAATACTTGTTCTATAGGTGCAATTAAATAGGGGGCCGAAACCGGGGTCCAACAATTTTCTCAAAAATTCTTAAAAAATTCTAGAAATAAGATTGTTAAAATTTCGTACGTTATAGAGCTTCATGTCCCAATAAATATGTATAACAGAGAAATTCCACCACTAAATACCACCGTTACCCAATATAATTCAAAAATTACTATGGGAAGAGAAAGAGCATACCCGCAAGGGCCACATACATTCGAATATGTTCGTGATCCAGTCCTCGTTGGGTACGACGAGCTGAGTGCGGGATAAAGCATGCTCGCCGATGATCAGTTTGATTGAACCCACATTCGATTGGACATGCCTGCCGAACTCCTCGCACTAACATGCCCAGGTAACCTTTGAACCCTTTGACCTCACTTAGTTTTTTAACGAAATTAGAATATGGGGGGTAATAAGTCACGACACTAATATCTGACCTCATCTCCATCTAGTCTTGATTGCTTTAAAATACATAAATTGGTCTACTCGTACATGTCCGACTGGATCAAAATCCGTAATTTATTTTTGAGTTAAACCCTTCTCCATGCTCTATCCGATTTTAATAATTTTTAAGTGCGATTACTAACATGAATCTAAACTCATTCAGAGATTCTTGAGTTAGACGATCATTTTGGTGTGTTTAAGGCAATAGAGTATATTAATTTCGACATATAGTTTGTAAAATAGCGAAATAAAAATAAGATACTCTAAATAAAGGATACACTCTTATTATAGAATGGGTTTTAATAATGATCAAAATTTGATCGACGATCAGATAAATGAAAAATTGATCGAACATTTTTCTTCCGATCACGATTAACAATTTTATTTTAATATTGATAGTTTATTTTTTTGTAAACTTGACGGTTTTGAAGATATTCAAGAGAGAATGTTTGAGTTTTTTAAAAAAAATTCACTCTATTTTTCTAGGAAATGATTCGATAAAGGAGAAAAATACTGATGGTCAGAGTTGTAGGGAGTGTAAGAACATATTGACTGGTAACCTTGAACAGTTCCTTGAATATCCTTGGTTTCAAGGATATTGACCAAATATATCTTGTTTTGTTGAAAGTGGTCACTTTATGAAATTATTACTGTGTAGGACAGAAAAAAAATAAAAATTATATCTTTAAATTTTTGAGAAACTCAGAATGCCCTTATGCAATAGACGTTCAAAATAATGGCCATTCTGATTTAGACATTCCTCCAATATTCACAGATAGGTTGGTTCAAGTTATTCCAACTCTTGAACTGTCATTTTGCGATAATTTTTGTTTAATCTTGTCTTGCAATGCTGTCGAAGTTCTTCCTTTTTGATATCTTGTAAATGATTTTATATATTTACGAGATATCAAAAATATTTTTGATATTTTTATACAATATAGATGAGTGTGGTCTATAGCCTTTAAATAAAGAACATTTAAGGTCACCCACAAACTTGTCTTTAACTTCCCTAGGGCTTTGCTGGAGAGCATTTGTTATTGTTTTTTTTTTTTTCTCACATATTCTTAAGAACATACTTGTATCTCTCAAATTGTAAAGTTTTGGAAAACAAATTGCTTCATTTCACTTCATTGCTGATCATTTCTCACGTGCTTTAATAAGATACTTAAAAACTAGTGATTTCCATTGGAAAAAAGGTATATTGGGTCCGCCTCCTTAAAAACAAGGATATTCCAAGCAAAACTCCTCCCTCCGCCCGCTTGTCCTTATTTCTTTCCCAACTGTTTCCGAAATGAACGAAGTGACCTTAAAAAAAATCTCACCTTGTAATTGCACTCGTCATAACAAAAATCCAGTATTTACTTTCAATTTGCAAGTAAACATACTCGTATTAATAAAAGTGTTTATTTTAATACTCTGACTGCAGAACTTGAACTTTAAAAAAACTCAGCCTGTATTCGTACTCAACCTACGAAATACCCTGCATATATTTTCCATTATTTTAATTCAAAGTGATTTTATAATTTTCTTCACATTTAAATAAAGTTAAGATCGATCAGCTGGTCAAATGAAACTTTGAATTGGGAATGAATTTGAATTTGGGAATGATGTACTTTAAGAAACAATAAATTTACACCCTAGCATGCGACATATGTATCAAAAAGCTGAACTTCCAAGGAGTTTAAAAATATAAACATACTATACTTTGTTTGGATAAAGTTTCTTCCATAAAAAACACTCACAAACCATGGCATAGGCGATGCCCCCAAATCAACGAACAATTTAAAAAAGATTGATGATATGTAAATTTGTAAGAAGGTAAGAGAAAAATTATAACAAATCTTCTGGCAAAAAAAGTTCTTGAAAAATATTGGAATACCTGGGGTGAAAAGTCACCCAACCTTACCCCTTTTTCATCCGATTTTGATGATTTTTAGACTGACGTTTCTACATATGCGTTCTCAAAAATATTTTGCCAAAGTCTGTTGGGTGGTTCTTGAGTTGGGGTCCTTCCTCATATCCCTATTAGATTTCGATCAATTTGATGCGGAACATGTAATGATTTATCGAAATTTGTTCAATTCTTAGTCGGCTAACAAATATGATTTAATAAATAATAATAATAAGAATATTTTAATTTAATTGAAGATTTTTTGAATCTAGACCACACATAACACTCATACTTGATCCGATTTTGATAGTTTTTAAACGAAAACGTATCAGAACATGTATACATACAAACTGAATTTCATTAAAATGTCTTTAATGGTTTTCGAGCGAGCGGTGTGGATGACAAACTCATAACAGTACGTAACACTAGCACGTTAGTGTTACGTACTGTTATGAGTTTGTCCCGACTCGCAATTTTTTTCTTTTTTATTTAAATGTGCTGCAGGACTTAAGAAATCGCGAGACTTCTACTTATCTCGAGAGCTTGACCGCTGATAGGTGTTGAAACTACTCTCTATGGAAAGCCTTGAAGTCCATAAGGAAACCCGTAATGCACTTGCCACCAATAAGAAAAGCTAACGGCGAATGGGCAAAAGGAGACAAAGAGAAAGCGGAATTATTTGCCGAACATTTAGAGGAAACGTTCAAGTCATTCGATGGACAGCCATTGATCGAAGATCCGAATGCAAATACGGCACCCGACAACTTTAAATTAAAAACTGTATCCCTGTCCGAACTTCGAATGACAATAAGAAAACTGAAAAATAACAAGGCTCCAGGATATGATTTAATCACTGGCGAAGTTTTGAAGGAGCTACCGAAAAAAGCGTTAGTTAAGTTACTCTACATTATAAATGCTTCACTGAGACTTCTATATGTTCCAAGGCAATGGAAAGTCGCCGAAGTAATAATGGTTCCGAAACCGGGGAAATGTGCAAACGACAAGAAATCATATAGACCCATTTCCCTTCTGCCGATAATATCTAAAGTTTTTGAGAAACTTCTGCTAAAAAGATTGCACCCAGTAATTGAAGGAAGGCGATTGATCCCGGATCATCAATTCGGGTTTCGGGTTAAACATTCCACAATCGATCAGGTGTATCGAATAACAAATGAAATTGAAAAAGCTCTAGAAGGGAAAAAGATATGCTCTACCGTTTTTCTCGACGTACCGCAAGCATTCGACAAGGTATGGCATGAAGGCCTGAGATATAAGTTAAGGGTAATCTTACCAGATAAATTCTACAGAATATTGGAATCTTACCTTAATAACAGACTCTTTCGTGTTAAACATGGGGCAGAATATTCGGAATTCAAAGAAATCCATGCCGGTGTTCCGCAAGGAAGCGTTCTCGGCCCAATCCTGTTCCTGCTCTACACAAGAGATATACCACAAGACGAAGGGACTGTCGTAGCAACGTTCGCAGACGACACGGCTATCCTCGCAACAGATGAGTCAGTCGAATCATCAACTGGAAAACTCCAACAAGCTTTAAACAAAGTATGCGAGTGGACAAAGACCTGGAGAATCGTCCTTAACGGGACCAAGTCAACGCATGTCAATTTTACGTACAAAAAGATAAACAACTTACCTATTTCCATTAACTCGGTACTCGGTACAAATACCGTACACAAACGAGGCAAAATATCTAGGAATGACACTAGACGCAAAACTTAAGTGGAAGCCACATGTTAAAAAGAAGCGCGACGAGCTCGAAATCAGACTTAGAGAAATGTACTGGCTACTCGGGAGATACTCGAAGTTAAGTGTATACAACAAATATAAGCAAGTGCTTATATATGTATAAGTAAGTGCTAAAACCATCTTGGACATACGGTATACAACTTTGGGGTTGTACCAAGCCAAGCAATATGACTGTTCTGCAAACATTCCAAAACAAAACACTAAGAGCAATTGTGAATGCTCCATGGTATATAAGGAATAGTGATATTCACAGAGATCTAGGAATTGCTACCGTGAGGGATGAAGTAACAAACTTTGCTCACAAACTTCGTACTCGCCTTCATGATCATTGCAATAATGAAATAATCCGTACTCTGGACGTGACAAACCTCGAGCGCCGACTACAAAGAACAAGACCGTACGATCTGGCGCAGTAAGGGAAAACCGCATGTAATGACGGTATTAGTAGGAGCCTTCGCTGGAAAGCTACCTACCTAACGCGATTAACACTACAGAAGCGTAAACTACTTATTAAGGTAACTTAGTCGTAGTCACCACAAAACGAGAAAATGAGAGGAACGAATTTCCTACTACTATGAGCACGAGCGGCCGGTTCTCATAGTGCCTCTCTGGGGGGTGAGGTTTAGCCCGTAGGCATATACTGGCCCGACACTTATGAATCATTAGGTCAGATATATGAATCGGGCATAACCAATGGTACGGGCCATTGGTATCTTTTGAAGATTCCTGCACCTCCAGGCGCAACCAGAAAAAAAAAAAAAAAAATTAAAGAAAACTTTTAATAATTTCCAAAGCTTAATGGTTTTTTCTACGCTGAACACAAACTGCTAAAATTACAAAGAATTCGTGAAAAAAAACATTTTTCTTCTCTACCGCAGCCAAGCGTTATTCTTTTCTGTCAGTTTTAGGATGACTCAGGATAGTGAGTAAGAGAAACTTAATATATATTCATACGTATGTACATATTTAATTGACATTTTACAATTTGAGAACCGTTGTAGTTTGAGTATCCTGTCTTACCTCACCTTCCCCTAGATGTGGTCCATAAATCAAGATTGAGTCTTATTTTAAAGGTGGTAAAGATCTTGAAAATCTAGAAAACTATCATCTAAATACGAAGATATCATAGTATTTCAATCAGGGCAAAATCTGTATTTTCCTCTCTAATCTTGAATTTTCCTTTATATCCTATTCGTTCTTTCCATCACTGGGTTGAAAAACTTAATATACATACAGACAAATTACAATCCATTTGGGACGGATCATATGATACTACTCGAACATCCCTATAATAATATCTTGCTATTCGGGGGTATTTCTTCGATCTGTAAGTGATTTTACCAGAAAAAATCTTCTTTAGGAAAAAATAGGCGTGTCTGTTAATATTTGTAAACAAAATCCATAAATTCTGATGAAATTTTTAAAATAAATACCTTAATTAGATTTAGAAAAAGAACCCCAAAAAGTAAGGACAAATTGTAGACATTATCACACGACATGAATCTTTGAGAATATTACCTCAAGTGGTGAATCAAAACCAACAGCAGTAAGACGGTGCTAATCTGCTTTAGAAATCAGCTACGAGGGGACGTCGAGCGTTCGCAATTCGTTGTCGCAACATTCGGATATATCTCCCGAACAACACCGATGTACGAACCAAGACAACTACCAAATATCTTGAAATCCATTTCAATGAGAAGTTCAAGTTTAATCCTCATGCTGAAATCATCCTAAGCAGCTAAGCGAAAGCTTGTCAACTCTACTGCGAAGGCATAACACTGGCAGTAGGGTGGTCATATGGCTAAAATACAACTTGATCGTGATGATGACATCAAGAGGACGAACAAAATACTGTGAATCATAAGCAACGACAATAACAGGAAACCAAAAATACTCCCCAGTTATCTGCACGCCACCCTTTGAGTTTATTGAAACTTAATACCACTTAAGTTTCAAACCAACTACACCAATCTGTCTTTCTCTCTGTCTCTTCGCCTTTCCACAAAACGACGGTGTCCTAAAATTAGTATAAGGGTATTCATATCTTTGACACGTGCAAATTATAAAAAAAGAAGGCTCAATTATGCGCTGCATTTAGCTCAGCAAGAAGACTAAGCTGCTTATAACCAGCAATTGATAAGCCCAGTCATCACGTATGGCTGCCTCATATGGTTTACCATATAGCCCGCCACCATGAAAAAGATTAAAATGTTCGAACGGAAAGTCGTTCGAATTTGTACAGGACTGTGGTGAAATTCAACCACAATGCAGTATTACTCTAAGTTTTTCTATACGACAACGCCGGTGTAAGCCCAATAGAACAGTACTTGTTCAGCTTTCAAGCAGACTTCTGCAAAATCTTGATGACTATCCCAACGAGGAAATGCAAGTGTACATCCAACAGCAGATTGAACCAAGCCACTGATACCTGAGTACTCGAGCAATCACGGATCCGAGATTTGAAGACATCATGAACAACGAAGGGACACCGTTCTGCCTATTATCGGGCATTGTCAAATATATTTTATAAAAAAATTGTCAAATATATTTTCTTTTTGTTAAATATTCATGTAATAGATTACAGATTTAAAAAAAAAAAAAAAAAAAAAAAAAAAAAACAATCATACGTTGATATACATATGTACTAGCGCAAGGTCAAAAGTTCTCGGCCTGACAACAAAAGACTGCGATTTTCAGTTAAAAAATTATTTTATTTTTCTACATAATCTCCCTTGACTTCAACACACTTGGTCCAGCGTTTCTCCAACATCAGTATTGCTTCTCGGAAGTGAGAGTTTGGAAGGCTGTGAAAATATTCATCTCCGGCCCTCTCAGCTTCTGCATTGGATGCGAAGTGCTTCCCAGAAACAAATTTCTTCAAGTAGCAGACAGATGGAAGTCTGAGGGTGCCAAATCAGGTGAATAGGGGGGATGGCCGAGCAAATAGTACTCCAAATCCCGCAGTTTTCCCATCGCCAACGCACACTTGTGAACAGGTGCATTATCCTGGTGAAAGATGATTTTTTTCTACTTCAAGCCAGGCCTCTTCTCGCGAATTTTGGCATCCAGTAGGTCAAGAAGGTTGGAGTAATATTCGCCTGTAATTATTCTGCCTTTCTCTAGGTAATCAATTACGAGTAACAGGATCCATTTCGCATCCCAAAACACACTGGCCATGACCTTTCCGGCAGATACGATCGACTTCTTCGCTTTCTTTGGCGCTGAACCACCGGCTTCCACCCACTGCTTCGACTGCTGTTTCGTTTCTGGCGTGTCTCATCCATGGTGATAAATCGCCGCACAAAATCGGTCGGATCCCTATTGAATCGGTCCAAAGATTGCCGCGAAAATCGTTTGAGCATTTGCTTTTGATCGGCATTCAAGAAATTCGGCACATATCTTGCGCAGAGCTTCCGCATCCCTAAGTTTTTGTGCAAGATGTTTCGCACCCTCTCTTCCGATGTACACACAGCCTCAGCTATCTCACTCACCTTCACTCGCCTATCGCCCAACACGATATCATGTACTTTTTCGAAGGTTTTGGGGTGTGGTTGCGGTTTTTAGCCGTCCTTCACTTGGGTCATCTTCGAGAGACGTGCGACCACGTTTAAATTCAGCTGCCCACTTTTTAACGGTTGACATGGAAGGAGCAGAGTCTCAGTAAACTTTTGTCAACTTTGGATGAATTTCCTTAGGGGTTAACCCATCGAAAACGAAGAATTTTATCACCCCACGATATTCAAGTTTATCCATTTTAACGAAAAACACGAAAGACGTCTACTGCAAAAATTCGTGTAAAGAAACTACTTGAGAGAACAAGTTGAAACTTGTCATACGAACTAATGAGAAGTACACCCAGGCAGGAAACAGAAATTTTTGCTGATTGGAACGCCATCTCTGCGTCCGGCCGAAAACTTTTCACCCTAGCCTCGTATGTACGTTGGGCCCCTATTGTTGGACAGAAATTGCTAGATCGACATAACTTTCGATGCTGATCACAAATATATTTATATATGATACTTTTGGAGGTCTATCAATATTATTTCTCTATGCCAAAAAATGTTTCCAATTCAGGTTAAAGCAAACGCTTTCATTCTGTGTCTGTCTGTCGGTCTGTCTATGACTTTGGTTTTCTCATATTTACAGTTCAAGAACCACCAAACAAATTTCTATGAAATTTCTATTTTCGGTGTAGTTGCAGATGCTCCAACTTAAAAAAAAAAAAAAACATTTAAATGGAACTGAGTGCGGCTTAGATATAGGGGGATAATTAATTTATTGTCATACGTCTAGCTCAAGACCCACTTGTAGAATTTTGATAAAATTTCATTATCCTTATATGTAAATGCTTCCGTCTGAAAATCGACAACATTTAAAAAAAGTTGTGGTAAGAATTAAGGTGGAGTTTCAAAATTTTTCCTTTGTAGAGCCCGGTAATTTGCATACAGAACTTCAATGTTTTGAATAATTTCACACTAAATAACTCAAATTAAGGCTAAAACAAAAATGTTTGCCATTACAGATGTTTTTTTTTTGTTCATTATCCATAATTTAGTGACGGTATTTTTTTAATTCCATAAACAGGATACACCACTACTCGTAACTCTCTCCTGCTAATGTGTTTCCCATTTTACCATCCATCAATTGCGCAACTACACAATAACGTCAGAGTAGAATAATAAATATATCATACATATACGAGTATTTCACATTTATTCATCGATAAGACCAAAACGCAAGAAATTAATTAACCATAATAACAAGCCGCCGCACACGCACACGCACATGCATTAAGCATACGCACTTCGTGCAGGGGACCACAGAACTACCAGCATCAATCAATTGATGTATCACAGAAGCATCAAACTGTCAGCACGTCCCGGTACCATTAATTGCTAACAACCAACCAACAACTAAGCCAAGCCTACAGCATACCATACCATCACTACAACCAACGCCATCAGCCCGTGCGCCATATTGCAGTCGCGGCAATGTGCAATCTATCTTTTTATCTCAGAATTAATCGACATATTAGCTCGTCGTCAATCGTCATCGCAATCGAATATTCCACTATAGCCTAGGGCAAATTTTGTGGTGCTTGGTAATAAAATCGAAACCCCTTATTGCCTTATTGCTATTAATGATCCAGTTGGAGAGATCGAATAAAAAAAGAGTACAGACAAGATTAAATAACGATTAATTAAACAAGCAGACTCAATTCAATACAAATTCGAAATCAAAATTGTAAGGGAAATGAGAAAAAATGAAAAATGCACCTACCTAAGTAGTTTTTACCATCAGTAGTTTCAACGTAAATGGCAAATGAATATACTCGTATGTACTTGTACCTTTTCGTGACGCAACCACAGATTTAGCGTGATTTAAGCACTTTGGCGAACCCCGTTCATTAGGATGTGATTCTAGGAGCCATTAATGCACCACTCTAGCACAAGCACAGTGGAAACTTGACATTAAATAAAGGTGTGCTGGATCGAATATAGTTTTGGCAAGCCTGACCCTACAAATTTTAAAAAAAATATGAAGAATAGGGTATTATACGATGCTTTCCGATGGCTAACAACTTTTTTGTACGTCATGTATTCATGAAATTTCAAAACTTTCCAAACAGAATTACTTTTATTGAGACAACAAAAATCTGCCACTAAATGCTACAGTGTTCCTCCGTACGAAGTTGATTATGTTCAAAACCCCTTAGCTCAGTAAGCCAGACCAAAGTTACAAATCAAATTTGAACAAAAACTCATTCAGCGGTTCTTGAGATAAACGTTTAGTAAGGATTTAGAAGAAAGATAAACCGACATGAAACAAATGTCAACCAGCATTGCCCATAACTTCAAAACCCTTTGATTGATTTAGGTTTCTGATATAAACTCAGCCTTTTCTTACCTAAAAAGGAAAAATTAGGTGGCCATTTTATGTAGTACTTAAGGCTTTTATGGAATATATATTATACTGAAGGCTTATAAATCAAGGAAAGTGCTCTGGATAAGATACACTCTTGGGCTACGAGATGTGGCCTGGGAGTAAATCCAGACAAGACCAAAATGATGCTATTCACCACAAAAACAAAGCTTCAGGAATTCACTCCCCAAAAGCTAAACGGTCAACCACTATCACTAGGTTCCAGTGCAAAATATTTATGCACGATTCTAGATCCGAAACTTAGTTGGAAACTTAACATAGAGCAGCGGGTTAAGAAAGCAAGTGTGGCTTTCTATGCCTGCAGCAGAACATTCGGCAAAAAATGGGGTCTCCAGCCAAAGATGACCCGCCTTACATAAAAAATATAACACCAACAGAATCAAAAAAGTACAAAGATCGGCGTGTATAGGCATCACAGGAGCATTGAGATCTTGTCCAACAGATGCTCTAAGCGTGATCCTGCATCTGATCTCCCTTGAACTCCATATTAAATTTCCAGCTATATGCAGTGCAGTCTGACTCAGGGAAACTGGGTGCTGGACAGCAATGCCATATGGCCACTGTAAGGTCCTGGAGACGATAACAAGTGAACTGGTGATCTTCTACCGATAACAGGACTCCCACGCTCGACTTCATCAAACCTTTTTCAGTAAAGTTCCCTACCACAGCAGAATATAAGAACGAAATGGTAAACAATAATTTTGATATCTGTATATATACGGATGGTTCGAAAATAGATTGCGTAGTTGGCGCAGGTATTTTCTCGGACCAACTGAATATATCGAAATCCTTCCGTCTCCCAGACTCTGCTAGTGTCTTTCAAGCGGAGATTCTTGCGATTCGGGAAGCCTGCCGCATGTTAAAAAATCTCCCAACGTCCAACTTCGCCAGGCGAGGGTCAGCCCTTAACAGCTCGCTAGCGGATAGAGTCAATATTCGTTAAGGGCAATTTACAGCTCCACTTCCTCCAGCTCGCCAATCTCGGGTGGAACAACCTTACCAGTTGTGCCAGTTTCAACAAACCTAAATCAAATGAGCTACTAGGCAGATCAAGGCCTGATATTGCCAGAATTGTAGCCATTATTACAGGCCACTGGCCTATAAGGGACCACGCGGTCAAGCTTGGCATTCCTCACGACACTTTCTGTCGCAGCTGCAAAGACAGTAACGAGAGGGAAACTCTTTTCCACCTTCTTTGCAGTTGTCCTGCCCTATCAAGGACTAGACAACGCACGCTAGGTAAACCCTTCTTTGACGATTTCAGAGAGATAGCCTCTAAATGGATTGGAGAACTAATCCTGTTTCTGAACTCCTCGGGCTGGGTTTAATTATATTTTCTATCTCCAATAACACACGTTAACAAAACAGGGTACACGAGTTTTTGTGGTATCAAAACGAAGCACTTAGCGCTAATTGGGTTCTTCTGAACCACCACTTTACCTACCTACCTAAGGCTTTTATACTTTAAATCTATATTTTAGAATATCGTTATAAATTTTATGGGCAATTAAACTAAAATTTTACCGGATATTATCCCTCTACCATCCACAATCGAAGTGAATATTACTCCACAGTTTTTTGTCCCTTCTCCGTAACTTCAATTGGGTTTCAGCATTGCCCTAGTCGTATTATGTAAAAGGAATTTCAACTGTGTACCTTCATCTGTCATATTTCCAAATATCCAGTTATGCAATCTAGCTATGCGAACAATTGTTAAGTATTCAAAATATCACTAAGCAATTAAATTTCTATTCTCTCCGAAAGGGTGACAGGTCCATAGCTAACCAAGCGATGCAATGGAACCCGCTTACCCAGGATGGCAGGATACGCGGCGGTCCTAGGAGTACGTGGCGCAGAACAGTTGAGAAGGAAGCACGGCAACTGGGAAAGAGTTGGGGAGAGCTGAGGCACATTTCCAGAAATCGCACACGATGGCGCGTAGGCGTTGTAGAGGCCCTAGGACCCACAAGGGGATACAGGACATAAGTAAGTAAGTAAGCAATTAAATTTCTATTCCAGCAATAAAATTTTCGAAATGCAAATTTGACGAGAATCGTCACATTTGTTCTCACTTTTTGATGAAATGTGAAAAGGGGGAAGGGCGCTCCGAATGATGAAACGCCACTCAAATACTCACTTGTGACTATGGGAATGCAAATGCTATTTTGTAATAAGGATTTTTGATTTATTTTGAGGACCGTTTAATAGTTAATTACCTTACCTTATAGTATTAGAAAACTTGTCTTTCTGACGTTCAAGACATAAACATGTTTGACTTAAACTACTGGCATTCATAGCCTCTCAACAAGCAGATTTGACATCAAACTTGGTGAAAAATAAATATTTTGATTATATATGTATACCTATATATTCAAATATTATAACTTTCGAAAAAATTATTATGCTCGACTTTACAAGATTAAAGAGCATCAAAATCGGCAAGAACTCCTAAACGAATTTCGATTAAATTTCGCATGTAGCCTTAGACTGATACGTTAGTAGTTCCAATTGATCGAAATTGAATGAAGTGAGAGTAAGGTAGAGAGGGGTTTAAAACATTTTCGAATCATCTTGTCATGCGCCACTTAACCGATTAACCCTGGATCAAACGGTTCAAAAGTTGGAAAAATGTGACAGAAACCGTGTTGAATTCATTATTGTTCCGTTTATACAATTCTGGCGTGGAGCACTAAAAATAAAAAATCTAGCCCCAAGGCAAGTAATTTCAATCTCGCGAATCAGGTAGTGCTTCGTCGCATCTTCGGTTTCGAGACAAGACACGTTGGGTTTTTAATGATTCCCATGTTGGTATCCTGATTAGGTCAATCATAGTTCTGCAATACTTAATAACCCCAATTAATTTGCAAAAAATATTTTATCCAATTCCATTGCAAAAATTTGAATTCAATTGCAAAAAGTTGAATTCCAATTGTGAAAAGCTATATTCAAACATATTAATTCAAACTTTCATACCCAATCCCAATCTTATCCAAACACGACCACATTGCAATAATTTTCATACATACCAACCCAAACTTGCAAATTAAATTTCATCAAAATCTATTCTGTGGTTCTTGAGTTAGGACCACTATATCCGATTTATTTCCGATTTCTAATTCAAATGCAATCCTTCTAATTAGAGGATATTTCCCGATTTTTAAGAGAAATAAAAATTGTTATTACAACATTTTTTTATAAGAAAGTGGGCGTGACTGTAACCAATTGTAACTGAGGTCCACGGATTCTGATTAGATATTCACAGTAAGGCTGAACCATCGTCGTAAGTAGTTTTGATAAAGCAAAGTTTTTGATTTTTTAAAGAAAACACCTCCAAAAGGTGGGCGTGACCATGTGTAATGCATGAGCGATTTGTAGATAATGTAGACGTCTATACATTTCGTTTTATTATTATTTTCGTTTTCTAGTGAAAATATTAAAAAAAAAATTAAAAAAGTGGGCGTATTTGTGGGGGGATTTTAAAAATGTTTACAATTGTACTACTTCAGATTCTATAAAGCTCAAAATTGAAGGCCCAAAAATGGTGACGTACAAACCGATGGACGGACATGGCTAGATCGACATAACTTTCTATGCTGATCAGAAATGTATCTATATACTCTTGGAGTATAAAAATGAAAAATTAAGTGTTCGTGATATAGCGCGAAAAGTGGGATTCAGCAAATCGTCAGTGGCTGAATTCATCAAAAAATTCGAGGCAAGAAAAAAGCAGAAGAAAGACCACCGCGCTGAAGATCGGCTTTTAAAACGAATAAGTTTGCGTGATCGATTCAAAACTGCTGAAGATTTAAGGGCATACTTTGTAGAGGCCGGAGGATCAGAGATAAGCTCACGGACTGTAAGACGAAGGCTTCAAGAAGCTGACTTGAACGCAAGAAGACCTGCCAAAAATCCATTTCCAAATAAACGAATGCGCCTAAAACGTCTCCAGTCGGCCAAAGATTATGAAAATTGGACCATAACGGATTAGAAAAATGTGATCTTCTCAGATGAGTCCAAGTTCAACATAGCAGGTCAAAAATTTTCTAATCGAGAATAGTATTGCAACATTGGAGTGGCCTGGAAACAGCCCTGACCTGAACCCGATTGAGAATCAGGTAGCGAAGAAGAAGCCAAGGACAATAATCGAGTTGTACAAATTCATTGAAAAAGTGTGGTATGAGGAAATCGCACTGGATACTTTACACAGCCTGATTACATCAATGCCCGACCGGATAAAAACCATAATAAAAAAAAGGAGGGACTACAAAGTATTAACATCTTCAGTTCTCGGAAGCTTAAGAAGCCTGTTTCCTGTAATAAAAATCATAAACTCGAATAGCAACAAAAACTATCATTATGCTTACACAATTACTCACTTATTTTTTTCAATGAAACTTAAAACAATTTGAAAATGTTTGTATTAAAGTCATTTTTTCCGAAATTGGTTTATTGTTTTCTGAATCTGAAATGTATTTCAACAAATTAACGTTCGGTAAAGATGGATCTTTATTATCTTTAAAACCTCCAAAATTATTCTACTAAAATTAGTTTTTTCACTATGTCCGGGTTTCTATGTCCGTTACTGTATATCCTATAGGATAGGGTTCAATCAGTTTAGAGGTTTTGTAACCCCATCCCAAGGGTATATTCATATTCTCCGAGTCGGAAGATATTATTGCATTTGAATTAAATATTTTACAACGCCAGGCCCACATTATTAACAGTGAGTTAAAGAATGAAAGATATGGTATTATACGGATCCATTCTAGACGGATTGCATGATTTCTTATAATCTTCTCTCAGGGGAACTTATAAGGCTGAACTGTGCCCCTAGATGATTGTAGCAGATAACTGCAGATTAAAAGCTTATAGAAATATGTATCCTGGGACTGAATTTCACATTGTACTTGTCCCGTAGCAGTAGATTTATATGTAGAACGCTTAAATATCACATTTCTTGGGATCACTGCACTGAGGTCTTCGGAACATCTGCCAGGGTAGTATCTATAGAAAAGGCATAGGTCTGATACAACAATTGTAGATTGAATGTACGGGGTCATCAATACAGCAAACTGCTCGCCTCTGTATGCTGCCGAGTAGATGAAGAAAATATATACGGGCCGAGTTCCATACATGAGAGCAATACCCAAGTCGCAAAAGGTATAAAAAAGAGTTGAAGAGTGGATAGTTAAGGAGAGATAGTGAGGTAACGATGCACATTAATTTTAAATTATAGATTTCTGAAAATAATGAGTGCAAGTTTTTCCATATTCATGTTGAATGAATAAAAAATGATCTGGGTGATCGGTGCATGCGCAAGCAGGACAGAGCTATATATTTCGTCCGAACATTTCTGGTGGAAATACAGGAGCGCTAATCATCTAACATTCCGGTGGTGTTCGAGCCAAGGGATTTGACTGTATATAGACTGTTCACAGAAGAGTGAAAAGTAACTTTAGTAATCTTTTGGTTCCATCGAGGGTCTGGGCTAAGATACATGTCAAGCATTGACAAGCCATTAGATTCCTCAAATCAACTCCATCCATTCTGAGTTTGACCACCTAGCACGCGTTGAACACAAGCGGGTTGATTGCACCCCAATTGATGAATGCATCAATGGCAGAGTTGAGTTTCTTAGACATTCGCTGCCGCTCAGACTCGACGATTTTAGGCCTTTGCCGTGGTGTCGTTAGCGAATAGGCAAAATCAAGAGTGGTGTCATCCTCGAAGGAATGAATATCGGATTACAAGTAACAGAAATGATGTCATTAAGGTAAATCAGAAAAAGGGATGGAAAGAGTACTGCGCCCGGGGAACACCGGCATTAATCTAGAGTGGTGTAGAAGTAATGCAATGATCGATCACTTAAAAAGCTTCCGACCCACTCTACGAAAATGTCACGGACTCCATAAGTTTCAAGCTTAATAATAGGGGCACGAGGCTACACTCTGTCGACAGTTTTGGGGATACCAAGGGCGACAACTCTATATTCACCACTGTATTTAATTTTTCGGATAGGCATGCCATGAAGTCCCCTGTCAAACGCTGTTTCCGGAAACCATACTGGCGGTCATCAAGAAGATGGTTTCTTTCAAGACAACTCATCCATGACCTTATACAACACTGATGTCAAAGCTATTGGTTGGCAGCTAGAAGGGGAGATTTTATAGCTTTTTTTCCAAATTGGCTTAACGCGTGGAAGTTTCCATCTGTTCGAAAAAATGCCTGTCGAATACGATAATTGGAAGAGTTTACGCAGAGGTTTGGATGGGGTATCTTTGCTTTAAATAGACAGCTCAACTTCAAGGACTCCAATTTTGAGGTGTTGGATATATGGTCGTGCCATGTTACCAGAGTTGACTGTAACACATGAGTTACAGTTCTTTAGTTCAATGGTTTCTTCGTTCACATGAAGCTGTGTTTCCAGGGGCGTTTTTTCTGAAAAAGAAGGTGAATTGGGTTTTCTTCGCATTGAGTCTACTAAATTACATTTTCTCCACTGCAAGATTTTCTGCAGGTCTTCATTTAATGAGTTGATTTAGCCGCATTTTAGACGATGTGATGTATTTCCATTCACTTTCTGCTGCTCCGATCCATGTTCTGATAGAAGTTTCCACCCAGACCCTCACTATTATTTTGGTTATATAGACAAACTTAAATTTTGATCCACATTTCTCATATCTTTCGCAATTCAACCACATTTTTCAATTGCCAACCACTTTAAATACCATCGACCCCACTGAGCTCCATAGTTACCTGGCGGTTCTAAAAAAAAAAAAATCTCCAAAGAAAGGCAGTAGCCTTGCAGCCAGCAATTGCTTTTGATACCCCACGTCTACTACAGCGACCCACCTAATAGCACATACTAGATTAATTGTACCGGATTGAGTCGTATAGAGCGTCATTGTCGGCCGCCGTGAATGATACACAATAAAAAGCAAAGTAAATGAAAAAAATGAATAAATTCCCACAATAAAAACGTTTTTGATTGATGGTGTGTAATATAATTTTTCTGTTCGATTTTATTTCCATTTCGTTTTGTTGCTTTGCTGCTCGCTTAATGGATTCCAACAGGCCGACAATTTACCTAATGAAATATGCATGTTGATTTACTTTTGCCCTTGCGCCGACCCGCTCCGCTCCACCACACGTTCTGTGTCCTGTGTGATTTGAATGATGGGACACAAAGGGGACGCGCGCGGTTTTCTATTTCTGCCGCAAAAGTTAATTGATACTGAATGAAGTCACTTAGCGAAATGTCTGCGGCGGGCTAGAGAACTAGTTATCTTGTTAGTGAGGTGGATATATATGTATCTGAGGCAGTTTTGTGCTTCACGATCGTGGTTGTCTGTGTGTTGGACCGTTTAAGCCTCAAGACGGTTTAAGTCGTTTCGTTGATTGCTCATTGCATTTTGTCGGAGAAGCGCGTCTTATAGAGTGACAAGCAATGGTGGCGGGGCGACTTCGGCTGTTGGGGATTACGTTTGAGGCTTTTTGTTGCTGGTTGGGTGCCGTATAGTACTCGTAGATTCTTTTGGAGAGCGTCGGATTAATTTGCCGAGAATATACGTATGCATTGCGCGCGATAGTGTGTCGTGTACCCTTTGTGGTTGTGTGGTTGGTTGACAAATAAATGGCATTTGTCAATTCGATTACTCTGAAGTAATTGAGGTTGTAAATTGTATCGTGTTGGGCCAGTGACTAGCTTTGGGGAGTGAGTGTGATTAGCAAGTGCAGGAAGATTGGTGGCGAAACACAACAATCATGGTGGATGGATGATAGTGGGGGAACGGTGATCTCTTGGGTATTAGGTTGTGTAAATCTGAATGCACGGCTTGGTTGGGTGAATTGGGATTGCCTAACAATGCATTGATGCGCTTGTCAGTGGTAATTTGAATCATTAGTCCGAGATGGAGGAATTTATTTTACTTTATTTTGGCTTAATTATGCGGAAGAATATATTTCTGCAGGGTGTCCTGAGGAAATCATGGAATTCAACAGGTGAATCATTCCTGTGACCAACTAAGCGATCCGTAACGGCGATGTACACGTCATAGATAGGAGCACAATAATTTTATCGTTAGTTATCTTTCGGTACGATTCGTCACTGATTCGAATCAGGTATGTTTTATACCCGAGGTTTAGATGTAATCTCTCGAAACTTTACTCAAAGTCAATGAGATGAATTAAAAGAAGTGAAAATGTAAACTAGCAATAGGTTGAAATGAAATTAGCGTGTTTAAGCAAGACTTGTCTATTTGGATTTTATGGTCTGAGAAGATCACTTGAAAATTCCTTCTCAATTTTGAGTGGAAAGAACTGCAGAGATATATTCTGGTTAATCTCAGGACAGAAAACATATGACAGCATGGTAATCATTAAGACCCAACGTTTATATCTTGAAATCATTGAAACTATGGAGTATGTTTTCTGTCTGTATTCTGCTTTCGAACGAATATGATTGAGCAAGTTGCACACCAATGTCTTTTGTCTAAATTCTTTTCATTATGGACTTCCAGATTTTAGTATTCCCGACTACATCCTTTAAGTTTTATCAAAACCCTGCGCATGTCGTTTACCATGGTGGATCACTCAGACTCGATACCGGCTCATTATACTACCAGGATGCAACCCCCTGTTAATGTAATTTCGGTATCAGCACTCACAACATCTGTTCCAAAGATCTGCCACCTGAAACGAACAAGGGCATGACAATTACAGAGGAAGTGTTCTGCAGTATCGTCACCCTCTCCACTGAATTCAGAGAGCTCTTGTATTCACGAACTATTTTGGAAGTGATTAAAGGGACTTAAGCGAAACAGCAAAGGCGACTTTGATCGATCTAGTAAGTTTCGACTACCAATTTCTCCGGTTTGTTCAGCCTGGGTCAAATATCAACTTCTGGATTAAATAACTAAGAAGTTTGGTAAGACGTAATTTGATGAGTTATTCTCCGGTAAAATTACTTACGTAACCACAAAATTGTCCATGAACAAAACGACAATCTCCGTTTAAAGTTTTTTTTTCCCTTTTTCTTAATTTGTGAAATAATTTTATTAGAAAAAGAAATGCAGAAATTTTTAATATTCTGAGAAATGAGTTTAATTTTTCTAGTAAATTATATAAAATTAGATAGGATTTAAAGAACAAGTAAATAAATTCGCGCGAAATATTAACAATTTTATTCTAGAAAATCGTTTCCTCGTATTAGTCGTTTATTATTATTGCGCTAATCATTTTTAGGTTGTAGTAAACTGTTTAAGATTTTTTAGGACTAATTCAAGGTTTATTAGGATTTAAAAAAAGATAGTCCTTAGTCGTTTATTAATATTGCTATAAACATCTTTATGTTTTAGTAAATTATATAAAACAATTTTAGCGTTTAGATACATAAAAATAAAATAAATAAATATTTGGCGCAACAGCTCTTTAAGTGCCAGGGCCTAGCTTCTCGCAACCACTCGTGTTGTGTGCGTTATATTTTTCACACGAATGGAAGGGACCTACAGTTTAGTGCCGTATCCGAACGGCAATTTGTTTTGAGAAGCTTTCTCGTGACAACAATACTCTCGGATGTTTGTCAGACGTTCGCGAGAGTTGAGATCGTGAAAAAAACTTTTTGGTGTTTTCTGGGATTCGAACTTGGAACCTCTTGCGTAGTGATCCGACACACTAACCACTAAACCACGACGCCCATTATACATTGCAGTAAAAATTCTCAAAAAATTCGAAAAATATGAAATCCGACCTAAATACAACGTTTGGGACAAAACTTCGCTCATTTGCTTGGAACTTTATTTCATAACGAAATAACACATTTTAAAATCGACATTTTAAAAAATCGACATATTCTCGTCGATATTTTTATCAGTCGACATTCTTCTTAATAGACATTTTTTTTGTCGGTATATTGTTGATCGATTTTTTGCAATCGGTATTTTTAAAAGCGGTTAATCGTACCTAACCCGTATATATATTTGAAATCAGCATCAAAAGTTATGTCGATCTAGCCATGTCCGTCCGTCCGTATGTTACTACTCTTTTGGCTTTACATTTTAGGTTAGGAAGATGAAATTTGATACATACATATACATATGTACATATAACCTTCATAGGAACCAAAGCACTATAATGAAATTTTTTTTTTTAAATTCGCCCACAGGAATGCCCACTTTATAGGCGTTCACATTCTCTTCAATTTGTCCATAGATTATATAATGCCACGCCCACTTTTGTGAGGCGTTTAAAAAAAAATTTACCTTCTCAAATCCATTTACGGTGATTAAAGTCTTATTGTGAATATCTTACCAGAATCTTTGACCTTCGGGTACAAACGGCGACCGGCACACTTTCTTCCAAGAAAATGTCTTTGCTACAAATTATGTGGTAAAATCTCTTAAAAAGATTTCATTGCTTTTGAACCAAAATGTTCACGCCCACTTTATTAGGGATAGGTTAGAAGATGAGAGTTAGGGTATCATACGAACTGTTCCAGATAAATTGTATCTTTCCTGTATGTTTATATTTTGTGCGGAAAAATTGTTATTTTATTCAATTTAAGTTTTCAATTTTTATTTTAATTTTTATTTGCTACATGTTACACATATGTATGTACATGCATTTTGTTTTCCTTCCACTCTAATAAACAAACCATTGCACGTGTAAACTCAACTTAAAATGTGAAAACCACCAAATCATGTTAAATACCAAACGAAAGGTCGAGACTTAACGAATTTCTAGTATGTAAAAATAATATTTATTTCCAATACAATCTGTTGAACAAAATAGCTTAAGACCCATGACAAAAGGACCGATCACAGCTTTTTCTTAAAAATTAGGAAAGAGTTAAAATGTCGGTTCGAAATACTTACGGTGCGAAGCCCGATACACACTTGCCGAATTTTTCAATTTGTTTAACATACATATAATCAGGGTAATAATTCACAAATTTGTCCATGCTCCGAAATTTTGATAAATTTTGGTATTATTTTAATGGAGAAGTTCAAAAAAGTGGATTTGGCAGTGTTGTCTGTCTGTATGGCTGTATATATGGTCGATTGCAGCCTAAACGGCTATACGGATTTTCACCAAACTTGATATCGGAATTTTCATTCCAACCCCTAAATTAACGGTACTTTACAAAAAAATCGATTTTCTCGAAAACGGTTCTTACGATTTTGTTTATTTTACTTATTAAGTGCAGCTAGTGCTAGAATGACAATAGCTTTTGACCATGCCATGGACAACACCGGGACGCTCGAGTTGGCTAACGCTTGTGTTGACTATTGAAATCTGAGCCGAAAATCGAAAGTTCAAATACCGTGGACACCGATAATTTTATTCATATTTTTAATAAATATTTTATTTTAAATAATCATATCAACAAATCGGCCATACAAGCCATTCTTTTTCAATGATTTCATGTCAGTGTAAAGGTTGAAAAATTACACAAAGAATAAAGCAATTGATCCAAAGGCATGGAATGATCCTGTGATAGATATGGTCTACCAACTGAGCTATCCCTGGATGTTGCTCTCGTATGTGTCCCTTGCTATACAGGTTGTAGCTGGTTAAGAACAGTAATTCATAGGCATTCGAGTGACGTTTCGTACACATGTTCATACAATGTCATTTCATTATGATATAGCTTTTGACTATGCCATGTACAACACCGGCTTGGACGAGTTGGCTACGAGTTGTTCAAATTTAATATTTGAGTTACAGTGGATATACTCGTATGCCAACATCAGCGTATTAGTACTTGCCAAAAATGCCGCACAATGGTACTTTACTTATTAGCTGTTTTTTTTTAAATTTGCTATTTCTCCGGTATGACTCAATCGACTCAAAAGACTATAGTCAGTTTGTAAGGAAGTTTTAGATTCCAATTCGCGAGATCTGAATAAATCACTTTATTATACATATTTATGATCATACCATACATGTACATATTCATATTGCGCACTTTGAAAAGGACAAATGGTAGCAACGCAGAAAATTGTTATGTGGTGCGTTAGATTGTCTCCACTAATTCAATAAAATTGTTAACCGGAAAATATTATCAATTTAGCAAAACATTTTTTTTCGGAATTATTTTATGTATTTAGGAAATATGTTTTCCAAATTTCAAGAACATCATTTCATATCATATAGAGAAGGGTTAATTCTTGTAAAACAAGAAAAACTGACGCTGTTCACAATTTAATATTCATTACTGAACACGCATTACCTAAGGTCACCTTCAATTGTATGTTTAACATATGAGACTTAGTAGAAAAGTCTCACATTCCACAGAATTCTATGGAACAAATCAGAGGAAGAGAATTATCAAGAAAAGGGCGGAATAGAAACAAATAGAGAATAAACACGTTGAAGTTGTACCAGAATCAGAATTACTTCTACAAGAAGTGAATTAAACTAGAATTGCAGACAGTGTAATTGAATAACACCTCTTTGTGTACTTCTTCCTTAATTTGAATTGCATAATTTCTAATCTACATACATGTTTGTTGTATTCAAATATATAGGTCAAGTATTTCTTTATGTTGTCAAAAGGAAATAAATTGATTGTAATTCTCCATGTTATCCTTCGCAAGGACATTCACGAGGAATTTCTATAAGAGAGTACAATTTACCGAAGACTTAACAGTTTACGATGAATCAATATTAGAGAGACGATAACACAACAGAATCGCTTTAAATATTGTCCTGGACAATAAAATCCTTAAAGACTGCGTCATAAATCGTAGGCGAATTAAATCATCAATTGCTTTAAAATTCCATGAAAATTGTTGAAATAAATTAAATCTAAATTATTCTTCAACTTTATTGCTTCACTTTTATTCAGTTTATTAGCATTTTATTTCTCCGAATCCCGGAGCACTCAGACTCGGTTCATTGTACTACCCAGTTGAAACCCCTTTTGTACGTATATACCCTATCCAGGGTAGATACATGGTTTGCAACACAGAGATATAATAACAATAGACTCTCAAAAGTACACAAAATATATTTTGATCAGAATCAAAAGTTATGTCGATCTAGCCGTGTCCGTCCGTTCGTCAGTATGTCACCTCTTTTTAGGCCATACATTTTAAGCGAGGAATATGAAATTTGGTATATAAGGTTTCTATGATAGAATCCGAAGCGGTACAAGTGAAAGTGCAAGTAAAAACATGTATTGCTTTTTCAAAGCTATTTACGGTGAAAGTTAAGTCTTATTGTGAATATTTCGTCAGAATTCGTGAATATTGGTTACAAATTTTGGAAGCCACGTCCACTTTCTGTTAAGAAAAAAAAATCGCAGAAACATCCTCTGTATAGAAAGATGTTATTGCTTCGGTTCTAAGAATTCGTTCTAGACGGATTGTAACTTTCTCGTATGCTTGGTGTAGTGGTTGAAGAAACTTCGGTTTTATTATTTTCTCTTTTATGATCGGGTGGCTCTTGGCTGTTTCCCCTTTCGGGCTCAAACATACACAGCTCGAGTCACAAGCAAACACACTATTATTTGTATATTTCTCAGTTGATGAACTCTAGTCAATTAAATTTGTATTCTTATTACTAGATGAAATCGGAAATGTTTTGGGAAAGGACGACATACATACATTTTCTTTACAAATATTTTGAACAAAAGTCCTTCTCGCACGTCTAGATAGTTTGTTTGTAAAAAAAAGTGTTGCGTGTGTGCTTTGATTAAAACCTCAGGGAGTAAATGTGTAAAAAGTGATGAAATCTATTCACAAACATGTGAAAACTAAAAACGACTTTGTTTGAGATAATTTTACTATGTAAACGCAGATTTTTTTTTTCTGTATAAAACACATACTCGTACAAGACATCAGCTTTCTCTACAATTCGTCATTTACGATCACTTTTTGGAGCGTTTTCTACGACTACGTACTGGAATTAGTCCGAAAGCAACTATGAAGAGAATCCACGAAAATACCGACTTACATACTATATGCCGATAGTCGCACCGGAGATGCTATATAGATACATGTATATGTATCTATATAGCATCTCCGGCGCGACTATCCACCATGTCGTGGTGTCGGAGCTTAAGTAGGTTATGCTAGGAATCACATCGAGTGTGCTTCCACTTCGAACAGGTTCCAGTGAAGGCCGAAAACTAAGAGATAGTCATCCCAACTCCTGTGGTGGTGAGAGCTCTCAGGAACGAAACGGTGCCAGAGATGTAAGGTTGGGGGCTAAACCAACCCTAACGAGCTCCCGTAGGTGCCTAGGCGAGGCCTACGTGTATTTCGCCTTACTCCGATACTCGAAGGCTCTGTCTTAGCATACTTCCATTTCCGTCCGTACTCGTGGGAAGAACATTCCCAAAACAAATATAAAACAACCCAAAAAAAAAAAGAAACAAACTGCAAAAGCGATGATCTGTCGCTAGAGGCAATGGCAGAAACCATCAATGCTATTGCATCTGAGGCCGTCACAATGGACGAGGAGATCTCGAGGGAGATGGAGGAGCATTTGCTTGCCGACCCCGAGGAGACAGTCCAAACTGACATCGCGAAAGAGGAGATCGCCAAGAAAAGAGGCCTCCCCGAAGGTATGCAGAGGCTTAGGCTGTACAAAAAAGCCGTACACCTGAAGCGCATACTGGTGAAGAAATGCATCCCCTCACTCTCCAACTTGGAGAAAGAAAAATTCGCGTGGGCCGTGGACATCATCAATAAAGACGCCTTGACGATACCAAAGGCGGAAAATAAAAATAACGCAGCAGCTAGCTGCAAGGGTGCCATCGCTAAGATGAACCCCATTATGAAAGCAGCCAAGGTTGTTACACGCACAAAGCCGCATGGAACCGAAGCCAAGAAGGCGGATCCCAGCGGAATCAAGATGCGTAACGCTGGTGAGAGGCGGAAAGCCACACCAAGGATCGAAGCCGCTAAGCCGGATCTGGGGAAAAAACCCAAAACTGCAGTCGCTAAGATGGGCAAGGGCAGAACACCAGCGCCATCGAAAATAAATAGGAAGGAGTTTGCTTCCAAAAGGGAACGATCCCAGGAAGAAACAAATAACCCACCTAAAAGGAAAAGGGCCAACATAACGGTTCAGTTTAGCGAGACTACACGAAATGCGCTACAGCTTGCTGTACTGGATATCGGTAAGTCCAGTGGACAGTGCTCCTTCGAACGGGGGAAGCTGATCGAGAGGGCTATGGTCAATGCAAACTTCGACCACATTCGTAGGAATATTGGTACCAGTGCTCCCACGTTCGGCCTAACCAATTGGAAGCGTGAAATAAGTAGACTGGACTGCAAAGACCAACCCTCCTATGACTTCTCGAAGAAGATCATAGCAACTCTCAAACCCTGGGAGGGAGCTGTCCTCAAGGCAGTCCCCCTAGACGAGGTACCAGAGAGGCCTAAGGCCAGACTGAACATATCTGATCTGGGCGTTGAGAAAGAGGAGATTCTCTGCTTCTCGAAAGCACCCAGCGGACCCCATGGATGACTGGGAAATTGTTGCAATAGAAGATAATGAAGATGGTACCAAGGGGTTAATCTTCGTTATGGAGGATCCTCCAGAGGAAGAAAAACAGATGCGGCTCTTTGGAGCTGGTGAGTTCTCACTGAGACTCATGAGGAAGCCGCAGCCTAGTGAGACGGCAATCACTGTGAAGAATACCTTGACTGCCAATGAAGGTAGTGCAAGTAAATCTTCATCACAGTGAGGCCGCCTCGATCAACCTTAAGCTGCTCCTTCGTAAGGAGCAGCTTGACTTGGCTCTAATCCAGGAACCTCAACCAATAGAAGGGAGGTTCTTGATATAACACTCTTATCTGCAAATAGCACCGCAACAATCTCGTACTGGAGGGTATCCGACGAGGCATATAAAGCACCCAATATTGACGACATACATACATCCTATAATGTTACAAGAATCGGGGTAATATATACGTATTATTCCATGGCTCAAGTACATTTATGGTTGGTGTCTCAGATTGGGATATGTTCCAAAAGCTTGGCGAGAGATTAGAGTGATTTTCATACCGAAGGCGGGTAAAATAAACCACGCTAATGCGAAGGACTACAGACTAATAAGTCTATCTTCATACTTATTGAAGACACTGGAACGGCTAATAGATATGCACGTCAGAGATGAGATTGGGGATAACTTTTAAAAGGAAAATCGGTAGACACTGCTCTTCACAAAGTAGTCTCTGCCATAGAAAACACTCTTCAAGTGAAGGAATACACGATGGGTGCATTCTTTGACAACGAAGGGGCTTTTAATAATGTAAGTACCGAAGCTATAGTGCACAGCGCAGGGCTCAAATACACTCGGTTATATGCGGGTGGATTGAACTAATGGTTAGTACCCGCATAATGAACTCCACATTAGGGGGGATAAGGGGAAGAAAGCGAGTCAAGCGGGGCACCCACAAGGCGGAGTCCTTTCACCACTCTTATGGCTTCTAGTAGTGGACGAGATGTTAGATATACTAGAAAGGAATGGTTTCAACGTAGCGGATTATGCCGATAATGTTGCCATCTTGGTATCCGGAAAGTTCCTTCCGGATCCGGTGAAAACCGAGTTAGTGCTATTTACGAGGAGAAGATCGATACCAGAATACAATTACCCTCGTCTGAATGGTATCGAGCTAATACCTCAAGTAACACTTTGACCTATGGTTCGATTGTCTGGGGGAAAACGTTCGAAATACCAAAAGTTGGTACACCAACACGGTGTCTGTCTGTCCGTGTGTCTGTCACATGCTTGTAACTTTTAAACCGTATGAGATAGAGTTGACATTTTGTACAAAAATAGCAAATTTATTTTTTAAGTACTGAAGATGATATAGTTCAAATGTTGGCCTCCAGCATTTATGCAAATTTTGAGCCCTTTTTATGGCATTTTCCATAATATTCTCTATTTCCTGTCTAACGTTATCTTTCAGGCCTGCGAGAGCCTATGGCTTGTTCACATAGACCAAGGACTTCAAATAACCCCAAAGAAAGAAGTCTGAAATGATCAGATCGGGTGATCTTGCGGGCAATTTCAAATCGCCAAAACGGGAGGTAACACGGCCCGGCAAAGTGTCCTTTACGAAGTCCATTGTTTTGTGTGTAATGGGACCGTCTTGATGAAACCACATGTGCTCCAACCTCAATTCATCCAATTAGGGTATCAAAAAGTGACTTAACATGATTCCGTAGCGCTCATCAGTGACAGATATCGCGTTATCAGCGGCGTCTTCGAAAAAGTAGGGCCCAACCACCCTTTCAGCCTGTGCTGAGCCACATAATAACTTTCAGTGGCTGTAAAGCCAATTCTTGAATAATACGGGGATTTTAAGTGCCTCAACACTGAGTATTCTGCTTGTTGACATGTCCGGGGAAAATGTCCTTCTGCTTCGTCATGATTAATTTTAAAGGAAAATCGTCCTCTTCACGGTTGAGGCTTATGATGCGCTGGCTGTATTCCAGACGATTTATTCTGAAACATCTTCAAGTCTTTCACTAAACTACGCTCCAGAGACCGCCTGGAAATGCTCAATCAAATTCACGTTGTGTAAAAATCCTAGACAATTCATACTACTTAATTTTTATTATATTATTACATATTACTTTACATTACTTTTACACAACCTGGCACTAATGCAAACAATTTGAAAAAGATAATTGTGAAATTTATGAGAAGGTAAGGGAAAAATTAAAACAAATCTTCCGGTACAAACAGTTCTTGAAAAATATTGGAATACGTGGGGTGAACAGTCACCCGACCACATGTGTGACCAAAAGTACATAAAAACATACAGGAAAGTGACAATACGTCTAGAACGGATCGTATAACACCCTATCCCTAATCTTTTAACTCCCCCAAATAAAGTTCGCGTGGCGTTAAAAAATTCTTAAAACCGAAGCAATGGAATCTTTCTATACAGAGGATGTTTCCGCGATTTTTAAGAAATTTTATCACAACTTATTTTTAGAAGAAAGTGGGCATGGCTCCTAAATTTATAACCAAAGTTCACGGATTCTGATGAAATAATCACAATTAGACTTAACCTTTACAGTAAATAGCTTTGAAAAGGGCAATACATGATTTTTTAATGAAAACGCCCCCAAAAAGTGGACGTGGCCGTGTGTAATGTATGGACGAAATGTAGAGAAAGTCAGTTCTAGCAAACATATTAAGAAAAACAAAAATTTTGTTTGAAGTAGGCGTGTCCGTGGGCAGATTTTAACATTTTTTTTTTACACTTGTACTGCTTCGTATTCTAGAAAGCTTATATACCAAATTTCAAGTCCTTAGCTCAAAATTGAAGGCCCAAAAAGTGGTGACATACGGACGGACGGACATAACTTTTGATGTTGATCACAAATATGTATACTTTTGGGGGACTATCGTTATTATTTCTTTGTGTCAAACTATGTACCAAACTTAATATACCCTGGATAGGGTATAAAAAGGAGGTAATAAAGTATTGTTAGTTTATATAAAACAACCCCGGGTTGGGGCATATTCAGTAAACTCCTTTTTTTAAACTATAAAAAAAATCATAATCGTTTAGTTATACAAAGATAATTCCACCTGCAATTTGTAGTGAAATAAACAAAAACCATTTCTGAAAAACTAAGAGTTTCTAAAATTATCGAAATATTTTGTTAAAAAATTCCTTGGTGTCGTGATTACTTACTTCAAAGGCTTCAAAGCCGCTTGACTCTCATGGAGAAAAAGGAGCAATTCAATATTCACCTATGACGGATAGCAGGCCGTAGAGAAATGCTGGAAACTGCAATGCTGACGAGATCGCCAGAAAAGGCATCGCTAAAAGCTAACTATTATAATTATTATACAATAACACATATAAAAATGTATCCACTTAAAAAAAAAAAATATCCATGAGATCACGCTGATTGAGTTCGCCTTTCAGTTCTAATTCTAGCAGCGTATTTTCCGTGAACGGCGTTGGGTGTTATCTGCTTTTAGGGATTCGAAGTTTTGTAGATAGTTTCGGAATTGTTAATGCCTCCTCTAGAATTCGTGAGGTAGACTAATAAATCGCTGTCAGATGCGAATTTACTGATTCTCACCTGGGGTACAACAAGATTTGCTACACTTTTGGAGAAAAAAAACGTAATTGCTCCTGTGTTACTATATTTCAAAAATGTGTTTTTGAATTAGAAGAGGATGCTCGTATTTCATAGTTCAGTGGTGGGATACCTAAAAAATTCTCATTTTCTACTCTTTTTGTGAGTGTGCATATGTACGAGTAGATATAAAGCCCAAAATATAAAAACTCAATTTCGGCTACACTTTTTGACAACTTGCTACAAAATAAATTTTCTTAGAGGCAGCCAGCGGTTAGACTTTTAGCCCTTTCGGGTAAATCTAAGTAGCTCGGGAAAAAGTAAAAATGTTTTTTCTAGCCCTCCATCCCGGGCAATTCAAAAACGGCACTTTTTATTTGCACCTAAAGGATGGTTCAATTGGAGGTTACAATTTAAATTTGAAACAATATTGGAGTTTGATAAATTGCTGATATTTTTATGTCAAGATAATGTTGAGACGTTGGCATTAAACATGAAAAATGATATCAGCCAAATAGGCGACACGGCTTACCTTGCAGACTTCCGCCCTTTTGATGAAATTGTCCATTACTTTTCGACATAAATCCTGCGGTAGTTCATAAATAAGGCAGCCCTTTAGCTCTGAAATCGTTGGGGTTCATAACACTAAAGAAACATAATATAACCACAAAGAAAAACCAACGGCGTGATATCGAATGGACTTGGTTGCCAATTTAAGCCGCCGAAACGAGAGATGACGCCGCCGGGAAAGTTTATCAGCAACAACTGCATTATTTCTCGCGCTGTGTGGCAGGTGGCACCACATGTCTTCCACATCAATACCGTCCAATTGGTACCAAAAATTATTATAACGTTCACCATTGAATGTTACAACAGCACCTCAAACATTTTCGGCCCAATCACGCCGTCGGCCCAAAATCCGCACTAAACAGTAATTTTTTTTTTTTGATGCATTTGAGATCTGCAGGGTCACAATTCCAGACGAAATGGGAATTTTCATTCTAATCCTAAAACTAGCGGTACTTTACTAATGACCAACTTTGAAGAAATCAATTTCTCGGAAACAGCTCTAACCATTTTATTCAAATTTAACACAGTGGATATGTGCCGCAAGATAGCGTATCAGTTTTTTGCTACAAAATATGTATAACGGTACATTAATCATTTGCTGGTTTTTGAAAATTTGCATTTCTCGGCTATGAATATCTATTAATTATTTTTAACGTATTTAAAAAAAAAAACAAAAACCATTCATGTTTGAACCAGTGATTTGCAGATAAGTAACGTAGCTATACATATGTACATACGTAGTTGGTGCAATACGTGCGACCCAGTCGTGCACTTTATTTACTTCTTCAGAGCTTTTGCCAAAATCTTAACATTAGTCACCGTTCGTCTTTAAAGCTTCAAAATAAAAATTGCACATTGTGTGAATTCATTTCATGGATGTCATGCACATTGTGACTTGTAAATTGTAAAAGTAGAAGAACTAATTTAGCCCGCAAATTTCCCATACAACCCTCTTGTCTTGTGGCAGCACGGTTCATTACCTATCTAAATAGCTCTTCAGGTAAAAGTAGACCCTCTAGCAATCTGTTTGCAGTTTGTTACCGCTCAACATTTCTCGCCTCATTTCGAATAATGTTTTATACTTCTACCTCACCTTGATCAATCTGTTATGGGTCGCTATTCTATAGCCTTCGGTTTTATTGTTGCAGCACTTACGTTCTAATACAAGGGCGAGGTTTTCCTACCCCTATACCTTTAAGATTTCCTAAAAAGAACATACGTTGCCAAAACTTTGAAGTTGGTACTTGCTTTATTAACTAGAAACACTTCACAGACATCCATCATAACTCCTTGGAGGAAACACAAACCACTCCTCGACAAAATCGAAGACTTAAAGTATGTAGCTAATTAGGAAGCACAGAAAATGCAACATATGGCAGAATAATAGAATTACAAAATCCCTTATAAATTCAACAAAAAATAAAATGAAACCACTCAACTCACCTTAATTACTTCCACAGAATTAGTTATAAAATCCCAGCGCCGGAAATTAATTTAAAATCCAATCAGCCTTAAGAATCCTCTTAATCTCTGCGCACTTTAATCCTCTTTGGCAAACATAAATCCGTTTCTAATTCCAATTAAAAATCACCATCTACTAGCATTGGAAGATGTTATTGTATCCAAAATTATCCAACCACGCACTAAAGAAACAACTTAATCATTTTTTTCTTTTCCATTTTATTATATTCCCACCATCATCACTCTAAAAAAGAAAATTATTTCTCAATAATTCCGCTTTTTATTTGCACAATCAATTATCCGCGAAGAAGAGCAAATAACAATAATATTCATTTAATTCCGGGCGCCGCTATTATAAAACGGACACGAGAGCGCACACACAAAACAAACGAAACGAAAAGAAACAACCGACCGATTGAAAAAAAAAAAAAAGTATTTCAACTTGATGGTTGATTAACACGAATAAATGACAAAAGCGTGAACCGAAAAAATAAAGAACCCAGGGGCTGACAAATAAATTGATTGAGCACACAGTACCACGGGACAAAAAAAAAAAAAAAAAAAACACTTAACCGGGCCTCCTCGTCGATTTTTTTTTATTTTTTTCTTCGAATCTCCCAGATAGAATGATGAACACAACAGCACAGCTCAATCCACTCGAATATCTAACAAAATCGACCGAACAAACAACGACGACCCGTCGTATCACTAAATGAGATCAAAAACAATCTCTCACATGCAATTAGCACACTATTGACACCCGCTCTTCGTCTCACAAAACCGTAATAATAATAAAACGGAAAATAATCATCACACAATCATCAACATGGCATCATCATCATCATCATCATAATAACCATCAACATTATAAACTTCCCGGCAACATTTACAATCTCAACATCGAACAGTGTGGCCAGCATATAACAAACAGTGAAAAAATCATCCAAAACCGAATGTAAATGGCATAGATAGATACACAGATACGGAAGATATCCCGTCCACTTATTACACCAATTACTCCGAGCGACAGACTATTAGCGATTATGTTGGCGCACGACTATTAAATTCGAATATCATAAAGTATATCTCTTTGTGAGCGAGATACAAGATATACCACACTGACTCACTCACTCGCGTCGCAACACAAATCCTATTTACCAAATGAGAAATTCATCTAATAAATGTATCCAGATACAAAACAGAGAATAAACAGTCAATCACACCACCACCACCATCATCCACACTGGTAACGGCACCACCACCACCAACATCATCAGCTTGGCGGCACAACACAGCTGATGTGTAGTTGTATCTTGTATCCCATGCACCAGCAGCAGATACAAGATACTCAAAAGGGGGTCTGTTGCCTGCTAAATAGTTTCTCCACTGCCAGCAATCTTGCTTTGCTTTGATTCTGTCGTTGTTACACACTCAGTCTTCTCTACCTTTATCCGTTAAAGTTATGTGTGCGCGGTGCCTCTTTCTCCAACCCGCCACCGCGTTTTTACCTAGCCTAACAGCCTGACTGACTGACTGACTGACTATAAATATGAACCGAACTGGCAGCTAACTCAAACGTCAATTTACAACTGAAACGATTTGCCTGCTCATTCGGAAAGCAAACATAATATACGGCCTATTATTATTGCTGTTAATATTATGGATTCATATGAGTGTGTGTGCATATATCTCTATCTGTAAATATCCATTACTCATACACAGTTGAACTGCGAGAGCAGCACGAGAAGACGAAGCAATTTTGTTGCTGCTGCTTGGGGATCGTCGACGACGTCGTAGCCGTAATCATATCGTAGAATAGCCCCCATCCTCTTGGCATAATTGAAACCAACCCGACACGACAGAGAGAGATACTTAGTGTGTTGAATGTTGATATAATAACACACAGAGGGTATTCCTGTGTATCTAGATACAATTATGGGTCGCAAAAGGGGGGAAACAGTAGGTAGAGCACTGCCATGTCAAGGCACTCAATGATTTGGCCTGGTCACAATCACATGTAGGACTGCTGCAGGGATGTAAGAATGCAAAAGAGTGAGAAAGAGAGAGCACTGTAGCGCACGGAGTCGCACGAATGAATAGGAAAGGGATACGACGCAATAGTAATTTTTGTATAAATTTTATTATGTGTATGACTTCTATCGGCATTTAAGGGAAAAAGGAGTTGTCTGTTGGAGCTTATTATCTGAGAAGAAAACAGTGGGACCATTTGGTTTACTAAATATTTCGGATTATAGTAAAAAAGCAAGTGCCTTAAAAAAGTCATGAAAGATATCCTTATTTAATCAAATTATGATAACTAATGTTAGTCTCGATAAATCCGTTAAAAATTAAAAATGTTCTTATACTGTGCAAACAAATTCCTCAGACCTTTTTTTACTTGCTGCTGCAGGTCCACCCCAGACTCTTGCGTTCTCTAAAGTAAAGCTGCACTTCTTCAAAGTAATTAGAGTGCCGATGTTCCATTACCCTAATCCAAATTGTATTTATGAAGTGAAAATTTTGCAATAGGAATTCATTCAGGTTGTGATAGCAGTCGAATATAGAAAGAAAGTGTGAATTATATAGTGAAAGAAAGAAAGGGAAAATTCGGAGTATAAAAGTAATATGCTGATTTTGGCGGGTGAAAATACAACCTAGCCGAAAGATTGAACATTCCTCAATGTGGAGATGGGCAGTACTAGAAAAAAGAAAGGTTCTGGAAGTCAATGAAAAACAATGCAAGTGGAATATCAGTTTTTAGTATTACAACGCCATCGAAATTGTTTAAACTTCATCTGTCATGAGAAACGATCTTGCATGAGCAACTTGTTTACGGTTCAAACAAAGTCATTTGCTATGCATTCAGGAGTACGCTTCTTGGACTGAGAAGTGTAATAACGTCATCTCTCCAAGTCAAAATTTATGTCGCATGTTGAAGATGGTAAAATCCTCGTACAGAGATAAAATAGATAGAGGCTCAAAGAAAATGTCTTCGAAGGTTTCCACCAAAAGCTGAAGGAGTATTTTTCTGGAGATGAAAGGGGTGGAATGTGCTTCTTTAATACAGACGGTTTTATTAATCAATAATTTGTGTGTGAATTAGAATGTTTTTGAATTTTATTAGAGTGGTGGAGTACTGCGTGGGCTTGTTGTCTCAAAGTTTGTCGGTTCAATACCTGCTGAGCGCATTGACGTTTATTGAGAAGCTTTTTCATGATAGTCGAGATCGTGAATGACTTGTCGGTGTTTCTGATACTTCCTCCTGCACAGTTATGCACATACTTATATCCGTCAGCTAAGCAGAGTGCAGTCATTAAAAACAAGGTAAAAATGTCTCTGAATATGTGCTAATTGTGTGCTAAGATTTAAATGTTTGTGCTAAACTCGTTTAGCAGACAATAGTACTAAACGATGTCTCTGCTATAGCTGAGTTATTCAGAATGTTTTACCCGCAAGTTGTCCATCGAAATGATGTTAAAATACTGCCAGTTAGATATCTTTCCGGGAACGAGCAAGAACGGTCTTATGCCGTGAGGTCGGTGTGACTGAAGAATGTATAAATGATGGCATGACAACTCAACTCCATACTTTTCAGGCATGGCGAATGAAGAAGTGTATCCTTGCGTGTGCATATACATATGATAGAACGAACCTCGACAGTTGCTTTGCGATAGGCCATAGGTTTCTAGCTTTTCAGACGTGCCTATGAAGGGTAACATAATTCGCTGTTGCGCATCAAGAGAGTTATATCGTTTGTTTAATAAGAAAATCTCGTAACTTCAGTTTTTGATGAAAATGAGATTTCGATGCCACCTGTTAGCAAATATGTTAACGCTCCATTATAAAGTGCTATTCAATTGGAAGTTACAATTTAAAATTATGTGTCAATGCAATGTTGAGGCATTGATATTAAACATGAACAATTATATCGGCCGAATGGGCGACATGGCTGGCATTGTAGACTTCCTCTCTTTTGATGAAATTTTACGTCTAGAATGGATTATATGATATCTTATCCCCCATCTTTTAGCTTACCCCTAATAAATTGAGCGTTGCGTTGCGAAATTATTAAAATAGATGCAATAATATCCTTCTGTACAAAGAATATTTTCGCGATTTTTAAGAAAATTTGTCGCAAAACAAGCCGAAAGTGGGCGGGGCTATCGAAATTTGTAACCGAAGTTTATGGATTCTGAGAAGATACTTACAATATGACAGTAAATAGCTTTGAAAAAGCATTACATGATTTTTTAATGAAAACGCCCCAAAAAAGTGAGCGTGGCCATATATAATGTATGGACAAAATATGGAGAAAGTCATTGTCTATATATTTTACTTAGACAATATTTTTCAATATGTACCAAAAATATTGAAAACCTTTTTTTTCAAGTGGGCGTGTCTGTATACGGATTTTAACAATTTTTACACTTGTACTGCTTTGGATTCTAGAAAGCTTATATACCAAATTTCATGTATCTTGCTCAAAATTTAAGGCCCACAAAGTGGTTAGAATGACATAACTTACTATGTGAGCCTCATAGCTGAAGATGATTTCGTTCGAAAAATCGCCATCAACTTGGTGGTTAGAGAACTAACACCCAATGAATGAAATCACAGCTCTGTTCATGGTTTGCTGGCTTCAATTCCTGAGTCAATTAAATCTTTTGTTAAAATGCGTTGCGTGGAGGTGTAGGAAAGGTCAATTATCGGGGACGAAGACGAATGAATTTTGACGGATTATCAAGAACACTGTCAATCACTGCTTCTATATCTTCACATAACCGATCCAAACGGAGACGCACTGGTCTTTACACATCCAACACTGACCCGAATAGATTAATTTCTCAACCGTGGTACGAGATGCATGGTTATGTATACCGACAATATTTCGCAAAGTACGAAACGTGTTGGTTAAATTTTCCCCATTCCGGAAATGTGTTTTAATAATTAAAATGCGCTGTTCCATACCACTTCATAATTAATGAATAATGCTTAATATTCATAGATGTCAAATATCAGCTTTTTATCTTTGACAGAATCACAGTAGTGCCAGATCCGAATTGTTAACTCCAATTTAATCAAACTTTAGTAGAAAATATGGTATCTCCTAAATAAATGTAGATTAGACAAAAACAGCATTTTCTAAAGCTCGTAATTCTATTGCTATGTAATTCAATCAAGCAACTACAAGTACAATTTAAGCTAAATATTAAACTTTTGTTACATTTACGAGATCCGAAGTCGAACATCTGATATCAAATATGTGTGTGGAATTGGGGTAAGGTTCTTATAAGGTCGGTTGACTTTTAATAACTTTGTCATTGTAATCAAAATTGGCAGCTTAAAAGTGCTCTTTTTGTGGAATTAGAAGTCAATATAAGAATATAGTATAATGAGTTCACCGAACTAACAAGCAACCGTCTTCAACAGAGCAATGTTATGACTTGAGAATTAGGTAATATGTAAAGGTACTGTACCGTTCTCCTTTCGTTTTATCTATACGAATGCAATTGTCCAAAGTTAATCAAAATTCTCGAAAGGTAGTGAATTTTACGAAATTTCCCCTTTTGATTGCAACGACCTCACTGTGCGCGACTGAATAAAATCAGGAAAACATCATTTCATATTCCTGAGCACACAATTTAGAGAGCAATTTAGTATACAAGTTAATCGTTTTCCGCAACAATTTTCGTTCGAGTTCATATTTTTGTGTCCCTGAGTGAGTGCAGATGTGTATGAATACGTGTGTGTGTGAATGTGTAGGAGTAAACACACACGGAAACACCCTTACCAATTCCTTCGGCCAACACGAGACTTTGAGAAGCTTGCACCACCGTAATTCCAAGTGAAACGTAAATCGAAGTATTTAAGAAACCATGAATTATTTTTATTGCCACGAAACGGTTGTGATGATTGTAAGGAATTTGTGTGCGAGAATTTGAGCGTGTATGGGTAAGGAGGTATTGGTTTATTTCGATGGTTCGGGGGTCTTAAAAGTTTCGTCCTGCTGCTTCATTGTGGGGCTGTGGTGGTTTTCCAGAAACAATGTGTCACACTCTATGCAGTATGTCCTTCTATAGTTTTTTTGTTTTTGATTCAATGTTGCTGGCTGCATTATTTCAATGGTGGCTGTTTATTGTTAGTTTTCTGGTAGTGTTGGTGGTGGAGATGGACTCTCTGTTACTGACATTGTATAAGATACAGTATCTATAGGTGGACAGGGCTAATAGCACATTTTAATTTATGGTAATGGAATGGTGTAAATACATTTTTCATGAGGCTTGTAATTGACTTGCCTATGGGGTGAATCAGTTTATGAATCATATTTTCGGGACAATGGATTTGAGAGGAAGTAGTTATTTTATTAAGATATGTCATTTCACGATGTGTGTAGATATACACAATTTTCGAATGAAACTTGAAAGAATATCAAGTGCATCTTTCAAGCAAAAATGGTATTCGTCTAGGTCTCCCATGGAAAGGGAACCAAAAAATCACTAGCCTAAAAATTTCAATACCGTCGGCGGGTGACATTAACTCTGCCTGTAAAGAATTATAGCATCCAGGATTTAGAATTGTGGAGAGGCTTTGCCTGATGCACCACTGTCTTTAACTTTCTTCCAGCTCGGTAGGTCAAGCTTCTTAGTATCCGCGAAAGCCTAGACTCCTAGCTCTCTTCTAACGTTTGGAAGTAAGCCTGCGGCCGCAAGCCACCATCCATACAAGTTTCTACCATAGGCAGTCATACAACACCAGCCGAACTGCTTGATTCAATCTATCTAGTCAACATAGTGAGTCGCCAGGCACTTATTTAGGGAAGTCATCAGATACGTTTGATAATTTCAGCCACCATCCAGGCAAAAATAGAGAGAAAGTGTCATGTTTAAGAATGAGAGAGAGTATATTGTTGTGAGCTAAATTATATCATCGGATAGTGGGCTGCCCTCTATCCGCCAAGCTATCCACTATCCAAATTAAGTGCGGCCTTATATTAACTGATGATATTCGAAGACTAACCTACCTGTACTACTGACGCACATCAGCTCGATGTGTCCAAGCTAATGAAATTGTCGGGTCATTACTTCTTGGACTGCATTATGATCTTGCAACAGCTTATAAGATGTACATATGTAGCTACACATCCAATCGCCCTCCTGTAATAAGACACATTCAACGAAGGATTTGTTTTACAAAGGGGCTTAGTAGATAGGTAGATAAAAAAATTTACTGAATTTGCGTTTGAGAAACTGCGCTCTTGGCCACCAAATAATGGTATCTACCATAAATAATATATGGTTTAACCATACTAATGTAAATTCAGTGCACTATTGTACGACTTTACACAAAAGGCTTTAACAAAAATAGCTTCTAATAAAAATATTCTCCGAAATATAATTTTCGAACCAGAACGACGTCCAAATATTTAAATTTAGTAGGTGGAGCTACTAAATCGTCATCCTAGACATGGCTATATAGCTCATCTCTATATACGCTAGGCGACTTATATAGGCCACTTTAAAATCGATGAAAAGGTGGTGAGTATCGATTTGGAGTTCCCGGGTTTTTTTTTCCAAGATCTAGCGCAATGGTGAATATCTGATCTATTGTGGACTTTTCTGACCTAAAACCACACTAATACGGACTAATTAGATTGTTGACAGACAGTTTAAGGCGTTTACATATTACTGCAGTTGGGATATTATACGCGAAGTTGAGGAGACTTATACCTCTGTAGTTGACGCAATTCAGAGGGTCTCCTTTCTTGAGGATCGGGCAAACGATGATGAGGTTTACACTGTATCTTGCAGATGATTTGATGTGTGTTAATCTCATAATTATTTTGAAAAGCTAAAATTTTCTCGAAAATGGTTGTAACGATTTCTGTCAATTTTTGTATTCGATTTAGTCTGGTAGCACGCCATTCGAATCACATAGGATATGGTAGCGCGTTTTTGGTGAAGAATGCATAAGGATTATGCCTTATTTGGTTATTCCTTGTGGCAGTGTTGCCAGGTAATTGAAAAACGCCCCCTTAACGTTGAAGAACTTGTAGAGAATTTTATAGTCACTCTTTTTTTGGTACAATTAACATTGAACTAATTACCCGCAAAACCTTATTGACGCATCTTTTTCCATTTTTATATACCCTACCCTCTTATAGGGTTATTCATTTTGATAAATAGATTGCAACATAAATATTAGCGGTAGGATCCCCAAAAGTATGAAAATGATTTGCTTTAACGCTTCTAGCTGAGAAGATATATCTCTGGTGAGGTAGGTAGAGACAAATGCTAACCCTCTCGGGGGACATCACCTTGCAATTTTACTTGTCTATTCTTTATGACGGTGGGGATACTAGTTCACAGGTATGCCATTGATCCCATTGCTGCAGAAGATTCTATACTTATCTCTATTCCACCTCAGACGACCAAACTTTGGAAGATTATTAGCCGTACCACAACAAGAAACAAAAATGGATGAAAACAATTTTTAACTGGAAGTTTGTCTTCCCTCAAACCACTTATATTGCTTTTGCTCTTTAATGGTATAATGAAATCTAATGGTGTATTTGAAGACATGGTGTACAGCACACCACAGATAGGTAGAGTCTTCTCACAGAAGAACGGAAATTTAGCGGAAGCCAATTCTCAAATACATCATGTATGGTTGCTGTATGCATATGGCAGTCAAAAGTCTACTAATTTTAAACCTGTACTAAACCTAAACTAAAGCTAATAACTTTGAGAGATTCCTGCCCTATTGTTGCTATTCTTCTGCTGGTTTCTTCCACGAGAACTTTGTCGGCCTTCCCTTCGGAGAGAACAGAGGTTGGTAGCTGCTATCGTATATAGTTAGGTTATCAGCACTTGTGTTAATGTCTATTCTTCTATGGTTATTGTGATAGGTTTTTCACTTCTTTGCTTTAAGGAAATCGTTTTTTGAAATATAATCCTTAGCAGGATTTTATTCAGGCTCTCGGATACGGATTCAAATGGCCTCTTGAGTCTATATAATGTTTGGCATTTGGTAATGAAGTTTAGGGGTAGCTTACATTAGATTCTGCACAAAGGAATTGACCCATTGTATACCACCCATGATTTATTCCAGCATTTTTCTATCAGAGTGCTAGTGGTTATAGACCACCATCACCGGTTAGTTCGCTTGTCCTTACCCATATGATTTATTTGGTCCTTTCAGTGTTTAAAGGTGTTTAAATAAGAGATGGATGCCATCATTCGCATGAAAATATTGGCCACAAGCAACTTGCCTCATCCCAATCCCTTAGCTTTTACAGACTTTTGGATTAAAATATCCTCAAGTTTGCATTTTTGCTACCACCCACCTTAAGTTACGAGTACTTCTATGAGAAAGCTAATCCTTTTTTGATGGAGCAGCATTAGAGTTGGTAACACCAAATCTTTTTTTCATACCATTTTCTTGGTATGTTTGTTCAAATACCATCTTAAGGATTCCAAGTAGAAATTATAATTTTAACCATCAATTTAAATGTTCAGATGAAATGTGCTCCACTTGGAGTCCCTTCGCGTCGATATCGTCGGATGCGGACAAACTCCAATTAAATTTGTAGCAATAATCTATACAACCTTAAGTTGAATGAATGTTAAATCCTGTTTATAGAATGGATATACTATGTATCCATTCATTGGACGTATTTGGCACGAGCAACTCCAACAGTGGCACTGGCACACAGCATACCTACAGTACAAAATTGTACTGGCTGCCTCTCTCTCACGCAGATACAGTATCTTTAACTTTCCTCTATGAAACGGATGCTGCGCCCTGAAAAGGTCTCTCGCACACACACACACACATACATGGTTTCTCTCCATTTAGCGAGGGCGAACTGCAAGCATCAAATGGCTCCAGCATCATCAGGCACACAGCTACATCGAGCGTTCGACTTATGGGATTCATCACCAACTCGTGCATATTCCCGTTATTATTGTAAGCATCGTTTAATGCCTTTTCACTGTTTTGCGAAATTGCTGTGTATCTGACTTCGTCTCTGTGTGTAATTAGTGTCGTTTAAGTGCTTACCACCCGCTCTCGGTCCCTGTGATGTCAGACTTGTTCCCTCTGTCCGCACTCCACCAATATGTCCTCGAATTGTATCCAACGAGATTCGTTTGGTAATCGGATGCCAGTCTGTGCATCTGTCAAACGATGGCACTATGAATTGTGATGGTAATGCCATTGGAAGCTGATGGGGGCATACATGGGGGAATGCTGGAGAATGGAGCATGAAGCACAGGGACTGGCACCGGAGTGGTTAGGTCAGAATACGCTCTCTTGGTCGTAAAACAATTTATCCCCGTTTTCGGCATGCAGCCATTTAATTTCCGATTATAGTGAGATTTTCATTTAATTTTTGTTTTTCGTGTTTTGCAATCGTGAGGGTATGCGAATGTATATGTATTCAGATTCGGATTCTGGTTTTTATGCTGCGCGACGAAGGAGGTCAACGTTGAAGAGGATTGTGTAGTGCGGTCGGTGAATGGATAATTGCTACGTCCTGTCGTTGATGAGGCGGCACATTAAGTTTTATTTGCATTTTCGATTTTCCAAATTGAAATTATTATTTATACGGTTTTTGGAGGTTTATTTATAGGCCGGATTGGCCGTGGTGCACGGAGTGGAGGATGCTGGATAGATGATGTGGTAATTAATTTGCTGGACGTTTTCATTTGAATAGCAGGCGGATGGCTTCGAGTTGTACACAAAATTTACTGGAAGGTTGGTTATTGTATAGGTAGTTTGCAAAGTGGATTCGGATGCAGAGCCTGCTGTTACTTGTTGTACGTTGTGTTGTGTGGGTGTATTTCGGTCTGGGATGGTAATTATGAGTGCCAGGCAAATGGATGATGCACACACTGAGGTGACCCAATACAAATTGATACATTAATCGTTTAACTGGGTACAGTAGTGGTGGGAAGTTTCATAGTGGAATGCCAAACATATGTTTATAATGTAGGTAGCCGTGTGTGCAGGGATTTTACTTGAAAATCAATTTTAGGTCACAGTGAGTAGAATAGATTTAAGGAAGGGATTTTTATTTATTTGAAAGAGTAGGTATGAAACTCATATTTTTATGGAATAAACGGAATACTAATGAATTTAACACGGTGTCTGTCCGTATGTCTATTACACGCTTGAAATGTTTTAATTTGAGAGCTAACATTTTTCACGGAAACAGTTCGTAGTATACAAAAATCAATTATGGAAACAAATTGGGGGATTTTTGGGGCTTTTGGGGCATAATATATTCCGGGAAAAGAAAATATTTTTATATCACATCATGTGACATATCAAATTAAAGCTGAACTTTAAGCCCAAAAATATAAACAAATATTTCTTTTCATAAAGTTTCTTGAAAAAATCTCAAAGCCGGGCATTAGCATTGTCTCTCCGTATCTATGTACATTCATACATATGTACATGTCTAGCATATCTTAAAAATGTTTCAGATGGTTCTTGAGTTAGGCACATGAGTAGGATGATTCGAAAATGTTTCACTCATGATCCGATTTCGACAGTTTTTAGTCGAAATATCCTACGTATCTGGATGTCATTAAAATGTCTTTAGTGGCTCTCGAGCGAGTTGCGTGAGTCAAAACATACACTTAACTGTACAGAACACCAACCGCAGTAGTGGCGCTACTATGACCACAATCGTTGGATTATGTAGACGCAGATGGGGCCAAATTGTCTACTTAGTTGTGCCCTTCTGGGGCCTATAGAAGCCCACGAATGACATAAAAAGCAAACTTATAGTACCAACATACGTCACAAGGGTAGAGTCTGTACAAAATCCGATTTTTGATTTTCGAAGTGCTACTACCAATATATTTTACTGCAGTCCTCTTCTCCCATTGGAGCATAGGGCCTCAACTATGCTCTTGAACCTTACTCTAATTGGAGCTTTTCTGTAAATGTTGTTTCAAGAATGGACCTAAGTATCTTGTCATCTATAGTCCTGTGCCAAGTTTTAAAGGAGCTCCCAGTCTGCGGCTGTCTTATGGGTTCCAACCAAGAGCTTTCTTTGTGATATTATTACTCGGCTGATGGATAGTATGTCCAATCCAGCTTCACTACTTCTTCTTAATCTTTAGAACAGCTTTTTTTTCTCCTTTAGATATGTATATGTACATACGTTATATATACATATGTATTTTCCGGCTATCAAATCTTTAGTATGCAACGCAGGCATCGGCATATGTACACCTGAAACTTATTGTCAATTGACGTAGAGCATTCCACGTTTCACAACCATAATAAAGTATGGATTTGACTTTATGAATTAAAGATGATTGATGTGCATTGCTACATCTAGGTCTGCACCACTTTCGTCAGTAACTATGCTTTCCATATATGTATGTAAATTTTTTATGCATTCTACTAAGAGCGCTACGCTATGGCCACTTCACATAAGATTGGTTTCTTCTGGCTCATTTCCAATCCATTTCTCCGTATTTGAATATATAAAGATTCAAGCTTAGTTTAGAAGTGAGATATTCAATGAACAGAGAGAGAGAGAGAGAGAGAGACATTGTCTGCGTACCTATTATATGTCTTCGGGTTGTTCGAAAGGGCCCTACTAGATACCCTTCCTCCATATGAGAGCTGATCCCAAAACTTCATGGAGAGCCAAAATGAAAAGTAGCGAAGAAAGAATACAACCTTGGAGCACGCGATCTTGGAACTCATCATACATTGCCTCTGTTTATTAGCACATCCCACAAGTATGCTCTATTTAACCTAACAAAGGCTTTTTTTCTGAAACAGTTCCGTTAAATGAGCATAGACATGCACACACTTCATCCACTGCTGTGCTATTGATTTTTATGGCATGCGATTGTCTGTGTTTTTTTTTTGCAGAAACGTTTATTTATGCTTATTGTTCTTTTTCTACTTACTACCACGCACTAATCAGAAAATTAAATTATGTTTAAATCGGTGCAGCCATTTTGTAGTTAGATGCGTGTACAGTAAGACAAAATGTGCTTTAAAGCACATAAAGGGGTTTAGACGCCAAAATTTCCGATTCTGGATTCTAAATTTACTTCTGATCGCTTCTTCTCTTCATGACAAATCGATTGATGTATAATATGTTAGAGTATCAACCAACTTAGTATCTATAGCGGACAACCACAAAGTAATAAATGTCTTTTCTTTTCTTCCAAATTCTCCTTCTATGTTAGTCTAAGAACACATAAAATGCACTACATACATACTGTCATGGGATTGTTGTAGTGATGGGTACTGCACTTCTTTTAGCATTCTGCTATGATAAGTCAGGAAGGCATATTGAAGTGGAGATAATAACGGTAGACCTCCAAAAGTACCATTTGTATGAAAGTTATGTCGATCTAGCCATGCATGTCTTAAATTTTGCGCTAGGAACATGCAATTTTATTTTATAAACTTTTTAGAATGCCCGTTTGGGTGCTAAATTTTGCGCTAGGAACATGAAATTTTATTTTATAAACTTTTTAGAATCAGAATCAGTAGAAGTGTAATATTTGAAATCTGCCCACAAACTCGCCCACATTTCAAAAAATTTAGATTTTCAATATTTTCAGTAAAAGCTGAAAAATATTTTCTTCTGACGTTGTCATTTTCTACAATTCGTCTATACATTATATAAGGTTAGGCCCACATTTTGGAGGCGTTTTCTTCAAAGAGCCATATTTTGCTTTCTCAAGGCTAGTTACATTGATGGTTGCGTCCATTCATGAGGGATAGGGGTATCACACGATTCGTTCCAGACTGTGTTACAAAGCGTTCCACCTGAGATCGCCAGAGCCCCAATTTGCCTCGCAGCCAATCGCCGTCCGCTACCGAAATGACATAAACAGTGGTTTATATTCCCTAACACCACGAACATCTATCCAACTGATTTTCGTTTTAGAGAATTAGCCACCGTAGTTGATCATTCTTACTGTTTTCCTCCAGTACTTTTTATCCCAAGACATCGTGAAAGTGAGTATTGCGGTTGGACATTTTATGGTATCGTGCAAGAGCGTGCTGTACTCTTGTCCAAAGATATCGTGAAAGCGAGCGTTGCGGTTGACCCTTTACGGCATGGTACTATATAGCCTAAGTTATTCAAAGACTGTTAAGTATCAGAACAGGGTCAATTAAGTGTATAAGATCACCACCCAAATTGTATAAAGGGAAACAAATTTGAACAAAGACGTCAACAACCTCTCCTCAAAGCTTTAGATGTTTTTCTTTGGAACACTGAAACCGGCGAGCTTACCTTACCATACGACGAAAATACCACCACAACGGAATGTAACTTTTCTGTATGTTTTTTTATAATCTCAGGATAGACGAAACTATGATATAACGCTGTGAAAGCGCCCCCAGGTATCTTTAGTACCCTCATCGGGGGACGCATATAAGCGGGAAGATCATTGTCTACTCTCGAGAGTATTTTATATCAAGGGATGCAGATTTAATACTTTGTCCAAGAGCACTCATGATTCTTCATTGTAGAACCATAGCAATAGATACGAGTACATATGTACATAAGTATGTATGTATGTGTGTATGATGTATCGTCTAAGTGTCCGCTTAATTCAAGCAGTCACTGTTCCCACCACCAAAGCAATTTATAATAAGTGAAACTATAAAACGAATTAATTGGTCGTATCTGTTGCTGTTATGTATGTACGTAGCTATAGATACGTATATATGACAGAAATGAAAACCGAAGCAGATGCACGAAGTCGGATTAATCAACAATTGAAATATACATTCTGTGATTTACCCTCACTCCAGAAATTCCGAACCCCTTCCTCACCGTTGAAACTCCAATTCACTTAAATGCGACGTAGCAGCATAACTCGAGGGAAACATGTTGCAATCGGCCTGCAGGCCATCACAGTGCGGGTGATGTACAAATAATGGGGTTCGTTCTGCAACTCCAATGAAAGCCCACTACTGTACATGCGTATCAATGTATTTGTGTATCACGTAAACGCACACCATTTCTCCTCCCAAATGTAAGTGCTGCGGTGCAATGTAATGTCAAAGGGGTCGCTATGTCGCAATAACAGTCGGAGTCGTTTCAGTTGGCCCGCACGGAACACTCAAAAGCGTTTCTGTTGCATGAATGGAGTTTTTGTCCTCCTGAAAGAAAGGAAGAACCCACCGCGCCACAACGATAACGATACACAATCCGCACTGACAGTGGGTAATTGAAAACATACTGCTGCTGTTGTCGTGGTGGTGGGGGAGGTCTTCATGCCTCCAAAACACGAACCGTAAACGCACATAAATACACATTCGTCCATAGTTCGCCAAGGGAAGAGATTACTCTACGGATGGACTTCAATTCACTCCAATGTGGAATAACAAGTGGAAACCTATTTATAAAATTGTATGTTCTCCGAGTGGCATTGTTTCGGGGAGCACAGACCAAGTTCTTAGTTGAATGCTGCCATGTTGCAGTTGGTCGGTCGACAATGTCTCGTACAAACTTGCGTAAGTAACGCAATCAAATGCCGTCTCCGTCCTAATTGATGTTGGAATGTGTATTGTACTCCATTATCGTATGCACTGGCAGTGCCAGTATAGCAGTAGCAGTACGGATCATTATGCACATTTATCTTCATTACAAATTTGCTGGTGAATGTGTGCGCCATCTGGCGATGCCGACAGCAAATCGTAGAGTGTCTACTAATTGCAGCATAATAATGTAGCGTATGTGCGATGAAAATCCGATTTATAACTTTGTGTGTTGTAGGTACTGGTTGTGTGTTTAGAAAGGGAGGGGTGCACCAGGGAGGCGCTTTAGGGGGTTTCAATTAATTATCTTGATTTTCCTAGAAAGCCGAGTGCTTTTGAGTTGTCAGTTGAAGTGCTGAGATTTGTTTTGCTAGTGTATTCAAGATTTGGATATTGCTACATTAGATTGGTTTGAATTGGGGGTGGGGAGGGTAACAAATGAAAGGGTGGAATCCAACAAAAAAAATTCTTAATGGAAAGACTGATCTAATGGCGATAGAGCGGTGTTGAGGGTGTTATATATGATTGTAAATGGATTACTTTTTTGAGTGGGGACAACTCTCAATATTTTCCATGAATTCCCCTAAGGGTTGGTACGAGTATTAAAGGGTAAAATGAAAATACAAAATACGCACATTGTGATATAGTTTTTAACAAAACTGAACAATAATCGGCTATAATTTCAAGATACAGTAAACAATTTATTCTATCTATGCCAATGTACCTACTGTGGAAAGAGTCTTAAGTCGCTTTACATCACATTAATCTATATGTAGGCGGATCGACCATACACCAATAGGGAATAGTACGAAATACCAAAAAAAATATCCATTGGTAAAATCTTCAAAAAATTAAATCCAACTAGCTATTATCTCCTCAGACAAAATATTCACGGACAAAATCTCGAACGAAACTAACTTTTTTGCCAAAATCTCCACGAAATCCCCAAATCCCCAATGTCCATGCATGTAGTTTTCAGCAAAAATTGGCGTTTGGTTGCACGTCGCGTAGCGGCACCCTGAGCGCCTGCATTTGAGGCCGAATGCCGCCCGGTGTGTGAGTCGAAAATATGTCCCATAGAGTGAAATCCTTTTATCCCGCGAAGCGGACCACCCAAGTACTGTTAAGATACAGGCGCCTGCCAGACAACAAGCATTTACCCTTTTAAAACGCGGTCGATCGTATCCAGCCCAATTTTTCGGGATCTAGTTTTAAATATTGGATTTTCGGGATTTCGGGTTTTCGTGATTTTGGATTTTCGGTATTTTGGGATTATTGCATAGGGGATTTTAGCCCTGTTAATCCGCTACCGGAGATGTCAGTACGGGGATTTTGGGTTCGGGGATTTTGTCTCGGCAAACGTCGCTAACCGGAAAACGTCACTAACCCAGACCAATATTATTCTTTTAAAAGAAAGGGATTTTATATAATCCCAATTTATACACAGATCTATTATTTTAAACTCGGCATTGTCATCATTTTGACGATTTTAGAACCTCAATGACGATAAGGCGAGTTTGATTTCCATTTGTAGTGCTCTGTACTAGAATGGTAGTACACTAATGGAACCCTAATGAATTCAACAAGGTGTCTGTTTATCTGTCCGTCAGTATGTCACACGCTTGTAACTATTGCACCATTGGAGAGCTGAAATAGTTATGTGCAAAAATAATGTGGACGACATATTAAATGAAAGCTACAATTGTAAGGAATTCGAATATGTGCATATATATGTAAAAAAAAGTGTTCATAAAGTTTGTTGAATAAAAAACTTCAAAAACCTAGGCACTCAAAAAAGGATTTCCGCTATTAATTTAGAGGTAAAATTGGACATTATGAAGGATTGCGTGCTTACAATTTTCGAAAATATGCAAAAGTTCGTCATTCATTCATAGAAGTAGAGCGTTTCAAAACCTAAAATTTCAGTCGAAATAATTTTTTTTTGTACCACACACCGTTTGCAAAATATTAGTGTGCATGCATTACTATCGAAGTAAGGTCGTACAGGGTGGGCCATTTAAACCTTCGGCATCTAGCAACCTCATAACTTTGACATCTGTTTTCAGATCAAGCGAATTTGTGCCATGGAACTGTGTGTGAACCGTATATGGAATAGTTGTGTTTTCTTCGTGGGTTCATTCTCCAAGTTTTAAACGCATTTATAATACCCGTAGAATAACTAATCTACGGCGCAATTACTGACGCAAGACTCTAATTAACCTATAAAGTCGTAATCTTAGAGTATTATAATGTGTGAGAAAAATCAGTTATTGACACATTCTTCTGCGGTACCAACACATATATCAAAAACCGTCTCTCCTTTAACTAAACCAATGTTGTCAGACAGGGACAACTTCTCTAAACTGTCAAAAAAGATTGAACAGATTTTAAATCGACTTGACACTATGGAGGAAAACTTGTCATCGAGGATCACAACTATCGAAAAAGCATCAATGAAAGATTCGATCAAATAAACCAGGATGGTGATGCACTAAAGCGCCGTGTCTCTGCCTTGGATGAATACTCAGGAAACATCAGCCATTTGCAGTTGGAAGTTGAAAACTTGAAACAACAACTTCATCAAGACCGCAAACAGCTGATACATCCAGATTCTTGCACTAACTCTTATGTTTCACAAATAAAAGCTCAACTCCCATGTTGTCGGCAAGTTAGTACAGATGAGGAGGTAGCCATAAACCCTAACTCTATAAGCTGGACATCCTCAAAGCTGTCTTTGCTGTTAAATCTGAACCAATGGGTTTGGATTGCATGCATTCAAAATTTCTCAAAATCATTATCTGTGAAGTATTGTTTCCCCTGATGTACATTTTCAACAACATTCTGTCCTACTCAATTTATCCGAAATCATGGAAGGCTTCGAAAATAGTTCCTGTTTTAAAAAGCACAGTCCCCAAGGATAAAGAATATCAAGAATATCAGAATATTCGCTCTGCAATGGATCGAGAGTACATCACTTCGCTGGTTCTGCTCGACTTCTCGAAGGCTTTTGACACTGTCCCGCATGAAATTCTTATGCTTAAACCCAAATACTACTTCAACTTTGATGTAACCGCCATAAAGCTTATAAGAAGTTACCTTTCGAATCACACTCATGCTTTGTTTGCTAACGGTAATATGTCGGATTTTCTTCAATCGAAGGGCGGTGTCTCACAGGGATCTATTATGGGACCATTACTTTTCTCTCTTTTCAACAACGATATACCTATAATCCTAAGAAATTGTAAGGTTCAGATGTATGCCGACGATGTCCTATTAAATATCAGCTACCCTCTCGAATTGATCGAAGATGCTACCGCGCGCATAAAAGAAGACCTAAAATTAGTTGTTCACTGGGCCCACATAAACAAGCTTAGACTTAGTTCTGGTAAAAGCCAACGAACCAACTTAGATATGACTTGCTTTCCCCCTATCGAAATAAACGGTTGTCGTCTTGAGTATTCTCAGAGGGTTAAAAATCTAGGCTTGAACATCAATCAGAATCTAACCTGGAACGATCATATCACAATAACTGTGGGCAAGGTTTATGGCAGTCTACGCGCATTGTACCAATCTGGATCCTATCTCCCAACCAGGGTAAAAGCGACATTGGTGAAAGTTTTAATTCTGCCAATATTACTTTATGCACATCCAGTTTTCTGTGATCCCAGTAGCTTTAGTTCAAGAAAATTAAGAGTGGCATTCAATATAGCTGTGAGATTTGTGTATAATGTAAGTCGCCATGATCATATCTCTGGATATGTAAAAGATTTCCTTCCAAAATTATTTAGATTTTAATGTTCTAGTCTTTTTGTTCATACTCAAGGAGAATAAAATGATGGAGTACCTTTATCATAGACTTCAGTTCGCTACCTCTGAAAGAAGTCGAGCCTTAATTGTGCCAACTTTTAGATTTAGCACGACCGAAAAACAATTTTTTGTGTATTCAGCACGACTTTGGAACTCTCTTCCAGCCAATATAAAAAGATGCCAAGGAATCGGTGACTTCACGAGAAGGGTCAGACAGCATTTGACTACATGAGAGCTAATGTCAGGAGTTCTACGCCAATAAAACCCTCAATTAATTCACAAAGAACCTCTCCACAACCAACGCGTGACTGTTTGGGTTGAATTTTAGCGAGAAGAATCATTGGACCGTTCTTTTTCGAAGACGATGCTGGGGCAGCCGTAACCATCAATGGAGAGCTTTATCGGGTCCTGATAACAGATTTTTTTTATGTAAATTCTGACTGATGACACCATGAACAACTTTTGGTTCCAAGAGGATGGCGCCACAGCTTATACAGCCCGAGCCACAATCGCTTTATTGCGTCCTCGGACCCCTAATTTCGAAAAATGATGATTTTGACTGGCTTCCGCGATCACCCGACTTAACGCCTTCAGACTTCTTCCTGTGGAAGACAATATACGGCAGGAAATAGCCGCTATTCAGCCCGAAACACGAAAAGTGATGGAAAATGCCGAAAAACGAGCACATTGCGCCATTCGCTCTGGCGGCGACCATTTACGCGATATCATATTCAAAACGTGATCAGAACAATTTTGCAAGGTTTAAAATAAACGAAAAATTACTTCACAGCAAATAATTTGTGTTTTTTTTTTTAAATTATTACCAGAAATAACCCGAAGGTTTAAATGGTCCACCCTGTACATTTTCCAAGATTGCGTGCTTACGTATACTCAACTTATTCAGTGAAATATCGAATGAAAATAGTAAGGGACTACAGATCCAACGAATGAAAATGTTCAATGAATGAAAAAAGTAATTAACGAACTTTAATATGATAACTATCGAATGAATGAATATTTCGATAGTATAGAATAAGTAGATAGTAGTAGTAATTGTGATTTTATTTTAACAATGGTTTTATAAGTTACGTAATTCACAATAATTGGCATTGACAATTGCCGTCAGCGGGATAAAAGGGCATGAAAAAAACCCACATACATATCTTTTCTTTTCTTCGTATTTTGTTAATGAAAAAAAAAAATGAAACAATTAGTATTTTCAAATAATTGTTTACTAACTTGTGGCCAATAAAACTGCACCCAAAACTATTTGCTGCAATAAATTCCAAACAAATATCCATTTAAGAATATATTCCTTGTTTTAGGACTTAAAACCTGTACATTTTGGAATTCATATGCAAGAACATTGTAGTCATTCAATTTGGTGACATACATATGTATGTACTTTGCAGTGCCTTTTGACTTTGTAGCGCCTCCTTTATTTTTAATGGCATTATTAACTTGCTTTAGCAGTGAATCCACTAAATTATAAAGATGTTCCGCTGATACTTCTTTGTACTAAACTTCTTCAAGCACTTATTGAGCATTTTGATCTAGGTAGGCAATTTGTTGTTTATTTTCAATTTCATAATGTGCCAGAAATTTTCGAATGGGTTAAGGTCCGGTCGATTGTAGAAATTGAATTTATTTTCTTTTGTTGAGTATAATTAATAAGAAGTGAGCAAAGAAAGTGGCTTATCATTTTGGAACTATGTCACGGAGCAGAGTCATCTTAAAAAATCATATCGCTGGCCTCTGAGAAATGCATTTCCATTGACGGTATGAAATGATTTTTTAAAATATTTATGTATATTTCCGAGTTAATAGTTCCTGAGCTGAGTATGACTTCATTATAAGAAAGTGTATACTTCCCCCAATGAGCTTGACTTATAACCTTTAATATTGGACAGGTTACGATAAAGTTATGACTGCCTTCTTTCAGTAGCATATTACATAGTAAAAATTGTGTTTCGGTCATGGAAATAGTTTTATTTCCCCAAAATCATGGTCGAGTATTCGACACATAATCCTAGTCTTACTTTGTTGCGCTTTCATCCTGAATGTCCCACGGGTAGACTCTGCGATAGTGTAATCATCGTCTGTAGGGTATCTCTTCAAGTGAATATTATGTTGGTTGCTTAATTTTGCAACTATGTTCGGCAGGCGGTGTCTGGGGAACGGCATTACTTTAAAAATATAAGGGAAGTGAAATTTTAACGCGAAGATGTCCATTTCGGAATACAATTATTTTGGATTTATTTATATTGACTTTAACGCTCTATAACCTACAGTATTGATGCAGGTTCTGGAGCCAAAATGACAATGTGATTAGCATACAGACGAAGCTTTGAAAGAACCCCATTGAATTCAATTTCAGAAGACATCCCTGTTTAACTCCAATTAGAGACTCAAACCAGTTGGAAAGTTCGTTTCCATCCCATACTGAGGTTCTCAGAATGGGATGGATGGGATTTCTGTCAATGGTGTCGAAAGCTGTTTTAAAGTCAACAAAAACGCATAGATTTTTACCCATGTCCAGGTAGGTATGAGCGATACTAGTTAGTGTATAGATATTATCAACTGTTGAGTAGGCTTTCCTGAACCAGTTCAACGTTGTAGTACGACTCCTGCGAATATTTTCATTATTGAGTTCATAAATTATATTCCTCTATAATTATTTGGATCTCTCAAGTCCCCTCTTTTAAATAGGGGGAATATTATATCCCTTCTGAAAGTGTCGGGTATCTCACTCATGTCGAACATGCAGTGGTATGTATGATAAGGGCTGCGGAATAATACTACAGATTCCGTATTATATTCTCAAGGTCTGCTTAGTACGAGTACTTAAAACTACGCCTGCAAGCCGAATTTCAAAAACATTTCCAAAGGATCATAAGCCTATTAGTTTGTGAATGTAATAACTCAAGTCGCAGCACGCCATACTAGGAGCTGAAACCAAATTTAAACAACCTCTCATTCAACCTCTTATTCCATCGAAAAATTTCATTCAACCTTACCTGGATATCGAAGGAGCTTTTAACTGTGTTGAAACTTTTCTCATTTAGCCAAACTCAGGACAAGCTAAAAATATCCGACCCCGTGTATTGTGCATCCTAATGCAGCTTCTAAAAGCTACGAGTAGAGGGTAATTTGGAAGGCAGTAAACCTTGATACACCACAAGAAGGGCATCGAATATGAAACCCATGTCGGTATCAGGCAATAATGTACCTTAAAACCATACTCGAGGGTGAAGCAGAAACCACGTCATCAGCAAGTGAACTATATGAAGAGTGTCGAAAAGAATATTCAAAATAAACTTTTAATTTAGAGTTTATTAAATAAAATTATATTGAACGAACAAAATGTTATGTGCATTTTTAATATAATGGCGTCTGACAAACCCTACCTAGCGCACGGATGGCTATTAAAGCTACATTGTGCGAATATCTTCTTCAGCGATGATGTGAACAATGCCTACATTACTGAAATGAATAGCTTCATCACAAAGATAGAATATGTCCAGGAGTAGGAGGAAAACAAGTTTAAATTTAAATAATTCAGAAACACTCCACTAATTCAGAAACAGACCAATACCTACTTCTATTTTTCTCCTCAAATCTGAGAAAGCATTTGACAACTTACCCTTCGATATCAGTTTGATGACGATTTTTGACGAGTTTTTGAAAAATCCTGACGATTTTAATTACTTTTTTATCTGGATTCGAGACAAACGCAGTACGGTCAGCATCCTAAGCCTTTTAAGCTGAAGTTCTACCGATGATTTTGGCGAAACTTGATAGAGCATTGGTAATGCAGTTAAACCCTGCTGCCATTTATTTTTGTCATAGATTTAAGAACTTTGATCGCGGATATGATCTCGAACTTGTATGTTATTATCCAGAGAGATAACGAACCAGTTCACATGTTGGGTCTATCATCAACTAGTCATCTTTACTCAATGGATTTCTCAAAAGTTCCTCATTGGTCTCGATTCCTCTTGTCAAATTTATTATTTTTTTGAAGGATATCTACGAGTAGCTAATCTTTTCGGTCAGAATTCAGAGTAGGTAAGGTAGGTAGAACTAGGCGTTTAAAGGAACCCAACCAGCGCAAATATACTCGCTCATCTCACTTAATCTGGTTGTCGATGTGCGAAGCTAGGGTGTAGTGTTATTATAGGCCATTGGATTAATCCTGTGGAATTTAATAAACGAATCATTTCCGAAACCCTTTTTCTCGAGATCTCTTTAAGGTCATCAAGGAAGGATTCCACTAATGCACGTTGTATAACCTTGACTAGTGCCAGATATCTGCAATGACAGTAGAAAAGTTCGTTTTGTGAGGGACACCTAACTTGGCTGCATGAACTACAACTGGCCAATGGGCTATTCGCTATGATACTAGCGATATATACGCCAGTTGTTCTTAAAAACTAATTCGTCCTGACACTGTAATAAGTTGACCATATCGTTGAGGCTACCTAAACAGTTCTTTAACCAACTCACTTCCATCACTAAGATCTGGAACCTAGCAGAATGACCCTTAACTGACTGCAAGTTCGTAACCGAATTTATATGTTTAACTTTCATCATATTTAAATGCCCTGCCTTCTCTTGGATTGCCAGTAATTTGGTCTGGGAAATACTAAAATAGTAAGATATGCAAAAGGAAATTGTAATATTTCTTTTCCAGGAAAGCATCTCAACTCGTATATATATCTCTTCTTTTGCTAACTAATGTTAGACATTGACAAAAATTGTGCACCGCTTTCGTAACATTCTCTGAGCATAACAATCAGATACCGCCATCCACAAGTTCCATTTTTGTTTGAGTTTATCTGGTGTTATTGCCTGAACAGATTTGAAATCGATGAAAAGGTGGTATGTGCCGATTTAATGTTAATGGTTTTCCTCAACGTTTGTCGCAATGTAAAAATCTATCGCTTAAACTCAATCGCTAAAAATATCTAAATTAAAACTATCATTCTCAGTTTCATTGTCTCCTAAATTCACTTCATTTATATGGTTACATGATTGATATGATATTATGTGACCTGATTTTGACATGTCAGCTTCAAACGAATTTAACTTCCCGTCAGAAATCAAATGGCAACGACATCAATTGTAATTCCGTAGAGCAAGGATCGATTCATTCATTGACAAAGCTTTACGAACTTAATTGACAGACTCACTACACGACATGGATGCTGAATGTAGGCGTATACACGTCATCAGAGAAAAATGAATACTACTTTTCAACAAAACTTGTCACGTTTATTCCGAAGTTTCAACGTATTGCACAAAATTATCAAAAATGCAATCACCAATCTTGCACTTGTTGTATGTCTTAAGGCAATCGACTCCTTTAGAACCTTCCAAGTAAGCGTCTTTATAATAATCCTCACTTGAGTCCTCCGGTCTGTAAGGATTAGTGATTAATTTCTAACTCTATTTGATTCCCATCCTCTCAACTTACGTCAACAATCGCTGGTAGATCCTTTCGAATAATCCTTCCTCTTTATAAACCTGTGCATTCTCACAGATGACCCTCTGTAAGCACTGCCTACCATTTTTTCCAGTGTTAGTCATATAATTCTCAATCATCGCGTAGATAAACATTGCAGTGAGGTCAACTGTTTCAGGTTCCACCAAACTTCTACCACTGCCTGATCTCGTTAATTTCCAAGCAAAGGTATTCCACCAGTACTCTGGCTTTTGTGGCATATTGTACTGGAACTGGAAGTTGAAAGTCAAGTTGAACGATCGCCATTTTTTTTTGTCATAGAAATTCACCGGAATTGACATACTTATGGATAGCTGTCAGGGGAGATATTACAGAAAATGATATGTATCTAAATTATTTAAGTATATCTACCTTCGTTGATCCTGAATCGGTCCAAATAAGAAATCTTTTCTGTCGGCTTTTAGTCCAATTGGTGATATTGTGCTCAGAAGATCCCACCAAAAGGAACTGCAGTAATGTAAAAACCAAACAGATTCTCCTGTAAAATTAGACAAAGCTTGTAGATACTTTTCTGTAAAAGGAGATACAAACACCAACGCTATATCCATGATGTTACTTCAGTCAGCATTCTAATAACACTGATACAGTTCAATTGAAGTTGGACACAAGTCTGTCAGACAATCTAATTAAATTAGATACATTTTGAGGCCGTTAAAAAAAGATACTTATTGGATGGGGTAAGTATCGATGGGTTATCACTTTACCAGTTCAAGAATAAATTTCCAATATTTACTCAACGAAACACGAGATTAAGATATTTTCTTAAATCGGTTATGCTGTGTCATTTATACTAAGCTTTGAGCATCTAAGGCAACGTGAGAGTGACTTTGCGTTTCAGTTCTTTTGGGACAATTCTCTGGGAAAAAGCAGATGAAATGTGATGAGGTGAGATGAGATACTTATTTGATTATGAAATTTGCATATGCAAATAGAGTATGTGGGTGACCTTATATAGGTACTATTGTAGAATGTTTCTCTAAAATAACCTAGTTTACCGCTAAAGAGACCTATAATCATAAAAATGTTTGTGTGATTGTTGAATGTATACAGCAGCCTTTCTTATTCAAATGAGATGTAAATATTTTTGTGGATAGTGGAACGGTAATTGATACATCCAAAGAAGCACGAGAAGTTGGTTGATTGGTTGATTTGGAGCCAAAAATAAGTTCATCGTTCCGCAAATAGGCAAAAGCGGTGTAGATCACAAGGCCTACTCCTATTACCACAAACTTTTCGCAATGAAAACCTTAAACTTAGCTGAGATCGTTAAGATTGTTGAAGATGTATTCGCTTAGCAGCTCTCCTAAAGTTGGCGATGACAGAGCACGTGCGTAAGAAGTGAGCTTTGCTCTACTTTTGCTTCTCACCTCTTCTGTGCCTGTGAAAGTTATTGTAAGAAATGCTAAGTCTTTGAGCATGCTTACCCATAATACAGTGCAATGCTATGACACAAATTCACCTAAAGATGGTTCCTTCTTTCTATTTCGGTAGTCCGTTGAACATTTTCTGATCTACTTAAGATCATTGCAGAATGGTCCATTTATGAGGATCTGGAATTCCTTAAAAAAAGAATGAATATTTATGAAAAAGACGTCTAAATTAGGTTGTATATGACTATCCAGTTAAATGTCAATTTTATGAAGTGTGAAGTCTTTTCTTTTCCGTAATAAAGAAGTTTCAATCTTCTTTAGGAGGATATAAAAATACAAATAAATTGTAGTGTTAGGACTTGTGTATGGTAGGTGTAGGTGACAAATCTTGTGTGAATATTTAGCCCTGGCAAGTCACATTTTATTCAAAAAATTAAATTTGTATGCTCGTATTCGTTCAAAATAAAAATTCCACATTGTGTACGTTCATTTCATGAAATTTATAAAAGTCGTTTAGGCGATTGGTTCTGATTAGTAGAGAAATTATGTGGGCAAAGACCGGTACTACAAGCATCTCCGAGCGCTGTCAGTCTCAAGCGTTGTAGGTTCACTTATTCTTGCTAAAAGGTTAAAAAAGTGTAAATCTAGCCCACACGATTTCTATTTAACCCCTTTTTTCCAGAATTTTAGTAAGGGGGGAGCCTTGAGGGGAGCTCTATATTTTTCACCATTTGATATTGTTTTTATACGACCTATTAATTGTATTTTTTTTTTGTATTCTTTTCTCATGAAAAGAGAACCTAATAATGCTGGGACAGAAACCAAGATGCCTATAGCAGATGCTGTTGGTTCTTACGAGTATCTTAAAAATTATAGATGGAGATTAAAAATTTCTGAGTGAACTAAAAGTTAACTTGCCCTATATCAGAAGGAATTTTGATATAAATGTTCGCGCCGTTGCCAGCTTATAGATAATGGGCTCTAGCGGCTTGCCTAGTAGGTTGGGGATTGGATGTTAGTATGGGATCATAAATTAAGCTAACTGCTATCAAGTAGGTGAGGAGAATGTTTAGGGTCCGAGATATTTTTTCTAATATAATTTATTTTTTGTAGGAAGGAGCTATTTCGCTATGAAGTATCCTGTTGCTCTGAACAGATAGCCCAAGAAGATGCATTGTTGGATTGAATGGTTTGTTCGTTCCTGTGAAGCTCTCTGGTAGATTAGACGGGTACATTTTAGAAATTGCGGTGAATTGGCATTGAAGTCTATTAACTTAGATCCAATGCAGGATTTTCTGCAGGTCTTCATTTAATGGTTTGATTTGGTCGCATCTTTGACGATGTATTGTAATCATATTTAGGTACCGGCATGTTGTACAAGCAAGATGATATTAAGCACCCTAATATCATCGGCAAAACTAAAGATCCTGTTGCTTGTTGACTCTAGGAGGTCATTGATATGGAGTAGAAACAGAGTTGGGGTAAATATAGATCCCTGTGGTACCCCAGTATTTATAAAAAAATGTGTCCGAAGACACACTATCGACCACAACTTGAATTGATCTGTCCTGATGAAAATTGTCCATTCAGCCATAAAGCCGTTCTGATAGTCCTCTTTTACTAGAGGTGGGAATAAGAAGTGATTGAAGTTGTTGCTTATCATTTTGCACGTATTGACAAAATATGCCACGAGCCACTGGGACATTCTAGAAGCTTGTTGGTGACTGATTGCACGTGTTTCGGAGGCTAATGTAGCTGGACTTTGTTTGCTCGTTTGGGATAGAGGAATGCAATTTTCTACAGGCTGGCAACTATAGCTTGCTCACAATTCCTGTTGATCGGCTTGCAGGAAGTTGATTTTTTGGCCGATTTTGAAAAAAAAAAAGATTTTCTCGAAAACGGCTCTAACGATTTTAATTAAATTTGTAATTTTAGTTACGGTGGATTTATGATATCAGAGGGCGTACCAGGCTTTTGCTAAGAAATGCGTATAAAGGCGCTATGCCTATTAACTGGTTCTTAAAAACTGTCTATTTCTCGGCTATAGCTCAATCGATTTTGTTTAAAATTAATATTTAAACGTCCATGTCACACTAAGTTTCGGAAAATTGTCAAAATAATTCTTTTCTCATTTTAACGGTTTAAGCAAAAAAAAAAATGTGATTTCAAATTTGGGTTTTTGCAGATAAACAACATATAGCTGCAAGTACGTGCGACCCTGTCGTGCACTTTATTTATTTATAGATTAAATTGACAAATTCAAATACGTCCCTTGGGTACATTGGTGTAATGTTCTCGTTTAAATCTCACTTGACTTTCGTACACAAAATTTTAATTGCTACTCCCAAACTAGAAACTCAAATAAGCTCGTTTAAATCAGCTTTAACGTACAAATGTATTCATATTGCGCCTACTTATTGATTTAATTAACATTTCCAAATATATTCTAATTAGTCATGCTTAGATAAAAAACATTCGCATGGATACGAGTATAAATCACTGCTTTTATACACTACTGGATGGCAATGATATTTTGTATATTTCACTAAAATAGCAACACATTCATGTAAATTAATTGATATTAATGGATTCGTTTGCTATTTGTGTGCCCTCATTCCGTTTTTCGCTACGAATAGGTACATATAACCATTACGATTCGTATCCAATTAGAGATACTTATTTTCACCATTTCACCGTAAAGTATCTATAAATCAAATGTCGAACTGTAGCAATATACATAGCTGTAGTATAGCGCACCCCCTCATCACCCGACATCACCCACAACGCAATCACCGAAAATAATCTACAATAATCGTAATTTCCTTCAGGAGGAAATCTTCCCCCAATAAATCATGCGTCCGCAACAGCAGAAGCTCGTTAGGGGCGCGCAGAGACTGTAATCAATAAATACGTTTGTCCGCAATTGAATGGAATCAAGCAGGGAGGACGCCAAGCGCAAGGGGATCCCTATTCCCTGACTCATTGTGTGAGTAAGTGTGTGGAGTTGAAAATGGATAAGCCACAGCACACACGACAGACAAAGGGGTTGTTTGATCAAATAAAAAAAAAAATCGTTTCGATTGATTTTTTTTTTTCTTTGTAATGGAAACGTTTAACCGGCGAATGCCGGAATAAAGCCATTAATGGCCTCTTTTCTGTGAGTGGGTGTTCATTGGCCTTTGAATTGTGAAGGGGGTACTGGGGACTGAGACTGAGACTGTTACTGTATAGCGTGCTCTTTTTTTTTTTGCTGAGAGTGCGAATACGAATAATTGGAGAAAAGATACTCGTAAAGTACTCTTGCAACAATGTATCTAAACATTATGCTGTGATACACATCGACCGACTACTGGCGGGCACTTGAACCACCCTCGCTAATTTGGTTTATCTGAGGTTGTCGTGCGCTCCCATTTAACGCATACAGTCATATGTGCGTGTGTACACATGCCGCCCGCCCGCATATGCTATCAGTGAACAACAACGTAGTTCTCTTTGTACGCTCTCTGCCGTTTAATGATGCAATTAATGTTTATGGAACTCGTTTATTGAGGGTTGATGACTGCGCGCGGTGGGGGATGAAGAGCCGCTTGTTAAGATTTGTGAAGGGTTCATTCGGTCGTTCGTTTGGTTTGGCAGACATGAAGCAGTAATTGTTCGTCAGCGATAATTGATACAATAATAAATTGTGTTGGGGTATTGCCAGATGGATATTAATTTGCTCTGTGTAAGTGTATTGAGCTCAGAGCTTGGAACAAGAGTGGGAACTTTTTATTCAATTATTTTAGTGTTCTGATTTCTTTTTTTTATTGCCACTTTACATTACAATAAATTACAATTTCTATTAATGTGGGGTAATACAATGGTAATGTACTTATTTTGAATTCAGTTAAAAATCAATACTGAAATGCAATTTATAATTTTCCACATCAGAGAACCGATAGAGGAAAAATATGTAGGTATGCGAAGGCTTTTAGATAGGTACGTAAGTACAGATGCCATCAACGTAAAAACTCTAGATGTCAAAAGGGAATTAATTAATAAATCACGAGGTTTTGCGCTTCGGAACAAATATATGTATGTACATAAATGGTTCCTCAGAAAGAGCTGAAGTGTAAAAAAATAGAGTGCAACACTGGGTTGCAAGTGTTTGTCCCTACATACATACACATATATGTACATATGTATGTACATATGTGGTGTTTAACTACGATAACGTCGAATACTTGAGCTACTAAACGATAATAATCTAGGTGCGCAACTAGGATTTTTGATGAAAATGCAACTTTATTGTGAAAAAATGGTCACAAATGAATCATTCACAGTATTGCCCATCGCTAGCTACAACTTTTTTCCATCTTTCTGGCAGAGCTCGAATACCGTTACAGTAAAAGTGTTCATCTTTTGAGGCTATCCACGAATCAATTTTGATGTCTTCATATGAGCGGAATTGCTGATCAGCCAGACCATATGCCATCTAACGGATCAAGTGATAATCGGATGGCGCAATATCTGGGGAATATGGCGGGTGGGTAGGGCTTCCCATTTGAGCGTTTCCAGGTAGGTTTTAACGGGTTTGGCAACATGAGACCGAGCGTTGTCATGCTGTAGAATCACTTTTCGTGCCTCTGCTCCCTTGGCTTCAAATCATAAGGAACCCAAGTTCCTTGTTTTTGAATCATTCCAAACGCATGCAATCGCTGGAAATGGCTTGACGGGTAACTCCTAATGCTGAAGCAAGCTGTTCTTGCATTTGGCACGGATCCTCATCGAGCAATGCCTCCAATTCAGCGTCTTCGAAGGATTTTGGCCTTCCTTCACGCGGATGGTCGTCAACATCGTAATCACCATATTTGAAGTGACGGAACCAATCACGGCACGTTGTTTCACTCGATGCGCTTCAGCCGCCGTTTTCTTCGAATGAAAGAAGAAAATCAACACTTCCCGCAAATGACGATTATTTGGCACAAAATCAGACATTTTCACACAACTAAAAGCTAAGCCAAAACAAAATAACTAATGTGTCAAGTCAGTTTGTTTACCATATGTCAAAGCTCGGTTCATGACGTTTTGGATATGTCAAAATCGACCAGCACTTACTGCTGGAGCCATCTATTGAGAACTTAGTTGCGCACCTAATAACAAAAAGAATTTGAATTAGTGATTGATTTTCCTAGAGAAGAAAGAAAATCAATAAAAAGGTGATTCCTTAAAAATACACTCTAACGACTAGGAGTGATACAGGACATCAGAGATAGCTCTGAGTCTGGGAGGTGTTTGTAGTGCTTTAGAATCCCACACTAACACTGAACACGCGCGAGTTATTTATTTAATTTTATGTCGAATGAAAAAAAGAAGCAATGTTAAGTTTAAATAATAATATTTTATTTGGACAAGCTTTCCGCAAATGTTACTCGATTACACACGTGGGATAAGACTACGTAGAATCAGAAGTTGACAAATATATTTAGCATTTGAATTCAAGGTGAATATGTTTAGTACAATAATTTTAATTCTTGGAACTCTAAATAATTATTTTACTTGATCAGCTCATTTTGCAAAGTATTCAAAAAGTGGTCAAATCTATCATCCGGTGTTGGTGCTACTGACCTATACGTAACTTCTCCTTTCTTATGATTAGAATTCTACAATTAAACTACTACAATGAACATTATGTTTAAATTAATTTTTTTTATTTGTTTTTTTATATATATTTAGTCATGTGAGAAAAAATAGACAGACAGTGTTTGTTTTGTTCTGACCCGTACAAGTACGATCATATGAACATAGATATTCCTTTTATCTGGATTAAAGACACAAGATAAAGATTCACGGAACATAAAAAAGAGATATTTCGCACATAAAACAAGCATACAGGCAAAAAATCGGACACAAAAATAGCTCGGAGAGGAGCAGTGTAAGCTCCATTGTGTTTCAAACACTCAACCTTCAAAGTATCTGGAATGCCACTACATCTTATAGCAAAGATCAGCGCATATTCATCATTGTGATATATTACATTGGACCATCAGATGCTAAATCAAAGAGCGCGTGCCCCCTGCGCCCACACATTAATGAACTTTTGATCAACCCTATGCCATAAATAAAAATCAATTATAGTCGAACTGGAAATCACAAGAATTCACATTTAATTTGTAATCCAATCCATCTGACTTCAACCCCAATTTATCTACAAAATAAACTATTTTCTCAAGATACTTAAGTTATGATCTCATAAAACCAAAATTAACAAATCCCCCTCACCCCTCTCTCACAATCGGAAAAGAAAAAACCTCAAAAGATGAGGAAAAAATTAATTAGAACTTAAAAATACACTGAGTATCTGACATGAAAATCCATTAAGAGGCACATCACAGCCGCAGCAACAGCAGTAGCCTTCCATCAGGAGGAATACAGCGAGTACACCGCACAAATAAATCTCCAAATGTAAGACATTTCGAATTGGCGCAAGCGACCCCATCACTACGACAGTGATGGCTGCGGCTGTGGCCGCGGCGTCGTCGTCTTCGTCGAACTATGTTTGTTTTCCACTTAAGAAAACAATTAAAATTCCCCAACTATAGATACTAAGAGTAGCAGCCAGCAGCACTCCCCAACATACACTCTCTAGAGCGAGTATGTATCTCAAAGTGTCTACCGAGTCTATTAATTCGATTTGCCTGTTGAACATAAATCACTTCACTCTATTTCTTCCTATGCCTGTATGTCTGTTATTTGGATGAGGGGTAGCTTTCGCTCTGCATGTGACTTGGTGCATTACCAGTTCCTTTGTTTTGAAAATATCCATGCCCATCATCCATCTCGCGTCACGGCCTGAAATCAATCTAAACTGATCATCGTCATCTTCATCATCGTTGTGCACAGATCACTGCGTTGACTCTAATAAACTTTACAATGTGTTAACAAAATTTTTTTTTTTTTTCCATTTGATTGCTCCGGGAATTAGATGGGCACAATGGTGGGCGCTACTGCTTTGACGCTAGGAATGATCGTGCGGGGACAAACATCGACCCAAGCACGCATCACATGCATCGCTCGGGGTGTGAGTATCTTAAAGATGCTGCTGTGAGCATCATAAAGCATGCAGGATGTTAAATGTTCGCCTTTATGGCGGTTTATTGTTGCTCGCTTGATGGGCGCGATCGAGGTGGGGGTGCGCACTGAGCTCGTAAAAAGGAATTCCTGGCAGTTATGTGACATCAGTTTTGTATTCAATTCGATCCCCAAAAGTGATAAAGTGAAATTCTCGTGGATTCCTGTTTAATTGGTTGCGCCAGCGATTCGGAAAGATGAAGAGCCTAATAAAAACTATTAACGTGATGCTAGGAGCAACACACTAGTCCGGTGTAAGTGACTTCCGTTCGTATTGGGGAGACGTCTATATAAATAAGCAGCGATCTATACACAAAAGACACTATTTTGTATAGTTTAAGATATTTTTATGGGACGGACGAAAGATTATTGGTAGTTAGGCTGAGATATGGAACCCGTTGATAGTTTCATTTCATGATTTATGGACCGAGCAGGTGCAAAAGGGAGAACCGGCCGGAACTGGAGCGCTACTATACGGCTACCGCTGAGTTTTTATGAGTGCGCTTGATGAAGTCTTAAATTGCTTTAGTCGTATAATTCATAAAATTTTAATTTGTTCTTAGGTAATTTTATGGACTTAGCGATGAAGTATATGAAGGCATTCAAACGGGGGGCTAGAGCTGAAAATAGACAGGTTTGGATGTTCGAAGGGATGTTGCATGTCACATAGAATTATGGTGACAGGTTTTTATTTTTTATTTTTCCAGCGTACAAGAGTCGGTTAATAAATAATCATACTTATATAAAAACAGAACTTCTGAAGACATTATCTTTTTGATTCTATTTAGATTAGGGTTGGAGTGGGATCGGATTAACAAAAAAATGCGACCTTCTCACCTTTTTTTATTGGTTTTACTGTCTGTTTTCGGATCGGATCTTAATTTGTTCGTAACCCAACCGTTATCAGTCTTAAACTTTGGACTCACATCGTGTGCTTTACGCCTTTCTTACTTAGGTCGTTAGTCCTTTATGAGTCTATTACGCTGAAGGGTCATATACGGTCCCTGGACATGTGTCTAATTGAATCTTGCTCTTTGTCTGTCCTGGGCAACCCACTTCTCTTCCCTCTTGGATACGTGGGAAGTTATCATTCTTTCGAAGGGTGTAATTCTTGACCCCTTCTCCCATACCTGTAATCAGTTCCGCAAGTAACATAGATTGCGCACGATCTATGTTACCTACTAAATCAGTAGTGCCAAGTCTCAAAAACGGATATCGTTTTTTGTGAAACCTAACTGTACATTATATAATATTACAAAGAATTGTGGTTAATGTTGTCCGCATAGGCAAGTTGTTGCAATGACTTATGTGTGTACCTACATATATATACATATGTATGTATGTGTGCACAACATAACTCCCGATATATAATTGTGGAAGTTAAATCCTATCTTTCAATTTGCCTGACATCTAACTATCATACTTAGAACCATTAGCAGTGCCGGATTAAACTCTAGGCAAACTGGAGTATTGCCTAGGGGCGAAACGGCTACCGATGTTTTTTGCGATCACATTGTTGATATACGTTCCCTTTATTTGTCACGTTCTGAGTGGCCTCAAATCCCTCGAAAATAAATTCAGTGCGAAGATGGTATTCCTTTCATTATTTTTAAAAATCGGTGTAATTTCTTCCTTACCCACTTTCAATTTATCTGTTTCTTCGAGTGTGTTTCCTGATGAATGATAAGGTCGATTTTATTACTCCAACTTATAAATCTAGTTCTCGAAATTTGGTCGCAAATTGGAAGATTATTTTTAAAATTTCTAGTATACCTAAGCTTTTTTGAGAAAATGGTTAAGGACAAAATGTATTTCCCTGTTGAAAATGGCATTAATGATTTCCAACAGGAAATCGTAAGTTGTGGGTAACCCACCAACAAATTTGACCTTATTTGCTAAGTATGTTTTGGATAGTTTTTTTTTTTTTTTTACTATTTGGAGTCGATTTGGAAAGTGCCTCAGACAAAAATTCGCCCGCACCCTAAATAAGGATCACACTAATTGTATGTACATACATATATAACTTTCTCGTTTTACCTATTTGTTTCTTATTTTCAATAAATGCTATATAATAATCATACAACAAATGCTATTAAGCTGTGTTCCAATTAGTGATGAAAAGCGGCTTAATCCGGCCTTAGACATTAGTGGTATTGGACGTCTCGTTAATGTCTTTTCTGACATTGATGGAACAGCGAGCATTATCGATGCTTACATATTTCACCATACTAAATTGTGTAAGCGTTTTTCAGGAGCCCTTTAGTCTTCCATAGTTCTTCACTTATCGATTTCTCTCCTTTTCTTATCGATTTCATGTTCCCCGTGAATCACAGAACGAGATTTGGCACATCTTTCGCTCTTGTCTTTCTGCAATCTAGCTCATAAGTTGCACTAATGTCACTAGCCTGTCACGCTTGCAGCTATTGGACTTTTTGAGATTTTTGAGACATGGAAAATCCGATCCACAAATGATTGTAGCAGCCAGTCAACATTGAACTTTTCACGGTTGTGATTCTGGATATAAATATAATATATCTTTGCTACAACGATCTGTTGATCGTCTACTACGTTACCTAATGCATGCTGAGATGAGTGTCAGTTTCCTGCTATAGATCAATCGACATCATCACAATGTTAGCGTTACATGTTGTGGTATTTGTCCTTAATGCCGAATATCATTGACAAGCGGACTTTGTTATTGCATGTCCGCTTATAATACACATGTGCTGGTGCTAAGCACGAGATTTTTATCTCATTGTCCATGAATGATTATTCTTAATCAGCTACAACACGGATAGCAAAAGGCGCATATGACAGCAAATTGTCATTTGGAGAATTGACCGAAGAGGGAAGCATCCAGAGATACCTGAGTTGGTAGAGCATTGGTGCATTGGTGGCTGAAACTGTATCTGTTGCAAGATCGTCCCGTCCCCTTGGATCAAATATTTTCTTCTCTGTGCCATTCTCCAAAATTAATCATTCTTTGCATTTGACATTGATCGTTCACTTACATGGCGAGGTTTGAGAGTTCAATATTTTTGCCTCTGCCTCTCAAAAAATTGCGCTTTTGGTATCAGTCCCAATAGTAGATGTCGAATGTCTCCATTCTCTTTAAGGTCCGTCCTTCCCGCATATTAAAACTTGATACGTATCAGATCGTAGTTCAGGAGTAAAATATTGGCACCGGATCTAAAATTGGATGTAGTTAGTTTGGTGGAAATTCAGCCAAGACTCTAAGAGTAACTGATACAAACAGCTTAATTGGTGCTACAATGTATAAGTCGTATCCATCTGGTGATCAACCTACCTTTGTCAGGATCAAAAAAAGCTACCCTGAGTGAGGAAAATGTGTGAATCGGGGCTAATAGTCTTTCGGGCTAATAGGGGATGCCCAGCCTCTAATTCAGTGTTTAATGTGACGTATATATGATGATTTTTCTCCTATACCTTAGCAGTCCATTGAACACCACGAAGCTGCTATCCAAAGTGATATTGCAGTGTTGTAATAATGCTGTAATATTATTTAAACATTGTGAAAGGCTACTTCAGAATGGGGTCTAAATAGTATAAGTCTTTTCCTACCTCAATTCAACTTAACAAGCCAATAAAGATTTAAAATTCTTTCTTATGTTTTGAGTAGACAAAAGGTTAATCTAATCGACGTGAGACCCTTGAGGTGTTCTGCCTTGGATATAAAACCAGCCCCAGCGTCATTCAGTTCTTCAGAATGCACTGCAGAGAACCCTCCTGAAGTTTGTCTTGGAGATTTGATTTGATTAAGCCAGAAGTGATTTATAAATTTCCATCAAACTCTACGGCGGAATGTTGGTCAGTAGTCAATACAGTCCAGTGATGAATTCTTCTTCCGAATTTGCCTAGAATTATTTTGAATTATTTTTTGCTCTAAGTGATTCTCGCCAAGTATAACCCCTTAATGCCGAGACATACAAGCGTCTTCTTGTTTGTGCCACGGCGAAAGTGCAACTCACCCTAATCAAATGTAGAAGTGTTGCAGAGTGTTAACCTCAGATAGACCAGTGGCGGATTGTGCTTGCTCAGGCACTGTGAATGATGTAGTTGCATCGACGAGGAGTCTAGAGTTAAGGTCATTGATTAACCCTTAATGAGCCAATAAATCATTCCCGATTATGGCTGCTATAACATTAGCAGTGATGAAAGGACATTAATAAACCACCGTAGTCGAAAGTTAAAGGTCAGGACCTTTTCACCGTACTTACGAGTATGCATGGGCGCGTGGATTGGAGCGATTTTACAATCAAGGAAATGAGTTAAAACGGAAATTGTTGAGCCGTAATCAACCAGAAATTTTTGTCATATATATCTAGGCGATATTCCTGATTACTATGAAGAGAACAGCAGGTTTATTTTCCCTTCAGTTGTACGAAGTTGCAGGGTTGAGCGCACTCTTATTCTCGTTGCCGAATTCGTTGAATTCTAGGAAGAAATGAACCTTGATTTGAAACAGAATCGTGGTCTTCTGGGCAAGTTAGTGTTGTTAGCGATGTTTTGATTGTGTGTTGACGTTGATGAACATCATCAATCAATTTCGGCTAGAGCATTGAGTGAAATTCGGAGTTTATCAGGCAAAATGATTCGAATATAATTGAACATTGGAGTCACCCAGAGGGTTGAGGAAATGTCATCTCTCTCCGTGGGATAGTTTGAAGGTCGCATGTATACTAACTCGAGACATGTCATTTGCCTGTTAAGCGGTCGCTCCGTGGATTCTGTAAACCTGGCAATAAGATGGACTTTGGAGGTCAGAAACATATATTTGTCCGTAGGTGTCTGAACCAGGTCAGAGATTTCGTTGGCGGTCTCTAGATAGAGAGAGAAAATTTCCTGGTGTCCGACATAATTTGGTGATTGTGGAACTGAGCTTTGATTTGGACGAACTTTCCTGAAAACAGGAGTCTTGATATTTTTGAGAGCAGCAATTTCCCAATTTATGGCTTCTCCGAGACATGAAATTGTTGAATGGTTTTGGATAGATTGGTTGTGAGAATCCAGAATATGTTGCCATATTGCTTGCATCCTAGGTTCCAGAAGTATTCCTTACGGAGGGGAATCATTTTGATCCCAGATTAATGACTAAATAACGGACTTCAGTGAAGATATTCGTATTGTATTTGTCATCGGTTGTAGAATTGTCGCAACAATGAATTGAAAAAACGAACAAAATTAAAAAAAAAAACTTTTGAGAACTTTTGAAAATTAAGTCTGAGCCTCCACGACCGGTATCGTATACTTTCCAAGTGAAAGTTTAAGAGTGGGGATTGAAAACGATGACTGTGCTATTTTGTTATCAGTAGTTAAGTCGACATCTATTTTTAAATAATTTTATTGGCTTTGTGGTTTTTTTCTGAATATTTCGGTTTGAAATAATCCCCCAGGAAATAGCTGTTTTTTGTGTATTTTTGTCACGCACAGAGCGTTATGAATGATATGGGATTTAAAAGATTTTCCATAGTCACAGATTTTAACAAATAGTTTCAGGTTCCCCTAAAATAATGTCAAAATACATATGGTTTTCGGACATCCGCTGTGGTCTGTACTTTACTGCTAGCTGTTATTTTAATTCGAAACCTAATCTGGAAAAATAGTGACAGCCATCGAAGCAGTTGTCATCTATCACCGTTAGGTAAGTAGTGGAGTCAGATTAAACTTCATTACATTATGCTTGTATGGACTGTATCTACACACATTTATTGAAGTTTGTTCCCACAATATCTGGGGTAAACAATTATGATTTTTTTTTTGCTTAATTGCTTACAGCTACTCAATTCCGATAAACATACATACATATGTCTAACTTTATATACAAATATCCCCGAGTAGAGCTCAAATAATCGCCTTGAAAAAAAAAAAAACATATGCGCGTCTTCAAATTGCATCGCTAGCAAAGCAATTACACGGCCAATTGGTAAGACTGCCTTAGCAATAGCTGGACACTTAATTTTCCGGAATCATTCAGAATCTGTTTAGCTGGGCACTTGGTTATCAGTGTTCAGTTGCCCCATTCCCCCACTCTCCGACAGGTAACAATTCCAATCGCAAGAAATCCGACGACACGTCCGTCTAATTTTGTAGACTACAATATATTCCCATCAGTAGCAGTAGAGTAGAGTATCTATACGTATGTATTTATAGCCCACCGTTGAGGCCATTTGATCCATCCGCCGGAGCTAATGATGTGTACATACTCGTCTAAGCATTTTGCATTATATCGCGAGTAATTTAAGTAATTTAGCAAAACAGTGCTTTGTCGACCTGTTTTCAGGAAAAAACAAGTATACAAAAAAAAAAAAAAAAAAACTGGGCTAAAACATTTCAACGCAGCCATTTTTCTTCAAAGCAGTGGCTGCGCTTGCTTTGCCGCCTCATAAAACTCTCAGGGTGTGAAATTGAAATTGTCGCCTAACTAAAAATAAGGAAGTGAAGACCCATAAAGATTACCCACCCCCCCGGGTTCTCATCATCCACACCACATGGGGCGATAGACAGCTTAATGTATACACGACGATATGTAAACGATTTGTTTGCGTTTTTAGTCGCGGCACAACTGCCAGCCACTGACTGATGAGAATGAGACTGTAGATGAGGACCCCTCCTGTGCGACAGTCTTAAATGTTGGCAATTAGGATACTTGTATGTCTTCTGTTTGGCTTGTCGCGCACTTGAGTTCACCCAAGTGCACTCGGCGAATGTGCAACAAGCTGCATCTGCTCTTCCCAACCAGGCCAAGATAACAATGCGCGATATGTATGCCTGAAAGAATCTCACACAGCCAGATAAATAGATAGATGGATACACACTTACATAGTTAGTCGGGGTGCCAAGGGGATACATAAATGACTCTGACATTCCTCGGTGACGTCGAGGTAATTAAAATTCAATTGAAATGAATAAAATGCCATCAATTAAAAGGATGCGCGTCGTGTTAAATACTCGTACTCCCTGGGGGCATCCGTTGCTGCCGCATCACGGTCTGGTTCGGCCGCTACTCCACACTCCCAGTGCTGGGTGTGTTTGTTTTATTTTTGACAAGTGGCTTGTTATTAAAACTTGGAGGATGTGACGGGAACTGCTTCTTTCTTTTTTTTTATGTGTATCTTCGATTGCTCTGCGAGTATTCCTGTGTGCGCGAGTTTAATTTATGGCGATGATGGCCGAATAAATTAAAATTAAAAATTAAAAAAAATGTATATGTATCTGGAAAAAAGCAATTTATAGAATATTTGAAAATTTTTGAATTGAAAACATTCTTGCGGTCGATATGTGCCATGGGAATTGGGAAGAGTTTTGTTGTTTATCAAGTTCCGAGGTTTTTTTTAAGGTGCCTTGAAATTAAAATACTGTTATGATTTATAGAGGAAAGAAAAAGCAAAAGCGTGCAGTTTATTATTCAATTAATTTTTTTTTTAGTTATAATTTCTTCATTTTTATTTTTTTATAAATAAATTGAGTCTATTAAATATTTAGACTAGACAGTAGAGGAGGCGTGTCTGTAAAATAACAGACAGATGACGCAAAGTGTGAGGGTGGAACAAAAATTTGAGGAAACAGAATTTTTGCTTTCATTATTTCGTTGTATAGGTGGTAAATGTTAGAAAGAGGGTTCTCAGCAAGTCTATGTCTATCCTCGAAGGCGCTAATGGACTATTGTGTTTGAAAATATTGATATTAGAGCTATTAAGCATACATATTAATATTTTTATAATATAACAGAACATAACTTTTATTAAGATGGTGATCAGAGAATCCAAAGTCTGGTGGCCTTCTGCTCGGGTCCTCCGCACGGCTGCATTGAGGCAAGAAATGGTCATCGCTTTCTTTTTAATGTTGCTCGAGTGAATGCAAACAAACGAAATTTCCATTTGAAAAGGTGCGTTTTTCACTACAGTGACTACAGACTACAGCTGATATCTGAGTTTCGAGACCAAAGTAGAGAGAATCTGCACTTACATCCAGAGCTACGCTAGAGTCACCAGGCCCAACATGAGAAACCTGCATCAAAACTACTTAAAACTACCTCAAGACGTTCTCTTTAAAAAAAAAAAATATGAAGCCAGGCAAATAATTTATAGCTGAAGGTTAGCTTTGTAATCAAACACAATGCTTAAATCATTGTTTTCTTCTTCTTTTTTTTTGCGAAAATTGTTCACATTGATTGGTTGGACGAAGAGTGTCGTCAAGCTCACGCAGCAAAGCAAGAGGCTTATAAACCGACACTGCATAGGGTGACAAGGTTTTCTTCTGCTTATAGATGTCATAAGCAGAAGAGAATGGAAGAACACCAGCTTCTAAGAAAGAGGAAGGAAGAATATAAAAAGCACGAGATCGAGTCAATGGAGAGGCTAACAGGAATGTTGCATGCTAAGGCTGCAAAGTAGCTCCGAACAGGAGCCTGTAGGGATGATGAAAGAAATCTAGTAGTAGAGTCACAGTTGGCTCTGAGAATTTAAAAAGATAACTTCTTAGACTGTTAAACGGCGGGGACGACCAGAACTTCTCTATCAGGCAGAATCCCCATTCAAACCGAACGATGATGATGCATAATCCGTTCCCCCGACCAAAGAGAAGTGAAGATAGCAATATCTAAATTTAAATCCAAGGTTCCTGGAGCCGATGGTTTAACTGCCGAGCTTTTTAAAGCAGCTGGGGATGATTTGTCACAGAGCATACATCAATTCATCTGTAAGAAATGGTCGGAATAAAGTATGGCCGACGAATGGAACTTCAGCATCGTTTGTCCGATCCTCAAGCAACTCAAGCAAGAAGAGCTTTTGAACTGTGCCAACTACAGAGGCACTAGTTTCCTCAACATCGCGTATAAGGTCCTATCTGCCATATTATGAGAAAGCCTTAAACTTTTTGTCAACAATGTGAGTCCGTATTTATAGATCAGATATTCACATTGAAGAAAATATTGGAAAATACCCAGGAACTCCAAAACGATACTCACCACCTTTTCCTTGATTTTAAAGTCGCCTGTGATAACGTCTATGGAGTTATTCAGACCCATTTCCAGTGTTGGTATTCCTACCAAACTCGTCCGTCTATGCAGGATGTCAACGATGAGTGCACACTGCTCCATCAAGGTCGCTAAAAACATCACGGATGCATTTGATGTCAGAAAGGACTACGACAAGGTGACGCCCTGTTATGGAATTTATTTGACATCATACTTGACAGGATTGTACAAAATTCTCAAGATAACATCAAGACTAATTCAAAAGTCTGTACAACTACTCGCGTACGCCGACGACACTGACATAATTGGAAGAGGGCTATTAGCCGTGCTTTCGGTAGTATTGAAACTGAACCAGAGAAAGTGGGTTCAGCGGTTAACGAGGGCAAAACAAAATATATGCTATCATCTAAAAAGGACTTGGACAGAATGTCACAATAGACAGCTGAAACTTTGAGGTAGTTAAGGACTTTATCTACTTATGCTCCGCGATTATGCCTTCGCAGTAGAGGTGACTTAGCTTTCGCAATTGATCGCATTTTTTATTTATTTCATGCGTAATAAATAGGATAGATGATTCTTGACATAGGATTTGAACCGTGAACCAACAGCGTGACAAGCGATGATGTTACCACTACACCACGGCCACCCTCAATTTTGACAGTTATACCAACTTCTGTGACACAAGTCATTGAAAATGTACAAAATTGGCTCAAGGCACATTTATTGAATAAATAAAAATAAATTGAAACATACAAAAGAAATTCTTTCAGGGAAATTGGACCTCTCTAGTAGACATGTACGTACGAGTAAAAATACTACGCAAAGAAGTAAATGCAAAGCATCTATTACTACTCAATCTTATCGATTATTTCAATCGAAAAGGTGACATTGGTACCCGACTACATGTGTACACTTGAACCGATAAAGCGAAACCTGCATTCGGTACGTTGTCTAAGATTTTAATACTTGTATTGATATACCTATTGCTCAGCGTAGGACTACGAGGATGGGTCAATGAGTCCCTGAAAATTAACACAAATTGTGTCGTCACCTTAAATTTAATTTTCCGTAGTCCGTAGTCGCAATGGCAAAATTGCATGAGTTAGGCTACGAACTCCTCCCTCATCTAGCATATTCCCCAGATTTAGCCCCTTTTAACTATTTCTTGTTTCCAAACATGAATAAATGGTTCGAAGGTAAGAGATTTGGGTCGAATGAAGAGGTCATCGCTGAAACAAACGCTTATTTTGAGGGGCTCGAGAAATCGTATTATTTGGAGGGCATCAAAAGATTGGAGAAACGTTGGATGAAGTGTATAGAGCTAAAAGGAGACTATGTTGAAAAATAAAATGTTTTTATACCGAAAAGAGTATTCCTTATTTAATTTTTAGGGACTTATTGACCCACAGTCGTACCTCTAGTTGTAGGCTAAAGTATTTCATTTCACTTGTACGCCCATATTTACGTTTTTATATTCATTAAAAAGAAAATATATATACAATATTTCATTACCACCGTAAAAATATTTGCCAATTAATTATCCATTATGGAACAACTCATAAATTAATATGTTAGTCTCGTTGTCCGATGATTTAAATGTCACACATTTGATATTCAACCAGAAACCAAAGCAAACTATCGACGTATATAGTATGAGTGCATTTGTACGTGCGTACTCGAATCGAAAGGTAACAAATTATTTACAAAAACGCATCGCAAAATAAATAAGTACTCATTAAATTTCAATTAATAATGATATTTACGGGCAGCGAAATACGCTGCTCGACAATCCATGAAATAGGGTTTCATTTTAATTAATTAATTCAATCAATGCTATTGAAATTGAAATAAACATACTTCCGTTGGCAAATTATTCACGAGTGTTCATAACATTATTATTGGTAGAGGCAGGTACGGTCGTACACTAGCATGCAGGAGTTAGATGCTCTTAACATTTCTGCATCATGGTAAAATATTTGGCCAGCATATTATGTACGTACACTCCACTTTACTTGAGTGATGACTTTTTTTAAAGCCGTTTACTCGATTTCCACCTGCCGTGTTTAGCCGCAGCTGGAAAGGTATATAATATTTAATTGTGTCTGCCTGAATATTATGTACTTCTAAATTTAGCACACTTTAATACCTCACTCATTTCCGTGGGTGAACAGTTACAGGATTTTTGTATCAGAAAACTTGGACCGGGTCTTACGTTAATGTTCTTGGTGAAATACCAGTAATTTGTTTTGCATGAATACGGAAGTACTGTAATAATGTTGTGACAAAAACAGACCACCGATATGCAATCGACAGGTTAGACTTCAGGTTTTATGTATGAACGGTTTTTTACCGTAAACTTTTGAACCGTGGGTCTAATTTAAATTAAATAAATGGTTCTTGAATCTACTTACCAGTACCCTTAAAATGGTATGCCGCATGATGATATGCCACATTGATTAATAAATGGCCACGCCCACCTCCCATTTTTGTTAAAAGTAAAAAATTTTTAGATTTTATCTTTTATTTATATCTCAAGGATTCTACGTTTACTGGGTATACCTTATAGATTGTTATGATTTTATATACCTTTTCATAAAGTTTATTGAACAAAAAAGCTCAAAAAGCATGGCATTAGCGATGTCCCCTCTTTTATCTCCGAAACTATTAATGCAAACAAATTAAAGAAAACAAAATTGAGAGTATATTAATTTATGAGAAGGTAAGGCAAAATTTATAATAAATTTTCTGGCACAAATAGTTTTTGAACAAAATTGGAATACGTGGGATGAAAAGTCACCCCAGCACCCCGACTTTATCCAATTCCGAAGACTTATCTACACATCCGATTCAAATCAGAACCCAAATTTCATCGAAATCAATTAGGTGGCTCTTGAGTTAGACATACATATGAGTTAGACATATGAGGTGGCTCTTGAGTTAGACATATGAGTTAAACATATGTTTTAACCCTCTCCCCGTATCTTACCCCACTCCCTCCGATTTCGATGATTTGCAGTAGAACTAGAAGTTTTTGAATTAGGAGGCTAACAGGAATATTGCCTCCTGACTCTAATTTTTGAAACATTCCACCCATAGTTTAACCGATTTGCACAATTTTAGACGAAGTTATCTACATACAGTGCATACACATACTCGTACATAAAATTTCATCAAAATGTCTTAAGTAGTTCTCGAGCGAGCCGTGGAAAATTCAAATTTGACCTCACTTTTTCTGGGGTTTAACGAGAAAGTAAAATTAAGATACAGTTAAAATAATGGTACGGTACACTCACCGCGAGAGGCCTGACTTGCACTTTTGATGATCAGTGAATGAGTGAGTGATCAGTCCCAAAATAAGCATTTTTTGAAGAATTGTATCTCAGCAACCACTTAAGTTTGAAACCAAACAAATTTTGTAGCATATTTACAATATGGCTCATCCCGATATATTGTGCAATTTTTATTATTTTTGTAAGCCGTGTTAGGTAATCGCTTATACAGACGACGTTGCTATATTCTCTGGCAAGCACCTTATTGCCTTAAAATAACTTCTACAAAAGTCTTTAAATAAACCATCTAGATGGGTAGCTCGGTGTGATTTGGGTGGGAATCCCCACAAAACTAAACTGGACCTCTTCTCCAGGAAAAATATAATTTCAGTCAACGATCAGCTTTTTTGTACACAGCAGAGCACTTCGCACTACACCCTCTGCAGCACTGGGCACTCTGTTGCATCTGACACCCCCTGCATCTTTGTTAAGCAAATGGCAGCGTATGCAGCTATTTGCCTTAAAGCAACTTCATAGTCCACTAAAGCATTTGGCCACGCCTCTATTACGAATAACTTCAAAATCCTTCCTGAAAACATCGACTACACCGCACACAGCTTAAATTTGTTTGAAGTTACCATCCCTTCCAGTTCATTCTGGTAGGAAGATGTTTTTTTAGAAGACAAGTAAATACATTTTTTCAGCGACGCAACGGTTCAAAAACTAACGACGGCTTGGGTTTAGGCGTCTTCTCTGATAGGCTTAATCGTAGCCAAGCAGCAATCAAGTCTTTGGAATCGTTTTATCCAAGCTCAATAACAGCTTTAAATTGCCTATCGTGTAGTAGTTCAAAATTCACCTTTGTTGGGTACCGAGGCATAAGGACATTTCAGGGAATTATGGGGCCGATGAACTGCCAGAGATGCAACAACGATATATTGGGTATACCGACCGCTACATGTAAACTTAAATTAAAGCTGGATGCTATCGAGAGAACAAATCTTAGGCGGACAAGTGGTACAATGTGCCTAGCGACAAAATAGATTTGGCCTGAGCTGGATCTTAAAACGCTCTAAGAATTCAATTTTTTTTATTTTTACCATATTTTTATTTATCATCAACAAGGCTTGGCGTTCAAACGATTTCTGTAGAAGCTGGTATGGACGAAGAAAAGGTGGAAATTATTCTTTCATCTTCTTTGTACCTGCCCAGCTTTCTCCCAAAGAAAGAAACTTCAGTTAGGAGTCTTCTGCTGCAGCGACCTAAGCGATCTGATAAATGCAGACATCAGAAGTCTCCTACGCAACATCAGAAGTTCCTATCGGTTCAATGACTAGATAATGGACATTTTCCCCAGTCGCAGCCGCTTCAACCTAACCTAACCTAGAGGGGAATAAAAAAACACTTTAAATTGTTTCCTGTAAATAACGTAGTAGTGCACAAGTTACTGGAGGACTTGGCTCTATTTCACAGATATAAATAACTAAGGAAAAGTATGGAAAGTGTAGTCAGAAATGTGGTTAAATGTACGACTTCACTAAAATTAGCTTCACTACTAGGATAGAATTAAGCTGATTTATTTACTTTCACGTTTTAAGAAAATAGAAGTATGTATGGAAGTTTATGTCTGTTCGTCCTTGTGTTTGTATCTGAAGCTTTCGTTCACAATAATTTCTGCGAAAATGTTTCGATTTGAATTATTTTTCTTGTAGAGTATTTACCTGAAGTTGGACTGGAGATTTGCTGATTTTGGTCATAATCAAATTAAAGGTTTCGAAAATATAATTAATTTTGAACAATTTCTGCCAGTTCTTTTTCGTTTGCGATAACTAAGTGATTCTTCTTGCAAACTATTAAATTGAACCAGAATTAAAGACGTGTTGATTATGATATAAATACATAGATACTTGTACTTATTCAATCACGTCCTGCGTTCGTCCGCGATTACTTCTCTCAGAATGTATAGATATGAAGGCATATTCTTAAGCATGACCAATTCGTTTTTGCCATGAGTGGCATTGAAAATATTCACAATTTTGTATTATTAAATCTTTAAATTTTGTACATATGTGTAGGTAAGGTTACCATCTCAATCAACAATTTACAATAATTTTTTTTTGCAAATATGCATAATATTGTATATATGCAGGTATTATTTATATACACATTTTGATTTGATATATTAGAAAACCAATAATAAAGACTTTTAGGTTACAATTCACAGTTTTAGTGTTACTTAAAATGTTTTTCCTTACAAACTTCTTTCAGGAAAGACGAACCTGTAACCTCTATCGGATTATCTGCCAAACTGTGAAACGTAATCTGGGTTCAGTTCCTACCTACATCCTGTGTGCTTAGCAGGCGACTCAGCGGGGCAGAAGATGTCCAGTGAGTCGCACATTGTGTGACAGATGCACTTGAATTTTACTTTCAGCTTCGCTTTTCTACTATGACTTTACTGCCTTGGGAGGATCTGCCAGAAAGCAGAGTCCCAGATAGCTTTGTTAATAACATCATTAAGCAAGTCCTCTAATAAGTAAAGTACCAAAAACATTTGCAAGGATAAGCAGTGAAGATATACATATACAACTGCTGCAAAGCACACTAGGGACTATTAAAGATAGTCGTGTGAATTTAGTTAGGATTCTTAATGACTGGAGATTTGGATGAAGTATTCAAGTTGAAACATCAGAACTGGCTGAGCATTTTGAACAATTGTCCAATTCACCAAGAAGTGCATGGCAATTGAATTATACGATTCATTACTTAATAGTGGACTCGAGTATTACAATGATGCAAGTTAAATAAAGTACCAGGGGAAGATCCTATATTCCCCTTGTTTAAAAAAGATGTGGTAGATCCCAATAATTATAGAGGAATTTCGTTCATGAATAGAACCATGAAATCATTTACAGGAGTCATATTAGGACGTTTGACTAATTGGGTATGTGGAAATATGGATCATACGAGTATCTTCATTGTAACAAGTATCGCTCGGACATACCTGGGCAGTGGCAAAAAAAGCAGCTTTTGACACAGTTGACAGGAAAGCGCTCTACTACAAGCTGAACATCTATATAACGAGAATAGGACTTTCATATGGGAAGGAAACAACCTGTCCAACTTGTTCGAGTCTCACGTGGGAGTCAAATAGATATGCCTTATGAGCCCACTTCTTTTCTCTATATTCCTGGATGATCTCTTAATTTGTTTACTGGGAGGATTCGGGTATGATGGGTTTCTTTTAAAGCTTCTTCTCTACGCTGACGATATTGTGATTCTAGCAGAAACCCCAACGATAATGAGGTTGTGGAACCTAAGTGAATATCAATAATAAGGTAAATAACTTGATGGTAAAGAACTTGAGGTGGTGAAGGAGTACAAGTTAATAGTTATTTTAATACCCCGGTTGTAGTTTATAAAACATCTGAGGCGAAGGGCAATCAATTGAAGCTGGAAGTGTATCCTGGGGAAAATGAACATACCATCAACCACAAAATTTAAAATTTATGAAGCTTCTATAAGGGCCATCATGTTCTATGCTGCACAAGTTTGAGGTATCTGTCAGTATGAGGAAGTAGAGTAGCTGGTTAGATACTATATTAAAATAATGTTCCGATTATACACCGAAAATACACCGAACTACATGCTGCACATAGAAACAGGATTGTCTCCATTGTACATCTTCAAATTAAGATTGCACTTCCTCTATATTTTAAAAGTTTTGAAGCCGGATGCCGCCTACCGCATATAGTAGCGCAATATTTAAACAAGAAGAACAACAATTCTTCAGTGAATAGTCCAGATTAAGTTCTGAACATAATGTTTCTATACCAGAATATAATGCAGAAGGGTGAAAGGGTTTTTAATCTAAACTTTATGATATATAGTGTCGTTGGAAAAACGGAATGCACATTATGTAACCTAAAGATGTGTATTATTTTATCGGTATCTGTCCAATATTAAGAGTGATTAGGCGAGCTCATTCAGAAAATGAAGTCATCTTTAACTTAAATGGGCAAGACTGGAGTACTCTGTAAAGCTATCTGAATTCTGCCCTTAAATACCGACAGCAAACAGTGAATGGAAGCATTTTGAGTCTGAACTTAACTTAATTACGTTATCATTAAAACTCTTTTATATTTAGTATAAGTTTTCCCTATGCCTATCTATACATAAACTGGTTCCTATCAGTTAGTTGTGAGAAGCTCGATACAATTTGAAGCTATCGAGTTTTTGTCTTGAAGATTCTAATAATCGGACCTCGAAACAATAAAAAACCGCTTTTCAAGTGTCCTTAATCAAGTGAGGCGGAGTATATATGTAGGTATTTATGTATCGCCTTTGTATCCAAATATTGGAAACAACCGAATGAATTTCCAACTTAAATCGGTGTCCAATCTTTAAGTCTTCCCTATACCCCTCTAAACGATAATTTTTTTATATTCGTAGGTGTTACACAAGTAACAATATCCGCATAACGTTGCTTTTTACTTAGATCTTCTCTTTGCTTCCATTTTTTGGGCACCACTGTGTATTTTCAAATTAAAAAGTAAGTAGTAATTATTGTAATAAGTGCTTTCAGCATCCACCAAGCTCTGCATCCGATTTCGAGTAACCAAAGAGATGCAAACATCAACGGCATACATACTCGTAGTTGCTCACATTTATTAATAATTTTAATATGAATGTCGCATCGGATTGCGTGCAACGGATAATGTTAGGGAAGATTTTTTTTTTTCGAATGGACTCATATTATATGCTGACGATTGGATACGGCGCTGTTGAGTATTATTTAATTGGCCAAAATGCGTATCATAGCCGAGTCATTAAGGGTAAATTAATTTCGGTAGCTACTGAACTCATTCCTTGTCACAATTCATCCGTTCCTTTTTTATTAATTTTTTGTACGCGGTATGTTTAGGTGTCTGACATTAAAAGCCAGAATTCGTATACCCTATACAATAGTCTATATTAAAACCGATACATAGTTTGTAACATAGAGAAATGATGACGTTCGTTTATCTGTGCATCTCACCGTCTGTCCGTCCATTGGGCATTATGTTGACTAGGTCACGAAATTAATAACTCCATTTTTTTTAAATAACATATTAAAAGTTCTACAGAGTTCGGACTGTGTAACGTCCAGCAGGAGTATTTTTTTCGGATTTTCATAATTATCTTAGAAATGGCTGAGTTTAGGTAACAAATGTGGTTAAGTTTCCCTTGATATTTTAGCTTTTAAAAGACAGAAAACAGTAAAATTTTTTCATGGGCTCTGAAAAAACATTGGAAAAACCAGTGCTAAAATGTTATAGGAATTTGTGTGATCTTTATTTTTGGTGGTAGATACTTTTTCGAACTGACGGTTCAGTCAAAACTTTTAGTTCCAACAAAAACTAGACTTTTTAGAACAACATGGAGTAAAACTATTTTCAAGGTAAGAGTAGGTAGTTATGTATATTAAACGAACAGGCAGCTTCGACTAAGTGCTTAATATAATCTTATTAATTCATAGCTGCATTCTGCTTGGTCGTCTGCAATTCAATCAATTTTTTGCTGATTGCATATCTTCAGGATAATATAGGAAGGTCCTTTATAGCTCCAAATGTTCATTGTGTTATATAATCGATACAAAATTCAAATCAGATAAATTTTTATGGGGATTTTGACCTTGTAATTTTTAAATTTGTTACAATTGCTCAGCATTTGCAGAGTGGAGTGTATCATTTAGCTAATCATAAATATTCTCGGATAGATTACCTAATAAACAAAGCAAACAGCATCGAAATCAACGAACCAAGCTCAGTAACTTACCACTTAATTTTACATAATTAGGGATTAGAAAATAATATTGGTTGTTGTAATTATTATACAAAGTTCGTTCTGATCAACTCAAGAAACTTCAGTTCGCTTCCAAATTCATATCAATAATTCAAGACTATTTGAAATGTAAATTAAGAAAAATTTTGACTCATACAACGTTACGCTAAACATCGAAACAACAGTTCAGGGAAGGAATCTGTCCACCTCCTTAAAGATTTGAGGTTGCAGCTGTTGACTCTGCAACAACAAAATGGACTTTTCAACTCATGCCTTCCACTCTCATCAAATGTAGAATGGCATCAGGTGTATCCACCGAGGGTCTTTAAGCACTTTTTGGGAGTGTTTTCTAAAAAAAAAAACAATCATATTTTGGTAACTATATACTTACGGTGATGGTTTAGTCTTATTGCAAATATCTCATTTCAATCCAGAGCAGGTACGAATATTTCGATTAGCAGAAAAAATAATCCAAAATTATAATACGATTTTGCCGCGTTCTTAAAAGGAAATAAATAAATCTATTCATCGTTTTGAAGATTCAAAGCCTTAATTGCTGTCAATTGCCATCGTTGGTTTTTTTTTTTTTAAATTACTATAAAAAAATCCATTTAATATTTTTCAAAGTTGTTTGTTTTATTGAAAAGATTACACTTTACCCCATCTTGTCAACCCAATTTTGCAGTATATTTTCGCTGGTTCGGGGCTCTATTTCACAAATATGTAGTTCGATCAATAATATGCTTAAATGCCTGAATCGGCTCTGGATTGTCAGCATAACATCAATCTTTAACGACACCCGACAAAAAAAGGCCAACGCCGTCAAGTCGCAGCTCCAAGCAACTTCACTATAACGGCTACGATTATTGAACTTAGTTCGCAAAAGATCGCACCATCTTGCTGGAACCAAAGATCGCCCAAGTTCTTTTCTTCAGTTTCTGGTCAACAAATTTAATTTGACTGCAACGTTGTTTCCATCTAAATTTTTGAATAAAAATGGATCAATAATGCCTGCCATTCCACAAACCACACCAAATAGTCACACTTTGAGTATGTATTCGCTTCTCTACGAGTGCATGTGGGTTTTGCGAGCCCCAAATAAGGCAGTTTTGCTTGAAATGAAAATGCGCCTGAAATTGTATTTTCTTACACAATATTATAAAAAACAAGACCCCAAAGTATTTGTACGAAAAACTTAATTTCGCTCGTTCGCTCAGGGCCCTTAGCTTAATTCCATCTCGGTTAAATTATGGAATTCTTTACCTTTAAGTATAAGAAATATCTCCAATACCACACGCTTCAAAAGTGCAGTCCCTGATTATTTCTCACTGCATACTTAAACTATGTATTGCATATTCCCTTACACACTATATTCTACCATGAAATTTTTGTATCTTAATTTTTAAGTTTTGTATTCAAAATGATTAAACATGTCTAGATCTCTATATTAATTCTAAGTACTATAAAAGATTTTATCTTAATGTACATATCACAAAATTGAATAAATTGAATTGAATTGAATTGAATTGATTCGAAAAAATTATTATTTTTTTTAGCTAAAACGATGTCAATTTTGAGCTGCTCTAAAGCCCAAACAGAGAACCGATCACGAAGCGGGTTGTGATTTTGCTTCAATTCCTTCGTCAGTTTGACCTTGTAAGGGAATAATCCGACGCCTTTATGGATAATTGTCCTCAGGCTAATGCGGCGAATGTTCAGTTGCTGATATTTGCGGTGAGTTGAGGTTCTCGGGTTTAGGCGCACGAACATGAGGATAACTTCTGATATCAATTAGCATGCCAATCTCACGAACTTTCTTCACAAACTTGCATACAGCAAACACGGTTGGTGTATTATTTCGACCGAAATTTCTTTCCAAAATTTACACTGTTCCCGCAACACAGCACTCACTTTGGAATTAAATGTTCAATATTTCCCAATGTTCTACTATAAAACGATTCATTTCATACCGCAGAGATATGATACTGTTTCTGTAAATTCATGTAATTTAAAAAGAAAGCAGCAGAATAGACCCTGATGAAATGGCTACATCAGCAACAGCACCAGCCTTTCAGAAGAAGTTCTTTTTCTCTATTCTCTTTTTCTAGCAGTGTCGTAGCTTATCTGGCTCTATATGTCACGATTTTACATGCGGTCCTCTGGAGTGTGCGAAAAGTTACATTAGTCATGCTATAAGTTTGCTCCATGTCATGTTATAGCCGATTAAATGTGAACAAATTTGTATTACTTTTAATGCTATAACTACTGAGTAACTACTAGTAGAAATTTTGTTTGATAATTTTAATACTTTGGAAATATAATTTAATAATGAAAACAAAAAATTATGGTTTCTCAATTAAAAAAAAACACAGTTTGTCTTTCAAGATTTTTTTTCATACACATCACCGAATAACAGAAACTGTCCTATACATACGAGATACAAACGATTTTCGCAATCAGAGCCTCCTTCCACTTTTGAATTTTGGATTGAATTGAAGGAGTATTGTACAATACATACTATTTATAATACAAAAAATTCACCATATCGTTCGATATTACACTAGATAGGGTCAATTATATCGTGCCTTATCTAATATGGAATGTATGGGGGCCGGCTAAGGGAAGCATTTGCTTATATTTTGGTTTATTTAAAAGTTGAGGGCTTAAAAGGGCTAAATTCCATTTGCTGGCAAATTCCATTTGGGACTAAATTAACTGAAATACGAGTAGCTAAATCTAGCCCTAAATTAGCATCCCTGGTGTCAAATTTAAATAAAAATATGATAGAAACCAATTTTCACGGGTTTTGCGAAATTGTGACTTTTATCCCCTTATGAACCAAAAATTGACATTGCTTTATGATTTGTTTAAGTTGATTTCAAAAAATGCCTTCATTTTGTTCTATGAAGTACGGTTTTTTTTTTAACATAATTAAAAAATAGCGCATTTCTTCTACTACTGCAATTGGTTTGCTTATTTCATTCGTATCAGAAATGACGGAAATATGCTACGGATAAACATGTATTTCTAGGTAGGCTGATAGGATGGGATGGGACAGTCTTAGGATCTTCGTTGTTATCCCGGTGTCCCGACCGGTTGTCGATTTGCCCCAGATTATATGCAAATATAATATAAACGCCATGCAAGAAATGCCTTGACTTGAAAATGAAATTTGCAAGGATTACGAATGCAAATAGATACGAATATACGAATTCTTGGCTAGATAGTAGATTCGTAAATAAAAGGAAAACCAACCGTCAGCGAAAGACAGGCTTCAACTAAACCTGCTTTGTGATCATATTCCAATTGAAGATGAAGACTAGGAAATCAATAATAGATTTCCCAAACTGCTTAGCGACACCTCCTGTAACCGCTGCTTGAAGCATGACGGACTATTCTTGTCAAGGATAAGTCAGAGTACAAGACTTTCAAACATCATTCTGAAAGGAACTGTAAAATGAGGGGAACTCTGATGAGGGATTTTTTATATATTATTAGTAGAAAGCACAATAGACAATAAGGTCGAAGTGTAAGATACCTCTCCAAATAATAATAATAAATGGCACCAAAATCAGCCTTGGCGATTTATAGCTAAGATCAGAAAATAAAGCGCTCTTTCATAAAAGTACATTTTTATTGTGGTTCTGTTTAAGCTATGAGAATGTATTGCATCAGATTCAAATTAATTGAATTGTGAAATAGAAAGCAGTTACCTAACTGGAACAAGAAATACTATTCTATTATTATATGACGTATGAGTTCCATACAATTGTTTTTTACAAAAAAAAAAAATAAAATATCGTGCTTTTTGTTTGTGCGAAATCCTTTACAGCTCGAACCGATTGAAGTTCAGATTTTATATCAGCAGTCATTCGGGGGTAAAATATTTGTTTAGGGTATTTGTAAAGATTATTAAAAAAACAATCTTTATCCGATTTTGATGATTTTCAGACGAAACATTTCTACACATCCGACATACCTAAGAACATAAATCCGTTAAGTGGTTCTTTATTAAGGCGTATGAAAAAGTTGATTCGAAAGTGTTTTAAGTCCCTTCTCACATAAAACTACTAAAGTATTAGTCTAAGCTAACATGCCAAAATTCAGTTCAGGAGTTCTTGAGTTACGGGGTCAACAAAGATGATTTCATGATTTTTGAAACCCCGACGCCACATCCCACTCACACTTGATCCGAATTTGACAGTTTTTAGATGAAATGACCTACGTATAAGGATTTACATATAACAATTTAAATTTCGTCAAAATATCTTTAGTAGTTCTCGAGCGAGCTGTGTGGGTACAAACATACACTTGAAATATCGGTACGGAACACTAACCGCGCTAATTAAAAAAGACAACATGTTTTGTGTTCAAAGGTGGTCTTTAGACTGACGAGTATATTTTATTCAAAAATAAGTTTACAGTGAATTTGCTTACTTAACTAAACTAAATGTGCTAATATGTTGAAAAGAATTAAAGTTCGAAATCAATTAGAGATAAATACAAAAATGCATTAAACGCAAGTTCATTCAACGGGAACTTTAAAACTTTCCCATGAACTCACGTCAGGTGTCAGGTTGATTGCTGTGCCATTGACATTCGCGGATGTAACTCGCGAGACCCGACTCGCATTTGACGTATTGGTTTCTTGAAAAATTGTCGGTCTGGAGATTTTTATCAAACTTGGCATTGCTATAATAGAGAAACTCAAAAAAGGGGCTTTCAATTTTGCCTGTCTGTCCGTCTGTGTATATGTATGATAGAATGTAGCCTAAACAGTTCATACCTATGATCAGAACTTTTCGAATAAAATCTATTTTCGAAAACGGCTCTTACGATTTTGATCAAATTTGATATTTGAGTTAAGTTGAACATATGCTATCAGTGGCATACCACATTTTTTTCTTTTCTTTTTTCCAAAAAATACTTTTACTCGCACTCTGAATACTAACCGGTTTGATTATTCCTTGGCTATGATTTGATTGATTTCATTCGAAATTAACATTTGAAGCATATTTGACATATACTCGTACAAGATTATGGCATACCAAGTTTTGGAAAATCTTATTTTTTTTTTAAATTTTACTGTTTTTTTTGAAAAAAAATTGTTTAACTTTTTTCTTTAAATTTTAGTTCAATTCAATTTATTAATCTTTAAGGAAATTTACAACATTATATGTACTTGCCTGCAGAAGATTATTTACATAAGTGTTAAGTTTTATTTTGAGTTCAACATAATAATATTGGGTCAATAACTTAATTCGTGCGGTTTGCTAAGAGATGGCGTAACTTGTATTATTCCATTGTTTATTATTCCATTGGAACATGCGTTGGAAAGCTACTGTCATTGTACATCATTTCAGTATATGTCATGCATTTGAAGGGTAAACAACAATAATTTTTGTTCACTCAAATATGTCGAACTTTGTGCCTGAAAAAGTGTTTTTGCGGGGAGTTCTTCTTCATTACTTTAATATGAAGAAAACTGCTGCCGAAAGTCATCGTATTTTGGTGGAAGTTTATGGTGAACATGCGCTAGCTGAGCGAACGTGCCAAAAGTGGTTTGCACGATTTAAAAGTGGTGATTTTGGCTTGGAAGACGATGAACGTCCTGGGCAGCCAAAAAAGTTTGGAGATGAAGAACTGGAAGCATTACTCTATGAAGATTGTTGCCCAACACAAGAAGAGCTCGCAGAATCTTTGGGTGTCACTCAAGCAGCCATTTCAAAACGTTTAAAAGCAGCTGGATATATTCAAAAGCAAGGAAATTGGGTTCCACATGAACTCAAGCCGAGAGACGTCGAAAGGCGGTTTTGCATGTCCGAAATGCTGCTGGAACGCCACAAAAGGAAGTCATTTTTGCATCGGATTGTTACTGGTGATGAAAAATGGATCCATTACGGCAACCCCAAGCGCAAAAAATCATATGTGAAACCCGGCCAACCAGCCAAATCAACGGCAAAGCCGAATATCCATGGCGCGAAGGTAATGCTCTGTATTTGGTGGGATCAGAAGGGTGTGCTGTATTATGAGCTGCTAAAACCGGGCGAAACCATCAATGGACAACGCTACCGAACACAATTAATCCGTTTGAAGAGAGCAGTAGCCGAAAAACGCCCGGAATATGCGACCAGACACGAGGCAATAATTTTCCATCATGACAACGCTCGGCCCCACGTTGCTATTCCTGTTAAGAACTATTTGGAAAACAGTGGATGGGAAGTTTTACCCCACCCGCCTTATAGCCCAGACCTTGCCCCTTCTGACTACCATTTGTTCCGGTCGATGCAGAACGCCCCCACTGAAATACGGTTCACATCAGAGCAGAATATCAAAAATTGGCTTGATTCATTCTTGGCTGCCAAGCCAGCGCAGTTCTTTTGGGATGGGATCCACAAATTGCCAGAAAGATGGGAAAAAGTCATAGCTTCAGATGGGCAATACTTTGAATAATACTATTGTACATATTTTTCTTAAAAAAAACGTTCAATTTTTGACAAAAAAACCGCACGAATTAAGTTATAAACCCAATATATTAAATTCAATTTTTATTATACAAACATTACGTATTAATAATTTTAGATATTCAAATGGTTAGAGTTTAAATATAATTGATTAGCTTTTTTTTAAAAAAAAAAAAATAGTTATTCCAGTATCTCGGAATGGTGTATCTGTCTGTGGATTTTGTAAGTGCTGTCGTCTTTGAATTGTGTTCAAATTTCTAATTTGTATAGTTGTTCTATTAGAAACTTCATTGAGTTATCAACTGGATATTCATTTATATGGATATGTTGGTGGAATTTCGATCGGTAGATCATTTTTGTATCCCAGCTTGCATCGCTAATAAAATCATTTATATATACCTATTATACAAATTAGGAGGCCTAACCTCGATTCTTGTGGTACCCCGTATTTAGCATCCTCCTCCTCGCTTAAGTACTCCTTAATTTTCACTTTATATTTTCTATCTTCGAGATAACTTTCAAATTATGTCAATCCTTATACACCAATTTTTTCTAGAGATTTTAATATGTTTTTATGACATACATAGTGTATCAAAGACTTTTTTAAAATCGATGAACAGAACAATAGAGTTGTGGTTCTTGTCTATTTGCGAAATATCCAAGTAAGCGATTTATGCTTTTATTTTGTCCAAATCCGAACTGGTTGTTTCCCAAGGGTTTGTATTTCTCAATCTCGTAGAATCTCTTGGCTACAACTTCTTCTAATACATTATCTATAGCTGATAGAATAGCTCATTTATCTTTTCATCCTTGTATATAGGGCGCACAATTGAATTTTTAGTGACATGCAATTTAACAATATTGCATATATAAATATCTTATATATATGTATATGTCTATAGGTGCAAGTACGTGGACAGAGTAGTGCACTTTATTCTAATTTCAGATTTTCAGTAGTTATAGCATTGACAGTGATGGCACCTACCAATCCGATTTTTTTTACCTTTAATCGGCTATAGCGGGACAGGGAATGATTTTTGACCGCCCACTGCAATAAAATTGTTTTCGTGTCTTGACCTAAAACACGAAGTATACTGTCAAGAGTGACAAACACCTACCAATCCGTTTTTTTAATAAGCTATAGCTTTACCTTTAATAAGCTATAGCGGGACAGGGAATGATTTTTGACTTCCCCACACCAATAAAATTGTTTTCATGCCTTGACGTAAAACAATCTATATACAGTCAAGGGTGACAAATGCATTTCTTAAGAATCGTCCTGATAGAATAAACTTATGTTTTTCCGAGCACGGGATTGTGCCTTGCAATTTATTGACACGGGTGAAGCCATGCGGGTCAGATAGTGCATTCATGTGCAAGTTATTTAAAAAAAAATTATGAATTACTGTTTATTTGAAATCTATAGAGCACTTTTAGTCATATTGTCTATAACATGTATGTATTTCTGTTTATTTTAGTAATACAATACCTTAAATAAACGACAATTAAACAAAAAAACACTCGAATATGCGGTTAATTGCCTCAATCAGGTATAAAAAAAATTGACATTTTAATCAAAGTGATTAAAAAAGATAATTCCTCTCACAATAAAATGATAAAATTAATTTGATGCTCGCTCTTGCGATATACACCCCCCTTTTTTCTGACACACACCCACAACTCCGCCTCTTTCAACATGTTTAGAACATTTTTTTCCGTTTAAATATTTTTTTTATTACCTCTCTCTACTACAGAGGTGGGCGGTTGGTTATCCAATAATTCCGTCAAAAATAAACTGCAATCCATAATTCAAATGCTCTCCAAAAAACAACACATTAATAGCTAGGTTTTCAACACTTCGAAATTCCACCGTGTGTGCACTGTATACACGTGAGCCGTAAAACCAAGTGAGTTTGAGTCTTGCCGTGATGAGCACACGTCAATAAAATGCGCTCCATTAGCATACATATTTATCAGAGTCCCTTGGGTTGCCTACCGTCTGCGTACCGATTGACTAGCTTCAGAGCTGTCTAATCGGCCCGGGAGCACGCGGATCAAAGAGATCCTAATCAATCATAAAAAAAGCCCAACACTGTGTGGCAGTAAGTGGATGTGTGCTTTTTAATGACCTGCACGATGATGGTGTGTTTTATAACTTTGTTTTGATTTCGCGATTTAACAGAAATAAATTTGAAATGTAGAACATTTAGTCACGGGAGCTATGACACTAACTGGCTATTTATGAGGAGAGAGCGGAACGACTTCGGGGCGGAACATAATGATTAAATTTTCGCAATTTTATTAATTTTTTTTTTTTAAAGAATTTTAAGTTGGCGCTATTACGGACGTAGATGAGATTATGAGTGAGTGTGGTGGGCGTAAACGGGAATGTAAACATTTCGAAATGACGTTGAAGCAAGTGATTCAGATGGATTTTTAAACACAGAATAATGATCGTTAATTTGATATTTGGTACGTGCCGAAGAACATGCGTTCGAAAGAGAATATTACTCGTAGGACGACGTAATATAAGGAATGGATGTGAGGTTTACTTACTTTGGAAGGTGCTACAGTCTGGGTTGAACTACTACGATCTTTACCTAATTGCCTTCAGTTTGGCACGCCTAGTTAGCATAGTCATACAGATAGGCTCTTCTTCTGCAGCGTTGTCCCACCGAGGTAGACAGATAGACTCGCTTTATCTGTGCATTGGTATCCATCGTAGCCATCTTAGGCGCTGGATTCGTACCGTTTCCACTAGTTTGATGTCGCTGTGAAGCCCGTGTGGTTCGTTAGTTAAAATTCTCCTCTGCACTCCGTCAATACAAACTGGACCGTAAATCGCACAACAAATCTTCCTTTCAAAGCAACCAATAGTACTTCCATCTGCTTTTGTTAACGTCCATGCTTCCGGGCCACATATATGTATATAGTTTCTTTAGTTTTTCGTGAGAGATTTACTTCTCAACTGCCTTTTTAGCCGAAAGAAATAGCAGTTGGAAAGAGTAATTCTTCGCTTGATCTCAAGACTGGTGTCTTTTTCAGAGTTAACCGCGGAGTCTAGGTAGAGAAAATTCTTAAGCATCTCAAAGTTATAGTTCTGTACTATTTGCTGATGTTGGGTGTCCTTCCTTATTGAGAGCATGCACTTGGATTTGTAGTCGTTCACAGCTAAGCCTATCTTTCTATTTCAATATTTATAAACTCCTCGCCAGAAGCCCGATAATGTCAATAACGTAAGGAAGCAGTAGAACAGACTTTTGAAATTTTATACCTCTGGTATTAGCTTTCGAGATGTGTAAGATGTTGAAAAAGTCGCATGATAGCCCATCGCCTTGACTTAGATCGAGAGTTATACTAAGGCACTCTTCCTTGGATCCTGGCAACAGTCAAAGAAGTATCTGGATGTAATCAATGGTGCCGTCTACAGCTCCAGCCAGTCGCAACTAGTGTACACCTTTTATGGCCTACTTCGACATATACGAAGCTCAGGCCTAAAATGATTTTCAAGACTGAGTCTGCGTTTTGCAAAAGAGATGGTATCGGATGAACCCTTATAGACAGCGCTCAAATCCCCGACAGCGCTTGGGTTTAACCGACCCTTTGTCATAGGGTGGCAGACGGGAACCCAACTTCTTGTTCCTCGGCGAGTTACTACCACATTTTACTTTAGGTTTGGCAGAGAAGCTCGTGTTCGACTTTTGTAATAATTTTTTAACAATACTAACGTGAACTTCATCGATCAGTATATGGAAGGAAAGAAACCTGACTTGTGGATCCTAACCAAAACCCAAGTCAATTCATCAACCTACTCCACATATCGGCGTTGAACTAACTGACTAATCAAAAGGAGGAATTGATGAAGCTTGATAAGCTCGATATCATACGGAAACTCGTAATTCATAGTTCGATCAAGGTTTTGTGCAGCCTTTACTGCTTTCAATATATATCTGACAAGGTCACCTGGATTAAGATTCATTACTTGACAGCCGAAGTTATTGCCTGCGCGGCTCAAACGTCCAATATTCCTGATGAGGCAGTTGACTTTACTATCAGCTTACAGAAGAGAAGAATTCCCGACAACTCCAACAACTTCGCAAACACTCTAGACCACTTTCACTCCTCAGAGCCAGATAGTTAAAAAGTTATCAAAATATCTGCCCCATTGGAAAATTAGGGCCATGTTCTAATATCAGTAATACACCCGAAAATTACACCAATTGTGAGACAACAGGATCACCATCGTCTGATTTGGAATTACAAGTTGTCTAACCAGGATGAGTTGTGGGATTTCTTTGCTTCTTTTCCTTGGACTGACATACTCGTATGTTTCAGAAGCACTAATATTAACATGTGCGCAGACCCTGTCACCGAGACAATTCACCTCGGAATGAAGCCTTATATACCCCACTCTACAACAAAATCAATAGCCTTGGTTCCACAAGCGTTCGATAGAGTCCAACATGGTGCCCTATTAAACAAGTTAACCTTCTATGCATTATCAAAGCAGCACTACGGTCGGATGAACAGTTTTTTTTTTTTATTACAGATTTGCTGAAAACGCTGGAGTGCCACTGGGAAAAAACAAACTTGGTCGACTTCAATGCCAATTCACCGCCTTTTCCGAAAATAACACGTCTACTGTACCAGAGCTTTAAATGAACGAACAAACCATTAATGCCCAAGGAAACAATGCATCTTCATGGCTTTACAGTTAACTCTGATCTAAAAGCCACATACCTAACATCGCAAAATCCGAGTCCATGAAATTGAGCTATTTGTCTAGAGCAAATTAATACTTTACAGCGAAACAGCTCCTTCTCCTGTACAAAGCACTAGTTGGATCGCGGCTTGAGTATTGTGCATATGTATGGAGTTCAGTCCATAAACATTCTCTCCAGCCGTTGGCTTATCGAAGATTGGTAGCAGACTCATGCTTGTTCTATAGATACAACTACGGTAGATTTTCCGAAGACATTTGAGCATTCTAAATGACTACCTGGCAACAACGCGAACATCTTTATATCAAAATTTCTTCTGCTACAGAACAAGTAAACTTTGAATTTCACTCCCAGGATAAATACGAGTATATACTCTAATCTGACCAGATTCCACAAATGAGTTGGTCTATGCTCCTTACCGAATCATCTCGCGTTGCTTTAAATAGCTCGGCTGGAAGGCCATCAGCTCCAGCAGTCTTGTTTGATTTGGGCTTAGATATTGCTATCCTCATTTCAAGTTGGTCGATTGGGTGGAAGTGTTGGTAGTCATAGTGGAAGTTCAATGGATTATTCTGCGTGACAGCGGACTGTTGGTCGTCAACGCCATTAACAGTCTGCAGAATGGTTCTTTCCAGATCCTCAGCATGGACTGCAGCTCTACTATGAGGTTTCCTTGTTCGTCCCTGCATGCTTGTCGAGAGGTTAGGATAAACTCGGTAGGCAAAGATTTTGGTAGTCTCTTTCGATAGTAACCGTAGGACTGTTAGTACGAGTCAGTTGCGGAAGGTGTTGTCGTAAAGGCTGTACTTTCCGACTGCGCAAGCAAAGATGCCCTCCTTTACGACCCTGGAATTCAAATCGCCAAACACTATTCGGTCGTTATATTACGGACATTGTCCTATCTAGGAGTTTATAGAAGCATTCTTTAATTGCTTTACCTTTGTTGTCTGTGGGGGCGTGAGTACATAGCAGCGTATTATTTTATCAGGCGTTCTCTTACAAGCCTGGATCACAAAACTTTTTGACTAAGTCTTATTCTGGCTACAAATACGCAACCGAATAACCGCTGTTTACTGTAGTAAATGTCGCAGTTTTTCATCTTTCTTCTGGGTGGCAATGATTTTGCTTTGTTGCACTACAGGATCTCCGTGAGTTGTTCGGCTGCACTTGGTTTGTTAAATGTCCGAACATTCTACATGAAAATCGAAGGTCAATGTCCTTATATTATATCTTAGAATCGTCAACAGTTTCATAACTATATGTATTTCCATGGCAGAGCAGTTAACCCGACGCACAACCGCCAACCTGGTGAACCAAGGGTTCATTCGAAATCATCTGTTTCTCGAAATTCCCACTGAGTCTTGAAAAACCTTATAGACCTGAACTCCGAATATGTCGAAGGAGACCATGTAAGCTGTACACTAAATAGTTCGCCACTATTTATTCCATCTAGAAAATTCTTCCGCTACCGCTTGGATCTAAGGAAGAGTGTCTTAATGTAAACACTCTTTCCGCCCTTTTGCTATTGTTTGCTGCCACCAATGACCTTCCAAAGGGGTTGACACCCAGTCTCGGGTCGATGTACTAGGCACCCGGTGTTCACCGCGTGGAGGTGGGAGTAGGAGTTAGTGGATAGTGGATAATATGTCGATGCCTCTGTTTGATTGCTCATGTATACCATTTGAACGCCGAGAATATCTGTTGTATCTTTGTAGTTCATGTAGAAATTTGAGTGACATTCATCCCTAAAGCGGAAAGCGCTCATACTCCACGTCCGCAGGCGGGAGACGTATCTGAATACCATCCTTTAAAATATTTGAAAGGGCTGTCAATACCCATCTTCCTAATGTCAAAAATTGTATAACATATTTTCCACATATCCCCTTGTCGGGATACCGACCCGAGTAAAGTATCTACGAAAGAGACAGATACAAGTAAAATTATACTCCAACCATACCGCATCGAATGCATTAAAGCCTACAAAAATCAAACGTGAAAAAATGTCACACAACCGCAATCGACAAGCGATTTTAGCTTCCAGCTTTACTTCACAATTCACCTCCGAATCCCTTAGAAGGATTAGGTGGCCACTTCATCGTGTACATCGTTGTCAACGAAAATCATCGCAACGACAACGTCGCAGCACAAAAATGCCTTCGGCCCCCCAGAAACACAAGAAACCCATTAGTGTAAGCCTCTTTGATTGTATGAGGAATTCAACAATTTAAATATTGCAATAAACAAAGCTCCCAACATGGCCAACATACCGTACAAAGATGCACCGGCTGTGAAACTGACAGTGGCAGTCTGTTGCAGCACAGCAAGCGACTATACAAGCACACGCATACCGAAAACATGACTTACTTGGCCCTCTTTGGAGGACTAAGCACAGAGACGATGCTTAGTGCTAAAGTGATCTGGAGAGCGGTGATTCCTTCATGGTCGTGCCTAATTAAAGGGACCGGACCGCGCGGACCTATTACAATTCCAATTATGCAAACAACACCCGGAGAATCCTTTGAGTGCGGAGAAGTCTTTAATTACCAAGTGATGTTCAATACCAAATTTACTCAGGTGACAAAAACTGCAAAGGCGGTATTTTTTTTACATTTTGTGAAGGACTAGTGAATGCAATTCTTCATTGGGACAAATTGAATCCAATAGAAGCTGTGTAGTTCAATTCAGGGTCACTTGAATGCATTAAAACATTCTCATTCTTTGATAATGCACACTGAAGGGCAGGAGTAGTAAATTAGCATGGGAACACAAAAGATCAGTTCAACACCAATAAATATGCAGCACTTAAATAGGAGCCAAGATGTTTACCGCGCAGCCAAAAAGTATGACATAAATATATTTGGCTGAAATGTCTCATTTGCTGATCACAACCCTGAAAGTATGTTGGCTGCTCCCTGTTCCTAGCTATAATAAAGGGTGTCCCGAAATTCACGCAAAATTTGAATTTTGCGCCCTTTCTGGGTTATTAAAAATGGAGTGCTACACGAAAGAACAACGCGTTTTCATTGTTGAGCAATATTTTAAAAATAATAAAGGTTAAAGTTCCCAATTTTCGTACAAAATATGGTCGGAATATTTTCACCTGGTCCAGAAAATCCACGAGTGATTGTTGGGAAACAAGTGCATCTACAACGTGTCACTGTTTTGTGCGGATTTTGGGCTGGAGGCATCATCGGACCATTCTTTCAAAATGCAGCTGGTCAGGCAATAACACTAACATGATACGTGGTTTCAACAATACAGTGCCATATGCCATACAGCTCTAGAAACAATTCAATTACTGCAAAAGTCATTTCCTGGCATTCAGCAAAATAAGAGGGATATGAAGCGAAGCTGGATAGAGAAACGAAAGGATCCTGCAGGATCTACAAACGGAAGGGAGGGAAATAACACCAAGAGGTTTATGGAAGGAATGATTGCCGAACGTTTTAGAAAAGGTAAAAATAACGGTTACACAGCTAACCCAGAGTTTGTAAAAATGTATACATTCTCTTCCATTTCAGAAACTTCGTGTCGATTAGTTTTGCAACTAAGAAAAATGTTTCCGTAGCAAAAGTCAAATTCTTTATAAAATCGTATTTACATATTTACATATATGGAGTTTCAAAGCGGTTGGCTATTTGCAGTCAAAATCTTCTCATCAAGACAACTTAGTAAACATTGTTCAGATTTGTTCACATTTTATGTGTTATTATCATTTTGATGTTTCAAGGTGATACCTAAGAATAGTTAATCTATCGCGTATCCTATGTCGTGGGTGAATGTGGATAATATCAGCAAATTAATCAACAACAACAAGATATCCATTTGCGCTCTAACTGAATGAATAGATTAATCTCAAACAATTCTAAAATGTAGACATGGCCTTTCTTCAAGTTGCTGTTCATAAATATTGTAATATGCGAGCTACGGCTCGAGTAGATAAAACGATATTCTGTGAAATTTATTTCTTTATTTTCTAGTCTATAAAACAATTCAAGTTCACACTATACTATTCTTCGCAAATTCTTTTCCTACAAGGTCTCTTTCCTCTCAAATCACTTTATCTCCTTTCAATTACTTAATTCACAAATCCAAACTAATTACTTTTTCTTGTTTACTCTCAACTTTCAATTTATCACCAAATTACAACTTCGCCCATTATCACTTTTCCAATCTCTTCGCCACGGTTCTAAACCAACTGTGTGTTTTTTTGATCGCCATCTGTCCTTATATAGCAGAAGTTTCTGATAGCCAGAAACTTCTAGCAAATTCTTCGACCACTGGAACAAGAGAAATAATTCTTGCAGTTATAATTCCCTTTTATCCCTGATATTATTTGTCTCTTTCGTTGACATGAGCTGTGGAGACTTCGTCCCAGACACGAACCTCGAATGAAAGGACAGTTCGAACCAAAATTCTGCCAGAATGGAAAGTCACTTCGGAATTTGCTGCATAGACATAGGAGCGTAGTTATTATTATGCTACACTGCCCCCCTCTTAGACGTGTACGTCCCGAACAAGTGCATCCTCATTTCGGCCATTGTATCGACTCAGTCGGTCCACATAAACCACTTTCATTTTGGCCCTCGGTCCTCGCTGGATGCGGTAGACAACATCGTTGATGCGGGTTACTATTCTGTAGGGACCTTCCCAGTTCCGCTGTAATTTAGGTGATTTCCCCTTTTGGCGATGGGGATTATACAGCCACACCAGATCTCCTTCCTGGAATCCTGACGTTGTTGCCTTGGCATCATACCTGGTCTTCATGCGGTCGCTCGTCATCTTAATCTGGCTTCTGGTCCTTTGGTGTATGTCCCTAAGCCTTTCCCTAAGGTCCGCCACGTACTCTTCTTCATTTCTGGGCTCATTGGTAGGAGATCCAAATTTCACCTCACTGGGTAAACGAGCTATTCCACCAAATAAGATTTCGAACGGCGTATGTCGAGTAGTGCTATGCACGGCACTTCTATAGGCCATCAAAAACAAGGGAATCTGCCGGTCCCAATCCCGTTGGTAGTCACCTACGACCTTCGAGAGATGTTCGTCCAAAGTCCTATTGAAACGCTCCACCATACCGTCCGACTGTGGATGAAGCGGGGTTGTCCTTGTCTTTTTGATTCCGAGTAGTTGACACATCTCTTGGAAGATTCTTGACTCGAAGTTCCGCCCTTGGTCAGAATGCAATTCCAAGGGCACACCGAATCTGCTAACCCAATTGTAGACGATCTGCTCCGCCACGGTTCTGGCTTCCTGGTTAGGGATCGGAAACGCTTCCGGCCACTTACTGAAGTAGTCCATCACTACGAGTATATACCGATTACCATTGTCGGTTTCCGGAAAGGGCCCTGCGATGTCAATGGCGATTCGTTCGAAAGGTGCTCCCACGTTGTATTGGTGCATCTTACCTCGAGTTTCGATTCTCTGACCCTTGCTAGCTGCACACACGTCGCATTTTCTGCACCAGTCTTCGATATCTTCCTTCGCTTTTAACCAATAAAAACGTTCTCGTACCTTTTCTAGCGTCTTATTCACTCCCAAGTGGCCTCCGGTCGCCCCGCCATGCATTTCCTGTAACACCTCCTTGACCCTCGTCCGCGGTACATTACAAACGACTTTCCGTCGGAGGATTCCCATTTTCTTCTCAGAACACCTTCTTGGACATGGAGGGAGTCCCACTGCGCAAAATATGCCTTTAAGGTCGGGCTTCTGCGAGAGATGTTCTGATGATCCGGTTTCTCCATGTTCTCCTTCCAGGCCAGAATCGGCTCGATATCCGGGTCTTCCTTCTGAGCGTTCCGGATCTCATCTACGCTCCAGCCGGCGATAGGTTCGGCTCTCATTCTTTGGATGGAAACCAGCTCCCGTTCTTCCTGACGCGCACAATGTTTACAATCCGTTCTGCATGGTCTCCGGGACAGTGCATCCGCATTAGAGTGGAGTTTTCCTTTACGATGCTGTATTTCGTAGTCGTAGATTTGCAGCCTTTCGATCCATCTTGCGACCTGACCCTCAGGACTCTTGAACTGTAATAGCCATTTTAAGGCTGCATGGTCTGTGCGAAGAACGAACTTCCTCCCGTAGAGGTATTTGTGAAAATGCTTCGTAGCCAAGATCAAAGCTAGAAGTTCCCGCCTTGTCACGCAGTAGTTCCTTTCTGGCTTAGAGAGCACCTTGCTGAAGTACGCAACCACCTTCTCTTGGCCGTCATGCACCTGGGAGAATACGGCTCCTACCCCGACATTACTAGCATCTGCATCCACAACGAACGTTTCCCCGGGAGTGGGGTAAGCCAGTATCGGGGCATCGCATAGCCGTTGTTTAAGTGCCTTGAAGCTCTTCTCGCACTCAATTGACCATTTGAATTGTTTTCCCTTTTCCGTCAACTGGTGCAGGTTCTTTGCGATCCCGGCAAAATCCTTCACGAACCGTCTGTAGTAGGTGGCTAGGCCCAGGAAGCTCCTTAGTTGGTGTTTGTCTTTGGGGACTGGCCAGTTTTTCACCGCTTCGACCTTCTCCGGATTGGTTCTCACTCCTTTCGCTGAAATTATGTGTCCCAGGTACTTGACTTCCGCTCTAAACAGGGCGCACTTCTTGGGGTTGAGCTTCAGGTGGGCACTTCGAAGCCTTTGAAACACATCCCTTAGATTGTCTCGGTGTTGCGCAAACGTTTTTCCTACGACGATGACATCATCCAAGTATACCAAACAGGTTTTCCATGTTAACCCTTGCAGGACACATTCCATCAATCGCTCGAAAGTCGCCGGAGCATTGCACAGCCCGAATGGCATTACCGTGAATTGCCATAGCCCATTTCCTGCGGTGAAGGCGGTTTTCTCCCGGTCTTCTGGATGGATCTGTACCTGCCAGTAGCCACTCTTCAAGTCGAGAGTGGAAAACCATCGGGCTCCTGATAGTGTGTCTAGCGTGTCGTCAATCCGTGGCAGAGGGTAGCTGTCTTTCTTGGTGACGTAATTGAGCTGCCGATAGTCCACGCAGAACCGCGTGCTGCCATCTTTCTTCTTAACCAGTACAACCGGTGATGCCCACGGACTTTTGGAACTTTCAATCAGACCTTCTTTCTCCATTGCCGACACCATCTCTGCAACTTCTGTCTGCTTTGCCAATGGAAGGCGTCTAGCAGGCTGACGAATTGGTCTAGTATCACCAGTGTCTATTCGATGTTGTACCAGGTGTGTTCGGCCGTATTCTCCGTCCTGTGAGGCAAATACATCAGCGTACTCATTGATAAGATTCTCTGCCATAGTTCGCTGCTCCTGATTCAGCTCACTGGACTGGAGAATCGTCTCTCTCGTTTCCGCTGTCCAAGGTGATGGGAGAGGTTTTGGAGGACCACGTTCAGATATTGTTGCGACGGCGGTAATCGGCGTGCATTTTCCAGTCACCTCCCCTCGCCTTAGTTTGACAGTGTGTGGTCTTGCGTTCAAAACCCTCACTGGAACCATGGTGTTCTTTGGTTCGACTAACGTCTTTCCCACTATGTAGTCTTGAGAATTCTTCTCTGGGTCTGGTTCTACTATGTAGAATCGGTGGCTCCCAAGATCACCTTCCAGCTTCGTCCAAATGATTGTCTCTGAAGACGGCGGCAAAACTTCGTCTTTGCTGATGACTGTCCTGAGAGTTACGGCATTCTCATTTCCGTACACCATCGGAATCTCCACATTTCGATACCTCAGTACTTGCATCCCGATGTCCAAGATTACTTCATTTGCTTTCATGAAGTCTACTCCGATGATGCACTCGTCGCATATATCTGCCACCAGAAACGCATGGGAGAACGTCAGTCCTGCCAGAGTAATCGTAAGACGAACTTCTCCAAATACCTTCGCCATTTCCCCTGTTGCAGTCTTCAGGCAGTAGCTGTTGGTGTTGTGCAGCCAGGAGCTTTTGACGATATCTCTTCTTACAATGGAGGCAGTGGCACCTGTGTCGATGGTGGCTACGCACTTCTTCTCGTTGATTAGTGCCTCCACTGTCAGGCTCTTGTTACCCCGTTTGGTTTGCGGAACTTGAATGGTGGTCCTGGGGGCCTCGATTCCAGTAACCAACTTCTGCCCCGCGAAGTTGGTCCTTACGCATCTCCCGACTGCTGGTTTTGGGAAGCCTGACCGACAGGATGCTTCCTCTCTGCTTCTCCTACTTCCGCAATGTGGACAATTTCCTCGTCTAGGTGCGCTTCTGCACTGCCGTTGTAGGTGTCCGGTTTGGTTGCAATTCCAGCAACGGATTTGACTTCCGCGAGCTTTGACGGCTGTTCTCTGGCATGAGCATTCCACGACGGACATTTCCCTGACACGGTGTATTCCCTTGGTCCGCAGCCTTCATTGACAAAGCGAATGCCAATGCCTCGGGGAGTGTTCGCTTTTCAGCCATCCTTACAGCCATTTGCAGTTGTCTGTCCTCTATGGCCTGAATAAAAGCTTCCACCGCCATTTCGTTGATAAGCTCCTCACCGGCTTTAGGGTATGAAAGATGGGCTAGTCGCTCTATATCCGCTTGCAACTGTTGGAGCGTTTCCCCCCTTTTCTGGACTCGACTACGCAGCTGAACCCTGTACACCTGCTGCATGTGTTCATCCCCAAACCGCATCCCGATAGCCTGAACCAGAGAGTCGTAGTTCTGCTGTTTATCTTCCGGGATGGTCTGCAAGAGCTCCGCAGCTGGACCCCTCAGTGCAAGTGTGAGTGCAATGGACTTCTCTTCATCGTCCCAGCTATTGGTCATTGCGGCCGCTTCGAATTGCCTTTTATAAATTGGCCATGATGTTTGACCATCGAAGATAGGAGGCTGCATCTCCTTTCTTCTCAGACCGTCAGTGGAATATTCCCGTGCTTTCTGTCTCTTCACGTTGCTGAGCTCCTTAGCAAGATTTTCGACTTGCTTCCCTACTATCTCGAATTGCGTATCCACTTTTTCAAACTGAGTCTCTATTTTCCCGAACTGAGTTTCATGTTTCTCAAAATTTTCATCGAATCTAGTTTCGACTTTTTCGAGTTGCGTCTCGACCTTCTCGATTTTCTCTTCGATCACTTCGAATTTGGATTCCAAGTTCTTGTTTTGCTCATCAAGTTTACTTTCCAGAGCATCTAGAGAATTCTTTTGTTCGTCCATTGCTTTCTTTTGTTCATCCAACTTAAGTTCTAGAGAATTCCTTTGGTCGTCCATTGCTTTCTTTTGTTCGTCCATAGCTTTCTTTTGTTCATCCATTGCTTTCTTTTGTTCATCCAGCTTAAGTTCTAGAGAATTCTTTTGGTCATCGAGCTTATGACTTTGATCTTCTATTGCTTTCTTTTGTTCGTCCATCTGTCCTTATATAGCAGAAGTTTCTGATAGCCAGAAACTTCTAGCAAATTCTTCGACCACTGGAACAAGAGAAATAATTCTTGCAGTTATAATTCCCTTTTATCCCTGATATTATTCGTCTCTTTCGTTGACATGAGCTGTGGAGACTTCGTCCCAGACACGAACCTCGAATGAAAGGACAGTTCGAACCAAAATTCTGCCAGAATGGAAAGTCACTTCGGAATTTGCTGCATAGGCATAGGAGCGTAGTTATTATTATGCTACAATATGTATATATTGTAATATGCTGGCTACGGCTCGAGTAGATAAAACGATATTCTGTGAAATTTATTTCTTTATTTTCTAGTCTATAGAACAATTCAAGTTCACACTATACTATTCTTTGCAAATTCTTTTCTTACAAGGTCTCTTTCCTCTCAAATCACTTTATCTTAATTCACAAATCCAAACTAATTACTTTTTCTTGTTTACTCTCAACTTTCAATTTATCACCAAATTACAACTTCGCCCATTATCACTTTTCCAATCTCTTCGCCACGGTTCTAAACCAACTGTGTCTTTTTTTGATCGCCATCTGTCCTTATATAGCAGAAGTTTCTGATAGCCAGAAACTTCTAGCAAATTCTTCGACCACTGGAACAAGAGAAATAATTCTTGCAGTTATAATTCCCTAATATTATCCCTAATATTATCCCTAATATTATCCCTAATATTATTTGTCTCTTTCGTTGACATGAGCTGTGGAGACTTCGTCCCAGACACGAACCTCGAATGAAAGGACAGTTTGAACCAAAATTCTGCCAGAATGGAAAGTCACTTCGGAATTTGCTGCATAGACATAGGAGCGTAGTTATTATTATGCTACACTGCCCCCCTCTTAGACGTGTTCGTCCCGAACAAGTGCATCCTCATTTCGGCCATTGTATCGACTCAGTCGGTCCACATGAACCACTTTCATTTTGGCCCTTGGTCCTCGCTGGATGCGGTAGACAACATCGTTGATGCGGGTTACTATTCTGTAGGGACCTTCCCAGTTCCGCTGTAATTTAGGTGATTTCCCCTTTTGGCGATGGGGATTATACAGCCACACCAGATCTCCTTCCTGGAATCCTGACGTTGTTGCCTTGGCATCATACCTGGTCTTCATGCGGTCGCTCGTCATCTTAATCTGGCTTCTGGTCCTTTGGTGTATGTCCCTAAGCCTTTCCCTAAGGTCCGCCACGTACTCTTCTTCATTTCTGGGCTCATTGGTAGGAGATCCAAATTTCACCTCACTGGGTAAACGAGCTATTCCACCAAATAAGATTTCGAACGGCGTATGTCGAGTAGTGCTATGCACGGCACTTCTATAGGCCATCAAAAACAAGGGAATCTGCCGGTCCCAATCCCGTTGGTAGTCACCTACGACCTTCGAGAGATGTTCGTCCAAAGTCCTATTGAAACGCTCCACCATACCGTCCGACTGTGGATGAAGCGGGGTTGTCCTTGTCTTTTTGATTCCGAGTAGTTGACACATCTCTTGGAAGATTCTTGACTCGAAGTTCCGCCCTTGGTCAGAATGCAATTCCAAGGGCACACCGAATCTGCTAACCCAATTGTAGACGATCTGCTCCGCCACGGTTCTGGCTTCCTGGTTAGGGATCGGAAACGCTTCCGGCCACTTACTGAAGTAGTCCATCACTACGAGTATATACCGATTACCATTGTCGGTTTCCGGAAAGGGCCCTGCGATGTCAATGGCGATTCGTTCGAAAGGTGCTCCCACGTTGTATTGGTGCATCTTACCTCGAGTTTCGATTCTCTGACCCTTGCTAGCTGCACACACGTCGCATTTTCTGCACCAGTCTTCGATATCTTCCTTCGCTTTTAACCAATAAAAACGTTCTCGTACCTTTTCTAGCGTCTTATTCACTCCCAAGTGGCCTCCGGTCGCCCCGCCATGCATTTCCTGTAACACCTCCTTGACCCTCGTCCGCGGTACATTACAAACGACTTTCCGTCGGAGGATTCCCATTTTCTTCTCAGAACACCTTCTTGGACATGGAGGGAGTCCCACTGCGCAAAATATGCCTTTAAGGTCGGGCTTCTGCGAGAGATGTTCTGATGATCCGGTTTCTCCATGTTCTCCTTCCAGGCCAGAATCGGCTCGATATCCGGGTCTTCCTTCTGAGCGTTCCGGATCTCATCTACGCTCCAGCCGGCGATAGGTTCGGCTCTCATTCTTTGGATGGAAACCAGCTCCCGTTCTTCCTGACGCGCACAATGTTTACAATCCGTTCTGCATGGTCTCCGGGACAGTGCATCCGCATTAGAGTGGAGTTTTCCTTTACGATGCTGTATTTCGTAGTCGTAGATTTGCAGCCTTTCGATCCATCTTGCGACCTGACCCTCAGGACTCTTGAACTGTAATAGCCATTTTAAGGCTGCATGGTCTGTGCGAAGAACGAACTTCCTCCCGTAGAGGTATTTGTGAAAATGCTTCGTAGCCAAGATCAAAGCTAGAAGTTCCCGCCTTGTCACGCAGTAGTTCCTTTCTGGCTTAGAGAGCACCTTGCTGAAGTACGCAACCACCTTCTCTTGGCCGTCATGCACCTGGGAGAATACGGCTCCTACCCCGACATTACTAGCATCTGCATCCACAACGAACGTTTCCCCGGGAGTGGGGTAAGCCAGTATCGGGGCATCGCATAGCCGTTGTTTAAGTGCCTTGAAGCTCTTCTCGCACTCAATTGACCATTTGAATTGTTTTCCCTTTTCCGTCAACTGGTGCAGGTTCTTTGCGATCCCGGCAAAATCCTTCACGAACCGTCTGTAGTAGGTGGCTAGGCCCAGGAAGCTCCTTAGTTGGTGTTTGTCTTTGGGGACTGGCCAGTTTTTCACCGCTTCGACCTTCTCCGGATTGGTTCTCACTCCTTTCGCTGAAATTATGTGTCCCAGGTACTTGACTTCCGCTCTAAACAGGGCGCACTTCTTGGGGTTGAGCTTCAGGTGGGCACTTCGAAGCCTTTGAAACACATCCCTTAGATTGTCTCGGTGTTGCGCAAACGTTTTTCCTACGACGATGACATCATCCAAGTATACCAAACAGGTTTTCCATGTTAACCCTTGCAGGACACATTCCATCAATCGCTCGAAAGTCGCCGGAGCATTGCACAGCCCGAATGGCATTACCGTGAATTGCCATAGCCCATTTCCTGCGGTGAAGGCGGTTTTCTCCCGGTCTTCTGGATGGATCTGTACCTGCCAGTAGCCACTCTTCAAGTCGAGAGTGGAAAACCATCGGGCTCCTGATAGTGTGTCTAGCGTGTCGTCAATCCGTGGCAGAGGGTAGCTGTCTTTCTTGGTGACGTAATTGAGCTGCCGATAGTCCACGCAGAACCGCGTGCTGCCATCTTTCTTCTTAACCAGTACAACCGGTGATGCCCACGGACTTTTGGAACTTTCAATCAGACCTTCTTTCTCCATTGCCGACACCATCTCTGCAACTTCTGTCTGCTTTGCCAATGGAAGGCGTCTAGCAGGCTGACGAATTGGTCTAGTATCACCAGTGTCTATTCGATGTTGTACCAGGTGTGTTCGGCCGTATTCTCCGTCCTGTGAGGCAAATACATCAGCGTACTCATTGATAAGATTCTCTGCCATAGTTCGCTGCTCCTGATTCAGCTCACTGGACTGGAGAATCGTCTCTCTCGCTTCCGCTGTCCAAGGTGATGGGAGAAGTTTTGGAGCATCACGTTCAGATATTGTTGCGACGGCGGTAATCGGCGTGCATTTTCCAGTCACCTCCCCTCGCCTTAGTTTGACAGTGTGTGGTCTTGCGTTCAAAACCCTCACTGGAACCATGGTGTTCTTTGGTTCGACTAACGTCTTTCCCACGATGTAGTCTTGAGCATTCTTCTCTGGGTCTGGTTCTACTATGTAGAATCGGTGGCTCCCAAGATCACCTTCCAGCTTCGTCCAAATGATTGTCTCTGAAGACGGCGGCAAAACTTCGTCTTTGCTGATGACTGTCCTGAGAGTTACGGCATTCTCATTTCCGTACACCATCGGAATCTCCACATTTCGATACCTCAGTACTTGCATCCCGATGTCCAAGATTACTTCATTTGCTTTCATGAAGTCTACTCCGATGATGCACTCGTCGCATATATCTGCCACCAGAAACGCATGGGAGAACGTCAGTCCTGCCAGAGTAATCGTAAGACGAACTTCTCCAAATACCTTCGCCATTTCCCCTGTTGCAGTCTTCAGGCAGTAGCTGTTGGTGTTGTGCAGCCAGGAGCTTTTGACGATATCTCTTCTTACAATGGAGGCAGTGGCACCTGTGTCGATGGTGGCTACGCACTTCTTCTCGTTGATTAGTGCCTCCACTGTCAGGCTCTCGTTACCCCGTTTGGTTTGCGAAACTTGAATGGTGGTCCTGGGGGCCTCGATTCCAGTAACCAACTTCTGCCCCGCGAAGTTGGTCCTTACGCATTTCCCGACTGCTGGTTTTGGGAAGTCTGACTGACAGGATGGATGTTATCACCGCCAGATGCTTCCTCTCTGCTTCTCCTACTTCCGCAATGTGAACAATTTCCTCGTCTAGGTGCACTCCTGCACTGCCGTTGTAGGTGTCCGGTTTGGTTGCAATTCCAGCAACGGATTTGACTTCCGCGAGCTCTGTCTTCATCCATGACGGCTGTTCTCTGGCATGAGCATTCCACGACGGACATTTCCCTGACACGGTGTATTCCCTGGTATGCTTGGTCCGCAGCCTTCATTGACAAAGCGAATGCCAATGCCTCGGGGAGTGTTCGCTTTTCAGCCATCCTTACAGCCATTTGCAGTTGTCTGTCCTCTATGGCCTGAATAAAAGCTTCCACCGCCATTTCGTTGATAAGCTCCTCACCGGCTTTAGGGTATGAAAGATGGGCTAGTCGCTCTATATCCGCTTGCAACTGTTGGAGCGTTTCCCCCCTTTTCTGGACTCGACTACGCAGCTGAACCCTGTACACCTGCTGCATGTGTTCATCCCCAAACCGCATCTCGATAGCCTGAACCAGAGAGTCGTAGTTCTGCTGTTTATCTTCCGGGATGGTCTGCAAGAGCTCCGCAGCTGGACCCCTCAGTGCAAGCGTGAGTGCAATAGACTTCTCTTCATCGTCCCAGCTATTGGTCATTGCGGCCGCTTCGAATTGCCTCTTATAAATTGGCCATGATGTTTGACCATCGAAGATAGGAGGCTGCATCTCCTTTCTTCTCAGACCGTCAGTGGAATATTCCCGTGCTTTCTGTCTCTTCACGTTGCTGAGCTCCTTAGCAAGATTTTCGACTTGCTTTTCTACTTTTTCAAACTGAGTCTCTATCTTCCCGAACTGAGTTTCATGTTTCTCAAAATTTTCATCGAATCTAGTTTCGACTTTTTCGAGTTGCGTCTCGACCTTCTCGATTTTCTCTTCGATCACTTCGAATTTGGATTCCAAGTTCTTGTTTTGCTCATCAAGTTTACTTTCCAGAGCATCTAGAGAATTCTTTTGTTCGTCTATAGCTTTCTTTTGTTCGTCCATTGCTTTCTTTTGTTCGTCCAGCTTAAGTTCTAGAGAATTCCTCTGGTCGTCCATTGCTTTCTTTTGTTCGTCCATCTTAAGTTCTAGAGAGTTCTTTTGGTCGTCCATTGCTTTCTTTTGTTCGTCCAGCTTAAGTTCTATAGAATTCCTTTGGTCTTCTATTGCTTTCTTTTGTTCGTCCATGACTAACTTAAGTTGCAGGAGCAGACTTGTTATACCCGGGTCGGCTGCTGTACTTGCTGGTTCCTCTTCCACGTCAAACTCTACGTCGCGCGGATTTTCACCTTCCTGCGTTACTGCTTCTTCCAGACGAATCAGCAGGACATCTTTTCCCCCAGTTGTGTCGAGGTTCCGCTTACTGAGTTCTGCCTTTAGTTGAGTTATAGTTAGTTTTCCCAATTTGCGACCCATTTTGCGCAACTAATTAACTCAACACAGAAATCGTTTTTTTTTTTTTTTTTTTTTTTTTTGTGCAATTTCACACCACGGAAATAGTTATTCACAGAATAAGTTTTATCCCACTTCTGACACCAATGTAATATGCTGGCTACGGCTCGAGTAGATAAAACGATATTCTGTGAAATTTATTTCTTTATTTTCTAGTCTATAGAACAATTCAAGTTCACACTATACTATTCTTTGCAAATTCTTTTCTTACAAGGTCTCTTTCCTCTCAAATCACTTTATCTTAATTCACAAATCCAAACTAATTACTTTTTCTTGTTTACTCTCAACTTTCAATTTATCACCAAATTACAACTTCGCCCATTATCACTTTTCCAATCTCTTCGCCACGGTTCTAAACCAACTGTGTCTTTTTTTGATCGCCATCTGTCCTTATATAGCAGAAGTTTCTGATAGCCAGAAACTTCTAGCAAATTCTTCGACCACTGGAACAAGAGAAATAATTCTTGCAGTTATAATTCCCTAATATTATCCCTAATATTATCCCTAATATTATTTGTCTCTTTCGTTGACATGAGCTGTGGAGACTTCGTCCCAGACACGAACCTCGAATGAAAGGACAGTTTGAACCAAAATTCTGCCAGAATGGAAAGTCACTTCGGAATTTGCTGCATAGACATAGGAGCGTAGTTATTATTATGCTACAATATGTATTTACATATTTATTTTATTCATACATGTAACGGGTGGGTCATTTGCTGGTTTCTATTGAAATTACATGTTATTTTGAAACTGACAGCTTTTCGTGCCCAAAAAATTTACAGAAACGCAATATCGGATTATTCCCTTACAAGGTCCAACTGACTCAGGAATTGAAGTAAAATGACCACCCGCCTCCTTATCGCTTCTCTGTTTGGGCTTTAAAGCAGCTCGAAAATGAAGTCGATTTTGCTTAAACAAAATATTTATGTAAACAGCAGTAATCAACCGTTTTGGTAATGTTTCTTGTCCTCCGAGGAGCTACAATTTGACGCCGTTGTACTTTCTTTTGTGAGGTGCCGTTAAAAGATCGATGTTACGCTGACAATCCAGAAATGATTCAAACACTTGAGCACAATACTGATCGAGCTATTCGTGAAATGGAGCCCCGAACCATCGAAAATATTCTTCAAGGAAACAAATCGTGTTCTAGATTTCAAGCTAAAAACATACATGGAAGCTAAAATCTGTTTGGAATGGATTGTATGATACCCTATCTCCCATGTTTTAACCCACCCTAATAAAATGAGCGTGGGTTTGCGGAATTTTTAAAGCAGATCGAATTATGTCTTTCTGTACAGAGGATATTTCCGCGATTTTCAAGAAATTTTATCACAAAATTGTTGTTACAAATTTTACTTAGCAGAAAGTGAGCGTGGTTCACAAAATTTGTAACCGAAGTTCACGGATTCTGATAAATAGCTTTGAAAAGGTAATGTATGGCTTCTTTTTAAGAAAACGCCTCCAAAATATGGGCGTCACCATATGTAATGTACAGGCGAAGTGTAGAGAAAGTCATTGTCTACATATTTGATCTACACAATATTTTCCAGTTTCTAGGAAAAATGTTAAGAAAAATTATATTTTTGAAAAATCTGAAGGCGGGTTTAAAAAATGTTTTTATCCGAGTATACAAAATTTGATGTTCCTAGCTCAAAATTTAAGGCCCAAAGAGTGGTGATAACTCATTTCTCTCTTTCTTTACATGCGCTTTCCAACGCAGTTAAGCGTCTTAGAGTCGTGCCTAGCTATTTGCCTGTATTTGAGAGTTCCACTACATTGTTGTTTATGTATACTGGAATGTGTGGTACATTTTTATATGTAAAATTAATATGGACTGACTTTAGGTCATTTAATCTATACGTATTCTGCCATTTTTTTTAATAAGAGGTAAAGCACAGGACGCAATACACTGTCTTGTGGTAATGTTGAGTACACTAATTCTTGTTTAATTCTGAAGAATCATGCCCGATTCACAATGCAGCGTGAGAGCGAGACTAGAGCGAGGCGAGAAATCCTCGTCCTCATAAAATCGTTTCCCAGTTCACAATGAACGCGATACAGCGAGCATGTATTATCTGTGTTAAAGTGAAAAAGCAACAAGGGCAACACACCATCTTTCTCTGTCTGGATACATAACAAAGTCGCATCAGCCTGCTGACAGGCAATCTCGTCGCGAGAGTTTTTCAATTTTCTGAAAAGAATGCGTTGCGATAGAACGAGTCTCGCATCATTGTGTATTGCTTCATATATTTGCATAGATCGAAACCTTTTTTAACAACTCGCGCTAGACTCCTCTCGCTCTCGTCTCGCTATCACGCTGCATTGTGAATCAGGCATCAATCAGAATATTCGAATACTGCTTCGGAAGTTGCTTTTGTATTTTGTGGAGCAATCCTTTGTGCCAGACTTTATCGAAAGCTTGTGCTATATCAAGAAATACTGTAGAACATACATATTTCTCTTCAAATGCTTTTTCGATTTTATCTGTGATTCTATGCACCTGATCAATTGTAGAGTGCTTTTTTCTAAATCCAAATTGGTGAATTGGGACTATCGATTTTTCATCAATTATCTTTTACAGACGTTTTACCAGCATTTTTTCGAATAACTTGGATAACATTGGTATATATATCGATATTGGGCGATATGAGTTTACTTCGCTAGGTGGTTTGCCTGGTTTTGGTATCATTATTACCTCCGCAACCTTCCACATGCTTGGCACATAGAGTCTGCGCTAGTTTTTTTAAACCTTTTCGTGGAAATTGTTTTAAAATTTCCCCTGAAATTAAATCAAACCTTGGGGCCTCTTTTATATGTATGCCTTCTTTAATTTCTTTGGCCCCCAAAAAGGTGGGCGTGGCCATGCAAAATATATTTATGATATAAAGAGAAAGTCAACAAACATAGAAAAATCGACATGTTTTTTTTTTGTTTAAAGTGGGTTTGTCTGTTTACACTTGTACTGCTTCGGATTCCAAAAAGTCTACGTATGAAATTTCATGTTCCTAGCCCAAGAGACTGGTGACATACAAACGGACGGACGGACCCAACCGCCATCAGTATAACTTTTGATGATAATCACAGATATAAATATATACATACTTCTGAGGGTCTATCGTTATATTTCTCTATTTTACAAACTATGTATCAAAATGAATATACCCTCTGGAATAGGGTATAAACAGAGAGTGGTGTCAAAGTGATTCGATCAACTAACGGTGTTGTAGCAGACATATGACAGTTCTAACTCCTTATATCGTTTGAATAAATCAGTCATTAACATAATCACAAATATCAGTCGTCACTCAATCGACCCGTTCCGCTGAATGTAATGAAAGCTAATTTTTTTCATTTGCTTAAAAACTAACTTCTTTAACGCGAAGTTTTCAAAAATTATGTTAACAGAAAGAACTCCTTTATTAAAATAAGTACAATAAATAGACTCCTCACTTTAGCACTTTCTCACTTGACAAACAACCTAGACCACTCTCTCTGCTACACAACGACAAGTTGACCGTTTAACAATGTTTTGTGTTACTTATGCACTTATAATTCGATGCAAATATTTGTGATCCCCACAAGTGTTTGTAGAATGATGCACATATAAATGATGTACTCGTATCTCAATGTCAAAATGTGTGACTGAAGCTCGCACAGACTGACTTGAATTCGCCAGTGTTTCATTTTACCATTTCCGAAAGAAAACTAAAAAGTACAAAAAATTGCAGTCAACAAAAAGTTATGGTTCAAACATTTGCTCAGCCTGGCTGCTTTATTTTTTATTGCATTGCATTGTTAAGCTTTCGAAGAAGCTTTCCCCATTCGGGGTATATTAAGTTTGATACATTGCTTGTAACATAGAGAAATAATAAATGTAGGCCTCCGAAGTATACATATACGTATGTACGAGTATATTTGTGAACAGCATCTGCATAAGGTACAAAAATAACGCTTATTTTGGACATTGAAAACGATTTTTGTTACTTTCATTCCTATCGTATCGATTCGACTGAGAATACTATGCCAACGACTTCGGAAGTTCAAAATCAATTCAAGTGTTTACCTGTCATGATGTGGTCATAACATTTGAAGCTGACTCTCATGCCAATATTAGAAAATAAGAAATTCCCTATTCTAACAAACCGTCAACTGTGCCAATGTATAGTTTTGAACTTTTCTTTTACTTTTAGATCATCAATGTCCCATTGATCTGACGAATGTAGCCAAAGATCATACAAATCTGGAGAACGATCCATTGCGGTCCCTTTACCGGCGCACATAGAGGTATTTGAATGATCTATGAGGCCAAAAGTCAAAAAAGCAAAGTAAACAAATACCTGTTATATTGAGTACCAAAAGTAGGGGACACTTCAACGAACTATAGGTTGAACAATTCAGCCGCGGAATATCGCGGATGCGCAAAATATCAGTAAATTGAGCTTCGTACCCAAGAAAATCAAAATATGCGAAAAAATATTTATTTACATTAGACCAATATTTACGTGTTTCAGGTACTGTGGGTACTTCGGGGGTACGGATAGTTACTCGGAAATACCTATTCGACACTCTCCAAAGTCAAAACTTACGAACTATGGAAGAAAAATTGTGTTTTTTAAAAGACCACCTTTTGTCTTTCGATGACCTTACGGAAGAGCTGTTTAATAAATACAACAACAATTTTTCACATTTTAAGTCAGAAGTGAAGCAAAGATGGTCTAAGGCCTACAAAAAAGAAGACGTGTTTTTAAAAAACAATACCCTTTGGTTGGAGGTCGCCCTCGTAAATCGTTTGGTGAATCCAGCGATAGGAGCAAAAGAAGAAAAACAGAAGAGTTCCGCGCTAATGTAGAGGACGGTACTGTTATAATTCACGCAGCACAAGTTGAATTAAGTAAAATGGGTAAACGAGAACATGCTCGAAATATTGTGAGCTCTCCGACCCGTGCAACGAAATACAAAAAAGCTTATGATACAAATCAAAAATGTGCAAATCCTTCGCCTCTTAGCCCCATGGAAGCATTGAAAATGTTTATAACGGGTGGTTAAATTTTAAGGGCCGATGTTGAATGTGAACCACACCTAAACGTCAAGTTTTTTTCTGCATTTCATTTGACATTTCTCAATTTCAGACTAACTCAATTTGAACCATGGAAAGATACACAATCGAGCAACGCGTTAAAGTTATTCAGGCTTATTATGAAAATGGGCGTTCAAATCAAAATGCATATCGTGCATTTCGTGATTTTTTCGGTCAATTTAATCGTCCAAGTGTGCGTACAATCGGAAAAATAGTGCAAAAATTTGTGCAAACCGGGTCTGTAGGAGATGTGAAAACACCAGTGCATGCTCGTACAGCTCGTACTGCAGAAAATATTGTTGCTGTTTGCGATAGTGTGGCTGAAGAGCCGTCCACCTCAACTCGTCGTCTTACTGTGAATGGTGTTCGCTATCGTGAGATGATAACGAACTTTTTATGGCCCGAATTGGAAGATATGGGTGTGGACGATATGTGGTTTCAACAGGATGGTGCCACTTGCCACACAGCTAACGAAACAATGGCTCTTTTGCGCGACAAATTCAATGGCCGTGTTATCTCACGTGGTGGCGATGTCAATTGGCCGCCAAGATCATGTGATTTGACACCGTTGGACGTCTTTCTTTGGGGTTATTTATAAGAAAAGGTGTACGTCGATAAGCCAGCAACAATTTAAGAGCTAAAGGATGGGATAATTCGGCACATTAACGGCATAGAACCTCAATTATGCCTCAGTGTCATCGAAAATTTGGACCATCGGATGGATGTGTGCCGCCGAGGTCGCGGCGGCCATTTGGCCGATATTTTGTTCCATACATAATAGAACCATTCCAATATTATCATAATAAAAAAGAAATGACAGTAATTTCCTAAATAATTTGTGTTTTATTCAAAATCAACATCGGCCCTTTAAACTTAACCACCCTTTAGATGCTGACTTAACACAGGGACAGTATGAAATAATAAGGAAAACGAACAGGAAGTTCTTTCCTTGTTATAGCTTAATTCAAGAAGATATAAAAAAATGCTATCCTCCCCCAGAAACCTGCACGGTAAACAGCACCTGTGCCGAAACTCAACTCCAAGCTTTAGTTGATATAACCGTTAGGCGCTTATCGGCATTTTTGGAAGAGGTCTTATCAACAATAAAAGAGCAGGACCGAAACACTTTGAAGTTGATCTGCAAATGTGGATGTAACGGATCCCAGCAAGCACAATTCAAGCAAAACTCGATAATGAAGGTGACTCGGATGCAAATATTTTCCAAAGCTGCTTTGTACCTGTGCGGCTAGTTTGTGGCAAGAACAATGAAAAGGTTTTATGGCAAAATCCAACACCTTCATCTCCACGATTTTGTCGTCCAATTCGATTTCAGTTCGTCAAAGAGACAAATGATATCACCATTGAAGAGATAAATTACGTGAAAATGCCATTGATTCTCTTATCGCGACTCAGGTTGACATTGATGGAAAAAGGTTTTTTGTCAACTACCAATTCATTATGACAATGGTTGACGGAAAAGTCTGCAACGCAGCTACTGGAACAACATCTACTAGTCGTTGTTACATTTGTGGGAAAACTTCCAAAGACATCAACCAATTAGACGACAGAAGAAAAATTTATAAAGAAGCTACTGAAATCAGCCTGCCTATTTTACATGCGAGAATCAGATTTTTCGAAAGCATTCTGCATTTAGCATATAAACTGCCTGTAAGAAAGTATCGGGAAAGAAAAACAGAAGACGAAAAAATAATGGAAAAGGAGAAAAAGCTGGAAATACAGACAAGATTTCGGAATGAAACTGGTCTATTAGTAGACATGCCTAAAACAAACTTCGGCAATACAAATGACGGAAATACAAGCAATAGATTCTTTGAAGATCCGATATTAACTTCAGAAATTACAAGATGTAGATTGCGAGTTGATTTTTAGACTCAAAGTAATTTTAGAGGTTATATCAAGCGGATACATGGTAGATACAGACAAATACGACAAATACGCTGAAGAAACTGCTCGTTTGTATATAAAACTGTACCCTTGGCACCCAATGACACCTACACTGCACAAAGTGCTCATACATGGTTCGGACATTATAAAAAATGCATTATTGCCTATAGGCAGCAGAGGCACGAAATAAACATTTTCGAGCTTACAGACAGGTTTTTTCTCTAGAGAATCCTGCAATAAGGATATCTTGAACCGATTTCTCTTCAGCTCAGATCCGTTACTTAGTGCCTTAAGAGCTATACATAAAAGAAAGGTGTCGTCATTTTTGCCTGAAACAATAGAGATGGTTCTCAGCTCAACCAAATCCAGCAGCCGAAAGTGATGAGGATGACGAAATTAGAGATGATGAATAAAATAAATTCTTTTGTTAAAATCACGTTTGACTCTTCTTCAATATATGAAATTATAACTGTTTTTCTTTTTAAATGCTTTGTTTTTTTTTTATTTACGGCACTCTAAGCCTAATAAACAATAAAAATATTTTTGGCCGGGTAGATTCATGAAATACCTCTATGTGCGGCGTCTATGTATATTAAACCGATGGACAATGCAAACCAATTCATAACTAAGCTGCAACAAATTCAAAGAAAATGTAAAATTGTGTCTAATGCGTGAAATAAAAGAGTTCTGCTGCGACATACTCGTATCATAAGAGCATTTTAAGTGCATCTTAAAAGTAACTTTCTGTTATGGATTTACACAAGTTACGGATTTCAGAATGTGTGAATATGAGCAGAACTTGCAAACTGAAATTTGTATTGATTTTGAAAAGTTGGGTTACGCTAAAAGAAATTTGAGAACATATTTGACAGTAGCATTAAACAGTTATTTTGCTCGTTATTCACTATTTTAGTAAAAGAACATGTGTGACCCGTGCAATCTACTTTCCGACATTTAGAAGTTACATTTTTAATAAGATTTCACTTTACAGGTAAATATAAATTTAATTGTTTACACTAATATTAATTAATAATGAAAATTATTGGACAAATTTTTGAGTTAATCAAATTTGAAGTACAAATTTGTATTCGAGCCGGTTTAACTTATCGAAATGAAATTCATAGCTGTGAACGCAGAGTTATAGCGTGATAAGCTACACCTCACAAGTCCCATTTTTTCAACTTTAACTAACAATACCGGCTCTGGGAATGGAATTGCCCCTTTTTGCAAGCCTGATACAAAATTTTTCTCGAAAATAAAAATAAATAATTTTCAAATGTCCACTTTTGTTATTCTAAGTTCAAAAACCCTTTCGACGAATTTCCCGTTTTATTTGACGTAAATGCCCTAACTACAGAGGAGAGGTTGCAAAAAACAAAAATGTAACATCCTTGTGTTCTAAAATTTCTTTCGTATGTTTTAATCAAGCCCTTATATTTTTCCAACTTGCAATATGTTATTTCTTGCATTTCATTAATGAGATTTGAGCAAATAGATTAACTGAGTCGCAGACACTCCAAGGTACTCCCTCTACTATTTTTCGAAGTTTGAGTAGACTAATGCCTACAATTTAAAAAACTAAGTATTTCGTAACTGAGATGTTACTTTAACATTCGAGTGTCATTTGTAAAGGGTTATTCATTTTGTGCATTAGAATTTTATTTTTAAATAAAATAAAGAGTATTGAAGAATTGAATGAAATTTGTTTACTGTTGTAAATGTTGGTATGCCATTATGTATGGAATACAACATAGGTTAAATGGCTACCACGGGAGTTTTTGCAAACTTCGGCTCTTGTGAGGTAATTTTCGGCACATTTCACAGTGGTGAAGCGATACATATTATAAAATGTCAAGGCAAGAACTAACTACCTCTCACTATGCATGACATGGGGATGTGAAACCTCAAACTCGAAATGAATAACGCTTTAAGATGGTTTTAGGTAAAAAAAAACACATAGGCGCCGTTATAACCCCATAACGGTAAGAGATACAGAAGTTTACTAAGATTCATTTTTTGTTTAACTTACTTCACATAGCCAGCCCAATCTTTTTAAAACACCTTGTATTTCGAGTAACAAAAATAAAATACAAAAATAAAACTTTTTTTTTTTGTTCAAAAAACCGCCCTGTATTTCTTTTAAGACACATTTTTATACAACTATATTATTTTTTTTATATATAATGCTTTGTTTTATCTCTTTTTTTACTTATACTTAACATTATTACACATTGTTATTGTATCTATATAATAAAGAATTAGTAGATTATTTTCTTGATATTTCAACGATTTGACTAGTTTCCTTTTTAATTATTCCTTTGTATTAGTAAATATACATTATATACCTTTTTTGTATGGGTTAACAATAAACAAGTAAAATATATTTGAATGTGAATTACAATTGTATCTTACAATCATTAGTATTTTCCACTGCTATTTTCTACTTTTATCTATAAATATAATTTCCAACTAAGTTAATGTTACACTTCTCTTTTTTTTTTGTTCAATATAATATATATTTTGTTTCTTTAAATATATTGTTAATTCAATAAAAAATAAAATAAAATAATAAATGTAAACTATTTCTTCACCGGCATAAATTTGTTTTGTTTGTGATATTTTAAGTTTGAGTATTTGGGTTTTGAAAATTATATAAATCATAAAAAAATAAACATTTATACATTAAATTATAAATAAAGAAAAATTATAATGAATTTAAATTTTATTTCTTTTATATACAAGTTATATTATTATGCTTTTCAAGTATTTATGCAAAATAACTTAAATAAATTGTTGGAAAAAAAATAATTAAGGTATTGCTAATAGTTTTCCCAACTGTCAAAAATGACAGTTAATATATTGGTCCTGGTAAATTTGTATTTACTTTTTTAGTTTCTTTCTGGGATTTTTTTTTGTATTTTTTAAGGACAAAAGTCCAAAGTAAATGCCATTTTGAGACTTGAGTTGTCATTTTGAAACGCTTAGTATACATATTCTAGTAAAATTGTATTTTAGTGATGTTTAACATTTACAAGTTGATTACACTACGATCACACTTTACTTTCAGGACCATCAGCAACATGCCGGAAGGCCATTTTAATCTTTGATAAATAATGCGAGCAAATGTGTCCGTAACTCTTGTTATACCATTCTGGTGTTTTACCTCTGAAAGTAGATAAGGTTGGTTTTAGCTGAGGTTGTGCTTGTAATGTGATAGGTTCGTGTACTTACTTAATGTCGACTCTAGCCAAGTGCATAACTCTCGATCGACCACTGCCACATGGTTCGATAAGGTATCTAGAGGCTAGGACTACTCCACGAACGCTACCAAATATTGGTTTCGCTTTCGGGTGATCGATTGAAGTCTCCACAATAACGCAGGCTCCACGTGGCAGGTCCGTTTGCCATGATCTAAAAAGAAGAGTAAGAGCTCGTATCAAGTAATAGTTTCATTTTTCAAGTATAGTTTTGTATAAGTTTATTTTGTTAAAAGCCAAAAACTCAGAGGGAAATTGTAAAAAGCAAGTTGCGAAAATAGATCTTCGATGAAGAGGGGTAGGAGTTTTGCTGCTTTCAATGCAGGACACGTAGTCCTGTGATACTGTTAGCTTATGATTAACTCAGATCCCTCCAACAGACTAGCGACGATAGCTAGTGTTAACCGTAAACAGAAATCAAAATACGAATGTGTTCACATCTTATTTACATTGAGATCATTGATGAGATCTTACGTGCATCGGAGGAAAACGGACATAAATTTATGGGAAACAGTTCTAAAGTGGCCTCGTTTTTATGCTTTTCGGTTTTAAGTCATCATAAATATTAGTAGGACTCTCTAAAAACTTAGCCTCCATACACGACACCTCCTAGCTGACTAGGGGATGAAACGTTACAGTATGTATCTCGAGGTTTATATATTCAATCCAATGCCAGCAACAGCAAACTTGGAAGATCAGTGGTTAAACTGCTAGCATATCATAAATGCAATAACTGATCTTTTAGCTTTCATTGATATAGAAATAGTTTTAATTCTAAATTGGTACTTCCCCCTCTTATTTCCCAACATTTTAAGAGTGGCTATAAAGTTTCATTCCTGTATTGCGTTTAGTTCCGTTCATACTCGTGCTTAAGTGAGACAAAATTAAGTATTTTTTTTAATAAAAGCAACATCGTGCTGTTATAAAGTTAAAGTGTTTGTAACTGTATTCAAAAGTGGACGAGACGACACAGACTGTGGAAGACCTAACTACAGAGGAAAACATAGGAAAAATTGTAATCTGATCATGACAGAGCGCAGATTGAAGATAATGAAGATAGCTGAGATCGTCGACATCTCGTATGAACGGACCCACAACAAACTTGGGTTCTGCAAACTTTCTGCAATATGGATTCAGAAACACCATTCAGTTGACTAAAATCGGCTTAAGGAGAGCTTGTAGGGTAAAAAAAATTGATTTTTTGTTTTCGACTGATTATTAGAATTTATATTGTTCTGGATAAAACAATACAAAACAACATTTAAACGCCGGGAAGTGCCTAAAAAAAAAAAAAACTATAAAAATCTATCAACAAAAGATTGTAAAAGAAATGATGCGCAGCTGACACATTGTTCTTGTAAACAAACTAGTTTCCTGAAAAATCATGTTTTTTGAAGCGTTTCCCCCGTTTTCTCGCCAACCGCTTATCAGAATTCATTCATTTTTATTTTGTTTTCTTTGTTTGAAATAAAGGCATTAGTTGCTCGAAGATTATCAAATTTAAATAACCCAGTACCGACCTGTAGGCTATAAAGAATAGTTAAAAAAACATCTAATTTTGAACATCTGTTATAAAAAAAGTACAGTAATTTTTTTTAAAATGCTTCGATTAAGTAGTAGTTCTAACAGACCTTTACAAATAAAAAAATACAGTGATACGATTAGCAGTTAAAAAGAAAATGCGGTTCACAAATTGTCATTTTTGGACATCCTACAGGCTCCCCTTAACTGAACTGAACTAAGTACTAATATCCGCAAGCCGCAAGGGAGATTCGTGTCAGTGCGAACAAATAAAGTTAAATTCAACATAATTTTTTATACTGGAATTGTTATTTGGTTTTTTGTCCCTTTTTTTTAGAGCATAGCCATGATGTAGCTGGGTAGCCCTAAATGACATTTGCAAGTTGGCAGCACTGGATACAGTAGAGTTTGGAGCATGTGTGCTCCTTCTAGCTACTCATCCAGCTCACCCAAGATTTTTCCTGCATTTTCTCTATTATCTTGCAGTTTAGATCGAACCAGTGGCATCTTCAGCTGAGTGTAGTTGCTCCACAGCACTTCAATAAGCGCACGTGGGATTGCTCGATTGCACTTACATACTGCTGGTCGTTTGTCATGTTATCATTGATAAACTTGATCAGGTTATATCGCAACACTTTATATCACTTATATCACTTTTCTGGATGTTGTAGCTCGAATAATTGCCATACCTAACCTTAAAATAATTCGGGTCGCATCTTAAAATTGGCAGGCCTCTCAACTGGAGTATAGTCGTATTGATTGTGTTTGATCTTTAAGGTGACTTCAGGTGCATGTTTATGGATATACTTGTGTTTCAAGGGATTATAGTTGAGTGCACTGTATTTGAAGGCAGCGATATTTAACAAATTTTATTTCGATGTAAAGTTCCGACCTCATGTAATCCGGAGCATCCTTAATCATTTGAATTGCAAAAATGCAACAGGACCTGTTAGAATAACAGCTTTAGTCCTCAAAAACTATGCACCAGAATTAACATTTATTCTTTGTAGACTTTTTCAATGTCTTATACCCAGAAAACTTTTTTTGTTTTGCTGAAAAACTGTCGCATTCAATAGATTCTGGATAAAAGAAAGAAATGCTTGCCGCAAAAATACCGTCCCATAGCGTTGTTTTTTATGCTATCTAAAGTGATGCAAGAGCCATTAATGCTGAAATAATAAAATATCTGGGGGGGCAAGGACTAACAAACGACCAGCAGTATTTTTTTTCGAGGCTCAACTTGATACCTCTGAGCTATGTATTCCACTTATGCACGTCAACCATCGAGCAACACAGGGAATCTAGAGCCATTGCCGTGCACAACTTAAAAACGTTCGATCGATTCTTTGAACTGCCGGAACAGTTCTGTAGTTGGATGAAAAATGTTCACCATAATAAATTAATTCAAGTTGTGGTCAACGGTGTGTCTTTCGATCTCTTTGCTGTAAATGATGGAGTGACTCAGGGTTCTATACTATTACCAACTCTGTTTCTACTCTAGGCCAATGGCCTGCTAGAGTTAACAAACAACAAGATCTTTAGTTCAGATGATGACATCACCCCGATATCATCTTGCTAGAACAATATGCCCGTGAACACAAATACATCTCATCGTCAGCGATGCGACCAGATCAACTCATGAAATGAATAATCTGCAGTGGGGGGAAGCAAACCTAATATAAGATAGGTATGTCAGCCAGTTCTAACATAAGATAGTGAGTCTTCTTGTGACACAACCTACTCCAATATCCTCCATCCCGGCATATCAATGCAATTATCTTCATTATTGGATACGAGTCTCAACTCTAATGTATGCTTGAAATTATCTTGATTGACGCGAACCTGAAATATTTCAGAGTAGTTTTACCTACCGAACACTACCAGGGATCAATGAACAAACAACACTCACACTTACCTCAACACGCAAAAGTCCGTACACATTTGCCCGTCGAAGACGTATTGGAATATCTCGGTTCTTTCGTCTAATTTTTTAATAGTTTGACTCTGCAGAAGATTATTATCCCACGAGGCTCGCTGCTTCAGCACATAGTCGAGAACATCTTTTGGTGGACCTTCCACTTCTGTTATACAACGCCACAAACGCAAGGGGTGTCCATCTCCCACCTTTTTATATGCAATATCGACATTTGGATCCAGGGATGTTATAGTAAACCAACCTCGTGACCTGCAAACAAACAACAAATATTAAATCCAGACCATAAGAATAAATATGAAAATCCCACTTCTCTCTACCCTCCTTGATGGTGGCACTCGTACACTCATACAGATATCCCCGCCAATTATGAAACTGCATCCCTTCACCCAATGCCTCTAGAGGCACGGGCTTGGACTCCTCCATGTAACCAAAGTTACACTTTGATATCCTTTCACGTGACGCTGTGAATATTTGCCTATAATTATCGATCATAAATGATAAGCACTCATGCGACGCCTTCGCTTCGGATAGCTCCTTGACGTCTGGAACACCAGTGGTTTTACGCCGCCTTGGAGACGCCGATACCGAGGAATTTCCCGTTGATATACTGCTGTGGAATAGAGATGGTGCCAAACACACAGCCAGATTGTTGGCTGTCATTTGATTATACTGCGAGTTGTCAGCGACCAGTGTGAGGAATTCTAGAAGAGCGTACAGAGTTTCACGGTTCTCATCGGGCAACAAGAGAACAGCACATTGCACTGCATCGAGACGAACATCTGGAGGGAGATCTGAAAGAAAAGACAACGCAGTTAGTGATGCCAAAGACGAAAATCTACGACTTTACGTTGAAATATCGCCGCAAAAGTCTCCGACATCTTGGTGGTCAATAGCGACTCTGGCAGGTCCCGGAAATACTGTTTCAGCATATCGGCAACATCATACGCTTGCTGAGTGTCGAAGACGTCCATACATTCGGAGGAAGATTCAGACAACTCAATGCGTTCCTTCAGCTTGAATATTCTCGACTTAACTCCAGATTTACGGAACAAACCGATTTGATCTAAGGCATTCAATTGCAGCCACCTGAACGCAGCTCTAACTGCCACCGGAAGTGTTTGTCCTGTGCGCTGCAAAATCAGCAGCAATGGAACTCCGAAGACTTTCTTATCCTTATAGTCCGGCATTTTAATTTTCTTTATGAACTTTGGCAACTCCCAGTTCCACCCGGAGCGGTGAGTTGGACAATAACGCTCCATATAACCTGTTAAGATGGCCAACGCCAGCTTGCGGATGATCTGCAGCTGGCCACAGGACATCGCAACAAATGGGGTACCTTCGGTCTTTTCGACTTCAACTTTTCGGGAAAAACACTTTTTGAAAATCATGTGAGGGCGTTCCTCTTCCTGGAAGCTGTGCCATCGGACTACTGGACTTTTACTGTAAGGAAAATTATGAGTCTCACCTTTACAAATAAACAGTCTTCAACAATTCCTTACCTAACTTTGATGTTCTCTGTGTCACTTTCGGAGTTTTTGTGATCCTTACGGACTGTGGAACGAGTTCGAAAACTTGCAGAACGGAAGCCTTCACGCTTCTTCGGATCTTTACCGAGATTCAATGATCCACCACGAGTAAGCTTCTTAACTTTCATCTAGAAAAAACATTAAAGCTTGCCTAGAGGGCGTAACAAATGATAAACCCTATACAAACCCACCTCTGTCGTATTCGAGTTGGCATCCTTGAAGACAAATTTCCTTCCCTGATGGCATTCAGAATCGGAATGTGCACCAATATCATCGACTTTCCCGGTTCTTTGTAGAAATCTTCTCGATTTCGACGGTGCCTTGCGTAGAGACAGTGTCAACTTTCCGCCACCAGTCGATGAAGACTCTTGACTGTCACTGTAATACGATGAGGAATCATCTGATCTGCCCTCCTTCAGATGTGGCATCGGTGGAGTGGCAAAAAAGTGTAGCGGACTAGTACGCATCGATCGAGGTGTCGTAGGTGTTCTCTTGGGGCTGCTCATCCGATTTGGACTAAGGAAGTTTTCACTTTGTGACGGAACCTTCAATTCATGCTGTTGGCCAGGATGATGAAACAAAGGACTCTTTGGGTACGCGTGCATTGGACTGACAGCAGGCGATGGTGGTGTTGAATAGACAGCGTCGGGTTTACGAATACTTCTCTGGCCTAGTTGTGATAAGTCCAAAGCCTGTGGGCCACTGATGACGATACCCTCCCGATTCTGACGTTTCCTTCGACGTGATTTGATAGATTCGACGCGACGAAGCAGAGCTTTGGCGCCATCTTTGAGACGTTCACTACCGGTTCGCCGTAGACGTACAGCTGATGAATCAGAATCATTTTGAGCCGTTCCATCGGTCTGTTCGTGCGGCAATGAGAGATTAAGAGCAGCACCGGATATGTCATAAGTATCGTCATCTTCGAATCGATCGGGACTCGATTCCTTCGAAGAACTCTCGGTTTTGTCTTGACTAAGCTTGGTGGGCAGTTCTAGACCCATTTCCCCGATGCGCGACCAACGTCGGATGTGAGGCTGGAATGTCCAATTTTCACTTAGGGCACAGTTCTCATCGTCAGAATCTTCTTTCTGTGGGAAGTGAAGGAGCAGAAATAGAGTTAGTGAAAGTTAGTATAGGTAGTTGAGACGGGGCGAATTAAGAATGTCTTTGAGGATAAAGACACAGGTCAACTGCCATCTGACAAAAAACTAACTCTACAGTGAGTTACTGCCACAACACAATAGTGATGCTGAAGCTGAAGCATGAAGCGGTCTGTGAAGCTGAAGTTGACTTTACTTCTACTTTAGCCTTCGCTTCAGCTTCATCGTTGTTTTCGCGTCATTGATTTTCTGTATATTTCAACTCATAGACAGCTTCACACTTCATTTTCAGTGTCACAATTCTGTTCTATTAGTTAGTGATGCACGGATCTTGGTTTTGAAGTCACACAGTGGAGCCATCGACGTATATATGCTTAATACTAAACTAATCGAGAGTGAAACTGAAAGAATTGCTGTCTTATCTCGGCAACACCGCTGGGCTTAAAATAAAAGCTTCCAAAAGCATCAATACCTCAAAAGCTTTTCCCTATTGGAGAGTCTAAATAAAGCTTTTAAAAGGCCCTAACCCAAACTATGGGCAGAAATTAAATGAGGAAAAATCTATCCAAACAGTTTAAAAAAAACATACAGAAAAAATACAATCCTACTAGAACGGATAGTATGATACCATATCCCCTATCTTTTATCTCACCCATAATAAAGTGAGCGTGGCGTTGCGAAATCTGTTGCTACAACTTTTTCTTAGCAGAAAGTGGACATGGCTCTCAAAATTTGTAATCGAAGTTCACGGATTCTGATAAGATATTCACAATAAGACTTATCCATCACAGTTAATATCCCAAAGTGGGCGTGAACATGTATAATATAGAGAACGTCAACGTCTCCATATTTTTGCACAATAATATTTTCCAGATTCTAGCAAAAATAATGAAAAAAATGATATTTTCTTAAAAGTGGCCGTGACTGTTACACTTGTACTGTTTAGGATTCCAGAAAGCTTATGTACCAAATTTAATGTTCCTACCTCAACATTTAAGGCCCAAGAAGTGATGACATACGAACGGACGGACGGACGGACATGGTTAGGTCGACATAACTTTTGATGTTGATTACAAATAATTATACTTTTGGGGGTTTACTCGTATCGTATCTACATAATCTATGTTACAAACTATGTATCAAACATAATATACTTTGGATAGGGTATAAACACTCGTGATTTAGAGAAGAAATTAATGGGAAAGGAGAAAGTTTATCCGAAAGCCTACAAATGTACCCGTGAAATGGGGAAAATAAAGCTCATCTGAAAGCTATAAAAAGCACTATAGCTAATTCATCAACCAGTGGACGCAGTCGGCCAGGCTATGTGTTGAGCAAATGTTTGAACCAGGGCTTTTTGTTGACTGCAATTTTTTGTGCGGATCACTTTTAAGTTTTTTTTTCGGAAATGGTGGCAGTGGTGTAGTGGTAACATTATCGCTTGTCACGCTGTTGATTCACGGATCGAATCCTGATGTTAAGAATCATCCATTTATTTCGCATGAAATAATTAAAAAAGACCATCACCTGCGAAAGCTCAGTCAACTCTACTGTGAAGGCATAACACTGGCAGTAGGGTTGTCATACGGCTAAAATGAAACTTGATCGTGATGATGACATCAGGAGGACGGAACAAAATACTGTGAATCATAAGCAACAACAATAATAGCGAAAACAAACAAAATACTCCCCAGTTATCTGGACAGCCACCCTTGGAGTTTACAGCAACTTAATACCACCTGAGTTTCAAACTACACCACTCTGTCTTTCTCTCCTCCCACAAAACGCACGTGTTCTAAAAAAAATTAGTATAAGGGTATTCATATCCCCTTTAACACGTGCAAATTATAAAAAAAAAAAAAAACACAGATGAATTCAAGACAGTCTGTGCGAGCTTCAGTCACATATTTTGACATTAAGATACACCATTTATTATTATCTGCGGCCCTAGCAATCTCTTCAGGTTCAAGTACTACCTTCATTTTCCTTCCTCTTATTTGTCAACTATCGCATCACTTACCTGTGGTGTATGAGTTTTATGACTACTATCCAATCGCATGTTGGCACATCGGTTTAATATACATAGACGCCGGTAGAGGGACTGCAATGGATCGTTCTCAAGATTTGTATGATCTTTGGCTACATTCGTCAGATCAATGGGAAATTGATGATCTAAAAGAAAAGTTCAAAATTATAAATTAGCACAGTTGACAGTTTGTTGGAATAGAGAATTTCTTATTTTGATGAGTGTCAAGCGTTATGACCGCTTCATAACAGATAAACACTTGAGTTGATTTTAAACTTCAGAAGTCGTTGGCATAGTATTCTACAAACACTTGTGGGGGGTCACAAATATTTACATCGAATTATAAGTAAGTTGTGTTTGTACGCATAATGTTGTTAAACGGTCAATTTGTCGTTTTATAGCAGAGAAAGTGGTTTAGGTTGTTTGTCATGTGAGAAAGTGCTAAAGTGAGAAGTCTATTTATTGTACATATTTTAATGAAGGGGTTCTTTCTGTTAACATAATTTTTGAAAACTCGACAGGGAGGCCCACGTTCTGGCCTACAGACAAAAATAAGATACCAGATTTAATTGATTTTTTCATAATCAAAAATTTGTCAAGCAGTTATATACACATAGATGAGTTCGAGTATCTAAGCTCTGACCATTCACCTATAATTCTCCAAATGAGTGAACATTTAATTAAAAATACAAATATTAAAACTTTAACAAATAACAGAACAGATTGGCAAGCCTTCAAGCTGAACTTAACGAGTAAAATAGATTTAATGATACTCCTTATAACCAAAAATGATGTAGAAAAATAACTGCATAAGTTGGTCAGCGATACTCAGCAATCGGCCTGGGAAAGCACCCCTGCCCTAAAGAGAAAGAACACAAAAAGAAACTACACGAAAGAAATAAAAGATTTAGTAGCAGATAAAAGACGAGCAAGAAGAACGTGGCAGAAAACAAGAGCTCCACAACATAAAGCCAAGCTAAACAACCTCTGCCAACAACTAAGAAGAGAAATTAAAAAAATTAAGGAAGATTCAATGAAAAGGTACCTCAGAGGGTTAACAGCTGAATACGTAACTAATTACTCTCTATGGAAAGCAACAAAAGGATTAAAACAGACTACTGTGCAAATACCTCCAATCAAAGCAACTGATGGAAACTGGGCAAGAAGCGATGAGGACAAAACCATTCTCTTCGCAGACTACCTAGAAAACATATTTAAACCACCAGTTGAAAATGGAAGTATACAACCTACGTTAATAGGTCCTTCAGAAGAAGAAAGCGAAGAAATTCTGCTCACATCTCCTAATGAAATTTACAACTTAATTAAGCATGAAATAAATGCAAAGAAAAGTCCTGGATATGATCTTATATCTGGTGTCGTACTAAAGAACTTACCAAGGAAGGCAATAATAAAAATAACAAATTTAATAAATGCCACATTTAAGCTTAAATATGTGCCTAGTTTGTGGAAGGTTGCTGAAGTCCTAATGATTCCCAAACCTGGTAAACCGCCAAATGAAGTGTCATCTTACAGACCTATCTCGTTATTGTCAATGATATCAAAAGTGTTTGAGAAAGTATTCGCAAAGCGTTTAAATAAAATAATTGAAAGGAAAAAGCTGATTCCGAACCATCAATTTGGTTTTCGAAGGCAGCACTCTACGATACAACAGGTACACAGAATCACGAATAAAATCGAAGAAGCACTAGAAAAAAGGAAAGTTTGCTCTTCTATATTCTTAGATGTGGCGCAGGCCTTTGATAAAGTATGGCACGAAGGACTTATCTATAAACTGAGATGTATGTTGCCAAATCAATATGCTTCTATTCTGAAATCGTATCTAGATGGAAGACATTTCAGAATAAAACAACAGAGTACTTATTCAAATCTAAGAGAAATAAAGGCCGGCGTACCGCAAGGTAGTGTACTGGGCCCAATATTATACTTATTATATACTAGTGATATTCCTAAATTAGAAAACCACACTATGGCAACATTCGCAGATGATACTGCAATACTAGCAGTAGGAAGAACCAATGAAGAATCCACAGAAAAACTACAAATTGGCATAAACAAAATCTGTGAATGGACTAATAAGTGGAGAATCAAATTAAACGAGTCTAAGTCAGTCTATGTTGACTTTACTAATAAAAAAATTGAATATATACCAATTATTATAAACCAAAAAATATTTCCATGCGCTAATACAGCGAAATATTTAGGTATGACTCTAGATGCAAAGTTGAGATGGAAAGAGCACGTAAAAAAGAAAAAAGAAGAGTTAGAAATCAAATATAGAAAACTGCACTGGCTGATAGGAAAAAACTCATCCGTATCAATTGGAAATAAAGTGCTTTTATATAATCAAATTCTGAAACCAACACGGACATATGGAATCCAACTATGGGGTTGTGCCAAAAAGACAAACATAGACAAAATACAACGTTTCCAAAATAAGGTGCTTAGAAATATAGTAAATGCACCTTGGTACATAACAAATACTGACCTTCATCGAGACCTGAAGGTAGAAAGTGTATCTGCAGAAATTCTAAAACATGCAAAAAAACACAAAGAAAAGCTAGAAGAGCATATAAACATAGATGCAAGAAAACTAATGCATAATGAAAATCAATTACGAAGGCTTAAAAGAACAAAACCTCTCGATTTAACTTAATATAAGAAAAATAAAAATGTATATACTTGCTTATAAATACATACACACTCGAAATAAAGGGTCACCAGGGGGTGTAACTCATACAAAGACTAAGATGTCAGAAAAAAATAGCTTATTAGTCCAAGTGACTAGATCGCAATTATGTGGGAGGTGGTTTTAGTCGGTAAAAATCCGGCATGCTGATTACTCGGATCATCAGTATCTTTTGAAGATCTCCCCTTCCTCTAAAAAAAAAAAAAAAAAATAATTTTTGAAAACTTCGCGCTAAGGAATTTGGTTTTTAAGCAAATGAAAAAAAAAAAAAAAAAAAATGTTTTCATTACATTCAGCGGATCGGGTCGTTGAATGATGACTGATATTTGTGATTACATTAAAGCAGTTTACTGTCTCTTAGCCACATTATGCAAATGATTTATTCAACCGATATAAGGAGGTAGAAGTGACCATATGCTACTACAACACCGACAGTTGATCAAATCACTTTGACACCACCCTCTCTTGATACATAGTTATGTCATAAATAACGCATCAAATTTCGTCCTTTAGCACTCATCCAATTCGGGTATTAAAAATTCACATAATATGGTTCTGTAGCGGTCGTCAGTGACAGTTATCGCGTTGCCTGCAGTGTTTATGAAAAAGTGGTTACATAGTTATTTTCAGTGGATGTAAAGGCGATTCTTGAATAATACTCAGGTTTTCAGTACCCCAAAAGGGAGTATTCTGCTTATTGATATGTCCGGAGAGATGGAAATGTGCCCATGATTAATTTTGAAGGAAAATCGTCCTCTTCATAGTTGAAGCTTATGATGCGCTGGCTGTATTCCAGGCAAACTTGGTGTTCTGCGGACTGCATTTGCAGATAGTGTTTCCCAAGCCTTAAAATTGCTAAGTATGACCAACCGGCATATTGGAATATTTAGGATTTATTCAAGCTAAAGTGAGTACTGATACTACTAAAAATATCGTCTGGTAGTAGACCGAATTAGATTTCATCCCAAGGTTAGAACTTGCTTATCACAAGCATTTAGATACGAAAGTTTTAATTTATCACAGACAGTGAACATGACATGTCTAAAATACGCAGACTTATTATTACGAAAACCGGTAGTGCGAAGAAGTACACCTTAAGTTTTGCATGATTCCCCCATCTCTGCAGTATGAATCATATCCTACCCAAATTGAGAAAGGATTTAACAGCTTTGTTATCGCGCCCTTTCTCACAACACTAAACATTTATATTTGTGAGTAGAATCTATATCCATGTGACAGGACGCTAAGAATAGAGGGTCACACATTGTATATATTTAAATCAGCTTTAAGCTCTAGGACATTTCCCATATTTCTCCTTCTGTTGCTTATCCTAAATTGACACAAAATTCACACAAAAATCCAAAATAATAATAATAAAATAATCTCCAGAAAAGCATTAAATAACAATTTCAAAATTTTGGGGAGTTATTTCGTTTTAGTTTTCTTAATAATTTTGGGAATTTATTTTGCGTGCGTGGGACTATTATTTGAAGAAGGTTACACACACACACCCTTTGGCTTATCAAATTTAAGAAATTCCTCAATGTTCAATTCAATGAACAAGTTTTCGGATGTGTATTTTTGGAATTCCACATCATGTACTGCTTTCAAATTTCACCCTTGTACCTACGAGTTTCTAGCTTAAGCACCTGGTTAATTGAATTTCAAGTTAAAAATAAAAAGGTTCGCCCTTGCGTCAGTAGTTTCTAAAACGAAACGTTAACAATAAAAAAAGGTAATGATTTCTAAGAAATCTGGCATTTATGATGTGGTATTAGATAAATTTGTATTTATGTGACCTTTCTATGATGGTATTACATTACAGTATATTTAGCTTGGAACTAAATGGTGTCTTATTGTCGGCTATGTCAGTGCTCACGTTTCGTTTACCATGAACCAGCAGTGTGGGTATTAATCAGTGTTATTTAAGAACATTTCAACTCTGATATAAGCTTGAACTAAAGGATTCAATTGAACGACAAGGCAAAGCTTGACAATAGTAATTTTAACAATTCCAAGTTATACCAGCTGATAAAGTGCGAATTATATAAGAAAAAAATAATCATTCGCCATGATATAAAATCCTATAGCCTCATCCGTTGGGTATAGTGCCCAGTGACAGTGGCATATGAACGTCCATAAAAACGTGTTAGGAAACAGTGTACACAATGGAAATAAAAAAAACCCTTAGGCAAAAAAACTCTGATGGAAAGAATCAGTTGGAATATAAATTATGTTGTGATGTGCATTAGAAACAAGGACAACGACATTTGGATATTCACATGAAGAGCTGGCACCCATATTTGGTCACGTGAAAACCATGACATCATTATTTACTGCCAGCAATAGAAGTAGCTAGTTAAGATAATAAATTTAGAGCATCGAAAGGAAAGGAACGGTGAAAAGCCGAAAATAAATAAAGTCCACAACTGGGTCGCACGTACTTGTACCTATATATGGTTTATCTGCAAAAGCAGTTGTTTAATTTGCAAATTACTCAAATTCAAAATTTAAAGAAAATCGTTAGAAATTTTTTTCAGATTTTCAAAATCTTCTTATGTCAAATATTGATCTCGAACAAAATCGATGGAATCGTAGCCGAAAAATAGCCAATTTTCAGAAAAAGGTTAATAAGCAAAGTACCGTTAAACGTATTTTCTGGGAAAAAACCTGGTACATCATCTGATAGAATATATCCACCATAACTCAAATACATATAAAATTTTATCAAAATTGTAGGAGGCGTTTTCGAGATAATTATTTGCAAAATCGGCAATTAGTTAATTTTGGGGTTAGAATGGAAATTCCGGTTTCGCCTCGAATTGTACTGATCCTAGATATGAAGTTTGAAGAAGATCTGTCTAGCCGCTTAGGCTGCAGTGGACCATACGTACAGACATAGGCAGACAGACAGGCAGGTTGAATTGAGAGACCCACTTTATTGAGTTTCTCTATCATGTCAAGTTTGATCAAAATCTCGAATTTCAGGAAAACAATAATTTTCTTTTAGACGAAACACTTAACATTAATTGGATACCAGATTTTAAAAATTAAATGGTTGGAGCAGCGGCGAAGCGAACACTTTTCTATCTGCGTGAGTGAAGTTGTCTGCTACTAGGCTCCGTAAAATCTTACAAAAGTCTTGAAGGCTCAACTCACATTTCAATTGAGAATAAAACACGTAACTTCGACCACAAACTTACATAGTCCCGAAACTCTAAAGTATATAGAATTTTTTTTTAAAATGCCTCAGTGATAAAAATGATTCGATTTGTGGATTACTAAATGGTCCATCAAATTTTCAAAGACAAAGGAAGGTGGAACAAAAGAAAGATTTTCTGGCCCAACAGTATATATGATATAAACCCAGAAAACGAGTCAGAAACGAACCAGGAAGACAAAAGAGTGAGTCACCTGAAAAATGCATCGCGTAGATCAGCTGCAGACGATTCACAGGATTTGTTGAAGTATTGGCAATCAGACAAAATGTGAACAGTGGAGTTGAAACAACTGTTTATATGATACAAATAATTTATTTTGCTTCTCCCAAAAGCAACCTCAAACAAATATTTTTTATAATTTGTCCTCTTAATTAATTTCGGTCCACCAAATACTATTTTTGTGAAAAATGTCAGCTCTCTAAGTCCAATGGTTCAAAGGATACAAGCGTGTGATATACTGACGGCCAGGCAAGTAGACAGATAGAATCCGTGTTGAGTGTTCCGTTTTATACCACTTTGGTACAGAACACTAATAAAAAAAAACGTACAAGAAAGTTACAACCCATCTAAAATGGATTGTGTGATACCCTTGGATGGCATTCTGAAATTATAAGAGATTTGATCAGAAACACTGATTTTGCGGATTCTTTTTCTAAGATAGTGGGCGTGGCTGTTACTATTTGTTACCGAAGTTCATGGATTCTGATGAGATCTCGAAAATAAAGTTTAACGATCACTGTAAGTAGCCATTGCCAGTTTTATTTAAGCATTTTTTTTTTAATGAAGTAGGCGTGAAACTATTCAACGTGTGGACGAATTGTAGAGAACATGAACGTCTATAGTTAGAGCGATATCTTTCAGTGGGCGCCATTCGGAACACGAATGACACTCTCCCGTCTGGGTTGATGGCCAAATCACAACTAATCGTATCAACCCATGGAACTAGCCTCTTAAAAGCAATGCAACATGTAGACAAGGGTTTACTGATATTTGCGTGATACCGAAACAGCGAAGTCGTATTAAGATTTTATATCACTGAGTATATATGTAAATATAAGCTCTGTATATATAAGCCTTCATATGACGTATAACAAGCTCCCTCGACATTAAAAAGACCACTATTGTACCCCTCTTCGAATGAGTGGGATATTTAGAGAATATGTAGATCGAACTGAAGTTGAGACATGTACACAAGTAGAACTATAAAAGTCTAAGTTACAAATGGTATGACTAGCGCCTTTCCCGTCGAATTAGCAATTGCATTACTCAATCGAATTAGCTACCCAATTTAAAAACAAGGGAGTACTTCAGACGTAGGGAAACTTTTGTAAAAATTGTCACCTTTTGTTCTGTTAGGCTAAAAAATGGACATATACGTAAATCTCATCTCATCATCATAGGAATCTAAAATCGTTAAAATGGCAATAAAACCAGAACTTAGTGTGGAATACATAGAACTAAGGAGACAGTGCCATTATTCATTCAAAAATAAAAAAAGTCCTGTGATCTCTGCTCCTATCAGCATTGATTGTACGTGAGGGAACAGATTTAGCCAGATACTTTGCATGTGTGTACCTACATTGCTCTAGGGAACTAAAAGACGAACATCTTTTGACGTCAATGGAACAGGATATTAAATATAGCTCAAACTAAAAACCGGATGATTTGAGTCACTGGTAGAGGCAACCTTCCTTAACTCGGTTAAGTGGGGAAGGGTTGAAGTAATCCTTCAAACAAGAATTGTCCGATTTCACTACACAAACGTTCACAATGGGGAAGTCACAGTGGTCTGTATTTCTTTTTCACTCACATTATCCATCATGATCAATCACTTTTTCTATTTTCTTAGTTTTTTTTTTTTTTTTTTTTTTTTAAATTAATAATATTGATCCAAGTCAATACAAATTAACACTGCACTCCTTTAAACTATTGAACGCACTCTACAACCACAAAGTCTAGCAAAAGATACACCTCCTTGTGTATCCGCGTCAGTTGCCGTATCTAAGCCACTTTGCATGTAGGAAATCTTGTTTTACAGCACTCTGTGTGTTTTCTTATAATCAACAAAGGGGAGAAAAAAAATATAGAAAAGACATTTTACACCCAGCACTATTCTTGAGATGAATGACCTATCTGTGCACACCATGCCTTGGTCGTCCATTTGCGATGTGCAAATTATTTTTTTATTTTTTTTTTGAATAAATTTATTATGTTCCCTGAAAACTTACAGATACTAGGGCACCATCACCATTCCAAAAAGGACTTTTTTTTATAAAAATAAATTAAATATTCAGGACGCATTTTGCAATTTGAGAGCGTTAATTTGCTAATCCTGCGGCAAATCGTCGCACAGACGAATCCGTGATTTCGGTACGCGAACTAATAATTTATGACTGCAAAAGAAATATACTCGATGGATATCCCAGGGAGGGAGAGATCAAAAGGAAAATGAACAGAGTGAATCGAAATAAAAAAAAAAAAAAAAACGCACAGAATCAAACAACAAATTTATTGGATCAAGATTCGTCGAATCGAAAAGGGCGGGCCGGTTAGATGGGATATCAATAAGTTTAAAGTAAAAATAGCCATTTCCATTTCCAGCGAAGAGAGTTGGGCAAGAAGTGGAATAACATTGTGCATACTATAGTGCAGCAATCGGCTGATGGTAATAATTTCTCATATCTGGACGCGATTCTATACGCATTTGCGGTGTAAGTGGAGGAACAAAAAAAAAAAGAAAATTCGTTTGCATTTACGTCAGATTTGGGCCATAGAATTTGGTGCGAGCGAGTTGCCCCGTGGGCAGTGGGGTAAGATGCAAAAGACGTGCGTAGAGGATGACTCTGAGTGGGTAGTGTGAAAGAGATTGTCTTGCTCACTCTGGACAGTGTTGTGCTGGACTCCCTAATCCACTTGACCGTGAAAATGAAAAAAAAAAGATTCAAATTTGTGATCAGAAGAGTGCCTATCTATACACAAATTGTGGATAAGTCTGTGCTCTGAGAGCTGGACGTCTGAATGATTATTTATTGATAATAACTTTTGATCAGGCAATCCGATTATCTGTGACAGATTTAATTTTAATATAAATTAGATCTGCGTTGTTCTGCAGGAAAGGAGAATTTGAGTCAGTTGTAGTCTATCAACAACACCGAACGATGGTTAAGATCAAGGACATCAGTTGGGAAGTTGAGTTAGTCGTTTATAGACTGTTCAGATTAAATCACTACTGTATAATATTAAAAGACTCAACAGTTGACAGAAGTAGGTGTGTCCAAATAGCAAGGAGGAGTACCTTCTCTGGAATAGTATACCACAATCCATTATCATCGCAGTTTTCTGTAATAGGAGAGACAAACGGAAAAGTGAATATGAGGACACCGACTGAGATATTATTCGGTTCTTGGAATATTATGACGTTTTTGAAGAAGCAAGTTGGATTCCATTTGACAATTCAGAATTCTGTACACACGCAACATACTGATGGAGAAGATACGATCCGCAACACGATAATGCTCCACACGACATATAAAGATGCCCCAATTTCAATCACTTAATTAGAATTTAGGAAGAAGCAAGCGTAATAAAGCAAGGGTCTTTTTAGGTCATAAGCACTGGCTGGAATGTAATGTTCATCATGGCTGAAGTCAATATGAATCGTAAAATGTACAAATGATGCAGCAAGCATGTATTTAGGCGGTAGGCAGGAATACGATCTCAAGATTATACTAAAACTTGACATTACTATTATATAATAGAGATACTCAAAAAAGTGGGTCCAATTTTGTCTGTCTGAACGGATTTCTATGAAACGAAAGTTTAACAACTATTCAAAGTTCACTATTCACTCGTCAACTAATCAGTTTGATATAAAACATGTCCTCGTATGGTGTAAAGCCAGCAAACCCACAAAACTCAAGTCTGTCACGAAAATAAAAATGCAATGCAGCTACCAATACAATGAGAACCACACTAATGGCAAGACATGAGGTTATTCTATACTCAGAATCAACCACTGACTATACAATGCCTTACCTAAACTACATAAGACCTTTTTCCAGTTTATATCCGAGCAGATAGGAATGGTAAAATGGGATACTACCATGCATCAGCACTGACGGTTCCAGGATGAATATTGGTGTAGTTGCGTGCACCTATTTCGACACATTAGACTTATGCGACACATTGAAATTATCCAAAAGAAGCAGTGGCAATAGCCGCCCGTGAGTCTGCGATGATACATACTCTTACGTAATTACCACTGCTTTCATCGACTGTCAGGCAGCAATGAACGCAATTTCTGCTTTAGAAGTGAAATCGAAACTTGTAAAATGCTGTCGCTAAGAGTTTACGGTTCTTTCAACAGCTCGAAATTAGCTCGAACTTCGAACAAAGTGGCGTCGCTAAGATTTTCCACCTTGTCCACCACAAATCTTCACCATACTTTTTCAGAGTTCCGGTACTAATAGGGTAACAAAGAGGAAGAAAGGAACCCTTATGGTGAGAGTCACTACTATTTCCTTCTGTCTGACCATCTGTCTATCACAGCCTCATAACCTTTGAAGTGGTAGACGAAGAAGGTTTTAATTTGGATCAAAATTGAGTTTTGGTAACTCGCAAACATATCAAGTGCAACATTTTGAAAAAAAGGTCAACAAAACGAAACAATTTTGGAGGTTTTGAAATGAAGGGTGCTGGTGTGATGATTTCAAAAATGCACTGTTCCATTTTTTACTTTATCAGGTTTCAAAAGGTATGTAATCATAGTGATTAACTTAGTGAAGAACTGAACTGTGAGCTACTAAAAGTGGGAGCTGTCCGCAAATGGTAGACTCCATTTAACAGACTGCTCCCGATCATTGGTACAATATTCTACAAGTACAAGTCTCTGCTAATTTCAATAAGTACATAACGTTCTTCAACGAATTCAAAATCATTTCCAGTAGCTATAAAAGGTGGGCCATCTGTTACTAAAAAAAAAATTTCTGTTTAATATTTTTCAAAGTTTGTTTCATTTTTTGAAGAGAGTACACTTTCTGATTACTTTAAATGGCTGCCGAGGCTGGCTTGAAAGTAGCCCATTCTGTCAACCCTGCATTGCAGAATATTTTTGATGGTTCTGGGCTCTTTTTTACGAATATTGTGCCTGAATCGTTTCTGGATTGTCAGCATAACATCGATTTTTAATGGCACCCCACAAAAAAAGGCCAACTGCGTCAAAAGTTCGATTGCATCTACACCGACTTTTCCAAGGCCTTTGATTAACTTTCTCACACTATAATTGAATATAAACTTAAAGTATATATATTATGATATTTTAAAGGAATTCCGTAGCTACCAAATAAACGAGGATACAATGGAAAACAGATGTGATGTATTAGGTACACATGTGTGTTACTTAACACTAGGTTTCTTATATACCTATCTCTACGAACACACGTCAAATTGACGCTTGAACGAATACATATATTTAAAGAAAAAAACAAGATCAATATTTCAACATTTTTGAAGTAAATAGACTTCATAATATATACCAGTATTTACATCGTTCAATGGATAAAAGTCAGTACAAGAGATAAAATAAAAATGCGAACGGATTTGTAATTTTCTTTATAAAATTCTAAATGCGTCAAAATGACGCGTCACGTAAACATAGTGTTAATTGGCTGGGTTGGTTTAACATATACGCTCTGGATAATGTTTATGTCGGACTATGCCTAGAGACGGTCTGTGCTAACGCGCAATGGGGTTTCGGTCAATCCCTTCAAAACCGAAGTTTTCTTTTTACGTGAAGGAGAATCTTGACCGGTCTAATTCAATCAGTGCTAAAGGGCGTCACTATCCGAATCTCCAATGAATCCAAATATTTAGAAGTAATCCTTGGTAAAAACTGATTTGGTCAAGACACGTCCAGTCTAGACAGCTAAGGCGCTCTCAGTTTTCTGGAACTGTACAGGTGCTTTCGGGGGCTTATCATCGAAAAAGGTTCTCTGGTTCATTTTTAAGTTTATATTTTATAATTATAGTGTGAGAAAGTTAATCAAAGGCCTTGGAAAAGTCTGTGTAGATGCAATCGACCTTTTTACGCAGCTGGCCTTTTTTGTGCTGACAATCCAGAAACGATTCAGGCACAATATTCGTAAAAAAGAGCCCAGAACCATCGAAAATATTCTGGCTATGATAAAGACCTTTCCTTGCATATGCGTCGGTTGTTTGGTGCAAGGAGCTTTCAGGTAAATATGTGACTGCCTTTTGCAATAAACCCCAAAGAACGGCTAGTCTCGGCTGCACGAGAGCTTTTCCGAGTACGACTAGTTCTGCTTTAGATGCACTGCTCAATCTACCTCCTGTTAATACTTATGTCAAAAGCAGTACTATCAAAGCAATCTATTGTCTTAGACGAGGTGACAATCAAACTGGAGTTTCGATGACCTTGTCCGACACTTATTCTACGACCCCTATCTTATGGATATGCCGTCTGACGCAATGGCACCAGAACTTTGGTTGTTGTTGGCTTTCCCTGCTTTCTGGAATCTGAACTAGGAAGGAATTGTAGCCGAATCTTCACGGATGGCTCCAAAACCAGTCAGGGGTCTGGTGCTGGTGTCTTCTTGGAGGACGACAACATCAGGCTGAAGTGACAGTAAGGCTGCGCTTAAGATCTTGCTCAACCCTTTAACCACTTACGAGGTAGTTCTAGAATGCAAGAACTCTCAGTAGCAAGGTTGAACTTTGTGATTCTTGGACCCAGGTCCAAAGTCACACTGAAATCATGAGGATTGAGATCTCCGATGAGATTGCAAGGCAAGGCTCAGAGGAGGTTCCCTCAGGACCCAATCCTGCATTGTATCTTCCTGCATCCTCGGTCAGGGCCTCCATTGACGATTGGGTTTCTTATGAACATAATTGTGTGTGGCATGATTCTCTAGGATAAGGGCAGACCAAACGAATGCTCCCGAACGTCTGTAAGAAATTCTCGGCATTCTTGCTGTCCCTCAGCAGAAAAGACAGCAGACAATTTTCCCCGAAAGACGAGGAAATTCCACTGAAATGGGTAAAATAGGGTTTTGCTTCTTGGTAGTATAATGGACCAGTTGCTTCCGAGTGCTCCAGTGTTTCCTGACCCGTCAAAAAAAAAAGAAATCATAATTATAATTATAATTATAAATATAATTATTATAATTATAATTATAATTATTATAATCTAAATTAAATCATAATTATAATTATAAATATAATTATTATAATTATATATATAATAATATATAATTATATAATTATAAATAAATATAATTATAATTATAACTATAACTATTATAATTATAATTATAATTATAATTATGATTTCTTTTTTTTTGACGGGTCAGGATATATAAAAATAATTATAATTATACTTATTATTATAATAAGGGCTTAGAATAATGTAAGCACCATAATTAGGGAGTATGATCCACCCGTAGAGTGCCGCCGCCGACACAAGGTACATGGACAGGAAAAAGACAATGAAGAAGAAGGAGGAGACATCATTTTCGTACATAGGAAACTAGGGTCCGGGAGAAATCTTTGGGGTAACCCCCAACAATCGTTTGACTTTTTTAGGAGAAAATCATAAAGGTATCTTGACTTTTATCGTAGGTGCCGTGATTTTGCCGTTAAGTGCGTTGACTACTGAATGGGAGACCCAGGTTCGGATCCCAGAACCACCAGCAAGTTTTTCCAAGGTCCTACTTCTCGCGAACGTCTGACAACATCCAAAATTAAAAATATTATGAAAAAGATTCACAATTTTGCAGTTCGGAAATGGCAATAAACTGCGTACAATACAAGTGGCTGTGAAAAATTTGGAAATGTAAAATATTTTTAGTGACTTAGTGTAGTGACTTGAACATTAATTTTCTTCACATGACGCAGTCGATGTTATACCAAATGTGTACTCAAACGATTTTGAGAGTCCAGTCGCTCCTGTCAGATTGGGGAAAAGGCGCTGTCAACAATCTTTGGAGACCAGTAATTGAAAAAATATCTCTTGTCGTTGACAATTCGAGTTCATTACAAATCATCAGCATTTGGTCTTGATTATGAAACAATAGAACTTGCTTCAGATGATCATTCTGTGACTTAAAAGGCAGACTATTGTTATGATGAGCTATAGATACATCATTACATAAGTATGGCTCTACGATATTTCACAGGAGCACCGACTTTCCATAAGAGTTTGTTACACATGGAGGATGAGTCTATGAGTATTAATCAAACTGAGTGAATGGAAATGAATGGCATAATAATCAAAAGTTTTACAGCTGGCCCGTTGTACCAAATGTATGGGAATTTGTTGATGTGGTCTTTGCTGGTTCTTTTAGGAGCAACATTGTGTTTGATTCTTTTCATTACATGCTCTTCGAACGAATTTGATAAGAGGATCTACCTAAAATGATGCTGATATCGGCTTTAAATTGTTTCCGTGTTTGAACATATTTGTAAGAATAACTCCATTAAATATGTGACTTTTAATCTCGTATGGAATGCTGTAACTGAACATGTTTAGCTCGATGGATTGCCAGCCGGTCAAGTCATGATTATCTTTCGGTAAAGATAGACGAGCTCATCGTACTGCTCATTTGATGGTGATCTTTGCAAAGGTTTCGGACGGGACAAATGGTGTATTGTGGAGTAGTATGAGAAAGATTGATTGTTTGGTATCGCAACTAGTAAATTAGGATCACCAGAGGTTTCTATTCCGCACTCCCACAGCTCTGTGATCAGAAGATTTGTATCCACTGGAAATGGTACCCATTTCGAAAAAAAATGCTCAGGGAATATTAGGGTGGCACATGTCAGATTTGAACAAGTAACGTTCATCTTCCGCAACCGTTTCCATATTGCATCCTGAAGCGCAAGCCATTGACTACTGAAGAAATGCGAAAACGAGTGTATAATTGCGAAAAGTCCATAAGACACTCATCAAATCCACCTTAGCTGCAGACAATTTAACAAAGACTCTGAGAAAAATTACTTCCCTCACCTGAGCAGGGTAAACATTTTAATTGACTTATACATCATTGTGTTCCCAGTATGGGCACACACCACCTTATACCAACTCATCACGGAAGGTCAAAGTATATTTCGTGCAAGCCCCTACCAACATCAGCAAATGATGTAGATTGATGTGGCTCATAAAGTTGGCAACCGCCTTCTCATTGGCGCATTTCAGGAAATGTTAACCCAAACATATGTGGTTGATGACTGGTTCCAGTGGTTAATTAAGGCACAGATTTATCATTAGGGAATGAAGAGGTGAATGTGCCTGTGCATTTTTATTCAACCATGAGTTAGGAAGCAAGCATGCTTCCAAGGTCGTATCCACCACCGCCTCCTCCGTTGTCGATTGGGCGAGGCTTTAATTTGTGTTTACGCTATGCGAAGAACTTACGATCACGCAGAGCCCAGATAGACATCATTTGCTTAATCCATGCAATCAATCTGGAATTCCCTCAGGCGAACATCGTTTATCGTTGTATCAGTGCGAGCTTGTGTAGTTATGTCACATAAAATGCCGATCCCTTTTGTTGGACGAGGAATACGTGCGCGGTCGCACATGCGCACGCGTATTTCCATGTAAAGCATTTTATTCGTGTGTTTTTGGTCAAAACTTTGCAGACTAACAGACGGACGTGCAGACGTTAGCAAATTAATAAATCACAACATCGGGTTTCCTGTGAATTTTTCACAACCCTTTCGGGCTCTCTGGGATACAGATTAACGAACATCAACACAGAGTTATGCTGAGGCGAACAACACACGAAACCAACCGGCTCTCTCGCATTATCACTGCCTCACCCAGTTGGCATAAGAAGCATGAAATCTCATGTTAAGAGGAATTAATTACTCATGGGAGGCAGGAGTTTATGCCAAAGATTCACAAAGTCAATCCAGAGTTATGTGATTTGTTTGTGGGGGCAATTGGTTGATGGGATGAGTATTTTTCAGATTTTTTATTTTATTCATTTTTTTTTTTTAACTTTTTGGACTAACAAGCGTGCAAGGTCTTTCGACAAAGATTAAGGACTTGCAATCAACGAATTTTTTGGTTTTTGTATCGCATTTCGGTGTGTATTCTCCTCCGGTGAAAATGAAATGAATTCTTAGGGATGTAGCAAGCAATTGAAAGTGGCATGGTGCGGTGTGATATTTATGATTTTTTTTGGAGGAATTCTACACCTACAGAGTGGTACCGTGAAGTCAACAAACCTTGGATGGGACGTGACATTGAACTTTGTGGAATTTGGTATTTGCAAAAAAGGTGAAGTTCACGCAGAGCTGCTGGCGGTAAAAAATACATAATGTTGAACTGCTATACCATTAATATTCATGAATAATGGTGACAATTTATTTATATACTAGATGTCTCGATAGGCTTCGAACGTGTACGAAAATATTCGAGTTACTTACATTATGTCGCCATGGTAGATAACTGCTCGTTTAATTACAAATTATAACAATTTTTTTTTTAAGAATGTTTCTAACATTTTATTATTTTCTTTTTTAGTTTATTCTGTAACTTTATGTAGCGCCACCTATCCTAGAAAATACAAAGTTTTCAAAATCCATCTATACCTTTCTTTATACACTGCTGTCGAGTTTTGAAAAAACAGCTAATCAGAACTGTAAAACCCGTGACTTCTATTATTGTATTCTTTAGGTTTGAAATTTTGGCGTGCTCTTTGTCATTACTGTTCCAATGTGATGACTCTTTCAGTTGGAATGCCGATTTCATTGCTATATCTTTCCCATAAATATCGAGAGGAAGAATGTGCATCATTGTTTCCAGAACAGCTGCAGGAGTTGTCCGAAGTGCTCTGATAATGTAGACACACGCCGACCTCTGAATCGTATTAATGTGAGAGAAACTTTGTCCAGTGAGTATTCTAATGCAGTATAACGGCAGTGCATTATTTGCGGATGGACGTATATGTAGATCTTTAATAGAAATGAAGGCAATCCAATGGGTCTAAAATCCTATAGGGTGGTGTGTGATGCTTTTCCCGTTTTTAGTATAAACCCCACTATTACCTTCCTCCATAATTTAGGTACATAACCATTTCCAAGATATCGGTCGAAATAATTTAATCAACGATGCTCAGTGGTTGAGTACATGCTCACTGAGCGGGAGACTTAAGGTTCGAGTCCCAGAAAATGTCAATAAATTTTTTCACAGTCCTACCTCTCGTGACAAACATCCAAGATAGGATAGGTCTCTACGATTCGTGTATCGCAAAGCACGAATGGCTGCGAGAAGCTAGGCCTACCTATATCGGATGTAAGCGCCAAAATATTTATACTTAGGGATACTTATTGGCATTTTCAAGTGATCTCTGTGCCTTAGTTTTCAAGTTCATTCGGGTCTATGTTTGAAAGTTAAGAACGCCACATTAAGATTGTAATATTGCTATGATGATTGGTTGGCATAATCCAGACTGCATTTGATATATTTGCACAGGATGCACCATTTGTAAGATATTAACACTGAATAACGATTTTTTCATTAACTTCCAGTGGTCCTACTGTTTTTCCTTGCTTCATTTTCTTAGCTAGCTCACTTACTTCTTCCGCTGTAAAGTCTGCAACTCAATTCTTCGTGCGATTCAACAGTGGGAGTGACTCTTTTTTGGTTTCGTTTCTTTATCAAATACGAATTGCTTTTTCTGTGCATACCTCAGTTGTTCCACAGTGGACTAAGTGCATGAGAATTATGCTTTAGGCACAAATTGTTTGTGCACAATTCCTTCCAACACACAAGGAACGTGGCTAGGCAATATACGAGTATATGTTGCCAGACACACACGCACTCCATGTTAACCTTAAGCTGAGATGGGCATGTGCAAATTTATTCATTCCAGACAATTAGTGACCGGATTATGTTGCAATATTTATTCTGCAACGATCTTATTAAAAGGCGTTGTGGTCAACAGTAAGCAAATGAGGGATTTTTTTTAAGCCCAATTGGGGTTTCCATGCTCATGTGCTCCTACAAACGAAACACCACTCACTAAATATAGAAAAACACTCCTTGTATTTCATACTCTCTACTCGATACCCCCTCGCAAGTGCAGAATATATAAATGGCCTCACATTGATTTTTTATTAAAGAATTGCCCTAAGAAGTATCTATTCTCTGTTAAGCTATTCAAATTGACATGGGGTTTACCATTATCAGAATTGATGCACTGCACTCATATTTTCAATATAATTTATTACGCAAGTGTAAACAAGTCGCCATTAGGTTTAACAAGGATGTAAAGAGCAGGTCAACATTTGTTTAATGTAGGTAAATCAGAGCTAACGAGAAGGAAGACCTTACGGATTATAAATATGTGCAGTGAACCATTACGGTCCTTTGAAATATCCTCTGTCATAGTAAAATCAAAAATGTCCCCTAGGTAATGTATGCATTCATATTACACAAATAAATGAGATGAAGATGAGTGACGTCGTCGATATCGTCATCAATTTTTATTTTACATTCCTTCAGTAGAGGTAAATCAGAGCTAACGAGAAGGGAGACCATGTGCAATGAACCATTACGGCCCTTTGAAATGCCCTCCGTAATTGTAAAATCAAAAAACGTCCCCTAGGCAATGAATGTACTCGTATTATACAAATAAATAATAAGATGAAGATGAGTGACGTCGCCAATATCGTCATCAATTTTTATTTTATCGTTCAGTACATTCTAGCTGGCTACTTAGGAAGGAACCCAGCGGCATAGGTATTTAAAATCTCATCTCCATCTCCATCATAATCGATTATTATTATTATTATTTTTTTTTTTATGTAAAATTCATTTGAACAGACTTTTTATTTATAAATTTTCACACACTTTCACATTTCACAAAATACGTTCCAAAACTTTTTGAAGGTCAAAGGACTTTGCCGCTACTCCCCGAAAATACCACACTGAGTACACATGAATGGTCATTTTAAAACAAAGTGTAAACTTCATTAAGGTAAAACACAGCATGATATATCCTGCGGGCATACAGACACACGCAACTCATGAAAGTAAAATCTCTGCCATTTAACAGCGGGGTAGTGAAGGAGACAAAGAAGCAAATGTGGATGTGACATACTGTGAGATATTTATTAATAGACTCCCACACAACCATAGTCGATCCACCTTATTCAGGTGCGGAGCCTCATTCAATAATAATGGTTTCCCACAGCTTTTCACAACCCATCAGCGCTATTTTAATTCATAGAGTTTTCTATTAAAATAAAAAAAATAAAACAATGACATTTCAACTTGCAGGCATGTGTGTCTCTGGTTTCTCTATGTCATGCAACACGAAATGAGTTTCTCTTTCAAATGATTCTCACAGATAGATTGCAAAAATTATGAATGAAATATATGATACATCTGTCATAGGTATTCCTGTAACAAGGAGACTATGAGGCTATTATACAAACTTTTAAATGAATACCTACTTTCAATAAGGACAAGATTCGGAAAAAAAAGAAAAAACTTTAGCAACAGAAAACATGGAAAATTCAATTATAGTCCTTTCTGTCGAATGAATCCCATACAAAAAACTTCTTCCTGACCAGTTAAGTGCACTGATATTTCGAGTGGTTTTCCAATAATAAATCGGCTTTGTTGCTGACATTTTCAACGAACTTACCTTCATACATTTGGGCATACTGCGGGAAACCAGCTGCACGGAGCCATTTGCATGCTTCGACGGCTTCGATTTCTGGAAAAAAAGAAAAACACAGAAAATTGGTTATTTAAATAATATCCTGCACTTTTTAACCTTTATGGATACATATGTCGAGTAGATAATTAAATTTTACTTTGCGGTCAGAGATATATGAAGTAATTTAAAAATGTTAAAGTACACAAAGGAGTAAAAATATAAATTTATTGTACGAATTTGTGAAATGGATTCGATATCCTTTATAGACTGTACCTGAATGGAAAAGAAAAAATATGTGACTTATGCTCTATTCATATGCCCATAACTCGCTACCCATTATATTGAGAGAAGCAACTTCATGTATTTAGGAACCTTGTAGTATAATTAGCTTAATTTTGAAATGAGTTGACATATGCTATTTTTTCTCGTGGCCACAGATATTTAAGAAAAAAACTTTCTACACAGATCAGTGACGCCTCGTGGGGTATGAGTGGTCGGGATTCTCGCACTCAAAAACAAATTTTAATAATAGATTTACATTAAATTCAGAGTAAAATCTGGCAATTTGGATGATTGGATACAATTTTGAAAACTTCGGCATCCATCTTATGAAAAATTTCAAAACCTTAAATTTCGATCACAATAATTTTTCTCGTACAATGCACCGTTTTCGAGATAATTGCACTCACAAATTTCGGCACTCACGGAGAATTTCAGAATCTAAAATTTCGATAGAAATATTTTTTTTTCGTTCGACATACCGCTGTTCGCACTCAAAAACAATTTCCCCCATTCACTTTGGGTTAAAGTCGGACATTTTGGAAGACTATATTCATACAATTCTCGAAAATTTGAAACACGTTCGGGATCCGTCTTGTAGAGATTTTTAAAGCCTAAAATGTCGATCGTAATAACTTTTTTACAAAACGAACAGTTTTTGAAACGATTTTCACTACTAAGTTAGGGGTAAGGTCGGATATTTTGGAGGAGTGAGTATTTACAGTTTCCAAAAATTAAAAAAAATGGTATCAAACTTGTAGAGAATTTCAAACATAAAAATTTCGGTTTTAATATTTTTTTTCGTGCGACATGTCGTTTCCGAGATAATCTCACTCAAAAACGATTTCCACCAGCACCCTAGGAATAAAGTCTGACATTTGCATACACCTAACACCCAATCATGTATTGCCACACGAATTGTAGGGACCAGAGCAGTGCATGTACAGGTTGTGAAATCTATTTCTTTTGGTTGAGAACTCTTTAGAAGAAGTGCTGAATCGAGTTAATATTGGCACACTTAGCAGCGTCGAAGGCTATGTTATCTATTCATGCGTACTCATACTCAGTAAATTTGGGCTTAGTGGACAACCTGACAGTAATCGGCTGTCTGACTCCAGAATTAGTAGAAGTTTCATCTGTCTACATTGAAGGCTTTACGTCATGTGGTAGTGCACAATGGAGCTGCAGGGACCAGGAATAAATTAATTCTGGTTGTCATTTATTTTGCAAATGTGCTGCTACATCTATTCGAAACTTAAGTGCCATTGGCTGTCGCTTTTTTTTATGAATTTGAGCATTTCTCAAGATAAATATCTTTAACTGGGTGATTCTAACAGATCCCTGAGCACAACAAGTCCAATATGGGCACAACAAATCCAATTGGTGGACAATGCAAGGCGATAATGCTTTTCCATATTCTCGAAATCCTTGAAAAGCATAGGACGGTATGAAAATCACATGTTTATAAACTATGATAGGTTAGGTTGTGGCATTTATTTTATTTATATGGACTATGATCCGAGTATCTTTTAGAACATTATTGCAATGAGGGCTTAAGAGAACTGAGTTTACACATCCGTGTTTCGGTAGAAGTAAGGACCACTTCTTACAATCTATAAAAGCCAGATAGCTTACCAAAGAAATTTTAAACGTTATTCAATATCAGAAACAGTTTATGAGTCAGTGACTCAATGGCACATATCGTGACACCAGAATATCTACACAGTCTTAGTTAGATTCCTAATTCGAGTTATTGCAATGGCATCATTTGTTTCAAGAATCTGCTTAACGATAAAACAAGTGAAAATAAGTCTGTGAAAGTAGAAGACACCAAATTGACAGCAAACCTTTTAACCCAATTTTTGGATATGTTAAGCTCCTTGCTCTGTGGAATTAAAGACCAACAAGAAGATCCTCTTCTAAAATCATGAATTTATTTGGCGGAGAAGTTTCTCCGTAAAGATTTATTGTTATGCAAATAAGTCGCATGTATTTCTCCCAAGTGAATTTAAGTCTTAATTTCTCTACCCAGGGAGGGAGTTTAAAGTGAATACCATCAACTTAAAAGCTCTTCCAGCTCACTGAAATTGGAATATGATATTATAGTATCTTTTGAAATTCAAATCAAAACTTTTGACGTTGACTCTCATTTTCTTCAACTATTTGAGTAGGTAAATTGAACCTTCAAATAGCTGAAAGTGTTATATACTTAGAGACAGTTTTGGCAATGGAAAGGCTTAAATTTCAATGGCCAAATTACTTTAATGAATAAATATGTTCAACTCACTGGAGCGTAAGACTCTGATATTGGTAAGACTTAAAACAATTGTGTAGGTAGAAATGATGGTAATCCAGCAGTTCTAAAGAGAGAGGATATTAAGAAATGAAAATACGTAAAAATCTTTGTTGCAGAATCCGACACTACAGTTAAAATTTAAGGGAGTTTTGATTGAGAATTCAGAACGAGTGAGACTGACATCTATCCGTCACAGTGAATGGGCAAAATGGGCAGGATTAGAAAAAAGAGCAGTGACAGCTATTTCTTCAGTTAAATTCTGAAATCAAGGACGATAATTAAGTTTTATTGATTTTCTAATGGAACCAGCTTGACACAAAACGAAATTTACAAACGACTGCAAATCCGCTTTGTAAGTTCTCTAGTCAACGTAGAGAAGTACAGAAAAAAATAAAGTTCAAGACTGGGTCGGACGTACTTGTGCTTATACGTCGTTTATTTGCAAATCAGTCAGATTTGAATTTTACACAAAATCTAGCTAACACGAGTTTATTTTTTTTAAATCGGCTAAAAATATTTTGATAATATTTTAATTAGGTGAATTATATAATAATATTAGAATCGTAAGTACTTAAACAAATAAAAAAATAATAAAAAAAATATTCCAATAAATAATGAAATAAACAAGGTATTGCCAAGAGAAAAAGCGAATTTTCGAAAACCAGTCACCGAAAACCAAAACCGTTACACGATTTTTCAGTGAAAAACCTGGCACGCGGTCATATGTAAAGCATCTTAAATTTTTGGGTTAGAATATGAAAATTTAGAGTTTTTTTTACGAATTGTGACTTCACAGATCCCAGACATCAAGGATTAATTCGTAAACGCATCGGCATCAGGTTAAAAATGCAAAACTGCGTCATTAGTTTCAACATCAAAAGTACATACCGTAAACTGGGGTGATTTTGTGCCAGGTTTTAGTGTCTTTCGTAAATAATTTTTGTGACGTTTAGAAAAGTAAACAACAAGTTTTGAAGACTCAGCAATCACGATACCGAAATGAAATATAAGATACCACTTCTAGTTACAATGTTATAAGCTTCTAAAGTATGGCACAAAGTCACCTCGTATTTCGGGTGACTTTGGGCCACTAAATAAATTCCTTGGTTACCCTATCAAAATAAAAGTATTTGTGTGATTTCACCCGAACAATCAATAAACCATATGATAGGCAATTTTTAAGAATGAAAAAAAAAAAAAAAAAAAAAAATAAATATTTTTTATTAAAGTGAAAAGGTTACAAGGGTGATATTTTTATTTTTTTATAAAGTTATTTCCGGGACGCTGTGTAGGCCCCTTTTGGAAATCAAGTTGGGCCTCTCTATTACCATAACAACATTTATTAGATCATACCATATTTCGTCCTTTTCCTTTGGCTTATTATCATGGTGCTAACCAAGTAAGTATTACCATCGACCTCTGTTATTTTGCACGGATACTGCTGTCCATCGTACAACACAATCACGAAAACTGAACTGTTTTGTGTACCACTATAACTACTTTGCTACCTAGATGATGGCCCGGCAACTGGTTCGTCCGGATCAGACTCTTTTTCTAAGGGAATACGCATTTATATCGGTTTCATTGCAAGACGAAGATGCCCGCCTTTTTTGGGGACGCCTTTTAGTTGTTGCTTATTTAGGTTCATCTGGAACCACTAAATCTTGAGCCGCAATGCTTTTCCCTGGAACAACATTCAACCGTTTTCGTTTTTTGATCTCTCTAATTTTTGTGGTATCTTCCCTTTGTGTTTTTAAAAATTCAACAAACGCTTATTCTCTCTTCTTGTGGAAGGCTTGCTTCTAGAACATTTTTAGGCAATCGAGAAAGGACAAGATTTTTATTTAGGGGATAAATACCACACTTCCGGAAACCAGACTTTAAGTTCTTTGGATCGTTGAGCTCCAACTTTTGAAATAACTTTTTCAATTTTGATTTTGTGCAATAGTAACGCGCCTGTTCCGGGCCACCTTCTACCTAAGAATGCCATAATTTTAGTGAATTGTAGTTTACATATACTGGGGCCACCTCACCGGCTGCATTATCACATATCATTATAGAAGTACATGACTTAGTAGAGTTTCTAATAATTTCAGGGTATTTTGTCCCCCTTCTTTCCAAAACCTGGATTTGTCCTGATAAGTTTTCACAGTCCGCCTCAAATCTAGTGGGGTTATGGGAAAGTCAAATGAAGACATAGCGATGATGTGTTTTACATATTCAGATTCTTCTTCGGTGGTGAATTTTGTCTGGCCTCCAGGAATATTCGGACGAGTATTATTCAGTTTATTCATAAGGGTATTCCTATCAATACCATATTTTCAGCAGCTTTTCGAATTGAAAGTGTTTTATTATAGATTTCTTGAAGGGCGTTTCTCAACGTTTCTTCTGTAAAGTTGCAATAAGGCCGCCCTCCTATCTTTTTGATGTAAGTTCAAGGCATTTCAGCGGAGTCCCTTACGCTAAAAATTTTAATTTGAAATGTAAGGGGCGACTTTGGGCCAAGTATGATTTATGTGATAAGGAAGACTAATACACATGGGGTGACTTTGTGCCAAGTTAATATGCTAAAAGGCTGGCACGAATTTGCGGTTTTGTAAGCAATAGCTCAAAACATTTAATCCGTAAGGTCTTACATAAATATACCACATTATTGTTAAAAACAAATAAACAAGCAAGACAAATAATATACCTTTAAATCTGTGAAGTATTTAGTTTTCTTGTTAAAGATCAAATTTTCCCGACAAACACGTTTCTGCTAAAAACTTGATTATTTTTTGGCAGTTAAAAATTGAAGGACATCACAAGCAGGGATATCAAGATATGCCTACTCAGAGAGAGTTGACATTCAGAAAACATTACTTGACTGGAAAAATCTCATATTTTTTGTCAAAGTATTAGTAATATCGAAATGACAGGCAAAAAACAATGGTGGCACAAAGTAACCCTACAGTCATAAATTCACCCCAGTTTACGGTACGTATATTGCAAAGTTGATGAACCGAACTTTCCAAAAACTCACTTTTGGCTTTAGTTTTTAAACATTATGGAGAGTTAATAAATATGTGATATTGATGCGTTCCCGAATTTATCTCAAGCCTTTACAATGTAGACAGCTATTATGTGAACAGCAATGCAACAAGTTAAACTTGGTAGACTTTAAGATCTCACTCCATTTTGCGACTAAGGCCTTCCACGAGAACTTGGGTTTTTTTTTAATTTCTTCTTTTAGTGTGAAATATTTGCAATCCAAAATAAGTTAAAAATCTGGAAGTTAATTAAACCAGACTTACCAAAACTGCATGTGCATATTAAATTATTTTTATTACTATTACAATTAAACAGGAGCTGATTAAGTTTCAAAAATCGTAATCCCATATTTTCTGTGTTGCAGCATCAAAACATACAGAAAAGTTACAATTAAACTGGAAAGAATTGTATGATATCCTATCTCTCATCTTCAAAATGATCCCCTAAAGTGGGAGTAGCATTGTGAACTGTTTAGTTCAACTGCAGTGACATCTTTCTACTCACAGAATAATTCTACGTTTTTTAAGAAATTTTATCAGAAAAACTGTTGCCGCGACTCTTCTTTTGGAAGTGAGCGTGGCTGTCATCGAAATTCACGGACTCTGATAATACGAATGCCATCAATGTAAATAGTTTTGGAAAAGCAAAATATGTTTTTTTAAAGAAGACGATCCCAAAAAGCCTTATATAATGTGTGAGCGGATTATGGAGAAAGTCAACTTCTAAGTATTTTTTTTTTAAGGTGATATTTCTCAATTCCTATTAAAAATATTTGTTTTCATTTGTACTGCTTCGGATTCCAAAAAGCTTATATAACAACATATAAAGTTTCATCTACCCTGTTCAAAATTTAAGGCCCACAAAATAGTAACACACAGACAGACGGACTATGCAGACGGACTTGGTATAGTATACCAAATTTCATGTTCCTAGCCCAAAATTTAAGGCCTAAAACCTGGCGATATGCAGAAAGACGGACGGATGAACGGACGGACTGACAATAATATACCTATACTCTTTTCTTGAAAATTTGCTTGAAGAGAAGGCATTTTCACAATTGTGTTTTAGTTGTTGTTGGATTATATCGCACAGGTGCATAGCTACCTCATGTCAAATTTTGTTCTTTTGTTTTCGCAGTGTAATACAATATATAAAATATCAGCGCTGACATGAACAAAAATAGGATCTGACAGTGAAGGACCAACTCCACAGCGCAAAAAAGATCTAGCATCGTCAAGCCTCTTAACAGGTGTATTTCGCGAAGTAGGACTGCAATGAGAGAGTCACTAATATGTTTCTGGAATGTCTAACTGACTCCCGTCTTTTCCGTTCAATGGTAAAAGTAATAAGCAATAACTTCATTCATTCCTCGTTATCACTTCTAGCGAAAAAGGACAGATATCTAGCCATAGTATCCAGAGAAAACCATGTCTTTTTGCTAACTTATTTCTACGCAATTCAACCCTAGATCCGGTATACGCAGAGTCACGTCATCGATGACACATGTGAGGTTGGTGTAGTCCGGCGCATTCTTAATCATACGGATTTCAAAAAGGCAACAGGTACAGACGGTACACAAGTCATTGTATTCAAAAACTATGAATAATAATAACTATCATTTATTTTTTGTAGACTTTCTCTATGAGTATGGCGTACACGCAGACAATTTTTCCTTCATGCTGAAAAACTGCACGCTTACTACCCATTTGCAAAAGTGAAAAGAAATGCTTGCCGCAGAACTAATATCCCATAGCGTTGCTATCCACGTTATCCAAAGTGATGGAAAAAAAAATCATCAATGCCGAAATAATCAAGTATCTGGAGAGCCATGACCGACTGAAATTTGAGACATGAGACTTGCTGAATTATTTAATTCACATATACACCTCAGCCATTGATATGAGAAATCAAGGACTGTTGCCATAGATCTATCAAAAGCTTTCGATAGAGTTTATAATAAATCCTTTTTAAGCATATTATCCTCCTACAAACCACCAGAAAAGCTCTGTGGCTGGGTAAGCAATTTTTTTTGGAGAGAACAATTAAAGTTTTGGTCTAAGGTGTGTCTGCTAACACGTTTGGTCTAAGGTGTGTCTGCCAACACACGCTGGACTGCCCAAGTGATCTACATCGATCTAATATCATCTTGCTGGTACAACATACCAGTCACATCGATGGAGATAAAGGGTGTCCCAAAAATCACACAAGAAAACCAGTTTTTAAATAAAAATTGCAAATGATTTATTGATTCATAAAGTATACAGTATAGGGTTATGTATGGAATAGCATATCGGGTAAATGGCCTCCACGGCTTTGCTGTCACATTTGCACTCTTTTGTCGAAATTTTACACGACCGTTTTTCATAAATGTGGCTGAACTTCATTGATACAGTGCTCAATTTGCTCCTTCAAGGCGTGGGCTTGTTGGCTTAAACCTTAGAATACAAAAGAACCCAAAGAAAAAAGCCCAACAATGTTAAATCGCATAATCTGGGTGGCCAATTCTGATCACCAAAACGGGAAATTACACGACCAGGAAATGACTCATGCAGTAATTGAATTGTTTCTCGGGCTGAATGGCATATGACACTGTCTTGTTGAAACCACATGTCGTGAACATCCATATCTTGCAATTTAGGCACAAAAAACTGGAATATAATTCGCGATAGCGAGCACCATTAACTGTTATTGCCTGACCAGCCGCATTTTCAAGGAAGAATACCGATGATGTCTCCAGCCCAAAATCCGCACCAAACAGTGACACGTGAGGGTGGCCGTGGTGTAGTGGTAACATCATCGCTTGTCACGCTGTTGGTTTACGGTTCAAATCCTGATGTGAAGAATCATCTATTTATTTCGCATGAAATAAATAAAAAAGTCGATCAATTGCGAAAGCTAAGTCAACTCTACTGCGAAGGCATAACACTGGCAGTAGAGTGGTCATATGGCTGAAAATGGAACTATTGTAGATCGTGATGATGACATCAGGAGAACGGAAAAAAATACTGTGAATCCTAAGTAATGATAATAAAAGCAAAACAAAAATGCTCCCCAGTTATTTGGACTCTACTCTTGGAGTTTACAGAAACTTAATACCACATGAGTTTCAAAAAACCACACCAAATCTTTCTTTCATTCACTCTCTCTGTCTATCTAAACGCCCGTGCCCTGTAATACTATAACGGTATTCATATCCCCTTTGGCGCGCGCAAATTATAAAAAAAGAAGTTGTGGATGCATTTGTTTCCAATAATTACTCGTGGATTTTCTGAACCTCAAATTCGATAATTTTGACAACTAACAAAGTCATCAAGGTGAAAATCAACCTCATCGCAGAAGATGATTTGGTTTGAAAAATTGCGAACTGAAGCTGCCAAACCTTCATTATTTTTAAAATATTGTTCAACAATGCGAACTCGTTGTTTTCTTTCGTGTAGCAGTCCTGTCAGCTGTCTTTTTTTTCGTTGGTAACACTTTACAAATGGCGCAAAATTCAAATCTTGCGTGAAGTTTTGGATACCCTTTACAACCAAATCTACTTATAACTTCCACGTACTTAGATCTGCAATGAATGTACCGTGGGAAAAAGCAAACTTAGTAGACTTCAATGCGAAGGAAACCCGGGTTACAGCTTTTTCTAGAAAGAACACTTCTACACTTCTATGACAGCTTCAAATAGTCAGCTAAATTGTTCAATAAAATGAAAATATACATCCTCTTGAATTTACTCAATTAAACAATTTGGTGGAATGTCAAAATATGCTTCTTTAAGTAGCCACAGAGCCCAGATACGGTGTCCGGCCCCTACAATCTAATCGAAGTATCTAGATTTGATATTTGCCATGTTTTTCCTTTCTTCGAACAGAGATTTAAGAACCAAATCATTTGAAAATCTTTAAGTTGACATTATGACAACAATTTTCACACAATTTGTGAAATAACAATATTCAAATGCCATGTCATGAACTCCGTAGTTAATTAATTCACAATCAACATATGAGAAATGTATCTTTTGTAAAATTCCTTGACCCTCATACTGCTGGCCACCTGTTTTTTTTTCTACTTTTTTTTATTGGTTATGACTCATGATAATTCTTTAGTAATCACCACCACCATACAAGATTAATACCATCCCAATCCAGGCATACTCTTGGAGTTTAATTTATTTAAATATATGCCCACGTGTGTCATCCCGATTTTAATGTCTTTCATTCGATTATTTTACTTCACCGCTTCGACATAATACATATTGGGTGTACATATATAGGTACACAGGGGGCATCACCTACGAGTATCTATGTAGATACACTTACATGTATCTGAACTAATAATGAATCCATTCGAGAGGCATCTTTAGGTTCTCTAGCAAATATTATACTTAAGGTCGAATAGCTTGAACTTTTATTAGTGTTCTTGTTTCGCTTAAGCAAAGCCTAAGGCATTTAATGGCCAACATCCTGAATTGGTCTTTACTGATGTGCTAGATTGACTATAAATAGGATGTATCTTGTATTTATGTAATACCATCGTGCATATCCCTTTTTGTGCGGGGCAGTCATGTGAAAAAATTCATAGATATAGGTACTCGTATACTCGATTATTTCTTGTTGCTGTCATTCAACAGGACCAGTAGAGAAAACAATGTGAGAATATGTGTTCATATCCTTCAGATTGACATATTTACATAATTTTCCAATGTTTATATGGAATACATAAAAGGCCCAGAGTACCCGCAGTAGGAGTAGGGGTAGGCATCATCAAATCTGAATGAAACGATAGAATTTAATGAATAAAAAAGAAAAAGGATGAGTGAATTTAATTCGGTGTTACCTTAATTCATGGATTTATCAAATTGAAAGAGTGAGCTGGTTGGATGGCTCCATTAAGAAGACACACACAGCACAAAGGTAACGATCCACTGGTGAAGTATCTTTCAAGTGAAGTAACGAATTAGCAAGGATTAGATTTGCAACTCTATATCGGTCGATGGTGAGACCATATTTCTTAACCTATTTTGAGACTTTTATCTTAATCGGTCTGCTAATGGTATACTTTTAACACTTAAGGAATTCGCTTCATTTGATCGATGCTAAGGGCTGTCAAAAATAGAAACTCATTGAGATGTTTTATTGGATTTCATGATTTGGTATTTAAATCAAATCTATCTGTACTCGTTGCCACAATTTATCAGGTATATAATGTTATTCAGTAGCTGGGGATACTTGTGATTGATTTCAATGTAATTCGGATTGGAATTTCTAATTACCGTTACAGGATTTATCCAATTTTGAAGTGTATTCAAAGGGAAAGTTTCGAAATTACTATCGAGAAGCAAGTGGCCTTTCCTAAAGAAGGCTAACTCGATTTTCAGCATTATATGATTTCAGGGCATGTAATTACGTTTTATAACAGGCTGTATATCGACAATTCACTTAACACAACGAATCAATATTTGCGATATGCATCTCAAACGTAATGAAATTGATCCTTTTTTAAAACGAATCATCACTGGTGATGAAAAATGGATCGTCTACAATAAGATCAATCGAAATCGATAATGGTCTAAGCGCAATGAACCAGTACAAACCACATCGAAAGCTGAACTGCGTCAAAATAAGGTTATGTTGTCAATTTGGTGGGATTATAAAGGTGTTGTGAACCAAACGATCAATTCAGATATTTACTGTCAACAACTAATGAAACTGGAGGAAGCAATCAAATAAAAACGGCCAGAATTGGCAAATCGTAAGGGAATCGTGTTCCACCAAGATAACGCTATACACGACACATCTTTGGTACATAACTCGTGAAAAATTATTGAACCTTGGTTTGGAAGTGATGTCGCATCCACCATACAGCTTGCACAATCAGATTTTCATTTGTTTTGAAGTTTGCAAAACTCTTTGACTTTCAATAACGATGATGACCCTGAAATCGCATTTGGTCCAATTTTGTGCTAATAAGGGACAGAAGTTCTATGAGTACGGAATCATGAAGTTACCAGAAAGATGGCAGGAGGTCAACGAACAAAATGGAAAATATATAATTCATTAAAGTTTATTTTTTGTATAAAAAAAAAAGTTTTATTTCACACTGAAAAACCGAAATTACTTTCTTACCAATCCAATAGTTGCAAATATTGAGATTTCTTTACATCGACATTCACATTTAAATTTTATGTACTTTTACCATTTCTATTTCAATATCATTTAAATTCGTATAGCTCTTCAACTGTCTGGAACTGTCGATTCTCAGCATAAACTTTTCGGACGAGCCAACCCCAAAAGTTCTCAATCGGGTTAGCATCTAGTGAGGGAGCTGCAATATCAAGTAAATGGACATTGTGCCTCACAAAATGAGCCTTTGTTAACGGATTATACGCTGCAGTTACGGAAGGTTCCTTGCCTCGAGCACAACCTGGTACTCTCCGCTATTCATCTGGCATTTATCCGAGGCGCTGGCCAGGATGCCGCACATTGTGTGACAGACGCACCTGGATTTTGCCTTCATTTTTGTCTTTCAGCTATGACCTTAGACCACAAGGCTATTCTAGCGGGAATAGTAAATTAATACAGTAGTATTAAGTAAAGCATTTGGCCTACTTTGGGTGCCATTTGTTGGGAGTCCAGGTGGGACTACCAAGGCAACTACAGAATTGAAGTGAGATGACATACGATAAACCCTTGGTATGTTCAACTGCAGATAAAATTGAACATAATTTTTTGTGACTGAACTTCTAACACATAATCTATTCAGAATTATTTTAAACACCAAAAACTTTACATTTTGAAAACATTTTTAGAGTATTAGCTTTGAAAATTAACTAAATTTCACATATCATCAAATGAAAAAGTTACATTTTGTAGCGGCCTTTGTTATTGCAAGTCTGTAGAACCGACAAGTATGAATTTTGACATCGTCAGAGTAACACCGCTGTAGCCAAAATGGCTAAGACGTTGCGCTAGTGATTCTTAGCCTCGAGATCGTGGGTTTGCGCAATTCTACAAAAATAATCATTCTTTGCATTTGAGATATATTTTATCTTTAAGTAAACTATGACAGCATCGTCATTGGGATGGAGAATCTTAGTGTCAAGGTGTAAAATTACTACAAAGTCCTCAGATTTCTTATCGAAAGAACTGCATGAATTTTAACCTTATATTTCAATATGATAATAACTCGCGCAGTCGTCCTATTTCCCCGTCAAAAGTTACGAGCAAAATAAAGGATGATTACTTTTCGGGCATCTTGCAAACACTTGACGTGCACATCCGTAGATCGCTGTATTTTAAGAGTCTAACTGAAATCATAACTATCGCAAGGAAACTAATGTATTCACGTTGACTAAAAGCGATACTGCGCGATGCATCATGTTGCATAGAAAAGAAACACAACAACGAACTGTACGGGCAACATAGCCAGAAAGGTTCAATTCATCGTTTAAGACAAAGTAAATGGAGTCAATGTCTCGGCTCGAAGAGTCTTTGAATCCAACCCGGATGGACGACGCAGAACAGAAAGATCTTACTGGCGCTCACATATGGAACAGAACTCCAACTGCAAGCTTAGCTAAAGAGAATGGAGCGAGAAGGGGCATTTTGGTTGAAGCCAACGGAGTACACACTATAGAGAGGTGTTATAGCTAAAATGATGATCAACAGTTTTACGAGAAGATAAAGAAAATTTTCCAAAGCCAGAGCAGAAGCCTGCAGGGATGATGAAGTAAACCTAGTAATAAAAATATAGTCGTTTGGATTTGGAAAAAATACTTCCAATACTTCTAAGACTACTAAACGATTAGGATGAAGGCCAAAACTAAACTATCGGGCAGAATATTGCATTCTACCCGGACGATGACGATCAACATTTACGTCCACCTGATCAAAGGGAGATGAAGATAGCAATACCTAAGCTTAAACCCAGCAAGATGGCTTGAGCCGACGGTCTAACTACCTAACTATTTAAAGCAGCTGGGGATTAAATCGTCCCCGGAGCATAGATCAACTCATCTGTTAAATATGGTCCATGTTCATACTGCTGCAGTTATTGGGGAAAATGCAGAAGCTCAAAATGAATATTCACCACCCTTTCAACGATCTTGAAATTTCTTATGATAGCGTTTATAGACAAACTATACTTACGTATATTATGCCTAGTTTTAGCGTTTCTGATAAACTCGTCAGTCAGTGCAGGATGACGTTGGAGAATGTACGCAGTTCCATCGAGGTCGGTTATCGGTAACAATTTCACCAAAGCTTTTAATGTCAGAATAGGTCTACAATAATTGACGCTCTGACATGTATGTAATTTCTTTAATATCATACTTGAAAGGCCTGCACAATATTTAGCATAAGCTGGTGTCGTTGACATAATTGGCAGAACGCAGAACAAAGCACTACACGGGTTAATAGTAAAGGTAGAACAAACATTTTTAAATCCATCTTGGAGGTAAACGAGGGTCACACATGTGTAAGTTGGTGCAACATGGTCTAGGGCTCGGATTTCATGTATTTAAATGTGTGGTAGGATCAGAGAGAAGAGGAGCTAAATGGTTGATTTCAGGGATGGATTTTAAATTACACCAAACATGACGTCGAATAGTTCTGCAATTTATACTTTGTAGCGTACACGACTGAGTCGCACCTATACGTTCTTTATCTGCAAAAAGTCAGATTTGAAATTTAAATTTGTAATGTTTTATTAAGTCAGTTAAATTTCGAAAAAAACTCATTTGGGCAATTATCCAAAACTAAGTACGACCTTAGTTTTTTTTACTAAATACCGTAGCCGAGAAATAGGCAATTTATAAGAACCAGGTAATAAGTAAAGTAAAGACTGTTATACGTATTTTTGACAAAGATTTGGTACGTCATGTATTGGCATCTGTTCACAAAATTTGAACAAAATCGGCCATTTGTAAAGTACCGTTAATTTTGGGGTTCGAATTAAATTGTGGCCTTACAGACTCCAGATATGAAGTTTCAAGAAAATCCGTTAAACCGCTTAGGCTATAGTCGACCATACATATAGACATATGAATTTACATACAGACAGGAGAATACAAGAGTACCACAGTAGTCAGTCTTTGGCCCACTGCAGTGGAACGATATGTACGACGGTATATTGTGACTTCCTATACCAGGCGAAACAAAAGTAGTGGGATTTGCAGACGACGCCATTATTGTCACTGCTAAACTGTTGGAGGAGGTGGAACAGATAAGCAACTCGACAATAAGGATAATACGAAAATGGCTTACCTCAGTTGGTCTAATACTGGTAGAGCATAACTGTGGCGGTCTTGATAAGCAGTAGAAAAAAGGTAGAAACTGTTACCATTACAGTGGGCGGCCTTGAGATCACAGTAAACCGCATATCAAATATTTAGGCATTATGATAGATACATGGCTCTCATTTGAAGATCACTTTAAGTATGTGAACCGAACAGGTGAAATAGCAAGTTCTGCACTAGCGCGTATCATATCCAACATAGGAGGGCCAAGACATAGCCGCAGGTTACTGTTGGCCAGAGTAGTTATTCGATTATCCTTTACGCCGCCCCGATGTGTATCGGGGCCATGGCAATTAAAACATATAAATCACATATCGCACCTGTGTACAGAGTATGTGCATTAAGAGCTAGCTACACATTTTGCACTACTTCAAGCGATGCAGCCTGTGCAAAACGAGAATGCTCCCAATAGATATTCCAGCAATAGAACAGAAATGCCAGTACTGCGGAAGAAGAGAATGAAATGAGGCCAACGAAAACCAGCTACACAAAATAGAAAGCCTAAAAGACTGGCAAGAAAGGCAGGTGGACTTATAGGCTCATACATCAAATCCAGCCATATAGAACTTGATTTTTAGTTAACACAGTTCCTTTTTCTTCTTTTCCTTACGGCGAGGTTATGATCTGGAGTAGAAGGATCACAACCCTCCCACTTTACTGCATCCCTACTGGTCCTCCTGTGGGGTTTGCAGTTCCTAAATAAATGTTTTCGTTCGTATTAATTTAATTTAAAAAAGTATATACACTACAATACCCCTACTGCCGGCGTTGCACTGACTGCATAGAAAATACAGAACACGTGTTTTTTCAAAGCCCAAGATTCATCGATGAAGTAAGGAGTAAACTCGACTAGTGTTGGTGGAATGCTAAAAAGCCATTAGGCATGGGACACAGTCGCTGGGAGCACAATGCGCATAATGAAGATTCTTAGAGCCTTATGAAGAGGAAGGAAGAATTAAACCGGCAAAATATAACAAATGCAGAGAAGGAAAATGCAAACATGCGCTAGCCGAATACTTTAGGCTAAAACCTTTTCCGCGAAACCAATATTTGCCCTTATAGATGAAAGTAAAATAACTCTAGATTTAGTAAGGAACGCTAAAATAGTCTTCAAAATGAAGCTGATCATTAAAACTTCCATCCCTTCAGCTTGTTTACAGCAATTCCTTAGGGATATTCGCAGAAATTCTTAGATTGGTTCAATATTTTTTTAACGTGTTAAAACTCTAAGGACCGTCGCCGGCATTTAATATACCCTCTGGACATACCTAAATCTGAATAACTTATTTGTTATGAGGGCGTTTTCTATTACAACTATACACGATATGAATTCCCTAGACCTAGACTTCACAGCAAGAATTAAATAGAACCTACTAAGTCTAAACACCACAAAACACTCTCATTTGCATAAGATTTTCTTGACAACCACACCAAAAAACATTCCTATACCTTTCAAGGACAATGAAAAATGTCAAAATCTACCAGCTTTTCAAATCACAACTCACCGTAACTCAATTAAAACTTCCTTAACACCAATTACCATCCGCAAATATAAAATTATTTAACGCCAGGAACAATTTAAACTTTCGCTTATTATACATACAAATTGGTGGCGGGGAATGCATTCAGGGATTAAGTTTTAATGAACGAGATACAGATACGCTGAACGAATTTTATATTCTTTTTTTTGCCAACTAACATGCCATTTTAAAGGGAGAAATAACAACATCACACATGACATATGACAATGTCTGGTGTTTTCAACAGCAATTTGCACCCCGAAAATGGCGTTTGCCTGTACCAATTTCAAGTAATGTAGGCTGTTGCACAGCAAAATGACAACACAAGTTACAGGCAGAATTCTGTCAACTTGCACTGGTCGCGTTGGCATTTATGTAAATTTCATTATCACATCCAATCCCGAGTCGATGAACAGTGACACGTGGCGACACCCTTTTTCAATTTCATTACATATTGCACTGGCTATCGGGTGCCTATATATGTAAATCCAGTCCTTGTCCTATGCAATGTCCTGGAAAAGGGATTACAAATACTCACACATACCCCTTTTAATATTTTTTATTTAGAATTTGCGTAAATGACTGATGTGAGCGATATATCGAACTAGAAAATTATTACATACAAGAAGGGCATGGTGCACTAATATACCTATATACATATGTGAGTACAGTGTGTCGCAAAAGTAAGGAATGGAAGTTAGTTGGTTGAGAAGAGTGCTTGTTTGAAACTTTATGTCTGCACCGACTTTCACTGAATTGTGAAGCTAGAAATGATTGTGTTTTTGTAGTTAAATTTAATGCAGAGAGTAGAGGGTTTTGTCCTCACAAACATATGTATGTTTAAAATTACTTACGAGTATACATATATTAATTTCAAATCCAACGGTCTAAACCGTAACAGAGATATGACCAATTTGTTCGACAACTAGAGAAAAATTAGTATGCAACCTTATTCCAAACGTCTATATTACCTCAGACATCAATTTTTATCGAAATCGTTAGAGCCGGTCCAGAACCACCATGGATGAATCTTAGAATGCTTGTATACAAAGGCGTTTCTAAATCTAATCTGCAGATTTACAGTTATTGGGCACTATACCTATATACATACATGCCGAGTATATTTTACTTGCAAGTATTGGTTTCCTGAAAACGAAACGATCTCGAGATTTTGATAAAGCGTGACATTACTACAGGGTGTGGAGGATATTTGAGGACATGTCTTTAATAGCAGACCTTTAAGTTTTTCCCGTGTACAATGTCAGATAAATAAATACCTAATACAAGAAGTAAAAAGACATGCAGTGATTGTTTTCATATATGCAGCCCACAGTGATTTCGAAATATAGCACTTTTTGACGTTGCCCTGTCCTTCGTTCACAAGTTTTGGGTCGAGTGTGAGACTTCTGGCTTCGATGTTTCGCCTGTTCCGAAACGTAATAAGCATTCAACACATTCGGACAGCAAGATAAGCTAGGAACTTGTTCAACAAGTGCAACATCGTGTTCACCAGTACCTTGTTTGTGTTGGAGGGTGTGCTCAAGTTGAAACATCCAGAAGTCCAAGACCTTCTTTATTTTTTTTTTCCAATGAACAAAATGTCGACCAGAACCAGAAGGTCAATAGAAGAACCGACAGATGGCTGTGTGCAAAACCGTCAGACATCCCCCATGTAATGCACACCAAGTTTCCTGCCAGTCTTATGGACTTAAGAGAAGTCAGCAGTGAAGGTCATGTTTTGCCTTCCTACTATTTTCCACAGGGCCTTTGAATGAATGCTGCCAGATACATTGAGGTGCTAGAGACTGTTGTTAAGTCCCGGATAGACAGTGTGAATGAAGGAAGGCCATACATGTTTCAGCAAGATTCTGCGACAGCGCACAAAGCCGTGACGACTTAGAAATGGATAGCGATCAATTTCCATGATCACATAACATTAAACTTATGGCTACCAGACTTACCAGACCTTAATCCGTCGGATTAGGAAGTATGTACATATGACACAGGCGAGGACTTTATTTATTTTTATTTTTTGTAAAAAGTTTACAACGATAAGAGATCGGACAGTTGGTCGCTAGAGTTTTTCATTTTCCTTGATGTGATGATGATCTATTTAAATACACAGTCAATCGGATCTTTTAAATATTACAAGATATTGTTTGTATAATACAATTCCGACTAAAAATACAGCAAGCGACTGAGTCCCACATACTCGCATTTACATGTAATTTATCTGAAAATCACTCAGATTTAAAATATTAACAAAATCGGTAAACTTTATATATTTTCAAAATTTTCCAAAAATTTGGTATGCCATAATCTTGTATATGTCAAATATTGTTCAAATTTTGTTTTCGGACAAAATCGATCAAGTCATAGCAGAGAAAAAAACAATTTTTTAAAAATTAGTTAATAAGTAAAGTACCGTTATGCGCAACTTTCGTCTACTGTAACTCAAATATTAAATTTGAACAAAATCGTTAGAGCCGTTTTCAAAAAAGTGGATTTTTTTTTTCAAAATCGGTCATTAGGCTCCGTTCAGTAATTTAGGCTGCAGTCGACCTAAATGACATACAGACATATAGGTAGATGATGATATACAGACATATAGGTAGAAAGACAGACAAACAGAATTGGCAGACCCACTTTTTTGAGATTATTCATTATAGTATACCAAAATTGATCAAAATCTTGAGCTTGAATTTTTTCACGAAACCAATAACAAACAGAACGGAAAGTATTGTGTGGCACCAGTTTTTCACCCGTCTCTCGCTCATTAGACGAGTAAAACGTAAAGTTACAACCTTCTGAGCCACCCGGGATTTTCTGGAAGTCGTGGAAAGTCAACCATACATTGGTCGGTGAGGAACATCTTGTGTTTTTAAATTGGAAATACCAGTTGCACTTAGTTCTGCACCATGATCTGTACTATAAGTGTCCAAAGTTTCAAGAGTATGCATGTTTCAGACAGGGGCTCGTGGAGGGAAATTTAAAAATTCGATTAGATTGTACTCCGATATTTTTTTCGACGATATCTCATAAGTGGATGGGTTTTCGAAAAAAAAAAAATGTATTCAATACACTGGTAAACTCAGAAGTACCCATTTCCATATAAAGACAATGATTTGCTTATATATTTGTAACCATTTGCTCATCTCAAGAAAAAAACATGACCAATTAAATATTCGCTATAAAAGAATTTATTGGCTCCTAGGGAGATATTCCCGTCTCTCAGTATGCAACAAGCTACTGTACTGTACTATATAAGAAACGATGATCTACATAAAGATAAAGGACGAGGTCAGGAAGGTCGCAAGAAGACATAAAGTTAGACTTCGCAACCACGCCAGTAGCTGAACTACTTAATAATAACAATTTAGTTGCAAGATTAAGAAGGATAAAATCCTTCCAAATAGTTAACTAGGAATAACATCATAGCATAACATCATCACACGAAATGAGTGATTTAACATACCTACGTAGGCACTCCAAAACAAAGGGTAACTGAAAAAGACAGTTCCTCAATATAAAGGGTGACCAGTTAGTTTTTTCAATTATGTTTTAGCAGCTGTCAAAGTTAGCAATGACATCGAACTGTCAAAATATTCAGTAAGATTCGCCATTTCATCATGCATCGTTTGAAGCTTCCCGAACATGTAGAAATTATTAAAAAATATTATCGAAATTCCGGCTCAGTTTTAAATACGCAATGTGAATTTCGTCGTGAGGTCGGTCATCATGATAGCTTCAGTGCGCAGGCAATTCGTCGCACCGTGGAAATGTTTGAGCGTGAGACCACTCTTTTGGACCTTAAGCCACCAACCAGACAGAGGTCGGTGCGAAATGAAGAAAACATAACCGCCGTAGCGGCTAGTATCGAAGAAGATCCAGAAATGTCGGTTCGGCGACGATCAGCTAAATTTGGCAACGCCAGAGAGCCAACCAGGCTTATTTTGTGGTTGAATTCGGGCCTACATCCGTATAAGATTGTGCTGACACAACAATTGAAGCAAGACGACCATAGACAACGCTGTGAGTTCGCTAATTGGGCGCTGGAAATGTTGGCCGGAGATCCGGATTTTGGCCAAAAAATCATCTTCTCGGACGAGGCCCATTTTTGGCTCAACGGCTATGTCAACAAGCAAAATTGCCATTATTGGAACGACCACAATCTACATGTGTTCGACCAAGCATCAATGTATCCACAAAGATTGACTGTTTGGTACGGTTTATGGCACGGCGGCATCATCGGACCTTATTTCTTTCGAAATGAGGAAGGAGACACCGTTATCGTCAATGGTCCTCGGTATAGAGCGATGTTAACCAACTTTCTGTGGCCACAGCTTGATAAGAAATTTGGCGACTGGGTCATCTCACGGCGAGCGTTCATCAATTGGCCGGCGCGATCATGTGACTTGACACCCCTCGATTAATTTCCCTGGGGCTACGTCAAGTCTTTAGTCTACGCTAACAACTACTTTGGATGAGCTTGAGGCTAACATTCGAGACGTTATTGCCGGAATAACGCCGCACATATTGGACCGAGTCATCAAAAATTGGACCGATCGCTTGAAGTACTGCCAGCGAAGCCGAAGCATTTAAATGCTGTGCTTTTCCATATAAATATAATGGCATGAACGTAGCTTCAAAATAAAGCCAGAATCAATTTAATATCTCACAGAGTTGTTGTTTTATTTGAATTTCTTTTCCTATCGTTCTTATCTGATTACCCTATAGCTTCAAAATAAAGTCAGAATCAATTTGATATCTCACACCGTTGATGTTTTATTTAAATTTCTTTTACTATCGTTCTTATCTGGTCACCCTATACAATGAAATCTACCAACATAATTTACAATTATAATTTAATTATGTATTATAATTTTTTTTTAATATAATTCGTTCCTACAGTACATTGGTATAGGGGCACGCACACATTTTGAAGGCGTTTTTGTCAACAAATGTTTTTTTTTTCTTTTACGGTGATGGTTAAGTCTCACTGTGAATAGTACACCAGAATTTTTGACCTTTGGTTACAAATGGTCATGCCCATTTTATATGGAAACATTTCAGCAACAAAATATTGAGTAAAATCTCTTAAACATTCTGAGAATATTCTCTGAGTAGAAAGATTCAAAAAGTTCACAACGCCACGTCCATATTATTATGGATGGGTTAGAAGATTGTAACTCTCCCGTAAGTTTTTCTCTTATCTCTAAACTTTTTCGAGCAAAACGAAGAAAAATTTCTAAAAAGTTTTACTAGGTAGTTCAAGCCAAGCTTAAATAAAAGCCAAGTACGTGAATATAGATATCGTGCTCTATAACTCGGAACCTAAGAGATGCCCGCTAAATATACCACCTAGTTTCATTCATGGCGAATCTGGGCCCAAGCGCCATGTAAAAATGAATTAAAAAAAAAGACATTGACAAAATAAAAAAATTGTACGAGTACGAACAAATAAACAAAAAAAGAAAAGCTCGTTCTACTCGTTTTCTTCGTAATTTTGATGATACCCTATCTCATAAGGAATATTAATTATGATACATAGTTTGTAACATAGTGAAATAATAACGACAGACCCCCAAAAGTACATACACATTCTCGTATACATATGTATATTTCTGGTCAGCATCGAAAGTTCTTTCGATCCAGCCATGTTCGTCTGCCCGTTAGTATGTTACCAGTTGTTTGGGCTTATGTTTTGAGCTAGGAATGTGAAATTTAGTATATAAACTTTTTAAAAGCCGAAGCAGTTTTAATATTTATAAAATCCACCCACAGACACGCCCACTTTAAAAAAAAATGCCCTTTTCTAATATTTTTACTAGAAACTGAAAAATATTGTCTTAATGAAATATATACTTGTAGACGTTTCCATTCTCCATTACAATTCATCCATTCAGTGGATAATGCCACGCCTACTTTCTGAATCCATTTCACTTAAAAAACAACCTGATATTGCTTTTTTTAAAGCTACTTAAGGTGATGGATAAACCTTATTTTCAAGATTTCATCAGAATCCATGAATTTTGGTAACAAATGTTTACAGCAGCGCACACTTTTTTATAAGAAAACTGATTGTACAGTTTTTCTGGTAGTCGCGGAAGAAAACTCTAAAGAAATTAGAAATTAATTAGAAATTTCAAAGCGCCACACCCACTTTAGTAGGGATGAATTAGGAGATGAGGAATAGTATGTTTTTTTTTTGGAAATCATGTATCGCTCCCTTACTATTTCTCTCGGAATGCAACCATGAGCTACTTGTATCACTCCCTTGCATCAGGCTTCTGTACGTCATTTTCGGATTCCTATTTAGATAATAGTCGGTTAAAAGTCTTCGTTCCATAGTCACCACCTTTATGCCGGAATATTGCCTCACTCATTCTCTATCATTGTTCAACTTCGTACAGTGAAACAACCTGTAGGCAGTATATGCTTGTATACAAGGATGCGTCTGCATTGATTAGTGTACACTTGGATGGTGTTGATATTGTCTGTATATCTATACACTACCTACATACATATAGGTAGGTAGTTATGTACGTTGTATTGAAAATTTTGTTTACATTCGGAGTCATGCGGAAGAATTTTTAATTAAATTTCCCATCCTCATCGTCTTCTCACAGACACATGCGATGTACTTTGGTCTAATTAACATCTTCAAGTGAGCTGTCAATGGCACTGTGAAGGAGCGGCGGTAATGGTAAGCTTGTTCTATACCAATTTGTAGAGTAATGTGGGATGACCGAAAATGCGGTGCGTAGTATTAAATTCAAATACTTGAACGGCTAAACTTTGGCCATGTGTAGGGGATGGAAATTCTCCTGAGATTGAATCCCTGTTGATTTTGTATTATAGAAGATAATAGTATTCGTTCAATTATTGCGTCACCAAGGCCGAAATTGATTAAATTTTAAAAGAGCACCCTAGAACTCATTGTGTCAAGGTCTATCTGCAGCAGAAAGGTTTCAATGGGGGTGAGTAAATAGATGAGTATTGAGTTCATTTGACACATGCTCCTCTTCTCAGAAATAAAGAGACTACGTAAAAAAGTTGTCAAGACGAATCTGCTAGAGATGCGAAATGGAAACTAATATGTGATGAATTAGAAAGAATCCTCAGATAAAAGAACTGACCTTAATGTTACCGAACAAAGGAATCATATTCTAAAACCTGCTCGTGAAACATTTTTATTTTAAATTAACAACTTGTAGCCATTCAACTGGTGGTGAGCTATATCACCAGTAAAAGTCAGGCATAAAACAGGGCTACATATGCACCCATATATAGATTAGATAACGAAGTAAAGCTTACCTACCTATGATAGATTCTTATTAAAGCATACTCGTACTAACTAAATTAAAAAATAATATGTTTCAGAGTCCTTCGTAAACACGAAGGCCTCTGAAACGTACAAGGCACCAGCTGGTTGAACGTCGTGAAATATGCATATTCAAGCTGGGTTCAAAAATAAAGATTGGCGTTTGCTCCATGACCTGAGTAATGCTTGCAAACGATGTAGCTGGATTTTTTTTTTTGGTTTTAAAACAGTCAGGCAAAAAATCTATAATATTACTCGTATATAAAAATCTGGTTTAAACTGTAAAAAACTTATCGTTGTTTTTATATGAATGGAAAAAAGTATATGAATGCATGAAGAAATATATATATATATATAAGCCAGGCCTGAGGCTATAGTAATTGAAGTATTTGTGAGGCGCAATAAGATAAATCTTAAAAGAAACAAGGTTTTTAGGTTAGAACTAGATATTTCAGGCGCATTTCATACATATCCGGAATTTCTAGTAATTTTTATACGATTGGATATCTTTGCACATAACTGTATGAGGATTTTCACACATATCCGATATAGGATACTACACAGACAACGGGTGTACGATTTGGTGATTTTTTAATTCGAGCCTCATGTCTTATCTCAACTGCAAACGATTATGATGTTTTTAGATGCGACCATCTACTCAATAAGCCAAATAGACAGACCAAATTTGATAGAGCATTTCTTGGCTTTTGCCACCCAACCACCCACATATTACAATTACTCCATCCTATTTTTATGATTTTCAGAAGACATTATCTGCACACTAGACTTTACTAATAAAGTTAGTGAAATCCGTTTAGCGGTTGATTATCTCAGTCTATTCGATTCTGACGAATCTCGGATGGGACCATTTTAATATGATCCCAAACTACAAAACTAAATTTCATTAAAATTCACCGGGCAGTTCGTGAAAATCGCGGTTATTTGATACATTCTGCATTCAACCACTCATATCTTACCCTAACTCCACCCAAGTATTAATGATTTTTATATGAGGCCATTTACAGATTATACAAGTCTTCAAAACGAAATTTAATTAAATTCTGTTCCGTTAAAACAAAATAGTTTTTTCATCAACAAGCTAGTCGTGCGAACACTATCCGAAATTATACATCAGGCGTCGTGTATCCGAATAAGGGATGACCGCTAAGGTGTGAATGCTTTTATTGAGTTCTATATACTTCGATGTTGGATATCCGTCATCCGATGTCAGACAGAACTGAAGATTTTCCGGCAAACAGAAATTCGTATATCCGACGTTTGTACCGTGTGTTCGTTTCCAGAGACATGTAAATGCTCACATTCTGTTGTATTCGTATGTGTTTAGACTTCGGTAAATACACATCCGACGTCATATATCCGGTGCCGGATATATCTGAAATGATAAAATTAGTTTTTGTGCCTGGCAAAAATTTTAAAATTTTTAAAAAAACAAAAGGTGTTAACATCCGAACGGATTTTGGTGGATTCAGTAAAAGTCAAGCCCTTCCACTGTCTATTTTGGACTATGAGTCCCTATAGATCTTCCAATAAAAATAAAATCTCCAAGAATGGCAAACATCCAAAGATCCATTTTGATAGCTTTTTTTTTTTATAATTTGCACGTGTTAAAGGGGAAAATTAATATACTCTTATACTAATTTTAGGACACGGGCATTTTTGTGGAAAGGGGAAGAGACAGAGAGAAAGACAGATTGGTGTAGTTGGTTTGAAACTCAGGTGGTACTAAGTTTCAGTGAACTCCAAGGGTGGCTGTCCAGATAAGTGGAGAGTATTTTTTTGTTTCGCTGTGATTGTCGTTGCTTATGATTCACAGTATTTTTTCAATCCACCTGATATCATCACGATCAAGTTGCATTTTATCCATATGACCACCCTACTGCCAGTGTTATGCTTTCGCAGTAGAGTTGACTTAGCTTTCGCAAGTGATCGACTTGTTTATTTATTTCATGCGAAATAAATATGTGATTTTTGACATTAGGATTCGAACTGTGAACCAACAGCGTGACAAGCGATGATGTTACCACTACACCACGGCCACTCACTAGGCTTAGTCGCGTGAATATGCACGGAAATGATAATGGTTATTGTAGAAGTTGGAAGGACGAACGTTGCAAATATCTTATTCTGACAAAGATGAGGTTAATGACTCTTTGAAGCCGCTTTTTTTTTTTGGTGAACAGATGGACTACTCGTATTATAACACTAAGCTAAGATCTAAGATTTATATATTCTTTGGGTTGATCCTTGAGTTGCCATTCTAATCTCATAGGTTCTACAGGGATTGGGATTGCTGGGGTATTAATCTCTGAACGAGAGAAGATATACCTATCATACATCCCAGGTCACACGGGCGTTAAAAAATAGGTGGTACCTCTCATGAAAATATAGAAAACGCAGTGGTTTCAGTCAATTAGTTCAAACAATTAGTTAAACTCTTTGTTTAAGAAAGAAAACCAGGACCATTTTTAAACTCATTAGAAAAAGCTTATTATCTGTTGTCTGGGCAAATCTAAAGGAGTATTGTGTATATCTTACACCTTTACCGATAAGAAAATTGATACTGGACTGAAGCATATACTCATTCTGTAATTATTAGGACGTGTGCATAGAGCGGCTATATAAAAGTCTATGTCTAAGTCATCCAGGTAGGCCCCAGTGTTCTCCAATTTCAGGAAAAGTTCGTTCAGAACTAGGGTCCAGAGCAGTGGTAAAAGCACACAAAGGAAGCATTGATTACTTTGTTTCTGTGTATGTGGTCTATAATACACCAGAAGGGTTCGCAAATGGCCCACGTAAGGCATTGATAATTGAATTGGCTTCAACGTTATCGAAAGCCCCTACTATGTCAAGTAAAGCCACGAAGGTGAAATATTTATTAGAGAGAAATTTTTCGATGGGGTATACGATAGGGATGTTTCAATGGATTTACGTTTTTGATAGGCATATTGAGATTCAGATAACTATTCACTGATTCCTTAATCTAGTTCGAGGTTCGAGGTTCTTGGGGAGTGTGTGTGAGATTGTGCCTACCTTAGGTATAAAAAACCACCCTCACCTCGGTTCAGCTGCTTGGTTCCAATTGCTAGGTAGTCCTTCAAAATGCAGGACAGGTTCCACCTAATAATTCCAATGAAAGATACCGTCTGGTTTTGGAGACTTGAATGGTTCGAAACTGTTCACCGTCCACATTAATTTTTCCTTTTTTCTGGGGCAGGGTATCTTCAGGGATAGGGGTACAGCTGGGTAAGTGAGTGTCCATTAGCAGATTCAGCGATCCTTCTTCAGGTTCTGGTCAGGATCCGTCCGGAATAGTAAGGTAGGTGCTTCAGATAGGCCTTTCCACAGTCTGGAGGATTGTGATGTGTTGTCAATACACTGAAGCTGTTGTAAATACAGTCCCTTAAATGAGAGCTATTGAGTGATATGGCAGAATTAAAGCGAAACTATTTCTACAGTTTTCGAAATGGTGGCCGGGATCCAGGAAGTAATGTTCAAAGATAGATGAGTGACCTGTCGGCGATTACCTTCAAATTATGAACCCTTGTACTTATGCCTAACTCTCGACCAAAAGGACTGCAGAGGGAAACGGAATATTAACAAAGAATTCAATAATGCAACATCTAAAGACAAAATTATAGCAGTTGAAGAGAACTAGCTCTGTTATTATTATTTCACAATCGAATGACTGCATTTTTTTAGAGAAATAAATTTGGGGATGCCCGATTTGCTTGAATATCACCGATATAATGAACAGTATCTTCCTCAGTTGATGGAAGCTCTGACAAATTTGCGGATATGCAATGCACTACGGTCGAGCCAGTTACACCATGATAATGAACACAAAGTAGGGCTCACGGCAAACTATCTGAGTAGCACAGGCATACATCTTTTAGATCACCCCTCGTTCAACCTAGATCTAACCCCCTATGATATAGTTTTGTTTGATACCGAAAGAGCGGTGATAACTATTCTATGATGCTTGGTTTCTACCCAAAAATTGTGACTACTTTGAAAAACTCTAATTGAACTAAGCCAAATGACTAAAATTATGAAACATCCTTTGTAACCCTATCATAGTGTTACAACCTTACTTGTAATAAAATAAAACAAAATTTCATCACCGAGTCTTATCCCGTCATAGAATGAATTCGAAAAAGATCACCTAAACAAAAGAATTTCATTCCAACATCGGATACACCTGTATCTCAGCAATTCTACCCAAAAGTTCTTGAATTCCCCCCTCCAGCAGGAACAGTTGGTATTCGCATTCGCATTTCCATTTTCTCTTATTGTTTTCATTTTAAATGAATAAAAAACAACTCGAAACTCCAGAATAAATCTAAAAAAGAAAATTTTCTAAATTTAAACTTTTCACCCCTAACCTTGAATATGATTGAAAACTTTTTGCTATTATATTAATGCTATTAATTAAAAATTAGCCAATGATATCCATAAAAATAATTACTTTTGATTTAAAGCATGCTCGGGTCTATCATAATTCCATCTCTCCGCACCCCACCCTCTCATAAAAACAACACACTAAATTGTCGAAATGAAAAGTGTGAAACAGTGAAAACGGTGCAAAACATATGTGTCCCCGCAAACACCCCCACCTCAACCTGAACGGGGCATTGTTCTCTTTATTGCAATTTACACAGTGGACTGGGTCGGTCCACTCCTACATAAATTTCCCGAAAAATTAATTATGAAAATGATTAATACAAGACAATTAAAAAAATGTACCTGCAATCTTTCGTTCCCGCATCTTCCGCCATAACGCCTCGGCCTTACGTTTTGGCCAGTTTTCAAATTTCTGTGAAAAACTCCGGAAGAATTTATATTCACGTATTGTGATTGACATTCGCCGTTGCATTGCGAAGTCAATATTTTCACTATCACGACAAGACAGGACGAGGACGATAAAGAGAACGAGAACACAAAGCGAATGATATTTGTTGTAGTTGTCTTGTAGTTTACATGACCGGATTTCAATGGAATTTCAAATACACTCTAAGGGGGATGACACTTTTCAACCAGAGGTAAACAAACAGAACAGCAATTTGAACGGAAATGAGTTTTCGAAAGCGTTTTCGATAGTACGAAGAAAAAAAAAAATGGTATGCAAATATTCAAAAGATAAAACTGTAACGAAAATCCTACGACTTTACAAAACGCTCGCAAACACACAAAATCTCTGCTCTGAAACGGATTGCCAAGGCTTACACGAGTTTGGACGTCTGCAATCAACGAAGCCTGTAACAGTACTAATGAAACACCACGGAATGAATATTGAAAAATCCAATAAACGATAATATTCTCTCGAGATACACACAACCGAACGTGTGTATACAGCAGCCAGCCAGGACCATACTTTTTCCGCAGTCATACAGTACAGTGGGTGGGAAAATTGTTCGAACAGGGAAGTTGTATGGCCCTGAGCGTTGAATAAATTGGGGCAGTTTTCGAAAGAAAACCAGGACTCATTGTAAAGAGATGGGAGGGATTTTTTTCTTCGAAAAGGACATTCGTAGAATTCATTAGATCACTGACTTTGGAAACTTTGTTTCAAAATATGAATTTAGGGACGAAAAATTGTTATTATTACAACAAGAATGTTGAGCTAATTCGTTAAACTCCATAAATAGATATAGAGCTGTATCGAAGAAGACATTGGGATAATTATGTTTCGTTGTTTAAATGCGTTGATGGCAGACAAATAAATGTTTTTAAAATGTCCTGAATAATATATAAGCCTGACTCATAAAAGAAATGTAAGGTGTTTGGATTACATAAATCTACACAAATGTAGCGCTATATGGGCTGACTTCTGAGGTTGACTAAAAAAAATCATTTTGATGGCACACTGAAAACAAAGAATTGATCCACAGCACTCCTCCTCATTTTTGCTGATAATTATGCCAAGTTGGTGATCAACCGGGCTGAGGCTAAGTAAATGTGATTCAGCTCTGTACGACTATTGTCTGCGATCTAATTATCTAGTCTTACCGACCAATCTTTCTTTAGCCACTCACGGGATTAAAATTTCTTTTACAAATCAAAATTGGACTTCCGAGATTGGCAACAAACAAATGGATATAACCGTTGTAAAAGAATATCCATAGAGCACAGGCTGATTTCAAGAACAAGTTTACTAAGCTGTGAAGCACGATTTGCAACGCACATCTGGAAAATGATTGAAGTCAGCAGGAGAGGATTATCGATTGGTAGGCGCAGATATTTTATCCGGAGATGTGAAAACCCGTGAACTAAATTGCCACCTCAGTCAAATACTGGAGCTAATCTCGAGGCCGAAAAGGAGATATACCATTCGCGGGCCCAGCTACGAACATAGCTTTTAGTCAAGTTTAAATTTCTCTACGGGTCCCAAATTGAAGAAGTTAACCGATTGCAGCATGTGTTATTGCTGGAATAATACCAATAGATATTTTTGTTGAGGTACAATGTACGAGCTTCTCTAAGAGATTGGTGCATACGCGACCGGCAAGAAGGATGAAATCATTCGACAAAACGAAAATGGACGAACAGATTAATTCCGAGCGTCGACGGCTATATAAATCGAAAGCATTTAGAGTTACATTTTTATTCAATACAAATGCTAACATGCCACGGATGTTCTAGAGGGTATCAACACAGGTTCGGGCACGATAATTCACCTTGTTGTCCAAGTTGCGCAGATAATGCGGGAAACGACGAGCAAGTAATTTTCGAATATCCACGATACGCAATGGGAGAAAGGGTACTCGAAGAAACTATAGGAGATATAATTTACCCAGCTAATACACTTTAGCAAGTGGTATCAGAAGAAGAAAAGGGCAAAGCTGCCAGCGCCATCAGTTATTAAAGAATAGCGATACCAAGAGCGGCAGAGAAATGCAGAGCAATAAAATGCAAGTACGTGCAAGCTGAGAACATAAAGCTGAAGGTGCCGTTAAATAACGCCAAGCGAAATTACGGCAAATTTGAAAATTTGGCCTCATTTCACTTTGCAATAGTGAAATAAGGCCATATTTCAACATTTGGCTTTATTTCAGCGATTTGATATTCCCGTTAACGTTTTGTGAGGGCTTTAGAAAAGGAAGTGTTCTCTTTTATATTCCAGAGATAAAATATTTGTGTAAGTTTAAAATGAACTCGACAATGTCTAAGCGATACACTTGCTATAATAAAGCTAGTATTGTGATTGATATGAATAATCAAAACTTGGCTCGAATCCAAAAATCAAGTGCCGCATATAATCATTCAAATGTAACATTAGAATGAAAATGAAATGAAAATTATTAGTGAAATTAAGGAAGAGTGTGCAAATACTTCACTAAAAAGAACCGGGTTTCGGAAAGTGTTTGCTGAAATCTCTGGAGAAGATATTGAAAGTGCTTCATGTATTCAATTTGGAAAAATAAGAAGGCAGCTTATAAACCTCAGAAACAAATCCTTCTCCAAAGCTCTCGGTACTGTAAAAGAAGTGTTGAACTTATTACAAACAAAAAATGTAATGAATGATTTTGGTATATCACGATACCAAAATATCAACCCCTTTTATAGGAGCACAGTTATTGAGGATAATTTTTGTTACTCAATCTTCTTATCCCCAACAATTGCAACTGTGAGAGGGTGGCCGTGGTGTAGTGGTAACATCATCGCTTGTCACGCTGTTGGTTCACGGTTCAAATCCTAATGTTAAGAATCATCTATTTATTTCGCATGGAATAAATAAAAAATTCGATCAGTTGCAAAAGCTAAGTCAACTCTACTACGAAGGTATAACAATGGCAGTTGGGTGGTCATATGGCTGAAAATGCAACTTGATCGTGATGATGACATCCGGAGGACGGAAGAAATACTGTGAAGCATGAGCAACGACAATAAAAGCAAAACAAAAATGCACCCCAGTTATCTGGACGATACTCTTGGAGCTTACAGAAACTTAATACCACCTGAGTTTCAAACCACTACACCAAATCTTTCTTTCTCTTTCTCCTTGTCTATCTTCACAACACCGGTATACTCGTAATAGTATCATATATGGGTATTTATATCCCCTCAAATTATAAAGAAAAAAAAAAAAAAACTGTCATCCAGAAGTTGCCAGAGACAGCGAACCGCGAGCATTTAATGGATGGCACTTTTCAGTGCTGTTCTATCTTGCGGGTATAAGCAGCTGCGCGTACTCATAGTAGTGTCAGATTCATACTGACTAAAAAAACACCACCCTGCGATTTAATTTGTTATATATTGCAACTAAGAAGGACCTTATCAAGCAATTTTTCTATCATGAAAAAAACTCGTTTGGCAGGTTACTTTCCACTGAAAGACTATGCATGTTCCGCAATCTAGGCGCGGTTGATTCCTATCTCGCCAAGTCGAAAGGTTTCGTCCTTTGTAGTCGGCGCAATAAATTGCTTTCATCCAGAGTTTGTAGGATTGTATTGTTGACATGTTCGATTAGTCGGTTTCTATGCTTTCTCGCGAAGCTTCTAATTTCAGCTTCGATTGTCGGAATTCTGAGATCCCTGTGGATATCATCGTTTCTAGTATACCACGGTGCGTGGACAATTTCTCTTAGCACTTTATTTTGAAAAGTTTGTAAAATATTGGCGTTTGTTTTCTTGGTACAGCCCCAAAGTTGTATACCGTAAGTCCACACCGGCTTTAGCACTTGCTTGTAGAAAAGGAGTTTGTTCTCAATACTGAGCTGGGAGTGTTTTCCGAGCAACCAGTTCATTCCTCTATATTTGATTTCGAGTTCTTTACGTTTCATTTTCACGTGCGAATTCCAGTTTTGCGTCGAGTGTCATTCCAAGGTATTTGGTGAAGAGAAGTGCAACTTTTAAAATGTTAAATTTTTAAAATTGCCAGGCTGTTAGGAGAAAGGCGTCTCAAATAGAGACATTTGTAAAGCTCCCTTAATAAGAACATGGGAAGGAACCGACTCTCCCGTAAGTTCTTAGTACTTCCGCTGGTGAGACCTGGCAATACATGTTTAGCGTTCGATCTTCTATATACAGAAGCAAATGGTAAACCATTCAAAACAAATGGAGAAAGTATTTAATAATATATTATAACCGGCAATGGATGACATTTTAAAGAAAGACAACTAATTTAGGAAACGCCATCTGCTGTTTCTGTACTTGAGAAAACGAATAGGGCGACAAGTGCTCTTGAAGGCTACAACAGCCGCCTTAGTCAAAAACTGACAAACCACGGCACTTTCTTTAAATTCATTGACTGCTTGCTAAATGAAGATCGCATTAAATCAAGGGAATTCATCATGTCCTTAGATTAGATTTTTGAACATAAAAAAAAAAAAAAAAACAAAAAAAAAACTTAAAGACAAACAAATGCAGATTGAAGCAAGTTTGAAGAAATTGGACAAAAAAATAATTTCAATCAATAATTTTTTAACTCAAATGACAAACGATCATTTAACATATCGTCGTGAAAGCGAAGAAGAAGCAGACCAAGATCCTGTGGATCACGATCTTTGCAATGCCATTGAAACGACAGTCCTTTGCGTAATTTTCGGCACAAATGAAAGAACTATCCTTCTTCAACCATGTACTCACTTTAAACTATATTTAGATTGTTTTACACAAATTTCGGAGAAATACATGAAAGACAACAATTCAATTCGGTGCCCAATTTGTAGAGTATATGAGTGAATTGAAACCTTGATATATTTACTGGCATTCAAATTTGCGTTACGAGTATCTGCTTAGTAGTAAAAGGCATTATCCTCTGAACCACGGCGCCCCATCCATTGATATGTCTGTTGGTTTTAAATAAAATTAAGTGGCTTTGGTGAAACCAAATCCAACAGCAGCAAACATATTTTTTACTTTGCTGAGCTAAGATATCAAATGCGTCAGAGATACATATATTAGCACCAGACCACCTCGTATGTTATCTAGCTTGTCTAACCAGGTGGGAATCAGTTTGGATGTGCGACCTTCTACCTGAGGTTCTCGTACTACTCGTATATTTTAAATACAAAGTAGGTTCCTAGGAGCTTCTCCTTTACTGATATTGAAATAGTTAAAAGTCATGAGCCCTATTCCTAAAAAAAAGACATGTCTGCAATAGAACACCACTCTTGAAAAAAAATGTCCAGCTACGGATGATTGAAGGAGATAATACCATCAGAATATTTCTCGGGCCCCGTCTAATTTGTGGCTGAAATTTTCCATGGACCTTGACTTGAAAATAGCGGTGGACGAATGGTCGGAGAAACTTCCCAGACACCTGAAATCAAAATGTCCACCGTTCTACGAGTATTACATGAGGAGGATTCATTTCGTAAATAAGAAAACAATATGCTAGGAGAAACAGCAAAAGTGGCTATATCATTTGCCTGAAGGGGTTGTGCAGTCATTTTCTTTTTCCTCTGAAGCTTTAACATTTGCAATTTAAGTACCTGAAAGATCGGTCACTATTTGCAAGTTATCACATCCAGCAGCAATTTCCAGAATGTTGCAATACCGAAAGATAAAGAGAATTTTTATGTTTTTACTGGCTCCCACAAGATAAGTATTGTCTTCGTGAAAATTTTCAATCTTGAAATTTTGATCAATCTTGACATATGTAAGTATAATAGAGGAACTCAGTTTGTCCGTCTGTCTGTTCGTTCATCTCTGCCTCCGGTTGCAGCTTGAACGACTGTGGGGTGATGCCAAGAGGCTAAAAAGGAATTTTTGTTCTAGCATCGAAATTAACGGTACTTTAATTAAGGTATATATTTTGAAGAGTCCAATTTTCTCGAAAACGGCTCTAACAATTTCGATAGAAATTGATAACTGAAGTAATGTGGATGTTTACCTATACAATAAGACTGCATACAAAGTTTTTCGCTAAAAAATTGAATAACGGTGCTTTACATATTTGGAGAGCAAATAAAGTGTTTTAGCATTTTTAAGAATTTTTCAGAAATTCTGACTTTTCTGTAGAAGGCTGCATTTCAAAAGTTAAAATTTTAATGTAGATTCATTATTTAATTAATACTACCAAACTTTACGATCAATTGTTATAGAAAAATTAGAAGAAAAAAGAATGAAATCTTTCAAAAAGTTTATGACGAAAGGAAATCCTTTAAGTTTTTTTCTTGCTTTAATAAATAATAATAAACTCGAGATTTTATAAAAATTTACATTTCGTCCATACATTGTATTCGGCCCCGCCCATTCTTTGGGGGTGTTCATTAAAAAAACAAAACACATTTGTTTCTCAAAGCGATTTATTGTGATGGTCAAGTCTTTTTGAAAATATCTAATCAGAATCCTTTAGACTCGGTTACAAATGATGACAGCCCCGCCTAGTTTCTCTAAGAAAATGGCGTGATAACTGTTTTTTTTCTAATAAAATTGAAAGTTGTATAATTATGCCCTTCGGAAACAGCAATAAACTGTTGGTTCTTCAATTCCTGTGAAAAAGCACATGTATAACACACACAGCACGAGTGGCTGTGAGAAGTTAGGCCAGGCCCTGTATGTGCCAACATATTTATTTACATCTATTACATTTCAGGCGCTACGGATACTACTAAGAACCATCGAAGGACATGCCAATCGCTATGGAAAATACATAGAGCCATTGTTAAGTATTTCAGCTAATTTTTACATTCGAATATTTGTACGAGTTTATATCAGCCAGGCGAAATGTAAATATAGTATGAGGTAATAACATAGAATCTCTTTTTCTTCATCTTGGACACTAAACATTTAACTTACATGATAATTTATCAGCAAGCAGTCTATGATATACCAATGTACTGGTTGTGAAACATTCACTTTGCAACCTTTAGGTATTATTAAACCCAATCCCAGTGATAGTAATCCAAATCAAGTGAAATTTGGCATTCCCACTGGACCGCAGGTTGGAATAAATTGTGAACTTAAAAATCGATGATATCCGCGGATATTCTGAGTTGAAGGCCGTCACCGCATTTGTATTAAAAAATTCACAACTGCACACACACTTTATTAGCGGTGTGGTATATAATATATATATGTATAACTTTCAATATTTTAACTGAAAAATATTACCTTAAGCAAATATATAGACATTGACTTTATTTACATATTTGTTAATACATTATATAGGGTCAGGTCACGCCTACATATTTTGCTTTCTCAAACTTATTTTTACTGTGAATATTTAAACCGAATCCGTGAACTTTACTTACAAATGGTTAAAGTTGTAATAACAGTATTTTTGATAAAATCTAAAAATCGCGGATATATACTATGAGTTGAAAGATGTCACAGCATTGTAAATAAAAAGATCATAACTCCTTGTCTACTTTCCTATAGATAGGTTTGGCGATAAGGAGCCAAAGTTGAATTTGTCTTTATTTAGTGTTCCGTACCAGAATAGTATAAAATGGAACACTAACAGATTCATCACGGTGTCTGTTGATCTATCTGTTCGTCAGTATGTCACACGCTTGTAATTTTTGAACTTGTAAGACGTAAAAAGCTCAAATTTTGCACACAAATAGTATGCGATGGACCGAATATGTATATATAATATATAAAAAATACATTATTTTTGATAAAAATTGTTTAACAAAAAAAACATATACATACATATAACCAAGGAAAAGTCGATGTCTCTCCCTTCCTCCCTTCTATCAAACAACGCCAAAAGTATGAAAAAAATTGACTATTTGTTAAGTCATGAGAAGGCTAAGTGAAGAATATTAAACGTCTCCTGGCACACACTGTTTTTGAAAAACATTGGAAGACGTGAGATTCAGAATCACCCCACTGTATACCTACTTCGACCGATTTTGATGATTTTAAGAAAAACAGATCCACATATCTAGCTAAGCTTAAGATCCGAATTTCATCAAAATATGTTAAATGGTTCTTGGTTCTCCTCCTCATATCCTACCCCCGCTTCATGCGATTCAGACTATATTCAGATAGACTATATTCAATTATCGCATCAGTCTTAGCTTACAAGCCGAATTTCATCAAAATCTATTCAGAAATTCTTGAGTTTGGTGGCTAATAAAAAAATTTCAATATTTATACCCCGCCATCATCTTATCCGTACTCCACCCGATGTTGAAAATTTTTTGACGGAGCTATGTTTTGACAATTTTTTTTTTTTCATTTTTTAGTAAAGGGAATTTCCATATCCTGCAGTGCTCAGACGGTACGGTATTACCACACAGAAATCCCTTTTTAGTGTAGGGATTGGAGATTCGATTTGGCTGGTTTCTCTTTTATTCTCGGTGGCTGTTGGTTGTTCTTCCCTGCTCGGATTCGAACCTACACAGCTCCGATCACAAGTAAATACACTACCTGCTACACCGTGGCCACCTACGATATATACTCGTACGTACATACACATACGTGTTAAGACAAACGCATAAATCAATTTGCATCAACATTTCTTCAGTGGTTCTTGAGCGAGCCATATAAGAACAAGCAGACATGTAGATATGGAACATAAAGTGTTTATTTTGATCTGAACCTTACAAATACGATGATATAATCCTTTTATCTGTATTTAAGTAAAAGCCAAATTAAGTAATTGCTAGTTATAAGTCTGCTACCATTCTTTGACAAGAGTTGTACCAATGCAAAGTTTTCCTTTGTTCCAACAAGGTAGCTCAATTTAATGAAGGCTGAACATAACCAAGAACTTCGAAAATAAGTGCAAGTGGTTGAGGGAATTTTTCCACTTTTTAATACTTTTCTTTTCGATTTGTTGTTGCTATTTTTACATAATCTCCAAACTCCCCTAGTGTTTTCATAAGCGCAATAGGACTACTATTCTTAGAGCGGAATTAGGTATTTTTTGCGATTTGTCAATTCCGCCCTCTTATTCTATATACAGTACATAATATTTATGCACTCTTTGTCTTTTAAATTGATAGCAAAAGGAAGCAGACACAAATAAAGAAAAATAACGACCGAAGTAAAAAAAGATATTTTATTTCATATACAATGTCCATTCCATCTCGATATTACCTACAAAAATATTATTTTATTTTTTTCCATTTTATTTTGTATGAGGTATTAAAAAATGTAATTTGTTGGTCTTGGTCTGAAGGACTGTAATGTTTTTGAACTTTAAACATACAATAAAGTTACAATCCGCTTGAAACGGATCGCTCCTGTTCTAAGTCATCCCTAATGTGGCATTGTCAAATTGTTGATTTAAATGCAATGATACGAGTATCAGTTCGGAAGATATTTCATCGATTTTTAAGTGATTTTAGGAGAAAAAAAAACTTTTATGGACTTGTTTTTAGGAAAAAGTGGGCGTAGCTCTAATATTTGTAACAAAAATTAACTTATTTTGATAAAATTCTTAAAATACGACTTAATCACAGTAAATAGAGCTATATCGTTTTTATTTTTTTTTAAAGAACACCCCTTAAAAGTGGGCGTGGTACTAGACAATGTAGGTCAAATTATATAGAATGTTAACGTCTTACAATCTGTTTTTGAGTTTTTAGTAAAAATATTGAAAAGTGGGCGTGTCTGTGGATTGTTTTCAACTAACGGATTCCGGGTCTGCCATTATTATATCTCTATGGTACACTTGCTGTTTTTCATTTCATTCGCGAGAAATATATCTGCGATTGTTTCATTCAAATCGGTTAAGTAGTTTTTGCTGTGGGTATACTTTTATTTTGGTTTCATCAAAATCGCTTTAATAGTCATTGGTCTATCGGTCTACGGGACAAAAAACTCATTTGTATGTACATACCTATCACCATGCCATCTAGCGTTAAAATCTTATTTTGATTTAGGTACTTACAGTATTTCCACAGTAGAGTGAGTCTAAGTATGAATTAAACACTCAAAATCTTTTTTTGTTGTATTTCTTCAGATTTCTTAATACGAGATACATAGATAAAACTAATTTTCGTTTTTTTTTTAAATAAAAAAGACGTACGAAACATCTTCACAACCACTGTATCGCTTTTAACAACCGATAGTCTTCCTTCATCTAGGTACATCATCGACAACAGCATCCAGTCACATTGCTTTGTTATTGCTTTCTTTTTTAGCAGAAACACACCACTGCTTATCATCCCCTGGAAAAACCACCCGACGACGACGACGACGACCAAAACCCCCACCACATTCAAGTCATTGTGAACTCACCTTTATTCAAAATTAAGGATAATCATATTAGTTCTCCAGAATATAGAATTTAAACACACCTAAAAATAAGTATTCGCTCCAAAAAATGCTTCTGTTCTTCGAGTGAAATCTCTGAATCTCTGCGGTATGTGGATGGCAGGTTGATTGGTAAGCCTTCTAAGAACCCATATACACTATTCCAAGAGAGAGATCGAGCTCTTCATATTTTTAATTCATTTTCAAAGGAAAACTCAACGTCTCTCTGATGATTTATTTATTTCTGCGTCTTTCATTTGTATCCCGAAAGGGGCTACTAGGGGGTGGTTGGAAAAAAAATGGCAACAGGTTGGTTTGGAAAGAAGCACTTAAATGACAGACGCGCGCGCATACACCTGACCATATCCACCGTGCTACCATTTTATCATACTGTCGTCGACCTACTGTATGTATCTTTGAATTAAAGACGACTATGAATGTCATCGCTGGTAGTTCAGAACATAAAATGACATAAAGAACCACATAAATCGAGGGGTTGATGCCGTGCCAATGAATTGGGGGATGACAGGGTGGCGGTGAATCTCCAGTAAGAGATAAGCTTTATTCCATTCATTTAGTTAGCCACTTATTTTAATGGGTGTATTTTTAGAAAAAAAAATTATTTGTGAAACAAAAAAACGAGCAAAAAGCAACGACGGAAAAAAAAATTGAAAATATTATTACTTTTGAATTCTTCAATGAGGTCTAACAAGGGGACAGCAATGGAAGGGGGTGGCTAAATAATGCGAAGCAATAGCAACAAAGAGCAGACAACTCGGAAGTAGAATTTGTTTAGATGATATATGAAAGCGGTATTCGGGTTGTGTACAGACATCCTCTGACTATTTTCGATCTATGTTTATTTTCTATTGAAAATGACCTCTTATCTCACGGTTGTGCGCGCGTGAATCATCTTAGGATGGTTTTGTTGGCGAAATAGGCTTTCTTTGACATATAGCTTTGACGTATAGCAATAGCAAGTGAAAGTAAATATTTACGATGAATCGGTGGCGTATACGTAATACTTTTACAACGAATTTCGTGTATGTCAACAGATTATGTTGATATGGGAATGAAACATGGTAATATATTCGTAATCAGGAGAAGACTCGTAAAAAAATGAATTTGGTCATGTCCTGTTGTTGAAAATTTCGTTAGGAAATTCAATGAATATCTTTATGTCAACAGTCATTTTATCTATAAACTACGCGATCATCGATGCGAATAAGTTTTCATTGATGGACATTAGTGGCATCCAGTGTGACCAGAGTTGACTATAATGTACCACTAGTAGACATTTTTGGAGTCATTGAGAATATATTTTTGAAAAAAAAAATAATCGCATATAAAAGTGTTACTTTTAAAAAGAATAGATACTGACATTACTCATTTTTGTTAATTTTACGAGCTCTAGTAATATTTTTTTTTATTTCAAGCATATAAACCACCTGAATGTAATATAGGAACAGTGAGGAATCCGACAGATCGTTTTCAGGGTTCCACGAATAGACTACGGAACCCTATTCCTCACGTTGGCGTGACCAAATACAATGTATAGACAGAATGTAGAGAAAGTGAACGTCTACATATTTTATTTAGACAATATTTTTCAGTTTCTAGTAAAAAACACATATATTAAGAAAAACTAAATTTCAAAATTGTTTGCACTTGTACTGTTCCGGATTCTAAAAGCATTTGTATGAAATCTCATGTGATTACCTCAAAATTTAAAGCCTGGTGACAGACGAACGGACGGATGTAAGGACCCCACATACTTTTGGGGGTCCACCGTGTAATATATGTATGTATTTTTTTTTGGTATAGGGTGTACAAATTTTACTTTGGAGGTGCCTCCTGTACAAGGTAAATGGGTACACATTTATTTTTGTCTCTATATAGTCATGATATACCTTTAAAATAGTTCTTTGAGCGCTATCAAAAAAAAAAAGTAAAAAACTTTCATTTTAAAAATTTAAATTTGTATAGGAATGTCTGCGAAAGATGAGTCGTCTCCCATCACCAATAGATCACTTTCAGATTTGCAAGGGCAAATAAATTCGACCTTGATATTTCATTATCATATACTATGTATATTATGTATGTACATAAGTTAAAGATGGTTTATTTCATATTACTCCCTAAGCGTCCTCAAGGAGTGACCGAAAATGCTTTCCAAGAAAGTTATTTAACAAACAAACAAACAAACAAATAAAATTTCACTAAAATCGGTTCAATAATTAGTCAATCTGTCTACTTTTGTTATGGAATAATAGTTATATAGAATTTTTGCATCTTTGTTCTAACGGAATCTTCTACGCGCAAATAGAGTCTTTCTCGACCATTTTATTTTATTTTTTTAAACCTTATCCCATAGCGTATATTAATTTTGATACATAGTTTGTAACATAGAGAAATAATAACAATAGACCCCAAAATGTATATACCTATGTTTATGTTTGTGATCGGCATCGAAAGCTAACTCGACCTAGCCCCTCTGTCTATGCGTCAATATGTCACCAGTTGCGCAGTAAATTTTTAGCAAAGAATATGATTATTGGTAGTTTTTTTTTAGAATCTGAAGCAGTACAAGTACCTATATAATAATCTTTAAAATTCGCCACGTTAAAAAAAATGCATTTTTCCAATATTTTTAAAAGAAACTGAAAAATATCGACTTAACAATATATGTACTTATATAGTCATTCACATTCTCTACAATTTGCCCATATATTATATAATGCCACGCCCACTGTTTTGAGTCGTTTTCCAAAAAAAAAAAATCGATTTTGCTTTTTTTTACATTTTTTTAGATTTCATTTGAATCCATGAACTCTGCCAACAAATAATTGCAGCTACCTCCACTTTTGTATAAGAAGTTATGAAATTAGTTTTTCTGATAAAATCTCTTAAAAGTCGCGGACGAGAAGGACAAGCACTTCATTGAATTTGAATTGAATATTTCAGAACGCCACACTTTCTTTATTATGGAAGACGAAGGATAGGGTGTACCATACGATCGATCCGTTCCAGTAGGATTGCAGCTAGACTATGGAATACGCTAGAGAGGTGAACGTGAACTTTTGTTTGAATGTATTGCATATAAAACATATTGCATGTGAACTTAAGAGCGTTTGTATGTATGTTGTCTTGAAAAACTCATATCCGTACAAGTATTTGAGACAAAACGTTTGCAACAGTTCAGTACCTATAGATACCACGCTTTGAATATTTGATATTGCACAAAATGAGAGAGATACGTGGCATGCTGTGCGTTGCGATGGCGACTGCTTCAGGGCTATTATTCTAGATTAAAGGTAGACTCTGACTCAGGTATTAAAAATAACAAAATATATAATAATAACATAATCATGCCATGTTGCATGTTTTTGAACAGTTTTTTACAGATAACTTGCGGAAAAAGTTGGATATAAATTGTACGACCACTTTTTTTTTTCAAGCCACAAATAAAGCGTTAAAATTTCTTTCAAATCACTTCCTTTTGCAGAAAAAAATTGCAATACAATATATACGTATAGCACATATACTCCCTGTTATCTCCGAAACTACTGAACTGCAACATTTTTAAAAATGTGTGCCACCTTTCCATAATGACAGAAAACTACTTTGATTTCCAAGCATCGGTATTCCAAAAAATTACACAAATGTGAGAGATAGACAAAATGGCAGCTATATTCTTTTTCTCTGCATTGTCAAATATTCATCCTCACTTGCGACAATAATCCGGGTCGTTTGATACTTTATATAAATATATTAAAATCAGCCAAGCCGTTTAAACACTAAAAAGCAATATTGGTGGTACACATGAAATGCCCATTTTTCACTCAGTCCGATATAAGATGTTCTCGAGTTTACATCTACCTATACCAGAAGATGCAATTTTCTCTTTTTATAAAATAAAGTGGAACATACTCGTATATTTGAAGCTTTTAGAGTTCGTTACAAATACAGTTATTATTTTTCTTGGAATTGTTTTACATGCTATCGGTAGTTCAAATTTGGACTCTCTTTCTTTATAAATTTAAACTGGGACATAATGCGGCTCTGGCAGCGAAAAACATTAATGATGCATTAGTGTATGCAGGGGTAAACGAACGCACCATTCGACACTGGTTTGAAAAGTTAGGTTCGGGAGATTTTATCGTCGAAAACAAACCACGTGGGGAAAGCAAAAACGGTAATTGACGAAGATGTTTTAAGATCAACGGTAGACCCAACGAAATTGGTGCCGGATATTGCACAGAACATGGGAATATTCCCCGTGATAATAAGTCGACACCATTCTCTTATAGGATAGAAAGAAACTCGTTAAGTGGGTATCCCATGAACTGAACGAGTGGCAAAAACTACGGCGCATAGAAATCTGTGCATCGCATAGCTTAAGAAACCAAAGTGAACCGTTTTTGCGCCGGATAACCTGTGATGAAAAGTGGATTCTGTATGACAACTGTAAAAGACCTGGGCAATGATTGGATGCAGACGAAAAACCAAAATACACCCCCAAACCCGGTCTTCATCCAGATAAGGTGATAATTGGTGATAATTGATGGACTTCGAAAAGACCAATCTACTTTTCATTTCTTCAACCAAAGGAAATGGTAAACGCCATCAAATATTGTGAGGAAATCGACATAGTGAATGCGGAATTAGCTGAAAAGTTGCCTGCGTTGGTCAATGGTCATGCAATTGCATGAAAATGCTACACTCTATACCTCACGCGTAACAGTGCAAAAACTGTTACAGTTAAGATTTGGGATTCTTCCACATCCATCATACTCTCCTGATGTTTGCCCAATGGAGTATCACGTTTTCCGCAGTCTGGAATCATTTTACCGGCAGAAAGTATTCCGAAACCGAGAAGAGGTCATAAAAGTCTAAGAAGAGTCAAAAAGTCAGAAGGAATATTTGACCTTGAATCACGCTGGAAGTTACATTGGCTTTTAAATGTTTACAACAAAATTGGACATTTCATGTAGTACAACCTAATAATTACAATTATCTGACAACTATAAGAGAGAAAAATTATCATGGGAAGCATGGAATTGGTTCAATGATCCTTTGGCAATAAAAGCTTGTTCAAGTCAGTACCTTTGATAGAAATACTAGCATGAAGCCACCATACCTTAAACCTATTTAGCTATACCTTTCTTTTAGAATCTGTTTCATTATTTTTTTTATTTTTACTGGTTACTTCCTTGTAGTTATTCAAATCTTATAAGCTAAACGAGGCATACAACACAAAACCAATTCGTAAATCCATAAATCGAAGGACAACATTAAAAATGTTAATATTATTAGTGATCAGCTAAATAACTAAACGAACAGTAAAATATACTAGCAAAAAAAAAAAAAAAAAACAAGCCGAAAATAATTCATTCGCAAAAAAAAATCTTTATTATTAATCAGCAATGGGTCTCATGAATAAAAGCGAAGCCGTTGTTTGAAGTGGAAAGTAAAAACAAAAGCAATTGCTTCGAAGCAAAAAGTAGTAGCAAAAGCATCTTCATTTTAAATTAATAATGCTTTGCTTTTACTCCATAGTAAACGCTTCAGCTTCATGGCAACTGCTGCACAATTATTTAGAGATTTTCTGAAGTTTTAAGTGAGTTTGAAGAGTCTTCGTATCCACCCCATCGCATCTATTAGGAAAGGAGGACCTTAAGAATGAACCTCAACGAAAGAGATATGCAAAGCTGGAGGCAGCTATCTAAGGACCGAGTTAGCTGACAAAGTATATTACCAAACCCCGGCTTGTAGGCTCGTGTTCCAGAAGTACTAAACATTTTTTTACGGTCCCAACATTCGCACAGTTTTACTCTCGGACGTCTTTCAGAAAACGTCCCAGAGTAAAATTGTCATGAAATGGCTTCTTCATTATGCCCTTCGGAGATGACAATAAACTGTAGATCGCTTCAAAGAATATAACATAGGCCAGGCTCGCTGTTATCGCCAAAATATTCTTTTGATTACCATAGATTCTGCCAAGTGTTGGTCAAGGCCATTGCAAATCTACACTAATAAATCTGTCCAATTCAACGAAAATGGGATGAAAGTGCAATCCAGCGCCCACCTTACACCAGGAAAGTTGTCATTTTTGCCAAAGCTGTTCCGCTCATCTAAATTCCATAATGGAAAATTAAAAATTAACGTACAATAGGCCTACATAGCCTAAGTGTTAAATAATTAGTTTCTTTTTAACAGGAAATACAAATTGTTTTACCCGGTTGTTGTTGATCTAACAAATTTTGAAAAAAACAAGCCCACGCACTACTATAATTTCATTCAAAAAAGTCTTAAATCACACACAAATTGTTGCTTAATAAGACCGAATTGTTTATTTATAAAGCTAAAATGTAGTAAAACGCATTTGCTACGTTTTACTCATGAGAATTAATGCTTCAAAAAAGATAAAGCTATCTCAGAAAATACACGTCTAGCATTTAGTCGATAGAGTAAAGGATTTTTTGACCAGCAAAATCAAATCATTTGATCAGTAATTTAATAGTTTTTTGTATCATCAAAAAATATTTATTAATATAAAGCGAATCGAAAAACCGCTGAAAACAAAATCACCAGAAAAAGTAAAGATGAGCAAAAAATTAATTATTTGATCAGCAGAATATCGTCTTTCGATCAGCAAGCGATGTAAGCATATGTACACTCTCTGCATTTAGAAGACAAAACATAGAAACGATTTTTTTTTAAAGCACCCTGTAGTAAACTCCATATTCTATAGATTTTGCTATATTTTCTTAAAAATAATTTCATAAAAATCTTATATTGCAAAAAAAAATGCAACAAAAACTCACCTGCTAAATATCTATCACTCTGCGATCGGGAATATCTCAGCGCCTGAAAAACAGAACCAAACACCAACTGATTACAATCGGACCAAAAAAATACAACAAAGTATTGTAGTGTACACCCACCAGTTTTTGTCCGCCAAAATCGTCACGTTTCCGCTCCTTCTTCAGAAGCAGTGGTGCTGAATTCGACTTTGTCGTCAACTCCTGCATGCCCAAACTCTCGTGACCACTGTGCAGTGAGGCACTACTTGGTGATGGTAGCTCATGGAAGTTCGTTGGTAGTATACTCTGAAATGGCTCTTGTCGCAGTGCCAGGCACAAACTTCCCTTATCCTTGTACTCTTTGGCCTTTAACTCATATCTGAACGGCAGAGGCAGTGGCAGTGGTGATGCTACCTCCAACGAATGACTTCGACATTTCTGTGCACGTGAATATGGAAGCAAATGAATTGCAGAATCCTTACTTCCACTATGACTGTCGTTTATTTGCAAATTTGATTTCTTACGAAGGACCACCCCTTTGCCGCTGGTGTTCTCACAATCAATGCTGTCATATCCATCGAAAGTGCCCGTCTCGAACTCTTCGTGGTCATGGTCATGCTCGTCATCGTGGTGGATGCCAATGTCGTCGACGTCATCATCGTGCGTCTCATCGTACAGGCTGAGTACCTCCAATAAATCAGGATCATCTGAAGAGGCTAACGAGCTGCCTTTTTGAAATTTGATTTTCCTCAATGGGTCCAGGCTGCTGGTAAGCGAATCATTGTCCGCCGTGTTCTTCCAGAATCCAGCTTCTTTTGGTGGAGTCGCCGTACCAATACCGCTTTCGTTGTTATCATTATCCAAGCCGGAGGAGTCCAGCGAGATGCCAGATTTGCCCGAGCTCAGAACGCCAGATGCTTCTTCGCATGCCGACGACGAAGTGGAGCTGGAAAAGATATTAAAAATTCATCATGAGTATCATATAGACATAAATATTCATAACCATCATACGTACTTGTTGTCTTCATCGGCGGCGCCAACACTCCTCAAAATCGATTCCTCCGATGTCCAGATTGTCGAGGTGGATCCTTTTTTGGTCGTATCGTTGTGTAACAGGTAGCTACCGTTGCTGTTGTTCGGTGCTACTGTTGCAGCTGCAGCTTGATGGACTCGCTCCCGTTTTGGTGTGGCAGTAGGTCCCGCTGGTGCTTGATTTTGGCTTAATAGCGTGGTAGATCGTATTGTTTCCATGTCACTTTCAAATTGTCTTCGGCGTCTGTCCTCGATAGTGGCATCGATTTCTTCAATTTTCAACACAGTACTACTCCCGTGAGTATTCTTTGGCAGGAGGCGACAGTTGCCTAGACTATGATTACTGTCATTACCATTGGGTACAGACAATGTCCTCAGGTAAATACCGCCACCATTGGGATTTAGATGCTTTGCGGCAGTCGCCGCTAGGGTATCCAGTCGACGACAATCAAGGTTAAACGATTGCAATGGAATGGTAACCTGAAACAGAACAGAAGAAGACGTTTAGTTACGAAATTTATGAAACAATTGCAATACAAGTGCACGTAGTGCACGACTAGAAACAGAAAAAAACAACATCGAGGATACCACTATTAGTCTGAGAGTTATACGAGACAGTTGAGCATCATAATGCAGAACAAACTGATAATTTTGCAATCGGCGTACTGTATGAGTGTCTTAGACAAACGTAACTAGATGTCAACATATCATAGAATGCGACTAGAACTAAGTTTCACCGAAGGTCTAAATGCAAATATCCAGCAAAGAATTACCATGAAAGGTTGAAGGTTGTCAACGTTGAAGACTTGCAATTGGAAATTCCTACCACAACAGGACATTTGTCGACCGAATATCACCGGAGCTCTCGCAAACTGCAACGGAAGAAACAAGAAAATGCCACTAGAGGTATGTATAAATGAAACTACTGCCAAATGAGCGGTGCCCCTAAATGAGACTAACAACTGGATAACAACAGAACATAAACACAATTTAATCCTTAAATCAACCATAGGTGACAGCTTAAAAACCTGACACTTCTATATGGATTTTAATCGGAAGTAATCGATTCGAGTACTCAAATTGGGTACATTGGCATTTAACAGCATCATCTTCACATCAGAAATCGAAACCTTCTTAAAAACAATTCAGTATTTGCACCTCTGCACATCTTCCGGAATGGAAGTGGTAAGCATCCTGGAAGCCACTTAAATGGCGAGGGTACTGGATACATCCCGAGGGGATACTATATTTACGTATGCAGCGGTAACAATATTATCGAAAATATTTAACTCTGTAGCGAAGCAATGCTCATATTATTTTGGTGCCATGTTAAAATGACATCATTGGAAATGAAAGAAGATGATGCAAATGATGATGTCAAATTGGCTGTCATTTATTCAGTCTGTTTTGCCAAATCACCATGGACGGATATAGCGTTCAACAACACGTGCAAATAATAAAATTGTTTTATCAAAATGGGTGTTCTGTTCGGGCAACGTTCCGCGCTTCGCCCATTTTACGGTCGCCATAATCGTCCTTCCGAGAGGACTATTCGCAGTATGGTAGATAAATTTGAGTCCACTGGTTCAGTAAACCATCAACCAACACCCGTACTTACGAAACGCAAGATCTGCTGAAAACATCGCCACTGTCCGTGAGAGTGTGCAGAAGAATCCGAGGCAGTCGATTTCGCGTCGCTCACAAGAACTCGGCCTTTCGCAGACCACAATTTGGCGAATTTTGCGAAAATTCAATTGACCCAGGAGCTGAAGGTAAACGACCATTAGACAACGACGTGTGTTCACTGAATGGGCTCTGGAGCAGTTGGAAACTGATCCTAATTTTCTTCGAAAAATCATCTTCAGCGATGAGGCTCATTTCTGGATGAATGGGTACGTCAACAAACAAAGTTGTCGAATTTGGGACGATACCAATCCACATGAGATCCAAGAGCGTCCAATGCATCCCGAAAAAGTCACTGTTTGGTGTGGATTTTGGGCTGGCGGCGTCATCGGTCCATATTTCTTTGAGAACGACGTTGGCCAGGCCATCACCGTCAACAGCGAGCGCTATAGGTTGATGATTACCAACTTCTTTTGGCTTGAATTGGATCATATGGACATCAACGACATGTGGTTTCAACAGGACAGCTCTACGTGCCACACAGCTCACGCCACATTGGAAATTCTGCACGAGCGATTCGAGGGCATGGCCATTTCATATGGAGGTGATGTGATTTGACCCCGCGTTAGAATTTTTCTTGTGGGGTTTTCTGAAGTCGCAGGTCTATGCGAATAAGCCACAAACCACAGTGGCCCTCAAAGCCAACATAACCAATGCCATCAGTCAAATTCAGCCTGATTTATGCGCCAGAGTCATGGAAAATTTGACATTTCGGATGCGCGTCACTCAGAGAAGCCGCGGCGGAGATTTGAACGATGTTAATGGCATCGATAGGCCTTTCAAATGAATAAAAAGTTTCGATGATATCTCACACATACTTTGTTTTATTTAAATTTAAAGATTGGAAGCGCTTAATGAAAGACCCTTTACCAAAAAATAGATGCAAAAAAAAAAAGAAAAGGCAAATCCTCATCCAGCAGAACAAACGGACTACAATACTATCCCTAAGCAGACTCCCGATATACGTAGCAACCAGAGTAATAACAGGCCACAACATTTAAAATAATTACTCAGAGAGCCGTCTACAGATGTAGCGGACAGCTTGAGGTGGAGGGATGACACAATGTCCTAGCTTAAGTAGATGTCGCTTAACTCTCCATGAAAACAATTTCTTCGGAGAGTTACACAATGGGGCAGACATACAACTTTATTCCCATTCGAGATCCTCCTATCACTCCAACCATACTTTAGGACATTTCCAAATCCCGAAGCACTCAGCTTCGGTCCACTGGCAGAAACCCCTTTCTGATATTGTGGTTGGAGAAACCTAGATTTTATTCGTTTCTCATTATGCTCGGGTGACTATTGCACAGTTCGGGTCACAAGTAAACACTACCCCATTGACTGTGCCCAATGTCCACTTATTAAATTGCGAACCTTTTTTGGAAAATAAGACAGAGCACATATATTTTTTTGGATTTGATGCTTCGCGACGAGTGGAGAGGCGGCAATCCCAGAGACTGTATTTATCAGTGTGAGAGATAAGAAACAAATCCTGGATATCCATAAATTCTGTTCTGCATATACCAGTAGATCTGGAAGAAGAACATTTTTAGAATTCCTGTTCATGAAATTGCTTCTATTAATAGAGCTTTATTCCTAGAGGCACCTTCGATAAACAGAAAGGGAGATCACACATAGCTTAAAAGATAAAACCAGGAGGACTGCAAATTCATACACTCCATAAATTATAATTTATAAACTTAAATTTGTGTATATTTCACGTAAAAAAAAAAAAAAAACAACATGAAAGTTACAATCCGCTTGAAACGAATTGTATGATACCCTATACCTCATCATCTAACAAATCAATAATACAATTGACGCATGTTATGATCTTTTGATTCCAATGCAATGACATCTTTCTACTCAGAGGATATTCTCGCAATTTTTAAGAAATTTTGCCAGATAATTTGTTGCTAAAATGCTTCCATATAAGAAAGTAGGCGTAGCCATTTGTCACCGACGGTCACGAATTCTGGTGAAATACTTACTATAAGATTTACCGATTACCGCATAGTTTTGAGAAAGCAAACAAAACAAAAACGCAACCAAAAAATGTAGGCGTGTACCTTGTCATGGAAATATTTGTGATTTTAAGAATGTTGACACAAATTGGTTATTGCCAAAAAGTATTCGTATGAAATTTCATCTTCCCTACTCAAAATTTAATGCCAAGATATGGTCTATCCGATCTACAATTACTTATTACCAACTCTGGGGTGTACGCTATTAAAAAAAGCAGATCTAGCGTACAGGCTGCAACCATTATTCCATAACAAAGTAGATAGAGCGTTCTGATTATGTTCTTATATAGATTCTGACACGTTTTTTCAAAGATTTGTCTCCGCTGTAGACGCATAGCTAATTGAAATTATCCGAAAGAAAATACGAGTTTCTAAACTTAATACTGGTATCTCTGCATAAATTCCAGCATAGCAAAATGTAATTACGTTGCTCTGACACAAACGAGAGAGAGAGACAATTTCCGAACACGAGATTTGATCAAACTTTACACTACTATTAGAGAAACTGAAAAAATGGTCCCTCTGGTCTGTTTGTCTGTCTTCATATATGTATATGTGCGCTAAACTGCAGCCTAAATGTCACGAATTGTTCGTCAGTGGGGTCGCAATTCTAGACGAAAACGGAATTTCCATTCTAGCCACAAAATTAACGGTGCTTTACAAATGGACGACTCTAACGATTTTGTTTAAATTTTATGTATCGATTGATTTGGATGTAAATACTAGATGGCGTCCCAAGTAGCGGCGTGAAAATTGCTAAATAGTGACAAATTTCTGTCGCTACTAATTGCGTTAATCTTTTTAAAAAAAAAAAAAAAAAAAAATACTCTAAAGCGAAGTTATGGAACACTTTTAGCTCTATTCCTTTGTAGGGCTTCAGTTTTATATTATGTATGTGTTCTATAAGAGTGTTAAGAAAATGTGTGAAAGAACAGAACTCGAAAAAATAGTGTTTGCTTTATAATGACCTTTTTCCAGTAATTAATATCAATATAGACCTGGCAGTTTTTATATGACTTTGCTTCAAAGTTGCTCTTTTTATTGCTATTCTCGAGCAAATAAAATAAAATAGAATATCAACATTTATTTAAAAATAGCAAGTGGTTAAATAGTCTGGTAAAAAGCTGCCCTCTTTATTTTGTACTCTTGTAGGACTATTAAATTACATTATCGCTAATATAGAAAATGTTGCGTTGCAAATGGAAGAATGATCCAATGTGTTCAAATATGCCTTGACCTTCTACAAGGGAGTACATATGTATCAATCTGTTTTTTTTTTTTTTTTTTTACGAGGCACAAATGCGTTGTTGATCACAGTATTGTATTTTTGGTGCTCCAAGGTGATGGCGACAACCAGAAAACACCATTATTTTTGAATGCAGAATGTAGTGTAACAGTAGGTTCAAAGCAGTATATTAGCTCTATAAAGTTGCGGTCATACTTTCTTAAAGAAAATTGAGATCATATGAACAAAATTAAAATCTAGTGAAGATTAAATTAAATATTTATATTTAAGAACTATGTAGTCTCTTATTTTTATTGGAACATTTGATAACGTATTTTAAGAGAACTTCTTGCAATGTTTCAAAAATATTAATATCTATTCAAAATATAACGCAAGAAACTGACACTTAACGTTTATTTTAATAGCCATTTACTTAATTATCAGCATATTGTCTGTTTTTCAGTATTAAAACTACAAATCAAATACTCATAATATTTATTGGGTTTTTTATAAACACATTACCTACACAAAATGTGAAATGAGGGAGATAAAAAACAAACAACTTAACTCCTTATATTTGAAACTATAGGTACATTGAACTGATTTTAGAGCTAAACGTATTCTAAAAATTACAATGCTTCTGGAACGGAACGTATGATACCCTATCCCTCTTATTCTAACCCAGCTCTAATAAAGTGAGCGTAGTGTTGTGAACTTTCAATTCTAATTTTTCAATTTTAAGAAAGTTGTATAACAGTTATTCTTGTTACAAAATTTTGCTAATTAGTTATTTCTTGGATTTAGTTGAAAATCAACATCTAATCATGTGTTTGGAAAAAAAGGTTTTTTTGCTTTTTAATTCTTATTTGAAAAAAATTACATTTGAGCAATTTCGCTTAAATTTTTTATCTGAGCGATTTGAAAATGAACAGCACAAATGTACCAGTATGCGTGAACCAGTCGTGCAATGTATAATTTTTTTGTATGGATGATGGAATTTTTATTATTTTGAAAGACCAGCCAATGAGCAAAGTTGTTGACTGTACATACAGATGCACAGACAGACAAAGTCTCGATATCGACAATTTTCACGAAAATAGTCTTGTTGTGTAGATGCTGTACTAAAAAACATCTTCTTCCAGGGCTTATATGATTTTTGATTTTCGAAAGAGTGTCAGGATCGAATTTGACATTCCGGGCCTATTGAATTTGACATTCCGGTCCTACAAAGTTTTTAGTTTTTGACGTAGATAGCTTAATCGCCAAGACTACACCACCAATTTGGTGACAGAGGCAATTTTGTGGGGGCTGAAGATAAACTCTATGCTGGGACTGTTGTGCTTAAATGTATACTCGATGCTGTTCTATGGCTGTAGCACATGGAAAGTGACCACGAAAATCACAATAGAACTAAAAATTTCTTTGAATTGTTATGTCAGAACCCTATATAAAACGAACAGATTCGTGAGAGAACGGGTCAGGAACGTATCAATGCGATTGCACAAAAGCGAGAGTAATAGTTGAATGGTCAGATACTGTTAAAAGGCGATAACTGCATAGCCCACTAGGCTAACTTGTACTCAGGGATAAGTACAGGAGTTCATTTGTATCCAATTCTAGGTAAGTATTATCCTATAAAAGAACCTGAAAGCTGAGCTTTTGAATAAAGCCAACCAAAGAGTTGAGTGCTGACTTATGACTCTGTGAATAGTTGTAATCCAGTTACATAAATGCTAATCTTTTAAAGACTCATTCATTTCTTGTTACAAAAATTAAATTGGAAACACACGAATTATATAATGTACTTCTTGGAAGTGCATCTCCTCTACTCCATACCATGTCATCGTCATTGACTTCTTGAATATTTTAAAATGAAAACCAGCATCGAATATGTTAGACTCGTGAATTCATTCAGATGTTGTACCGAACCCATAAGATTCGGGGCGGCAAGTGCATGTATTACAGGCTTTCGCAAAAAAAAAAGGAAAACAATTCCTCGCAATAATAAGACTTCTACCCCATATAAGGACTGAAATAGCCGCACAAACAAAGGAAAGACGAGCACTTCATAGGACATCATCAGAGAAGATACAGATACCCAGTGAACCAACAGCTGAATGGGCAACAATGGCAATTGGCTCTTTGCCAATAAATCATTTAAATCAATTTCCGTTCCATTTTTTCATCCGCTCCCTCCATCTTCCAGGCCTTTGCGTGTACCCTTTCAATTTCGATTCCAAGTTAAACATCCATTTGCAACATCGTCCTCACACACAGTAACATCATCCAAATCGCTGACAATTGTTATTCTGTTGACATACTCGTTCGGACTGTTGCGTTGCAATCGACGAAGTGCATCTCTTGCATCACGATGAGAAGAGAGGACCAAAATTCAAAGATAACTATCACGGATGCGCACATCAAAAAAAAAAAAGATACTCTCAATGCAACTTGTTGCTGTGTTTTTTCCCTGCGTCCAGCCGGGAATGCACTGCATCAACTGAAGATCTCCACTAAGATATGTCAATCTATACAGGCGAATGTTAACCAGTGGAATAGTGCTGCATCTTGGCCATTAAGCGGTGCGTGATTTAAAAGTTTAATTCTCTCGAAGCCATTGTTCATTGATAAATTCTCTATGTGAATGCCCGGGGTCCTTGAAAACGTCAACTCAGAGAGACCACTTTCGGTCGATGCAGTTCTTCCAAAAATGGTAAGGACCATGTTACTTGGTTTCCTGTGGCAATTATTATTATTTTTTTTTTTGTTCGCATCGGAAAGTGAATTAATTTGTTTGGATAACATGCGTTGTAGATCATCAAATTCGTTTGTATTCTAAAGTATCTTGAACATTTTTATTTTTTTTATTTGTATTGGCAGCGCTCAGGATGATGATTAATATGATTTGTTCAATTGGCGAACGCATAAAATGCGGTCCACATGCGACTCTAACCGCGAAACAGATGGCTGTAACGCGAATTGGGTCAGAAGTCCATTAAATTTGCGAACTCTTCGTTTTGTCGGATGCCCTTTTCGGGACCCGAAATAATGAACTGAGAAAGACAACTGCGAGGACGTGAGTCTTATGTTTTCATTAGGGCCGCCTTGAAGTGCACATTTGTCATTTTGGTTTTGAGTTTGTCGTTTTTTTTTTCATGTTGGTTCGTTATGGCGATTATAAACGGCGTACTGGAATGCCATATGAGTTGTTAGGCTGTAGTTAAAAAAAAAGTTATTTCTTTTTTTATTTTAGAGGTACTTTTATGTGCAAGAGAATGTGTTCGTTTATTGGAACATTTTGTGTTCTGTGGAACATGTTGAGACTTAAGAATATTTCTTTCTTTTGACTACGTACAGTCAGATACATAGTTGTCCAATCTAAAGATTATCGAAAGTACCTGCAATAAGGAAACTGAACATGACCATGGCATGTTACGAAATTCAAATCGAAGGTCTTCTGATCCCGTCGAGACTAAACTAAAAGAAGGATTCAGACCGATCATGAGGTGATTGCGGGATGCTTCAAGATGTGGTTTAAGCTAGACCGTCCACATTTGAATTTTGGATTTGCAAATATTGCAAAATTATAGACTATTTAGAGGTTATTCAAGTGTACAATTAAAAAATGCTGCCACTTCCCCAGCAACTGAGTGAAACTGTGGACGGCAAAGCTTGAGGAGCCCAGATGATTAGACAATAGTTAATGCGTAGTGTAGGTACTGTACTAGAGATAGACTCAACCTGCACTCACTTCTGAATTATTTGGCAGAAACACAAGTACGGAGGCAGGCAAACATTGCGGTGGTAGAGCCACCTGCACCTATGATGCTGCGATTAGTTCAGATTGGTTACCAATAATTCAAAAATGGGTATGACAGCCCGCGTTTCCGATTAGAAGGAGTTGCGAAAGACGTTGAAATTTGGATCGTATGAACTCCAGACTCCTACTTACAAACTTAACTATACGTATATGCGTAAGAAAATAAGGTAAGCCAAAGCTAAACTGCCATGATTCTTTCGAACACCAAGGTTCTGTAGATCTTCCAACGCGTGATCTCATCTTTTTCTCTTTGTGCGACTATTGAACATGAGAATCTTCTGCTTGCTATACTCTAAATATGCTAGTCGATCAATTTGTGTTATTTTAGCAATATTAGAGTCGTTGTAGAAGCTTACCGTCTGTTGGAACAATCAATTTATTCGTTTGATGTTGTTGGTCTAATTGACTGCAGTACCCGTGCCTATAGTAATTCCTTAAATAAATTTCTAATTGGTGTCGTTGTGATGGCCAGTTCCTGGGAATAGTGTTCTGTGTGCCAAAGTTCAGATGGATTTGTAGATAAAGTGAGTGGACTAATAGTATTGTAGTATTTGCAATTGTTTCGAAGTTAATTCTCCTTTTGTGGGTGAAGTAGTTTTATCCAAGTATTTGACAGAATTAAACTTTACTGCAATGTGATACACAAAAGACATGCCTACCGTTGACCGCAAAGTCATCAGCTAGGTGCTTAGTGGATGCTAGAGCATTTCCCGGAGCGCAGCGAAATGTACCGGCCTTATTCCTTTACTAGAGAAAGCGCTCTATTTTCCAACCTAATTGAATTTACTTTTAAGCCAAGGCTGATTTTGGAGTCATGGTTCGGGAAGCAGTTACAGATGTCATTAAGCTGTTCGCAGAATCTATTCTGATTTCGCAGTCTTTATCTTTTGTTGGGGCTCTAACGTTCGCTGAGGGTTCGTAGGTTAATGCTAGTTCCCGGGGTTTCTTCTTCAATTTATGAATCCACTATCCACATCAGAATTCATATCCCTCTTCATTCTTTTTGTTTGTGAATATTCTCTGCAAGTTGGAGCATTTCTTGAATGCCGGTTATACCATATTTGCACATAATTCGAGAGGACGTCCGACATCTATTCCATTCTTAAAAACCAAGACAAATCGAAAACCGGCCGGGGAGCCGGAACAACACCTATAATCTGGCACTGTACCGGCCAATCCGGGACCGAAGGTCAGCCTATTTATGGAGAACTGTAAGACTAATGAACTTGCTAGGTATAACTTTGCAGACTTTACCACAAACGTGGGTTACAAGGAGCCTAATTTACATTTGCAAAAGCATTTGCTCTAATGGTTTCTGTAGGAGCTGCGAACATGAGGAGGAGAAAGAGACAATTTTAGATCTCATTCGCAAGTAAAGCTCTTTCTTCTCGATTAGCTTAGTGGTCTGGCAGATCTAGACACCAGAAACTTTCGAGGCTATATAATAGTAAGCTAAGAAAAAAACAGCTCTTATACTAAAGGCAGCCATACCAACTTATCTGGGCGAAGAAAACTTAATTAGGTTGTGTGGACGATGTACATCAATTTTAACATAATAAGCTCTGGCTCAAAGTTGAACAGTGTCCAACGGTTGAATTGTTCGCGATAACCTGATTTTTACGAACCACTGTTATTTTAGAGCCCTTGCTTTACCTTGCTGCTACTAGCCTGTGTATTAATCAAATATGAGGCTATTAGAGACCAAACCTCCAATTTAGAAAAAAATTAATCCAATAATTTAGCTTTAGTGCCTAATTATTGGGATGCGCTGGGTCAGATATTGCTCTAGAATTAGCCCTCACTGATATCTTGGATATCCTGACTTTTAAGGATATACGTCTAGTGAAACCATTTACTGGAACGTTTTACAGGTATTCAAAATATTCCTATTAAGTTAAGATGAGGCTAGGTTAAGTTAGGATAAGGAGAGTGGACGAGTAACGAATCACGTCTATTCATGATTTGGGGGTGATTTTGGGAAGCTGTCCTTGGGTCGAAACAGTGCGTAAACCAATTCGTTTTTACAAGTATAGAAATCCTTGAGTCTTTTTTTTTCCATACCAAGGTTCCTTGGAGGCGAGAATGGTTTCAAGACATTTCACTTCAGTTTAAGCTTGGTTCCTCCAAGCTTCGGTAGTGTGAAATCAGTGATATTCTTTTTCATGGTTAACGAAACTATTTCGGCCTTCGAGGGACTTAGACCGTCCGTCCGTTTTTCCCTCTATCCTATTGTCTGTCTGCATGTCACCCACTTTCATCTAACAAAAAGACGTACCAACAGTTTTTCTGATAAAATCTCTTAAAAATGCGGAAATATAATCCGAGCAGAAATATATTGCATTTGTATTAGAAAGTTCTCATCCCTACGCCTATTTTATTACGGATGGTTTGAAAGATGTTGGATACCACATGATCCGTTCCAGATGGATTGCAACTTGTCGGTAAGTTTTAATTCCCTTGTCTGTGAAGATGTTGAGAATTTTATCGATGACAAGGAGTTATAGAAGGGTACCCATCCTTGAGGTGATTCTCTAGTGGTTATTTTCATCATGTAACCAAGCCCCATGGCTGAGCTGGTGATTCTGTCTCGTGACTATCCAGTTCGTGACGATAATGATTACTTTTAAATCTTTCAATTCTATTTTAAGAAAAGCCGCCAAGGTATATTATTTAAGAAAACCACTTAAATATTAAAACAGGGGAAAGGTTTGCACCTTCTTAGTAGGCAATCTATAACAATTTATACTAGGCGTGGTAAAAGATTAGCTAGATCATATTCTGTCACGCGGATTTTCAAGATTTGAAGAAATAGTTTACCAATGTCATCTTAGTCTGTCGGAACTGGCGAATACGCATTTTCAATCAAAGCTTTTTTTTTTTACAAAATTGCCACAAGTAGTGATCGAGGAGTGCTGGGCTAACTAGGTGAGAGGACCCTAAAATCCAACTGGATGTTTCTGTCAGAACAATGATACTATAAGCTCATTAGACAGAGCGGGAGACACTAAAAGTTGTTCTTTCACATGGGTGTCTGATTGCTAAAATTAGCTCGGAAATGTGTTGTTCTGATATGATATGAAAGAAGTGTTGGATATAAAAGTCCTTCGCTCAGAACCTTTACTTGGGGCTTTCTTACAATCACAGGTGGCGCTAGAGTAGCGCTTTCAGGTAAACATTGTGCATTCTGAAATATTCTACAGAAGGTTTTAATAAAAGAAATATTGTCAGTAATCAGCAAAATATGCCAACAGAAAAAAAAAATCATCTGCAAGAAAATAATTTTTAAAATTTTTTTTTTATCAGCAGAGAATAATTGGTTTGATATGTAGAAAAAAAAAGAAAAGAAAAGAGAAACAGCAGAAAAAGTAAATGAGTAGCAAGAAAAGTAAGAGTTGCGTTAAAAAAAATGTTTTCTCAGCAAAAATGAATTATTTGATCATCAGAGAGAAACAATGATTTAAGAAAAAGAAAACGAAAAGAAAAAAAAATTATTTAAGAAAAAATCTGAGCGATTGCGAGTTTTGAGAAAATATTAGTAACAAATTCAAGTAAATTAAAGGCACAATCGGTCAATTATAGGTATCTCAAAATTTTTGCAGATTATTTTGTACACTTTCTGCTGAGATTTTATTTTTCGATAGTCAAAAAAATACATTCTGCTGATCAAATAATTTATTTTTACTGAAAACACAATTTTCCAGATAAACTATATTCTGCTGATGAAATAATTAATTTGTTGATTAAAAAAATTACTTACTTTTTCTGCTAATTTTGTTATCAATTTTCTACGTATCAAAAACTTATTTTCTGCTGATCAAAAAATATTTTATTGTTGATCAAATAATTTTATTTTGCTGGTCTAAAAAATCCTTTACTGCTGATCAATTAAATGGTAGCAATTTAAAAAATGACGATCATTTTCCTTGTAACTTATATCGATTGAAAGGTGGGTCAGTATTTATCTTAAACCCAACTCTGAAGCTTCAATTATTTCTCCACCTTTTTCCTATATTCAATCGCCTAATTTTAATATTCCTTATGTGGACTGTCACTGTCCTAAGTGTCATCGTTCTATCACCTGATTTAGTTAATGGTCTTTCCTATAATAACACTCCTTTTCTATCCCCATCCATCATCCGAATTTGACTGAGTGGAACAAGAAATAAATATATGTATATATAAAAAAAAATTCATTATCAAGGTACAACCAGTACCCTATCCCGCTGAGACTTTCGTCATCATTCCACATCAAATGCGTGATCTAATTTATAGTAGAAGAATATTCTTCATCTAAGAACCATAATAAAATGCAAACAGCACTCAACCGCAAAGATGCTGGTCGCTGTTAGTGCTGTTACTGCTGCTGTGAAGTGCCAACGCCCCCCTCTGGATAGCTGGAAAGATCGTCGTTTTGGTGGAACCTCATCCCAGATACGGGTAATTAATTTGTGTCATCCCGAGCATTTAAATTCGAATAACGAAAACAACATTTTTCGGGCGGTTTATCTGTGTGAGGAGATGAAAAGGGTCGTCTCGTTATGTGCCGAGCTGAGACTGGGGCAACAGCTGCCGCTGCGCTATGCGGATGTTTTAGCGGGATGGAATGGGATGGTCTTGTCTTGAGTTATGAAATACTTAGGTACTGACACTATGTTGCCCTAAGGGAGTTTAGTTTTTTTTTTTTTTTGTGGAAGTCGTGTGGGTCCGATGATGACATGTTTTTATTTTTCGGGAACTCTTTGTTGTTTAAATTATGTGTGTAACAGTTATGAGATATATGTACTTCTCTGGAATGTTCAACATAGAAGTGGGGGAATTTCAATTGGTAGACATGATTAAGAGAAATGCGTAATTAATTTCTTAAAGAGTTTAAATGAATTATTAACAGGGTATGCTCGTAAGTTGTGAAAATATGCCATTGATGTATGTACCAGTAAGAGGGGGTTTCAGAAATATTTAGTGGGTCAAAAAGTCATTCGCACTATGTTTATGAAACGGTCACATGAACATGAGTTAAGTGAAAAAGCAAATTCAAACAGACCCCTCACTATAAGCATTTTTTTTTTTTTTGTGAATGCTTCAAGTAGTAAATTTTGATATAAAGTTGCTATAAGTTTGAGGTTAAAATAAGAGTATAGATGTAAGAAAATTGAAGTAAACTCAGTCGCAAATAATGACGAAAGAATAAAGTGGTAGTGCTTGCTATTCTAGAAATTTGAAGAGAAAGTACGAAGGAGTCATTCTGGTGGATAACCAGTGTTGGGCAATTCCCAATGAAATGTCCACTAGTAGGTTTCGTTTTCAGCAATTGGACCTTTCCTGCAGCTCCACGCAGAGAATTTCAACAAAATATCTATGTACATGCCTACAAGATTCAATTGATTCAAAGGAATTGAAAACAGCAGACCATGAACAGCGTCGTGACTTCGCTGATTGGGTGTTAGAGAAACACCAAGTTGATGGCGATTTTTCGAACAAAATTATCTTCAGCGATGAGGCTCATTTTCAACTAAATGGCTACCTAAATAATCAAAATTGTCGCATTTGGAGACCATTCACCAACAACTCACGTATCTACAAAAAGTCACTGTTTGGTACAGATTTTCCGGCGGTGTATTTGGGCAGTACTTTTTCGAAAATTATCGTGGTGCTGCTGTAACAGTCAATGGTCAACGTTATCGGGACATGATAACAAATTATTTTTGGCACCAGTTGGATGATATTAATGTGGAAAACATGTGGTTTCACCAAGACAATGCCATCTGCCACACAGCTCGAGAAAGAATGCATTGTTGCACATAAAGTTTCCCGGGGCGTCGTCTCTCATTTCTGACCAAAATTGGCCACCAAAATCGTGCGATATAAAGTCGTTGGATTTTTTTCTCTGGGGTTATGTGAAAGTGTATGCCAATGACCCCCAAACGATTCCAGAACTAAAGGACGAAATTCGGTACGTTATTTATGAACTACTGCAGAATTTATGCCGAAAAGTAATTATCAAATTAATCAAAAGGTCGGCAATCTGCAAAGCCAGCCGTTGCGCCCATTTGGCTAAAATGTTTTTTCATTTTTATTATCAATGTGTCAGTATTATATTGACATAAGACTATCAGCAGTTTATCAAAAACCAATGTGTTTTATTTAAAATTTAAATTGCAACATCCAATTGAATCCTCCTTTATTTTTCCACACGAATAGGAGCTTTTATTTAAGAACTTTCCCATGAGAATTTTGCTCTTGCCTGTTTGTCAGATGTTTGCTTATTTTTCAAGATTTCAAAGTAAGCAAGATCAAGCGATATAATTGATAAAGCTTTTCAAGAAAGAAAGATTAAACGTATTCCTTGACGTATGTCAAGCCTTTGACAAGGTATTTTATGAAGGCTTGAAGTGCAAATTATTATGACAAGTTTCATTCTGAGGACTTATATAATATTTTTAAATCACAAATAGACTCTTCCGTGTCAACCACGAATAGGATTTTAGATTTCTGATTTTAAGGAAATGATGAGGTACCACAAGGAAGCGTCTTGGTCCGTTTTTGTAATTATTAAATACTCGTAATATACGCAAGAAGAAGGCACCGTATTTACATTATTTGCCGATGACACTGCCATCTTAGTAATAGGTAAAACTATCGAAGAGACTACTGAAGAATTGCAAGACAAAGACTTGGCGAATAATACTTAATAAAAAAATCTGTTCATGTAAATTTTGCTTTTAATAAAGTGAATAATTTGACTATCGTTTGCAAACGAGGCTAAATATCTCAGAATGAAACTTGACACAAAGTTGAAATGAAAGCACGCCAAGAACTTGAATTTAAATATAGAGAAAAGTACTGGTTAAAGAGAACAGATTACTTTTATACAAGCAAGTGCTAAAGTCGGTGTGGACATATGAACTATAACTCTGGGGTTGTATCAAAAAAAGTGATATCAATATTTTAATAACTTTTGAAAATAAAGTGCTAACAGCAATTATCAGTGCACCGTGGTACAAAATAAACCACGACATTTCACAGAAATCAAGAACTTTACGCGAAAGTATATACGTAAAAATCGATTACAAAGACACATAAACAATTCAGTCCTTCAAATTCTGGATGAGAGAAATTTAATGTAATCTTAGACTTACCGCGTCTAAATTGCGGAACAAGTGGGAAATTTTAAGGAGAAGTTACCGGCCAAAATTTTTCATTTCGTGAAAGAAAATCTGCTCGATAAGTCTAAACTAAGTAGCAACAAATTTCGGTTGACAGGAAGTGTTTTTTAGTGAGTAAAAATATCACAATACAATGAGCACGGGCTTACGGCCCTCATAGTGTCTATAGAAGATTTTCACCTACCCTTCGGGGGAAAAAGAAACAAAATACATTATAGAGAATACAGGAACACAAATTAAGGTTATATAGCAATGTTGGCTTTGCCGCGAACTTCGTTGTATTTACAGCCAAAAAACGTCTGCCGAGGTGGACATATAGTAATTAAGCTGCAGCAATGAAAACTTAATTTTTCGATTTATATTTGCAGCAACTCAATTTTTTCTTATTCTCTTTTGACTATTTCACTATGGTATTGAGCAAAATCCGTTCAGCCGTTTTGATTGCAATCGACCATACGTACGTACAGACAGACAGACAGATAAAATCCAAAGACACAATTTTTTAAGTTCCTCTATTATATAATAGCCAAGTTTGCTTAAAATTGATTTTCAGGAAAGCAATACTTGCCCTTACAGGTGTAAGTAAAATAGGAATATAAGGCTAACGCTACTGTTAAAGTTCTATCTGTCTGGCTATCTGTTTTTCAGTTTGTGTATCAGACTGAAGCCTAAATTGCTGCATGGATTTACTTCAAACTTCAAAACTTCGGCCTGTGGGAATTTTCATTCTAACCCAAAATGAACGGTGCTTTATTGATTCCCGCTTTTGGGAAAAAGCGATTCGCTTGTAAACTCTAACTTACTCTAACGATTCTGATCAAATTTCATATTTGGCTTGGGATAGACATATCTATATATATATATATAATATATAAATAAGCTTTCTAGAATCCGAAACAATGCGAGTGTACACGCCCAATTTTCAAGATATGTCGTTTTTCTCATTATTTTTGCTAGAGACTGAGAAAATATTGTCAAACTAAGATATGTAGACGTTAACTTTTTCTGCATTTCGTCCATACATCATACATGGCCACCTCCACTTTTTGAGGGCGTTTTCTTAAAAAAAAAAACATATATTGCTTTTTAAAGTTATTTACTGTGATGGTTAAGACTTTTTGTGAATATCTCATCAGAATCCGTGTTACAAGTCTTGAGATCCACGCCCACTTTTTGCTGAGAAATAGTTGTAGCAACAGTTTTGTGACAACATTTTTAAAACATCGCGAAAATATCTGAGTAGAAAGATATCATTGCATCTGTTTTAAAAATATCGCAACGCCACACTCACTTTTTTAGGGGTGAGTTAGAAGGTGAACGATAAGGTATCATACGATCTGTTCTAGATGGATTGTAGCTTTCCTGTATTTTTTTTTTGTTTTTCACCTCCAAATTTAGAGCTTTTCTATAGTTTAATAAATAATTATGATTATAAAAAAAAATTTACAGCGTTATTCATGAATCAAAATCAACTATTTATTAACGTTGATCCTAGTTTAGTTAACGATAAGTACACGATTAACTATTCATGAGACTTTGTTTAAAGTTGATTAAATATTGATTGATGAAGATGGACAGTTTCTCGACGTTTTACTAATCATTTAAATATGCTCAATAATTAGAATAAAATAATACACAACGCGCAAAGAAATACGCCAATCAGTTAATCAGAAGTTAAATTTAAATTACAAAACCTAATGAATTCGGCTGCTACTCATTTGTTTTACTGAATATGCAAATTATCTGAGATTGAAGATAAGATGAGTCTCGTTTCGGTAAGCTACCTTACGACTGAGATACGAGTACAATATCTAAGCTTTAGTAAAATTTTCATAAAAACTATTAAATACGCCGGCGTCATCTGCAAAAATTCAATTTCAAATTAAGCTCAAATATATAGTCGTTCTTTGAGAAAGCAGATGAACTTTTGAGAGGTCATCCAATCTTTGGTTGACCTCGTTAATTCACTATGAATTCAAAATAATTAATAGTTTTGATTTCTTTGCAGCAGCGTATCATTATCATTATTGTTCAATAAAACAACAAACAAGGAAGTCTATTTTATAATGCATTTCGTTGCTTTATAAATTTAACGATTGGTATCAATATGAGTGCTCTTCTGGTCTGACTGAACACTCTCATAATGCCGGTAAGTGGATGCAATATTGACGTTGAAGACTGATTCAAGTCCAACAAAAAAAAATTCGCCAAAATATGACCTCATGCTGTTAGCATTTCGTACGTCAGATTAAATTTTTTTCTTTTTAATCCGGGAAATTAGAGAAAGATAATTTAGGTTAGCTATTTTTTATGACACCCCGGTCTGTGAAGCCATTGTGATGCCCATGGTGGTAATTTCAGAATTGTTCTCCTTCCTATACTTGTGGATAGCTATTAGAGTCCTTTAAGAGTCCCGAAAGATCTAAAGGTGATATATCAGATAACTCTTCAATGTCTTAGAAGTAGTTTTCCTAAAGTTTTGGTTCCTGGGTGGCAACGGTTTGGACAGTAACAAAGAAAATAGGGTGTATCCTCACGGACGCTGTTCATTCACGGATAAGACACAGTTTGTGGTATCTTAGATAGTATGCAGCACTGACGTGATCCCCTTTATAAGCAAGCTTTTGAAAGCTAGGTACATACATATATAGGTACAATAATTTGTTAAGGCTTGAACATGTTTTGTTTTCTATTTATTTTGATGAAAGGTTTGTAAGTTAAGTCTATCATCTGTGCAACACCATCAAAATGGGAGGAAGTAGGGTTAGTATAAGGGGCTTTATCCTGATTCCACGTCTATAACACAAAATCAACTGAACAGATTTTGATCAAACTTAGCTCCAAAGTTTAGACTGCTTTGTAAGTAGTTTGGTCTGAAAGTGATCAACAGTACTATACATATATGTACCTACCTACAGTATTTCTTATTTGGAATATTAAAAACTAGGTGTTGCAGAAGTGGAATATAAAAGTGGAATATACAAATTGGTGATTGGAATCTTTATAAATAAATATTATCTATTTTCCAGCGAGTGAAAGGAAGCTTCTGGTTACATTCCTCGGAATCAATAAATGAGGTCCGTTATTCTGCTCTAGCTAGAGCGTATATACCTACGTGCAAAAACAACACAAAGTCACATACAGAGTGGTCCGCAATTCTGAGGTAATCGCACGAGTAATCAGTCTAGATGGATTTATCATCCACTTTACGCCTTCATTGTAATGTATGTTGCGCCTGCAAAAGCAGTACCCTTAGTAGTAAAGTGTGGGGAAAGCTTCGCTTCTCCTGCATACCTCTCGGCTCAAAATGAGGCCATCAGGTTTTGATAAACCACACTGAAGCTATCAACATGTCTATTGAAAGGTGAAGCAGCACCAACACCTGTCTTTCGCCAATACAAATCGGTACAAGCTCAAACTGGAGGAAGAAAAAGAGACAAACGGTTACCTAGTTCGTTCGATCTCATGAAGAAACGATTGATCACGGACCACTCAGTCTAATCTTCTCTCAAGAGAGCCACATGTTCGGAAGTCATCTTATTCAACGTAACCTAAGGTGGCACAACAGACAGAGTATATTCTCCTGAATGCATACCTTTCGGTCTTCTGCATCATTAATTAACTATGATACAGCATGATCCAGGAATTCAAAATAATGAACTTCTCGAATTCATTATGAAAATTTTATTGTTCCAGTGAGAGAGAGTAAGGCAAGCTGTTGTGACCGGTATCAGCGTATCTTTCGTTCGATTACAAAAAATACATTCCCTACAATAATGTTGTTCAATATTATTCTTCAATTTAATATACCAGTCATTAAATTTATGAAGTTATGAATTCCGGAAGAAACCTATCAATGAGTGCTCATCTGGTCACTAAACAAGGAGATAATGCAGCTGTAAGGTTATACCGTAACGGTTACCTAATTCGTTCCATCTCCTGAAGAAACCATGGATCACAGATCACCCAGTTTCGGAAGTCAACTTATCCAACCTAACCTAAGGTGACACAGTAGACAGAGTACATTGTCCTAAGTGTGTACATTTCGGTCTTCTGAATAATTACCTAACTATGATACAGCATGATCCAGGAATTCAAAATAATGAACTTCACGAATTCATTATAAGAATTTTATTATTCTAGTGAGAGAGAGTAAGGCAAGCTGTTGTACCCGATATCAGTGTATCTTCCGTTTGATTACACTGAAAACATAGAGCGGATTTTCAAGAACAGATGTTTCCATACGAGTATGCGAATGTAATACGAATTCACAACTTACACAGGAAAATATAGATAGCATCTAAATGTCATTTTCCATTTGATTAACAAACTTTTTCTTATTGTATCCAAAAATGCAATTAGTATTAAGCAACTAACAAATAACTACAACTAAATTACTTAAATCTAAGTTGTAACTACCACATAAGTTTACGGTTGAAGTCCAGGAACCCATTCTGGATCTCTGGAGAAAAACTCGAAAGCAAAAACTTTGATGTGAACAGAGCATGGGCCGCAGAACTAAGGGAAAGCAACCTACTTAACAAGCACATCCTGACAGACCCAAGGCAAACAATCAACGGATTTGATCTAATTATTTATTGGATTGCACCTATTGTATCTATTGTATCTATACGAGACCTTTTTGTGCATAACTTTGCCATACCATAATAATAATATAATAATAACATGAAAATGAGTTAAGTCGCTATAAGAGTAAAATTTGTTAACTAAAATAATTAATTGCACACAACAACTAAAACAAATTTAATCATAAAAAATAATTTCCCTTCAATGATTAACAAATGATTTTCGGAAGTTATTCACAACTAATTTAATCATGACAAAACTACTTATAGTAAACGAATGCCTAACTCTGATATAAACCCACATTTCTACTCATATCTTTATGTGGGTTATACTGTGTGTTGCCATGTTGCAGCAGACGTGCTTGCATTTGTAAAGAAAAAAAAAAAAACTATTCAAATTAACAGCCAGCTACTGATTTCAATTTGACGTTTAATGACTTAATTTAAACCAACGAATATTGCATATAAAACAGCGTGGCTATATCTTATGGAAACATTATGAAATCACTTAACAAAAAACTTTCTATGGATCGCAATGAAAATAAAATCTCAACAAGATCACCAATGTCGATCATCAAAGAATCCACACAGGCAACGAGGAGGTTGTTTGTAATTTTTTGAAATATGACATTTCGATATCCTTATGTCACAAAATTTATAGTCAAACATGTCATAAACATCACTTTCAAATCAGAAACCAGTGACACCGCCACCACCACTCTATCAGAGATAGATAGTCTACATTAGAGCGCCCCAAAACAAAGACACACTCTAGCGATCGTCAATGACAGCGCAGCAGTGCAGTGCAGCACGATGTCTTGCATTTATTCCCATTGCTAATGCCTCAGCTAGGCTACGACATGTGTTTCACCGGTTCGCACAAGCGATCCGTATTTATGGTAATTTCACGAACAATTTCATAAATCGATCCGCAAAATTGCAAATTTAGTTCAGGTTGCTCCGTCGGATCAATAAAGCAAAATAATCAAATGCTCAACATCACTGGCAACTGCTGCAACTTTTGGTCTATTGGCGAAAGGAAGGCTGCTTGCTTATTGGCGGACTCGCGCAGCGCATACACGAGACAAATTAACATTACATTAGGCGAGAGGAAATAAAATTTTACTGACGTCATAAATTTAATTTACAACGAATGTTCGATTTTTTTTTTTTGATGCCGAAATCTTTTTTTGTTCGGTTTCATTAAGCAGTTCAATTAAATTTATATCGGTTGGGTTTTTATGCGCCGCTGGGAGACCCTGCGGCAGGTATAGTACACACTATATACCGCTGGGTGATGCAAGAGGGAATTACTTACTTTCATGTTAGTTGGCCGGGCTAGAAAAGTCAGGCGGCTGTTGGGAAAGTGTGCCGACGAAAGGTTTCCTTTGTGCACAGAGAATCGTTTGATTGGAAAATAATTTTATGGATCAATTAATTCATGGGAATTTTATTCATTTATATTCTTTTTGATTTTAAATTATCCAAACGAATTGGGTGAGTAAAAGCGGCTAAATACAGACGGCGGCTAGTTGATGTGGAAATCGTTTTCGATTGATTTTAGAGATTTTCTTGTATCAGAGCGATAAATCATGCTGAAGATACCAACTGAAAAAAGTTGTCACATTGTAAACGGGTTTTGTTGTAAAAAATTATAAAGTCAGAGAGAGTTTCTTACATGGCTCAATATTTTATTAATCCAGTAACAATTAAAACATAAAAAAATTAAAATATGAATACAATAAGTCACGAATTGATAAAAGCTGGGTTTTCATCAAAAGTTGGAAGAGATTTACTAATTTACGATTTCATGGGTGGGCCTTGTACTGGGTATACTGCATTGACAGGTGTCATTTTCCAACGAGTTATACGCGCAAGGTGTACATTTTTGAATTTTCAGGGAGGTAGGGTTTGGAGAAGAGTAAAAAAGTATAGCCAATACTTTGTACAATCAAAAAATTATTAGAATTTTTGTGTCTAGCCCAAACAGTAGATTGCTACACGGATGTGCCAAAGTGCCAAAGTACAGGCACAGGTATCTTCTTGGAGAAACCTAGAATGTCGGTGCTACTCAGGTAAGCAGTGCTATTCAAGGCACAATATAAAACATTTTCTCTTTTAAGGTGGAACCTAAGGGTAACGCTAACGGCCCAATTAGGCCTAATCGAGGTGATAGCTGGATTTGTTTCAGAAACCCTCGGACCTAACTGAGTTAATTTGAGTTGGCTGTACTAGTTGATGAAGGAGATGTTTTACAAAGACTATCATTAGAAGATTGTTTATCAGGACATTCAGATGATGAGTACTGAACAAACGAGAAGGATCCGTCTAATATGTGCAGTAAACTTCATGGTAAAGATTTATTCTTTAACTTCCATATTGGAGGAAAATAAAGCTTGATTCAATTGGAGATTACAATTTAAAACTGGCACTGCTGAGGTTTTGACAACGATAAGCAGCTGATATTTTACATCTGTTAATAATAAGCATTTACATTTGAACCTATAGACCGGTATATGAGAAAACAACGAATTTTAATTGTTAAAACCCATCCCTGAAATAGCGCAGTGCAAATCAATTTTGGTATACCGTCCATCTCGCCCCTCGGTTAAGAAATTAATGCAAAAATTCGATCGAACCGGGTTAGTATTGGATGTGCAAATACCAATGTGTCCTTGTAGTGGCCGGTTGCGCGAAAATATCGCCGCAGCAAGTGACAGTGTTCGTGACAATCCGTCAAAATTCATTCGCCACCCTACAGCTTCACGAAGCGTATTTTAATAAAAGATCTGGCCCTGCATGCCCACAGGATTCAACTAACTCTGGAATTGAAGCCAAGAATTGAAGAGGACCACCAAGTTCCTGAGGATATTTTGAATAAAATCATCTTCAGCAATGTTGCTCATTTTCAATTGAATGGCTACGTAAACAAACAAAATTGTCGCATTTGGGGTTATGAAAATCCACGGACCATTCACAAATAACCAATGCATCCAGAAAAAGTCGATGTTTGGTACGGATTTCGGGCCGGCGAACGGTGTGATTGGGCCGTACTTCTTCATATCGTACAATCAATGGTGAACGTTATTGGGACATGATAACAAATTATTTTTAGCACCAATTGGATGATATTGATATGGAATACATGTGGACGCTACCACCTGTCACACAGTGTGAGAAATAATGCATTTATTGCACACAGAGTTTCCCGCCCTTGTCATCTTTCGTTTCGGGGACCAAAATTGACCACCGAGATTGTGTGATATTAGGCCGTTGAATTTTTTTTCGTGCTTATATGAAGCAGAAAATGAATGTCAATGACCACCAAATGATTCCAGAGCGCTATTTATGCACTGCTGCAGGATTTATGCCGAAAATTAATGGAAAATTTCATCACAAGGACGAAAATCTATAAGGCCAGCCGTGGCATCCATTTGGCCGATATCATTTTTCATGTTTAATGTTAATGTCTCAACATTATATTGACATACAAATATCAGCAGTTCATCAAAAACTAATGTGTTTTATTTAAAATTTAAATTGTAACCTTCAATTGAACCACCCTTTATTTAATATTTAAAATTTTTATTTTTTATTAAATTTTTTAAAGAATAAAAAATTATTTTAACAATTTTGTTTAAATTTCAAATTTGAGTAATTTGTAAATGAAGAACGTAATGAGTACGTGCGTGCGGCCCAGTCGTGCACTTTACTTAAGCGGCAACACTAGCGCATCTATGGTCGAATTATATGATAAACTAAACCTTCATTAGAAAAGATAGTTAATGCAATAAAGCGCAAAGGATAAGCAAAGCGAGCTCAGTGACAAAACCTTCAAAGTCCCTACAAAGTTAATTCCTATAAACACAATAGTTTTGGCAGAGGTACAAACATTTAACAGAAAACACATTTACTCGTACTGCTTCAAATTTGTAGTTTCTGGGATTACTTGTATCAATTTATGAGAAAATTGGATTTTTTTTTTTGTGGGAGTAGAAGCAATAGTCGAACTGTTTAATAGAACTTCATTAGTTTTTAGTTAAGAGATATAGGCTTCTTTCATGTCTCTTATTGAGGCTTTTGCTGAGATCAGACAAGTATTCACAATCCACGAAAAAAAGTTAACACATCAATTTTGGCCACCGAATTAGCCCCAGCATTCAATCCAGTTGTAGGTAACTTCTAAAAGCACAAACGATTAGATTTTATGACAGATAGATCAAGTGCTTTTAAGAGCAGTTTGACGGTTTAAAGTATAAATAAGTTTCGACCAAAACTTAGATGTCAGGAAGAAAGCTCCATTCCACCCAAACGATGACAATCAACAATTCCGTCCACCCGGTCAAAGTGAAGTGAAGATAACAATATCTAAGCTTAATTCCAACAATGCTTCTGGAGTCTAACTGACGTTTGATGGGAATGATTTAGTACGGGGCTTATCTGTAAGATACGGTCGGATGAATGAAACTTTTGCATCGTTTACCTGATCCTTAAGAAAGGAGACTATCTCAATGGCGACAACTACAGAGGTTATTAGTCTCCTCAACATCGCTTACCAGATTCTGTCTGTCATATGATGTCTTCTTCTTCTTCTTCTCCTTACGGCGAAGTTATGATCCGGAGTAGAGGGATCACAACCCTCCCACTTTACTGCATCCCTACTAGTTCGCCTGTGGGGTTTGCCGGTTTGACCTCAGGAAGTACCGGCCCGCTTCCCGGTTTCGGATCACTTCGTCACTGAGGCCAATCGAATGCTGGTGTTTTTGCATTTGAGTGATCCAGTTGTTTTTTGGTCTGCTTTTTTTGCGCGATTGTGTAGGAACGTTGATTGATATTGCCTTTTTGAAGGGGTTTGAAGGATCTCTCCTTTGAACATGACAATACCAACTGAGCCGGTCGTGCTCTATCTTGCTTGTGATGGGTTCTTTTACATGAAGGCTTCCTCGAATCTTTGAACTTCTTATTCTATCAAGTTTTCTTACTTCTGCTGTCACGCGAAGCATCTTCATCTCAGCTGCCGTTAATTTGCCCTCATACTTTTTGTGCATTGTAAACCGTATATGAGCGCTGGACGTACAACAGCGGTGTAGAGCCTTCCTTTCAGCTTAGGAGGCTTTTTTCGATCACAGAAGATAGCGGAGTTTTCCCGCCACTTCATTCACCCTACGCTTACGCGATAATTGATGTCATCATCACAAGTTGCTTCGCTATTGATCATAGATCCCAGATATCTTAACTTTTCGCACTTGGGAAGCACTTTTCCATTCAAGTAAATGTCTGGAATAGGCCGGTGTGGATCAGAGAACGGGCAGCACAGATATTCTGTCTTTTTTGAACTAATACGGTACCCATATGATGTGACCGCCTTAAACCTTTTGTCAACAATCTGATTAGTCCGCGGCAAATATTGGAAAAAAAACAGGAACTTCAAATCGATACTGACTATTTTTTCATCAATTTTAAAGTCGCCTATGATAGCATCTCTAGAGATGACCTGAACAAAGCCATGTTTAGTTTTGGCATCCCTGTCCGTCTGTGTACGATGACGATGAAAAATACACGCTGCTCTGGCCAACCGCGGTTTCATTGAGTTAAGAACGCAATTGAGTAGGAAAAACCTCTCACAGACAACTAAGGTGAATTTATATTCATCATCCCTCTGAAGCATGGACGTTATCAAAGGCGGATGAAAACACCATTGATTGTTTTGAAGGAAAAATTCTTCGAGTGATTTTTGGTCCTGTTTGTATCGACGGGGAATGGAGAAGAGAATACAACAACTAACTATACCGGTTGTACAGCGACATCGACCTAGTCAGAAGAGCCATAGCTTAAGATAGCTAGGACATATAGGGCGAATGGACATCAATGCTCTGACTCGGAAAGTCTTTGAATCCATCTGGGAGGGATGACGCGGTGAAGAAAGACCTTACCTAACGTTGCGCATCTATTCCATCAATTTACCTGGCATGTTGAATGCAAGCCCACGGATATGACGGGACAATGTTCTTCCAGTTAGCAGTTGCTAATGTACAAAATTTGACCAAGGGCCGCCGATAAACTATCAACGCTTATATCTGCACGTGTTCCACTTACTTATGCCTAAGGGTTTCCCAATACATTTTCACTATCTTTCCATTTATGGCACAACCGAACAATTGTGAAAGTATCTCTCACCCATTTCGCTAACTAACATGCCATCCGCAACTAATGAGCGAAAATTTAATTTAATTTCCATTCACTGGCCGTGCTCTCTGAAGCATAAAGCTGGTCCCAATTACCTAACACCTCTAAACTGCCTAACCGTACCGTTCCACTTTTATGCTTCTCTACAAGATAAAACCCAAACATTTGCATGCAAATCATCTGGAACACTCCTTCATAGTAACTTCACTGAACTTGCAAACGCAGCAAAGCGAACGAAGACTCAAATTAGAATTTTTATGAAGCTCAGCGGTTAGGTGGATGAATTGCAATTTATTGCATTCGCATGAACGAGTACTCTGTAATAGAATCTAAAACAAACACTAACCAATAAAATGAAAAAAAGGTACATCCAAGTGCAACAAGTAACAAACTATAGATACTCACATGTTTCTCCGGTCTCGGAATACTGATCTTTATGGGGGGACAGGCGGCGAAGCCACCGGCACTGCCGTTGGTAATGGTGGCGGTAGTGATGGTACTTGCGGTGGACCATTTATCTGATCCCATTAAGTTGTCCAATTCCCGGAGGAATTTGTTAGCCCATATGTTAACGTCATCACTGGAATCACTGCCACCATTGCCATGGTGGTGGTGTAGATACTCCGCTGGCAAGCAGGGACTTCTAACAGTGGTCCGCGAATAATCATTCTGACTGTTCAATCGCTTGAGTGTGGACGCGCGACTGTTACTGGTGCTGCTTGGTGATGGCGGTTGCTCTGTTTGGTCATTGCCATGATTTAGACTAGGAAACATGTTTGTTGACATTATGGTTGGTGTTGCAGGAGCAGAATTGTATTCGGAAGGAGTATCAACAGCAACCGGGACTGTTAAGTAGCGGCCACTGTTAGATGAGCTGCTGCTGGTGGAGCCATTTATGTCGCTTTGGTCACTACCGCTGTTAGTTTCATTCACTTTTATGCTGTCAGAGCTACCATTTAGGCGACATGAAATTTCATTGGGTGGCAATTTGTTGTCAGCCACAGCCATCTGGTTGATGACATCTGTGGTGGTGTCTGCATCTGTACATCTGGTCAATTCGTCATTCTGTTTGGCCTTGTACTGTTCGAAGACTTCGTTGATTTCATTCTGCAAAGAGAGAGGGAGGATAAGTTAAATTTTCGCTTAGATAAGCTGCGACTAATTTATGTTGAAGAAATGCAAAGAACTAGGCAGATAGACGCATGTATCACTGTATCCTGTCTGACCGATGATAGCGTGTAATTTGTGCAATAAATCAGAATGCACAGAGGAGGGATGTTCCGTGGATTTTGAAGTTTTCAAATGTTAGTGTCACGATTTTCTACCATCTGACGATGTCCGGTGTATGCCTCTGCTGAAAAGCGAATTTATGGCAAACTCCATAGAGACGTGTGCAACATCGATCGTGGAGTAAAGAGGGATCACTTCAAAAGGATACCCCACTATCGCGGTGGAGAATTACTTAATTAAAACTTGGTGCCCACGGTTTGGCGCATAGCTTCCGCACTGATTGATGAACATCATTAGCGGGTAATAAATTTTACGGGATGGTGGGAAGAATTTATCAGGAGTTGCGATGAGAAGGAGAGCTTCAACCGTGGAAAACTCAACTGGGTGGTTGGCAATTAGTTTGGACTCAGATAGAGAAAGAAAATATTTTCCACTTGTGTGAATGCTAAATGAGCGTGATATTAGAAAATTTATAAATATTTGAACATTGCCAATGACATTTTAATTACTTGGACAGTGCTATTGATATTTAAAGGGACAGTGTTATAATTTAATTTGCGGCATTGGTAAATGTGACTGGTTTTCAGTTGTTCCAAAAGTTGACGCCTTTCATCCATTTTGGCTACAGTGGCTGGGTACAGTCCATATCAACTTGACCTGGGTGAATAAAAGTCTTACGAACTTGAATGCTCTTCTCTCGAAGTAAGGAATTCAGCAATGAAAGGGTTGCAGACCCAACATGATTACAGGATCGTGATGAAAGCAACAGCAATTCACTTATAAATAGTCAGACCTTACTGTTGACGAGCCAAGCGTTGACGATTTATTAATTTATTTTTACAGATAAACCTCCAGCACATCGACATTGGCATCATAGAAGAAGCCTTGAATGAGGAACTTAACCGTAATGCTGCTCAAAGACAACCAGACAAATTTCTTTCTTGTTAGAACTCTAAATACCAAATAAAAACTTTTTGAAACCCCAAGACAATTATGTGGAAGACATTCGGTCAAGTCATCCACTTAACATTATTTACATGATTCCTTGTCTAGTTATCACAAGGTGGAATGAAGATCTATCTAATCTTAGGAAGATGACTTGAGTTGTCTGCAGTATCTGCTATAGGCATAATTTCTAGCAACTATATAAAGACAGTCTTAGAATTTACAAAAATGCCATTAGTATGGCTAAGACTCCACGACTCATGTTTGGATGGAATACTGTAAATCCGTTGAAACCATCAAAGTTTATGCTAGACTCGGCAACATTCTGTTCAAAGAATATTTCAGCCCGTCATATATTAAAAGGTTAGATAATACTTTGCCGAAGTGTACTAGCGATTCATTGGATCTTTTAATGAACACTAGACGGCTGCGAAGACACCCTTCACCATCGGGTAATATTACACTAATTATGATCTATGAAAAGGCTTCCTAGTCATGCTTCGTAATTGAGGTTTTTTTTCTATATGTACAACTCCCAAACTGCAGGGCCAAATCTTTAATTAGAATCTCTAGGACAATGGGTGATGATTTTTTTCAGTTTTTTCTCAGAAAAGAAAAATTGAATTTTTATCTCTAACTTACAAGAAAATTATAGGCGATATGATATCAAAATGTTCTAGAATTTGGTGCAATTGATATTTTGTGTTCGATTAAAAGTAGGATTATTGAAATTGGTACAGATTTGCTGAAGGTAGAGCCAAGTTAAGAAGATGATACAAAATAAAAGCCAGTGTTACTCCATAATGGTAAAAGTAATATATATATATATAAACTCAAACCCTACCTATTTAAGAAACATCCTACATAAGCTATCTATCCTTGACAGCATATTGCCCATTATGTTGCAGAAATCAGTAGATAATGTAATATCATGGCTAGTGGCGATTTTTTGGAGGTTTATAGTACTAAACTACATACGGCCCAAAGAGTTGAAGATGCGTTCGAGTGATATTTATCGCGAAAGCTGAAAAGCGGGGCCTTAAATCAGGTAAGAATTGGTCAGCTTATTATTATTATTTGTGTAGGGTTATCTTGCACTGCGACCTAATGGTCTATTGTTCCCCCTGGTAATATCTAGGATAGGTTTAATTCCTTCAGAATGGTTTTCGAGGGTCAGACACTCTTACTTTGCTTTGGCAAGGATAGTTCGCCCTAGAGCACCCTCTCTAATCCGATTTCTCTTAGGACCTACAAAGGCCTTCGTCTGTTATACCTAGTTTCCTGTTAAGGGGGATGCACTCTTCGAATCCCAGAAATGTCTTAGCTTGCTTCGCCCTGTCTTCTCTATCCATCTACTTGAATTTTCGGCATATGGTATGATTTCCTATTCCGCAGAATGGTTAAGGTCCATTGCAAAATTCTGCTATTCCTTGTCTTGCCAAGGAGTCTGCTTCTTCGTTGCGCGGGCATCCAATAGAGAGTTACCTTGTTACTACTACCCAATTCATTAAGTTTGTATAGATATTCCCACAACAAATTTTGATTTAATGACATGGGAGTAAAATGCTTTGATAGCTGCTTGACTGTCTGACAATATTGCTATGTAGCAGTTATTGTATCTTCTATCGAGATAGAATTGGACACATCTATCTATAGCGTATATTTCGGCTTGAAAGATGCTGGTACTTTTGCTCATACTCAGGTTTTGAGTGCTTTGTTCTTGGCCCAAATACACCTGCTCTGTTCCTTTTTCAGTTCTCGAGCCATCTGTATACCACTTTATTGTGTGGTTACTCAGTTTGTATATTAGAGATTCATTGCTCCAGCCCTTCTTATTGCTGAACATCTTCTGTGTGCTTTTTAAACAGCTTAACTATTTTCTAACTTATAACTTTAAAACTAGACATTCACTTACGAAAGATTCTCGAAGGATCTTCTTTATATAAATTTTAACACGCCTACATAAAATGAAGATCCATAGAGTCGGCTCTCCATGATTGTGTGTACCTTTGTACATCCCCGAGAAGAACTAGAATTACTCACTTAAATCTAGGCAACAGTCTTTTAACCAAATCCATCGATGGAGTAACAAAAATAATTGAAATAAATACAAATTTTGGCGCTAACGGCCCATACAGAGCCTGGCTTAGCTTCTCCCAAATGGAAAGGACCTACAGCTTATTATCATTTTCGAAAGGGCATGATTAAGAAGCTTTTAATGATAGTTTTGCTCTCAGATGTTTGTCAGAAGTTCGCGAGAGGTTGGGCGCTGAAAAAACTTTTGGTGTTTCTGATACTCGAACCTACATAAGTCTCCCGCTGAATAGTCGCCCACAGGGTGGTGTTGTGTTCCCTCTATTATGGCTCATAGTAGTTAACAAAATGTAGTGGGATAAGATGAGAATGCAGGATTCAGGGTGTGGACCTAGTGTAAATCCAAACAAAACTGAGCTGATAATTTTGACCACTAAAACTATAATAATATACTGGTCTTCATGACACCACGGCTAAACAACTATTTATTTTCTTTATCTTTCAGTGCTAGGTGTCTGGGATTCATACCAAAGCTCAGCTGGATCATATAACCGCGTCACTTTTGACAAGAAGTGGAGACTTTAAGTAAAGATGCTCTTAGTTTTAATGGGACCCTATTTTGGTGGACCAAAAGGGCTACAATATCAAATAATTCAGTAAGGTTAAAAAAAAGCAGCAACAGGTACCTTGGGTTCCATTCAGTAATGCCCAACAACACCTTGGGTGTTGGTCTGCTAAGCCGTAAAGTCATAGAAACATTTTGGGCTACACCCAAACTAAATTTCATGAAAGATTTCACTGTAGACTTCCCAATCAAGAAGACGATGAAGTGAGGGTTCTAGACAAAAAATTGGTAAATCACATTTTTTGGCGATAATGAGTTGATGTAAAGGGCATTATTCTTTAGAAAACATGTGATCTGTCTATATACATGTTTTTTTGCAGATCTCTCTAGAAACTTTTCAAGCTAGTAGAAAAACTACAAAGTTATCTCGTGCAGATATGGAATTATGCGAAATTCGTTTATTCTTTAAAAATTAAGTGGAATAGAGATGGCAATATTCACAGATGTATTAAAGATTAATTTTGGCTGTGCGACAATTTTCTCAAAACATTCCAAATATCCAAATCTCATTTCCTCTTGGACTGATCCATTATCTTCCAAGCAAAATTGTTGGAAATATGTAACGCTTGCCGGACACTTAGATACAATCACACACCCAAATGAATCATTGCTGTCTCTGTTGATAATTAACTGGCTATCAAAGCCCAAGATTCTGTTACGCCACCCTCCAAGCTGATAGAATAGTATAGGAAAGAACTAGCTGTCTTGGTAGATTGTTGATTCGAAGTCACGGGAAATAAATGGGCTGACGAGTTGGCTAGGCATGGGTCAACTGTTGAGAAATCCTTCACTGGAAGCTGTTAAAAAAATCGTTCTGCACTTTCTATCAAAGGAAAACTATAGATGGAACCGTTTGGATAACTGTACTGTATCCAGAAAGACATGATCCATTTATAACTGAGTCAGGACACGAGAACCTCAACATAGGACTCGTTCAGATATTACCAAAAGTGTGGTAATTAGGATGAGTCACTGACAAGTAGGGGCACATATTGTCGCAGTTGCAAAGATAATTGCTCTGCAAATACCTGGCACTAGCCAGGAGCAAATATAGCGCACTAGATAGAGTTTGTTTAAAGAATAGATGTGGAGAGATTATCTGTTTCTTGAAGCCACTGGATGGAATTGTTGTTTTTAAACCCAGTGAACACACTTTAACAACCGGGTACCGTGAGCAGTGCTTTTCTAAATGACGCCCAAATGCTAATTGGGTTCTGAGCACCACAACTGCCACTTCTTGTCCTTGTCTCACTAGTGGCATTTGCTCTTCTTTTTTCGCCAGATGTATATATAAATAAACAACTACAAAGCTAATTGAGGTTGTCTGAATTAGTCGATCACGTGTTGCAGATATCCTAACTTCGTCTTTCAAAATTGTCACTTCGCTGCATTAATCTGTAGTTTTCCTAGCGCCACTCTGTCTAGATGCATTGCTAATTTCCTGAAGTGTTCAACAACCAAAAACTACGATTCTGTTCAGTTAATTAATGCTCAACCTTTCTAAGTTTGGAACAATTGTCAATTTCTAATTTAAAATTCCTTGAAAGTTCGAAGGCACTGAACGTAGTGCTATGTTAAGGTATTACTTTTCATTAGTACCTACAAGACTTTCCCCGCGAATGTTTCGCTCTCCAATTTGTTGGTTTAAGTTTATCCGAAATCGGTCCGATTAGTTAAATCTATGTACTCGTACCTACGTATATTGTCCTCACAGAGTATCAGTATGCTAAGAGAACTGTTGAATAGATCGGTTGAATGATACCTTCGTGGAGTGAGTATTGAAAAAGAAGCGGTGACGAATATTAGGCAATCAGCTAAAAGGCCGCTTGAAGAGACTCGTTTATTGATGCCTATATTCATGTTAGACCATGGAAGACAAATAGTTATTTTAAGGAAATATCTCAACAAGACGGATGTTTAGTGTTTTTGTAGCGCTGAGCTGAGCAAGCTTCATGTAGATAATTTAATCTTCATGACTAAACATCTGAAGTCCAACAACTGGTACACTTTAAAGTCTTCTAGATTTTATCAGGCACTCGTTTTAACACTGAAGACTGAAATCGGTTTTATAAATGTTCTTTGAACTATGTTCATACAATGTTTTCACCCAAGCATTCATTTTTCACTAAAAGTGCTCTATTTCATTCTAAATGGAAGATGCATAATGCCTTTAATAATCGAGTTCCATAGTGGCCCATCCTCATTAAATCCAGATGTCGTCGAAGTCAAAAAGCCTAAGGATCCATGTGGAATTATTAATCACCACGCTGTACCCCAAGCCGTACAGCTTACCAAATCAAACATACTTCTCGGTATTGTCTCAAGAAATTATTTTCGAAAAAAATTGGTCTAAAATTTATTAAACTTTCTTGGAATTCGTAGTCTTAATTCAACTGATTGTTGAAACCTCTGGATATACTTAGCTTATTCATATAACATGTGACATCAACTCCCATAAGTTGATTCTATTACAAAAACGTCTCTCTCTTGACCTGTACTTCTGTAGGTGGACCATAGCCAACAGCAAATATTAAAGTTGATTTCTTCTGGGACAGTTGCAGGCACACACATCACCAATATGACAAACATTCACTTTTCTTTTTCTTAATTTCACGCACTTCTAGACAATTCAAACAAATAAGACTAACAATATGAGTTTGGCCACCACCGCATCCATCATTGTTTCCTTTTGGGATCTGTATCCGGGTGTAGGATATTGGCTATTTAAGCTCTATGTGCAACAACTAAGACTTTCAGTTGGCAAAGTGCGTTTTGACGGCTCAGATACTATGATTGTGGCATACATATTCGTGACAATTTTGTGCGGCGCGTTTTCACTTCCATTCCCTCAGTCCATCAGTAGTGATAGTGACTTTAGTGTTGGTTCCAAAAGAAATGCACGACTTGACCAGGTGAATGCATTCGATTATCATCAGGGAGAATATGACGAGAACTCATCTCTGGAGGAACAAATAGATCGTGGTGAACCGAGAAAAAACGTGGATAGTCTTACATGGAAGGATGTTTTTACTCCAAAGGAATTGTGGTCATTGCACTGTGAGCCGAATTGTCCAACAGAGTATTATTCAGATTCTAGGTAGGTATTGAAATTTCAAATTGTTCAAAATTACTGGGTGAAGTTGAATCATTATCTCCAATGTGGGTGACCACTGATATCAGACCATTGCCACAAGTGAAAGTATTGGTTGTACGACGCCCATAGGTTTGCATTGTATCTTTAAAGTTCTCGCTCTTTCCTTCGTTGCCAAGTGTCACTTAATTGCAATAGAATGTGTTCTGAGTGCATTCGGTGGTCATGTACGTTAAATATGAATATCAGACGTTATAGAGTGGAAATAATCGTTTTAGCTCACAGTGTGGTAACTGCTTGCTTGGTTAATTGGTATAAACTCACGAGATATTTTATAATTTTGTACAGTGGATTTGGCATTCGTGATATTATAATTGACTGCGATCGGAGATAATCAGTTTTTTGAATGTGCAAGTGGGAGAATTAAACGGAGCCGATATTTATGTAGGTACTGTGCTGGACTAAAATATTCAAAATCGTGTGTCTATTAGAAGTAAATATCAGCTTACAACACTACTGTGAGTGGTTCCAAGTAAAATAAGATATTTTTTTTTTTTAAAAAACTTCTCTCATTATTCGAACTTTACCCAAATTTTCAACTATTCCCAACCATGTATTACCGATATATGGTTTTGAACAAGTGCAAATGTAAAATTCAACTTGTGTTGATCTATTTAAAAGGCCCTAATGGAAAATATGTTCCATATTACTTATAAAACTTACGTTTCTCCTTAAAATGTTGGCATTAATAATGTATGTCAAGTTTTTAAAATGCTTTTTTTTATAGAAATACTTTTATCATAATTCTTGGATGGCAGTCTGGTCGTAACAAATAGGCTTTTATGTGACAAAATAAAAACATACATTAATGTTACAATCCATTTAGAACGGATGGTATGATCCCCTATCTTTTAACTCACCCATAATAAAGTGAGAGTGGGACTGGACATTTTTAAAACAAATGATTGTGGTTGTAACCACAGGGTGGCGTCCAGATAACTGGGGAGTATTTTTGCATTGTCCTTGCATAGGATTCACAGTATTTTTTTCCGTCTTCCTGATATCACGATCAATTTGCATTTTAGCCATATACTCACCCGAAATGCGAGATTTTGCAAACTTCGATTCTTGTGAAGTAATTTTCGATGACTTTTCGGCACATTTCTGGCTATATTGCAGCCATAACTTCACGGATGTTGGTTTTTAAGTGCTCCAAAGTTTGAGGATTGTCTGTATAGACACGGTTACAACCATCACATGTGGATTCTCAGAACTATAATACAAATTATGAAATTTTATTTGCTTACACAGACAATGAGTGAGAAATGGGCCTCGTCACTAAAGAAGATTATTACGATCATAATCTGTCCTTAAATCGCGATACACAGATATTACAGAACTGTTATGCACAATTTGAAAGCAAGAACTAACTATTTGTCACTATGTATGACAGATGGATATGACATATGCCATATGGCAGGGATGTGAAATTCCAATCTCGAAATGAATAACCCTTTATACGGTGTAATTGCGGAAAGAAAAGTTAAGCCAGAACTTTTGATTTCATTTAGAGACTAGGGCAAACATGGGTCGTACGTACTTGCTTCGTATGCGCTGTTCGTACGTGAATTCTTCAGATTTCAAATCTATGTAGCGTCGACAAATTTAATTTTTGAAAAATGTTTTAATAGGCTCAACAATTGTATTGGTTTTCTGAAAAGGTTCGATTTGAAGATTTTGATCAAACTTGACACTATATCGATAGAGAAACTCAATAAAGTGAGTCTCTAAATTCTGTCTAAATTGTCTATCTTTCTAATATTTTGAGTAGAGTGCAGTTAGAATTTGAACTTATCTAGGAAAAGAATTTTTACACGAACCATTCTTTCATTTTCTTAGAACATGCAGTAAAAAAAGTTAAAAAAAATAAATCGCGTAAGTTTGAAATTTACAAAGTTTCAAATATTTATGCTTTGTGCAAATTTTGTTCAACTAAAAAAAATCACTGAAATTCGTACAGACTTTGTGAAAGCAAAGCCACCCATAAGAAGATAAAAGCAAAAATTGGTATAACTCCCAAACTAAAAAAAACGTCTGACATGTACGTACTCGTGCATAAGAGGGCAATTTTTTAAGTTCGGAATGGGATAGCAAGACTTCTTGAACATGAATAAACTTCTTAGATCTATAGTTTAATTTTTAATTAAGTATTTCCAAATCTAGGAACAGGTAATAATCACTAGGTGCCAGGTCAGGGTTGTAAGGTGGATGAGCTTATTCCCGGATGCCACTCCTGCTTTGACTCAGTGTCATAACAATGAACTTAAGTTTAATCTTCAGCAACAATTTTCTTGATAACTTCTGCTGAATTTTCACCACACAGCTCCGAAAACTAGTTACAAAACTCCACACGGTATTTTTTATTTTTTTTTTTGCTTGATGCGGCGTAAGCATTCTGGGCATGTTTGCTTGTTCGTGCAGGTTCGAGCTCGGATGGGGAACAACAACCACAGCCACCCGAGCATAAAAAGAGAAACGAATGAAATCCAAGTTTCTCCAGCCACTCTAACAAAAAAGAGTTCTGCCTGCCAGTACAAAGGACCAAAAATTGAGTCTGAGTGCTCCGGGATTTGGAAATTTCCTTCTTTATAAGAAAAGAAGCATTCTGATTTTTGACGTTGTTCCGGATATCTTTTTTTTCTGCAATTCTTTTAGTTTGACTCGACTATCTTCCATAAGGGCATATTAGACTATTAGAACCATTTCATGTGATGTGACATCACTTGATCTTCCAGGGAGGTCATCATCTTCTAATGACTCTCTACTTTATTCAGGTTAGCCCGATCACTTGTAAACTATGGTTTTACCAGGGCGAGAAGTTCCGTAAACTATGTATATAGTGATACGTAATACTCTGTACAGTCTCACTGTACCGAACACCAATAGTATTTGCTAAGATCAGCAAATACCAAGAACTTGGCACCGAAGATGATCTCCACACCATGATCAGGAATGTGGAGCAAACATCCAAGCATGTGCACTAAAATCATATACACAAAGTCGACTCAGCACTTTCCATCACGTACATCCCTAGATGACCAGAGGTACGGGATAGCATCAACTAAAAGCATCGACTTCACTCTTCGGCACACTTCTTTCGGCTCGGGCATTACACTGCATTGCAACGCAGCTAGTAATAATTTAAATAAAAATAAAAGCATTTCAATAAAATCCGGCGTGTTTCATTATTTGACTATATGCATTTCACTTAGAATGTATTCCACACTTTTTCTTTGTGTTAATTACTGCGTGGTACTCAGCATTTGACATTTTTAAAATTGCCACAGACATTAACTTATTCTTTTGATTACTGCAGGTGAACAAATTGGCAAATCAACATGAAACTTCATATATATTCGTATAACTAATAACGATTACTTGGCAACAAAAGAATAATTCAAACTCCACCTCTTTCTACCGTCACCCCTATTCCACGAACATAAAAAAATACCCTGCGTATTACGAGTATATCATGGTTTAAGGACAACATCTGTTCGCTTTCTTTTTAGTTTTCATTGCCATAGTACCTAGGAAAATGCATGCCTGTTGCTCTAGGCACATTCAAAACTGAATTTATTCAACTCATGTGCAGGTGCGTATTACATATATTGACATGTATTAAAATGACGACAGAAAAATAGCAGACAAAAAAAATTAAGTAATATCTACTTATTTGCATTGTTATGGTATTTGGAGTACTACCACGTTCAACGATCTCTGTTATTTTTGCAAAATTTCGACTTATCGGGTACTTTGTATTTTGATTACACTCCAAAGTTGGAGCTCATTGAGGCGTTTTCACTCGACTCGAATATATTTTTTCACGTGTGATATTTTTGTTTGAAATTGAAAGTGTGCGGCGCGACGCGGAAAGTGCACAATCGATGAGTGCGGGCCTCTCTAGAGCCGGTTTACAATTATTATTGATCGAACGAATAATAGCAGGGGTTTTTTTTGGTCATTTATAGTTACCTCCTAGCCCGTCCCTATCTACTTTTTTCATTTGTTATTATGCCGATAGTCAAGGTCAGCTTGAATGGGGCATGTACCGGAGATTAATGTTCAATTATTGTGTCACTTTTGTGGTGATTAGAACAAACTATAAGCGAAAAAAATTGTTTAATTCGTTGTTAGAGTTGTAGAGTAGTCAATTAAATTCTCATTTGTTGTCGCAGGTTAATTGGGAGATAATTAGAGTTATTCAATTGAGTATAGGAATTCTCGTAGTATCATGGATTGGAGTTTTATAATTCGCGTAATTCGTTGGAAATTAAATGGCAATTGGAATTTAATTACAGCGAATCGAGTATGTTTTCGATGATTATTGCATTCTTTGGAAAATCACCGAAACATGTATTTACTCATATTTATGGATGTCATAAGTGAATGATGTCAACAAAGTCGTTAGAGAATCAAATACTCATAGTTGTGGCATTTAAAATCTCAGAATTGTAATGCAATTAAATTGAAAGACTTTTGAGAAGAAAGCGTTTCATTACGAAGGACCTACCTTATCAGGTGAAAGGCGTTAATGTAACATACAAGCACGATAATCTAGTAAACTCTGACAATGAAAATGTAAAACATGTCGATAATCCTGTTCAAAATACAGCGCTGATGGTGACTGAATGCAGATAAAAACAAACACGACATTGATATCTGTCACTGGGTTTTTGGAATTAGAAGCAGTGTCATCCTCAAAGCAAAGTGGTCTTAAGACCTACCTGAGTTTGGAACTGAATGGCAATGGCAACTTTCAGGTGGAAACTGGCAAAATGTTTCGTTTATTGGAATGAATGGCTATTAAGATATCGGTCAGCTGAGGTGTTAGTCGTCGCGTCAACGTACTTGAGTTATATAAAGACAGGTTGATATGCTGGTGAAATGTTTGACAAATGTGACAATTCATTGGCAGGATTTAAGGCAGGGTATTTCAGCTCAACAGTGAGATCCCGTGATTCTCCATTGATTGATATTTTTATTTTTTAGCATGACGTGGGGCTCCGGCCACCGATACGGGTTGTGTACATCAAGAACATATAGATACAATGCTTCGAAGTCCACATTGAACAAATTTGCAGCATCACTAACAATTTTTTGTTTCAAATATCTACTACAAAAATAGCCGAAATATGGATAGTGGAAAATTATAGGCTCATATGTGCTATTCATGATATTACCGACAAGTGGTAAGAACTGGAAGAATTTATACAACAGATTTTATTCTTTATAGTAACAGCAGCAATGTCGTCAATAACAAAATGCATTTTCTAGTAATATACATATACTCGTATGTATAGTATTGTACAGAAGAATTTCCTAAATAGGTGTTTTAGCTAATATTTATAGAGAAATTAGCTGTAAAAATAGCTTTTATTGGTGTTCTGAATTCTGAAGAGTCACTTACGCCTACTGGGGTGTTGACGCAACATCTTGACAATCATGGCTGTCGGCGTTGCTCATACTTGTATTCGTTCGTGAAGTGACGTGTTTACTACTTACCTATTTTACTATCGCTTCTGAATGCGATTGAGAAGCCCTTTAATGACAATTTTAGTTTCGGAGGCTTGTTAGACATTCACGGGAGGTGACATGTTGCTGCTTTCTGGGATTCAAAATCCGAACCTCCCGCTAAGTACCTCAAAGCATTAACCACTGATTCACACCACCAATATGCAGTACCAATAAAAAAGTTCAATCATAAATTAAATTTTCACTACGTAGTTACGTTAAAAAAAAAAAAATACAAAAAATAGAAGAAGAAATTTAGATGCAAATGTATGCAATACAGACGTTTTTAAAACATCAGCTATATTGTATAGGTATTATAAATTGCAAAATTACCTATGAAAAATAGCCATTATTGCTACTCTTTAATAGCTGTTTTAGTCACTTTTATACTGGACATTTCTAAATAGCAGGGGGTAATTCAAACAGGAAAATTAGCTATGAAAATAGTCATTATCCTTTTTATGATATGCTCATGATATGGCAGTATTTGCAGTTTTTAATTCTTATTTTCTTATTCTGTTTTTGCTATAAAAAATTAAGCAGCGTGAGAATTTTTGTGTGAACCTCCGCTATTTGATACTTAATACTTTGCAATACTTGAAACGCCACATTAAACATCAGAAGTACTATGCAAGTAACTACTTCCTTTATTAAAACGCACAGTTGCAGCTATGTTGTTATGTTTTATAGCAAAATCAGCGGAAGCAGAATTTTTTAGTGAACGAACCATGGTTTGCTTGTTATTTAGTTTTGTTTAGAGGTCCATAGATGTGGTACACTTAGATCGAAGTAGGTCAATGGTGTTGCCATGAACCGCCTAGATGGAGGCAGGGTGTGTCACCCCGCTACTTAAAGAATACTATTTGTAACAATCATCGAAATTATCGAAGTGGTAGATTTCCTGATGTTGGCAGGCACAGGGCACATGTAGCATAGTTCACAAATGTTTCATCTTGGTTATTAATTCTGCATTTCTTGCAGAAATCATTGCAAGGGAAACTCAGAATCTGAGCACCTCAGCCTGAAATACATTGTTTGGTTAGTAAGTGAGCATAGAAACAACTCCTCCTTATCCAATAGGTCGAATAGGTACAGTGTCTAAGGCGCACGATACTTTATTTAAAAAATATACGAAGCTATATAGTAGACCAGTAAATTCTTCTAAATTGCATAGAAAAGGAAGTAGCTTTAAAACCCACTGTTGACTACTGATGCGTTTGTCAATTTTGTGTTTACTAGAGTCTATCAACGGGACGTCCTTAAAGCTGTCTGCTCAGATGCAAATTTTCAACAGTGCTTTGACCTATTCAACTTATCCTAATTCCTGGAACGCATGGAGAATAATTCCTATTTTAAGAAGCATTGTCACCACACGTCCCACCTGCATACTTCCATTTATCTCCAAGAAGCTGATGATTTTGCAAATATATTCTTACCTAGATCATGTTACATGCAGCTTTTTGTTTGAATTCTCGAAGGCATATGATACAGTTTCGTATGAAACTCTTATGCTTAAACTTAAACACTACTTCAAGTTCGACAATAAAACTGGTAAGTTACCTAGCGATTCGCACGCATGCTGTGTTCTTCAATGGTAGGTCGTCGAATTCTCTTGAACCTTAGGCAGGTTTTCCACAGGGATTTATTATGGGACCGTTACTTTTATCTCTTTTTAATAATGGATTCAGCTGTAAGGCGACGATGTCCAACTAAGACGGGACCGCGCGTATAAATGAAGACTTAAAATTATTGGTTCGTTCGACACAAACAAGCAAGCTTAAACTTAATTCTGTTACAAGCTAAGCTATCGTTATAAGCCGTACCAATTTGGACATGTCTCTAACTTACCTCCATCGAAATAGATTGCATTCGCCTTGAGTATGCTCAAAGGGCAAGTTTTATGGTGGCCTATGCGTATTGTACTAATCTGGATGAAAAGGACATTGGTGAAGACTTTAATTTTGCCAATATTTTTTTTTGAATCTTAATAGTTCTAGTTCACGAATATTAAGCGTGGCATTCGACAGTGCTCTGAGATTTGTGTAAGTTATAAAATAATAGATTGAACCTTTAAAAAAAATATTTTCTTCTGGCAGTTTGCCAGTCCTTTATTCTGTAAATCAAACTTAAGACTAAACTTATACTAGAACTTCACATGCATTTATTGATTATCTAATTCTATGTCAGCGGAATATTGACTGCGGCTGTAAGTTCAGTTGACGATTTCCACGAATTGCTTTCCGTTGCCGATCGCAATAATTTCCAGGTATTTTGTCTGGGCGGAAATTAGGTCATGTGAACGACTGCCTGGTGCACTTGCTGAAAGTTAATTTGTTTCGCGTTAACTCTTCCCCCTTTAAATGCGATAGTCCTCAATCGCTTAGAAGTAAGGAATGTCATTGAACTTAGTTCGTGCAGTAGTGGAGTCATCTGCTTTTGGTACGTCTTCGATAGGCGGAGGGATTTCAATGGTTGTCATCTCTGGTTGCTGAATAACTATTTTCGTGTTTCCCCGTTTGGTCAAGATTTTACGAGCTGCTATGATTGCGAGGAAGATGCCAATGAAGGTGATTGTCCCATAGCTGATGATTGTTTGTGATTCACTTTCAAATTGGAGTAGCTGAATCTCTTTTGTGTTGTTGATGTGCATCTCGCCCATCATCTCGAGGGATAGTAGTCTGTGGAACGTATTTTCCTTTGGAGTCTGCTGTAAGATCGCTGGGAGGATGGTGTGTGTGGATGCTTCTTGCGCAACGAATATTCTATTGTTGATGGTGATATTGGTTTTTTGATACTTGATGAGAAAGGTACCAGTAAGATTCCGTAGTGTGGCTTCAGCTTCGAGGGTCCCGTTGAAGTCATTCAGCAGTATTATTCCATGTGTTATTTCGTCAATCATAGGGATGTGCTGACTGTTCATTAAGTTACATGTGGCTATTTTGCTATTTAACAAATTTGGGATGCATGTGGAGTTTATAAGATCTACAAGGTTATTTTTATTACAAATTGAGATATCGATTTACATTCGTTAACTAGTCCAAAAATTTCTTCTCTATTTCTTACAACTTCTTTGTAATTTATTTCCATTCTATGCCTTTCTTTTTGACAGGCTTAAGTAAAATATTTTCGTAAATGTACGAATCAGTTATTGGAATATTAACAATGTACAAAATAGAAATTGAATTGGTTATTATTTTGATTTCAGCAAAGTTTAGAGCTTCTTCTATACTGGAAAACGGAACATTTTCTACATTCAATGTGTTAATGGCTAGGCTTATTTCTTCTTTCGATAAAGCGAGTGAATTGACAATTCCTAACTTTGCCCAATGAATTGCTAAATTAATGTTTTGTAATTCTTCTTTTACAATTTTCAATTTATATTGAGTCTCGGATACAATTTCTTTGTTGATGTATTTGTTCTCTCTTAACATTGCTTCGATTTCATTCGTGATTTTGGTTAAATTATTAAGTCTTTCATTGTGTAATTTATTTATTATAACTTGATTATTAGAGTTAACAAGTAAATTGTTCATTCTCCGTTTTATTGTTATAAAGTCGTCGTGGTCCGGATTACCGGCAATCCACTTCCACGTTGAACCTATGAAATCTAAGGACCTTTTCACTTTTTTTTGCTTAAGGTTATGGATCAGGGTTTGAATTTGTTGGTATTCATGGGATAGGTAGGGAAATAGGGGATCGTTTTTTGTTGAGTTTAGTTCAAGCGTCGGGGCAATGTTGGTCACAAATTGGTCGTACTGGTCAAGGTCAATTTCGTGGATCAGCTTAAAGTTTCCGTTCTGTATTTTTACTTGTCCGGTGTGCAGTGAAACAAACTGAGAATTCGAGAAATCTAAAATTTGGATTTCTCCTGTTACGACATATAGCGCAAGTCTGAAATAAAAAGGGGTAGAAGTGTCGGTCAGTTTCGTATATTGCTTTTATGAACGGTTTTCCCTGATTCTGTTATTACCGTCGTGTTCTTGTCTTCTTTAACTATTTCTTTTTTGTATCGGAATGTTAATTTTGACCCTAGTCTCTTATTGTGCTTAACGAAAATTACATCTCCTGGATTATAAGTCTTACTTGGTTGACGTTTTTTATTATGGTATTCAATATCTTTTCGTTGTTTCTGTGTAATCTTTTCGATGTTTTGTTGGCGGGTTTTTTCGAATTCTTCAGGGGTTATTCTAGGGCTTCGGCCAAGGAAAAGCTCGACTGGTTTTTTACCAGTTGTGGAATGGACTGTGAAATTATATTCGTTTGTTGCTCTTTCGAGCAGTTCTTCAAAGGAGCGAGGGGTCTGTTCGGCTTTAAGGCATCGCATGATTTCAGAAAGAGTCGAATGAAAGCGCTCAATCTGTCCATTTACCTCACTTTTGTATGGTGGTGTTTTATAAATGCGTATTCCTAATTCATCCTCCATCATGGAAGTAATTGATGCAAAATTTAAAGCTTTTTCGTTGTCAATGACTACATTTTCAGGAATGCAAAATGAGAACAGCATTTCTCGAAGTGGTTGCCTGATGTCTGTTATAGCTCTCGATTGGATTATTTTAGTTTTAGCAAATTTAGTAAGTTTGCATATGGCAGTTAACACTAATATTTTTTCCGTTGAAAAAATGTCAAAGTGCACAGTGTGGCCAGGATAGGTTGGGATAGGAGTTGGTTCAAGGATGGGTTTGTTTGGGTGTCGTTCGTACTTGTTTGTTTTGCATGTGTGGCAATTTTTGACTAATCTTTTAATCTTTGCTGCCATGCGTGGGAAGTAAAAGTTTTCAAGCAGTTGCTTGCGGTTTTACTCTGGATTTCGATGTGCTCTTCGATGAATTTTTAGAATTTTGTCCTCTTGCTCAGTTTCGTTCGTAATGTCTTCAACCATTGTCTGGGTAAACCTAACTTTGTAATTAGCGAAATGTAATGGATAAATGTTCTGTATTCGTCCCATAACTTCTTCTTTTGTGAGTAACCCGTTTATTGTACTGGGGTTAAGGAATTTTTTGAATATATTGATGATGTCGGTGTCAGTATAACTGGGCTGAATGAAAATATGCCTATGATAGGTTGGGAATGGAATAAGGAATTGGTGATTCGTCTCATTTCCGATTTTGAGGATCAGTTGATTGCGGAAAACGTTAATGGGTGTTTCTACTGTTGGTATCAAATTATGTGATGAACTGTCATCTAAAAAATAAATGTCGTCTAGTTGTTGTGATTGGTCAAGGTAGTGGTCTTCATCTGCGTCAGTGTTATATTCTGCAAGTGTTTGTTCGTAATTATCGTCTTCCTGGCTTATAGTGGTTTCGTATTCCTCTAGTTCCTTCTCTTCCAGGTTGGATTCTTCAGTGTGGTATACTCGTTGTAATTTTTGCGGGTGATGAACTTGTTGCGAATGTTGACGTTTTTGGGCAAACTGTTGATTGCGAGGTCTATTTTGATAATTGACATTTCCAGATTTTATGGAGTAATCGATGTCCATCGGCTTAGGAGGAAGGGGGCGTTGGTTTGGTGGTGGCCGTTGGTGTTGAAACTGGAATCTTGGTTGAGCTTGTGGCTCTCTATGGAATTGAGGCGGTTGAGGGTTACGTGGGTTGTGGAGTAACTGTGGGTAAAAGTCGCGTCTGGGAGCAGGAATAGGCATTGGGTTGGATAAAGCGTTTCTTCTGGGAGGAACCGGTGGTGGTATTTGTTGGAAAGTTCTGCGAACACCAGATTGAGAATTATGGGCATGTTGGGCCCGAAAGTCCACATTTTGAAGTTTAAGACATAAGTGCAGAGCCTGAGGTAGGTCAGGTTCCCTTATGCTAAGCAATCTAGGAAGGTCACCCTTCAAACCTCTCACGAAGGTATCGAGTGCCTTGTCGCGGTAGCATTGAGTCATGTTGTTTAATGATTCTTGACTCATTTCTAGAGAACCTAACTTATTTAAAATTAAAGATAAATGGTGATAGACCATTTGATAGAATTCGGGTATCGAGCTGTTACCCTGTACAAGAGTGGTCATCTGATATTCAAGGGTGGATATCTTATCTCAACTTAAGGGGGTGTTATAGGATTCTAAGGCTATGTCTGCATGACCTGTTATTTTATTCCTAATGACGGACAGTATCCCGTAATATTTAGGAGTGCCTTTCAAATGTTCGTAGATTTTGAGAATGCGCTCCACACTCTTTTTCCAGGAGTTGAATTCCTGGGCTTCTCCGGAAAAGTCCCGAAGGCTTTTCACTACGTCCGGTATTTTGTCCATGTCAGACAGGTTTCTATCGTTAGTTACGTTAATTGGTTGGTCGATGTCGTTGTTTATGTCTGAAGCGGGATTCATAATTGAATTGAATAGCTGACGTCCTTGGATCTGTAGTGTTTGTGCCACTAGATTTGTTATGAGCTGTATCATTTCGTCATTAACTTGGTTCTGAATGGGGGGAGCGGGGGGAGCAGCGGCATTTTCTGCCGGTATTTCCAAGCGAGCAGGTCTTATTAGATTACTTGGGTTCGACATTTCGATCTTAGTATCTTCGGAATCAAGATTAAAATTGAGGCAGTGGTAAGAAAAACTGGGTCTTAGTTAATTACTTATCGATATTAAATCTAAATTGGGATTGAACAATAATTAAGAGAATGGAGTGTCTTGTTCTTATATGTTCTGAATTTGAACAATGATTGTCTTTAAGAAATTTGTATGAAAGGTGAGTCTTAGCTTTATAAATTTGAATTTAAACAGTGATTTTAATAGTATTTTGGTTTTATAGGTTTTGAATTTGAACAATGAAAAAGTGAGTCTTAAGTTTGAATTTGAACAATAAAAAAAAAAATATTATATGACTTACAAAAATATTAATGGTTCGGTTCTTATTTCCATAACGATTTGGGTAGGGTTTCAGGAACTGCTGATCGTCGGATAGGGCGGCTGTCCGGAAATCTGGACTCCTTTTTGTCCTTGTTTTACGGGGCTACTTAGGGGCCTCTTTTCCCTTTCACAACACTGTCTCTATATGGCTTGGTGTCCACTTTTTTAATTGTTCGCGCGTACTAATTTGGTTATTTAGTCTCACACGCGTTAATTTAACGAGGATTCTTGCAAGCTAATTTGATTATTTAGCCTCACACGCGTTTTTTGTTTGCGAACTAATTTGGTTATTTAGTTTCGCACACGTTTATTTATTTGCAACTAATTTGGTTATTTTAGTTTCACACGCGTTTATTTGTTTGCGAACTACTTTGGTTATTTAGTTTCACACACGTTTATTTATTTGCAACTAATTTGGTTATTTAGTTTTACGCACAATTTCCTCGAGTCAGTGAAACGACGCAGTCCCTGCTCGGGCGCCAGTTATAAAATAATAGATTGAACCTTTAAAAAAAATATTTTCTTCTGGCAGTTTGCCAGTCCTTTATTCTGTAAATCAAACTTAAGACTAAACTTATACTAGAACTTCACATGCATTTATTGATTATCTAATTCTATGTCAGCGGAATATTGACTGCGGCTGTAAGTTCAGTTGACGATTTCCACGAATTGCTTTCCGTTGCCGATCGCAATAATTTCCAGGTATTTTGTCTGGGCGGAAATTAGGTCGTGTGAACGACTGCCTGGTGCACTTGCTGAAAGTTAATTTGTTTCGCGTTAACTTGTATAATGATCGCAATGATTATATCTCTGGATATGTAAACGATTTTCTTGGCATGGAGTTCCAAAAGTATTTGGATTCAAATTCGAACCCAAAACTCAAAGAGAATAAAGTACCGGAGTACCACTACCATAGACTTTAATTCACAATCTCCATAAGAAGTAGACCCCATATTTTGACAACTCTACGTGAGACTCTGGAATTCACTTCAGCCAATATCAAGGAATCGGTGACTTAGGGAGAAGGCTCAGGCAGCATTTATGTACATGAGAATCTCTTTATTTTCAAAAAGGAAGCAAGTTAACTGTAAGGCATTAGGGCTTTTATTGTGTATATATGTACGTTTTTTTTTTCTTTTCTTTTTTCTAACTTCCACGTCTATGATTAATTGAAATTGAAATTGAATACAAATGTTTAGCATACTAGCATAATGGTGAGCTCCGGAATACGTTACTCTGGTCCTAATACAAAATGGCACAAAAGTAATGATCCAATTTGACTGATCTCATAGACCAATGACTTTAAATAACCCCAAATAAAGAAGTCAAGAATGGTCATATCGTATGATCTAGCGAGCCAATAGAAATTGCCAAAACGGGAGATAACACAGCGTGGAAAAGTGTCCTTTACTAAGTCCAATGTGTTCCCAGCTATGTGTACAGGGGCACCATCCACCAACCCTCCAATTCAACCTATTCGGGTATCAAAAAATCACGTAATATGGTTCTGTAGCGCTCACCAGTGACAGTTATTGTGATGCCAGCAACGTCTTCGACGCCGTAGTACACTGTAACTTTCAGTGATGCAAAGGCAATTCTCAGTGCCCCAAATGTGAGTATTGTGCTTGTTGACATGTCCGGAGAGATGGAAATGTACTTCGTCACTCACGATTAATTTTGAAGGAAAATCGTCTTCTTCTTGGTTGAGGCTATGATATGCAGGCTGTATTCCAGACGGGCTTAGTGGTTTGCGGGCAACAGCTGATACAGCATCCGAGTTTCAAACGTAAACATCTTCAAGTCTTTCACCAAAATACGCTGCAGAGAACGCCTGGAAATACCCAATTGTGCGGCCCAACACACACAACATCAAAATTCTCTGCTGAACGGCCTGTTCTTGGTCTGCCAGCCCTTGCTCCATCTGGTGTTGAGCCGGTCTCTTAGAGGCGTGCAGCTTGGCGTCGAATTGTGCGAAAATATCACAATTATTGCACGTTCTTGAGGAGTATAGCGTTCCATTGGTTTTTTTTGCATCTGGTTTCTACACGACTGACAATATCAATGACTAGGGACGCCATTTGCAAAAATTATAGACATTATTATAGAAAATTATAGAGTCATTACCTTTGCGCCACCTTGTAAGGTAAATTAAATAAAAAAGATCCCATTAAAAAAATCCACAACTCTGAGGACATAATGGATAAACAACGGATACAATATTTCATGCTTGATGGGAATATTTTTAATAGAAAATCTCACCTATTTTTGGAAAAGCTGTATCAATTCAATCTGTATCACTTTCTTTCTAATTTGGCTACAAATGTCAGGTTAAACACAAAACCCTTTCTAAAGTTTAAACTTTCCCACGGATACTTTCCTATACCTACACTGAATATATTTATAATAATACAGCAATTCTATTAACGTAGTAATGTTGGTAGCACAATGAGCTTCACTTTCAAAAAATCTCCACAATCCCATTCAACTTTGAATATAGGTTAATATTTTCTTCCCCCAAAGAGAAATCTCTTCCTCTTCCGCCCACGCAGAACGGGCACTATACCCATTCAAAGTCTACATTTTCTTATCCCAAAACCTTAATCGACCAACTTACCTTCCGTTTGATAAATTTACGAAAAAAAAAATCTGAATCCGAAAACAAACTCTCAATCTCATTCATTATATTGACCCAAATAATATAGCATCTCCTTGGGTTGGGCCGCACTTCTTTCAATCAACAATTTAGACACAACACACACACAGAAAGAGAAAGATACAACGCCCCAATGCGCCTTTCTTTTAATTGTGTCAATTCCATTTCATCCTGCTCCACTGCACTGATTTTCATCTGCATCTCATGCTCAGCATGAGGTCGTTTCTTATTATTTTTTTTTCGTCAAGACAGAAAGGCGAAAAAAAAATCCTCTCAGAAAAAAATTCACAATAAAAACGATTTACGATCATCAGATAGCGTTCAATATGTGTGACAGGAAGTTAAACACGACCGCAGCCCAAATATCAATAAATCTGAGCCGAAAATCACGACGACCAACTACACAGACCCAGTGATCAAGTGCATTACTGAGGGTCTGGAACAATTGCCCTGTATGCATTGGGGGGGCCCTTAAAAATCCAAAAGACAAAACAAGCGATACAGCTCGAAACATGATTTAAATTTTTCAAAATAAATTGAACATCACGAATGCAGAATGGAATGTAACACAACCCACAAGGAGTCTACAATATGCTGACGCATCCTTAGCGATGGAAAGTTTAATTGAAATATCGACGATCGATTTGAGGAAATTTATCGATAACGAGCTGAGAGAGAGAAATGCACATTCAGTAATCCGAATAAGAAAATTATTTCTTTTCGGCAAGAAAAGTGAAATTTTGACCGCCCTGTGGTATCGTCCACATAAGTTGTGAATGAGATTGTGAGATACGGAGGAGATGGGGATTTTACATAATTGCATGTAAGCTGTCCCTTTGGGCGCTCTAATAAATAAATTTTAAAGTAATATGAACTGATCTGCAATGCATATCTATCATCAGTCTCGTCCAAGTTGATTATTATCACTGTCAAGTTCTTTGCGTCATTATCAGAAGGATCTGCGTAGATAAGACCATAGAGAATCCATTTGTAGCCCCATTCAGATATCCAGTAATAATTGTTCGAGGGAAAAAGGAGACTTGTAACACAGGTGTCTAGTAGGTAATGGGATCATAACCTGAACATGTAAAGCAATTGAGTGAGCTACTGAAGGAGTATAATTATAAGGATTACAAAAGGGGATGGGTTAGGTCACATGGCTTCGCAAACTATGACAAGGGCACACTTTGACAAAAGATTAGATCCACAGTGATACCACTTATAAAACCGGCACTCGTAACTATTGTATTTTCGTATGCAAATTCTCTTTTAGACAAATCGGACTGGATGACTTGCGACCCTTGTATTCTCCTATACATAAAAAGAGGACTGGGCAGTCGCTTCGATTAGCCTTTCATGCTGCATTGGTTCCTTACTATTGTAGTAACAATGTTTGGACTCAAGAACAATTTTGCTAATCCCGCAGGCGCACCGTCGTTTAGGTCGTTAAAGAAGTACTGGCCAATTTGTTTTCTTTTTAAAGTGGATTGACGGGTGCACAGAGAATACCGTTTCCTCTTCCGCCTCGTCTTTCCTATCAAACAATGCCCCGTGAGGGGTTCAATTGTAGAGTTTATGTTTTTCCTACTTTCTACTTATTGAAATAAGTCTTTCTTCCAGTCGTTACCAGACACATCTAGAAGAATATAGACAAATTGTATAGCTACACTATTCAGGTGAAATTTAATCGCGTCGATAGGGGTACAAAGGATCTTGCTATTATCAGTGAGGCCCCGACTGGTTAACCAACTTGGATCTTATCGTTGGGCATTACGAGACCTTTAAGACTGTCTATGTTTAATACGATAGCGAGACCTTCTGTTGTGTACCTTGAAAGGCATGCTGCTGAAATATACTACAGTAATCCGGCATTCGTACAATAAGTTTATATCAGATGACCTGGAGGAGAACACTCCGACTCCCGTATCATGCGTCGTTTTAGATCCGTTCATATACATATGTACATATATATATATATATATATATATATATATATATATATATATATATATATATATATATATATATATATATATCAATGGGAGGAAGGCGGTGCATCGTTTCGAATTCATCACACATCTGGTGTGTTCAGCTTATTCTCATATATCCAGTGAACTACTAGAGGATGAAGGCCCCATATTAGGCATAGAGCCTTTTTTTAGTGCAACCCAGGAATTCGAGGCAACTGATTTTTCCTTTATCTAGGTTTATCCCCAGATATTTGACGTGGTCTGGGAACTGGATTGAAAAGATCGCGGCTTCACCAAGAAAACAGAGTCAGAAGTTTACAAAATCAAAAAATAAGTTAACTTTGACTTCTTCATTCGTTGAAAATGCTTTTTATCTTGGTTTTTCACATGGAGCCAGGTCAGGCGAATAGGGGGGATGCGGCAGTAATTCAAATCCACAGTTATGGATTTCAGCCATAGTTTAACACGACGTGTGTGGTCGCGCGTTTTGGTTATTTCCTCTCTCAGCCGACGCAAAAGACCGCAATAGTAATTGGAGTAAATTGTTTGAACCTTGTCAAGGGTAATCAATCATGATGATTCCCTTTGGGTCCCAAAATACCGATGCCAGATTTTCTCCACTCTTTTGATTGCTGTTTGGTTTCAGTGGTATAGCGGTGAACCAGTGGTCTCGTCTGCCAATTACAAATCAGGTAAAAAAATCCCCTGCATTAGTTTGTAACAGCTCCAAAAACTCGCGAGACATCATCTGTTGATTATGTTTTTGTTTAAATGAAAGCAGTTTCAGAACCCATCTTGCAGAAAGCTTGGAGAAACCAAGTTCGTTTTGAATGATCTCAGCTATCTCCCTTATCTTCAATCAGCGGTGGCTCATGATCAGATCACACATTTTCTTCGATATTTTCCTATGTATGTAGTAGAGGTTGAAACACATCGTCACTTTTACGTCACTTTTACGTAGCCGAAAATTCAACTAACGACGAGCGCTAGGTTCATGTGACCCATTAACAGTAACACCTTGTGTTATCTTCTCAAGAAGTAAGGGGACATAGCAAAGAGCGCCTTCGAAAAACTGTTGTGGTGGAATGTTCGTACTCTGAATAGACCGCGTGCAGCTAACAAGTTAGAAGAGATCCTCGAAAACTATCATATAAAGTGGATATAACCGCTCTTCAGGGAATATGTTGGCCCGAGCGGTTGTCTGGATACGGTTTTGATGTCAGAGGTAGACTTAGGCAAAAAGTCTTGAGCTTCCGCCACGTAAGTGATCGAGTAATGACGATCCGCATCAATGCTTAATTTCACAACATCAGCCTCATTTGTGCTCACACCCCCTCAGAGAAGAAAGGATGCCACTAAAAGTTGATTTTACGAGCTCCTCCAGAAAACATAACAGCAATGCGCGAGGTATGACGTTAAGATCGTCCTTGAAGATTTCAACGCCAAGATCGGAAAGGAGAACATCTTTGGTAGGACTACCGGAAGACATAGCTTGCACAACACGACCTCCGGAAACGGATTCAGGCTCACCGACTTTGATCAAACATGGTAGTGTGTAGCATGAAATTCCTACATCTCATTCGTTACCTGATCAAACTACCTCCAATCAAATAGATCCCGTTGCAATTGATAGAAGACACTCCTCCAGTGTATTGGATGTTCGAACGCTCGCGGTGCAATATCAAGTAATGTCACGACAAAAACCGATACTGCGAGGAAGTTTAACGTTGAACGACCGCAATCGCAACCAACTGCAAGAGCCTTTGCCGATCGAGTTTCTCTAGAGTTCTCGAAACTTCTCAAGCGCAGAAGCCGCAAAGTAGCAGCACTGCCAGCAAACCACCAGCAGTGCGGCGACTGAGGTGCTAGGTTTCTCCTGCAAGAAACCGCTGGTTTGATGTTGAACGCGCACAGGCAAACACAGACAAATTGGATGCCTATAAATCGTCGCTGCAAAAGAAAGATGAGAGCCGCTTGCCAGCTCTACGAGCATGGAGAGTGAAAAACGTGAGATCGAGGATATGCAGAGATGTTACGACAGGAAAGAGATTCGGAATTTCTATAAAAGGTTTAAGAGGGCAACCCAAGGTTTCGCAACCCAAACCATAGTAGAGAAGCAACTTCGATGTAGTGAAGGAATTCGTCTACCTAGGCTCTGCTATCAACTGTGCTAATGACATCAACGTGGAGATCCAGCGTATAATAACACTTGCCAATCGCTGTTACTACGGCTTTAGGACACTATTATTTAGCAAGATCCTATCGAGAAGAACCAAGGAGACGCTATACAAGACCCTCATTATCCCCGTCCTGCTGTATGGTATAGATGCATGGACTTTGTCAAAATAAAAATCTTCGCACTTGGCATCTTCGAGATACAAAATTTACGATCGATTTATTGGCTCACCTGCGTTGACGGTTTATGGAGGAGAAAATTTAAAAACAAACTATACGAGCTGTACAGTGACATCAAATTGGTCAAAAAGATCAACTTGAAAAATATTTGACTTCACCCCTGAGGGACTACGCAGAAGAGGACGATCTCATCTCTGATGGTGTGCGTAAGTGAAGGTTGACCTCGACCAACTCGGTACACGCAACTAGAGCTGGCTAAAGATCGTGCTGACTGGAGAGTTTTATTGGTTGAGACCTGGTTCACCCCGAACTGTAGCGCCATCATAACTAATAATGATTTACCGACCAATTTTACGCAATAGTTTTTTTACAATAATAATCAGCAAACTTAACGTTGTTGTCGTATGGATTAGGTTAGGCTAAAGTGCAAAACGTTTTTGTCCATATAAAAAGACACCTAAAAGGTACCTACTTAAAGTGTTTCTTGACACAAATTTAGAATTTAGGAGTAGCATTAGTTCGTACACCGAGCAACTGGTAAGTGATTAAACTCATGTACTGATTAGTCATTTATACATATATGGAGCTACGGAAGTCGCAAATGTGTCAATAATTTATAATTTCGAAAATAAAAGTTCACATCCTACACTGTCGACATCACTTTCGTGACTGAAGAAGAAATATAGCCAGCGTTGTCACTTGAATATTCGAAAGTATGGTAGATAAAAAAATAAAAGTGTAGTATATCTGAAAAAAGCATATTGGATTCGGAAACTCTAAAATTAAGGATAATCTATTCAGTTTTTCCAGTCGACTATTTCAAAAACCAACGGCCTACTCATACTCTTTTGGAAGTTTTAAGGCTTGATTTCTTTGTATTTATCTCGTGTTGTATTTGCATCAAATGTTTTAGTGAAAAATATAATATAAACGAAGGAAAACAACAGCGCAGAATGCAAAACGTGGTAAAATTTGAACTGGTTCCACACATACAAACATCGCTATACGCATACCTCTACGCTGAGAGGCTTTACTACTATGGCTGTGTCTGCAAAAAACCTAACTTAGTAGGAAACTGAAACTCGCTGATGATCAGCATGATCAGCATCTAGTAATTCATCACGATCGCCTCGCTAGCCCGTCAGCAAAATGTAGGCCCGCATGCGGAAAGCCATTTAAATACGAGTGCATTATCTTTGGTAACTCCGTATGCGAACGGTCTTACAGAGAGTTTAATAAGAGTCTGTACGTACATGCTTCATTCCAACTTCAAAAGTCAATTCTATTTAGCTAGCGCTCTATTACTAACTAGATTCGTTTTAGATTCAGGTCTCTATAATGCCGGCATTATTTTTTTGCCTACAAAGTTTGCAAGTGCGGGATAAGCCGACACTTACTTGTACATAAATTTAATTTTCCATCCGCGTTCCTCAAAGAACATTAGAAGTCGTAAAGAGAGAGTCTGCCACGCATTTTCAATCTAAGAGCTTAACACCACTTATCCCCCATTTAGGTCACCACAACAATTTCCTGCATCTATCGTCTACTCTGACTCATCGGTATGCAGTGCAAAACAATTTCATTGTCTGATTAATATTCCCTCTCAAATCTGAATCAATTAAAGAAAAAGTTAATTAGTCAAAGGAAATCTCCCACATCTACGATCTTTGAAGCGAATGAAGCATAAAACCGTTTTCATTGTACAATACCGCTCAATCGGCGAGCTCACCCATCGCGGGTCAAACAGTGTAATTACGATTAATTGTACCGCACATATGCTTCAATTAAACAATACTATTTTTCTTTTTTTTATGCACTAACAGTGTGGTATACCTCGACGACCCATATTCGGTCGCACGAAGAGTAAACTCTGCACACTCCCACCCACATCAGTGGAACCCACATTCCTCGGAGTTAACACTCCCAATTGATGGATCGCTTTGATGGATTCAAATCCAACACGAATCGCCAATTCCAATTCTCATTCCGAACTGAAAAACCCATATAATTTCGGCGCGGAGTTCCACGAAGAGATGAAAATAAATACTCTGTCGGACCCCTGGGGTGCGCGTGCGCATACACTCAGATATCTAATACCCATGGTAGGCCAATCAAAGGTAATCGATATCCGATAATAACCCGTAATCATCATGGTTATCATCACTCGCCTGAGTGGATTTGACGAGGAGTATCGCATATCAATCAACAAAATTTGGCAATAATCAAAATTTCTCTCTTTTCAGTGTCGACGACAACCCTATAAGGCTACAGACAGATGATGACATTTTACTCCATTTGAGAGCCGATAAGGATCTGATGAAGTTCCTCAAATGGACAATGGAACATCTCGGTTCGTTGCACAGTTACAATGCATCTAGCATCTATCAACCCGGCTTGAATATGTGGAAAAAGTTGAATCTATCAGGACGTCGAGAGCTGCCGCTTTACGTGGAAGAGCCACAGTACATTGTGGTACGTCGCGAACCCGAAGATTTGGAACCCCATTTGAGTAAGTGCAAAAGATGATATGGTGAGGAGAGCTCACCACCATCAGCGGCTCTGTGAAGAGGAGTGGTTTGTTGATTGTATTCATAATGCGGGTCTTGGAATGGAATTCATTGTGAGCGCTTGTACCTGGATCAAATTTCACGATAAAAATTCAAGATACATTCCCATGTGTGTCCATGTGTTCTGTGTTACGCACCGTGTAGTCTCCGTATGTTATCTGAACGTTAGCATCTTCGTTTTATCTGTCAAAGTTGTTCTGTGAATTTTTGTGTTTTATTAGATACACACACTCTACGAGTACCTACCTTTGGCTGTGTGTAGGGTTTCTTCTTGAGATTTTACGCTCATCTGTCCGATTTTTATGAGGACATCTTGGGTAATAAAAAAAATTATAAAAGATTTTTTTTTTATTTTGTTTTGTTTAAAATTACCTAATTTTCTCGAGAGGGTTGGGTTAGGTACAACACTCAAAGACAATGATTAGAAATGCTAACGAAAAAAAAAAAAAAAATTTCCTTTTTTTAATTGCTCGATGATTTTTATAAGGCACGAACAACAATAATTCATACCGCTTTGATGCGTTTGCAGGAGAAACAATCGTAAAAATTTATTTAAATTAATTTTATTAATAAAATTTTGAAGAGAAGATTCCATATGCCATGGAAGCAAAGGTTAGCTGTAATTTAAGTTCCTCAAAAGCTCGACGCACACTTGATGATGTCTATAAAAGTGGGAGAAAAACATGCGTTATATGAATTTTAATTTTTAATTGTTTTCGCTATAAAAGACTTCCATGTCATCTCAGATGTCTAAGAGATTTATGGGAGAAAATTTAATTAGCAGAAGTGTGCCACATTGTTTTTTAATATCGACTTTCACTTAGTACAGTTTTTTTTTTTTTTTGTAGAAAGGAGAGATTTTTTCAATTCTTACTTTTCAAGGGTGATTTGTTTTGAAATTTACTCGTACATTGTTTTAAAGATCATCCAAGTCCTTGTGGGTCTTGGTCGTTTACATATTTTTACTGTTTTTTCAGTAAAATATTCAACTGCAAATGTCATTACAATCCTGAATTTATGCCGCAACATTACCAATCAAATTGACGCCTAACGTCTGTATCCATTTATTTGAAATAATATTATATGTGTTATTCTTGCACCGCAGACAAACATGCGAGTAGCTTATTAAGAGTATTACGTCTGCAACCGAACATAATGACCGTTGACAGTCCTAGCGAGAAAAGTCTATAAAATACGAGAATCCACTAGATACTCAATTCATGATACTATATCATATATTGGGTAAAAGTCTAGCATTTACAAGTCTTGGAGTCTGGACAGCATCAAATCATGAAATCGAGAGTCTGATTCCAGTCTCGAACCAGAAAGGGTCTATTATTTATAAAGTGGACTGATGAGTTCCCAGTAAACTGAACACTTTTAAAAAGCCAATATGTTAATGTTGAGTGACATTTTATTATAGTTTTTGTATTTGGGGTGGAGAGGCTCTGACGCTGTTCTTAGCGATTTGCTAAGACTCAATATTAATCTCTCCAATCAAGATTGTTGCGATTAACGAACAAATATAAACCAAGCACTTGAAAAGCTTCATGTTGAACTGCCCTGCCGTATGGCCATAGCAACATCCTCAACTCTTTTCCCCAAGAAGTGAAAACAACAGACTATATGTGCAATTCAACCAGAGCGGAATGTAAAAACGAAGAGGTGTTGAAAAAATATGACACCTCAATATTTATGTACGGGTTACTGGGCTGTAGGAAACCATGCAGCTAGCCTAGGTATCACATCTAACACTCACTGCTGAAGTTGTAAGGACGTGAGCGAGGAAGAAACCCTAGACAACTTCCTTTGCAAAAATCTGGGACTGGTAAACCCAGCCGCTCTACTTGTCTTAAAGTCAATAGAATAGATCTAGGACCCGCAGTTGGGTTTTTCCACCTGAACATCAAACACTCGTTTATACTCACCAAAACCAATAGGTCACAAGAGTTGTGGTAACTAAACGGCGCGCTACAACGCTAATTCGATAGCAGGCATGTTCAAGAACTTTTTGAAGCCTACCTATCTGCGAGTACCTACCATCTCCTGATAATCTAGCACCAATAGTCCTTAAGAGATGCGGTGATGTCCTAAATCTTCCTCTAAAGTATTTGTTGGAGTATCCCCTCTTTTTGAAAAAAGACATTTATCACATCTATTTTTAAAAAAAGTTGCAGAATTCATATCACCAAATATAGACTTAATTCAAAGCTGTCTTGTATCCCAAAACTCTTTGAACAAGGCTCCGATAAGTCGCAATATTATAAGCAAGAAGCTACATGGTTTTATAAGAATCAGGTCTACTGTCAGAAATTTATTAAGCTTCCTGCATACATTTTTTTACGGCTCAGGAAATTGGGCAAGAAGTCAACTATATCTGCACAGACTTTAATTGCCTATTAACGTAGGGTATATGGTTTCCCCCCTGTATTTATTGCACGGGTTAGAGGCTTACTTTCCAACTTTCCTGCATACCAAGTTGGTGTTCCTCAGGGTACACTCTCACTTAGGTTCTATCTTTCTTATACTCGCTGCTAATGATTTTACATAATGTATAAGTTATAGCGATAATCTTATTTATACTGATGACATGAAAATACCTGTAAAATAATTAATAACCAAAACGACCGAAACCTTTTTCAATCTGGTATTGGACACTTGGTGTGTTAAAAACGGTCTAATTCTGAACCTTCTTAAATGCATTCTGAACTTGCAAATGCGTTTAGTAATTCATTAGTACTCTTTGTCATGCTAAATGGAACCAAAGGGTTTATTTTAACTCTTATCTTTATTTGACGAAATATATTAACTTCTATGTTAACAAGTACGATGTTAGGGTTCATAAGAAGACGGTAATAAAAGAGTTTGAAAACCCATACTCTTTTTCTGTATACGTATTTCGTTCGACCCCATCTTGAATATGCTTCACAAGCTTGGACCCTCTTTTTATGAATTTCATCAAGATCAGATAGAGGCTCTTTAACGAAACTTCATCCGATTCACATTGAAAGGGCTTCCATGGGAAGTTACATTTAATCTTCCACTATGCACACATAGCATAACAATTTCACAAACTCATTTCGGGCCTAATTGTTGCACTGGATTTGTTATCTTTAATTAGACTTTACTTTGGTGGGGGATCTTACAATCTACTTAGTTTGGAGTTATTGCATGTCCTGTATCTGAGAACGAATTATGGTATGCAAGAGCCAATTTGTCTAATGAGCACCTTATATAATACATATAAACTCTAAGATGATTTCAAAGTGACATACTAAGCTGCCACTGTTGTCATCATCAAAGCCTTATGACAACTAGATACATATAATACATTAAGGCATTTCTTAGAACCACTATTTTACTGCGCCGCTACTTTAGAAAATCGAAAAATAACCAACCGCATTCGGTTATATTAGGCCTCGCGTCTTGAGTATTTTGTTTATTTGTATCATCATTCCTCCTTAATCAGTTTCGAAAAGGATCTGGTCAAAGCAAACAAAATTTGTACGAGCTTGCTCAAAAACCACTGAACTGATTTTGATGAAATTAAGAATGTCCTTCGGTTTTTGAGCATTTTTGTTCAAGAAAATTTATCCAATAGAAACATTTTTAATATTTTTGGATTCCTTGAAGTTCAGCATTAATTTGATGTATCACATTGGGGATATAATTTTGTTTTCTTGGGGTACACTATACCCGTAAAAGACCCTCGCACAAAAATAATTCTTTCAACTTGTTTGTTTGAATATTCGATTCAGATTTGTGCAGAAATAATAGGTGGTGGCTACTATTTCTGCACAAATCAAAAATTATAGGTGCATGACAGGCACACAGACAGTCAGACACCGTTTGAATCCATTGATACAATTCTGGTACCGAATGGTAAAAGGCTAACTATTTTGTTTGACTTTCAAACTGAGATATTTGCAAATAAACAGCATTTACATATGTAGGTGCAAGTACGCGCGATCCAGTCTTGCTCTTTATAAGACTTACATTAGATGGCACTACAGTCCAGGGTGGCACTGGGCATTTTTTTATATTAGTACAAAACATGCTCCAGCGAAATAGCCAGTTGCATTCCTCCCCTTCAAAATTTCACCCGCAATACGCGACATGCTTCGAATGCACATCAGTTTTCCCTAAAGCCTAACTTCGGTCGTACTGTTAAATATAGGGATTCGTTTATAAGCCGAACGACACGAATGTGGAATGATCTACCAAGCTCTGTATTTCCCCATCACTACAACCTTCAAACATTTAAAGCCAACGTGCATAGGCTTCTCCTCTGTTCCTCTTCCCCTTGTCCTTAAAAGCCCGTGCCCTGTAACAGTATAAAGGTATTCATAATCCTTTTGGCGCGCGCGAATTATATAAAAAAAAAAAAAAAAAAAAAAAAAAACAGGATAGAACAGCCTTTCCGGCCCTGTTTAAAGATTTTTCAGAGTTTAGAAAATTTGTTACAAGATTTTTATTTGTTGAATTTTTACACATGGGTCAAAATTGCCCGAACACATATCCCACTTGCGATACTTCGGGCATCGCGCAATATTTTTTCATCAATTTTTATGACTTTTATTTATCTTACAAGTTAAATAGATATACAGTGGACTGGACGAAAGGTTGCACTGCTTCTCATGCGTTCTAAATTAAATACCACATACTTTTTTGAATGCAGGATAAGGGTTAAAATATCTGCTATAGCCTTTTTCCAAAGGATTAATAAGCAGTTGATTAGACATTAGACGTCGACAATCCACAATTTAAAATAAACATAGGAGTACCAACATTTTTAATCCATTTCACTTCAGATAGAACTTCTGAATTTCAGTGTTTCACAAAAGTTCATGACATGTTGCTGTGTACTGGTTGCCTGTTTCGAAAATTCGTCACAATTGCAGTAAATCCGCTGCATCAAATATTCCTATTTATTATAAATTTCTTCCCACTCCATCATACCTCAAGGAACATCAACCCTACCACATCATAGCTATTTCATAATCATGTCATACATGTTATAACTTATAAAGCAAACATCTCCCAAGTTTCTAATTTCTCCTTAGGTTCCAATCCCGACTTGCCATTTATACCACCACGTGGACGCAAGTACATACCCAATTTGGAGCACCTTATGTCACGCTACGAACTTTTTGTACCAAATCGCGGAAAAAAGGACAAAATCAAAGACATCTTCAAGTATGACGATTTATTTTTCCCGAATCGAGGTAAAAAGCGCACCAACAATTACCACACAGGTGAGGGCCGAAGCGGTGTATTTGGCCGATTATACCACCAATTGACGGAGAACGAAGGAAAAAAACTTCACGAACCATTTGACGATTGTTTTACACGCTACGATGACATTACATCTGCACCACAACCACCACCACCAATAGTCGCTAATCAGGCTGAGAATATTAATGGGCTAGTGTCAACGTCGACATCACTTTTACCGCCGCCGTTGCAGGTCTCATCGGCCCTGGATGTTGCCGACGACGGTGATGGACATCAAGATGCTATTGGCTGTGGTGCTGGTGCTGTCGCAGAATGTCAAAAGGAAAATGATGTTAAAATAAATGGATTCGATCAATCAGTCAAAGCGCAGATACATCAACGGCAGCACTCTAAAGGGGGTGCCTCCGCCGGAGATAGCCACCGCGATCGTCGGCTGCTGTCATCATCATCGGCATCAGTTGAAGCGGGTGCATCATCATTTTTGCCTCTGATTCGGCCAGATCAAGTGCGCCGATTGCAGCCATATCCAATTAGAAACAAACAATGGCCGGACTATTATTTTTAAGAGATGGCAGCTCTGTCAAGGCATACTTAATACTTATCTTTTGTGTATCTTTTTTTTCTTTTTCGGAATTCCTCCATTCGACTCGTAAGCAATTTATTAATCACCGAGGCGCATGAAGGGAAACTAAACGTTGCACACGTACATACACACATACGTATACACTCACTCTAGTAAGCTAGTAGCGCACTCTATTGTAAATTAATGTACTATATGATGAAGAAAATATAATAAACAGAACAAGATAGGCAACACAAAAAAAAAAAAGCCTTTCAAGAAAGATTGAAGTTTAATTCGTATGAGTATCTTTGGGAAACAAAGGCCTATTGTCTGTTAGGGCGAGTATCGGTCCATGCATCTCCTTGCGGATTCGGAATGTTAATTTAGGAGCTGATGAACGATACGGCCGATGCATGATGAGGATGATGTTGATCGAGCGATCAGATTTCAATTCAAGGCTAGAGATGGATGGATGCGAGAGGAAAAACCGCTACAATGTGAGCAGAGTTTGTTTGCGCATCTTGTATCTCTGCGGGACTTTTTAGAGAAGCCGCTGTATATCTAGATTTCATTTGAATTTTTTTCGATGCCATTTTCCGAATGAGGGGCGTTTCGAACTTGAAACTCTCGGAAGTGGTTCTAATTAATGGATTGTGTAGTGTAATGGGATTGGATTTTCTGTTTCGATGTGGTTTTCGCTTTTTGCCTAATGGCAGAGGCGGTTAAGAAAGATTGAACGGATGACATTGAAATGAATCGCTCAAGTGGATCTAGAGAATGGGGTAGGTATGGTTTTGTTTCTGATATGAATCACTTGAGACCAAGATTATATGGCAGCTGCATACAATTTATTTGATGGGAGATTCGTTTGTAAGATGAATTAGTTTGTAAGTAGATGGTATTGCGCATCATGTTAATTTGTTTGATGCTTTTAATTAGAACTGTGGAACATCGCAGATGCATATAGCATATAACAATTTAAAGGAGAAAAAAAGGAATGGCTACATCTATACCTTTATGCGAATAAACAAGGTAAGCTTTGGCTAGGTGAAATGTAATTACAATTTTTATGATCAACTCAACGTATAAGTAATGAGTTAAAGATTGCAAAGATAGGCAATTGGAATTGTTGATCATTGTTCTTACACATCCAAAGTTAAGAATCTGATATTTGGCTGAAATGTTTGAAGCACATCTTTTGAGAGTGTCAGAGACCCCATGCCGATAAGTGAAAAACGTAGCATGGAGACACGGCAAAACTCACCGGCGATGGAGTTTTTGACAAAAGGTTTAATAGAGCGTCTGCTAAACTAAACAACAAAATGAACAACGATAAACCTGTACAACTTGAGGATTAGGAGCATTTTTGTGAAGTACTCAAGACTGATCATGCCAAATCGTGTGTCTAAGTTTTAATTTTGAAAAATAGGTTTTAAAATTGTGTACCCAAAATAAGTACATATTTTTAAATTGTATTTTCTATTTTATAAACTAAAATAATAGTCCAGTCAAATTAGGTTTCAACTTACATAGATATTCGAAATAACAAGATGGGACATTTTGGAAAAGTTTGAGATGCTAAATAAGAAAATCCCCAAAGAAATGGTTTGGGGCTTACCGCCATTTTGCAAAGTACTACCGCCATTTTGAACATTTTTTTAAAAGCGCGCTGCACAAGTCTAGATTAGCTCAAAATGTTGCTCATAATGCGAACTTCACTATCTTACCTACGTTCTGAATACAGTTATCCATTTGATGAAGAGATGTCCAGAAATGGACATTTGTTCTAGAGTTCAAGAAATATTAGACCAAGGATCGACGAGTTTCTATAACGAAAATAGCCAGTAACTAGACATTTCTTATGCACCACTCCACATGATTTCGACTGATCGCTTCCAAGCTTTTAGCACGATGGGTGCCTACAGCGTTGCGCACTGAACACATGACCCAAAGAGCTGAATTTGTCGATAAGATTCAGGCAGATTTAGAAAACCGTTTTGCTAGCATCGTAACTGAGAATGAGACAGTATGATCCGAAATCAAAAATACAATCAAATAAGTGGTTGTCAAAAAGAATTTATGCACCTAAAATACTCAAAGGAAAAATGTCAGTAAAAAAAAAATTACAGTCACAGTATTCTGAGATGACGAAGGAGTTATCCTGGTAAATAGCAATTTATTACGTTGAGGTTTTACGAAAACTGAAAGCTGTAATTTGGAAATAAATAATGACATGGAAATCTTCAGCAGCGTGTTTTGTTTCATCTCATTCTATCAGGCAATTTCAAGACAGATAAAACTAAAAGGCTACATCAAAGAAAAAAGATGTACATCCATAATAGATGCTCAACAGGCATTCTTAAGGGAGTTTTCTTCTTTATAGAGAAAATCTAGAGGGGTGACAGTACTGGCTGCAGAAGTGTCTGCATTTAAACGGGACATACATATGTGGAGATTCTTTGAGTCTTACAGCAATGCACATCACTAAACTTATGGCGTGTAGGTCAAGAGGAAGGAGGTGCAAGAGGACTAACGATAAGTGAGTCCGTGGAGAATGACCGCAGTGCGCCTGTGGTACCTATAACTGCCGTTCTCTGTACTCTGTTTAGTTTATCGATATTGTAACGTTTAATTAGTGCGAGCCATATATTAGTATCGGTCATACCACGGCTGTGTACATCCAAAATGTGATTTTTGGTCAAAGTCCCCACTTTTTATCAAAGGATCTATTGCAGGCATAGTATGCAATGCATGCTTTCTTAATCCGCTCTCTTATGCTTGTTTTGCAGTTTTGTTTTGGATCAACGATAATTCCGAGGTATTTACTTAGCACTCGAAGTTACCGTGAGTGTCTGATCGTTCAGACGTGGTAAGGTGCAATCGTATATTTAAGTCTTCGTTTTAGGTTTGAATGGGGCGAATATTTTTAAAGCTGAGGAAGTCTTTTCCTCGGTGATAATCCAAAGGTGCAGGCTGTATTCTAATAGAACCTACTCGTAGTACTTTCTCGCTACTATCCCTGCAACCTGGGAAGTGAGTTGGTAATAGTAGTTCTATGGATTGTGTTGTGGAATCTGTCCAGGTTCCATCTGGTCTTCTCAGAAGCGACGGATTGCAATGTTCTTTGAACAAAATTTTCCTAAGCCTAGAAGAGTCCTTGACTTTTTCGATTATTCACAGTAGTCACGCCAGGCTTGTTTTTTGGCGGACTTGTGAGGGACTTTTTGTAGATCTTTAAGCAGTCTTTGTTGGGTTGCCAGTACTTATGGCAGGTGTTAAAGATAACCTTGGTAATTTTTCTAAGGTTAGAGAGGTCATCGTTCGATCACGGAGGAAGAGTTTCTTTGTCCATTTAATAGGCCACGAGACTTTGTAAGCAGTCATCTTGGCTTTTTGAAAAGTATTAATTGACTCATCAAGTTTTACCATAGATGGTCTGTCGATGGTCAATAGCATTTCAGTACATATCGCTGCCATGTTTTGAGTTGTTCACATCACATGAAATGAGTGATATATATGTATGGTAGGATGTGCTATTATTGTCGGCTTTGATCTATCTTCCTGATGTTTTTCAAAAAAATTCCACAAAATCCTTTTCGTCATTTTAAAAATCTAGTCCGGTATATGATTAATAATCCAAAGTTTTCATTTGCTCAGCCCTTTTTATTCAGTTTTTGCTTTTAGTACAGTAAAGTGTTAAAATTACTTTACATAGGAACAAATTATTTTGGTCTGAAGACGCATGTAGCATGAAAAGCGGTAAAACAAAAATCATTTACCAAAATTGGTCTCCCTGACATTCAGACCCTCACAGAAAAGTTCATTTCAGAAGATCATCACCCGCACTGTTCTTCTTTTCTAAATGCCTGTTTCAACTTTCGATATCATCCATGGTGCTCTGGAGGGCGCGAAAAGCCACATACAAAAATTAGAAAAATTTGCATGGAGGACGTGGTTTTGAAACACCCAATTTTTTTTTTTTTTTTTTTTATAATTTGCACTTTTGGAAGGGGTTATGAATACCCTTATACTAATTTTAGGACACGGGCGATTTGAGGAAAGGGGAAAAGACAGAGAGAAAGACAGATTGGTGTAGTTGGTTTGAAACTCAGCTGGTATTAAGTTTCAGTGAACTCCAAGGGTGGCTGTCCAGATAACTGGGGAGCTTGTTTGTTTTCCGAAAATTTGAAATTCGGCTGCAGAGTAGTATAATACATATTATTATAATGTATATCATACAATGGCCTAGGTCTACCCCGGATTATAGCGCCAACTTTAGTGCATCATATGAGACTATAAGCTTGCAAGGCTTCAGCTTTCCAGATCATCCAGGGTCCTTTGGAGGTCAAAAATGTTTTTTTTGCTTTAAATTTCTAGGAACTGCAGTCTAGATAAGTTCGAGCTAAGTTTAAGCGAATTTTTAGATTTTTCTTAGAAATGAATAAAGGTTTTTTGGCTGGTTTATAACTTCGAAGGACGGTTTGTAGAGCGTGTGTCGTTATAGGCCTGATTTTTGAAGTGCCAATGGTCAATTGGATGAGTCTTGAGGGTTTTTCCGTACGAGAAATCATCGACTTGTGGACAGAAATATAATACAATAATATTTTTTTTTTTCTAAAAATGTACTTATAAAACTTAGCTTACAGAGCTGTGAATGAAACAACTGATTGTGAATTTTGGGCATCAAGGCGTGCTTCTTAGTAAAAATTTTACATTTCTTCAAGACCACAAAACATCAACTGAAATCCCAAAAGCTACGGCTAAGGCTGCATTGATTCAGACGATGGCTATTCACGAAGATACTTTCACTCCAACAGTGAGTCAAAATTTTACTCATAAGGAAAATCATTAAAAAAAAACCCTATTGTATGTCATTACATGATTTTGGCTCCAATCAATATAAAGTTAGGGTTTTAGTCCGATTGGACCGTAAGTGGATAAAATTGTGCTACTATTGAAAACAATTTCCATTTCCCTCCTTTCATGCATGCTAAAACTTACATACTTGCGGCACACTAAAACCACTGCCATCATCAAAGTCCCATTCAAGTTTTTCACCAAAACCATATCGAATCGTAACGAAATCCGAATCTAATATTTTGCGACTTCTCTGGCTCTCGTGCTAAATTACCATCATTGTCACTTTGTGGCATAAAAAGCGTGACGTTATCTCTGCCCCTGATGATAGCAATAAACAATGGCTAGCTTGCATGCAAGCACATATCATACACACAACTCAGCCAGAAATGACAACCGCGTCGAAATGTGTATACCTCCAATCCACCAACTTGCAGAAAAACGAATATACGCGCGCGTCGCGAATAATGAACGGCACCCAGGACTTGTCTAATGTTACCTCTTTTCATTCCCATCACCAGATTCGTCCTCCTCCTCCTCCTTCTCCTCCTCCGCATCTTCGTTTTCGTCTGGGAAAAAAGGCCTGTTTCCCGCGGTTAAAGAGATATGATGCCAGAGATATGATGAAGCGACACCATTATACTTTATAGCGTGCTAGAAAGCCACCACTGTCTGTCTATTGTGCTGCTGCAGTTTATTAGCTGATGTTTCATGTGCGCTTGCGCGCGCGCGCGCTTGCGTTCGCACAAGGAAATTGAAAATGATCATTAAGTGACAATTTGTGTATGAGATTCGAGAGGGTATACGAGTACGAGTACAAGTTCCCGGTGGAACAGTACAACATTGACGATATAAATTATATTATGCTGATGATCGTCGTCGGTTGGATGCAGTAACGACGAGACGACGGACTGGCATGGCAATTCTCTTTAATGCGTTGACATGATAACAATCCGAGAAAGTTGTTTTCCTATTTGGATCGGATGTATCTTGCTCTCATCATGGGTGCGCATAAAAATGATCGCCAACTGTCGGCTATGTATGTGTGAATCCTTTGAGATACACTCTCAGATATGTACTGTAAAATTAATGAAACGAAAGTGAACTGAATTTCTCTGAACATTTCATTTCAAACTGACGACGACTGCAACTATGATCTCGTGATGGCTGTCAGTAGTTGGTAATAAGAATACGCGTTAACGCGTTGAAGCCATAATAGACTCAACCAGTAGGCGGCCGTCATCTAGTCACAGATTGGGTAAAAGTGATTTTTATTTTGTTATGACCGTGCGAATACTTGGACCGGATTTATTATTCCAAAATTGTTTTTAGTCTACATGGGTCTCTAGGGGTGAACAATTTCCCGCAATGCAATCGCATGTTTGAGATACTTTTTTCCTTCCTTCATCCAGTTTTAATGTAAATTATGCGCGCCTTGAAAGGATTTCTCTGTCCGTCTTGACAATGGATACACTTGACGTGTGACAGATTTTGACAAAGCCCCCGCCGCTGTGAAAGTTTTTTTTTGTCATATTGATCATAAGTCTCGCGCACTTCAAGTCCGCCGAGTATTTTACAGTCCGCGCCGTTTTTATGAACGCCAAGAGGTAGGTAATTGGCATGAATTCGATGACTGGTGGTTATTGGTCAAAATGTGCTCTTATGTTAATTGGAGTCTTTGCCTTCGATGGTTGTTAGCTGTCATTGAAAGTGTATGTTTGCGCGCCACCACTTGACGTTAGAAGAGGAATGTGAATGTGAGTGCGCGCGTTAAAGTTCATTGCAATCCGTTTGAGGTGAGTTCATTTGGAAGTGGATATTAGTCATGGTTTGAAGTTTTCTGTCATACCGATTGACCTTAAACCGATGGTGGTGTGTTGACTTTCGAGACGCAATGGTCAATGTCAATGAAGGTCGAGAGTTATAATTGTGCTTTACTGGCTTTAAGGCATGTGTGGGATTTGAATATGAGATGTGGGTATACATATGTAGTTTTGAGTCGGCAGTAAACGGGTCAAAACAAAATGATTCATCGAAGATGAATGGTATGAGGTTAACGTAACAAATGGAATGTTAAGAGCGTGATATTGGAGTTTGAGTAATAATTTTTTACGTCTTAGGTCAACCACGCTCAGGCTATATTAGGTATGGCATCAGATATGCTATCAGCAATGTTGTACAGCCAGCAGTTTTTAAGTCAGCAAAAAAAAAATATTACAGGTAACCCGTATTCCCACCCGATTGGTCTCCTGTGTCAACAGCGTAATATGTGTCTTATGGTAGCCCCTTGTATGTCGTCCACTCTAAAAACCAAGCAGTCATCTCTTCTTTTGTAAATTGTTAAGAACTGAAGGGGCGCAGGAAAGACCCCTGGAGCTAGAAGAAAGAAGTCGCAGAATGAAAAGAACTGATGGACAAATTGTACAACAGGAGTCAATCACAACTGGTATTGAGAGGAATCGCTTGAAGCTGGGCGGGACCATCAGTGTTACCGGTTAACAGCTGATGAATATAGAGTTTGTCGCCAACATTACGACGTTGTTCCAATGACTGTAAGTTAATCAGTCTAAGACGATTCACACACGGTGGAAGGTTGATGTTATCAGCCCAAGACACACCGTGTAAAGCGCAACGAATGAATCTGCGCTGGACATCTTCGATTCTCATGGTATGGACAGTATAGTGGAGTGACTGCACTTGACTCAAGGAGGCGACTAATGAAGATAATGTAACGTATGGGTCTGAGACGTTTAGATTTTGACCAGCGTTTCACAAAGTTAAGTGCTGAGTTGGCTGTGCTTATGATATTGTCGATGTGAAAGTTGTGTTCACTATCACAGATCACACCCAAATCACGTGTTGACGTGACTATGAAGAATCACAGGGATGTGGTGAGAGACGCTTGCGGGAGTACGTAATACATAGTGACATTTGTTACCATTAAACTCTATTATGTTTTTTTGACACCAGATGGACACTATTCAGGTCATCCTCCAGAAGGCGAAAGTCAGCGGTGGATGGTATACGTCTAAAGATTTGCATGTCATCAGCGTAGACCACAAGTTCGGAGTTCCTGATGATACATTCGGCATCATTTATCAAAATAAAGATCAATGGTCCAACTGACTGCCTTGTTCGGTTATATTAGTGAATGTTGCCTGACTTTAAGGAATCCATGTTGCTTGTAGAAAAGATTGGCTTGTAGTGAAAAAAACATTGTGTCATACATGACGCTCTCGAAGAGCTTAGGGGAGTTTAGCAATCGGCCGATAATTAGATACTTCGCTCTTGAACTTTTTTTGTGGATAGGGGTAGTATAAGTATCCTTCTACAGTTAAGGAAAGGATGAAAGTTAAAGTAGGGCGGTGAGGCGGTGTGCCAGATAGTTCACACATTTTTTAAAATGTGGAAATACAAAGGACAAGCGCCTACCGTTGATCGCAAGGTTATCAACTAGGATGCTTAGTGGATGAGGGTGTGGAAGAATCTAGCACTACTAATGCTAACATTTCCCGTAACGCAACGAAATGGACTGATGTTAGCGTTATTATTTGAGCAGCAGTTACAGGCGTCATTAAGCAGTTCGCAGAATCTATTTTTGATTTTGCAATCCTTATCTTCAGTTGGGGTATGCACACACGGTAGGCTCAGTTGAAGATCTTAGCTAAAACGCCACTCTTTCGCTGGTTGAAATATTTATAAATTCACTATCTACACCCGAACTCGTATCCCTCTGCACGGCAGTATTCGTTTTGTTTGCGAAGTTTATCTCCAAGTCGGCGCATTTCTTAGATGGCGGTTATATCATATTTGCACATAACTCGCAGACGTTTGATATCCATTTCATGCTTAAAAACCGGGACAAATCGAAAACCGGACTAAACAATTATAAAAAAAAAAATTATAAAAAAAAACCGGACTAGACGCCGGGAAGACAGCTAAAACTCGGGATTGTGCTGGCCAATGAGGGACGGATGGCCTATAGTAATGCATTAGTTAAATTCTATTAATTTTAGGGTTAAAATTAAAACTCCAAATATGAAGTTTGAACTAAACCCATTCAGCCGCTTAGGCTGTAGTCAGCGATACAAACGGCCAGAATTGCGAGTCCAATTTGTTCAAGTTTCTCTATTAGAGTAATGTCATGATTGATCAAAAACAATGTAAACTTTAAAATTCCTTAATGAAGGCTTTTAGTCGCTTTGGCCACTCGTTAATCGAAATAGAATGAATTGGCCGATGTGTTAACTCCTTTTTGGAAAAAATGCAGATCAGTCATAAGATACACCTCGGCAAACTATAACTGCCTCTGGGTGGTGTTGTTTCTGGACCTTTGGAACTAGCTCAGACTCTTCCTTAAAGGACCTCTTATACGCCCTATCATTTTGTTTGTAGAATTTTTCCTGCACGGTAAGATTTTCTTGTCGGTATTCCCCCAAAAGTCGCTTTGACTTTTGGGTTCTATTTTTTTAAAGGCAGTTTTCCAGTATTGAGATTGATGGCCTTGATTTGCGACTCATTGGCTTTTGCATTAAATTCTCACGAGCCAGTATTTTCAACTTTCGGGGAGACATTCTTCGTGCTTTGAAGGCTTCGATGAATTCTGGCCTTCGTACCGTGCGTGGGTGTCCAGATCGCTGGCGGCCTTTGATGTTGCCTATACTTTCGAATAGCGTCTGGACTTTATTCACACCGCACTTATGAAATGCTACCTAATGTGGCTAAAATTTGCTCGCATCTAGAATTTGTTTATAACTGCAAATAAACATAAAATAAATATAAATTAAATTTGTTCGTAAACTACTTCGAAGCATGGCAGATGGACCGGCGCTACAGGCATCTAGGGGCGCTGTCACAGTGTTATACAAAAGCCCGAAGATATAAAAAAATTGTCTCGGGGTGTCTGAATTATAATACGAAGTACAAATTTGAGATTTCAAAATAGAGAATTTAAAACGACACATCCAGAAAATAAAAAATAAATATATGTAGGTTTTTGAGGTCGCTGATTCTAAATCTGAAGTAAGAATTTTCAAATTCAGAAAAGTGTATCTGAGACGTAACTGAGAAGTTACATCAAAATTCTATTCTCTAAGTAGTAACTACAAATTGTTCTATCATCTCTCTGGGATATTATTGCAGACCGTCTTCTAGTCAGGTGACGTGTATCTATATACTTGGCTATGAAGAAAATACTATGGATGTCACTGCAAATACATTCCGCGTTGTAGAGCAGTGGTGTCAAGAACAGTATTTTTTTTGTTAATGAGAAAACGACAGGTATTTGGATATGGATATTACTGGCCCACCATCTATAGATATAGAAAGCTTCTGGAAAGACGGTAGAAATAATTATATAAGCGGATATATCTACGAGTGTAATGAATGGCGGAACTGAAGAAACTCAATTTAGCCTGCCTGGGGGATGGAATGTTTACAGAAACTCAACGAATTTAATATGAAATAAAGTGACACGTAGAGATTGCAGAACATGCAGAATGTGTATAAGGGAAGACAAACTAGAGAAAAATTCTAAAAATGGAACGGGGAACACACAAACTGATAGTGGCGATATCTGCAGGACATCGTCACTTTGATTCCATGTGATGTGTTCTCCATCTATGTGCTGGTCAAAAATATGTTCGGGTTTAGGCACAACTCATCCACGGACAATTCATCAAGTGGAAATTATTTTTGGTGCTCCTTTTGTTTGTTTTGGTTTTCTGTACGATCCGAACACATTATAGCAGGGAACAAATTGATCGTATAACAAGTCGCTGGCAAACACATAGTTGGCTAACAAATTGCTTGCATATCGACGAATGTGTTACGTGTTATTAGTTAAGTTAACCCGTGAAGTGTGCAATACCAAAGAGAATAAATTCAAATCTTTTGCAAAATGATATATGTAGACCATTCCTGGAAGCTATAGAGATGGCAGCATGTGTCAACGTATAACACTAGAAAGCAGTATATTGATCAGTAGTTGGAATGTCAGACAGGAAAGAGTAACACGAAGAATCAAGGTCAAAGAAGAACTTTAAGGAAATCCAGAGATTATGTATCTGTAACTAGGATAGCTCGTAGAAAATGGACGAAAGGGGATCCAACAATGTGGTCTGTTTCTATATCCCTCTGTACTGTACGAATACATGCGAGTAGATACATAAATAATCCCCACGATTTACTCTAGTTATTTGGTTCGATGCACTTAAGCAGCTTTTCATGAAATCCGCTCATTTGGAAAAACTCATACGCCATTAAAACAAAGGGTAAAGAGAAAACACATAGACCTCCGTGTAAAGACTCTCTAAGATCTATTCATAAACTTTCTTCATATTTCTACTCAAACGACCGTGAAAAACAGTTAAGTGGCACTGCGCCCACTTAATATTTAGCATGCAAATTTCTATGCTTCACCACAGGCACACAAATAAAATTAACGAAAAATAAAATAATAATAAAATTAATTTAAATACTTCACTCCGCGATAACGAATTAGATTTTTCGAAATAGTAGAGGTATAGATAAATGTAGTTTTACGAGGGCTCACCTTATCCTAACAAGAAACGCAATAAAACTCCTCGCATGACTTCCCATTTACGGGTGGCAGTAATGCATGCAATCATTAAATTTCTCTCTGTCTTATTGCCTTTTGCTAGTTTTTTGTTTGCTTTTTCTGTGTTTTATTAAATGTTAATATTTTTTATTGCTCTTCATGGTAACATTTCACTTCTTTTTTTTCGCCCATTTTCCAATCACGGTCAGACCGTGAGATGATCTTCTGATCTGAGGGGGGATTTTATTGTGCAATTAAATACGCACTATACCGATCTATCGAAATGAAAATCCTACCAGTTTACACTTTATTAATTGAGGCAACTATAAGCCTAATTCTATCTGCTATTGGATCCCCTCGGCGACAGTGATTATTTAAACGTTTTACTGCTTCGAGTAGTCGATTTCCTTTTTTTTTCTGACAGCTCTTCCTCGTTAACTAACACACGGTGCATAAGACTTGGATAATTGCCAAGTGAAACTTGCGGTCCTGTTGTGCACAATGCGTGGACCACATGCACAGTATCTGTTCGGTACATTTAACCCTTATTATGCGCTGTCATGATCTGGCGGTGTATGACCCACTTTAACAGATGTACACAGGATCATTGCAATTAATGAATACACAACCGACAGTCGACAGTCGTCGACGACTGAGTGAGTTCCTTTTTGGAGATATTATAATTTTCGACTCTCATGGGGGAGACTAATCACTGTGGTGGTCCACATCGTCAAAGCTGCATACATCAGCATATGACGACAACTGTTGTGCGATTTGCTGTATCGTGGGCGTTCAGTGGTGCGTAAGATTCATTAAAAATTACGCAATCCACCACAGCTTCTGCTTTTTGTATGTCCTATGCCCAAAAATGTCAAACGAAAAATACAAAAGAAGATGATCTCAACGGGTAGGTGGACAACCAGTTGACCATCAGAGTATCTTCGGTGATCACATGAATTAAATTCGGAATGCTTTGTGAAGTATAAGTCACAGGGAAGTGATATACTGCAAACAGATAATGAAACATGGTCTCGAGTGGTTTTCTTTAATTTTCTGAAGGTTTTAGCATTGTAACTCGTAAAGTTATTTCGATGAGGAAAATATAAGCATATAGCTGTCATGGATCATGCTCTTACCATAGAATTTTTTTTTTTTATAATTTGCATGTGTTAAAGGGGATATGAATACTCTTATACTATTTTTTAGAACACGTGCGTTTTTGTGGAAAGGGGAAGAGACAGAGAGAAAGACAGAGTGGTGTAGTTTGAAACTCAGGTGGTATTAAGTTCCTGTAAACTCCAAGGGTAACTTAGGAGTATTTTGTTTTGTTTTCGCTATTATTGTCGATGCTTATGATTCACAGTATTTTTTTCCATCCTCCTGATGTCATCATCACAATCAAGTTGCATTTTAGCCTGACACTGCAAGTGTTATGCCTTCACAGTAGAGTTGTCTTAGCTTTCGCAAGTGATCGACTTTTTTTTATTTATTTCATGCGAAATAAATAGATGATTCCTGACATCAGAATTCGAACCGTGAATCAACAGCATGACAAGCGATGATGTTACCACTACACCACGGCCACCCTAATAACTTCAAGTTGATAAGTATTTATAGTGAGTCTTTCAAACCATCTTCTTCGAATGAAAAACTTAAATTTTGAATTGGACTTCATCCATACTCGTACCACATACTTACACGACTGTGATATAGCTGACTTGCTTTGTGTGTGAGATCATCAGATATGCATACACTTCGACAAGACAATCCCCATTATTGACCACGACTACATACAACATAGCCACGAATACAAAATTCTGCTGGCAATTGTCCGGAAATACTGTGGTGATAACAAAAAAAAAAATTGGTTAAGTGCGAGTCGGGGTTCGTGTTGTTAGTGTTCCGTACAGATATTTTACCTGTATCCTAAACATAGCTTCTACGTTAATTCAGAGAAAGGGAATATATGTGTAAACCGTTGCAAATAAATTCTGTCCAAAATTCAAATTAGCATAGAATAAAAAAAACAGTTATTTAGCTGAGTGATTTAATTATTTTTTTTTTTTTTATAGTGGCATATTTATTACAGTAAATTTTTTTCAATGATACCCCCTTAGCCTTGACCACAAGCTTCAAACGCTTTTCAAAATCAGTGCAGGCACTTATTAAAAATCTTTGAATCATCTTTTTGACACATCTAACTCATAACCACTTAACGGATTTTGATGATTTGGTTATTGAGGTGTTTTGTTAAAAAAATTTTATTTAAAAAAAAGTTCAGCTTTAATATGATATCGGATGTTGGGGTGAACAAATATTTTGTGTATAGGGTATGCCCCTGAAAGCATAAACATTTTTAGTCTACCGCATACAATTGTGTGTGTAAAATTCCAGCTGTCTAGGTCTCCCGGTTCAAAAGTTCCAAGCGTGTGACATACTGATGGATAAACTAACAGACATCGTGTTGAATCCATTAGTGTTCCGTTTTAACACTAACAGAATTATATTCATCTTACTAATCAAATAGGGTAAGAGTCATGAAAAAGGCACAACGAGTATAGACAGCCCCACCATTGACCATGATCGCGTACAAGAAGCCGATACGTTCAAATTCTGCTGGCACCTTAGGTGATCAAACTGTCACTGATTCAGAGAGAGTGGAACAGCGAGTGGTACAAATCCACATCAGGAAATGAGTTAATAAACGTTTATTTTGTTTTTCCCGGTTAACCCACTAACCACTTGTTTCTAAGCAAAATGGTGTTGTTTTCGGCACTTTCTCTTCTCTGGAAAAAATTTTGTGTTATCGACAGCCACAGAACTGGAACCAAGATTTGAGAAACTCCTTATTGATTAAAATTCAGGGAAATCTGTATACTTTAAGCATTTTCGGCTGAATTTAAATCATATTTGGATAGGTCTGCATTAGCACGATCTTAAATCTAATCCAGTACTAATGCCTATATTGATCATTTAAGTCGATAAACCCTTGACCACACTATTGGATAATGCTTCTCATAGCTAATAAACCTTTGTTTCTGGGATGTATAGCTTAGGGAAGTGAATAGTGAATATAGGGATAGTTAAAAATAAAGTTTTTTTTTTTTTTTAAAGAAATTTCCAAATCCCGGAGCACTCAGACCCAATTTTCTGTGTCCAGTGTACTACCAGGTAGAACTCCTTTTTTGGTGTAGTGGTTGGAGAAACTTAGATTGTATTCGTTTCTCTTTTATGTTCGGGTGGCTGTGGTTGCTGTTCCCCATCCGGGCTTGAACCTGCACAGTTCGGGTCACAAGCGAACACACTTACCCACTACACCATGGCCACCCACAAAAAAAAAAAAAAAACGGTTACTTGAATAACCTGTTAATTAGCAGCGGTTAACCGATTATTTTGCCCTGGTTAAACCAATTTGCAAATTAACCGATTAACCGATAACTGGTTATTTTTAAATAAACGCCCATCCCTGGTACAAATACTCTTATAGAGTAATACAAGTGACAACGCTGAACGGAATTAGCACTCACTTTCCACATTGTCATATCGCAGATACCCACCGTCTAATATTAGGTACACATGAATCTATCTGTAATGAGACACGTCAAATATTACAAACAGCATAGATACATAACTACGGGAAAGTGATTTTTGTCAATGACTCGTCTTTATGTTTATAAAGCGCCAGAGCCAAACAAAATTGGTAATTGCAACCGTTTTATACGAAGGCAACTTGGTCGACTAAAACTCGTTGACATAGTCGACGTCAGTAGAAACAGTACAGAGCAAATCGTCTTTTTTTTATTACTTTCTATGTAACATAGACCACCAAGTTTTAGTAAGGAATGCGGGAAAACATCAAAATCAAACATGGGTCTAAGTTTTGCTGACCAAAAAGCTTTGATTCGGAGAGAAAGTATTAACATTTTAGGATTTTAGGACTTTCATCTGGACATAAAAAAATATCTACTTACACAGCGCTTCCTTGTTCTAAGTTTTGAATATAGGGACAATTCTAAACACGTTTTTTTAAGTATGCACTTATATATGCGCTCACATACCGCAATCCCACCTCAGATTTTCAGGATTTTTAGGTCGTACCTTCCATATAGGATAAACCTAAAAATCAAATTTCATTAAAACTCGTTCAGTAGGTAATAAACTATATAACCGTAGCGCTGCTAGAAACAAGCAGGCTTATCTCGCCCTCTTCTTGGACCCAATATGGTAAGACTGGTCGCAGACGTTGACTGGAATCATAGTTGGCTGTGATGCTAATGCTCACCACTCCGCTTGGGGTTGCTCTGACATCAACGAAAGCGGTGAGTTGCTTTTTGACTATATTCTAAAAACTAACCTCATTTTGTATAACATCTGTAAAGAAACTACATTTATAACTAGAAACCGACAGGAAGTTCTAGATATAACCCTTGTCTCCGACAATATTAATCACATGATCAAAAACTGGAAGGTATCTGGCGAACACTCCTTTTCTGACCACCGACACCTTTAATTTAGTCTTGAAGGCGATCTTCGAGGCCGATTGGTTTCCAAGACTATCCGTAGAACTAACTGCCTCAAATATAGGGAAACCTTAAAGAAATTGGTTACCTCTGATACTCTAAAGTCCTCGAGCAATCCTCAAGAGCTTGATTGTATGGTTAAGAACCTTACCTTGGCCCTCATTAATGCGTTGTCTTCCTCTTGTCCTTTGGTTAAGGTTAGCGGCAAAAAAAAATTGAGGAAAGCCAAACGTAATTCTTGGAGACTCTTTTGTGGCAATCATCTGAGGCGTCTAGGCTGAGAAAAATCCTCTCAACAAATTCTTCAATGCCCAGCTGTTTATTAAAAACAGATTGGTCTTGGACAACTTCTAGTGTAGATATATTAAATTTACTAATTGATACACTCTTCCCAAGTAATTCCCTAACTGATAACAATATTGACCCTAACAAGTCAAATACTCAAAAAACGAACCTTTCAAGTCTGATTGTGCAGGACAAACTCCTTTGGGCGCTACATACCTTCAAACCATATAAATTCGCTGGACCTGATAGCATAACACCTGCCAGTTCTAAAAAATATATTTCAAAGTTGTCTGGATCTAGTCCATATTCTGCATACGAATATATGGAAAGAAGTCAATGTGGTTTTCATACCCAAAGCTGGTAAATATTCACACGCTAGTCGAAAAGACATCAGACCTATTAGTCTATCATCATTCCTTCTAAAAACACTAGAACGACTGATTGATATCCATTTACGTGACAGTATTGACATACAATTACTGTCCGTGGCTCAACATGCATACTGTAAGGGAAAATCAGTAGAAACGGCATTGCATTCGTTATTAAATAAGATCGAATACTCCATGTATCATAAGGAGTACACTATGGTAGTTTTCCTAGATATTGATGATGCTTTTAACAACGTCTACTCATCTGCGATAATGAAAGCACTGTCAAATCTGAAAATAGATAGCTCACTTGGCGAGCTGATTAATTTACTGCTTAATAGTCGGATTGTCAACTCAAAGCTGGGTGGGCCATCTGTTAGAAGATATGTCAGCAGGGATACAGGGTAATATCCCCCACTTCTTTGGAATCTGGTGGTCAATGAACTATTGATAATCCTGGAGGCTGAGGGTTCTGATGTTATTGCCTATGCGAACGAAGTTGCTATAGCAGTCTCTGGTAAACACCTCATTACTTTAAAAATGCTCCTATAAAATACTTTGAATAAGCTATCTAGGGGGATATCTCAGTATGGTCCAGGAGTGAATCCCCACAAAACCGAACTAGTTCTCTTCTTAAGGAAATATAAAATCCCGCCTATTGACCCTCCATCCCTTAATGGAACAAGTTTCATTTTCTCCAACGAAGCAAAATATTTGGGTCTTATTTTGGATAGGAAACTAAGCTATAAAACCTATATACATACAAGAAAGAGTAAAGAAAGCCACTGACGCATTCTTTTCTTGCAAAAAAAAAAAACAACAAATGAGCTTACTACCCAGATTAACTGACTGGCTCTATATCTCGGTTATCAGATCGATCCTTATGTAGTAGTTGTCTGGTGGATTGCCTTGAACAAGGCGATAAACCAGACGTTATTAAGCAAAGCCCAACGTTCAGCTTGTCTGTGCATTAGCGGAGTACTGCGGACGACACCTTCCGCAGCTATGGACACTTTTTTTCATTTAACACCCCTCGACATTTATTGCAGGCAAATGGCAGCTAACTCAGCTTTTCTCCTTAAAGCTACTTCACAGTGGTCCAAAGAAGTAAATGGCCACGCCTCCATCTTAAACAAATTTAATATCTTCCCTGAAGACATTGACTACTGGTGTAGTCATATACAAGTCAAATTTTGACAAAAACTTCCAAGTTACTATCCCTTCCAGATCATTCTGGGTAGAAGGTGGTTTTACAGAAGGTAAGTCGGTACATTTCTATACTGATGGTTCAAAAACTAACGACGGGGTGGTGGTGGTATCTTCTCTGATAGGCTTAATTTAAACCTCTCTTTTCGTCTCCCAAACCACTGTAGCGTGTTCCAGGCGAAGATAATGGCAATAAGGGAAGTCTAGTCTTGGCTAAAGAAAAACGTGATATCGACCGTTGATATTCTCATCTTTTCAGACAGCCAAGCAGTAATCAAATCCTTGGAATCGTCCTCAATAAAATCTTTAACAGCTCTAGACTGCTGATCGTCTCTTATAGAGATGGCGGAGTAGTTTAATATTCACCTAATTTTGGGTGCCGGGGCATAGGGATATTCCAGCAAATTGTAAGGCTGACATGGAACAAAATACCCATTCTTCAAGATAAAAGTTCACTGGGTATGCCAATCGCTACATGCAAACTTAAATTAAAGCTGGATCCTATTGAAAAGACAAATTCTAGGTGGACAAGTGGTACAACTTGTTGCGACAAAACAGATTTGCTGAATCTGAAACGCTCTAAGAATTTGATTTCTTTCAGTATAATGTATGAGCGCTGTTATAGGTGTCATTACTGAACACTGTCTAATAGGCAAGCATGCAACAAGGCTTGGCGTTTTCTCAAACGATTTCTGCAGAAGCTGCATGGAGACTATTCTTTTCCTTGTTTGCACCTGTCCAGCTCTCTCCCAAAGAGGGAAACTCCACTTAGGAGCGTTCTGTTTCAACGACCTGAATGATCTGAATAAAATAGACGTTAGGGACCTTGTACGCTTCATCAGAAGCTCCAAATGACAGCCACGTCAACCTAACCTAACCTACCTCCTTATTTTATTGCAAAGATTACAAGAGAGGTAAATCGAATGGACATCTGACTGCAGTTAATCCCTTTGTCTGCCTGATCAATAAAATGCGCTTACAATGTTGAGCCTGGCGGCATAGCGACCGCGACTAAGACTCTGGACATACCGTGAATTATCTGAACAATTCAGCTGATTCTCGGCCACTATCAACCCAACATTGGCTAAATTAATGAGTATAGCGGTCTAAAAATTCGTTCAGGCTTTCTTGAGCTAAGGTAAAATTAGTCAAATTAAACGGCACGACTGGGTCCCACAAACTGGCTCCATATGTGCTGTTCGTTTGTAAATTATTCAGATTTCAAATTTAAATCGATAAGGAACGAAAAAATTGGGCTGTCCGTACTCGTAAAATACATTAAAAAGCCAAAAAAATACGAGTACCTTGGCAAAATGTTCAAAATTTGAATGACATACATATACTTACCAGGGGGGGCTGATGAGTTCACAGCCTAAGGCATTAAGTGAAAGAAGAGATCCGATTAAAAAATTTTATTTTTCAATACAATCTCCCTCAAGTGAAATGCACTTCTCTCATCGGGCATACAGTACCTTAATACCACCGAAAAAGTATTGCTTTTCTTTGCCTTAAAAATGACTTTCTACGGCCATCTTGACTCGTTCTCATTTGCAAATCTCCGGCCCTGTAACTCCTTTTTTAAATTGAAAAATGTAGTCTATCGTTGAAAAACCTGTATCTTTTAAGGCCTGTCTCGAAAACCGCGCCATGTAAACAGGTGCGTTACCCTGCCAAAACAACACTCCGAGCTTCTGCGCTTCTATACGACCGCTTCACGTGACTGAGTCAATAAAATTGCATAATATTGACCACCATCGTAGTCTCCTTTGGCAGGTAATTAATCAGCAAAACACCTTCGCTGTCCCAAAAAACAGTCCCCATAAGCTTCGATGTCGACTTTTCCATTTTCAATTCTTTCGGCGGCCTCTCCCCTTTTTCAATCCACTGCACAGACTCTTGTTTGGACTCCGAATCGTATTGGCTAACACAAGTCTCATCTATAGTTACAATTAAGTTACAAATTTCGTTGAGATTGCCCCCTGTCGAACGACGAGAGCATTTTCGGTACACAGCGCGCATAAATTTGTGCAACTCGTCCGCTATCTGCCACATTTTTATTCTTCGGTCGGCCGGAACTACTTTTTCCGCCGCCCCCCGAAAATGAATTAGATATTAATTTTGTTTAAAATCGTCTTAGCTATATTCGGGAAACACCCAATTTTCCCAAGTGCAAGTGCGCGTTTTCCACAAAAATACAAGTAAACAATTATTAGTAAAGAACCGTTCATTTTGAGGTACGAATTTAAATTTAGATTTGGCCCCGTGGTACACCGAATATGAAGTTTGAAGTTAATACACCCAGCTGTTTAAACTGCAGTCCGAGCTACAGACGCACAAATAGATAGACGGACAGACGGAAAAAATTTGAACATCTGACAAACATTCGAGAGTAAAATTGTCATGAGAAGCTTATCTCAAATGGAAAAAAAAATTGCCCTTCAAAAACGGAATAAAACTGCAGATCTCTAACATTTGTGTACCCACAGCACGAGTGGCTGCGAGAAGCTAGGCCAGGCTCTGTATTGGGGTATTAGCGCCAAAATATTTTTTTTTTATGGGCAGCGCATAGGTGCAAGTACGTGCCACCAAGTCGTGCACTTTTTTGTTAAGACACTCATCGGATAAGTGGACAGCAGAGCACTTATGAATATGCCCATCAGAAATGGTAATCATTTTGAAAACGTGGTGAATGTAAATCAAGATTGCTCTGATTGGCTTCAAACGACAAGCTTATTATGCAACCATCGAGCCAAGCAAACTACACGTCTGTCATACAATATCGCTCTGGGAAAAGTATTAGTGGAACCCTCTTCCTTTTGTCGTCAAGCTAGGAATGGTTGTTCAAGTTCGAACTTAGGATAAGACTTCCTCTGATTTATCAGCTATTGACGAAATCTCTTTGCTTTTTCCCAGCGTCAGTGGCCAAATAGTTGGCGACAAGTTTTTCCTTAATCTAAACCTTTCTGCAGAGAACTAGTGAACATCGAGTGAAAAGTTATTGCAAATTTCCTATTCCAATTCTCATAACGTTGCCCTGACTGTTAGCCGTTCTATAAATTGAAAAGCTCTTAGGGTTGCTTATATGCAGCCATTAGAGTAACAGAAAGTGTCTAACACCAGAGGCTGTTAGGTCGCTCCCAGCAAGTTTTGAAGCGCCTTTCTCTGGAACTTCTGTACCACACAAAGCGAAATCAAGACTTAGTTGTTAGGATTTACAGCTGTGGTGAGAGCATGGACGACTATTCAATCAAAGGTTAAAACCATCATTTTGCTTCCTCCAAAATTTGCTGAAAATTACCTATATACGGCTGATGAGCTGACTAGAAAATTGTAGTCGATGAGCCTTGTATATTTCATGATGATCTGCTTGTTGCTTAAAGAATCTCAGTGGTTATCCTTTCCGATAAAATTGTCACCGAAAAATGCCTTCCCAAAGAAATACTAATTCTTCAAAATGTAGCTAGTAAAGTGCAAAGATTATAAACTCTTCAGCCCCTTAGTAATGACAACCACTTGAATGTCATAGTATAACTATGGTGATCGTCGTGTCTGTTTTGTGGTTCGTAACTCTCGCGTTCAGTGTCAGCGACCCTCATTGCAACGCATATAGCCCAATTTGATATCATCTCACCTGAGTGTAACAAGATACCTAGTATGGCCGATTTTTATTACCACAATACCACAATGTATTGACGTGATTTGTCATTACTAGCACCCTCAGTTTCCCCCACAAAATTAACTGCAATTACTTTTAGTAGCAGTTTTCGATGGTGTTGATTTCCAAGTTTTCCCTTTCCAACACTACCTGAGTCCATTGAGCATTTATCTCTCTAAATCACTCACACAACTCTATTGCAGGGTTTGCCTAGTAAAAATAAGATGAAGAGTGATATTTCATCCATAGTCATCTGGTCGAGCTTATTAAAATACGAGCTTCAATTGGCAAAACTGCAACATTGTGACAGTTGGTAGGAGTCAATATAATTTATGATTATGATTGTTCTTCGTTATTTACGACAGCGCGCGGTGGTGGTAGGCAGTGACGCTTTTCGGGTACAACGCGAGTGGGCTTTGCATGGATGACAGTTACCAGTGAAAATAATTTATCAATCAATCAAATTGAAAATTATATGCTGCAATGGGGGTAATCTGAGTTGTAGTGGTTACGACGATAATGCTGCGGAGGTTGCATAAAGTTTTAGGTTTTCGCCTAAGTGGTGCCTAAGTCTATTGTGTGTCGACAATTTCATGGAGATTAATCGAATTTGGCAAAAGGAGTTAGTTATTTGACAAGCCCTGGCATTAATCAAATGAGATTTAAAGTATCTCTTTCAAGACAAGAGAAATCATCAGGGAGATTAGCAATAGAGAGGGAAATCGATAATGAGCTTAACTATTGCTGTGTTATTTCCTAAAAAGTTGCAACTATACTCTTCCTGGAGTTAAAAATACGCACGCGCAGAGATTTACAAGTGAAAGTGCTGTATCTATCCCTTTTCAAATCAATCTGCATTCCAATTTCTATCTATAGATACTCGTAAAATAATCAAAAACAGTTCTGACTCACCTTTACCCGTTCTAGATACTCTTGCAGCACGTAATACGGATCCTCTGTGTCATCTAACTCATCCAGCGTAATATAATTTAGATTGCATACTTTCCCATCGTTGCATGAAGAATTCTTATCACATTGTGCCTCCAAATCGGTTCGTTGTGATGATGGACACATTCGATCCTTGCCGTTGTGGTTCGTATTTCGGGTCACGTTGGTGGTACTACCATCCAGTGCTCCATTACAAGCGGCTACCGAGCCTGCTAAGTGTACGGGTTTCAAACTACTATTTGAGGCGTTGCAGCCAGTAGCTGTCGTTTTAAATCCAAATTTATTACCAGCCTTGGTTAATACTTCATGTCCTGTGGATGGTGATGCTGATGATACTGCTGTTGTTGATGTTGGTAGTGCGGCCGTTGTGGTTGGTTGTGATGGTGATAGAAGTGATGTTGGTGTTGTATCTTGTGATGTTGCTGCTTTTACTGGCTCTGTTGTTGCTAGAGGTGCTGACGGCGGTGACGATGATGATGACGATGTGGACAATGACGATGATTGCATTGATGGCGTATTAATTGCACTGCTTGTCATGGTGTTATCATTATTGCACTCGTCATTACATTCTCTATTGGATGCTATGCCGTCGGTTGTATCTGAAAGTAGAAGTGTAATTAGAGTTTCAATTACAATCCATTGGAAATAAACAAGTTTTAGATGCACAGTTTCTGAGAGAATGTGGAAATAATAAGTCGTTCGGTATTTATTTATTATTTTTTTTCTTATGCAACCTTTATACCATAAGTGCATGTGGCTAAAAGTATTTGTTATTGTTCGGTAAATGAAGGAAACTGTGTAGGGCAGAGCACTGTTAGTTGAGCATAGGGCACCTATGCAATATTTGAATTTAACGAATCACGATGAAGCAAGCTTCATATGAAGAAGTTTTTAAGAAAATAGCAAAGACTAACCTACAGTAACTACAGATGAATCATACTGCTCAATGTGGCCTACAAAATCTTCGAAAATATTCTGTTCTCTCGCATCTTTATGCTGAAGAAAATATTGTAGAATACCAATGCCGGTTCTGCAGCAACAGATATACAACCGACCATCTTCAATCGATCAGGCAAATTCTTGCAAAGTGCTTCGAATTCAACATTAAAAATCACCATATGTTCGTTGACTTTAAAAACGTATATGACAGAGTCAAAAGGAAGAAGCTCTGGAGTTCACTGCGATTTTTCGCTGTTCCGCTCAAACTTATCCGCCTGACCAAATTTACACCAACAAATGTTAAATGTAGTGACGATCGGATCTGACTTATCTTTTGCTTTTGTAACCAAAGAAGGCCTAAGACAAGGTGATGAATTAGCACAGCAATTTTTTTACTTTGCGCTGGAATTTTCAGCCCACAACTCTGGAATAGAGACAAATGGCACGATATTTAACAAATCCATCCAGATTCTCGCATATGCTGATGATGTTGACTTCATTGCAAGAAGCGAAGGATAACTAAAAGAGAACTATCTAGCAAAACATAGAACAGGCGGCAAGAAGCGTAGGACTCCAAGTCAACGAGCAGAAGACTAAGTACCTGATAGCTTCGAGGAGCCACCAGCCACAATAACCCAGCATCACAATCGGAACCTATAATATACGTATAGAACTGGGTAATAGTTTTGTGTACTTGGGAGCAGATGTGAATGCAAAGAATGACATTTTATCCGAAATAAAAGGCGCATTCAACCAGGAAACGGAACCTTCTTTGGCCTTAGTAAATTAATAAGGTCTAAGAATATTAATATAATTCTCAAATGTATATTTTACAAAACACTGATCCGATCTGTGGTCACTTATTTTTCCGAAACTTGGTGCATGACCAAAGCACATGAACGACAACTGCCAGCCTTCGAACACCGACGTGGACATGGTACTGTACAGATTGAACAAAGCGTTTGGAGAATAGATAAAACCACGAATTGAAAGTGCTATACAATGAAATAGGACATTTGCGCTGAGTAGGACATGTTATAAGGATGGACAAAGATCGAACAAAAAGTAGACTAATGGTGGCTAGACAGCTTAACCAGGGACGTTCGGGTTCTAGAGAAAGTCAACTGGAGAACAACCGCTTTGGATCGCACAAAATGGAGGCACTAGACATTCTCTTCTATTTGATACCACCAGACCCCTTTGGCAATCAAATGGCAGTTAGCGCAGCCATTCGACTCAACGCCACCTCATAGTGGTCCAGCATATCCACGGATTACTCCACAATGCTTCATAACCTAGAATTCATTCCAGAAAACACCGACTATACCCTATCTAAATTCCATTATCTGGACAAAACTGGAGGGTAAATGTGGCCCTGGACAATGAATCCGTACATTTCTACACAGATAGTTCAAAGACAAATCGGTGAGCTGGGTGGCGGTTAAACGTTAGCATCTCTTTTCCCTCCTAGATCACTGTAGCGTTTTTAAGACAGAGATAATGGCGATCAAAGAAGTTTTATCTTAGATGAATTGGAATGCAATATCTGCCAAGGATATCAGCATCCTCACTAATAGCTAAGCTGCTATAAAATCTCTAGAATCGATCTCTTCAACATCAAAGGCCGATTATCGCTCGTTTCTTAACGAGATGGCCGAGTAATTCAACATTCACATGTTTTGGGTGCCGGGGTATAGGTATATTCCAGGGAATTGTAGCTGGATCAAAAGTTCTCGAATACTCTGGTCTCCCTTAGTAGGAAGCATAGCTGCAGAACAGCTGGTGTCATTATGAGACAAAGTCTTATTTGAAGGCACGCCAAAAGGTTCGGCCTCTTTTCGAATGACTTCTGTATTGGCGAGGAGGAGGAAGCTCTTCATCTGCTCTGCACTTGTCCAGCTCTCTCTGTCACGTTAATAATATTGTAACATAATGTTGCTACATTAATATAACTACGCGCACAGATGTAGGCAACACATTCCCAAGTGTCTTTTCATTCGAGGTTCGTGTCCACAGTAAGAGACGGATACGACGACGCGGAATTAAGAGAGAATTATAACCGCAAGAGAATTATAACCGCAAGAGATTATTGGCTGCAGCTGTCATTTTGGAATTATTACATCAGAATTTTCTTGTTCCAGTGGTCGAAGAATTTGCTAGAAGTTTCTGGCTATCAGAAATGCGACTATATAAGGACAGATGGCGATCGAGGCAAGGCAGTTGGTTTTCGAACCGCACGAAGAGATTGGAAAAGTGATAATGGGCGAAGTTGTAGTTTTGTGATAGATTGAAAGTTAAGAGTTAACAAGAAGAAGTAATTAGTTTGGATTTGTGAATTAAGTAATTGAAATGAGATAAAGTGATTTGAGAAGAAAGAGACCTTGTAAGGAAAGAAATTGCGAAGAATAGAATAGTGTGTGAACTTGAATTGTTCTATAGACTAGAAAATAAAGAAATAATCTCACAGAATAACGTTTTATCTACTCGAGCCGTAGCTCGCATATTACAATATGTTAATTATTTTTTGATATTTTTGACCACATGCTCTCAGGTGTATTAAGAACCTTGAAGGATAACGGACTATTTCTGCGCACCAATGGAAGCCAAATCACGATGCGCCGCTGCAAGATCACACGCCATGTTGCTTTGGTGTGAGTTGGGACTAACAGAAAGCGACTGTCTGAATTGTAACGTCAAAAGGTAGTGGCATCGCTGCCAATAAACCATTAACATAACCGAAACTGCTAGGCAAAGTTTCATGTGACCACCATAGCAAGACCCATAGTTTAATAAAGAATGATTTGGAGACCATCTAACAAAACGACGTAACGACCATGATAAGTACCACGAAGCAGATACTTACTGTACGAAAAAAAACAAAAAGACTCACTGTGTAAAGGGACATAGATTTAATGCAGAGCTGTACGAACTGTACTTTGACACTGACCTCGTCAAAAAACTGAAATTAAACGGCTGGGCTACTTAAAGTGGATAGGCATTAACGCCTATGCTTAAAAAGTCCAACCTAAGAAGAGTCTGTAATATAGTCCAACGCTATCGACAATGGCGCAAGGAAATTCAGAATGATCTTAAGACTCCAAGAGGCTGGCCCCTTTTGTTAACTACTGGTTTCATTTTTCATTTGGCAACTGCCATTTTGAAACAGGTCAAATATTCCAAAGAAAAACAGTCAACAAATAAGTTCCAAGATTGAGTAATTGCAACATAAGGGCCTAACCAAATTATCCCTTCAGAGTCCTTCTTGGCTAAACTAGATATTCCTAACTTAACATCTCGGAAATCCACAGACGAAGCCACAACTATAGACAGTAACTTTTAATCCCAAATGTCTTAAGAATACACAAGACATATTTTTAAGATATATTAATCAACTATCTCTGTTCCCACAATGTTTTACTTTTATCCACACCTCATTAACCCGATTACATGTCCCACAATTTTGTGCACTCAAATATATAACAAATCATGGCTTGCAGGTGTACTAAAAACTTCATGGGCCTCGCATAAATCCCCAAACCGGATATCTTGGTGAGCATTGTTATAGCATGCCCACCCAAGTATCGCACATTATTCCGTAAATTAGAATACAATTAACCTCGAAAAAATAATACTCATATGTCGCAAACTGTTTCAGTCAACACACACACCCTATCTAAAGTTCGGCCACTGGCAGGCTCATGGCGGCCGCTGTGACCATTAATCAAGAACCTCCATCGCAACCACTCCCTCATGTGTGATGGATTAAGTGCGAATTGGAATTAATTGAATTCGTACATTGCAGATACATGATATCAGATTTCACTCGCTCTCGGACGGACACACAATGCGACAATGCCGGAGACAACGTGCATACTGTGTGCATATTGCATCACCTGCAGCAACAGGCGAACTGACCATACCCTGCTGCGCGACGACGACGACGGTAGGCTTATCCTCTCCTGTGATGGACAGAATGCGCTCGCTCTAGAATATCGTATTTCATATCACGTAATTTTTTTTTTTTTTTTTGATGGCAAATTACAGCAAGACCCGCACTCTTTCTCATGCGCGAATGAATGAAAATTTATTTTTCCACAAAATGTAGATTTCTTCGAATGGGCAATGAGAGTGGACCTCCCAGTGAGGCGGTATGGTACCGCCTGGTCATTGATTTACCGTGCCGCATCCACTTGACCCTTGGGTAATGTTCACGTATCTGCACATAATAAATTTCAGGTTAAGCGTTGCATATGGGTGGATCTGACGAGTACACTTTGGTGAATCTTATTCTCCCAAGATGTAGGCCATGACAATAATTTTGGATAATTGTTTCACATTCACTGGTTCGGGTTGCGTTGATCGGTGACTTGGCCAACTTAGGTAACTTGCCGGCTCTGAATTGCTTAAATAAATGACAAATACTGCACCATACAAATGTCTCATAATAATTTGCTGTTGTGCACATTTACTGCTTCGCCAAATAAGGAAACATAGGCCGGTAGAAAATTTCGTAAGAACTAGTATCTGCGCGTGTATTAAGGTGAATATGAATTGCAGATTGCGTGGCGCAGAGTTAATCATCTAAAAAGCTCAGTTCGGCTTTGAACGTTCTAATCTATGTGTGAAGTGATTTTTTTTTTTTTTGTTTTTTTTGTTCCAATCCGGCATTCCGACAGATGTGAGATGGAAACTGGTTTCAGACTTCGGAGTAAATTATGCGTCGATATGTTGTCGTATTTGGATTTCATTTGCAATGAAAATTTATGCAACTTCTGATATTTAAAAAAAAATTGCTGAAGGGAGTCTGTTGCAGTGATCGATCGATACGGCCAGGGTAAAGGCCTAAACAGTCACTCGGCCTAGTTCGGTGTCAAATTGGTCAAATTGTCGACCAGAACTAACTCAAGGCGGTTGAAAGTAAATATTTATGATTTGAAGTCGAGTACTGGATCACTTCTTTGCTCGGTGATAGATAGGTCTCGTGTGAAATGACACATAACAGAAGTTCAAGTTGCCGTGGTGTAGTGGTAACATCATTGCTTGTCACGCTACAGGTTCACGGTTCGAATCCTGATGTAAATAATCATCTATTTATTTCGCATGAAATAAATAAAAAGTCGATCAATTGCGAAAGCTTGTGTCAACTCTACTGCGAAGGCATAACACTGGCAGTAGGGCGGTCATATGGCTAAAATGCAACTTGATCGTGATGATGACATTAGGAGGACGGAAAAAAAATACTGCGAATCATGAGCAGGACAAAAGAAAAAACAAACAAGCTCCCCAGTTATCTGGACAGCCATCCTTGTAGTTCACTGAAACTTAATACCAGCTGAGTTTCAAACCAATTACACCAAACTGTCTTTCTCTCTGTCTCAAAACGCCCGTGTCCTAAAATTAGTATAAGGGTATTCATAACCCCTTTCACACGTGCAAATTATAAAAAAAAAAGAAAAAAAGTAGGTCTTTAAGATCGATGTCACTTAGATGTCACCCAGTTCAACCCTAAAAAGTCCACTGCTATACATATACGAGTATAAGCCATAGCATTCGCAAAAAAGACGACGAACACAATTTATTTGCAGGGTCCTGGCAACTCCTGCAAGATGAATGGCGAATTGCACTAAGATGCTACACATGGATACTTATAAACGATGGCACGGCGAAAAGTGAGTATGCCAAAGACAGTTCTTGCTTACTTATGAATAAGCCTCACTTTCTTATCGAAGACTCTTCACAGAGTTTTCGGTCCGGCTATTCATCCACTTTTCCTTTCCCCGGGATATCAACCTTAGCTTAGCCGCCAATTGCACAGTTCTACCAGTCTCGATCGAGCTGATTTTAACTATACAACTGGAACTACTAATTCGGTGTTTGCCTGAATGCATAGTAGTAGATTCGTTCATGATTGTTGCAACCAAAGGGATAGTCAATGCATTTAGCTTCGGAAAGGACACCAGTGGTCAGTGTGGAAAGCCAGTTTTTATTTACTATTGCCTTTCTGGTTTATCCAATCATGTCTGTGGGGAATTTTAGTCCTTTGCCTCCCATCAAAGACTACTGCCAATACAAGGTCGGTTTTTTTCGCCTTGAAGCCTCTCACCACGACAAAATAGAAGAGCAACCGTTGGGTGCTAATAAAGCTCATGAAGAAGAATTTTTCCAACGATTTTGAGGGTGCTTTTCGATTTTGGCTTGGTACATACTTGTGATGGTTAACGGAGACTAAAAGCTGTGCACAAACCAACCTGAAATCAAGTGAAAAAATGTTACAAAATATCTTCATCACATGACCACTATCCGCATTATTTAACCCTAATGTTGGAGTATAAATTCAAAGGTATGAGACTTAACATAGACATAGTATCTTTTGTCGCTATAATATGCATAACGCACCGGTTCTGACTGTCCTGAAAACACCGATTAAGACTAGCCTTTCGCTTCTTTTCTATGCACTCACATATAAAAGTTACACGAACACTGATGTCAACGTTTGCGCAGAAACTGTCACCAAGCTAATTCATCTCGGAATGGGAATTTACATTCATCAGTCCATCAGAGTCAACTTCTAGCAAATTGTGGTTCAACAGGAATTTTAAGCAAGCCATTGCTGTCGAGAATAAAGTCTACAGACAATGGAGTAATGCAACAGTTGAATCCACACAGAAGTACTCTAATGAGGGAGTCACTAACAAGCTGCTAGAATGTCGCAATGGCTCGTGTCCTTACTGGTCAATGGAAACAGTGACAAGCAAAATTTCAATCACCCCCATTAGCTCCTCTATTGAAAGAAGATGGGTTTCTACCCACAAATACTTTGCAAACATGTTTTCGCGCAATTCAACTCTAGATCCGGCTCATGCCGAAAGTGTCAGTCATGTATGCCGAATATAAGGTTTCGACCCACGCATCCCCACTAATTTAGATTGCAAAAACGCATCTAGTCCCGACGAATCATAGTTGAGCACAAAAATTAGCAGTAGACCTTTTTCTACGAGGGCAAAGTGAAAAGTTCTCGGCCTGACAATGAAAGACTGCGGTTTTCAGTGAAAAAAGTGATTTTATTTTTCTACATAATCTCCCTTGACTTTAACACACTTGGTCTAGCGTTTCTCCAACATCAGTATTCCTTCCCGGAAGAGAGCGTCTGGAAGGCTGTGAAAATATTCATCTACGGCCCTCTAAACTTCTGCATTGGATGCGAAGCGCTTCCCAGAAACAAATTTCTTCAAGTTTGGGAACAGATGGAAGTCTGAGGGTGCCAAATCAGATGAATAGGAGGGATGGCCGAGCAAATCGTACTCCAAATCCGGCAGTTTTCCCATCGCCAACGCACACTTGTGTACAGGTGCATTGTCCTGGTGAAAAATGATTTTTTCTTCTTCAAGCTAGGCATCTTCTCGCGAATTTTGGCATCCAGCTGGTTAAGAAGGTTGGAGTATTATTCGCCTGTAATTGTTCTGCCTTTCTCAAGGTAATCAATTAACAGGATCCCTTTCGCATCCCAAAGCACACTGGCCATGACCTTTCCGGCAGATGCGATCGACTTCGCTTTCTTTGGCGCTGAACCACCGGCTTCCACCCACTGCTTCGACTGCTGCTTCATTTCTGGCGTGCAGTGGTGAACCTATGTCTCATCCATGGTGACAAATCGCCGCACAAAATCGGTCGGATCCCTATTGAATCGGTCCAAAGATTGCCGCGAAAATCGTTTTTGCATTTGCTTTTGATCGGCATTCAGCAAATGCGGCACCCATCTTGCGCAGAGCTTTCCCTTCCCTAAGTTTTTGTGCAAGATGTTTCGCACCCTCTCTTCCGATATACACACAGACTCAGCTATCTCACTCACCTTCATTCGCCTATCGTCCAACACGATATCATGCACTTTTTCCATGGTTTCGGGTGTGGTTGCGGTTTTTGGCCGTCCTTCACGTGGGTCAACTTCGAGGGACGTGCGACCACGTTTAAATTCAGCTGCCCACTTTTCAACGGTTGACATAGAAGGAGCAGAGTCCCCGTAAACTTTTGTCAACTTTGGATGAATTTCCTTAGGGGTTAACCCATCCAAAACGAAGCATTTTATCACCGCACGATATTCAAGTTTATCCATTTTAACGAAAAACACTCAAGACGTCTACTCCAAAAATTCGTGTAAAGAAACTACTTGAGAGAACAAGTTGAAACTTGTCTTACAAACTAATGAGAAGTGTACGCAGGCAGGAAAAATAAATCTTTGCTAATTGGAACGTCATCTCTGCGTCAGGCCGAGAACTTTTCACCTTTCCCTCGTATATCATAAGCACACAAAATGTTTCATCGATTCTGGAAAAAAAAAAGAAAAAAATGTTTGCCGCAAAACTATCCTTCAATAGCGTTGCTGCCGAAGTGATGAGGAAAAACCATCAATACTAAAATAATGAAATATCTAGACTGACAGTATGGCTTTCACAACAACCGTTCGACCAGAGATCTACTGAGCTATGTACGGTATGTACGTCAGCCATTGAGTAACAAGGGGAATCAATCACAAAAGCTCTCGATATAGCCCCATTAAGAAAACTAGCCTCCTACGGAACAGCTGTGTGGTTGGGTGGAGGATTTTCATCATAACAGAAGAATTAAAGTTGTGTTCCAATACCTTAGCTGTAACCACTGGAATGCCTTAGAAATTTGTACGTTTAATAACTCGGTTCCTACTTCATATCAACGACCCACTAGATCAACAAGGAAGATCTTAAGTTTGCCGATGACCGCACCCTAATATCGTCCCGCTCGAACAACATATCAAAAAAAATGCGACCAAATCAAGTGATGAAATGAAGACCTTAACCTTGGGGAAAGCTAACAGACAGCTAGTAGACTTCAATGCAAAAAATCACAATTCACCGTCTTTTGTACCATAGCTTCAAATAGTCAAACAAATTGTCTATCCCAAGAAAACCACGCATGATTCTCGTGGTACAGTTAACACTGGTATAACATGGTACGACCATATATTCAGCATCGCAAATTCGGAGTTCATGAAGTTGAGCTATCTGTTTGCAGTTGAGATAGTTTACAGTGCAAAAGCACTGTTAAACTGAGACCTGAGTATTGATGTTTTTTGGAGTTCAGCCTCAAAACATTCTCTTCGCCTGCCCAAAAGCAAACAGAGACGTTCAATTCGCTTAATTGATGATGCCGCACTAACAGCCGATGGTTCGTCGAATGCTGGTAGTAGACCTATGCCTATTCTATAGATAATACATACTTCGCCAGATATCCAGAAGACCTCAATTCCCTAGAAATGTTATATTTAGGAATTTTTCTAGACGTACACCTGGCAAGCGCACATACATTTCTCTATCAAAATGCCTTATTACAGAAGAACTAATCTTTGGAATTCACTCTCAGAAGATTCAGTTTTAGAAGCTTTTAATCTCGAGGCGCTCTCCAGCGTTTTAAGGTCATCTTTTTCTGTCTCTCTCTCACTTTCTACAAACGCCCGTGCCCTGAAATAATTTAAAAGTATTCATATCCCCTTTGGCGCGCTCAAATTATACAAAAAAATTATGAAGGAAGATTATAAAAACAAAATATATGAAAAACTTGTCGGTAAAACGGTGTTACTGCTATTCATCTGCTTTGAAAAAGTGAACTTGAAAAATTGAGGTCCTCCTTATAAAATTCCTCTGAGTTGATTACTTGCAATCATAACAACTGAAATCGTTATTGCAGGACATTTCAACATCCATATCTATTCACCACTCTAGTATAAAAACACCTGAAGGACTATACTCTGACATCTAGACTGAGTTAGAAAACCTCACTTAACTTGTAGACAAACCAACAAGCATTCCTAATGTAGACAGACGCCACGGCTAACACACTCTAGACCTGTTTCTAACCTCTCGTCACACCTGTATTTATTTAACAAACAATTCTCTCGGAGAACAATTTGGCAGCACGATTCCAAAGAGAAAGCTAATCTGCTAGCTAAAATATTCGCAAGTAAACGCCCTCTTACCAGATTGCTCACTTACCGCGCCTATGCTGAATTTGATTCAATATTCTTTGTTACCAATATTTTTTCGAACCCGCGCAGTAGCTTGAGTCGTGAAAGATCTCAATAGTAACAAATTTTCGAGGCCAAATGGGATTTCTCCCTTTGTTTTAAAGAAGTGATCTTCTATCCTTGTTAAACCACTGCGTAAGCTATTCCGCAGGCATTTTTCCAGATAGATGGAAATTTGCACACGTACAGCCAATTCCGAAAAAGGATGATAAAACATCCCAATCTAACTACCGACGTTTAGATTTAACATCGATGCTGATATCTCAGAAGCTTTCAATAGAGTGTCAGCGGTCATATGTGATGGTGCCCTTCCTTAATAAGCTTCAAGCTGATAGTGTAGATGACATTTGCGCGAAGTGGTTGATTATCACAGATTGTATTAGATTCTCGACTAATGTAGGAGTGATCTTCTTTCTGTTAGTTGTAACCCAATTCATACCTTCTCAGATGACTATTCGCTCAGGACACCACGGCAAGGGCCGCAAAGCGGGATACTAACGTAGTCAAATTCAAAATAGATTGGATTGTTGTTGAGAAATCGAATGCTTGGTTAATGCTAAGTAATTACATACTCGTATGTTAGCCCCCGCCTTCGATGAAACCAGCAGATTACTGCTAGATGGCTAGAATTGTTCAAATGGTGCAAACGGTTTTTCACTCCTGCACACTTAGCCATAATATATAAAGCTTATGTTCGTCCGAAACTTTAATATAACTCAGATATAATGTTTGGATGGAAGCTGCTCTTTATTGAGTTTACTTGATCGTGTTCAACGACAGCCAAATCCCTTCGCTCGAACACCGTCGGAATATTGGATGCTTAGCGCTCCTGTACATTTATTTCCACCGTAAACATTCGGATGAAATATATAGTTGTGTCCCACCTGTCCGTCTGTTTAATTGTAATACAAGCGTAGCCCATTCTGCACATGCATTTACTTTAGTTTCGTCAGCACCGATCAAAGTAGAAGATTGATTTTAAGCCATTCAACACGAATGTGGAATTTCCAGCCTTTCTCAGGAGATTTAAAATTAACGCTTATGTCCACTCTTTAACTCTTCCCTATACCTTTTCCTTTCACTCCATCACTGGCTTTTACAAACTTCAAAGAACACAGCGGTGGAGAACATTTTAAAAACAAATTAAAGAAGGAAACAAATTAATGTCTTGATCAATGATGGCACTGGTCATCGTGCGTGCGTCGAAGAATAAGTTGACAACAAGAAATCTGGTGTTAGCACATCCAATAAAGGCACATCATGGGGGTGTATGATAAGGCAATAAACACACTATGGGACGGTGTTGAGTGGAAGAGCGATGAAACGTGTCTATCTTTTCCAACTTTGGGAAAGAAAAATACACTAGAGCTTCCCCTGAAATTTGGTAAGGATCCCAGATACAGCAAATATAAATATGAGCACATCACTGCTGTACAGGCAGTGCTTTTGGAGTTCTTTGATATAATGCAAGCGGTTATCAAACTCCAACTCCAACTCCAACTCCAATCACATGCTCACCACCTGTTCTTTTCACCTATCCGAAGCAATTCAAAAGAAAGGCACATTCCCAAGCAGTTCAATGCCTTCCACTTAAAGCGTTCTCCTCAACCATATCTTAATAAATTCCGGTTGCACAAAAACAACTCCGATAAAAGCCAACAAAAAAAAAAAAAAAATAACAAATTAAAATGTTAACTTATTGACACTGTCAGCTTAAACACACATACAGTGTATATGTTGGCCCGAACCATTGTATTGGCACCAGAGGTGATCAACTTTATTGTGTCCAGCATATCCGCTTAATTATACGCGCAATCAGTTTGCGGAATAATAAATTATACTCGACGGATGAAAAGAACAATCAAGGAAGCACCTCAAGCTCTCAATTAATTATTCAATGCGAATCGGCTGATTGTTTTGGCACAATCACCACTTGTCAATCGGGGTCAACGTCATAATAATGGGCCTAACAGCGCATACATACCTGAGGTGCGTTCCTTCGAATGTAATTAGTCCTATCGCACGCACCAAGTCACTTCCGCAATGTCCGTCTTACTCAACAATGAGTTATGATCCGGCTGAGGATATAGGGCTTTGAAGTGGCGGAAGACAAATGAAGCCAAGTATAGACAGCAGAGGAAACACGTCCGCTTCGATTGATTTGAAGTTAATTCGCAAGAGCGCGTGTGTACGCACGTCTATAACCGAGGGAACTCTTACATCATTCAAAAGCATTTGGATGAGCGCAGGCAATGTGCGAAAACCTCATAAAATCATCCTTTAAGCATGCGTGCATGTTGGACCCATGGGCATTCGCCTGGCTAACGTGTGCATTTGTCTTCCATATTAATGGGGAAATAATGAGCGCACATAGTCGTACATCCGTGTACGCGCACATTACGTTCCAACTGTGTGGTATTCGTATCTTGTTAGTTTTTGTGTTTTTGTGCCAGCAGAGCCCGCGGGTTGTAGACATTGAGTCTGTTGCAACGAACGCATCATCGCCAGCAATGGTTATGGTGGTGATGATATGCAAATCATCATCAGAGGTTATGACGCGCACATCCAGCTGAGGTGCTTAATGATTTAAGGACATTCATGATGTGAACATAAAAAGCTGTCTGTGAAGGCCGTAGTTAATCTCTGCAAACGAGTGGCGTATTAACTACTTGATTGGCAGTGATGAATAAATCCTTTCTTAGTGTCAAGCGTTCTTAGCGAGATGGATTTTCTTTGGAATTGGTGAGGGAGAGAAGTGGTGGTTAAGCTTTGAAAGAATGTCCATCATTCGTTCTAGGAAAAGATGCGGTAAAAGACAAACCCAGTTGGCTTGACAGCAAAAAGGCAATGACACTCATTAAATCCCATGATGAAAGGGCAATTTTAATAAGATCATAGAAAGTATGATTAAGTGCATCTACTTAAGCCCGTGAGTTGAGTTTAGGCAACTCTTCTTTCATGACAGTCATCACCTCGTTTATATGACGGTGTCATGTAACATCTACCCAAGAGTCATGACTGAATAAAAAGAGCACTTGTGATTTTAGGGTCTCCGAGATATCACGATACTGCACGCCGAGCAGCTCGAAAGATATAGAACTTGTCTTACTATGCCGTATCGCCTCTTTTGGACTATTATGTGACCAAATTTAATTGCTGCAGCTATAAGCTATCAAGCAATGACCTTTGTCATTGCGTCAGCTTGTTTCACATACTTCGTACGCACGGTAGCTTTGTTTAGTCTCTCAAACTGACTTAAATGATCTGCTCTCTGTCGTCGAATGGTACATTCATGTGTCACATTGTGTCTTCCCTATATCATTATTAGAAGTTATCACATGAAGCATCGTACCAGGTTGGGTGCTAACTAGTGTATCCAATCATACAAGCCATTCTTCTTTAAGTACTTCTTCGTACGGAAACGTTGTCGTTCAAAATTGTCGTCACTTCCATTATATTGAAGTAGTCAAAGTTGCTGCAGATAAGTCATTGGAACCAAGAAAGACTTTATGTTTCTTCATAAAGGTTCAAGGAGGGGTTGTTTTTTCATAACGCAAACCTTTCCAGTGGCAAAAGCAGCAGCGGCTACAACACCAGCATTCTTTTAGGATTTAGCAGTGGTCCTTTGTTTCGAATGACAGACTTGTATGGCTTTCCAGCTTTGGTATCTGGGTTTGGTATTAGAACCTCAGACTTCAATGTATTCTATGTGGAACGATTGTCTTGTGGCCGATTTAGTTTCGGGCTTCTGATTCTTTTTTTTATGGTTTTTGTTCAAGCGGCTTATTTTGCTTCGATGGCTTTCTTCTCAAACTTTATTTTAAAAAAAATGGGAAATTGAATCTGCACCGTTCGGATCACAAGCAAATACACTACTCCCTATACCATGGCCACAGTGCGAATTAGGCCCATCAACGGCGGCCTTAGTTGCTGAGTTTTCACTCGTATTCGTGTTAGCCGATTGTTAGTATTTTCTCGGTCCCGAGTCATTTATCGATAGAGTAGGCTCTGACAGTACCGGCTGTGTGACATAATTTACTAGTTAGTTTCGACTTCCAAAGTTCGACAATTAAGTGATAATAAATCATGCAAATGGTTTAGAAAACTATGGTGTTGTGCATGGCACAAGTCTCCACCTCAGGCCCCAACATTTACTAAAAGAAATATAGGAAATAACATTCACTATACTTCTTGATGTACTATGCCAGATTTTACACTTCTGTAAGTAAATCGACGATAATGCAGAATAAATACAGAACTATAGGGGAGACATATTGCCCCTACTGATAGCAGAACAATTTCCAAAATGTGCAAATGTCGAATACTGGATTTTTTGTCGTATCTGAAGCGAGTTATTGAGAAGCTTTTCGTGACAATTTTACTCTCGGTATTTTTGCAGATGAGAAGTGGAAAACTGTTGCTGTGGTTTGTTCTAATTTTTGTTGGATTTGGGCTTTGAACGTCCTGCTCAGTAGGCCACGCTTAAAATTCCAGAATATGTTTTCCTATCAATACTAGTGGACCTCACGGCAGTTTATAATGCAAGTTGCAAACCCTCGCCCGGCTTCGTTTGCACAATTATTATTAGTTCATAATAGCTGCCAATACTCAAATAAAACTAAAAATTGTGTTACATTTAAAATTATCGTCTCTCACTCAAACGAACGAAAAAACAACAACAACAAGCGAATGCAAGAAAAAACAAAACAAAACAAAGCTGCATATGCAGCTCAACTGCATAATCCTATCCACTGCTACGTTGTTGGCAATGTTATTTGCTTTTTTTTATAATTTGCGCGCGCCAAATGGGGTATGAATACCATTAAATTATTTCAGGGCACCGGCGTTTGTAGAAATTGAGAGAGAGAGAGAGAGAAAGATTGGTGTGGTGGGTTTGAAACTTAGGTGGTATTAAGTTTCAATTAAGTGGTGTCCAGATAACTGGTGAGCTTATTTGTTTTGCTTTTTGTCGTTGCTCATGATTCACAGTATTTTTTTTCCCTCCACCCGATGTCATCATCACGATCAAGTTGCATTTAAGCCATATGACCACCCTACTGCCAGTGTTATGCCTTCGCAGTAGAGTTGATTATGCTTTCGCAATTGATCGACTTTTTTATTTATTTCAGACGAAATAAATAGATGATTGTTGACATCAGGATTTGAACCGTGAACCAAGAGCGTGACACGCAATGATGTTACCACTACACCACGGCCACCCTAAAAAAAAATGGATGAAAGAACGTATTCATTTAAAGAACGTAACCTTTGAGCATGTCTACCCACATTACATTGGATATTTCTGAGGGGGTTACTCTCTTGTGTTTCAAAAGTCTGTTAGACCTCATTTGATCCAGTACTGACTACAGATACCACCATTTTGGATCATCTTATCTAACGCATCGACTTAGATAAGGTACTTAGTAGAAGATATTGGCGTCTCATTATATTGTCTCATGTGGAACCTACCGCATCTTTGCATGAGTATAGCACTTTCTAGCACTTTCATCGATTTATTCTTTCCAGTTTAGCGAGATTACGGTCAAGTTTTAGTCCCAACAAATTTGAGCTATTTGAAAGTCTGAGAGTGGATCTTCTCAGTTTAGGAGAATCGTCATACTCTTCTCAGTTTAGGAGGATCGTCATACTCTTGTCTGACGAAGAAACTTGTTTTACTTACTACGAGTAAAAAAAATAATTACAACCTAAAGATAATATGAAGATGTGATGCAAGGTTAGGACCAGTAGAGGGCGTTACGAAGTGTGACTCTGCTGTAATAAAAGTCAGCTTTGCATGCGGTTAACTTTGCGCAACATTCCGGAAATTGGTTCCTGAGTTGGTGTGGTGAGGATTGAGACGGAAGATTGGTACAGATCTAAGGTTACGTGGGTTTGTATTAAAGAAGATCACAATAGTGCAGGGCAGTCAATGTTACCAGTTAATAGCTGATGTTGCATAAATATTATATCAGCGACTTCACGGCATTTTCAAGAGATTGTACACATAGTTATAACTATCAACCCAATAGGGACCATGAAGGGAAAGATGGATGAAACTCCGCTGCACAGCTTCTATTCATAAGATATGGGTTTCGCAGTAAAGTGGTTGTCAATGTGGGCACGAAAATTGAGTTCGTTCTCACAAAGGACACCCAAGTCGCGCAATGGAGAGACTGATGGGACAGGCTGGCCCCAAATACAGTAAGCCCTGGGAGGTGGAGGGAGACGCTTAAGGGAGTATGTGATACCTTGACATTTGCTAATGTTGCGCTCCAGAATATTTTTTGGAAAATTTATTAAGGTCATCCTGCAGTGGACGAAGTGTCAGCAGGGGAAGATATGTGCCCAAAGATTTTCCTATCACTAGCGTAGATGGACATCATTTATGGTCAAGCGTTTTTAGTTTCAAAAGGATAAATCCGTGTGAAATTTTGTCGAAAGCCTTACTGAAATTGGTAGCAATTACGAGTACATCTACTTATATGACGTCTTCTAAAGCGCAGAGACACGAACTCGATTAAGTTGGTAGTAGTTGATCTGCCCATAAGAAATCCGTGTTGGTTTGGAGAAATGATGGATTTGCAGTGAAAAGGCTTTGTATCATAGACAATGCTTACAGTTCGTGCAGGCTTGGGAATACAAGACAATTTAGCAGTGGGACGATAGTGGGTTACTTACGGCCTTTTTTTGTTAATGGGTATTATATAAGAGTCTTTCCAAGGTTGGGGGAAAGCTCCCTGAAAAATAAAAAGTTGGGATAAGGTAGTAATGAGCTCGACTAGGTATTTCCAACATTTGTTAAGAACTACATATCGCGGGCAGATCATCAGGGACCCGAGTCGATGCTGTATATATTGAGACTAAGGACGTTTCAGTACAATCGTAAATATAACTAAAGTAGTCAAGGTCAGGTTAAAGAAAGTGGTTAGTAAATGATTGGCTGAAGAAATTATCAAAAAAGCTTGCGACTACTTTAGGGTCGGCCCCTGCTCTTGAAGACAAGACCGTGAGAATCAGATCCACTGAAAGATGTAGTATATCTAGGGGTACTCTTTACATTTCTATTAATCGAATCACTGGAAGAGTACATTAAAATCTTGACGGTGAGGTTAACTTTCAGTTTGGTCAGTAGAGACAGTCTAGGCTAAAACTTTCCGATGCATATGTACATTTGTGCCACAAATGTGATGGGGTTTCTCTATTCATTACGTTCTGCTAGCACCAAATTACTTGTATGCATCCCTCGAATATGGCACACAAAAAAAAATTCAAAATACATTAAAATACTACATACCGTTACATCTGGAATTTGCCAACTCTCGTTGCGTCGTGATCCCTTCGCACTGCGCATGATTGCCATCGCTTTCGTTCGAATTGTCATTAGGTCCGCATCCGATCATTACTCTTTGGGTTGACTTCATCGTCTTTGTCGACGACGCTGGAGCTATTGCCGTCGTAGTCGTTGTAGACTCTGTCGTCGATGTTGTCACTGGCGCTGATGCCATTTCTATTGCATTGGTGGTGGTCGACGCTGTCAATGTTGTCATTGCTGTTAGTGTTGCTGGTGTTCCCAGACTATCTAAGGTTGGTGCGCCAGCCGTTGTCACTGGTAGCGGCCCACACTCGTTTCTCTTTCCAGCCGAAGACGACGAAGACACAGTCGTTGTTGTCAACGTAATTGTCATTTTTATATTGTTGTTATTATTTTTTGATCGCTGGCAATAATTATCCGCTTGATCATCATCCACGCATTCTTCCGACGACGACGGCGGACGACGCCGACAACAACAGCCGTTCAAACGGCCGCCGTTAATAATTCTTTCAATTTTATTGTTATTCGAAATGTTATTGCTAAGTCTTTGGATTTGTTGCTGCTGCTGCTGATGATGGGTTTCACTGTCATTAGAATGGTGAATGGCTTTTGTGACAGTAGAACTGCTGCCGCCGCCATCGTTGGTGTTGTCATTTTCGATTGTTAAACCAATCGCATTGCCATGGTTCGCTTCAGCTGGCGTTCTCATTGGATTCGTGCAGTTTCCGGTTGCATTCAGACCTCCACTGCAATTTAGATTTAAGTGCTTATTCGCAGATAGTTGCTTCTGATTACTGTCGGCTGACATTGCTTTTGGATTTCTCAATTGGGATTCATTGTCCTGTGACTGGTGCTTTGTTCTGGGGCGGTGTAGCTGTTGTTCATCTTCATCGATGTAGGTGAAATCGTTTTCGGTTAGAACACTATTCGACGATGATGGCAGATTGTGGGTCCACTGGTGGTTGCTGCTGTTATTTGCTGTAGACCACTTTTCCACCAATGCTACCTCATTCGCCCTAGACATGGTAGTGTATCCATGGAGAACAATTCTGAAATGGTACAAACAAAGTGTGTGGCTTAGTGAGGGATTCCACTCTCTGTGGCGTATACGTAACAATATTTTTACATTTCCTTCTCGGTCAGTGGTTATGCAAGAAACTTAATTGGACGAATGAGGAAATTCATCGTAGTCAGTCATTCGAAATGGCTTTGTTACCAAACAAAGATACACATATGTGTTATGGTCTTCCTGTTTGCCAGCAGCAACAACAGCAGACACCAGCAACACTCTGACATCACACCTGAACCAAAATGTATCTTTTAATTGTGAAAAATTCCTTCCGTAGCTTGTGGGATAATCGTCTTGGCTTTCTAGTCACAATTTCACTGCGACGATTTAACTGAAGAGATTTTCTTTCTTTTTTTTTCGCTGATAATTGTGGCTGTGTGGTGGTAATCCAGTTCCTTTAATGGATCTGGATTTTGTGTGTGATTTTATAGCCAAGAGAAATGTACACACAGTTGTGACTTGTTGCCAATTAATGTAATCGATTTATTTCTTTTATAACATGCGACCATTAATTTGTTGACAGGATGATTTTCTTTTGGGTGACTAGTTAGTACAACAAACAGCTCAAAAGGAAACACTAACGAACTTACAGTGGTTACACTCTTGTCCAATCACTAGACTCTAGAAATGTGATTAGTTTGGTATTGCTAAAGGCGGTTGTTATGTGAAAATATTGTCGCTTTTACATGGCTTGAATTCATTGAGATAGTCTGAAGGAAAAGATGTGGGAAATAAGTCAGGCTTAAGACAGAGTAGAGTCAGACAATATTCAAAAGAAAATAAAAGCGACAGAGATGAAAATAAAAGGAATTTAAAAGATTTAATTCGAATTACCAAAGCTATACCCTGTAAGGAATTTGTCAAAAATTCCTCAAGAACCAATCCCAGTCGCATATCGTAGTGGTATTGATTAAAGATTCTTTTTAAGCTACGCGATCTACAATGGCCACGAGCTATGAATATACTTAAGAACCAGAAAATATCTACTCGACTTACAATACAGGAATACATGACAAGACAACGTCGAATTTTACCATTTCAAATCGATTTAGAGATTTAATATCCAAAACAAGAACAGCTAACTACAATAATTAGAAAGAAAACTTTCATTCCAGTGTCATAAACCCCAACAGCTAGTGGATCTAGTGTTGCAACATCATAAAAGATGTTATGCTAAATCCAGTCAAAGAGAAAGAAATAGTCCAACTTCTAATGCCTGTCATCGAGTTTTTTTTTTTTTTTTGAGGGTGTGTGCAATTCATTAATCAAATAAGGTATAAGGTGCGTCAAGTGCAAACGTTTAACGTTTTTTTTATTTTTACTGATACAGTGTTGAGTTAATTAACATAACATTTTACCGTAAAAATGTTATGTTAAAAGTAGACTTTTTTTGTTTCCTGTTACGGATAAACACTCGCAGAATGTCTGTTCAAAAGTTTTAGATACACTTTCCAAGATTTTTTATTTTTTTATTGACTCGTCTGAGAATAAGTGAAAAGTAGAAAATTTCGCTTAAATATTTTGTTGAGAAAGTTTCGATCAAAAGTGGACATTTACAAATTTAACAGTGCTATAACAGGATAAAGATATTACTATGCCCCATACGCAAAAAAGGCAGTGCCTAAAAAGCGAATATTCTGTGATTTTACGTATTCTTATGGCTCCCGATTCATTTTTAAGGCGAAGGAATCTTCCCAAGACTTTAGATACATGAAAAAACTATTTTTGAGAAATTTTACTTTAAAAAATGCCGTGTATACTGAAGTTGAACACAAAGTAATTTGCTATATTGACTCTTCTCCATTTACAAGGTTGCGCAAAAATCACCAACCTATCGGTAGATGCTCTCATTTTTGCAAATGGTGTCTAATGTCACCGCGACTTCGACATTTGTGAAGTAAACAGAAGCAGAATACACGCAAATAATCATTAGATTGCTATACTCTTTAAGAACGCGGAATAATTGTGTGTGTTTTTGACAAATAATCCGCCGGTGGTTTTCGCTCAACGTGAACTTCGTTGTCGATTCCTTTGTCGTGTGGCACCGACTGGGCAAACACTGCGGCGTTTAGATGTTCCAAGAGGTCTCTCAAAATTCAACCAGACAACGGGCCATGCAATTGGGCATCAATAGATGGTCTTTACAGCGAATTTTGGTGAAATACTTTAAGATGTACCCATACAAAGTGCAAACAGTACATCAGCATAGTACTAGTTGTTGCCCGCGAATTTGTTCATGTAGGTTTTGCTATTACACAAACGCTAACAAAGTGCAAAAAATGAACAACATAGAAACAAGAATACCATGCAATGCAAAAAGGTATTCTACTCGACCCAGTTGTGGCCAAAATATTTGTAGGTTCCACAGGAACCTGCACAAGTCATATTTTATTTTAAGCAGAATTGGCTATAAAGAGTCACAATATGTTATTGAACAAACAAGCAAATAAACAGATCAATACTTAATAGTTTTACTTAATACTAGCTGTTGCTCGCGGCCTTGTTCACGTAGATTTTGCTACTAAAAGAGTACTTTAGAAAAAAAATTAATTTTTGTACGGTACATAGGTACAACAGATACACCTCACAATGCATTTGAGTTTGCATCTGAAATTAGAAAATCATAACTTTTAATACAATAACCAACTAGAAAAATTTGCTGGCAAAGTAATTAAGGCTCCGCATGGACCGAGTAAGAGTTATATTTTAATATGGGCTGAGTTTGCTATAAAAAGTCACAATGTTTTTATTTCATAAAGGCAATAACTCACTACGCAAAGTTTTTAAGAATATTTTTAAATCTAAAGAATTATATACAATTAAAGTGTATAGTGTGATTCAATTGGAGGATATATCATAGTTTAAATCTGGCACTACTGTGGTTCTGTCAAATATGAACAGCTGATATTCGATCGAAGCGGGTCAGTGTTGGGTGTGCAAAGACCAGTTCGTACTCGTTGTGGCCGCAGTGAGTGACAGTGTTCGTGATAAGCCGTCAAAATCCATTCGTTTTCGTTCCCAGCAAACGAACTCTTCCTACAGCTCCACAAAGTGCATTTTAATAAAAAAAATCTGTATCTGCATGCCTTGTCTAAAGATACAATTGACACATGAATTGAAGCCAGCAAACTATGAAAAGCGTCGTGACTTCGTTGAGTGGGTGTCAGAAAACCACCAACTTTATGGCGATTTATCGAACAAAATCATCTTCAACGATGTGGCTCACTTTCAACTGAATGGCTACGTAAGCAAACGAAATTGTCGCATTTGGGGTCATACAAATCAACAGACCATTCACGAAAAACCAATGCATCCACAAAAAGTCACTTTTTGATGAGGATTTTGGGCTGGGCGTGATTGGGCCGTACTTTTCCGAAAATTCTCGAGGTGCTGCTAACAGTCATTTGTGAACGTGATATGATAATAAATTATTTTTAGCACCAATTGGACGATATTTATGTGGAAGATAAATGGTTTCAACAAGACGGTGCCACTTAGCACATAGCGCGAGAAACATTGCAGTTATTGCATACAACGTTTTCCGGCCGCCAAAATTGGACACCAAATGGTGCGATATTACGGAGTTGGATTTTTTTTGGTTCGAGAAACTTCCAATTGTTCACAACACCATGGTAACACTGAAGACTCTTCGTATTTTTCTTATGACGACTTACACCAAAACTCGGCCTGTTTCTAATTTTTCCGAAACGCAAACCTACAATGACTGGACTATCCGCCTCTTAACTATTTTGCCCAAATTTGAAAGCTGAACAGTCGCACCTTTTTTGGATGTTAATGCCAAACTAAATTCAGTTTAAATGCTGTGGGTTAACTTCCGTGAAATTCAGTGTGGAATACCTGACGTCTCATCTTTTTCAACAGAATGTGACTCACATTTTGTAAATCTGTTTCTTAAATCATGCACTACCATTTCGAGTAATTAAGTTAATCGATTATAAGCAATTAATTGATTCTAAAAACAACAATCAACTGAATCAGCCATAAGTCTCCATAGTGTAATCGTTGGGTTTCCTTTATTTTTCCTGTACTATTTAATTTGCACATATGAATTCCACCCCAAACCGGATGCAGATGTGAATTCATTGCTTGCCATTACGAATAAACATCATGACTCCATTACTTGCTCAGAATTAATTGGATTTGTCAATAGGGGCAACAGCTACGACAACTACTCCCAACTTACAACTGTCAACAAATCAAAATGACCAGCAATTAGAATCTGCTCAAGGAATACAAATCGTTGTAGCAGCAGCTGCCACCCGGCACTCCCTCCCCCGTGAGCTAAAAATAAATGCAAATCTTCCTGGCAGTGCGCACTCGGGAATGTAATCTGAGGTTAATCTCGGTTAGGCAATCACACTGAGCTCAATGAATCACTCGCAATCGCAATTTGATTGCCTGTTTTGACAAGCAAACGTCAGAGAGTTATGAAAAGGAGCTCCTTCCGGCACTCACCCCTCTCCGAATCGTGTCAACAAAATAAATCATCGCCAACAATTTGCAATGCTATACAAAAAAAAAAAAAAAAAATACAAAAAAAAAAATATAACTTTTCACAAATCAATTTCGGATGATTTATTTCCGAACACAACCGCCTGTCAAATGGGCTCGTAGTACAACTCGTATGCGATTTTTCTTTCACAAAAGTTAAACAAATTCTACGATGACGGGGAACTTGAAATGCTGGAACGTTTTGTCTTAATTTCAAGTCTTGCACAAATATCGCGTTCATATACTGAAAAAATGTTAATGGAGGCCGCTAAATGCCTTGGCGCGAGTTGCTGCACCCAGCTTGTCCGTAATCGAATTAGACACGCAGATGTTTTTCTCGGTTTGGCATCTACCGCTGCTGGTTGCTACTTCTTTTGCTGACGTTAGCTCAGCAGAAGCACTTGAATCTTTTGTGGCGAAAAAATATTATAAGATTCGCAGATGTTAGCAGAGTTCGCTAGTTAGATAAACATCAACATTTAGTCGGTATATGTGTGCTGACATCAAGATAAATACGAATGTTGATGTAAAGATCGCGGTGCCAAGCAATGTAGCTGTGTGCACGGTGTTTGGCAGTGGCGAAGACTATTGGCACGGTGTTCTCGTTTCATTGTCGCAACTTAATAGCTCCGTCGTGTTGGGAAATGGAATTTGGAAAATTCATGAAATTAGAGAATTCCTTTTGCAATCGTGTAATGTGTTAGTAGGAGCTTTTAGGCGGGCGATATTGCTATATTTTCTTTAACATGGATATTTTTCTTATTTGCAGCAGATTTTATGGTGGTAGCGATAAGTATTTAAAGCACTATCAGATCTGTGTCGTACAATGCTTATTGCAAGTAGCTCCCATGAGCAAAGATTTGCCAAAGCATAAACAATACACGCACATGCTTATCATTTAATACTGGTGCTAGTGGTTAGAAACAAACAAGACAAACATCAATAACACGAACACAAAAATGACAAATGAATACATATTTAACGTGTAACACTGGAACGTAAATTTTTTGTTAGACTACATTTCCACGAGGTTTGAGTTTATAATATACAAGTTGGTCGTGCTATAATTTGTTCTATGATGCGGGACATGCAATAACTCCAAAGTAACTATAACAAATCAGGCGCATCAATTAATGCCGAAATAAATTGATGTAAAAAGATTATATCATTATTTACCGGACTTTGAGACAAAGGTAAGATTTGTAAAAGTTTAAATGGATCGTCATATGGGAGCCCTTTCAATAAAGCCTCGCTGAATAGCCTCAATACGATCTTGGTGAACTTCATAAAAGGAAGATAAGGAACTTCAGAAGCATATTCAAGGTGGAGGCGGACAAAACAGTTATTCAGAGACAGAGTAACGCATGGGCTTTGAAGCTCTTTTGACAATCTTTTTATAAAATCTAAAATAGAATTTGAGAGTATTCAGACCGTTTTCAACACACCAAGTGGCAAAACTATTAATATCGAATTGAAGAAGGCTTCGGTCATTTAGGTATTAAGTTAGCAGGACTAATGACTAATACATGATGTAACATCATTCATAACGAGTATAAAGAGAATAGGACCCGAGTGATTACCCTGAGGAACACCAGGTTGGGCTGTAAAAGAGTTGAAAAGTAAACTTCTAAATTTGTTCTGATAGGACCCCGTACTAAAGTATGAGCTAACCCATGTTATAAATTCGGGGCGGAAACCATACACTTTAAGTTTATATTCAATTATAGTGTGAGAAAGTTAATCAAAGGCCTTGGAAAAGTCTCTGTAGATGCAATCGACCTTTTGGCGCAGTTCACCTTTTTTTGTGCGGTGGCGTTAAAGATCGATGTTATGCTGACAATCCAGAAGCGATTCAGGCATAATATTCGTAAAAAAGAGCCCAGAACCATCGAAAATATTATGCAATGCAGTGTTGACAGAATGGGCTACTTTCAAGCCAGCCTCGGCAGCCATTTAAATGAAATTATTTTCCATAAGTAATCAGAAAGTGTACTCTCTTCAAAAAAGAAAACAAACTTTGAAAAATATTAAACAGACATTTTTTTTTTTAGTAACAGATGGCCCACCCTTTATAATTACTGTATAAGCTACTGAAAATGATTTTGAATTCGTTGAAGAACGTTATGTACTTATTGAAATTAGATGGGCAGAGACTTGTACTTGTAGAGTATTGTACCAATGATCGAGAGCAGTCTGTTAAATGGAGGCTACCATTTGCGGACAGCTCCCACTTTTAGTAGCTCTCAGATCAGTTCTTCACTAAGTTAATCACTATGATTACATACCTTTTGAAACCTGACAAAGTAAAAATAATGGAACAGTGAATTTTTGAAATCATCACCCTTCATTTCATAACCTCCAAAATTGTTTCGTTTTGGAACTTTTTTCAAAATGTTGCACTTGATATGTTTGCGAGTTACCAAAACTCAATTTTGGTCCAAATTTAAACATTCTTCGTCTACCACTTCGATAGTTATACGGCTGTGATAGACAGACGGGCAGATAGAAGGAAATAATACTGACTCTCACCATAAGGGTTCCTTTCTTTCTCTTTGTTACCCTATTAGTACCGGAACTCTGGAAAAGTAGGGTGAACATTTGTGGTGGACAAGGTGGAAAATCTTAGAGGCGCCACTTCGTTCGAAGTTCGAGCAAATTTCGAGATGTTGAAAGCCTTAAACGACTCAACTCCTCGCTCTTTTTGAATTTGTCTAGAATGGATCGTATGATACGAATATATTATCCCTCATCTTTTAACCCTTGACCATCACCTTATATAGCTTTGGGAAAGTAAAATACTTTCTTTTTTTTTCAAGAAAACACCCCCAACATTTGGGCGTGGGCCTGTACAATGAAAAAATAACCTGTAGACAATGGCAACACCTATATATTTCGTTAACTAAATAGAAGTGAGCAAGAGTTTCTAGTTTTGAAAAAGAAAATTGTTATAGTCGTACAACTAAGTAAGAAAAACACCCTCAAGCTTTGATGAACCTGTAAATATGGTTCATAGGTTAGACGAATAGTTCTTCAATATCTTTCAAGTAGTAGAAGCCTGGACAGTGATAAAAAAAAGTGTGTCGTATTCTCATAAACATCTTCGTCACCCCGCAACCAATACAGCCTCATCTTGCGGTGCCGCTTTTTTATGCGGCGCCGAAGATTTGGTGCTATGCACTTAAATCGTGCCTACAAGAGTAGAGTAGGAATTTCATCTTTTTTAATTATTATCTTTTTAATATTTTAACAGCATTGTACAAGTTTCGATTTCACTTCTAAAGCAGAAATTGCTTTCATGGCTGCCTGACAGTCGATGAAAACAGTGGTAAGTAGGTAAGAGTATGTATCATCGCAGACTCACGGGCGGCTATTGCCACTGCTTCTCTTGGATAATTTCAATGTGTCGCATAAGTCCAATGTGTCAGAATAGGTGCACGCAACTACACCAATATTCATCCTGAAACCGTCAGTGCTGATGCTTAGTAGTATTCCCATTTTCCCATTTCTATCTGCTCGGATATAAACTGGAAAAAGGTCTTATATGTAGTTTAGGTACGGAATTGTGTAGTCAGTGGTTACTATGTTGCCTAGGTATGTATTTAGATTCTGAGTATGCCTCGTAGTGCTCAACTTTCAGGAATCTGATTGCCTGATTATCAATAAGGGTCTAGTGGAAATAGGTTTAGAATAACCTCATGTCTTGCCATTGGTGTGGTTCTCATTGTATTGGTAGCTGCATTGCATTTTTATTTTCGTGACAGACTTGAGTTTTGTGGGTTTGCTGGCTTTCTACCATACGAGGACATGTTTTATATCAAACTGATTAGTTGACGAGTAAATAGTGAACTTTGAATAATTGTGAAACTTTCGTTTCATAGAAATCCGTTCAGACAGACATAATTGCGAGACCCACTTTCTTGAGTACCTCTATTATAGTAATGTCAAGTTTTAGTAAAATCTTGAGATCGAAAATTTATAGAAAAGCATTACTTGGTGCAAGTAAAAAATTCCAAAGCTGAATAAATACGCCGGAAGCCCTTTGATTATAATTGTTGCCTACCTATTTGTTCTTACAAGCCATGCCTAAGTATCACTGACGTTCGAGTATGTTTGTTCTACTGGTGTGTGGATAAGGTGTTTCAAAATCTTTGAATTTGTGTTAAGAACGTCCGAATGGAATTTAATAAAATTTGGCGTGTAAATATAGATTAATATGTTGGTAGTGCTATCTTCAAATTATCAAAACCAAATTTTATCATATTACGTACTCCGTTCATTGTTTCTTCAATTCGGTGTGCTTTGGAAACGTTAATTGAAGATTTTTGCAGCATTACTCTGCTACATTTTGATGGCTAAGTTTCAACTCATCCATTGAGTTGTTTTTGAGTTCTCCTGGTTACGGGGACCATTTTTGAAGAGCTAATAAACCAAGTTCTATTAAATTTCATGAATTGGTCCTTAAGAATTTTTGATGACCTCTTCCACTCAACTCTCTATAACATTCGAATCCAGCAGTTTTTTTTTTTTTTCAACCACCAAACAAACCATTTGCTCAGATGATGCTACCAGTAACTTTAGCCAGATTTTCCGTTGATGTTCATTTACTCTACATGTTCTGCTTAACAGAGCAGGATTAGGGTTATGGGTTACACAATTTAAAGAGGCGACTGCATAGCTTTATCGACTCCCATGAAACACAAGAACTACTTCACCCTCGTCCAGCTCAACTTTCGTCTCACCTTGACATCATCAATCAATCATCCCCATGCACAAAAACATCGTTGCGATTGAAAATGTATTCAAATAAAATCCAATTAGCATCCAATTTTGACCCATTTCCCGAAAAGTAGTACCGAAAGAGAAATTCATTGCGGTAACTAGGCTACCACTCTCTCAGCCAGGCAAACAGTAATCCCATCTTCAAGCCCCAAAGCCATCAATCAATTTCACACAAACGACTTCAACCGAATTGGGTACTCCCCACGACATCCCATTAGGATAACTCCTATCCCAGGCCGCCCCCCGTCACGCTAGAATATCCAAAACACTCTCCAAAGTTCACAGATCAAAGAGGTCACTACAAATTGAATGCGATATTATAGCTGCTGCAGCACCGACTTGCACGTGTGCGCGTGCTAGCAGCTATCGATTGGCGTTCAATTTATTTGGCTAATAAGATCTACGGATGGAAGATATGTCTAGTCTACCCACTGGCTTTGCCACTTCTGCTTCGTCTTCTTTGTTCACTTTTTTTTCGGTTAGACACGAAACAGAAGTCAAAAGCTTGTGTATGTGCGTCGGATCGGACAAAAACCAATTGAAATTGTAGTACACTTCATGCTAGTGCCGCCACTGTCCTCTAAGTGAGCCACCGGTCGTTGACGATTTATCAATGCAAAGCTAAGTCGACTGTCACCCGAGCGTGAGCTAGATCCAAGATAGAGAAACAGATAGACGATAAACATGACCATTTATTAAAGCCAAAAAGATACCACTATAGGCGGCTGCCACCCAAGTGTCCAACCTATTGGCCACCAGGGCCACCGAAAAAAAAGAACGCGTCGCCTCTGGGTGGATGACTAATCGCCGCGCGTCAATATCAAATTACAATTTCATTTCGAAAGAACGACGCTCCGTGATTTGTGACTGCATTTGCCATCGATGGCGTGTCATTTGTCAGAAGAGCCCATATAACCAATAGACTAGGCCTCTCTGCTTGTTTCTCGAGGACCTACACACTGCTGACTCGTCGTCGGTGGTGGTGGTTTGCCTATTAATTAATAGTTAAAGCGGGCGAGAGGAGCGAAAAACTGCGACTCGCATGACTTTGTCCCAAATGAGAAATCGCAAATGAAATTGTTGCCACTGCTGTTTGGAGATGTCCACTCGCATCTAGCAGATACATTACGCTGAGTGGATTTCTACATTGGCAAACAGCTTTTTTGTGGGTCATAACCATTTTTAGTAGCCGTCTCTGGTAGCTCTCTTCATTTTGAGTTATTTGGGAAAGGCCACTTAAGAGTTGGCTCATTCAATTTGTCTGTCGCGGCTCTAGGAGTCAGAGTTTCATTTATAAAGATGTCATGCAGAGCACAGGGGACGATGAACTTGAGATAGTTTTCTAATCAGCGGATTGATTATGTAATTGATGCTAGACATTGAATCCTAGAGAGAAGAGGGTTGGGCTGAGCTGGTTTTAAATGACTTTTCTTTGGTTAAAGGAAATTATGTATCTTTGGTCATACAAAGATCTCTGTTAATGATATCATTTGAGATGTCTCGCGGGAAATTCGAGATTTTATTTGACGGGATATAGATGATATCATGCTGCGACGATGGAGTTCTATTAGTATCCACATACACCTGTTGGAAGGCTTTGTTATCAGGCTTTTGTGTCAAAGCACAACAAAAGGAATTTTTATAGTATTTGATATACACGATTGAGAGAAGATACACAGGAATAGATACATTGAACATCGAGTATAGACAGAAAGTTGATACGGATGGTTTTCTGGTTTAGCTTTTTATTGGGTGTACGAGTATGATACATAAGTTGTTTCGGATAATAGATATATCTACATAGATACTAACAGTTGTTTAGTCTATTTATTTGAATTCATTGAGACACCTTTATGAGCTTATTTGGTTACACATCGCTTAAGCATGAACGATTCCTTTACGCAGTCTTGCTCAAATCGTTATTTATGAAAATATTTAAATTTATATATAATTATGTATAATTTTTACGTGATAGAATGAAGTATTTGCGGCAGAAATGTCATGCACACGTCATAGTGAATGTGGGTCAAGCGATTGGCCATTTCGTCAGGATTCCTAGAGTGTATTTTAGTATAAGATATAAGGAAGAAACAAATGGTATAGACCTGCTGCCTGGAGACAATCAAGGACCATAGACGTCAACAACTGATTTTCTAATGAATAAAGAGGCGTATTTCTGTCTCTGTGGATATGTCAACATGCAAAGAGCCTGGTCTAGATGACAAACGAAGTAAGGACTATTAAGGCAATGAAAAAACTGTGTTGTTCCATTCAAAAAACTTAAGTTTGTTTCACATAATTAAAATTAAGGATATTCAAGGACATGCAAGTTCACAAAATAACGTCCCGTGTTTTCCTTTCATCTTTAACTACCTCCGAATAAAACGAGATAAATCATCTATGCAGTTATAAATTTGCTTAATATCCCTTCACTCGATAGTTATATTTTACTTTATTACTATCTTTTTTCATTAAATGTTTCCTTTATTATGTATAATTAAGTAATATTCCAAATTTTCCGACTGTGCCCTGAAGCTAATGAAAATCGTTTTTGGATTACGATATATCGAAACATCAACTCTTGAAACTCTGAATTTTTTTTAAATTTTCGAAAATTGTAGGTAAACAAAAACCGTTTTTGAGTGCGAATAACTCGAAAACTATGCGTTCTACGAACAAAATCATTACGATTGAAATTTTAGGTTTTGAAATTCTCCACAAAATGGATGTTGGCTGGATGACTTTCGAAAACTGTATTTACGTAATCTTCTATAATGTCTGACTTTACCCCGAAGTTAATAGAAATCGTTTTGAGTGTCATTATTTCGAAAATGTAGCGTCCTGCAAGAACAATTTTTAAAATACGAATTGTACGTAATTATGATATATCCTCCAAATATATTTTATTCTTATTTTGCGCCTTTATAACAAAAACTGAACCGAATCGGTTAACATGTGATTGTTCTTTGAAGATAAATGTGCAATCGATAAGCGATTCCCGTTCTGTTGATTATTCTTTATAATCAAACTTGCGCGGGGAAGGGCAAAGTATTTCATGCAGTAGAAAGAAAACTTTGCTCAGAAAGGGGTATACCATTGGAAATGAGTTGAAGAGCTGAAATTAAGTCAGGCGTTATTAATATGCCAAGATAACATAAGCAAAGCATCTTCAATCAATTAGCACATCGATTTTTACTTTATGACCACAACTTCATACTACAGGTATGCCTGTAGTATGAGGCGATCATCCATCCGGAGGAAGTAACTTTAGCGATACTATAAGCATTATTTCCCCTTGGACCCCAGTCTCTGACTTGATCGGACTGATCAGCATCTGACCCTAGAGGGGCTACTGCCGCATTGTCGCACGCTGACATAGCATCACATCTTGCTATAGGTCTCATGGAGAAGTCGAAATTAGCAGATGGACTTGCACTACAGGCATCTCGGGGCGCTTTCATAGCATCGTAGATTCGTCTTTCCTGAGAGACGTTTAAAAAAACAAAATCTGTCGTGTTATTGTAATCGTAAGACTTTTATTTTCTTGAAAATGTTCAGAACAATGAGTTGAACTAACTAAGTAGTTACGACATAAGACTTCTATATCTTCTTCAGCTTTCAACTTTGCTACGGATAGTCTTGCTTTGTTTTCTTTGCGTACCTATAAACCGTAGATAGTTTAGCCTAGTATCTAAGAGGTAGCGGTGAATTCGATTACTTTTCCGTTGATGATATGATTTTGAATATGTTGAAAGTTCACATTTCTACCAAAATGGAGAGCTTATCTAATACAGGGTTTAATTTATTTTCCCTACAAAGCTGATAGTTTTGTTTACCAACACAACAAGATTCATCAACCTATTGCCGATTTAATGTTTTATGGGTCGCCTCAAATCAATTTTAGGGTCTTACCTCACCACTCTTATCGGCGGCTCCACTGTAGTAACCAACGAGCAAAAACATTCAGCAATCATGGAAGCAACACGCGCAATCGCGTATGTTTTATGCGAACATACATGCTGCTGAAATCCCTTACATCATCACGCGGGTGATTTTAGATAAATCGTTGTTGTCATCGGGTCTCTTCTTTTCTGTTATGTCTTCGCTTTCATATCGAAACGTAATCAACTCCTCTTACGTTTTTTTCTGCTAAGCCCTTCTCATAACGACGTGCGCACATGCTTCGCGCACCCGTCCAGCATCACTTATCTCTTCACTCGCATCTTTAATTCTTTGTGATACACACTCGTGTGACATGACACTACTTGGTGTACTGTCGTTTAGCGATTCGTCTTACAAAACCACTTCCATTGTCGAACTTTATATTTGAGTTCAATTTGACATATGTATATGCATTTTGGTAGCGCAATGTACGTTTTCCCGCTGACAAGGTGCTGTCATTCGTATTTTGCAGTGGACACACATTATAGGGGCTTGTCAAAAAGACACTCAAGTAGTGTGTCGCCTTAAGGCCACTAAGCAAACAGTAATCGCGCTTCAAACACCTCTGTCAAGTGGTAGTATAATAGCGTGGTAACTATTATTTTTTGTACATCTTTGTTCGAAAAAATAAACAAAAATTTAATGTGAAGTGTGAAAATAACGAAAGAGAATACATACATCTCCTTGTCCTTGTCCTTGAATCGTACAGCAGTTCGGTTGAAGTTTAAGTTGAATTATTTTGATTTTTTTTATGCGTCAAGCATGTTGCGTGTATTTTTTTATATTTTAGCTGAGATGAGACTATTGATACTGAAACTGGTAATTTTTGAGTCGGCTTTGTAGTATTTGTGGGTGAAACTCAAGAAGTTGTGCCATTTCGAATGGTGATATATCTTTAATATTACGCAATGCCGGTGAGAAGAAGGGCTTGACATTTGGAGTTAAAAGCAGAAAAAAAGAGATGTGGATGTGGGAGGATACATAAAAGAGAATGCAGAATAGGTTACTCGTAGCAGCTAGGCTATCATAAAACACTGGGCACTACAATTAATCATTCGCGATCACTAGAGAACCCACAGAAACCTAAACACTTCCCTCCAAACACTTAATATCCCTGCAAAGTTTTAGAACTTTGTTGTACTATAACCTATTTGTTTCAAGTCACTGAAAAAGTATCTACCTACCGATATAGGCAATGCCCTGATATTCACGTATTGTTTGCATCATATCGTCTACGTAGTGTAAGTCATTATAGTATATGCATATATCCGTATCTGAAAGTACTAGTGCTTTCTCAGAAGACAGTGACCCAAGAGGACTCCTACAAATCGCTGTTCTCAACTGTTATCTACCTAGCTTAAGAACTTACTCGTATTGCCCTCGTATTGCTACACACGATTGGGGTTTTATGTCTCCTACTACGTTATTTCGATACAAAACTCCCAATTCGTCGTAACTTCCATCTATACCGCAGTGTTCAGGTACCCAACATTATCGAACATAGTCTTAAGAATTGCTCGAAAATTCCCGACTACCTCAGATCTGATGACACCAGATTCGCGTGCCACGAGTGCTGCCTGATTGTTAATGTATAGGTAGATGGCGAGATCCCTGTTGGATAACCATTTCATCTTAAGCAATTCCGCCGCTTTGACTACAGCTAGAATCTATACATCGAATACAATGCGAGTATCCGTAAGACTTAAAGACACTCTTAGATCTGACTCCGTTGAGTAAATTTCCGACCCCATTCTATTTACAGTTTTGGAACCATCCTCACAAATTGCAATTTTATATTGTTCAATTATTTTTTTCAATTTAGAACACCATTTTTTATATAAAAATATATATGTATCTGCAACTTTTAAACTGCAATTCAAAAAATACCGCTGATGTCAGAAGTGGGATAAGTATAAGTATGAAATCAGGGAGTGCTCTGAAATGTAAAAAAAAAATCGATGTGAGGAACCTTGTGGTAATAGTAGAGCAGCAGTACCAAACAAAGATAGGAACATCCCACTTTTAACACCAAGTGGGATGGTAGTAAGTTGCGATCTAATCTAATCTGATTAGCTAAACAGCTTAAGCTCAAAGAAAGAACACCGTGACACTTTCAAAAACGTTTACTACACGAAATTCATGTTATGGACTTTTTTAAATATGCATTACGTTATGTGAGGGTTTTTGAAAGTGACACGATACAAATTGGCCTCTCAGATTCATCTATAATGGTTGTGATCGCTTTTTGTTCGCTCAGTTATAGTTTTCGGTTTGAACCTAGCATGTACACCAAACAATGAAAGCTTTGGCGAGTGTGTAGCGTATTGCAGTGTAGTGACTGAACGTATAAGCGCAGCGAAGCGGCACCGAAGAGAGGATAGAAAAAGTACCTAGCGTTGATCCACGTCGTTGCTACTAATCATACTTAGAGCGAATGTAAAACGAGATGGAAGCCACAACAAATCAAAGGGATTGAATACATTATTTCTTCTCGACTATCCAGAGATGGTGATTGATGTAAAGATCAGCGGCAAGTGCAAGAGCTTATGTTCCCAGTCAGTGGAAGTAGCCCGTATAAGGTGTTTTCGAAGTAGTTTGATCCTATAGTAATCGTGACTGAAAAATGTAGAAAAGTAGACCCACTTTCTAGTTTTTCTCATTGTCCGCTACCAAAGGCCTTGCAAAGGATCTAGTTGGAGTTGGCAGAGAAAAAGGGAGATACTTTGTAAACGTAGAGTCTTGCGTCCCAAGTATATGCGATTCAAATTTAGCATTTTCTCCCAAGGAAGTTAGGAAGTTATCCCACGTGTTTAGCTCTAACTTCATATAGCTACTGGGCAGTGGAGTACTCGTAGGCCCCACCATAAAAAAATGTGTTACCATATCTTTCTCCCTACATCACCAGAGCTAGCTGAATGCACCACTATTTGCAGTAAAAGCATTCAAACGCACACACGAACTCCACCTTATTGCCTCAAAGGGTTGAGCAACTGACAAGAAAAACAGCGCGAGTAATAAAAACCTGCACAAACAATATGCTGTGATATCAGGGAACACACACTGCGCTCACTCTGAAACTAATACAAACTGTACGAAGACAACATTCGACACTCCCTCGGTCAATTCCAGCAATACTGAAGTTGCGGCAGAGATTCTGTTATGCTTGATATAATACACAGGTGATGCTTGATATATAGTAATACATATCAGATACATAAGATTCAATGTTACTATAGAATTCGTCAAATAAATGAAGCGTTTTCCCAATCACTTCACACAAAAGTCTGCTATCCCAACAGCTCCACTACCGAAATCCTTCCCAACGAATAATTCTGTATGGCGTAGTTCTAATGAATGAATTCACCACATCTACATACGAGTATATGTACGTATACATTGTACTCGCTGCACATATGTATAAGTACATATTTGGAGATAGTTATGAACTTTGTCACTACAAAGAGACCCTGATACCATGAAATAAGAACCGTACGAGTATATCTCATCCTTTAGTAGATTGCTAAGCTCTACCATAGTTCTCCTGTTTCCCATTGTCGAGTTGTGTCCTCTTGAAGCTTAAATTGCACCACTTCAAGTGCATCATTCTAAACCAAGATTGTATCACCCTTCACATCATTACGGACCCACTGTGCCGATCTTCTCAGAACTCTGTGATCGACCGAAAAACAAACTCACATCCGTCGATGTGCTTGAGATTAGATGTTTGTTTAACGATGTGTATTCTCGCGAAATTGAAAGACCCAACAGGAAATTACCAACAATTAAAGTGAATTATACAATAATTCTAGTTTTAATTTAATTACGATGATGTATCTGTGCAATTGCGCGCCATTCTGATCGTTATGTCTCTCTATAAACAAGTGCTGATCCCTCTTCTCAATGAATTCCATTCATTTTAACCTCGATCTTGAATGATTACAGACAATTAAACTCTCTGTTTGGATTCGTATGGAATGTCGGAATTACTGATGTGACAGACAACTACATTTAATTGGATCTGCGCTGAATAAGATGAATGGAATGATTGGAATAAATTTTGGGCCACTGGCGCTATAGTAGGAGTATCTCCCGCAGAATTGAAAATCAAATTCGCACCGATAGTCATCCATCGTAATGTAACCGGTCCTCAGCCATCATCAATCTAGTACAGATACATTTCTTGTCTCAACTGACGAGTTATAGGGAAAGTACCCGCGCACGCAACATAAGGTATACACAACGAGGTGTTCACCGCATGGTGATGTATTCACTAGTATGGTCCAGATTTCAGCCTTGAATTGTTGCGTATCGTGTATCTGTTGGCATTCGTCGTATTTCGTCTGAAGTGGATGACTGGGACGGTAGAGCTGCCGTTTCATATCGAAAATAAGTAGCACACTATCGCAATAAATGGCAGAGTGGATTGATACTTGCGGCTGCCGCTGGTAGATGCCATTGAGGAACAAAAGAGTAATGTTATGTCTAGGACCGAGGTGTTCCGCAATCGTACTTGACATTGAAATAGTACCGATGCAACAGTATTTATTGACTTGGACTTGTGGCGGAATGAGGAAGTTGACGTGCTGTTAGTTTCGGCGAAACGTCTACCCACGCGCATTGGAAAGTTGAGATATGTATGTATATTCGCTGAAATTGACGACAGTAATGGATATCTAAGGTACGGATATACTGATATACTGAATTGTAAGTCAATTTATCTCTGCCATTTGGTTGCCGCTGCCAAACAAATATAGTGACTATTGTACGTGCAGGAGTAAAAAGTAAGTACTTATATATGAATGTTATAACAACCCAGCAAAAGTGATTGGTGCAAGTATAGCTATATTGGGGATTCTCTGGCTCTGAACACTGCGTCTATTCCAAGTTCAAGATCTCTAGTCTAAAATGCTTTACATCCGTGAGACCGTGATATGAGTGCATTGAAGTTTAAGAATCCGTTCTTATTTTTGTCTCCAACGTTTCTGTTTCTCGTAGCCATCTGGGAAGGGAAGAACAGCGTATAATGTTGAATGCGCACATAGAAAAAGATGACGGATGAGTGTTTCACGCAAGCGCAAATGAGACGACAAGAAAAATCGAAGTTTCGTTTTGATGACTACTTTATAGCTGATGCCGGAAGATTTAGCGTAGTAACAGTATGACCAAGATCGACGAGGTTGGAGGATTTCTAGAAGAGACTCTTGAAGGATAGTAACCCGCTAATTAAGTAGTATGGTTTAGGTATGCTAAATTACTGATGGACCTGTTTAACTATTGGTATTCAAAACTGTATTATTTTCAGCTTTTTTATGATACTCGTACCTTCTCCCATTACAATTTTTGTTTTCCCTTATTCTAGACCCATCCATTGAATCTTCCTCATAAGTTCCCAAACCACTAACGAAAATAACTGAAAACATCAACTTGATGCTTTCCTACTTTCGTTTTATACGAGATGAATGATGATCTAGGATAGTTACTGACATCGTAAATGAACTAGAATATACGATTGAGCAATACTGTGGTATAGACAAAAAGACAATTTCAATTTATTTCATTTTTTAAATTGGCTAGAATACTTATTATCCTAGCGAACCATTAAGTTATGAAAGTATTTTCTCGGATTTCCCAGAGTTTTAATTTCAAGTCTTGAATATTCATAAGACAATGAAATGCTTTGTGATTCGTGAAAACTAGAACTACGACAATGTACCATCAATCAGATGGCATAGTAAAGCGGTTCAACCGAACTATAAGGTCATGGACATTTCTGAAAAGTTTCAACAAACATAGAACGACGGGGATACATAAACTACCGCAGTACAAGAGTTGTACAATGAAACAATGCTTTGGTTTATGGCACTGTAGAATTTTCCCAGAAATTCTAGTCAAGCTGCATAAACCATAAACCGATAAAGAAAAACGGAGGGAATATACGATGCGGTAAAGATACATACTTATAAAAGTATAGTAAGTGTTTGGAAGACTCAGGTTAGAGTAACATTATGTTCATGGTCCATATCGGACAATCTCTTTTTATACCCAGAGTACATTAAGTTGGATACATAGTTTGTAACAAAAATAAATAATAACGTTAGATAGATAGGATCAATAGTTATGTCGATCTAGCTATGTCCGTCCGTATGTCTCTTCGCTTTACGCCTTTAATTTTGAGCTAGGAATATGATTTTGCTAGAAACTTAAAAAAGATTGTCTAGATAAAATATGCAGATGTTGATTTTTTATTTGTTTCATCTACATGGTCACGCCCACGTTTTAGGAGCGTTTTCTTAAAAAAAAAAAAAAAAAATGTGTATTGCTTTTTTAAAGCTATTCACGGTAATGGTTAAGTCTTCTTGTGAGTATCTTATCAGAATCCGTGAAATTCGGTTAAAAATGTTGAGAGCCACGCCCACTTTCCACTAGGAAAAAGCTGTAGCAACAGCTTTGTGATAAAATTTCTTAAAAATCGCGGGAATATCCTCTGGATAGAAACACATCATTAGATGAGTTAAAAGATGAGGGATAGGGTATCATACGATCCATTCTAGATTGACTGTAGCTTTCCGGTATAAAATTTCCGGACATAAAATGACGTGAAGTGAAATAAAATCGGTTGACGTGAAAAAGAAATTAAAATTAAAAAAAAGAAACAATTAAAAATATACAAAAAAGTTATAATCCGTCTGAAACGGATCATGTGTGATACTTTATCTTCATCCCTAATAAAGTGGGCGTGGGAAAGTGATCTTTCAATGACATCTTTCGACTCAGGGTATATTTTGGGATTTTGCAAGCAAATCGACTTTTTTCAAAATTGCCCATTTGTGGAGTACCGTTTTCCGATTTCAATTCGAATTGTAAACCCACTGACCCCAGATCTGAAGTTTGAAGAAAATCCGTCCAGCCTTTCAGGCTGCAGTCAGTCATACATAAAGGCAGGCATGCAGGCAGATACATAAAATTGAGAGATCCACTTTTTTGAGTTTCTCTATTGTATTAATGACAAGTTTAAACAAAACCGATAAGTGGGTATCACATGAATTAACGAAAATCAGATAAATCGCCGTTACGGAATATCATCTGCGCACCTTTTGCGCAACAGCAATGATTTATTTCTTCATCGTATTGTGACGGTCAACGAAGAGTTCTGTACGACAATCATAGGATCGACATAAACCATCCTAAGCCGAAACTCTACGAAAAGAAAGTGACTGTTTGGTGGTTTTCAGCCGGAATTATCCCTACAATTTCCTGAATTCAGGTGAAACCATCGCGACAGAGAAGTATTGTCAAGAACTCGACATAATGCACCCCAAACTGACTACGAAACACTGCCACACCCACCATACTCACCAGATCTTTCCCCAACTAACTACCACTTCTTTAAGCATCTCGTCCATTTCTTACAGGGGAAAGCCTCCAACAACCAAGTCGATATTCAAAATGCCTTCAAAGATTGTCGCTTCCAGAAATGTGGAATTTTATGATACATGAATATATAAACTTGTTTCTCGCTGACAAAAAGTTGTGTTTCGATTAATAAAATTTTCTTTAAGCTGACATATGTGCATTTGAATTTGAAGGTAACTTTCGAGAAAATTGTAACGTTTTCGAGAAAATTGTATAATACTTTCTTCGGAATTGGTCTTAAATAAAGTATGATCATTTTGAAGCTGGATCGAAAACTCGAATCTTTAATTTTACCTTTTTTGAATATACTAACAATGCCTGAGAACTTTTGACCGGCATTGTACGAGGGCAATTTTTGAAGTTCGCGGAATGGTATAGTAATAGACGGATATTGTAATTTTATTTTTCAATATAATATTCTTGAACATGAATACACATCTCAGATTTATTGATTAATTTGACTAAGCCTTAATAAAATAATTCTCCAGTTCGCCATCAAAATGCTCGTTTACCTGTAATGATTCATCATCATCATAATGCTTTCCACGTAAATCTTTCTTCAAATCTGGGAATAGGTAATAATCACTAGGTGCCAGGTCAGGATTATAAGACCGATGAGCTAATTCCTGGAAGCCAAATAACTTTAATTTCAGCCTTCAGTTGTCATGAAGTAAGAGCACGCCTTTTTACTTTAATAGATTCTCGTAAGCATCTTAGAATACTCGCATTAGCGTAGTATTCTCCTGTGATGCTTCTTTTGGTTTATAATCTATTAACAGGATTCGTTATGAGTCATAAAACACTGTTGCCGCGATCTTCCCAGACAATAAACTTCCCAGACCTTAAACTGTTTAGAGACTGTATCACGCCTTTTACGTTACTGCATGGACTCCTGCTTTAACTCAGGGTCGCAACAATGAACCCAAGTTTCATCTTCAGTTACAATTTTGTTGATAGCTCCTGCTGGATTGTCGCTACACAGCTCCGAAAGCGACGGAGCTTAACATTGTGGAGTTAACATTGTGGACTCAGCTTGAGCTGATTTTTGACATCCCAAGATGATCGTGTAGAATTTTGAAAATCCTTGTTTCGGATATTTTGAACCTTTCTGCAATTTCTTTAGTTTGAGTGGACTATCTTGTCTACTGCAACCATTTCATGTATTGTGATGTCATTTGGTCTTCCAGGGAGGTCATCATCTTCTAATGACTCTTTACCTTGTTCAATTAAGCCCGACTACTTGGTAGACTATGGTTTTACCAGGGAAAGAAGTTCCGTAAACTGTTTGCATTTCACTTATTATATTTCCCACACTTTTTCTGAACATTGGACATTTTTAAAATTGCCACAAACTTTTACTCGTACTTGTTCTTTTGCCTACTGCAGGCGAACTAATTGGTAAATCAACATGAAACTTCACATTTATACCTAAATGTATTACCTTACAATGAAAAAGTTATTTTATTCCCACCCGGTTCTACTTTCACCTCTATTCTGCGAACTTAAAAAAATGCCTTTGTATGTATATGTTTTGAACTACAGTTACTGAGACACCCTGTACATTAATTGGTTGTAAGATGATTTGATTCTATCTGTACTTGCCCTTGTAGTCTATCCCTAGGTAAAGTCTGTTTTCCTCCTCACAATTCTTATAATGTAGGTCTATCACCTATCAATAAACACGATCTCTAAATCGTTTTCGATATCACAATTGGGAATCAAATACCTATCGATATGTCAATCTTAACTGCTACCGTTTATTGCCCCATATTTCGACTTTTGTGGCTACCATATTGATATTGGCCACCGCACTTCTACTGCATTCCGACAACCACTATCACCATGTCAAAAATGAAAGATAAATGGATCACAAATTGCTTGTCCCTCTGAACTTTTGATTTATCAGAACATTTCGATCAGAAATTCTGATCAATTACATGTAAACAACAAGAGCATTGCTGTTGGTAGCAAGGAAAACTTTCCATTGAGCGTATTAGACGAAAACCCCTCCTCTTGATCATTGGCTTCAATTGATTCGACAAAAAAATAAACTAGAGAATCACTGACTGACAGAAAATTAATCATAATCAATTGAGGCCTAAACTCTCTCCCTCACTTTGTACTGCTGTTGCTGTCATTGTCCGCGCCCAGTCGCGAACACGATCGATTGCAACTGTGTTCCACCGTGTGGTTTGTCTAGACACAACACAACTGTTTCTTGAAAAACCATACGTGATCTGAATGTTGACATTTCCATGCGTGATCGAGGAGAAACATCCCCGCCGCCATCCGCCACCGCCACCGTGTTCCCTGCATTATCAGTCAGAGTCAGACCAGTCGTTGTTCTTATTTATTGCGGTCACAATCACTGTAATCACTTCTCTGGAATGGAGGAATCTCTTGGAATCTACATTATTTGAACTGACACTGGCATAGGAAAACATCATCGGATAGATACTCGTAGATGAACAGATTCAACTGCAGCTCTCCACCGACCACCACCACCATCTGTACGCATTTGGAATGGAATTCAACGGGTTCTCCATTTGATGGGGATGCATGGATCATGATGATGATGGTGCGATGGTGTTTGTTCATCCATTGAGGAAACATGATGTTCTATTAATTACATTCGGACGGCAGGGAGTTGTTTTGCTTCATCTTCTTCTTCTTCTGAACTTTTCAATTCCACACAACTCATCAATCTTCTTCGTTTGCGTCGAAATGGATGAAACGATCGCGGCAGGGAATTAGTATGCTTGTTGAATCGATGCGTTATTGCTGAAACAAGTTGACTTCCTCATTGGAACGTACAGTGAGTTGAGCTGGTGCTGATGGCATGACGATCGGTAGTACCGCTCAGGAATGTGCGGTATTGTGTTTATTTAGCCTTTTATTAGGAACATTCAAGTCGTCTCGAAATGATTTTCTGAAGCTCTGTGGGGTGCTTTGATTAGCTTAAATTCTGACTGTTACATATGTCAGGGGTCTTTCTTACTTAGAGGAGGTAATGTCACCTATTTTCATTATTATCATTGGGAAGCAGTTGATCCGCGCTGGTACTGTGGTTCTTCGGAGAAACCTATTGGGCCAACCTAGCGTAAATTATTCAATCCAAAGGCTGTCGCAAAGTTCATTAACTTCTCAGAGTGTAACGCAGCGAGTGAGGTCGGTGAAACAAGTTCGCTACCGAGAGTTCCGCGGTATTATGTGAAGATGTGAAGAGACATTTCACATCTTGATACACCGATTTTGGTCAGTGACTCGGCTATTCCCTTACCTGTGTGTATCATAGTATCAGCAAGTTTTGTGTGCTTATCAGAAGCATTTTGAATAGTTCCAAAACTAGTTTCGAATTTATCCGTTTCCTTGGAGTCTGTGTCTGCTACGAGTTATCTATGACGAGATATTCACATAAGATATGCACTGCAGATTCTTATTCTTTCAAACAAAGTGGGCAACAATCTAAAGGAGTCTTGCCCAGTTGAGCGAAAAGTGTTCCATTAGAAAGTCCGTTAAAAGCTTTGTATCTCTTTTATGAAATGATACAAGCTCATCAGTTCATTTGTACTTCGAGAAGTCAACGAATTTTTCACGAAGGCCTAGTATAGAGTTCCATTTCTTGTTGCTCCCAAGAGTTCAGCTTTAGTTTTCTTTGGTTTAGAGGAAAGCCACAAAAGCTAAGGGGCCTATGAATGGTGATAAAAACATCGTCCTTCGATGCTCCTGTGACCAGGTAGAAAGAGTGAACGTCTTTTATGGCCACTTGGCTGTCAGGAAGTATGTTAATGTTGGACTTACGGAGTTTACGTCTGATAAATTTTCTGGTGCGTAATTCTATGGAATACATTTCGGCTTGAAATACGGATGCGAAATATTTTATTGGAACTATTTTATAGTTGGGACCGAAAACATCTTCGTTCATGTTTAGTGAAAGTCATTCAGAGGTAAACTTACTCGTACATTGTTCCACTCACTACGTTTCGGAATCAGGATTTATTTCTAGTAACATGCATCGTTGGTTGAGAAAGAATCGGGATGTTGTTTAGGATTTTTAGCTGCCTTTTGGGATCGCCCAATTTGAAGTGAGCGGTGAGAAAATACCCTTTGGTAGTGTACACCCTTTGCAACTGCGGCTTTCTTTCCAGAGGTAAGGGACGTGCTGCCAAAAGCTCCGGTGATGTCAAGAAATAAGCAAAGTGCTGAGAGATTTCTCTATTTTTTTCTTACGAGATCATGCACTGCTATTAAAGTTGACTTTTCAGCCTGATAGGCAAACTGGAGGTTATTTAGAGAGTATTTATTAAATATATGAACGAGGATATGGTGTTCTACGATTATCTTTATAACCAGTAGAAAAAAGGATGTCAAGTTAATATTTCTGAAGGATTTTGGGTCTCTTGCCAGCTTTGAGAAAGAAGACAACATTCACTTTACGCCAGGGTCTAGGGTTGTAACCAAATTCAGTGCAATTTGGATAGGAATCAGAAATTCCATCCCATGTTTTACTAGGGGAGGGAACATGACTTCCCTCCAAGAGATTTGTAAGGCTTCTTTTTCGATTTCTTAATGGCAATTTTTAGTTGGGGAATGCTATTCACTATTCGCCACATTTATTGGTTATTTTGGCTAGGTTAAAGAGTTTCCTAGTGTGTGTTCTATCATAGTACGTCGCTGTTTAATGACCTTGAGTAATTCAACTGAAAGAAACAATTGAAAGCATGCTGTGGAATGCTGAAGTCACTGGTTTTAGCAGATATTTAAGTGGACTGAGATGGCTGTCACTGAGATCCCTAGAGTTTGGAGTAATTTCGTTAGTCTTTCTCCGCCGAACTACTTCCGCGTACGCTAGATCTGACGACCAAGGTGTATATTTGAAGCATCATTTTGGGACTTAGTCAACCATTAATGTAACAGATATGGAAATAGATGCATAGTGCTCGATTACCCCTTTCGTAGGTTGGGCCAATTTGAGGGTTCCAGGACAATTTACTGTCCAGGATGACACCAAGGTATTTTACTTCCCACGCAAATTGGGTTTCGCCATAAATGTAGAGGCGAATTAGAAGATTTACTTTTTTTTTTTTGACGAAAGTCGAAATGCTTAAAAAAGTGATAATACAAATCTTATTTCTGTTGCTGGAAGCTTAAATTTTGATTACTACTCGTAAGACACTGAGCACTGGACTCTTACTTATCTTGTCCCACATCAGCGTAAATGGCAGCTAGAATGAATTTCAATCCACCTCTTATATTTCATACCACTTTTGTCTTCTGTTTCCTATAAAGATTTCTACATTTACTTTAAATTTTATGTTACCATAATTCATATAACTAGTAGAAATTCTCTTGTAGCACAAGTACTTATAGTTTCTTGTTAAAGTTCTCTGATCTACCAAATCCAATACGAACTAAAAAGTATCTTCTCTACTGAACTTTAGACAATTTTTTAAACAACTTACAACTTCAAATCTCACTTCGATAAGTCGCTTACCTGAAATGAAAAAAAGAGAAATAATTTAGTTTTAGTTGTAAATAAGCAATAACAAGGCTAAGATAACATTACGCAGTCCAACATGCATACGCACACGTGTCTTTTGAAATCAGATGAAAACATTGAACATTATAAACAAACTATCGGCACAACTATTTTACTTATACTTCAGAGAGATAAGTGACTGTACTTATGTTTACTCTATGAATGACTCAACTTGAATTCGATTGTAATACACCAAGACCAAGCCCACTCGTAAGATTTTTTGTTGAGATAGCTGATTAAATCGTAATAAACCTAAACGCCAAAAGTTGGCATTCAAATTGGGATTAAAGTATTACGGATGTGTAAAAAAAAAAAAAGTTTCAATGGTTTTATTTTTATTAACACAATATTGAAGGCAGCTAAAAATAAATCGTTATCAAGGTATTTGGTATCGGCTTGAAACAGCTTCCGCAATATATTTGGGTACTCTGTTGGCTCCAAAACACAATGCTCTTTAGATACCTTCTTCTTTTAGAATTCAGTCAGAATATTGTGGTAAGATTGATTACTTGCAACAAATCAATGCGGTTAATATGTATTCTAGATGCTTGCTGCAATTTCAAACTCAATAGAGCCAATTGAAAGAAGACTCAAACTATTAACTTTTTTAAAATTTGGTTGACCTTATAAGTTCAATTAAAAGCCTAGGGTAAGTATTTAGAGATACGAACAGAATCCAAGTTTCTCTAAACGCAACATAAAATAAGAAAAAGAAATTGAAAATCTTGAAAGTCACTACCCATAGTAGTGTTGGATTCTAACCGCACTAAAAATACCTTCGATCATGACAAATCTAAGGAAGATCGACAAATGATTTTTATGTTCTTATGCATGCCATCCGTTTTAGAGGAAATATTATGTTTTTGAATAATTTCTCTTCACAGTCATATAAGCTCGTGTAGCTAAGTCCTTCGCAATCTGCGAATGTTATTATGTTCATCTAGGGTGACTTCTATCTTGGGGTTGATATGTATCTGCAATCTTTGATTGTGTCATATTGCATTATTTGTAATGAAATCTGTCATCGGATCGGTATTCGAATCACAATTCCCAAACAGCATTGAAAGTCAATGTTGATCTGATCATGTTCATTCTGATGTCCGTGCGTACGCCACCAATCTTGGGCCTTAAATTTTAAACTAAAAAGATGAAATTTCATATATGAACCTAAACCAGTGCAAGCGTTTAGAGTTTCAAAATCCTATCATATAATAGTGAAACCGAACATTCAAAGTATCTTTTGACTAGATCTTAACTACCAATGCATTTTATATTTAAATTGCCAGCACTAGGTTATGCCCAAGAAGGAGTTCATCCCTCCTTACTAACTTCCATTGTAGCAAATTAAAGGCTAGCATAGATCATAGAAAATGATTTATATGATCACAGGCGACATTGCGATCCTAATAGCAGGGAAATCAGAAGAAACAATTTCGGAACTTTTCCAGAGAGCACCAAACCTAATTACAGACTTGTGTAAAAAAGAAGGCCTAAGCGTCAGCTCAAAGAAAACCACTAACTTAAACTCTGAAAAAACACTCTCTTTGGACAAACAATAGAATTTTCAAATGAACATGAACTTCTCACTTCAAGAAGCTATAAATGAAACAGGGATCTCGTTATGGAGCAGCAAAAGTCTATTTGGGAAAAAACTGGTGTCTCAAAATGAAGCTACGAATATACCTAGCGATAGAAAGTATGTATATGCAGCACCAGTCTGATGGCATAAGATAAAACAAGCCAAAGTGTCAAAAAATTCCAAAGACCAGCTTATGTATGCACTACGGGCGAAATGCAAACTATTTCCAAGATAATTTATTCAGTTCTGAAACGACAAAATAACAAGAAGAAAAATGTCTAACAAAATGAAACTTCAGAAAAAACTTCAAAGCCATATTTCCAAAACTGGGAAAAGAACACACATTTGTAAGTGATGTATAGTACACAGATGGATGCAAAATAATTAAGGAAGTTGGCGCTGGAATATACGGCATGAAACTCTATATTAAGAACCGAAAAACATGCAGTAGAACTCTGCATTCGGGAGAACATAAACAGATCAATAGCGAATAAGAAAATTGAATTTCCTATTCGACAGCAAAGCGGCATCGCTTGAAATCAAGACTTATGAATGGACTGCCTACAATATGCCCTTAATACTAGCTAACTCATACATCTCATTTGGGTGCCATGGCACTGTGGTCATGAAGGCAATGAAAAAGCAGAAGAACCTGCCAGAAAACCATCTGCATCAAAATTAATGGTGGCAAGACCATACTCCGGCTTACCACTTAGCACTGCTAAAAATTACTGGACGGAAACTGAAGGTAACAGGCAGGCTAAAAACTGTATGCCAAACAATTCCCAAAGAAAAATCAAATAACTCCTCCAATTAAGCAGGAATCCGACTCGTTTCGCCTAGTCACGGTATTCTGAAGATGCATCTAAATGCCATGCGAATAGCACAAGACAACGTATGTATCATAGGATGTGCGACGAAAAAACAGTTTTTATCACCGATTCATCATGGACCAGCTTTAGTATGAAGAAATAACAATAGGCCCATTACTGGCCGCAGTTATATGGTAAAACCTTTATCCTTTATGACTGACCTTTTATTAAAAAATGTAAATACATATCAGCGAACGCATCCAAATTATGTTGATATCTAATGCCATGAATCAAGCCACACGTACCAACTTTGAAATACAAATCAAAGTGAGTAAAAAGTCAGTCTAGAGTATTTTATTCAGATTCGTAAAATAAGCTAGCACACATTTGTTTAGAAGGACTTTACAAAAACTATACTCTTGCTTTATTTTTTATTATTTGCACTTAGGCACACTTTTCCTAATAAGTACTGGTAACTAATGTTCATAAGGGATCTCCTTCCCCAATCTCACTTTACCATTTTCCAGATAAAATTTACAATTTCAATACGTAAGTAAGAACACTCTTAGAAACAAAGTAAAAGAAGTGACACTTAGGTAAATTCTTGTAAACATACAAATATTTTTTTTTTTTTTTTTTTAGGTTTTTCAGTCAACTCTAAGTTGAATTTACATCCACCAAAAACATGTTCATACCTTAAAAAGTACTCGTATTTCATAATTTATAAATCACAGATCACTATATGCACAACACTATTTACGTTCTTCATCTATGAGATAAAATGATGCACTAACTTCAAATCGATACAATTAAAAAGTCGAAACCCCCAATAGCAAACAAAGTGAGCACTATCTATCCACGAAGAACAGTGCCCCTCATCTATTGAAGCTACCCTAAGCCCAAACAACTAATGCCAACAATATGCATATCTACGAAATCAAATCCGAATTCAACACACAATAACGACATCCAAATGAGAGCAAGATGACGTTTCTCAAAAACTCTATTCATCCGGATGTTTATAATGCAAGCGAACAAATTGGAAACAGCTTACACAATGGACCGGCGGCAGCCACCCCTTCTCAGAAAAAAAAAATCCAAATTCAAATCCAAATAGAACATCATCATCTTTATCTATGGGATTGTGTTATGTGCGGTCGGATTGTAATGTGACTTCCTGGATCATTGAGTGATGATTTCAGCTTGGTGGCGAATGGTATCACAATAAGAGAACCAACAATTGAAGGAGAATCGCATTCAATTGGTTGGGGGATACTAGGAGGGTGATCACTGATCACATCATTGCAACAGACAGGTGGAATCAATTTCAAAATTGGGGGTGCTTAATTGGAGTATCGTAACCTCATTTAGAACGCTAAATGGGTGATTACTGATTATTAGTTTGACCGGCGGTTTGTTTGTGTTATGCAACTGAATGCTATGCTGATTGGGTAAGTAGATTGGATATGAATTTGGGAAGATAGATGAATTGAGGAGGATTTCTTAGCATTACGAAATGATGCACTCTTTATGTTTGTATCATCTCCGTTTCTTCTGCGAGACTTTATAACCAGCAATATGGATAGACTTGGGTCTCACAAATCACACTAGCGGATATTGGAACAAAACCAGTGGGAAAATCTAACGTAGCTCCTGATGCAGCATATTTTAGGTCTATAAAATAGCCATACTCACCGGTTAGAATCTGTAGTTGCACTTCTATATTCCTGCTAAAAATCATACCAGATGGGACTATAACCGAAAATTATGTCGGTGTTGAGATTAATTCAATGCAATGTATGTTGCATCGCTTTGGAGAGGAGCCCCAGCATCAGCGATAAACTAAGAATCTCTCAAGGTACACCACACTGCCAAACCACACTCCTCCTTGTGACAGATCAGACAGATGTTCGCAAACAACTGAGTACCTACTCGTTCGTTATGTTTATGGAATAGCACGTGGGAGATGCTAGAATTTAAACGCTGCAACGTCATCTCCCTAAGATCACAGATCTATGTCCTTATTTCAACTTGGTTTACAAACACTTAATTCGCACGATTGGATCAAACGATTAAATCTACATTGAAGCATTGTAGTGTTCATATGATATTCTAGGGCCAAATCACATCTTTTCCCCAAACTACCCCGTAACTGTCGATATACCTACATATAGGTACAGTATTGCAGACCAGTATCGTTACCCTTATCAATAGTCCAGATGCAATCAAATCAGATGCAATCAAATACTGCACTTCTCTCAATGACATAAAGCTTTATACAACAGACGTACGTCCGGGTTTAAAATATGCATCGAAATGTTACAACGGAGATGAAAATGTTACCGATGTCAGCGGGTGTATCAAAACGAGATCTAATTGAAAGTACGCGTATTCGCGGTAGCCTTCGTATAAAGAAAAGCGGTAGCTTTCATTGTGGAAAAGCTTTAGGATGAGCGCATCAGCCCAAACTAATAATAATAATATGCAAAGAAGGTCATTGGAAAAACCTGCCGAAAAGCAATAGCGATTCAAGTTCCAGCCGAGCTCGAAAAAGAGGCAGAAGTAGGAACAACTCAAATGCAACAAAAGCTAATTCTCGACCTCAGTGTTGGTGTTATCCAAAATACAGTGACAGGTAGAATGATATTTCCGCAAACTTAACCAACCCCACAAGCATCGCAGCAGCAAGGCAGATAAGTGGGAAAAATATTTAACATAAGATGTACCAGTACGTCGCGTTCTATATTTCAACGGTCAATAAAATTGAAAGAAAAAGGTATGTCGACGTTGATCGCGTTTTTAAAGAACCAAGTGTAAAGACCACTACTCACGTCCGGATGCTCCAGAATTAAGAGTTCGCCCTTTAGAGCTCACCTATTAGGTGTTCCTCACAAAATGTTCAATCAAATTTCTCAATTGACAATTTCACTCTCTGATTATTTAATGCTGGACATTTTTCCCATGCTGTATGGCAAACAAGTTGCAGAGCGTAAAAGAACACAAAAACAAACACCACATATTCATAGCAAAATGTCAGTTAACATTTAATTAACATGTTGGCCTTAAAAAGGATGACAAATACAGGGTGGCACAAAATGACCTTTATGGTTTAAATATAACTTTTTTATTTCAATATTTTTTTTATTTTTATTTTTCAGAATAACAGAACGATACACAACAGAACAACAAACAATAATTATCGAATTATTATTTTATAAACCAACAGTTCTTTTAAAGCAGCGTGCATATCGTCGATATTTTGATGTGCGGATCGCATACACAGTGCCAACAATAAATCAATTGATTGTACGTTTTCGGCAAGAAGGGTCAGTAAGGAACCTCCCTGGTACCGGTAGATCACGTACGGCGCACACGGATGAAATTATTCAACGTGTACTGGAGAGTGTGAAGGATAAACCAGAAACATCAACAAAGAGACCATCGGCTCAACACGGGCTATCGCGAAGATCCGTTCAGAAGATTTTGGTCACATTGCAAGAATTAAAGCCGACAGACTACCAGCAACGGATTGATTTTGCCTTTTAGCAAGAAGCAGAACAATATCCGAATTACATCCACAATTTGATAATGAGCGACGAAGCGCATTTCCAATCAAATGGCTTCAAGCAAATCAAGCAAATCTGCAGGATATACGTAGAAGCCAAGAGCAGTTCATCAGCGACAATTACACCCCCTTAAGTGTACGAAAGGATCATTGGCCCATGTTTCTTTGAAAATTAGCCGGTGCCGCAGCTCGGACAATGTTTGAAAATTGTTTGAGGCCAGCTGTGCAAAACCATCCACAACTATGGTTTCAACAGCTACGAGACATCTTCGATGAACACATAATTTCGCGCAGTAGCGACTTCAATTGACAGCCGCATTCACCGGATGTAACCGCTCCTAATTGTTTTCTTTGGGCCTATTTGAAAGAATGAGTGTACCAAACGCCTGAAATTTTGAGAAAGGTGATGGAAAATATGTTGAAAAGAGAACGAATATGCAAAGCAGAAAATAGCCACCATTTGCGAGATGTAATTTTCACGTTTAGGTTAATAAAATTCCCCATTTGTATAGTATACTTAAAAAAATAAAAAAAATAAATTTACTCTGAAATAAAAAAAAAAAACCATAGAGGTAATTTTATGCCACCCTGTATGTGAAGGAAAAATTTCGAGTGCAGCACATCTAATTGTGGATGCATTTTTAGATACCGTTAACCCGTGAAACAAGGTTACACCCTTAAGTAAGTTGTTATTCATTTTATATATATATTAGGGATATGCCAAACGCCATTAAGGGTGGAATTGAGCTAGGCCTCGCAGATACAGTGGAAAGCATGCAGTTAATGATAAATAGGCTCGGGGATTACTGCAAGACCTGGAACTTAACTGGGGAAACTGCATTCACAATAAACGAATATCTCACAGCGTCAAAGAAACAATTTTTCGCGCAAATGCAGAGTCGATTATTATGTACGGAGCGGAAGTATGGGGATCCTGTCCATATGACAATGTGAAAAAGTTACTTCGCTTCTTCATTAAACGAACCTTTAGGCTCCGAAACAATTCTCCCAACTACACAATTCATCCTGACACAGGGATTGTACCTTCGTTCTTGGATACCCTTAAGGGTGGCCGTGGTGTAGTGGTAACATCAACGCTTGTCACGCTCTTGGTTCACGGTTCAAATCCTGATCTCAACAGTCATCTATTTATTTTGCTTGAAATAAATAAAAAAGTCGATCAATTGCGAAAGCTTAGTCAATTCTACTGCGAAGGCATAACACTGGCAGTAGGGTTGTCATATGGCTTAAATGCAACTTGATCGTGATGATGTCATCAGGTGGAGGGAAAAAAATACTATGAATCAAGAGCAACAACAAAAAGCAAAACAAACAAGCTCCCCAGTTATCTGGACGCCACCCTTGGAGTTTACTGAAACTTAATACCACCCAAGTTTCAAACCCACCACACCAATCTATCTTTCTCTCTCTCTCAATTTATACAAACTCCCGTGCCCTGAAATAATTTAATGGTATTCATATCCCATTTGGCGCGCGTAAATTATAAAAAAAAAAAAAAAAAAGTTCCACTTCGATTATATGGTTAGAGTTATGATGATAAGACAGGAAAGTTTGCCAAATTGCTTTCAAGATTGGGGAAAGTTAGTGCTTGACAATGTTATTACCCTCTCGGTTTCACCTGAAGAGCAGCCTTTATCAGTCAAACTGAAATTCAGCACCGCGCTGGAAAAAGAAGGTTGCACAATTTACGAAAAATACATAAATGAAGCTCAGTCATCACAACATAGATTATACCGGGCTATTCATTTAGTGCTTTAGGATTTGCACTTCAGGCTTTTAATTTATAAATAAAATACAAAGTATTAAAGATTTTAATGGCATTTTTTTACTATTTTAAATTTTTGCCATTCTGTATGGAATACAACATCGGATAAATGACCACCACGGGAGTTTTTACAAACTTAGATTCTTGTTAGGTAATTTCGATGAGATTTCAGCACATTTCTTGCTGTTTTGAGACCACAACTTCACGGATGTTGGTTTTTAAGTGTTCCTAAGTTTAGGGATAGTCTGTATTGACACGATCTTTAGCATAGCCCCATAAAAAGAAATCCAGAGGGGTCAGATCACGCTCGGGGAACTTTTCGTACAATAGAGTCAAATTTGTCTGTGTTGTGTGGAACGTAGCCCCGTCCTATTGAAACCACATGTCGGTCACATCAATGTCTTCAATCTTAGGCCAACACATATTAGTTATAATTTGACCGCAGCGCAGAAATTCACCGTTATAGCGGCGCCTTTGTCGATTTCAAAAATAAAATAAAATACGGGCCAATCACGCCGATGCTCATCGCTGAAGAACATTTTGTTCGAAAAATCGCTGTCAACTTGTCGATTTTCCAGCACCCAAACGGCGTATGTTCTGCGCATTCTATGCATTGAGCGGTGGTTAAACGATCCATTTATATTGTAAAATGACAAGGCAAGAAATAACTACCTGTCACTATTGATGACAGATGCCATATAACAGCGACGTAAAATTCCACCCTTGAAATGAATAACCATTTACTATCCGAAATCTAACCACTTTTTTCATCATCACACATATTTTTTAGAGTGCTATACGACAGATGTAATAAGCACTTGAATCTTAACTGCGCAAGGTGAAAAGTTCTCGGGCTGACGCAGAGATGTCGTTCCAATCAGCAAAAATTTATGTTTTCTGCCTGGGTGCACTTCTCATTAGTTCGTATGACAAGTTTCATCTTGTTCTCTCAAGTAGTTTCTTTACACGAATTTTTGCAATAGACGTCTTGCGTGTTTTTCGTTAAAATGGATTAGCTTGAATATCGTGCGATGATAAAATTCTTCGTTTTGGGTGGGTTAAGCCCTAAGGAAATTCATCCAAGGTTGACAAAAGTTTACTGGGACTCTGCTCCTTCCATGTCAACCATTAAAATGTGAGCAGCTGAATTTAAACGTAGTCGCCCGTCCCTCGAAGATGACCCACGTGAAGGACGGCCAAAAACCGTAATCGAAAAAGTGCATGATATCGTGTTGGACCATTGGCGAGTGAAGGTGAGTGAGATAGCTGAGGTGTGCATATCGGAAGAGAGGGTGCGAAACATCCTGCACAAAAACTTAGGGAGGGGAAAGCTCTGCGCAAGATGGGTGCCGCATTTTGCCGATCAAAAGCAAATGAGCAAGCGATTATCGCGGCAATCTTTGGACCGATTCAATAGGGATCCGACCGATTTTGTGCGGCGATTTGTCACCATGGATGAGACATGGGTCCACCACTACACGCCAGAAACGAAATAGCAGTCGAAGCAGTTGGTGGAAGCCGGTGGTTCAGCGCCAAAGAAAGCGAAGTCGATCGCATCTGCCGGAAAGATCATGGCCAGTGTGTTTTGGGATGCGAAAGGGATCCTGTTAATCGATTACCTTGAGAAAGACAGAACAATTACAGGCGAATATTACCCCAACCTTCTTGACCAGCTGGATGCCAAAATTCGCGAGAAGATGCCTAGCTTGAAGAAGAAAAAAATCATCTTTCACCAGGACAATGCACCTGTACACAAGTATGCGTTGGCGATAGGAAAACTGCGGGATTTGGGGTACGATTTACCCGGTCATCCCCCCTACTCACCTGATTTGAAACCGCAGACTTTCATCTGTTCCCAAACTTGAAGAAATTTGTTTCTGGGAAGTGCTTCACACCCAATGCAGAAGTTGAGAGGGCCGTAGATGAATATTTTCACAGCCTTCCAGACTCTCACTTCCGTGAAGGAATACTGATGTTGGAGAATCGCTGGACCAAGTGTGTTGAAGTCAAGGGAGACTATGTAGAAAAATAAAATCATTTTTTAACTGAAAATCGCAGTCTGTCATTGTCAGGCCGAGAACTTTTCACCTTGCCCTCGTACTTATACATACCACATCACCCGGATCTTCAAATTTTCTACGATCTGTGCAATTTAAACGAACGAGGGAAAGAGCCTTGCCCTTAAAAAATGTCACATTATATTTTTTGGTAGGCACACACTAGAACTGGAGAAAGTGACTTACATTTTAAATGGCTGCCGCGGCTGGGAAACTTGGTATAATTTCACCACGAATTAAGCTACGAAATCGTATACAGGAAAAACATTTTCTTTCTTTTCCTTTTTTTTTTTTAATCAGATTTCTGTGAAGACTATTAACAACTATTAGCTAATGATGGCAATATGGTAAAGCTAATAGACTAAGATCCTAGTTGTTTTTATAACTGAAATTGATAAAATAAAGTGTCTTACAAACTAACTGTACTCAATTTTAAATAACGATTGTAATTATGTTTACTTCAAATTATGCTTAACATAATTCCTGAAAACTATAGAAATTGCTCTGTTCCTGCTCGGCCATTAGATAAATCGCCATATCTTAGGCATGATCCAGAGATACGCATTGATTTCTGCAAAAACTTCAGATATGATGCAGAAGAAATCACTGTTAATACCTTGCTATATCTGCACTGGGGAAGTTGCTTTAGAGGAATGCATTTTAAACTCTCTCTCCAAAAAAATATCAAAGCTACAGATCGGTACATGGCACGTCTGATGATACCTCATATAGTTGTGACAGAGACTACACAGTTCTAATTCTATGTGGGTCAGCGGTTGGTATACTCATAACAGAATGTAAAACTCGTAAAATTTTACAGTTCTGACACTTATTTTTACACGCATAAAACGCAAATTTAAATTGGCAATGTGCGCTTAGATAATTAGACTCACATGCTCATAAAATATTTTATGATCCAGAATATGCAAGAATCAAGATTGTGCAGTTTTAATTAAAATAGGTTCACTGCTTATATTAAAAATGTCCCGCTTTTCATTTATTTCTCATAATCATTGCGCATATAATTTAATGCCGTCTCCTCTACAAACATTGGTAAGTGCATCCCTCGATTAATTTCCAATCACACATCCTTACCGGTCTCTTTATTACATAAAACAAATAATCGTATATCTCCTTAAGGATGTCATTGCACAAATTAAAACCCCCGTCGGCGCACATTCACCACGTGACAATAGTAACAAATCAAAGCGTATTCCCATAAAACGAGGATAATAATAATAAAATCAAACAATTTCATTCATCACAGCGCGCTTCTTTATGCGATGACATTATTGCATCCGCAGCAGATCTATATCGCCGCTTGAATTATACAGTGTTCCCCTACCAATTAAACGGCGAACGATGCAGAAGGATACTTTCATGCGCGAGCAATCGTAAGACGACAATGACATTTTGATTACTCATAGGGGGCCCAGAAGTGGTCATGTGCATCTAATTTACTGCCCACAATGATGCACCACAAGCCGCGTAGCACCGTCCTCGATCAGTGTTGGTGTGTATAAGTGTGTGAATAATCAACTACTTTCTGCATTTCTCTGTTTTTTTTTTTTTTTTTCAATTTGGTTATCCAACAATAAACGTTCTACTTTGTTTTAACATTTATGTAGTATCCAACGGATGCACGCACCTATAGCAGATGTGAAAGAAAATTGGTTATGCGCATGCGCGCGCGCGCTCGCACACACCTACTTAGAAGAGTGGAACACATCCGTGCGCAGTAATCAGCGTCAGCCCCAAAGCATATGTACTGGCCCACGTTCAGGTGAAATTTGGGCGAGAGGAAGCGGCTGCAAAGATAAATAGATACACATGGTATCTGATGTAATGAATTCGCGATAAGAAGGAAGAAAAACCAACCAACCGGGCTCATTAATATAAATTTCATCACCGAAAAGCGTGTAACCGGTGTATGAGAACAGCCGCAGGTCGGAGTTTCAAAATCGATTGCATAAATTGAAACGATTTTTTCCTTTTTAATGTCAATGGCCGGGCCGGGCAGGAGGGACCTACCCACCTTTTTTAGTTTTTGTTATTGACTTTGAAATAAATTGAGATATCACGGAGAATTTATGCTCAACAGGAACGCGATACTGAAGGAGAGTGTGATGTGCGTTTTGCGAATATGATGTTCACTGTTCCGTGGTGTTAAGTGTTATTCAGATGAAATCTGAGGAAGAGATTGCGACTGAGATTTGATTGACTACTTAACTTAGGGCAAACTCATATGGGTTGGGATTACCATGACGATGCTTTGACATGGTGGATTCTCAAAAAAAAAAAATCGAATATGAGAGCATATTTCACTGTTTTCTTTACAGATTAGGGACAGTTAAGAAGGTTGGAAATACAAATTGACTAATAATCTGAAGTAGCATTCGATGAAGTGCACATAAACTTAAAATATCTTGGCATTCTTTTTTATTTATTCAGATTAATAAAAAAATGTATTTCTCTAAAGTAGCTTTCGTAGAGTGGACAAGGATGGTATATTTGTAGGAGTAGTTGGCAATGATTTCATCTTCATACTTACCTCCGGAACAAGTCCACCTAAGATACAATGCCCGGTGATGACGTTTGTGAGTTTAAATAAGATATTTATATGGTGTCTTAGAAATCATTTACATCTAGTCTTAGTAGCCTAGGAGTATTGCTACATCCTATATGTGCTCACCAGTCCTTTACCTGCTCTCGTACGTCGGTGTAGATCTACGAGTATGTTTTTTGTTTGTACCTTGTCCAGTTGCACAATTTCCCCAAACGTCACAATGATCTAACAAAGAGTGAAGTTTTACTGTACTGCTAAGTTGATGGGATGAACATAAGCTGAAGTGTTTCACAGCGTTTGATCTTATGATACTAGATAAAGCTAGGGCTACAGAAGTGTATTTGCCTTAGTAAGTGGGTGTCTATATTGTTCGAGAAGACTTCGGCCTCAATTTAATAGTTTAAGTTAGAGCAGTCCATAGAAATTGATAGACATTATTGTGCGGAATGATGAAAGAATCAAAGACTTATACTGCTGCCATAAGGAAATAAGCCCCCAGACGATTCTTCGTTTTACGGCTCAATCTGCAGATAAGAAACGATAGGAACCGTGTTAAGTGGTAAAATGTGTGAGAAAGATGATTCGAAGATTTTCAAAACTATTTCCTATATTTCTATTATCTCATTTTCATGTGAGATAATTACAGTCTTACATTACGTGTCAAATTTCATCAAAATCTATTCAAGAATTCTTGAGTTAGACGCCAATAAATGTGATTTAAATATTTTCAAATCTCGCGCTCAAATTAAACTCGCACTTCATCCGAATTAGACAGTTTTTAGACGAAACTACCTACGTACACCTATACATATATGATATCGACCGAGCCCGACCGTTTCAAATATGTACAATCATAGATACTCGTTTTTTCCGAATTAACAAAGAAGCCAAATCATTATATGTATAGCTAGAATAAAGTTGTGAAGCAATAATCCCGCGAGACAACTTGATGATTTATTTTAGGTTAGGTTATGTGACTATCTCCGGTAGGCAGAGACACACTTAGACGAAGTGGTAGTTCCATTGTGATACCACGAAGAGTACCGGATTACCAGCATCAGGAACCTTACATTATGTGTTTTCCCCTAAGGAAGGTAATTTCGGTTACCGTAGCGGTTTACTCTGGTAAACCAGCTGGAAGTGCACGGAGGTCTGGAGTAGGATTGGTGCTAACTCCAGCAGCGCGTAAAAGTCTCATATCTTGGAAACCTTACAGTGACTGGATATTGACGGCCAGATTCCAGAGTAGAGTAAGGAAGGTCACCATCATAGAGTGATGACGCGACTGAGGATGAAAAGGACAATTTATATAGCCAGTTAGGCGCCGTCTTCAATGAAACACCTAATGGGGACATCGTAATGGTGATGGGGGATCTCAATGCCAAGGTAGGTAGCGACAACAACATGCTTAAACACGTGATGGGAGTTCACGGCCTTGGAGACCGAAACGACAACGGTGAGCGGTTTGTGGACTTCTGCGATACCAACCGCATAGTCATTAGAGGTACGCTGTTTAAGCATAACACCTGCCATACGATCAGTTGGGTCTCGACTGATAGGCAAAGAACATCCAATCAGATTGATCACATTGCGATCAGTCGCCGCTTTAGAAATTGTCTCCTGGACGTCCGTAACAGACGTGGAGCTGATATCGGACAAGAACGAGATCGCCATCTTATGCTAGCTCACATACGCCTTCGTACTGCATCCGTCAACAACAGCCGATCAAACTTGTTGAACATCACCAGGTTCAATACCGATAGGCTTAAGGTCCCCCAAGGGCGCCAACAATTTAGGGACCACCCTATCTTAGAAGATGATCACTGGAATGTTGTGAAAAATGCTTTTGCGAGCGGGGCACACACCTATGTCGGTAAAAGGCAGGCACACCATCGCACATGGCTTTCAGCAGACACCTGAAGACGGATCGAGGAGCGTACAACAATAAAGGCTCGGATTGCAGCGGTCTCAGCAGTAGAGAGAACCGAGTTAGAAACCCAGTACCGTACAAAGAAGAAAGAAGTGCAGCGTAGTGTGAGATGTGACAAACGTCAATATATCGACACACTGGCTTCTAGGGCTGAAGAAGCAGCGAGCAGGTGCGATAGTAGGACTGTTTACCGCATCACCAAGGAGTTCATTGGTGGTCGAAACTCCAAACAACACCCGGTGAAGAGTCTGGACGGTAACCTCCTGATTTTGGATGAGGATCAGCTCAATAGATGGAGAGAACATTTTGCTTTAGTGCTAAATCATTTAGACGATGGCGATATGATCTCAAATTCGAATGAGTATTCCGAAGCAACAAATTCCCGAATACGCACGGCACCTCCCAGCAAAACAGAAATTATGGCAAAATTTTTTCCTTCAAGGAAAACAAAGCGGTGGGTATTGATGGCATCCCTGCCGAATTGTTTCAAGCGGCGCCAAACACATCAGCAGATCTGCTGCATCCGTTAATACAGAGAGCTTGGGGTAGCAAACAATTTTCACAGGAGTGAAAAAGGGGGATGATCATTAAGCTTCCGAAAAAAGGAAACTTGATGGAATGCTGAAACTGGAGAGTTATATGTGTTCTTCCAGCTGTAGCCAAAATAATAGCAAAAATAATTCTGGACCGAATTAAAGAGCATTTAGATTCTACTCTCGACGTCGAACAGGCAGGCTTTCGCGCTGGATCCTCTTGCATCGACCACATAAACACCTTACGGATCATAATCGAACAATGCGTTGAGTACAGGTCTCCGCTACATCTGTTGTTTATCGACTTCGAGAAGGCTTTCGACAGCTTGAATCGAGATGCTATTTGGCTGGCCTTGCGCAGGAGAGGCATCCCGGAAAAACTTATTGCTATTATCAAGGCTACATACGAGGGCGGTAAGTGACATCTTACACAACGGTAAGGTGTCAAAGTGGAGTACGTCAAGGATGCATACTGTCACCACTATTGTTCTTGGTGATTATCAGTGATGTACTCCGTGCAGAATCGACGGAGGAAACTATGGACTATGATATCTTACCTGAAACACCTAGACTACGCTGACGATGTTTGTCTACTTTCACATCGGATAATGGACCTTCATCTAATGGCCCATAATCTAGAAACTGAGGCAAACAAAGTGGGGCTCAAAATAAACACGGCCAAAACAAAAGCCCTCAGCACTTCCAACATTAACGCTCAACTTAGCATTGCCTGACAGGAAGTCGAAAAAGTTGACAACTGTCTATATAGGAAGTGTGGTCTCGGCTAACCGAGGTGGCACCCAACTGGACGTATGCAGTAGAATCGGGAAGGCTAAAGCTGCGTTCGGTATGCTATCCACAATCTGGAAAAGTAATGTTATCAGCTTAAGAACCAAGCTGCGACTGTTCCGCTCTAACGTAGAATCGGTACTGCTGTATGGGTGCAGTACCTGGAAGGTGGACATCATTAACACACGCAGGCTGCAAGTCTTCGTAAATAAATGTTTAAGAATCATCTTGAAGATTTTTTGGCCGAACCGGATCTCCAACGAACAGCTTTATATGAGAACGGGCCAAGAACCCATAAGCATTACTATACGAAGGAGAAAGTAGCAGTGGATTGGACACACCCTACGGCGCGAAGACAACCCAATTGCGTGGAATCCGCTCGCCATGCAGTGGAATCCGCTCACTCAAGCAGGCAGAATAGCGGGACGCCCTAGGCAAACATGGCATATGCAAAACCACTTAGATCCGGAGGCAAAGTTTTTTATTTTATAAATACTGAGCTCGGCTTAGTCACTGAGATTCATAGATCTGTACAGCTTCGACAGAAATCGTTGGAGGGCACATCAAGCCTGCCTAGCAAGCAGTTCCCCGTGAGGGTTCCTATTATAGAGCTTGGACATATCCTATTTATGGACAGAAGTCTCTTCGTTCTCTTTGGATCCAGGTTAGTCCAGATCAGGTTCAACGGCTGTTTGCCATTCTTCAGGCTTCAGTATCAAGACAGAACTTTATCGATTCTATAGGAACAGGCTTTCCTCCCACTATTTTCATAAAAGTTCCAACCCGCACCTTTCTTTGGCCGCTCGTTCGCTCTGCGTTCAGAACTTCTCCAGATTCCCAAACGCTTCTGCTAGAAATTCTGGTCTTGAACTAGACATTATATCCGTTCAGGATCCTGCAGTATCAATATTGCTTTAGCTGCCATTTACCTCCCGTATATATTCTCCAGTGCAGCGGTGGGAGTTATATTTAAAGCATATACAGACACAAGATAGCCTCTGAACTTTTCCCAACTTTTTTTGTTCAGTGATGACCTCTAGAATAATACTTGGTACATCAAGGTGGGCTTCACTATTGCTGAATAGATCCAGTAGGGTACTTTAGGCTGAAGGGTCCACTTCGGAGTCAAAGCCCTTCGACAGGAATAAAGGGCAACGGAGGCCTTTCTGGCACGGTCCTGCATATTCAGTAACCAACTGAGTTGCCAATCGAAAATGACCCTCAAGTGTCTGGTATGGTCTACGAATTAAAGTTCCGTGTCATTTATTTTTGGAGGGATGATATATGCTATTTTTTAACTTCTTGTGAACAAAATCAGTTCAGCCTTTTCGGCGTTAACTAAAAGACCAACCTTGTCTGTTCACTTTACAAGTTAATAAAAACCTGATTCCATTAGATCTCTCATTGCAAGATAAAACTTTCCCGATGCAGCTATCGCAATGTCTGGTATTATTCTGTAAAACATACGAGTATATTGATGAGAAACTTGTACATAACGCGGATTTTGGGACGGAAGCTCCTGCAACAATTTTGCCATAAGTTTGCAGTCGGATTCCTTCGCTTGAACATTTTCATAAATTTAGATGGTGTGTAATAAATAATTTCTATGCTGATTCGTATTGAATATTAAAATATTATTTATTATTTTAGAGATTCTTCAACGGCAGCCCTGACTGAAAATAGAAAGAAATATGAGAAGTTTAAATAAAGTATTTATACAGCCAGAAAAAGCAAATGCTGAAACCTACCCCGCGAAGAAATGTCTGTCGGCGGAACAACGGCGGGATTAGGAGTCGGACATGATCCTTACTTTAATGTCTACACACTCGTGAGAATGAGCTCACAATAGGCTTTCGAAAATGTCCACAACCAACATGAGTACGTCGAGAAAACTATGTTAGTGTTTGTACAATCTGTTAGTTCGGTGTTGCACTTGCACTATCTGCCTGTCCTTGTACACAGTCCACTTTAGTCAAAACGGCTAAGAAGTTTTTGTTTCAAACTAAATTGAGTCTTTTGAGTTCCTGATCGAGGTGTACGCATGTGCAATTAATATTAAGATGTTCTTTTTCGAAGTGAGAGTTGACGGTGGCCATGGTGTAGTGTTAGCATCATCGCTTGTCACGCTGCAGGTTCACGGTTCGAATCCTGATGTCACGAATCATCTATTTATTTCGCATGAAGTAAATAAAAAAAGTCGATCAATCGCGAAAGCTTATGTCATCTCTACTGCGAAGGCATAACACTGGCAGTGAGGTGGTCATATAGCTAAAATGCAACTTGATCGTGATGATGACATCAGGAGAACGAACAAAAAAAATACTGTGAATCATAAGCAACGACTATAACAGCAAAACAAAAATACTCTCTACCCTTGGAGTTCACTGAGTTCACTGAGACTTAGTAAAAAAAAAAACCTGAGTTTCAAACCAACTACACCAATCTGTCTTTCCCTCTGACTCTTCCACTTTCCACAAAAACGTCTAAAATTAGAATAAGAATTAGAATTCATAACCCCTTTGACACGTGCAAAGTATAAAAAAAAAGAAAATTATTTATTTTTAGAAATTTATTATCCTTGCATAATAAAATTATTACTTATTTCAGTACGCATACATAAAATGAATATTTTTCGATTTCCAGTTAGGAGATGGGCCTCCAGCTACGAGTAAGCATTCGCCGATATATGTACATGTGGTTTGAGTCGATACGAAATTTCAATGATGATTGTGCAAGAAGAAGCACACAAAACTTTTTCTATTCCTAATGCGTTTTTGATAGAAAATTAATATTTGGTGCCATTGGCGATAAATTTTGGAAAGTAAGTTGATTCGACTTCAAAGCAATTAATCATTTTTAAAAAGCGCCGGAGTTACATATGTTGCACATGGCGCCTGACAGGGTCACTTTTCTATTTATACACACCTCGGGGTGCAACATCATAACACACAGTTCTTACACGTTGGCATTCAAAATAGTATAGCATTGGTATCAACAAATCTTCACAAAGATTTATGGCATTAATTTTTTTTTTTTGTTTGTTTGTGCTTTAGGATTTTAAATTTAAATAAAATAAAAAGCATTAAAGATTTCAATGTAATTTGTTTACTGGCTGTTTAGGCTATGCTACGGGAGTTTTTGCAAACGATTCTGGTGAGGCAATTTTTGATGATTTTTCGGCTGCATTGTGGCTATAACTTCACGGATGTTGGTTCTTAAGTGCCCCACAAAAATAAATCCAACGGGGTCAAAACACACGATCCTGGTGGCCAATTGATGTAATCGAATTTCGAAATTTAACGGCCGGAGAACTTTTCGTGCAATAGAGCCAAATTTACCCGTGTTGTGTGGCACGTAGCCCCGTCACATGGCGGTCACATCAATCTCTTCTCATAGCGCAGAGAATTCACAGTAACAGTGGCGCTTTCATCGTTTTCAAAAAAAAAAATACGGCCCGATCACGCCGCCGATCCACAGCTCATACCAAACTGTCACCCGTGGTAGATGCAATGGCGTCTCAACGATCACATTTGCATTCTCAGAACCGCAAGTTCTGCAATTTTTTTTGTCTACGTAACCGCGAGAGAGAAATGGGCCTCATCGTTGAAGAAGATTTTGTTCGGCGTCAACTTGTTGATTTTCCAGCACCCAACAGGCGTATATTCTGCGCTATGCGTTGAGCGATGGTTAAACTATCAATATTATAAAATGGCAAGGCAAGAACTAACTATCTGTCACTATAGATGACAGATGCCATATGGCAGGGTCTATATTATGTATCTCTTTTCTTTAGACGTTTATGCCTATCTGAAAGTTCTATGTTTCTAGCGAGGGGGTTGGGATGGATTACCAGTTTGTTGATATAATTGATTGGAGTTCTTGGAATTCGATCAAATACTAACGGTTGAGCCACTTGCTGGTTTCTTTTTAAATTACATGTAATTTTGACACTGGCAGAATTGACAAAGAACTAAAAGAAACACAATATCATATATCTCCGTGGTACGAAATGAATCAATTTATGTATGAACAACGTTAGGAAATATTGAAAACTTATTTCCAAAGTGAGTGCTGTGTTGCCGAAACAGTGCGAATTTTAAAAGAAATATCGGTGAAATAGGCACCAACCGTTGGTAACATTGGCATGCTAATTGATAACACAATTCGTGTTCATCCTGTTCGCTTAGCCGAGATAATTCCTGCATCCTCACCGTCTGGCTGTTTGGTGTGGTTTGTGGAATGATAAAGATGGCAACAACATTACGATCAACGGAGAGCGCTACAGATGCATGATACCGGCCAGAAACTGAAGAAACTTCGACGACCTCTGCTTACAAAAAGACAGCGCCCCGGGGAACCCCGGTATCGATGTTGCATACATATGACGCACAATTCTTGTATTTTATACGGAATCTACGATTTGAAAGGTAACTTTCCAGGACACCATGAGTATTTTGAGGAAAGCAATTGCCAAATTTCGAATAACAGTCTCTGTGCCACACTTTATCGAAGGTTTGGGTAATGCCAATGAATAAAGAAGAAAAATATTGTTTCTCTTCGAACGTTCTTCTAATGGTTTAATAGTATGATATTTGCTTCTGAAGCCAAATTGGTATGGCATACCTAAGTTGAAAAGCTTCTCAAATAACTTCGATACAATAGGTAAGAAGTTAATTGGTCTATAGGAATTTACTTTGGTAGGATCTTTTCCCGGTTTAGCAATTACAATGATTTCGGATTGCTTCAAGTAATTTGGAAGTAACTAAGTCATAGTGAAGCATTTATTATATGCAGCAGCTTATTTACGGTAGCTTTAGGTAGTTCCTTTAAGAGTTTAGGGGCAATATCATGGCATCAAGGCCCTTTTTTTCATTTCTAAGTTTTTGATAGCCTTTGCAATGTTTTTAGACTTTATTTTAGAGGAGATTGTAATAAGAGATCGGGGATTTCTAAGAGAGAATCTGAATTTGTTTGTATCTATTTGGTTTAAAGACTTCACAAAATTATTCAACGAACGCTATGCCCTTCGCGTTATCATCCTTAGCCCAGCTGCTATCAGTTAAACGAAGAGGAGATTCAACTTAAATCGTTTTCATTTAGATTGTTTCGTGGTTCGCCAAAGTGAGCAGTTGGTTTTATAAGTTCACGTTAGATTAATGAGAACATTTTGTAGGGTCATTTCTTTTCTGAATTTTAAGGCATTCTAGCGACCTACATTGTTGCCACTGTTTTCTTAGATGTCTCTTTTTCAAAGTTCTTCCATGTGGGGTGTCTTTATATAGTGCACGGAAGTTTAGTTAAGACTTAGTTGAAGTTTATGGCATTATGACATCGAAATATTGAAGAAGTCAAGGTTTATTGAATCTTTCAAGCGTAGCATGATGTCAACCAGATGTCGTAGTTTGTCGTACAAACTAAACTTTATTTGCATTATCATCCCTAAGTGCAGTCTCTTATTATAACCTCCGCTAAAAATAAATTCTAAAAATATTGCAAAGGCTATCAAAAGCTTATAAGGAAATGTTGAAGGAACTACCCAAAGGTACCGCAAACCAGCAGCTGCATATAATAAATGCTCCACTACGACTTATTATACAATAGTTACTTCCAAATTACTCTAAGCAATCCGAAATCAATGTAATCGCTGAACAGGAAAAAGATCCTACCGAAGTTCCTATAGACCAAATAACCTCCTCGAAGATCACTTTCTAACTATCAATCTACATATGATCACATCTACGTTGGCGTTGTATAGAGGAACTGGCCTTACAGTGACATCGATCTGACGAAAATATGCACATTCAACGTCTAAGGTAGCTGAATCACGTAAAGCGGATATTCCAACTTGGAGCGTATTCACATCTGTCCCAGACGAACTTAGGAGTTGTGCAAAGTTAAGTGGAAAATGACCTCAAAAATCTCAGCGTATGCAACAATAGACAGATAGTTGGGGGGCGTGTTGACTAGTGTGGTATTGGGTTCATACCCGATTACAGCGTTATCAAAAGTGAAGTAAATAAATCGATTTTATGATGATTCATGACAAATATTAAAAAATTTATACATTTCACCAAACCAACAAACAAAACTGAAATATCCGATCATTCACCAGCACATACCGCAGTGCGGCTTTCACAAACAAAACGATTAATCAATTTGACGGCACTTGCATTAGGTTGCATTTCGAGTTGCCACCTTTGATGATATTTTTTTTTGACCAGTGGATATTTCTGGCGCTAGTAAAAACAAAAATTAATCAAACAAGCATTCTTTGGACTACTTAGTTCACAGAAATATTCATATCGTCAGACTATACCTCCAAATTGTAGAAAATAACACTCTTCTTGCTGAATGAGTATCTTCTGATGTCTTAGATAATTGCCCTATTTGGCAATCTGGTCTATCTAAAATATTTGTTGAGTTTCTTTTAAATAGGTGTTGGTGTTTGATGAACAGACTCAAAGGATTACCCATCCAAAGGCATTCCTAAAACGGCTTTTATCAATTATATGGCCTTCTACAAAAAGTTTCATCTAACAGTAACTTCTTTAAGCCAAAACAACTTATCGTTCATTCCATGAAAGAAAAAGTGAAACACTGCTTGTGCCATTCAAGGAACAAGTAAAAAAAAAGAAAAAAACATGTTTCTCCATTTCTTAAAGTTTTTTAATCCATAAAAACGAAAACTGAAATCTTATCGAGGTCGAGTGCGCATACATATTTTCGTTTGGGCTTCGATAAGCAGACACTCTGGCGTCAGATACTGTGTATAGTATCCGCTGTGTGTTATGCTACATTCGCAGAGAGAAACATCTGCATGGCGCACTGAAATGTGCAAAGCATTACATCATCATCGTCATTGCCATCATCTCGTCAAGCATTTTATTTTATTTATTTATGCAGTGCAATGCACAGCACCGCCTTTCCCGAAGGTGGACGTTTTATGGAGCAAAACCGAGATTACAATTACGACGACGATGATGAGAACGACTTTCGAGAGATTTTCACGGCGGCGTATACGTACTTTTTTATCATTGCGGATTTTTTTTTTTTTTTTTATTCTTTCTGCTTGAGATAAATTGAAGGTAGATACTTGTATATAACTGCATTCACACCCAAGTAATGTGTTTGACTTGAGCGTAATTTCAGTTGCAACTTCAAACCTGACACACTTACGTACGAACGAAATAATTGAGATACATTTTTTCTCATACTACGTCGTGAATGATTTTTTTTTTTACGTTGGACTCCAAGACGATACGATGAGTGCTACTGAGTACATGTGTCGCCTCATTGAATTGACCTAAATTTGTTGTTTGAATTGGAGTTTTTTTTTTTTGTCCACGCATTCGTCAACTGTCATGTGTCATCGATGCAACTGAGAAGACACAAGGGGTCTCTAATGGTGAATGTGATTCCATTCTGATTGGAATTGAAAGATAAGCACGAATATTTTATTAAACGCTTATCATCTTGTTGACATTCGAACCCAAGTGGTTTATTGATTTCGAGTGTTCTAGCTTATTAGAAAAAAAAATTGTTTTAAGTGGAATTGAAATAAATATAACAAGGGTGTCCTTCTGAGAAAGTCGAGTACAGGAAGTTGTTAAAAATAAATAGTTGTTGACGCAACACATTTTAGGGGTTAACTTGGTTGCATTGTAATTGTAAATTTTATCGAGGTCCCTATTTGTAATAAGGTCGAAACTGATGGTCAATCATAAGTAACCATAGGTACTGCTGATTATGAGAGAACGGTTAATTTAATTGACTACCGACATACCAGCTCAGCGAACCAAGCTACTTTTTTTGTCAGGATAGAGGCAACATGTTGCTAATAACATTTCGTCGTTTTTCATAAAAAGACAAGTAAAAGCTTCAGTGATATATAGTATCAGTACCCACCATATCGGCTACAAAGATCAGCCACCTGACACCAGCAAAGGCAGAAAAATCGCTGAGGAATTGTTCCGCAGTATCTTGGCCCTCTTTACATGCATCATAGGTGGGTGTGTCGCTTAAGCTTAGCATATTAAAATACATGGCAAAAGTTGAATGGACCGTAAGAACGTCAGTAAATTGTCTGCAGTATTTTCTACTGAGCGACAGTAATAATACAGCGAACTTTTTTTACAAACGTTCGGGAGTATTCGTTTAGTCTGTCAACATATTGAAAAGCCAAGCAACCCACGATTATGTTCATAAGAAACCCAATCGTCAATGAAAACCTTGACCGAGGACGAAGGAAGACCTAACGCAGTTTTAGGTACTGAGAACTTATCCCCTCAACCTTTTCTAGCAAATCCATCGGAGACTGAGTGATTTCAACACTGCGACCAAATTTAGAGAGTTTCGCACCCTCAAACTATTTTGAAAGTGATTGTAAGACTGAGAGAGGTCTTACTGCAAGTCTCCAACTATTCCATAAAATAAGTTTATACCCATTAAGATTGCAGAAGTCTTCGCTTGAAAGTCAGACCCATGTTTACCTAACGAGAAACGAAGCATAATGTTTTCGTCCTCAATGAAGATATCAACCCCATACCTTTCCTGGCTCAGATTAAGTCCAAATTCTGTCCTGAGCGCGTAGAGAGTCGACTTATAATTTACGATGAAGTTGGAGCTCTGGTGTATTTGCGTCAGACGGTATATCGGCAAGAGTCGAAGGTCATCGAAGCTCCAGTGCGGGTTAAAAGTCACTTCTTTTAACACGAAAGATTGTTTGCATCTGCTCTACCAGAGCAAAGCGTGATAGAGAAGGTCCCCGTATAGCCGAGACAAAATGTTCTTTGAAGTTTAGTGCGAGAAGCAGTGATATATTTTCGCGGAAAATTTTTTCACCGAACAACCGACGCATATGCCGTTTAGCAGGATGATGAGGGCCTTCATAGTGGCGTTACCACTTAATTGCCAACAGTTAGCAATGGCAAGAGTGATTATTAGCAAGATATTTTTGAATTTACAGCGGAGCCTTAGTAGACAAAGTCTACATTGATAACAAGGAAATGTTTGCCCTTTAATTTGTTAACCGCTAAACCCATTTTCGCCACTTCTGTTTCAATACTCACGAGCGCATCACTCACAGGCTGAATTAAAGCAGTTAAACAGACTTTTGACCGTACCCCTGATATCAGCTTGAGAATTGTATACAATGCTTGCATGTATGGTATTAGAGAAATCGATTCGTCGATTTCTGACATCAAAAGCCTTAGTGATGCTATTACCTTGATGGAGCAAGCAGCGTGCATTCCCCATCATCATCCTGTACAAAAGAACGAGTTTGGTAAGGATACCAAAAGTAGACAGGGCTCTGTATAGCTCAAAGGCTATAATAGACGACTTTAAAATCGATGACAACGGGCTTTTGGTCACCATTGCCTTTTAACAGTATGGCAAGGCGTTCTTTTCAAATTGCCAGCACCGTCCCTGCAAGCTTCCGTTCGGGCAACATGCAAAGTAGATGAATCTATAAAAAAAAGCGTACACAAACTCAAATTGTGATTCATGAAGGAACTGATTTCAGAGAACGTTAACCAGCAAACGATCATCCTTGTGAAGACCACTATCTGTACAAACTGTGGAGGACGAAGACGCTTGCTTTGCACTGTAGCGAAGATAGCAGAGATTCTTGCATCCCGGCTTTAACGATTTCAGAAAAGTAAACTTTATGCAATAGCTTCTCCGCACCGTTATTTAGGACACGTTGGATTGGAATCTTTATGATGCTTTATGGCTGCTTCTTATAATAAAACCAAAATCCTTCTTGCGGTTATTGATCAAGTAGAGTTGGGTATAATCAATTATAAAAGTAATTAATTACTCAAACAATTACATTGTAATCGAAGTTGTTTAGTAATTGCAATGTTGATTACATGTAATTTTGGTTGCAGGTAATGAGTAATTAACTTTAATAAAACTTTGATTACTACAGTTTTCGCAAGACATTTACTACAGTAGTGTCCTGTAACTTAGTTTTACTAATATTCATTTAGCGATCTTCGTGAGGTTAGGATCGTAATTCGTTGGACTTTGTTTTAGGATGCGTGGGTAGAAATGGAGGAAATATCACCCGCCTCCTCCTAACCACACCCTTTACACTCAAAACTTTAACCACCTGCCCTACATTTCCACCCATACGTCCTTTAAAAGATTATCTCACCCTATACACTCCGTGTCCACCCCAACCAAAACATACTTCCTCTTGAAACTGAAATGTCATTTTGTTGTAATCGATTACGATTGCAATTACAAATTACATGAATCGTAATCTACTATGATTACCGATTACTTCGTAATTGTAATTTCGGTAAGATAATTATGGATTACGAAAAGTAATCATAGTTTATGAAATGTAATAGATTACAATTTGTTATCATGCAATCGGTAATCGATTACAATTTCCCAAACTTTTGCCCAAGAACTGTTCGATTTCGATGTATGATAACGGAGAGAAAAAAAAAACTCTAAACATAGTATCATTGTTAGAATTGGGGGTCCTTATTAGTATCACAAGCACAGTATTTCAAACGTACACCTCTGAGTTTCTCCTAGACAACAACAACTCTTTCCTCCGACTGCTGTGCGTATTGAGTATCAACGTATATCAAAGCCAACACATATCATTGTCTTTCCCTCATCGTGTTACCCTATTTTTCGCAAGAAATAAACCAACCCAAAACAAGTCAGATAAATAAACCAAACCAAACCTACTTCGGATCTTCTACAAACAAGTACCGGGTGTACTCAAAGTGAGAATGGTTGTACATCTACATAAGTACCTGTGACAGGTGTTACACAATCCATAATAAGAGGGGGCAAGCTTCTATTGCAAAATAAGCAACCGCAACAATAACACATAAAAAAAAACAGACAAAGCAACGCGACCAAGTGGAAAAGTGGAAAAACTCACTGAACCGCGAAAAAGTGTACGACAACGACCACCATGATGCGCATTTCAGTGGCAGATCAAGTTGTATCATCTAAACGCATAAATACACTCTCCAACTACCTCAAGGTTTATACTAAAGGCTTCAAGGTGATTCGTCAATTTGTTCTGGAAAATATACACAGCGTCTCCCTCCTGCAACGACCGGATGTGAAACACATTACCATTTTCATTGACGACATCGGCTAACATTTGAAAGTAATTTATTCTAAAAGCGGAAAAATTAAATTTTCAAAAAAAAAAAATCACCCAAGTTTTGTCTAGTTGTAGTTCACATCCGATGCGGGAGTTGAATGCGTGCATAATCGGTAATAAGAGATCCATGTGATGAGGAGTTTGAAGGCAATGACATCTTTCATAAAAACACACAATGGGCTAGATGATAATGTGATGATAGTTATGTCGGCACTGACAAGATCTGAGTTTTAATTTGTTATGCCGGGAGAGTATAGATAGGTAGTTGTGTTGCTCTTGTGTACTTCTAGTTGAAAAGGGAAACGACTTTACTAGAGTATAGATTGTCGCAGATGTTCGAAATTAAAAATAAAACCAAAAAGTACTTAAAACCATAATGTGTTCCTATCAGCGACCAGATTCAGAATAATTTTCCCTGGCTGTTTGGTCTTCCTGCTTTTTAGACGTACTATAGCCAGTTAGCCATCATTTAGTCCATGGCGCAATTCGAGAGAAGTTGACACCATCATCTTTATTTCCAGCTTCAAAGTCGAATATCGAACTGAATTTTCGCTTCTTTATGGTCTGTAATTCAGAAGATAGTCGCATGTCTTCGCATGTCTTTTCTAGGGAAAAGAGTTCTTGATTACTTCCAGCTTAGGCAGCCAAAACGATCTCAGATTTCCATTAGATTAGCGTAAGGCTAACTTTACAATAAAAAAAAATTAAATTGCTTTCAACGACTAAATAACGCCTTGAATAAATAATACGGATTTTCATTTCATTTTAATTTCATTTATTTTATTTAAATGGTTTGTACATTAAGATAAAATCGTTTTAGTACTTAGTGGTGTAACTTCAAAACAATGATTTCGTTGAAAAACTTAGAACTAGATACAAAAAATTTCTTAAAACTAAGTTGAGGGGAGATAGATAGGAGATACATATGGGATTTAATGTTGAGGTGCGGAAAAATATAGGAGAATTGCACTTTTAAAATTGGAGTGATTTGATATAGCTCTTATATGTGAGGGTAAGGAGTTCCATAGTCTCACAGTGCGAATGACGATGAAATACGCAATGATTAATGGACAAAGATTTGACTATCGACATATGCAATATTACTAATATTCTACGAGCTGGTGCACTAGATATTCTTGTAAATACATTAAACCGCTTCGGTATATACTGGAGAAGCAGGATGTATGCATTTTACTATAGTGGAGAGCAAGGAAGATGGAAATCAGGGCCCGGATTCATACTGAATAAGAGAACAATGGAGCATGTGATAGACTGAAATCGAAACAATGACATGCATGCCTCCACTGAAGTAAAAAAAAAAAAAAAATCAACTGTTATCAAAGATGTGATTGGAGATTTCAACGCACAAGTAGGTAGGGAAAATCTGCATTACCTTAACAACCTTTATCAGCAACGACAACGGTAGTCGAATGATTGGTTTTGTGACCTCGAACAATCTTCGCGTCGGAGGACCTTTGCTTAAATATAAAAAAACACAAAGCCACCTGGAAGATACCAGAAACTGACACAGGGACTTCCCGAGGATGCAGGGCAAACCAGATTGATCATGCGCTGATAGACTCGCAACAGCTATCCAAATTGCTTGATGTCAGAAGCCACAGAGGCCAATGTCAATTCTAATCATTTCCTTGTGAAAGCGAACCAACCACGAATTGATTTAATTGGTGCTATATAATGAACCAGATATTGTCAAGTTCATCAAAATTGGAAGTCTGCGCTAGGCAGGATATGTTATAAGGATGAATGAAAACCGGGTACCAAGTCGCCTAATCAATTCAAACCTTGAAGAGCACAGAACTTAGAGCGGCCAACGAAATAGAAGACAGCAACAGGAACGAAAGTATGGGCTCTAGGGATAGTCAAATAGAGAACAAACCTAAAATTCTACTTTTGATTGTGATATTGATATGATATTTGATATTTATTGGTTAACAAAGAATCGCTATACATGTAAGAGCAAAATACTTATGAATAGTACAGGTAGGTACGAAGTAAACATATTAAAAAACAAATATTTCAGGAAAACTTATAATTCATACAAAATTAAAAAGAAGAAAAGAAAGATACAAAAGTAATTTAATGTACACCAAGTAGATTAATAGAATAAAAAAAGTTAGGATACAAAATAAGAAAAACACGCCGACGAAAATTGTCTATATTCGATTATAGACCTCACCTGGTGAGGCAGATGGTTCCAAAGACGAACAGCATGAATAAAAAACTCTTTGCGGGATGTCAAGCAGTTATGTATACATGGTCTTATTGTAATACAGAGGGTAGACCGAGAGAAGGTGAGTTTGTTGTAAAGATACGAGTACTCAGGTTGCTGTCTGTGAATAATCTTCAAGAGCAAGATACAAGACCAATATTTTAGGGAAGTATCAATGTCGCAACCAAGAAGTTTGAGACATTCTGCTGAAACATGGTCATATCTACATAGATTGAAAACATAGCGAGGCGTCGAATTAAGTGCCTTTCTTAGCTTTAGAAGAAAAGTGTAATCACAGTCAGAAAAGAATTCACAGCCAAAGGAAATAATAGGCACAATAAGTGATTTTGCAAGTTTTAGTTTTAGTTTAACTACAGCAGGTAGTACTCGTAGTGTTTTGCTGAATGATAGCTCTCTGAGTGAAGCATATATTTTGGATACTATGGTACAAATGTTCCATGGTAGCTCACTGTTAAAAATTATACCAAAATTCCTTACTCATATTCTACATGGATGGAGTATAGCTCAATAGGAGGAAACTTAGAAAGACAAGGTTGATGCTTAGAGATGAGGATAATTTTGTTTTTTTTAAGGACTATGCATGAGAGCATTTTGTGTGGACCAATCCATAATAGAGCGTAGATCATCACTAATTTTTGTTACAGCATCTTCCACCATACCAATCGGAAAGTTTAGGTAAATCTGGATATCGTCCGCGTACATATGAAAATTACAATGAGACAACACAGTTGGAAAGATAGAAAACAGTAAAGGGCCAAGTAAAGTGTCCCTTGCGGGACACCACTATTAATGGCATGGAAAGATAACATTTTGGAGTTGTTAGAAACAGCTTGGATATGGTTAGTAAGACATGAGTAAATTAGGTTGTTAGTAAGAACAGAAAAGTTAAATTGTCTGGACAGTTTGTTGCAGAGAATAGACTGATTTACACAATTGAATGCTTTTGAAAAATCAAACAAGACCAAAAGAGTAGCTGTATCCTCATCAATACCCTAGCGAATGTTATCAGATACTTTTAGTATAGCTGTTATGCAACTATGTCGTGATCGGAAACCTGATTGGATAGCAGTTAATAACTTATTGCCCTCTATATATTCTTTAATTCGGCGACATAAGATGGATTTAAAGACTTTGGATAGTAATGGAAGGATGGCGATGGGTCTATATTCCGTGTTGAATATCTGGGTAATATGGGGCAGAATGAAAGGAAGAAGTATTTTTATGAAATCTGGGTGGATATTATCCAAACCAACTGATTTGCATTTCACGGATAATATCACCATTCCAACAGTACATAAATCTAGTACTCTAGCGAAGCCATACACTCTGCTATTATTGAAAGTCAATATACATAGATGTAGAGTTGAAGGCACTAGAGGGAACGGAAGTAATAAAACGGTTATTTAATTCGTCTAGGTCAATGTCCTCGTTATTAACCGCAACATTTTTTTTTGCATAGACCAATTTCGTGAATTTGGTTCCAAAGAAATTGGGAGGATCGGTCGGAATTAAATTTAGCAATATCTGAATTTCGCAATTTTAATCATGCAAGTGATATGATTTCTGATGGCTTTATATTCAGCGTGCATTTCTGTACAACGAAACCTTTTCCAACGCCGATACTATATGTCTCTTCTCTCCATAGCATCAGATATTATGGTTAAAAACCAAGTGCAGGATTTAGTTTTATAAACGCGGGTTTTACATGGAACATGTCTACTAAACAGATACTCGAGACTAACATTTAGGAACTCTACTTGTTTATTGATATCCGGCGACAGATAGATATTATACCACTCAATACTATTAGGTGCGCAACTAAGTTCTTGCTGTTTGTCAATAGATCGCTCCAGCAGTAAGTGCTGGTCGATTTTGACATATCCAAAACATCATGAACCGAACTTAGACATATGGTAAACAAACTGTTTTGACACATTAGTGATTTTGTTTTGGCGTTCTATACTTTTGGTTGTGTGAAAATGACTGATTTTGTGCCAAATAATCGTCATTTGCGGAAAATGTTGATTTTCTTCTTTCATTCGAAGAAAACGGCGACTGATACGCATCGAGAGCTCCAAAAAGTTTACGGAGATACTGCTCTAAGTGAAACAACGTGCCGTGATTGGTTCTGTCGAGTCAAAGACTGTGATTTTGATGTTGACGTCCGTACGCGTGAAGGAAGGCAAAAATCCTTCGAAGACGCTGAATTGTAGGCATTGCTCGATCCTCAGAATTCGTGAAAAACGCAAAAACAGCTTGCTTCAGCATTAGGAGTTACCCGTCAAGCCATTTTCAAGCGATTGCATGCGTTTGGAATGATTCAAAAACAAGGAACTTGGGTTCCTTATGATTTGATGCCAAGGGACGTTGAGCGTCGTTTTTTCGCTTGTGAACAACTGCTCCAGCGGCAAAAAAGGAAGGGTTTTCTTCATCGCATCGTGACGGGTAGTGAAAAACGCATTCATTACAGCAACCCAAAGAAAAGAAAGTCATGAGGACTGCCCGGTCAAGCTTCTACGTCGTCGGCTCGGCCGAATATTCACGCTGCGAAGATTATGCTGTGTATTTGGTGGGACCAGGTCGCTGTCATTTATTATAAACTGTTGAAAACCAACGAAACCATCACTGGGGAACGGAATCGACTTCAATTGATACAATTGAGTCGAGCGCTGCGCGAAAAACGGCCACAATACGAGCAGAGGCACGAAAAAGTTATTCTGCAGCATGACAACGTTCGGTTCCACGAAATACAAGAATACACGATCATGATATAAAAAGACAGGTACAGATAGTTGACTATAACATTTTACAATCCTTTTGTCACTTGTCAAGATAACATCTAGCAATGACGGTGAACAGTTCGGTTTGAAGTGGGTTAGGTCAGTAGAATTAAGGAAATATAAATTAAGAGACCCCACAGTGCTTTTAAATAATGAATTAGAGGACCAGTTAAGGTTATTCATGTTGAAATCACCGCATATAATAATTTTAGGCAAATTGTCCATAGTGACTACTTTAGGAGCTATAGGAACGAAGAAGAAATATAGTCAGTCATCCATCGGCATAAACTAAACTAAATTACCTCCACTTAGGGAATCTTGGTATAGTCTTCGAGTTAAAAGGAATAAAAAAAAAGCATTTGGTGCAACAGATCTTTTGAAGTGTAGGGTTGAATTAAAGTTAGTGAGCCTTCGAATTGCTTGGAAATAAATTCTTCGAGTGGCCTAGAGAAACTGAGCCCGTCGATTTCAATCAGATACTACGAATACATTTCACAATGAAATAATTCTATGGAGGCATTCGTAATTCTTAATAAATAATTATCTATAAATATCCATCGACTGTTTCAAGTAAAAAGGCTCAGATGTGCCAGATGTTGCAAAAGAAAACAGGTATCACTTGGCTTATCTAATCGTCTTTTTAAGGCCAAAATCACACCCATCTAGTGACAACCTGGAACATATTTCTCTATCAACAGTATTGAAAAACACAATGAACTGACGTCTATATGCACCTTTAGTCCTAGTGACCAAGTATTTCTTTGCTAGTTCTAAAAGTATTTTGAATGTCTGCTGAACTAGTTTCGATTTTATTGTAGCTGAGTCCAGCATCTTTAGAGCAGTTTGGCTATAAGGGAAGATGAACATGTTTTTTTCCACGGGTGTTAGATTGCAAGTTTAAGCTTAACACTGGCTGGTGGCAAATATGTCGGCCGGGAAAAAGTACCTAGGCTAACTGAGAGATTAGTGCCGGACAACTCACCGAATATTGCAGAACCAGTTCAAGTGTCCATTTTGGAGCCATCCGTATACCCTACTAGATTGTGTTCTGACGGACGGGGTTTAACTTTTCACAGACGTCCCTTGTGGGGATAACTACTGAGTAATTACATTTGAAACGAGTTTCACTGGTTCTTTGCGTAGAGCGCTGACAATCCGTCATACAACTATTCAACTTGGACATTTATTCATTTGCTTATGGTCGTTGAGGGGTGCATATTGCTAAAAACGCGTTTAGTGGAAACATATGAAGTGCTGTGGGATACTTATTCAATGCTTGGGAAGGCAACAAGATAAATCAGCTTCCTGTTGATGGTAGTTTAAATTTTGGTTACTAATTTATTGAGTGCTAAACTAAGTTAGAACTTAGTAGACTTACCCGGTTGATATCCTTATTGAGAGACACACAGAGAGATGACAGAGTATGCGTTTCCTCTTATATGCCTGTCAATTATTTCTTCCAAGCATTTCAGAACAAATGGCATAAAACTGATGGACGTAAAGAAGACTATTTGATAGATACCCTGTGTCATGCAGCCAGTAGGTGTCCAAATGCTAAGCTGTAGCTCACCAGCTTGGAGAGTGCTGGAGCTATTATATCAGCATCCTGTTGAAGTAATGCCGAAAATCTTCGTCAGACGGTCATGAGAAGATGGAGTTAGGAGGTAAGCTAGACAACATCGCCTATTTAGGGATGTACGAGAACTTTTAACACAAAACTTGAAGCGTATAATCATACATACGTGATAAATACATAAGTTGATACTTGTATTTGTATTTATGGACTATATGCTTGTACACAGATGGAAGTCATGAAAACGATTTTGGAAACACAAAAGTGACTGCACTTTGCCGCCGTCTTAATAGATGAATACTGTCTCTCTCTCCCGTTATGCTCTATGAATACTATTTCTAAAGAACGCACGGGCTATACATCCCATATTTCCCTTTCTTAAGCACACCACTGCCGAGCCGTTAAATGTTAAAAGCCAAACCGACATCGATAATTAACATCAAAAAACAACAAGCGTGCTATATTTTATCAGAAAATGACTCATAACATCTGTCATGCAGTTAAATATTCCCAAATTGTCATCACGAAGCGTGAATAAAAATAAAGAAAAACCCGCGACCCTACTTTTGTATCTAACCGATCCCGCTGCATATTAAAAATGATATTTCAATAAAAAAAAATCAGTTTTCAATGGACGGGGTGAGGAGACCCAAGGAACGCGCACAGGAAATACTGACGAGCCCATTTTTATTCAAATGAAACACACCGAATAGACTCATCTAGACGTGCATCTGAGGAAAAGTTATTGCTCCCTACACACACACACACACTGTCCGCCTGCAATATGTTAGGATGTAACACGTCTAAAGTGTGGAAAACAAAACACTCTGATGATTCACCCGTTCTGCAGTGGGAAACGCTACACCAGTGAACTCAAAATTTTGTTTAAATAAATCGCAGTACAGTGCATTGGCGATGTCTCACCTACCGAGGAAGTTGCTCCTTCCGCCCTCCATCGACCATTTTTGAATCGGGGAACATCACAGAGGACTCCCACACACCGAAAATAGGTGAGGCAGTGTTTTCGATTTCATATTGCCGGGTGAGTACGCACAACAGTCAACGGTACGGCAACGCATCAGGAGTAGTTTACTGCAGATGTAATACATCTGTGTATCTGTGTATCTGTATCTTAAGGGTATATGCCAAATGTGCATTAGCCGCCTCGTAATAATCGTTTATTTGTTGTTGATGATGATGATGGAGTACGTATAAGACATACAGTATGGAGTTTTCTTACATCGGTGAGAAACGATTTCACAACTTGATGAAGAAGTGCGATTGTGTGTAGGGGTTTTTAATTGCGACCATTCGCAAGTCAATTTAAAAGTTATCGCAGTTAGTTGATGAGAAAGAAATATACTTTCGTATTCAAGAAAGAGTACAATTATTGTGGATTATATAGCAACAACGCTGTGGAAGGTGCAGTGTCAACTCCGGCTAATAGCGATGTGACACGATTCTTTCAATAAATGCACTTCCAATGTACTGTATCTCTAGATATGAACTTATAGTACTCAATATGATTCTTCATGGTAAAACCGTAATATTATCGTAACTTTGCCATGTATTCCAGCATCTGTACCACCTTAGTCGGTTGTAGATGCAAACATTTGTTACTCTATAACAAGAGGAACATTTTGATTTAAAAGATTCGACTCATATTCGGGCCTCTCGCCATAAGCAAACTGTTATTTTAATTTTTCCTAATTTTACTTCCTTATTAATCCGCTGAATAAGAGAAAGATGTAAAATGTTTTCTGGAAGCTTGTAAATTAATAGTCTCCGATTTAAAAATTCTGGCTTGAGCTTTCTATTTCAGGTAAAAATAAATAATATTTTCCTATTCTGCTTAAATAGTTGCTCCCACATAGTTCGATCTGGTGTGGATGTAATTTCGTTTGAAATATGTCAAAGTCGGATGGACTTAGGGTATATAGAGGGACGTGTTTTGAAAATCCATCAAATCCTCTCATTTGACAGCCTAACTTACAATTTGGCTTGTAGGTATGTAAGTAAGTTAGTACGTGTGTGGGTGGTTCAATTGGAGGTTTCAATTTAAATCTGACAATACTGTGGTTTTGTCAAAGATAAACAGCACATCTGTGAATGCTAAGCATTGACGTTTGTAATTATGGAGCAATATACGAGAGAACAACGCATTTGAATTGTTAAATCCCATCTCCGAAATGGGGACACTTTAATCAACACTATTCGTGCATTATGAAATAATGTTGGTGCGCATAACCGTCCATCCCGTGCCGCGGTTAAGAAATAAATGGAAAAGTTCGATCGAAGCGGGTCAGTGTTGTATGTACAAAGACTAATTAGTCCTTGTAGTGGCCGGTCACACGAAATTATCGAGGCAGTGAGTGATAGTGTTTGTAGCAATCCGTCAAAATCTATTCGCCATCGTTCCTAGCATTTGAACCATTCCCACAACACCACGTAGCGCATTTCAACAAATGATCTACATCTGCATGCCTACAAGATTCAACTGACTCAGGAAATGAAACTATTGGACCATGAACAGCGGCGTGAATTCGTTGATTGGGTGTTAGAGGACAACCAAGTTGAGGCGATTTTTCGAAAAAAATCATCTTCAGCGGTTAGGCTCAATTTTAGCTGGATGGCTACGTAAACAAACAAAATTGTCACATTTGAGACCATGAACATCCACGAGACATTCACGGACAATCAATCCATACACACAAAGTCACTGTTTGGTGCGGATTTTGGGCTGGGGGCATGATTGGGCCGTACTTCTTCGAAAATTCTAGTGGTGCTGCTGTAACAGTCAATGCTGAACATTATCAGGACATGATAACGAATTATTTGTGACCCCAATTGCGCAATATTATTATCTGGAAGACATGTGGTTTCAGCCAGACGGTGACACCTGACACACTGCATGAGAAACAATGCAATTATTGCACACAAAATTTCCCGTCCGCATCATCTCTCGTTTCGGCGGCCAACATTTATCAGCAAGATCTTGCGATATCAAGGGGTTGGATTCCAGAGCTAAGAGTCGCATTATTTATGAACTACCGCAGGATTTATGCCAAAAAGTATTGGAACATTTCATCAAAAGGGCGAAAGTCTGCAAGCCCAGGTGTGGGTTGTAATGCAATTCCAAGGGTATAGCGAGCTGTAAGACAAAACAATATACATTCAACATTCATAAGTGATGTCACTTATTTTTAATATAAATTTAATACAAACCTAAACAATTTTTCATAAGTAAGAAGAGCGCATTTGTTTTCACCTACAAGCCCAGGGTATTCTACTTTTCTTATGATTCACAATTTGTCTGACCTCTGCGGACAATTCTCTTTACAGGCCTTACATAACTTTTGAACCGCTAGACTAGAAGGTTGATATTTGAACCAAAATTTGATTTTGTTAACCCGCATACAGATCAGGATTTTAATTTCAAAAATGTATGTTTCCGTTATTTTTACTTAAACAGGCTTCAAGAAAAATCGAAAAAACTATCAAAAATGTTTGAAACCATAGAATCGACAAATTAAAAATTCATGAGTATGTACTATCTTCAGGAAATTATAGGAAAACTATTTTCATTTTATACATATGTCGGTTTTCGAACTTACATTTTACAAATATAAGTTCCGTTAGTAGAAAAATTAAAGAACCAAACCTATTGCAGCCCTGAGTGTCATAAAGGTCCATATTTAAATGGAAGCCAGACCTACACAATTCAATGCCATGTTGAAAGAGATTTTAATAATATGCGTACAAAATACTGATTCAAGCCGAATTGCTCTGAAGTTGGGAACCATACAAACCCCATCCGACAAAACATAACCTTTCGTATACTGACGCTAAACCAAGAACAAATTGGTCTGGAATATTCAATGAGTCTACAGGCGAGAGCCTAGTAGTAGGTCTTGAAAACTATTCATCCATACTGCAGCCACAAATCTTTGCCATCGACCAGTGTATAAGAGTAGGTGGCATTGCTCTCCAGCATTTGCTCTGATAATTATAGTGCACTTAAAGTGCTTATCTCAGCTGCAATGCAATCGAAACTAGTCCTCAAGATCTCTATGGAGCAAGTCAAAATTTAGTCAGTTTAGTTCTGGATTGCATTAAATACCAGCCTATAAATTATACATAGAAAATGAAATAACTAATTCACCAGCTAAGACCGATGCAACCAACCTTTTTACCAGCGCTGATTCCGTAGAGTTAGTAGTACAAGTTATTTCAAAATTCATATCAGATTCTCTGAAGTTCCTCTAAAATCACTCATAGGCTTTTTATGAATCCGTAGTGTCGTAGAAAATTAAGCAGTTCCCCAATTACACATTTCTGGAAAATATCAGCGCTCTAAGTCAAGCCGTTAAAAAGTTACAAAAATGTGCTACACACACGACGAGGAAAACTACAGTGTAGAACGCAAAAATATGCTAAGAGACACACTGTATAAAAATCATGTTTCCCGATATACCTACCTAAATTCCTGAACTATGTACCTTCATTTACACCACTTGGCAACCTTAGTACATCTTTGGCAATACAAAATAGCTGCATTATTCAATTCCATCTTAACAAGAGTATCAAAGCTTATCTGTCCCGATGTCCTGATGGGAACCACCTCCAAAGAAAATACCCACCCCAGCTGTGCAAACAAATCCCAACATTCCAATAAATTCCCTAAATATTCTCTTTCATTTATTTTTTTTTTTTTTTTAAAGAAAGGCTTTCCCCGAATCGATAACATTCAAATCCTCGAAAAGTGCAAAATTCCACGACCAATCAACACAAAATCAACATTCAGCAGTCCCTTTAAGTTCAGTAACACTAACTCTGTGTGGACATCACTCAGAGATGTCTACCTGGTGTGACATGTGCCCCCTGAACCAATATCATCACCCATCGTCAAAACGACTAACGAAGACGCCGAATTTAGATTAATTCCTGGAACAATCGATAACAAAACAACGCAAAGACAGAAACAGAGCCGGAGAATTGTTGTATAAATCGTGGAATATCACAAGGAAGTGAATACGCATCATCGATTCTATATTTGGATTAAGACAGAAATTTTTTTTTTTTTTTTTTAATTTTAATTACACTCGTGTATATCAACAAACTGTCCCGTCTTGGAAGCCTCAAAGCAAATCAAATGATTTACATTCAACGCACAGAAGGAATCCTTTCGGGTTACGTCTTCGTCGTCGTCGCCATCGGTCCTCAGAGTGCATTCACATTGGCAGTACCACGCACCGCATAAATAGTATTGCTCTTTGGTACCTCTCCCCGGCAACTACCAATTATGCTTGTCAATTGATATCGACGACAAAGTCGTCATTTGTCACAGCGTATCGTAGCACATATGCCGGTCACGCACTCCTCCAACCCGGCCAGCAGCATTCCTTGGACTTCACCACTAGCCGACCAAACCAAAAGGTATCTACGAAGCCATTTAAAATTCAATAATATCATAAATAATTGGTGACGACTTAAAATTGTCACGTTTTGTCCAACATGGTCGTGTAGATACATGATGGTTTGGCGCGGCATGGTTCAACAAACGATTAGGGAGCCCTGCGGCATTTTGGTTTTATAATATGCTCCGGCTGAAGTAATAATTCATTTTAAATGCGCGTTTAGTGCCAGATAAAATACACACAAACCATCGATGACATCGGTCTTTGGGCATTTCTTGGGTCGATTTTATTTGTCGATCTTCAGTCGATGGACACCGACCCACTTACTATAGAAGACCAGCAGCAACAGCCAGCGTAGCGATTTAACTGCGCAATTTGTTTACGCTTTGCATTTTTGCATTCTGAATTCATTTTGTATCTAAATGTGAATTCTTGGATTTAAATATGTATATCTGGTTACCAGATCCACCTTCGTGCTTCACTGAGGCGTTGCCACTACGTTCCGCTTGCAGTGAGCTGGTTAAAGTACGAGTAGTTGTGGGCGCGCGAATCTAGAATAATTTAATGCTCCAAATGTTACACGGTGTCGGATGGGCGGACTGACTGACGTTGATGGTGAATAACTCACCATGTGATGCGGATTCACTTGAATATCAAATAGGGAAAGTGGCCAATTCAAGTTGGCTGGCATGGCGCGGTGTGCTCGGGGAATGAAGTTACTTTTACTTTATTAACGGGTAAATAGTTTATGGAACAGAAACTTCGTTTAGTTTGATAATTAATTGCGATTGGTAAGCTATTTTCGGATGGGTAATGTGTGGAATACTTTCATTCGGGGTAAATTTATTGTGGGCGTGCACACACTGCTTACCATGTGTGGCTATGTTTGGAGAATAGGTGTGAAAATGTCAACAGATTTAGAGGTTGTTGAGTTTTGTTAGCGATTTCTAGACAACAAAACAACCGAGGGCAGTCTTATTTACATACAAGTAGGAATATATACAACGAGATCGAAACATTTCAAGTAATTATAAGAAAGATCCACAATGAATCTTAAAATCAAGGGTAGTGATGTTTCAGAGCCAAACTGTCTAGATATTAATAGCGACCTCGGAAAAACGTTACACAAATGGCGGCATTGGGCTGTTTCTTGTCCCTGGACTACAACAAGAATTAGAAAAATCCAGGACGGTCCAATCTCATCACATTAGGATAGGAGTGGTTGCAGCAGTTTTAACACTGAACCTCCTCAGTATGGCAAACATACAGACGGGGACAATGACACAATACCTGAGTTAAGTAACGCAGACGTTAAGTACGAATTTCTTGGTAGGCTTGCCTTTATGTATTCCACTATGTACATAGCTTCACAGAAGAGTAGATCAGGAACAATTTCAGAAAAACGAAAGAGAAGTGCGAACATGACTTACCATAGTGGAGGACACATGTTCTCACTCATCCAGTTTTTGCCATTGATGAAACTTTTCCAAGCTAAGAGTTCTAAAAGGAAGTTTTTTTTACCGGTTTAGTCATATGAAATTGACATTAAAGAGCCCTGACAAAGTTGCCAGCTACTGATGACAGTGATACCACCGAAAACAGTAGTAACCACCAGGAAACTGAGACTAATCTATGTGAAACGGCGGTATCTTAATAAGAAAAACAAAAGTGGCCCCTCTCCAAGGTAAGGACGCCACTGGAGAGTTTCATCAATCTTTGTATTACTATAGGTCTCACAATACAACTAACTACATGGATTTCCTTCAAACTTCATACCTAGGGTATATGGCATCACAATTAACAGTACCTTACTAAAGGCAAATTTTGAAAAAGTGAAATTTCCTGAAAAACGTCCGCTGAAACGCTTATGCTAAAATGCTAAAAAAAAATAGAATAACGGTACTTTACATAACAGCGAATTCCCGTAAATTCAGAGGTCTCCTAATGATAATCCCATCTTTTGTACGCATACAATTCAACTCCAGAGCGAAATGTCTTATTGAAATGATTCTAAACCATTGCCATCAACATCTGCATATGATTACATATCCATACACGGTAAAGCCAACTATGATGGTGTTTATCTGGACTGCAAAATCAATGCCATGCATAAATATCTTCACATATTTCAACTGAAGTACAACAAAAACAATCAAGTCATCCTCGGACACCGTTTACATTCCTACAATCTATACAGATCCCAATCACCTCCATCGTGATGTGTCTTACTTAAATGCATCTGCATATATGCGTTTCGCATCTAACAAAATTAATCATCTTCACAAATGGCCAATAAAATCCCAAAGAATATCTCACAAACAACATAATAACACTCGCACTTTGCGATGTCAAGGAGTCGTATTCTTCGCGAAATTTCCCCTAGACAGTTAAGACTCCCCTCGACTAACCAACTGATCGAGCGATAGAAATCTCCAATTGAACACTCCCGGTTGCAGCACAGTCTGACAATGTAAGTAAGTCCATGAAAAACTACTCCACTCGCACAAGTCACTTAAACAGTGTTAATAATAATAATAATAACTTCATGAGATCTGCGGTCATATTTATTAATGCAGATTATTATCCTTAAGGGTCAGATGTATTGCGCATGCGCACACATGTGTGTGTCCATCTTGCCGGGCATTGCAACTAATGCACGATGACCAGTGGTGGTGCTGTTCATGCTGTGCACTAAGCACACTTAAGACTCACAGTATGAGAGTATCTACATATCTACGACGATATAATTTAGGATTTGTAAGCATCTAACCGCAATCCAACGATGTTGATGCTTACAACGCTGAGTGCAGTGAGTATACGCTTCATTTAAATCGCTGCGTAGATACGCGTTATCGAGCGGGCGTGGGGTGGAGAAGGATGGAGGAGACTGTTGGCAATGATGATGGTCCTTTGCCTTAAGTGAAAATCTCCCACCCCTTACACTAGGGGGGAATTGAGTATACAATTTATGGACCTCAATAATAAAAAGTGATTAGCATCAATATTTTCTGATTCCTGCATTGCCATCGGAGAGCTGCACCGGCACGGGGTAGGAGTAACCAAAGAATAAATAAACAGATTAAACCTATTAAAAGCGACTAAAATTGGTTTTGTTGTGCGCGCACACTGTTGTTTGTGTGCAGAGCTATTCAACTGCAGTGATCTTCAGTGGACGCGCGCGATCATTGACTCTGGTATTGGGGAGTGTGGCACAACGTGAGCTCACATATGTACCTCTTAACACTATACGATCACTCCAGATGCAGTGTTGATGGTGGTTGAGAAGGTGTTGGTGGTCATAATGGTGAATCATATGCCTTTGTGGGTATTTGAAGATAGTTGCCGGTGCCCGGGTGGCTGACTGCGGTTTATAGGGTGGCCTACGCATTTTATCCTCCCCTTCTTTCGTCGCGCAGTAAACAAAGTTGTATTTTTAATTTGTAACACCTTCGTGAACATGCTGATGATGCAATTTCTTGCTGTTGCCTCTACATTGTTGTCATCATTTCAAGGGAGTGTTCTAATCTTTGCCGGTCTCTTGGGAGATTTTCGGTAATCTGTTTGATGTACGAGCAGCTTTGTTGCGAGATTCGGTGACAAAATGTGTCAATCAACGATGCCATGTGTCAGATTTAACAATAAGTACGTTTATTAGCTTAAGAATACAAATGAGACCGCTTTGTCGCAGTGCAGTGAATGCTGCGGAGTGTGTCTGCGTTTGAGCTGTGTTGTATCTTTTGTCAATTTAAGCCGACTTTTGGGGAATGTGCAGTGGCTCTTGAGAATGACATATCGACGTTTATTATAATTCATTGATGGCTTTGGGGTTACAAAAAAAGTTAATGACACAGGAAGATAATTAGCTTTTAGCCACTGTGTTTGGGGATTTATTTAGAATTTAATATTTTACGTATACATATGCCCCCAGTAGGTGAAGTTTTGTAGATACAAACATTTTATCTAATTCCAGCTTCCAAAGTAACCAAACTCTTAACGAAGTAGCTCTAATAAGCACACATAACCTCTCTCACCTACATACGCATATAAGTTGTCTAAATCTAAGGCTTTCGAAATAAGATACGGAAAATCTGCAGAGATGATGCCAATCAAGTGGTGAGTATACGAGTACATATATATATATAGTAGAGCCTGATATATCATAGAATCATGTAACAAAAATACTTCTTCTTATATCATTTGACTTATCAAGCTGCAAGAAAAGTTACTAAAATCACTCACGAAGATCCAACGATTAGTAAGCATTGGCATAACTAGCGCCATTAGAATTACCCAGACTACAGCACTGGAAACGATTCTCGGGTTAACACAAATTGATCTATATATGCATGTTCTGTAGAACAGCAGCAAAAAGAGCCCTACTTCTTTAACTCCTAGAGGAATAGCCGAATAGATTACCGCAATATCGCTATATGGGCAAAAACGGCAAAGAAAACTGATTATCTAACGCCATAGCCCGACTAACTTGGCTGACCAATATCCCCGAGACTTTCCGAGAACAGATTTCGCCTCACCGACATTTATATAGACAATCAGGCGGCGTTTAAAGATATCTCACCCACAGGAGGAGAGGAACTAAAAGTTTACCAGCTCAAATTACAACGTCATGCTCTGTTGGCTCCTCTTCCGCAGATTTGTCTTCGGAAAAAAGAAAGCCGATGAATTAGCTAGACATTCGAAACTGGACACACAATGGTCGGACGCTCAGTCCTCACTCCCATCGAACTACTTAAATCCAGCATAGCCTTAAACTTTCAAAAGCTCGACGATAAGAAATGGAGCAATAGCACAATAACAGGTGAATGCGTTTAAGTATAGCTGAACTATGCTCCGGCAACATACATCATACATAGCATAGCCAATTTTCTCTACGAGTTCAACAAGACTCAGGAGAACTAGAAAGACGACCCTCGGGGAATATTTCTTTAACGACTTGGGTAAACTATCAACAAAGCCACCGAAATCTAGTCTGAAATGCATTCTGAACTCGAAATAGCTCATTCGTCAAATCGAACTAAGGCGACCACATGAATATATAGGTGAAGCAGCACAGTCCGCTCTCTGGTCATCCCAACAACCAAACCTAGCCCAAGTATAGTTTTAAAGCCTAAAGATGGAATCCCATTAGGACACACCGACTTGATTGTGTTGAATTGTCTTGTGTCTAAGTACTTACGAAAATGAAGCGGCTTCGAAGCTGGTATGTATCAATGTAGGTAAATGAAGGTTTGATTTGTGTAAACCATAGCTTCGCTTTTATTTATTAAGCAAGTTTCCATTGTGAATGCTCATGTGCCGTCCAATCAGTACTTTACTGATCATCATAGTAGAAAAGACTTTTACTAGGATTGCTTTTCATATGGCATGCTTGACGCAGAATACATGTACTCGTATATATTCAGACTATTATATAAATATTTTGGCGCTAAAAGCCCAATGCAGGGCCTGGCCTAGATTCTCGCAGCCACTCGTGCTGTGCGCCTCACAAAGGGAAATTTTTTTCAATTTAGAAAAGCTTTTTCATGACGATTTTACTCTCGGGTGTTTGGCAGACGTTAGCGAGAGGTGGGATCGCGAGAAAACTTTTTTTATTTTTTATTTTTTGTGTTTTCTTGGATTCGAACTGTGAACCTGTCGCTAACCGTGATCGCTTACTTAACCACTGAGCCACGGCTCTCATTCAGACTATTATCAAGGCAGCGTATGAAGGCGTCTAGACTAACAAAGAAATTTGAGATTCGAAGAGGTATTCAACAAAGTTCTATACTATAGCTTCAACTTCTTTATTGGTAGTTAATCGTGAAATTCCATGGAGTCGTACAGCCTATCTCAAACACCTCGACTATGCAGATAATGTTTTTATCCTGCAGACAGAGTAATGGACCTGCACCAAATGTTCCCTGGCCTACTGATAGAGCCAAACCTGCTTTGTTTTAAGGACCTTAAAAGAAGGTCATGGCCATAGAAGATCGTGTTGTACTGATCATGCTAACAGCAAACCTCTAATGTAATAAATTGAAGGCCAATCACAAGACTAATAATAACGTGATGAAGGAATTGAGGAAAAGTTTTAAGTTATCAGCTACAGATACAAATGATTAGTATCGAACGTTCGTTGTGCTTGAATCCTCACTCACAACCACCGTAAAAAGTGGAGAAAGTGTCTTGTTATATTCCTTTCGACACCCCGCAGATACCGTCAAGTGCACAGCAATAGATAATTGGTATCATCTCTAAAAGTGGTGCCAACTGGTAACAATCAAAGAAGGGAAGCACTTTGTAAATAATTTTGTATTTTATTTTTTGTACAAGATACACAAGGGGTTTTGAATTACCCTTAACTTTGAAACTCAGCACGAACGGGAAAAAAGTGGAAAGGAGAGGTACTGGTGCACATTGGTTTTAAAGGCGTGTTGTGCATTTCTATTATCGATTGCTGATGTTGTTTGACTATTGTAGTCTCTGCCTAACTTCTTAATTTCTTTTACCTATAGTAGTTCTCGTTCTATCAGTTTGTTTCTAAGTTTATGCGGCACTCTTTTATTGTTGTATACAAATTGTGTTTTTATGGCGTATCTTAAGTACAGGTATAAGGTTTATAAATGGCTTTCTTCCATGCCGGTTTCTGACATTAGGGTATAGGCGGGTGTAAATATTGGTAGTTTTAGTATTTTCTTTTTGAAAAATAATTGCAATTTATCTACATCCTCAAAGAGTATATATCCCCATATTTGAGCTTGGGGATACTTGCAGAGATATATTAGATTTATTGAAGAAGTTGCTCCAAATTGCATTTATACTCCTTTTTCAATATGCTTTCTAAATCCAATTTGTTCCGATACTATCTGTACCGGTTCGCCTTTAAATTAAAAAATTATGTAGACTTTACAGTTTACATTGAACTTTCAATGCGTGAATGCGATCAAATTATATAAAGGGTGACCAGATAGCAATGATAGTTTTTCCAATTGTTATGTTTCAGCAGCTGTCAAAGTTACCGTCCAGCTGTCAAAATATTCAGTAAGGTTCGCCATTTTATCGTGCATCGTTTGACGCTTCTCGAAAGTGTGAAAATTATTAAAAAATATTATCGAATTTCTGGCTCAGTTGTAAATACGCAACGTGAATTTCGTCATGAGGTCGGCTGTCATCATGGCTTCAGTGTGCAGGCAATTCGTCGCGCCGTGGAAAAGTTTGAGCGTGAGTACACTCTTTTGGGCCTTAAACTATCAACCAGACAGAGATTGGTGCGAAGTGAAGAAAACATAGCCGCCCTAGCAGTCAATATATAGAAATGTCGATTAAGCTTGTTAACGACTTTCTGTGGCCAGAGCTCGACAACATCGATATATCCGAGCTGTGGTTCCAACAAGACGGCGCTATATGCCATACAAGCGACGCAGCGCTCGAAGTGGTGAAGGAGAAATTTGGCGACTGTGTCATCTCACGGCGAGCGTTCATAAATTGGCCGCCGCGATCATGCGACTTGACACCCCTCGATTGTTTTTTCTGGGGCTATGTCAAGTCCTTA